>JAWWNJ010000018.1:0-2406292 GCA_037176885.1 Favolaschia claudopus
GTTGGTGAGGGCAACAATGACGAGCACCAGAATGGCCGTCGCGAGCAGTTCAGTAAAAAATGCCGATACGTTAGTCATGTAGCCAATCTAAGATAATTGGTCAATTGCGAGGTGCCACTGTATAGAGTTCCACAACGTATGCCATACCGAGTATGCGCTAAAGAGGCCTGCAGTTCTTAAGGTACGTATACCAACCCCACCCTCGAAGGTATCGATGGCATGGAAATAAGTGCCGTAGACAAGAGCTGCGCCGACAAATCCGCCGAGAAGTTGAGCGAAAATAAAAACCTAGAGGAATCTGAGCTACTACTCTGAACGAAGGGCTTATGAGCCTACTGACCGGTACTTTTTTCCAAGCAAATCCACGCCAAGTGGCCATAGCCAATGTGACCTAACCACGCGCTCAGCCAGCATTTTGAATGAATGGGCAAAGTGGCGCCGACGCACCGCGGGATTAATGTGAGCGGGTGAGACCCCACCGGCAACCCAAACGCCGAGACATAGGCCAATCTGAACATTATTGTCGATGGGAAGAAAAAACACTAGAACACAATGGAGCCTTACCGCCCATCCAAAACAGCCAGCGAGATAGTCCTAGGACAGAAATTAGATGAGCTGGGCACGCAGCCCTACGGCTAGTGCTAATACATACACCTTTAGGGTAGGAGGAGATGCCGGGAGCAGAGGAGAGAAGAACCGAGCAGTTGACCCCCACATCCAAATATGACCAGGATTGCAACGCCCAAAAATTCAGCGATGGGCTCTCGCAGCATGTCCCTTATCATGGTTGAGCAATGGAGCAGCAGTATGTAATACTCAGAAAAGAAACGGACGGTAGCGATGTAGACGACTCCTTTCGACAGAGGCTGTCAAGCGGGATGTAGATATGTGAGGGGCTTGCAACATGACTGAATGCGAATACAACGATATACATACGCTTCTGAAGTCGTTGGCTTCGGTGCCGAACATTCCGGCCGATCCAATGAAAATAATCGTAATATCAATACTTGAAAAATAGACCTAGTTTGGGCCCATGTCCTATGTCTGTGGACGGGCCGAAGAAATCAAGTTATTCAAGTTGAAAAAAGAGAGAAAAAGAGAAGAGAAAAGAGGGAGAGATTCAACTTGATTTAGTCTCTCCCCTGCACCCCTTTCTGATTGTAATACAATGGTATTCATGACGCTGCGAAGGTTTTTGGCACTTGAATCCCTTAAGGAAAATCAGTGATTTCAAGACCCATGCCCTTTTCGAGCGAATTCCCCAAATGGACATGGGATCTGGCCTAAAATTCAAGATTTTCCGCCGAGACGTCGGCTTGCCACAATAAACACAAAATTGATGGCATCAATTTGCTTTCCCGCGGTTTCATTTCGCTTTCGTTTCCTTGCGTCTGTAAGAATCTGTCTGTTTTTGTGCCGCATAAACATACAAGCACCACCTGATTCTATTCATTCAATTTCTGCCAGAAAATGTGGATGGATAACCAGCAAATCCCAGTTCAACGGAACTGGGTTGTATTCTGAAGTCCTACTAGGTAGGGGCAGAAAAACCTTTGTACTCTTTAATTAACAGAGCTCCTTGGTGGGTGCAGTGCAATATATCTTCGATACAGGATGGGAGGTAGACAGACTGCCAATATATGTGCTTCCCATCAATTTTGCCTTGTGCCTCAAACTAACTCTCCCATGGAAAGGTGCAAAGATTTTGACTAGACTAGGCAGTAATTATCAGTACTTGGTCACATTATCTGCACTCACTACATGTATTTAAATGTCTCATTGCAGTCAGTCAAACTGAAGCCATGTATTCATGAATGTTTCTCATTTTACAGTTCTCAAACACTCAATGCCCTCAGATTTTGCAGAGAAAGTACATATGTGGGTTGGAACTTACTACAATGGGCCGTGAATGTTTTGGAGTCACCATCCACCCGAGGTTAAAAAGTGTATAAAAGGTAAAAAGAAGTTGCGACGTCCGGGAATTGAACCCACGGGCATCGGAATGTTCGTTAGGTCCCATGTCCTTATATGGACATGGGCGTCCACAGCCATCGCACATGAGCCCTAGTTCATGAGCCCTAGTTTGCGTCAGTGTTCGCCCTAAGGCATAAGGCCTTATTAAGGTTAAGGCTTACTAGGAAGCTCCGACTACGTCGGAAGGCACCTTGCTTGCTGGAAGGATTGATACTGGACAGATTTTACAAATGGAATGGTCAGTTCTGTTGCGCTCACATTGTTGTCGGTTTTTGGCAGACATTATTTAAGTTTTAACAATTTACAAAAAGTTTGGTGAGAATGATGGTGTGAGCGAGAGACTACAAAATCAGAACTGTGCATCGCGACTCAGCGTGCTCAACTAAGTGAAATGAGTCGTAGCAAAAATCATGGTGATGCAAAGGGGCCCAAAGGATGCACGGCGCAAGTTGAGGGTCTGTGGCGCGCACAGTAATGAATTCCGCAATCCCACACAGATGTATGCCTCCGCAAACAGACTTAGCGAATCCTGTGGTTTCCTGGACATACCGACGCTCACGACATGTCCCGATACACCTTACATCCGTCTTGGCGCAAGGGAGAGCAAGCCACGATTTCAATCGGCAAGGGGAGGGGAAGGGGAGCAAAGCCAGAGAACGGTGGCGACAACGACAACTTGAAGAGAGGGAGCTGGAGGTCTGTGAGACAACACAAGACAGGCAACCAAGGACAAATAGACGCGGAAGATACTCGCTCTGAATCTGGTTTTCGATTTGCGAGCGCTTGAAGATGCCCGAGGGCAGGCCAAATCTCCCAAGAGAACTGGTCATTGGCTGTGAAGAATAAATTTTGCGGTCCTGTGTGGGGATTAATATGGTAAGGCAGCCTTTGAAGCAATTGCCGCGGAAGTTTGGGTTGTTGATAGACCCACCATTCTTCGTTGCGGTGTCCCCGGATCATTTATCCACAGGTTTTCCTGACACTCCTTCGGGGGATAAGAGGTCGAGAACGCGGACAGGATTCCCGTGACAATGGGTTTGGTTTGGGTTGGGTACAGCTATGATCGCGCACGAGGGCTCAGCACAGTATGCTGAACCTTCGTTGGTGTAAAGACTTTGAGTTTTAGTGCGAAGGCGGCGTCGGCGATTGCGTGTGACAATACAGTACAGGTCCTGCTCGACCAGCACGAGCATTGCGCAAAGCCGCTGAGGTGAGGCAGTCGCGGGGGAGACTTTCAGTGGCTCAGTTGACAGCGACCTGCGCCATGTGTCGCGTGCGCGTCGTCGCCAGAAATTGTCCCGATCTGGTCCAATCCTGCATTTTTAAAGAGTTTGTGCATAACAAAGGAGACAATGAGTTCTGAAAGCCGTGTCTAGCTGCGAAGATCGAGGGCATTGAATGAGTAGGAACCTACGAAGAGCCACGAAATTTGATGACCTTTGATGACGCCTCTGAATGTTAAGCTGATAGCCCAGTACTTAAAGAGACCAGATATAGAGGTATAATGAAACCCCAGCATTCGGTTCACGAGTTCCAGGCCCGATAGACACCAGGATGAGGATGGCAAGCCCTGATTCTCTGAGTACTGTACTTGACGCAGATGGTTACTTAGTTTGCTGCTGCCCGGGTTTGTGCTTTGCGGAGGAATCTTGCTTTGAGCTCTCCGACGATGCTTTGATACGCTTGAGGCGGGCCTCCAGTTCTGAGTAGTGCTCTGAAAGTCTTGCTGAAAGTACTCGATGCAACGAGCTCAAGTTTGTCTGTGTTTTCGTCGTCTTCGGATTTAGAGGCTTAGAGCCGATGGAATTGTGATTTTGGACGATCGAAAAGCTGTGCATCGGGGAGAACCGGGGATCAATGGGTTACATCCGATGTGCTGCTTAGCTAATTATGAGGTTGGAGAGACCTTGTCAAGCAAGGTAATTAAGAGTGTGTACGGCTGCAAGATACGGACGAGATACTGGATATTGATGGGTACTGATTTCCTTATTGAGTAGGTACGGGCGACTGTGACTTTTATGACGAGCTATGCGCTGATCCAACGTGCGAACAAATTCAATCGTCGTCGACGTCTCTTCCTCGCCGTCTGCGACCCGCGATGAACTACCGGCAACTTGCCTCTTCGTTTCAAATTGAGCGAGTTTTTGGCAGGTACCTGTATTGTAACCCTAAATAAATTGTAGAATAACGCTGTGAATTTTATAGGTCGTTGCTAAGGAGGTATGCGGAGGCGGGAACAAGGCGGGAGGCGAGGAGTGGGGGCGGGAAACAATGCCAAAGGGTCGGGATTCGGCGGGAACTCCGGAGTGACAGGTGGGATCCGTGTCACGGTTTCTACTCAATAAGGAAATCAGTGCCCATCAATATCCCGTATCTCGCCAGTATCTCCCACCCGTACACACTCTAAGGTCTTAACATATAAGCCTTAAGGCCCAGCCTCTGGAACGTTAAGGCCTTAAGGTTGATGCCGGCAAATGAAAGCCGAGCGTCACCAAAGAAATTGCCGACAGGCACCGCAGGGCAACACTCGAACATCGGCCCATCAGCGCTTCAGCATTCCCTGTGCCACTTAAAGCCGTGTGAGCCAGCGAAAAAATACAAGTAGCTCGGCAAAGAAAAAAAAAAAGGATTTGTCTGTAAGTGCAATAATATGATGCTTGGTACTGGATTGAGTGTGAATGAATCATCTTCTGGCACCCCTGGCAATGCCTCTTGTCAATGGTCAGAACTGCAGCACTAGTACACCAGACACACAGAATTCGGCGCCTTGGAGGGTGGGAATTATCTACCTAAAAAGGAAATTATGGCCTCTAAGGTCTTAAGGCTTATTAAGGGTTAAGCCGGTGTCCCGGCTTCTCCGGCCCGCACCCCCTTGTCTTTTTGCACACTAAGGGGGCTAACAGAGCTGTTATAAACTGGTATTTTTGACGTGCATAGTACCCATATGCGTTAGAAGAGCGCCACAAGCGGCCAAATTGCCACAAATTGTATCAATTTTGCGATCTCATAATGCATAATAGAGACTTTGCGGTAGCCACTGGTGGCTATTGGTGGCTAATTTTTCTCGGGACCGGATGACAGCCTCTGGGTGGATTAGCCACAATTTGTACTACCTATTCACGGGATGCTAGGGTGGCTAACTCTAGCGGGAGGCTCAAAAAACTATTGCACACGAAGAGCCACAAATAGCCACCGGTGGCTTCCGCAGAGTCTCTGATGCACTAAAAACTTGCCCCAGGCAATATGAGAAAATGCATAAAACACCAGCCCACCAAGTTGGTGGACCCCAAAACACTATGCAGAATGAGGTTTATGCATTGTGAGCATATGCATTAGCGGGTTTGTGCAAAGCGACCCGGGTCGCTTTGGGACCGCTCAGATGTCGACAACGAGCAGTCTCAGGTGTGAAGTCCCAGCGACTTAGGAGTGCCATAGGGCAATACTCTTATAGGTCGCTTAGAGCTCACACCTGGTATCTATTGTTGCGGAGATCTGAGCTATCGAAAAGCGACCTGGGTCGCTCGCACAAACTCTCTATTATGAGATGTTCAACTGTAGCTCGGATAATGAATCTGAGAGCATCGTTGCGTTCATGGATACTGGAAGGCAAACTCGGCACGTTGCCGGGCTCTGACGCATCAGTACGTAAGGCGCGAGAAAAAAATCCGTTTTTTCACGAAATTATGCAAACGGCTGTACACACTTTTGATTATTGGCCGCATTCGGGGAAAATTGGGCAAATCATCTGTAGCTGTATACTCAATATGAGTTATTTAGGCCCCATTAAGATGTCTGAGCACGAGTTGTGGCCATAGATGGTCGGGAGCTGGCGAAAAGGGAGACATCAGTGCCATCAATTTTGGCAACTTTCATCAATCGGTCGTTTACACACTACAAATCTGTGAACCTAGACACCCTCTCGTCATCTAAATCCTCGAAAATATTGTTGGATACTCAGTGGGGTACTTAGAAAAGGTCTGTGTACTCAGATGTGACATGAGAACAAAACATGAAACTCAAATCTCAAAATCATTTTTGGTGTGTAAGGGAGCATCAAAATACTCAAAAAATACTGTAGTATGATATGGCAAGAGGTGTCAGATCTCCGGATCGGACACACCCATCAACATACGTAAACCCATCCTCTCCTCCTCCTCTCCTCCTCCTCCCCTCCCCTCCCCGTGCCACTGAGTTGCCTGTACCATCAAGTCATTTTGTGCCACCAAGTCACTTAAAACGGTCTCAATCACTTGCGGACATGAAAGACGACGTCGATTTACCGGGACTGGAAAAGAAGATAGGGCAACATAGGTCCAGGCTCCAGCAGCAGCGGCAGTGAATGAGTGAAGGAACCTTGGGACATGAGATAGATTGATTGAGTTTGAGTTTGCAAAATTGCAGAAAACTCACCTAAACGAATGGGAGAAGCTGCCACCGACAGAGATGAAGGAGGCGCAGTGAGGCTCGGTTATAAATGTTTTTTTCGTTGTTTATTATGTGGTTGAGTGTCCAGGTTGAGGTCGGAGCTTTACACTGCCAGCTGTGGCTTGAGCTCGAAGTTTCTGTACATATTCTCATGCGAACATTATGTTTGATATGATAGCGGACACAACTTCATATCAAGCCGGAATTTTGGCCAAAATTCTTTGAAAATTGAGATTTAGCAGGAACTTGGGGTGGGTTTATAGGCAAAATTCGCATTTCAGAGAAAACGAAGAAACCCTAGTCTAGGGTTAGAAAGCGCGAAATTTTTGCCCAAAATTTAAGTGTGTGTACCTAACTTGTGATTTTGGGGAAAAGACATCAAATTATAGCCTAAAGTTAGTCAGTAGCTCAATTCTGACCCCAGCAAACATCCATAGCAGAAGTCCCTTGGATTTGGTTGAGATTTGGTGAAGGTTCAGTGGTGCGGCAGACATTGATGCGCTGATGCCATCGTACAGCCACCGGCTATGTCTCGGCCCAGACCGAAAGCGCGAAATCCGTGGAAGAAGAAATGATTTTGTGGATTTGAGACTTTTGACCGGAGGGATCTCTAGTCCTCCTTCTTATGGTCATTTCTGCACAGTTTCAATCCCACTATAAACCGGTTTACAAACCGGATCAAAAAACAATGCCCTACGTGACTGGGTAAAAACTGAGGGCACAGTAACAATTTCCAAATTAGGTATCCGGCTTGTCACGAAGTTCGGTCCGCTATCATTCCCACATTAGGGTTAAAATCTGGGTTTTTCGCCCAATTTTCGTGTATTTCGGCCCATTTCCCGCCAAATTGGTTTCCTCGTTGTCATCCGTTCCTCTCCGACTTGATTTCTGCTCGGAAACTTCAGCCGATGCGTTGAAAAGTCAGTGTCCACAACCCGCTCATGAGTTACTAACCTCAAAATTTCTCTCGCGCTGCGCGCGATATTACTCTATTTCTGACCAGCCTTGGGTGTTTTCAGCTCGATTTACTCTATTTCCTGACCCAAGTAAGCCGTTTTTGAGACGTTGTTTTACTCTATGGCCGACCCGGGGAATAGGTAGTGACGGGGGCCTGCTGTAATAGTAGAGCATATTAGCAAGTGATGTAAAATTTTGAACCGATGATTTTTATTTCCAAAATGCGATCAAATTTGCGGAAACTTGATTCAAAATCGCTGAAGCATGTTGCAAAAAATGGACGTACTGTCTGCTTTGTCCGACAGTGTAACATCTCATAGAGCAAGGGAGCTGAGCAAGCGGTAGGCTCTGGCTTTCCCCCCTGCTAATCTGACCATTTGCTGGGTCAATACAAGCATGTCTGTATGAGAACCAGAGCATCAGAGCAAAATTTAACAAGCCCAAGCCGATGTGATACAAGTTCAAAAAAAAAAACATTTTACATCAGTTGCTAATATGCTCTAGTGTAACATTATTATTTGTTCACTGTTACAGGAATTTTGACGTGTTGATACACAACAATGGAGATTTTTCCCAGGTGCTTGGTGTACCATGAATTTGGCCCGTAAAAAGTCATCAGTTGGCATCTGATCCGAGAGGCCGCCGAATTTGAATTTCCGTCTGGTATCAAGTCATTGTGGTCATGTATTATGAATCTAAGTTCCAGGAAGCGTGCTTCAAATTGCGAGGGCTGGCTGACTTTCTGGAGTGATTCACTTGCATCCATTGTTGGAACTGCTAGTGTTTCTACGTTCTCAAAGGAGAGACTCTTATTCGATATATTTGTTTGGATTTGAAGACTAGTTGAACGAAGGAAAGAAATTTTATATACAATATCTACACCAACATGGTCTCCGGACACTGCCCAGCAGAGTAGGAGGCAGCTTGCAAATGGACTCGGAAAGATCCTCAATGCTTATGCCTTTGATCCATTGGCCAAATCAATTGATCATCAGTTTTCGGTCATGGTTGCCGAGGCTTGCACAATGGGGACCTGTGTATTTTTTTCTGAAGACGTGTATAGGTGTGTATATTTTTAAGGGTGTGCATTTTTTGGATTATCCAAGGTGTGTGTATCTAGTTGCTAGCTGTCCCTTACTGCATCTCACTTCCACCTATATGCTACAGTCGGATATCTCATAATGCATGAGGTCAAAATGCATAAACCTCATTATGCATCGACTTTTGGTGTCCACCGACTTGGTAGGCTGGGATTTTATGCATTATCCTCATAATGCCTATTGCATACACCACCGAGGGATTGTGACATTGTGATGGCGTGTGATGTGATGCATTCATGTGACGTGTGAAGCAAAGCGTCAATATGATGCCAATCAGCCCAGGTGCATGAATCTCACGTCTTCGGCAACACGCCGATTTCACACGAACCTTGCCGCGGGAATGCTGCGAGCTCGTGCTGAGGGAGGGAGCAAAATGGATGATATATTTATGATTGCGGTGAGGGGTGATGTGACCCTCGCAGCGAGCGCTCTCGGGCCGGAACCCAAAGTCGGCGGCGAAGCTGCACAAAACAGACTAAAACTAAATATGATGTACATGCAATGTATATGGGAGGTGGGTGGGAGAACTAAAAACGAGAGCACGGGCGAAGGAACGCGCTCGGTGGTGGTGGTAGAGGAAAAAGACGCGATGAGTCACAGTGATGACTCCCACGTGCATTCCTCCGAGTGTATACACTCACTAGGAATGCTGCGAGCTCGTGCTGAGGGAGGGAGGAAAATGGATGATATATTTATGATTGCGGTGAGGGGTGATGTGACCCTCGCAGCGAGCGCTCTCGGGCCGGAACCCAGGAAGACAAGGCAGCCCGAGGGAGGAGGGGTTGCCGGGACAGCGAGGAAGGTGAGCTGAGGCCAAGAGAGCAAGAAAACGGGTGCGGCTAGAGAGCACACCCGGCGTATACCACGAATCACACGCTCGAGAACGCGTGATTCGAAAGGGCGGGATTCGTATCCGAGGTCGATGTGGAAGGACTTGAGGGCACCAATGTAGCACTTGATTGTTTTCGCACTGCAGCCCGGGGGGAGCGATGCCGCCCATTCCAGAAGGCGGGCTTCTGAGGCGGGGTATGGAGAGGCGCCATTGGCGCCGTATTTTCCGCATGCAGAAACACTCGAAGGAGTTGCAAGCCGTCTGGTTGACGCCCCGGGTGGAGGCAGCGAGGCCGTGCCAGAGGAAGTAGGCGACGAGCGGTGGTTGATCGACCCGTTCAGGCCATCCGGCGGGAGGTGGGGGAAGGGAGTGTGCTGTGAGGCGAAGAATTGAGGTAACAATGGGCGAAGACGTGGCATGTCAAAACGAGAGAGTGCGTCAGCAAGGTAGTTCTGTTCAGAGGAAACCACACGCAGGAGATGGAAAAGCCAAAAGATAGCGCAAGAAGGAAGATCTCCCTCAAGAGCGCCTGTGCAGGCACCTCCCGAATAGAACCTCCATTCAAACCAGCCACGCTGCCGGTGTTGTCAACCCGAAGTAAGACCAGGGACCCGGCCCAGGCTGGAGATGCCCAGATACGAAGAGCGTGGAGCACGGCCCACAGCTCCTTGAAAAGGATAGACTTTCCCCGGTTGCCGCCTGGGTACTCGCATCGCAAAAAAAATCGATAGGTGCCTCCCGGGGCCCAAGATGACCGCCAATTCCTTTCGAGGAAGACGCACTGGCGTCAGTAAAGATAACCACGCCCGGGCAGTGAGGTTGTAGGGACTGGATACCGTTCCAAGTCGGAAGAAGACGAGCCCACCATTCCAGATCACGGCGTGCACCTCTCGGGATGCGACGCCGGCCAAAGGATGGGAAATGGGACAGCGCATCGTACACACGACGGATGAAAGCGCGCCCCGCAGGCAGGACCTTTGTTGCAAACTGCAGAAGGCCAGCAATGGATTGGAGGTCCAAGAGGGTAGCTGACCGCTCCGGCTAGAAGGGACTTGAGAGTAGCCATGGTGCGCTGCAGCTATGTCCTTCCCTGCCTTCCCAACTGGATAGGCAGAGAAACCAGTTGCGTCGCAGATTGCGCGGAAAATTGCACGGTCGCGCTCTGCAAGGTCATACTCGCCTGCTGCGCGAGCACCAAAGAAGTCGTCGAGGAAATGGTCAAGGGGGGCGCCCATACGCTCCGAGATCTAGTGCAGGGCCTCCGCAAACAAGTTGAAAGTGGGGGGTGATGAGCGGGATCCGAATGGTAGGCGAACGTCAATGTAACCAACACCGTCGAAGTAGAAGCCATACAGCAGAGAGTCGTCTGGGCATACTACGATGTGGCGAAACGCACGCCGCAGGTCGATCTTCCAGAGGAGAGCACCAGGACCAAGTCGGCGGAGGCGGTCAAAGAAGGTGTCAAGCGAGGTGTAGGAGAGTGTCACTGCGTCAGAGGAAATGCTATCGTTGATAGACGAGCCACGAGGATAAGAGAGGTGGTGGACAGTGCGCCAACCACCATCGGCTTTGGGGACAGTGCCCACAGGTGAGTAAACGACCCGGCGCTGCTCATGAACGGGGAGGGAGTCGACACGGCGAAGCTCACCCAGATTTCGTGAGAAGGCGCGGCCCACCCGGGGGCCGGTGTATCCAATTGACGTACCATAGGTACAGATATTATGTAGGTGTTGTACGAAGGAGGGATCAGGATAATCCTGAAGTAAGAAAGATTGCATAGCGGGATTAAGGGAGCTAGTAACATGAGGACCGGAGGTAGGGGGCAACTGGGAATGTGATGTGTGTATTAGGACGGGCAGCGGGAGGAGGCATTAGATGGGCAGAGAGATGAGCAGTATGCAAGAGGGGTGATAGAGAGGGTGGGGTGCGAGGAGCCAGTGGACGAAGAGGAATCGAAGGGTTGGTCGGAGTGGGGCAGAGGCCGGACTCGGTCGGCGTGCCCCAAACATCCTACTTCCGCTTCTGAGGGCAAGCATGTGCGGGGTGGGCGCCCTGACACGCAATGCAGACGTGCGGCGAGAGCACTTGTCGCCCATGCGACAACCAGCGGCATCCTGAAACTTGTAGCAGGTCTCATCAACCTTCGGACGGGATGCAGGGGCGCTGGGTTCAGAAAGGCGCTCAGCCAGGTCGCGTTTGCGCTTGGAGGAGAATGGTGGGGGCAGTGGGTAGCGAACCAACCTGGTGGAGACAAGGCCCTGATCGGGCGTCACCCAGCGCGTGGGGAGAAAATTCTCAGCCATGCGCACACGAATAAATTCGTAGTGGTAACGCAAGACTGCGGACCACTCATACTGTGTGGTGAAGTCCATGAGCTGGCTGGTGTAGATGGAAAGGGCGGCAGCAACACCGCCATTGGTGGTGTCAATGAGGGAGCGGATGCCGGTGTAGGTCGACCAGGCATCAAGGAGCGGGGGTAAGGAGGGGAATGCCTTGACCCATGCGCGGGGAACACCCGCATCGAGGGCTTCCTCTGGTTGTTCCGGGGCGGCAAACACCAGAAGTCCGGTGGAAGAGGATGGGCACGGGGGCAGCGGGGCCAGCGGCGATGGAGGAGAGCTTGGGGAGGTCGTCGGCTTCGAAGGTGCCATTTACAATGGCGTCGATGTGCCTCCCTGACCACAAGCCTTCCTCGTTGTCTCCCTTGACAACGGCTTTTACCTTGATCACTGCCATCCTTTTGGCGCCGCTTCAGCTAGCAGCAACGCCGGCCAAATCGGTTATGCTACAGTCGACATCTGGCGCGCAGAACCACTAACGACACCGACAACCTTCTCCCACGAAGACGACTAGGCTCAAACTCCGCTACCCAAACTCGACGGGTCCCTTCACCGACGGCCCTTTTCTATACCGCTACGACCGCTGCTCCTGCATGGCGCCTATCGACCCCATAAACGTTCCTTGGCATCCGAAGAAGTCTGGCAGCCATTTTGAAGACTCAATGGTTTTCCTCGGCCTCCACTGGGATCTACAGCAGCGCCGCGTCTCGCTCCCAGAACCTAAGCGGTTGAAATACCTGGCGCGCATCTCGGAGATGATCTACAAGGCTCGCGCGAGCCAGCAGTTCACTCTACGTGATTTGCAACGCGTTCACGGAACGCTTTGTCACATCACTTTCATCTTCGAGGAGGGCAGCTCGCGTCTCCCAGTTTTCTCCAACCTCATGTGCCATTACAAGGGCAACACCGCCGCTCGCCGCTTCCTATCCAACAGCGCCGTTTCCACACTCGTTTGGTGGCGCCACAAGCTCGAGGATCCCTCATCCTTCCGCCAACTCCGTCCCCCTTGGTCCCCTCCTCGACCTCCGAATTCATGTTGATGCCTCCACCTCCTGGGGTTTGGGCATCGTCATTGGCGAGAGGTGGTACTCGTTCCGCCTTGCAGATGATTGGAAGACACCCGGCCGTGACATCTGCTGGCTGGAAGCCGTGGCTCTGGAACTCCTATACCTCTTCCTGGGGCAACTCGGCTACAACAACACTCACCTCCTCATCCACTCTGACAACAAAGCTGCAATTGGCGCCCTCAACCAAACACCCGCAGCCCCAACGTCGAGCTGAATCTCTGCGCTCGTCGGGCTTACCGCTGTTGCGGCCAATCGGATGATCGTGCCGAAACTGACGTACGTCAACACAGCCTCCAACGTCGCCGACGCACCTTCAACGCGGTCTCTCTCCCTTTCCCATCCACAACCGCCTTCATCGAGAGTTCGAACTACCCTCCGACCTCGAGGACATCTTCGTGGCGGGCGACTGATGACTCACCATGTCGCCGTCACCGTCGCCGCCACGCTCCTCGTCAAGCCGCTCTTTTTTCTCTCTTGCTAAACTCGCGCTCGTCGATTCGTACGTGCCTGGGCGCACCCTCTCTTCTCGTCTAACCATCCCTCAGCCCTCCTGCCCTTCATCAGACCACCCCTCCCGCACCTCCCCCGCTCGCCTTAGCTCGCTCCTAGACCGGTGACCGTCTGTCTGTGGAGGCAAGCCTGTCGATAGACAGACCGGTCGATCTGAGTTTGAAATGCCACGTCAATCTCGATTACCAAAAAAGGTTATTGCTTACAGTGGGTGACGTCACGAACAAACAAGCACAAACACTGACCATTCTTGCTCCTGCACTGTGAAAACTTACGATTAGACCTTCAAATAAGCGCCGAATGACCTTGGCGTACAAACCGTTCAGCTACCTCAAAAAATCTCGCCATTTGAGTCGATAATGGGTGAGTAAGTGAATAACCTTTTTTGGTAATCCGATTGACAAGGCAATTCAAACTCAGATTCGACCAGCCTGTGTATCGACGGGTTCGCCCTCATACACAGGCTGGATTCGAGCCTAGCTCGCTCCGTGCCAAGGTAAGTGATTTCCTTTGGCATGCGATCCTCGGCTTGACGCCGCCGCAGCCCCCCGTTCTCTCTCGTTACAGACACGTCCGTCCCGACCCACGAATCTCTCGATGACTCGAGGTCTGGCTTTCGTTGCGTCGCCCTTGAACCCTCTGACATCCCGCAGACACTTTTCCATCCTCTCTGCTCGACTGGATCACGTTCCGACCCCCCTCACCTCCCCACCCCAGCCCCCTTCGACACCCGCATGTCGTCGACGCTCCCGGCCATCGACCCGGCCTCCGCCATGCTCGATGTGCGTCGTGTGGCGGCCAGAACCCTTCCCCCCAAACACGCCGTCGTCCTACCCCCGCCAATGTCCTGCTGCCAGCCCCCTTCGCCCCCACGTCCCGGCCGACCGCCGCGTCTTACTCTGGACCGCACCACACTCTCTCGCCGCCCACCAACGCCTGCTCGCCTCGAGCATCTCGATTTTTGAAGGCGTACTTCGCGCTACGACTTCGGAGACGAGAGAGTCCTACGGGCGCCGGACTACTTCGCTTTCACCAATTTTGTGACCCAGAACAGATCCCCGAGAACGCGCGCATGCCCGCAGACCGCGTTCTCCTGGCAGCATTCGTAGCGGAAGCCCTCGCACCTGCTCTGGCAAATGTGTACGTAACTGGCTCAACGGCCTTCGTCTCTGGCACCACTTCAACGACGCTGCGTGGCACGGGGATGAAGGTTGGCTACCGTCGCTCAAGAAAGCCGCTGATCGCGCTGGTGTTTCCTTCAAACGACACCCCCGCGGCCCTGTCACCAAGGACCATTTACGAGCTCTCCGTCGGTCCCCTCGACCTCTCCTCCCCATTTGGTGCAGCTTGTTGGTCGTCTCGTCCTTTCAATATCATCAATTTCTCCTTCCGTTTGAATCCGTACCTCAGACGTCCGACTCTTTCCTCGACTGCAACTTTGACAACACCATGTCCTCCCACCCTAAAGTCCGCACATCTTCGACTCGAATTGGATCATCTTTTCGTCCCTCGAGCGCAAAGTTGAAGCAAATATTCTAAGCAACTCTGCTCTTGAAATGACACCTTGAGAGTCTGTTCTTATAAAGAAATTGACTGAATATGCCTTCCATGGCCGACCAGCGATCCCGAAGTGCGTCGTAGACTGTCAATCACGAAGTCTTCAATCCGATCGGTGACTTCACGCGCTGACAAGGCGGAGGAAGCTCGGGGAAGTCAACGCGGTCTACACAAACGTCGGGGTAATGCAGCCAGACGACGAAGTGTCAGCGCATCCTCGTTAAGCTGCTCCGAAGCTGCCTATATCCACTTCGACGTCACAAGTTCGTCCGGTCTCAGCAGCGTCGAGTACGGAGAATTACTCCCATCCAAAGGCGGCCGCGTCCGACGGCGCACCCTTCACTCCATCGATAAGCGCCAATGCCAGTCGATACGACGGCCTGTTGGACTATACATGCCGCCCAGGAAGAGATATCTTTTCCCCAATCAATTTCGCTGACGAGAACCTGAAGTGAGGAGTGGATATGTACATCATCGCTCATGCTCATGTGTAGTGGTACCCAATCCATCCCGAGTTCTCAAAGCACGTATATTTCAGATGGCGAAGGCATGCGGCTACACGGCGAGACGCCAGCGCTTCCTTGTCAACCGTCCGAAATCATCCAATCCCCTTCAACTCTCAACATCCAGATCCCCCCAGTCTCAGCAGTTTGGGAACATTCCCTCCCACTTCTGGCCCCCCATCCTAATCTACCAGCAGTACGTCGACTGCAGGGTTTTGCTCTTCATAGTCTCGGCAGTGGCGAGGCTCCAAGGTGCGTCATCAACTTGGAAGGCAATGTCGTCAACCTCCTTGAATTCTCGCTCAAAACCAAATGCTTCCAGACCAACTTCTGCCCCCCGACGCAGTGGTCTTCATGCCAGAACAGCAGGCCGTAAGCGGGCTCGGTGCCCTTGTCAAACCCCGTCGTCCAGACAGTGTCAACAATGCATCGGCGCGTGTTATCACCAGCGGCAGCGAGAATAAAGGAAGAGAGTCGGTCCCCCAACGTCGAAGTTCCGCTTCGGGTGTCTCGTGAAGTCCACGATCAAGAAATCATGAGCGCGATGGCACTTGGTATCGAGCGACGTGCTCGAATGATTGTGCAAGGGTAGATTCGAAGGGACTCGATAGTTCGCCACAAACGTGTTGTCGTCCAAAGCGGCCAAATGACAAGTCTTGAAGAAGGGAGGAAGACGAAGGCGGCTCGTCTGCGAAGTCGAAATCCAGATAGGCGGCTGTCGGCAGATGCGCACAGCGCGGTAACCGTTTCGGGAATCCCGGACAAGAAACAGCCGGCGCGCAAGTACTGACGTTGATATTGCAGACGAAGCGACCAACGCGTTGTGAAGAGGAGTACTTATGGGGGATAACGACGTCGTCATGAAGATCCGAGGCGTGCAGTTCCGTTCACTCCGAAACCTTCCAACATCCCAACGCGTTGATCCCCAGCCCCCCGATCACAAAATCGACAAGCAGAATATTACCAGCAGCAGTAAAAACCGCGCTCGGTGGCTCCCAGTCGCACGCCCGTCGATCCCAACCTTCCAAAATCGCTTGAAGATTCGTCGTCCGAAAGGAGAGGTCTTAATGAATAGAGACGAGAAACCGGCTCGCCGATATTGAAGCGCCAAGATCCTCCGACCATCCAAAGAAGTCTGAGGATGCCGGCCCCATCGTTATCGAGCTTTTCAAGACGAACGCGCCAGGAGGAATGGGCCGCTCGCACACGGCGCTAAGGTTCTGTGCTGAGGTAAGGGCCCGATACGGAAGACCAGCAGCTGCCTGGTCAGGCCCGGTGTTTCCCTGTCAAGCGCCAGCGCGTAGGCTCGAAACCCGCCTGTCTATGAAGCAAGCTGTCGATAGACAGGCTGGTCGATCGGAGTTTAAATTCTCATTACAAGCGCGGAGCTTCCAAAAAAGGCTATTTGTCAGCAACCCCTCCGCCATTAACTGTCAAAAGTTGCTTACCAATAGCCTTTTATGGAAGTCCCCGCTTGTATTGGGAATTTAAACTCCGATCGACCGGTCTGTCTATCGACAGCTTGCTTCATAGACAGACGGTCACCGGTCTAGCCAGCGCGTTGCAAGAATATCTTGACAATCAAACAAGAGACACTAGCCCCCCGATGTCGAAATCTTGAAACTAAAGACGACCAGAAGCCAGTCGTGCGCAGCGCGTAGACATTCCATCCACGCGGGAGACGTCTCGAGAGGAGAGGTAAGAAAAGCCTTAAGAGACCAGTGCGAAGGCGTCTGATATGAGCGTCTGAGGCGTGCAGCCATGACGAAACGTCGGCGCTTCCTCAGACTTCAACGAATTTATGCGATTGAGGATATAAGCGCACGATGATCCTGAACTATCAATTTCTCAAGATTGTTCCGCACTCGGTCTAAAATTGCGGCCAACATCGCTGCGCACTCGCTATCTCCAGTGGCGACCATGTTCGCCCAAGTACGAGCTCACGGACGGAACCAAATTCAAAAGGACACAATGGGTCCAGAATCCAATCCGAACCTGGCCGAAGTGGGCATATTGGCAATTCGAAGGGCGGAAATTTGGACGGACTCGAGAGTGAAGGCGACGTTCGCAGATGACTGAGCCTCGTCGTGCACCCCGTGAATCCCGAGGCGTGTGATACGGGGAGTGAAACTTTTGAAAAGCCGAGAAACAGAGCTAGAGTCACATCCAAATGTATGAATGAAACTGAACGAATTGTTGGGAAGGCGATCATTCGTGCAATGGCCAAGTACGAAATATCCTTGTCTGGATGATTCAGATAATCAAATGCCAATCTCTGTAGATTCGGGAGCTCGAGTACGCTGAGTGCCCCTATGATGCGGTCCTCGACAGGTGCTGTTAAGCCTCTTCACATACCGCAAGAAGTGGGGAGAAGTTCGCATAGTGGCCAAAAAATCGCATCCAGGTGGCTTCTTCGTCTTTGTAACCAGTGCCCTGGCGCTGAATAGATACGTCACTGAAGATAATCCGCTGCGCTGTGTCTCGAGAGGGGGGTGGTCTGGCCAAGGGCACACCATGCTTGTTCGAGGTGAACTCGAGTTTGAAAGTGTACTCAATTGGAATTGTGAGGCGACAGAAAAATTTGAATGTGATTGATACGTGTCGCTCAGGCTTGTCCCTCTCACCTGAGTGCGACTGAGGGTTACCTTCTCTATATTATTCTTACCGTACTTTTACTAGACATATTTTTCGGTCATTTCTTCGCGAAAGGACTTGCAGTCCACTTTATGATTTATCGCCCGTGGCATAGCCACATCAAATTGCCTTAACGAGCGCCGAGCTCAAACAAAGTTGAAGCAAATATTCTAAGCAACTCTGCTCTTGAATGACACCTTGAGAGTCTGTTCTTATAAAGAAATTGACTGAATATGCCTTCCATGGCCGACCAGCGATCCCTATTCCACGATGGCCTTGATGATTTCACGAATTACCTTGACAAGCTCATAATTAGCTAAGCAGGACATCCGATGCAACCCATTGATGCCCGGTTCTCCCCGCTGAACAGCTTTTCAAATCGTCCGAAACCACAATTCTATCGGGGCACTAATCCGAAGATCCGAAAACAATTTCCCCGCCAGAAAAGCCACCAAGCGCGCCCAACGCGCACCTCTCAGAGTCCTAGAAAGCCTGTTGCAAATGTCCCTATCAAAGCACTGGAAGCCCTCAGCAAGTGTTCTAACTCGAAGCAAGAAAACACACGGGCAACGTCTCCTCGCCATCTAGATCCTCTTTGGGGATCCTCTTCAAGAGGCGGGAAGCTTTAGCAAATCTTGAATGTCGACTTCCCGAGTCGTCAGGCCTGAATATTTGAAGTGCTCAGTTGTTCCGCTCTGCTAGTATCTCTCTCGCTCGCTCGCCTCGGAGTTGGCCCCTCCCAGCTCTTACATTTTCACGACTTCTTTGGGCAGGCTTCTAGGCAACTGTCAACGTCCACAGCACTCATCCAATTCAGTCTCCTATAATGTCAGATGTTCGTTACAACTGGCTGCAACTAGCCCAGCCGGTGCCCATTACAGCCTCTTCGAAACATAGTCAATCCAACAAATTCCTTTGATTCAATCTCTACATGACACGATTTCTCACCTGTCAAGGCTCAATGTTCAACGAGAAAACTCTCAGGATACTACGAAATCTGGTTTTATTGTACATGGTGTACACGCAAGATGCCTCTTCCAAGTCAATACTATCCTAACCCGTGATGTGTCCTTGACCCGTGAAGTGAACTCTTTGCTGATCCTCGCTCCGTTTGCCCTCTCCGGTGCTCAGAAAAAATCAAGGACAATTCTTCTTACATTTTGAGCATATATATCGATTTTGAGAGGCATCCTTTGCTTGTAGCGTCCTAAACAAATGAAAAGGATGTTTTTGTGACATTTTGTGACCCTGCCAAACGCCGGCCAAAACCGAGTTCACTTCCTGTCCTCACCTCGGAAGGTTCATCCTCCCCGCCGCACTCACTCATAAATCCCAAAAATATTCGACAATAAGCACTACATGTGACTATACATACCCTTCAATGCCGACCGAAAAATACGTAGAATTCGGAACACTATGGGCCTCGATCAATTTCGAGGACACATCACGGGTTAGGATAGTAACAAAACCGACAGCATGACGTCTGGACAATGATCACCGCAATGAGCCTCGTTCCTCGACTACCTCCTATCCCCGACAGTTCGCACTCCGATATGTCCTCCCGGGCTCTGTTCTCTTCTTTCCAGTGTCATTGTCTCTCCCGGCCTCTTATTTTCATGGGGGCACTCCTGAGCCTGCGAAAGGAGTGCATGATCTTGTGACTAGCTGAGTGACGGGTGATATGACTCTCTTCCTCCTGACTTCCATGTCCGACACACGGCACGACCCCTTCAAGGTCTTTCAGTCGACTTCCTCTCGTACGAGTATCAAGAACACCCACAAGCATAAACATATTCTTTTCATCCATTTCATCGGTTTACGTTCGCCGCAAATATTGCAACCTCAAGGTTTCTGATTCATGGACACATGTCCAAAGGTATCTACCACCGTCCTACATTTTGTTCTTACGCGAATTGGTTTCATCTCGTACTTAAGAAGTAATACTTCGAACACGCCTACTCCACATTCTCGCCGTTATTTTGCTTGGAGCGTCTATATTATCGCATGCAAAAAATCTCTTCCTCCGATTGTATCTTCCTGCGAATATCCAAAATTCAAAACGGTAGGTCATTCTCACGTCCAAGGCTGATCTTCAGATGTTCCACCACAACTCATTTCTCGAGCTACATTCCGTATCCTGCCATGTCCTTATTCCTAATGTTTTACTGTATCTATCCGATTTTTCACTCGTCGTTCGTTGGGTTACAACCCCAATTTTACGCCTTCCTGATTGCCACTCTTGCGAGCGTGCGTTGCGACTCTTCGTTTGGCGACGAGCTGGTTGTTACATTCTCCAATGATTCAGGCTTCAAGTTTGTCTGCATCTACACTGCAATCTGGGACTTGAACATCTGTCTCGAAATATTTCAGCTGGTGTCTGCAGCCTCCCAGATTCTGTGATTTAGATTGGTCTGGATTTTCATGTCGACAACATTATAATTACGAATACGCGGGTTGGCCTAGAGCGATATTCCGCCGGATGTCGATGCGCTTTGGCTTTGCCTCATGCTCCCCAGCACTCTTGAACGGCGGAGCTCTTATCCCATGAATTTCCCGTTAAGTCTCCTGCTAAGCCTTGAGTCTGCCTTACTTGTGTTGCCGAATTGGTTAATCCATCGTCGACGGTTTCACCTTTATTTTCCTGGCTCTTTCAGGGTCTCCTTATCGAATCTCGCGATATTCGCATTTGTCCTTACCTGGTTTCGAATATCTCGTTCTTCGTTCCGATACTGTCGATTGACTTCTGCGGTATCACCTACGATTTAATCGTTCGTCAGTATAGAAGGCCTACCCATGGTTGACTGTTCAGCTTCTGTCAAGTTCCTATCTTCACGACCACTGCCGCATCATTTGAGAGCGAGTTGCTCGCTGAATACCACGTTGCTCGAAATAATTTCACTCCGACCACGGGCCCAGGTACACCTGATAATGCATTGTGTATTCATTTACTGCCTCAACCAATTCGGGCGATGGGCTCACTCTCATCGGTCCCATTAAATACGCGCTCAGTTCAAAGTATCGCTCCTTGTTGATCTTACCCAATTGTTTCCATGTATTGGTTCCGTTCCATTTTGTTCCCTGTCTTGACTCCGTTGGATCTTGTTCTCTGTCTTGATCTTCCGATTCCGTGCTTCCATCTATCCGAATTCAATTTGACCTGATTGAGATCTACTTGAACTTTACACTCTTGACTCGATAAACTCTACTGGGACTTGACCACTCTTGACTCGGACATCTGACTGGTCAGAAATTACCTTCAAATTTGAACTCTTGCGAAGAGCTGGATTTGGTTCAACTTTATATCACCTTGTCCTGAGGCTTCAAGTCGCCATAACCAGTTCAGTTTCGAGATTTGGTATTCGGGGACCATCACCAACCTACACTGACTCGGAAAAAGTATGGGATCACGGCATCTGTGAGAAAGATGCTCGTGTTGCGCAAGATCGTGGTGATAGGCTGGTAACTTTTGTGACTCAGTATGGAGTACACTATGTGTAGTATGTGCATGTAAGATATCGGGAGGCTGCGTCCAAAAATGAGAGCTGTGCAATGAATTTATTGGTGATGGGTGATCCATTATATATCTGCTTTTTGCCGCTTTAGGAAATACAAGTCAGAAAATGAGTTTGAGAGGGAAAACGGACAAGAAAAGCTCACAGAACAGTAATAGTGAGTCGGGCCTCCCTTTTCCTTCAACACTTTGCGCACCCTGTTGGGCATACTGCCGTATAACTTGTCAGTATATGTCTGATCTATTTTCTCACACTCCTCCTTCAAAGTGATCCTGGTTCTTCGGCAGAGAGTCCCGAGCGCGTACCATAAGCTCCAAATGATCCCAAAGATTCTCTATGATGCTCATATCGAGCGAGTACGGGCACCAGGGAAGAACATCAAAGCCCTCGAGATTAAGGCCACCCCTGCGCGTGCTTGGATTTATGCTTTGAGTCGCCGTCTTGCTGGAAATAAATGGTCGAGCGGTCCAGATTATGCTGGTCCAGAATGTCGAAAAGGGATTCCGAGAGGATGTCAGTGTAAACGAAGCCATCCATGATCCCTTCGATCCGATGAAGTTGACCGACACCGTGTCGGGTGAGACAGCCCCAGACCATAACACTCCCGCCGCCGAGTTGGACCTTCTTCTTCTTATATCTGGGATCATACGCCTTCTCTAATTCCCTTCAGCACCACTACCAGCCACCCGAACCAATGATGTTATATTTTGACTCATCTGAAAATATAACGGCCCGCCAATTCTCTGCAGTCCGGTAACAATGAAGTTCCCCCCACTCTTTTCGCTTTCTCCGGTGCTCTTGCTTCAACAGAGACTCGGATTGGCCTACATAGGCCCCTAATCCACGCTCTCGTAGCGCAGACCGGACCGTATCAACGTGCAAATGCGGGAAATATTTCCGCTGCAGGTCTGATGCATTCTTGGCTTTGCCAGAAGAGAGCGATTGGAGGGCTCTACGGATGTTTCGCTCGCTCATTTGGCGTGGGATACTCGGCCTAGGTGCTTTCTCATTGAAGCCGTGCGTTGGGACCATAGCGGGCATTGATTTGGGGGACCGTAGAGGGCGCAACATTCTCTTTTTAGGCTACATCTCTATTTGAGATGCCTGCCTTCTTAAGGGCGTCTATGGCGGCCTTATTTACGGCAGTGGTGTTGAACATGATGTGAGGAATGAGTTACAAGAGGTCGGGGGTGACTCGAGCGCGTCGTTGTGGTGATTCAGAGTGAAAAGTCTTATGCGGAAAAAGTATTGGGTCACGTGTACGCGATAATCACGCTCTCTGACGACAACGCGCGCACATCGGACGTCGAGTTAATACATGTAAAAGGGTACTCCTAGAGGTATACGAAGCACTATCTATCACCCCCAAAATTTGCTCACTCGCCCCGCAGTTCAAGCCAAAAGTTTGAAAACCAGGTGATCCCATACTTTTTCCGAGTCAGTGTAAGGATACCAGTCTTTCCTACCATTCTCATCCTGACTGGCGTAATTCGCGGTGGATATATGCTGGCGACCTTCCTTCACGGCGCATATATTATTCTTACAGTTTTTCATGAAATGTAGTCGACGCTGAGACTCTTCCCTCTCAATTCACAGTGTTCCGGAAGAGCGGCTGTCTACGTTGATCTGGTTCAACTCGCTCATGAGTCCAAACTCCTGATAATGGAACTCAGGCAAGCCTTATTGGGAAGAGAGACGTGTTACAACCAAAACCGTATTCTTAACCGCTAAATATCCGCGCTGTTGTATCTGCTATGTGGAACCGCAGCCTTTGCCTGGGAATCCCTCTTCGAGCCCGGCCACTTCATTTCAGCGACTGTATGCTCACATCCTACGAGTCTAAGACTTTCATTGCGCATCGAATTACTTTTAACAAGGGTATTGACAACCACCCGCAAACTTTTTCAGCTTAGAAGATATTCCGTGGTTTTACTCCAATATTCCTGTGGAATAACTTAAACTCGTTACACTGAGGTCATTTGCTATAGCCAATGCCGCTGGTATCCTCATGGGCTCATGATACAGTGATATAAGCAAGACCGACACCGTAAATTCCTCGGGAATGATTTTCATCGGCAGGAATTTCAACCGAGTTCAATCTTGATCTAATTATCTTCCGAGACGCCTACTACCTGAATTATCTCAGCAGCCGCCTTCTTTTGGGTTAGTCGTGGTCTCTTGTGATGCCCTCGCGTGGCGTCTTCTCTCTTGGGTGCCTTCGCGTGCATCCCGTCGCCCCACGACCAGGAGTGCAGCCGGCTAGATTCCCCGGCGTCTTCTCCTCACCCACACCTAACTATGGCTGCCTCTCTATCAATAAACCAAGCGTGAATGAAGCGACAGTCACAAGATGGGGGCACTCCTGAGCTTGCGAGAGGAGTGCAATGTCTTGTGACAAGCGGAGTGCACGTGACGTGTGACGTGACTCTCCTCTTCTCGACGCTCATGTTCCCTCTTGATCTTCATACCTACTTCTACTTAAGATGCTGTACCTGCGAGCGGTTACCTTTCCCCAAGTGTCAGCGCATCCGCACGCTCTACGATTTTATTCTATTTACGATTCCATGGCCGCGAAGGTCAGCGTCACCCCCACGCTCTATGACTTCATTTTGTTCATCACTCCATACCCGTGAGTGGCTGCATCCTGCGAGGCCCAGTGTCTCTGGACGCTTTCCCATCATATCCCGTTTGATTTCATGCCTACTCTCTTCACGACTCCATACCCGAGCGGTACATCCCGCAGTTAGCGACTTAGCATGCTTCTCCAGTTGTTTTCGGTCAAATTCATGCCTCCACCGGTTTACCATTCCATACCTGCAAGCGATCATGCACTGCCTAAGGTTACGCTTCGCAATCAGATCATGCCGTTACGCTCCCCCCTTCTCCATTACATCCAGGTCAAATCTTACAATCTCGAACCTGCGCCTGGTCGCTTTTCGATAACTCTACACTTGCGATTCCGCTTTTTGAATCTTCAAATCGTTGACCGGCGCCTGGTCGCTTTTCGATAACTCTACACTTGCGATTTCCGCTTTCTGAATCTTCAAATCGTTGACCTGCACCTACACGTGCCAAGCATGACATCTAGGACTCGGAGTCGTTGGAATTGTTCGCCCACATATGTGTGTGTTGCAATTCTATGCCGCACCTGCCACCCGTCGCTGTTCACCTAAGGCGCCTCCTCGTTACTTCCCCATGATGTCATACGTGTCCTCTTCCTTTCCGTCTACGCGACTACGTCTACCTTGTCTCAGCATCTCTGTGTGACTCTGCCACGGTCTACTTGGATCATGGCGTCCAAACTCTGCATGTCTTTTGATATCTCTACTGATCGGTATACTGGGCGAATCTCTGCCTCATCGCTTGCTTTATTCCATCCAGTTCATGTCCCGCATACAGCGGATACGGCGTGGCTCTTGTTTCATCGCAAATTGATCTATCCTACAGTATCTCGGAGCTAGAACAACGCTCTGCTGATTGTAGATTCCTTCCGAACCTTTGTTCAGTGTTTACAATGAGTAATCATGATCATATAGTCGATGCGCCATGCAAACCGTGTATGATTCGTTCAATTCTGTCTGGACTATCCACATCCAAGTTTCCGCTTCTTGAACTCTCCTACCGGCTCTGATTGTGTCAACATGGAATTGCTGTACCGGATTTAAATACCCAGCGGCTCCTCGAAACACATCAATGGGTTATGTACGATGTTGCTTCGCCCGATGGTCCGGATATGATCTAGCTGTTTGGCTTCGACCAGCCTCGTCTGCTACGCAACTTGTGCCCCATCGACGACTGCTCACCACTGATCCCAATACCTCTCTTCCGCACGCTTCCTCCAGGGGCATGATGCGTTTTGCCGTATCGATTTGGGATGACGACGGCCAGTGTGGGGCTCCGTTCGGGGCTTCTATGAGCGCGGGTTTCCTCTACCCGCCACTGCTTGCGCGACCGCTATCTCTGTTTCAACGCACTCGAGCTTCCCTCAATGAGCGGATAATGGCGATCAACTATCCTCCATGAATCCGTTTACTGTGCTTCTGTTACGCTTAGGGCGTGAAATCTTACTTATGTCAAATCTATTCGAAAACTTGCTACTTGCGCTTACAATTTGAATCAATTCCGATTCCGATTACCATCACTTCTATATTATCCCTGGGCTTCTCGCTCGCACTATGAGCCGGCCGTACTCTGACACACTCAATTGAGTTTCGTTTGCTCTCGATTTGTGACCCTACGCGGATACGGATGCTCTGAGGCTCAACCTCGCGCTTGTCTATGTCTATGAACGGCTCGCTGTCTCGGTTTATAGGCCCATTCTAACGAACTTGCGCTATGCGCTTTGTGCACATCGACTCACTATCCATTAATTCAAACGCATCGTGTTCTCTTAATGCCATCTCTTTCCGGCGGAACTCACTCCGAGGCTACTTCCCCCCTCGGATTCGGAGATCTGAGCCTACATTCTTGAGCTCATGCCGTATTCGAGGCATCGTTTCAGCTTATCTGCTTCAAAGCTCAGAAGACGACCTCAGTCCAGTGTTCCTGGTCCTCGGACTTCCATACGCGCTGCCGTCTCCACAACCCGGTGACATTCAAGTTTGTTTCCCGGCGACTGTATTACGAGTTCGTCCTGGTTCTGGTGGACCTGCTTGTTTTGCGATGAGCCACGCGAGCCGTGGATCCCACGGTTGATTCAACTTATTGTGATTCCGCTACTATCGAATTCGGAGTTCTCTGAGTTCCAACTACTGAACTAGTGACCCTTTACAGCTGTGCTCCCGGTTGCTTCACTGAGCTTCCTTCGCCGATCCAGTACGCATGAAATTAACTGCCAAAATTTACGCTGCCTGCACTTACTATGACACCGGGGCTCTGATGGGGGCTGCTTTTGGAACTTGATCCTGGTCTCGCTTTCAACATACACGGATACTTTTACCCAAACGGCCGCGAAAAGTGCTAATATACAGCTTGACTGACGCCGAGTCAAGTAACCTCCTGTGCCGCTCCGAGCTCGAACATTGGCCGCCACTCAGTTTGTATATTCATCATTCTCAATCCCGCTCATAAATCATGATTTCGGGTCGGACATCTCCTCTCAAGTTCTTTCCATATGTTTCCGTACGCTCCTAGAATCTAGATACTTGTGTTCACATCTAGAGTGGATGTCCACCTGCGACATCTGTTCATTTCATCCAGCCGCCTTCTTTTGGGCTAGTCGCGGTCTCTCAGATGCCCTCGCCTGGCGTCTTGCTCTCTGGGTGCCTTCTCGCGCATCTGGTCGCCCCACGGCCAGGAGATCAGCCGGCTACGATTTTCGGCTGTCTTCTCCTCACCCACACTAGTCTACTACTGCCCTGTCTGAATACAAATGCACAGTGAATGAAGCGGCATTCGCAGGCTCAGGAGCATGATCTTGTGACTAGCTGAGTGACGGGTGATATAACTCTCTTCCTCCTGACTTCCATGTCCGACACACGACACGACCCCTTCAAGGTCTTTCAGTCGACTTCCTCTCGTACGAGTATCAAGATCTTTCTTTTGCCCACCCACCTCACCCTTAATTTGCTCTTTACACAGGGCTCCAGGAATGATGTCTTGCGTGGTTCACTTCGAACCAATCAAGTTCAAGTTTCCCTTCAAGTTGAGCATCGCACTGCTACTCAGGTATACTGTATTCTGGTTTCAGGGCAGTATGTAGGGTGGGTGCGATTGGGTGCCTTCTCGCGCATCTGGTCGCCCCACGGCCAGGAGATCAGCCGGCTACGATTTCCGGCTGTCTTCTCCTCACCCACACCAGTCTACTACTGCCCTGTCTGGAATACAGATGCACAGTGAATGAAGCGGCAGTCACAAGATTGCAGATGTAATGACACCACGTCGCATCACATGAGAAGAAAGCACAAAAAACACGTCTTCTTCTCTCCTTCGTATCTCTCTCGTTTCGACGACAAATAGCATGATTTTGGTATCGGAGGACTCGCCGTAATCCGGGCTTCAAAACGACTATCTTTTATCGCCGAAATCCTGACTTCATTTTGGCCGACATCCACCTTGCTCGTCATCGTCATCGCCGTCTTGGACGCAATTCTGGAGAGAATGCCTCGTGTGTAGGCGCGTTAGGAAGGCAGTTCTAGTCGCTTTCAATCTACATATATGCATTTGTAGCGCGGATTCCGGTTAGATAACTTATTGTTCTCGTGTCTCTTCTCTACTTCCACCGTGATCACAGTTTCGTTCTCTGGTTTTGTTCCTTCTCAGGCGCGGGTCACAATTCCCTGCCGTGCGGTGTATAGCACCAGTGGGGTGCGTCTTCAAAAGGAAAGGACGCTAATTTTTCGCTAAATTTCGCTGTGGCGTATTCTATTTTTCTCGTTTGCCACTGGAGTCTGCGTGGCTTACTTACTATTAGCCACTTTGTACCACACATACACTAAATACCAGCGTCTTAAGGCCCGGATTAAGGCGACCTCATACATACAAAAATAGTCGATATTGGGCAAGAAACGAGCAAGAACGAGGCGATACAAGAAGACGTATTTTTCGTGCTTTCTTTACATGTGATGCGACGTGGTGTCATTACATCTGCAAACTGCTGTAAGCAACAATTCAATCAGTTCTGGTGTTGTTCCACCTAATAATGAACACTGATTGTGTTTAAGAGGCCTATTGCTATTGCTGCTGTCTTCAAACTTGCATAAATGTGAGTGCAAAACTGAAATTTAAGCAAAAGGTTGAAAATTCTGGTTTCCACAATTCTGGTCCAATAGTGCATCATTTGGAATGGTTCAAAGGGCTTGAAAGATACCAATAGAGCGCTAATGTAGCATGCATTGTGCAAAAATGGTCAACCATGCTTATTTGAGCAAACAGCAACCAATTTCTTGCACAACGTTGACAACTTGGCATTGCCAAACAATAACATCATGAATTCAACTAGCTCTAGAGTGATGTAAAAAGAGAAGATCTCCAAGAAACTTAGGAATGATCTACTCACATTGAAAGGTATGCAGCCAGGTGCAGAAACCGTGGGAAACTCACGTGATCGCGTCGAAATATCGGCATTTCCGGTTACTTTTGTGGACACCGAGTATCGAAAGCCTCAGGCAACCTCGACCTCCGCAAACGCAGTAACTGAGTGGAGGTAAATGGAACCGGTGTTTCTCACGATATCTGAAAAAAGCCTGTCCTTGTTTTGTTCTTGCTGTCATAAGGCATTCCCCTCCTTCCCTGCTCCCAGCCGTCGGTTTTTTGGTGCGTTCGAATTCATATATACTTAGCTCTTGCCAACCCCTTTATAGCTTCGAAGGTATCTATCTGTGGCTTGGTCCGGCTTGGTGCGGCTAAGTGGGCTAGCCAGCGGTAGCCGGCGTCGGCTACCTCGGCTAGCCGTATGTCCGGCTATTCTCGGCTATGCGTCTGATGGCTAGAAAGGCAAGGGGTGAGCGATCTCTGGATCACCCAATATATCCCACCATCACCTCAAGCAAATCGTCCTTTCTACGATGTTTTCGCGCCCGCTATGCCTGCCAGTGGGTAGAATGTTTCCATGGTAGTCCTACAACCCTACTATGACCCTTCCTCCTGTGTTTTCAGCAAGAAATTCAACACACCCAGGCACTAGATAATTCTATTATTAGGACGACTATACAAAGAAGCGAAAAAACTGCGAATACTGTAGCACTTTGTATGGGTCTCGAGCGTGACTGGAAACGCTACGCATGGAAACCAAAAACGGCCTCAGCGTTATGCGTGACATCATAGAATTTTGGAAACGGGCGGGCAAACACCGATAAAATCTATTTCCGGATTCTGGGCAATTTTTAGCCCTCGTTTATGCTTTCTTTCCATAGCCCTTGGTGATTGCATTTCTCCTGTTACGGGCTCCGTAATACACCTACTTTTTTTTTCATGAACACTGCGCCGTGGCGCACGCTCAGACACCTAAACCAGCGACGGGTCCACCACAAGCCCTCTTCGAGCGACTAGTTAAACTACCTCGGCCAGCTTCTGGTACACCTTCCCAGCACCTTGCCCGTGGTCTCCGATGCACCGTAACGGTTCTATCTTGACGAAGATTGTAGAGACTGATTGAGTGCAGTGAGGAGGAGGAGGGTTATAGCAGTAGATTCAGCTAGATTTTACAGCCACAAACATGATAATTCGACATCTTTGTATGTCACGCAGTCCTCAGGGAAACCACCCGACCGTTATGCGTTACCGTTGAAACGAAACAGGGCGGGCGTTACGCGTTACGTTTCACCCATACAACTAGTGCTACAGTAACCTTGCTGAGGGTCAGCAAATGTCACTTCCCTCAATTACCACTGCACATTTTGCCTCAGACCTGGTTTTCCTGCAAATATACCCCGAGTTGGAAGAGATCAGTTGGAGATCACTGATCTCGCTTATGCCGACATCAAATTGCCAGATCCAGAGATCGCTCACCTCTTGTAGAAAGGCTCTGAATGCAGTGATATTGTAGGGCTAAACTGGTACATACTTTGTGCATTAAAAACCCGAAATTTTTATATGAAGTAACGGTTGAGAAATACGAGGGTGTACATCAAAAATGTCCCGATTTGGAATGATGAAACTTTTCTCTACTGAATCTACTCCCTACAGTACCGGGCAAGATTTGAGGCTAATTCAAATTCTGACCAATCCAGTAGTAGCTGCGAGTCAAAAGCGGAGCATCGGAACGGGACCAACATAGCATGTTGGACATGGGTACGATCCAGGGTCTCAGCCTATGGATAATCACTGGACTAGTAAACGATGCAAAGACCGTGTCGGTGTGTAAGTTGTTGCTTTAATTGACGCGGTTAGACCTGTTGACGCGTCTATAGCTGCTCTCCAATCATCAAATTCGCGTCTTCCTCATCCCAATGTATCTATTCACTCCACTCAAGCTGGTGTCGATGTAACACTTGGTGCTCGATGTTCCGGGGCATACTTCCGTTGGAATGTCGGTCCTTCAAAACATACCCTTTTATCGTACACGACGCGTCGTCTGATCATCAACCCCGTTATACCCTTCTCTCGACTGATTTTGTCACGTCGATCATTCACGTACAGTACTTTGAGTGCGCCGCGTTTGTGTCGCTTCCGGGTAGCTGTTGCGACGCGTGCCGAACAGTGGACTCCGCGGTTGCGGTTGTCGAAAAGTGGGCGCAACAATCTTTTGGAAAGAAATTCATCGACCGGCTTAATCACGCCCAGTTGGAAGCAAAACTAAGTGCCCTGTCGCGTCAGCTGAAAGCAGAACAAATCAAGGTCATTGTTAAGCTCTTTATCTCGAAGATATACTGACCGTTTTTCAGGAAAACAATCACTGGACGTCTCTCAAGGCGGCTCGGAAACGAGAGGCGGCCTTTACCGAGCTTTTTGATCTGCTCTCTGCACACAACGTCCCCCGTCTTCCGCGGTTGCTTTCCACGGCGAATCGCAGCGGAAAACGCTTGGAGACACAAGTAACAATGTCGTATCACAGGCTCAGGATGCCGATGTTTTCACTTAGAGGGCAGGTAGAGAGGTGAAGAAGGGAGATGTATTTGCATAGAAGTATTATGGTCTGAAGCAGTACAGTCGCAAACCCCGAAGCAAAACGTTTAGCATTTTCGCTTGATCGTGGGTGGACTAGGAAGAGGAAACGGGTGGCATTTGTTATAGACTTATAGTTTACAGTACTCTCCTGGCTATGTTTTTGGGGCGGGTCAAATATCGCCAAATAACGTGATAGCGAAACACTTTAAAACACAACAAATTGAGCCATTCTTGCGCAAATCGACCAGTTTGTTCAGTACTTTCGATGCAATCCGCCTTGGAACGACTTTCTATATTACTACTGTATGTCACCGGCCACAATTCCAGAGCAAAAAATAGTATTTTGCATTGGTGCATCTGCCGGCGTAAACATAGCCGAAACAAACAAGGCCATTGCACAATTTCTTTTGTGCTCCAAATAGTGAGGTGCCTGTATGCAAAGATTTGGCCCGCGACTGTATGAGTAACTTGCGCAGTGGAACGTGTTGTAGGATTGATCCGTGAGCTTCCACTCCGTTCCGATTTCTTTTCGTCGTTTCATCATCCTTTGCACCCGTACCGTCGCATTGCCATCACCATCCCCTTCACTACCTTATATACTGCTCGTTACTTTTGCTGCCCGCTAGTCACTTGTTCCCCACGTCGACTAGCGTGCGTATACCTTTACTTTACTTTCTACTTTCTACTCACAGTCCTTGTAGTCTCTAATATACTCTAGGTACTAGTCACTTGTTCCCCACGTCGACTAGCCCCTCTCTAATATACTCTGGCTGACTCCGACTCACTTGTTCACGGCCGCTCATCGCGCTCTCATCACCTTTTGACTTACTTTAGGTTGAACCGCCCGGCCGGCAGAGACTTGTAGCGAGCACTAGATGTTTCCCAACAACCAATGAAGCGAATCAATGGTGAAGCAACGGTATCTGTCTCTGTTTACGTTGAAAGCTTAGCCAGACCGACGGAGGGTATCGCTGAGCACCCGAAAAGAAGAAGGAACACCACAACAGGTTCAAGATCAACTTGAAGTTGCTAAAAGCACGCACTCGAAAGAAGTAAATGGGAAGCGGCTACTGTAGTATTTTGACCAAGTGTTCACTGGGTGTCACTTGTCACCCAAAATGTTCACTGGAACGAACGGCAATTACACCAAAATTACCGTATATGGCAATCCGGCAGCTGTCGGCAGCTGCCGGCCGAAGAAAATTTCGATTTTTTCGCCATTTTGAGGCCGAAAATCCAGCCGTCACCGTCACAAGTGTTCAGTTCACAGGTCCCTGTCACCCGTCACCTGAACACCTGGTCGAACTACTACAGTATATGTGACTTCCGAACGCGCCTATTTCCAGGCAATTTCACTCAAAATTGCGTCCAGGACGGTGGCGGCGACGACGAGCAAAGTGGAGGTGGGGAAGTTAAACTTAAAATTCCGAGGTAAAAAGACCCACATCTGGAAGCCCGGACTAAGGCGATCTTGTCGATACCCAAATCATCATATTTTGTGGTGAAATGAGTGAGAAATGAAGTAAACAAGTTGAGTGTTCAATTTCTTCTTTCTTTTCAAAAATAGGGGTAAGGTCATTAACCATGCAAACAGCTGTAAATAAACACTTCAAATCAGCCCAAATTTGTCCGATCCGCCGGTAGTGATCTCTTAATTACACCACGAGAAATGATGTGATAGGTATATAAGAACCTTCTCACGATAGAGGATAACTTGAACATTAGAAATGAGAATGACTGTATGCTCAGAATATCAAATTATTATACCTGTTCTCGGAACACACGCCGGTCTATGATTGTTGTGTCAAATTGAGAGCGGAATGGGGTATACGGCGGTGGAGGAGACGTTAACGGCTTTCTGAGTCTTGAAGATTCATCCACAGATACTTGGAGGAAGTGGACGCGTCGCGAAGAATTTGGCTGCCAAACACCTGCTTCGTTGTCAAAGAAGAATCAAAGCAGCAGTAGTTGGCGATATACCGTTATCTAAGGATGTTCCTGCCATTACTGAGTAATGGAAGGCTTTGGAAGGACCAGCTCCCAAAGTGTCCTGAGATACTCGGTGTCCACAAAAGTAACCGGAAATGCCGATATTTCGACGCGATCACGTGAGTTTCCCACGGTTTCTGCACCTGGCTGCATACCTTTCAATGTGAGTAGATCATTCCCTAAGTTCTTGGAGATCTTCTCTTTTTACATCACTCTAGAGCTAGTTGAATTCATGATGTTATTGTTTGGCAATGCCAAGTTGTCAACGTTGTGCAAGAAATTGGTTGCTGTTTGCTCAAATAAGCATGGTTGACCATTTTTGCACAATGCATGCTACATTAGCGCTCTATTGGTATCTTTCAAGCCCTTTGAACCATTCCAAATGATGCACTATTGGACCAGAATTGTGGAAACCAGAATTTTCAACCTTTTGCTTAAATTTCAGTTTTGCACTCACATTTATGCAAGTTTGAAGACAGCAGCAATAGCAATAGGCCTCTTAAACACAATCAGTGTTCATTATCAGGTGGAACAACACCAGAACTGATTGAATTGTTGCTTACAGCAGTTTGCAGATGTAATGACACCACGTCGCATCACATGTAAAGAAAGCACGAAAAATACGTCTTCTTGTATCGCCTCGTTCTTGCTCGTTTCTTGCCCAATATCGACTATTTTTGTATGTATGAGGTCGCCTTAATCCGGGCCTTAAGACGCTGGTATTTAGTGTATGTGTGGTACAAAGTGGCTAATAGTAAGTAAGCCACGCAGACTCCAGTGGCAAACGAGAAAAATAGAATACGCCACAGCGAAATTTAGCGAAAAATTAGCGTCCTTTCCTTTTGAAGACGCACCCCACTGGTGCTATACACCGCACGGCAGGGAATTGTGACCCGCGCCTGAGAAGGAACAAAACCAGAGAACGAAACTGTGAGGATAAGGCTTAATAAGCCTTAAGGGTCGGCCAGACCTGAATTTAAGGCTTAAGGGCGAACACTGCCGACATCCACTTGACATCCAGCTTCTCCAACATTGTCGCGCTCGGCGCGATTCTGGACGGAATCGCCCATGTGTAGGCGCACTTGGAAGGCATTTTTGGTCGCTCTTGGCATATGATATAACAACTTATCAGAATAATTTGTTTGGGACCATTTGATCTTACTCCATGTGCATAGCAGCGTTATGCACACAGAATGAGTCTTGAGATCTCCAGAAAATAGTCATCTGGCATGCTTAGTATTGTATGTGTGGTGCAAAGTGGCTAATAGTAAGTAAGCCACGCAGACTCCAGTGGCAAACGAGAAAAAAATAGAATACGCCACAGCGAAATTTGGGGAAAAATTAGCGTCCTTTTCTTTTGAGGACGCACCCCACTGGTGCTATACACCGCACGGCAGAGAATTCACTGTGAAAACATCGGCACCTGATCTTCATGTACCTAGAAAATGAATCAATTATTTCATGGAAATGCCCATGATTTTGGCTTTTCAGGTATCCCAGAAGAATTAGGCCCCATTCAATGAATTTGACCGATTGCTCACCTTCTCAAAAAATCATGGAATATGACATTAAAATCCCCAGCACGTAACAGGTGCTGCACCTGTTACAGCACAAAAAACGCACAAGTCCAAATGCCGAATTGCCGGGCAATGACGTCAGAGCTCCACATCCGCAGCACCGCCAGCCCATCCTGAGAGGTGTGTTGGATGTGGGTGGACGCGTCGGAAGTATGGCAAAAGGGAAATGAGCTGGATGGGAGGCGTCGCAAACGGATGTCAAGGTTATGTAGGGTGGATAATGTAGCGCAGAGATGGCGGTTAATGGAATCGAATGCGAAAAGGATCTGTGTGGCGAAAGCCTCGAGCTTTGTCGCAAATTTATTTATTTTGTTATCGTGCCCGACCACCCGACCATCCCCGATAATACCCCGACAGGGCCCGACCGGGATGCTATCGGGGTGCGGTCAGGTAACATAAGCCCACCCGCCACAAAGTGGTCGACAAAGCAACGGTTAAGATTTTTAATTGCATACATGGCCTATAGCATTGAGCACGCGTAAAAACATATCACCGTCGACTACATCCACAAGATAATGAAAGTTGCGACGCGAGTTTGATGGTCCCTGAGCATGAGCCAACAATGCACCTCGGATGACAAAGTCCATGAGGAGGAAAGTCAAGTCTACCTCCTCCTCGAACACAACACAGCCGTCCCACGAAGTTTTCGGCCGCCACTTGTTGGGCTTCATATTTTGCACAACAGCAAGATCCACAACACGACCTGAGGGCAGCTGGCAGCGAACGAGGGATCGCAATCGAGCACATGCGACGCCCGGTTGATCAGAGTTGAAAAGGACACAATCGTACCGAGGCCCAGAATTGTACCAGTGACTGTTGCAGCGCAAAATATCCTCAGCATTGGTCCAGTCATCCTTTGACTGATACGCAATGTAGACACATTGAAATACCTCGATCTGTATGTGCGATAAGTTTGCGCAAGGAAAAAGAGAAAGAAACACTTGCCATGATCGTGTCTTCGTAAGTCAGATATTCGTCGGAAATTGCGAGTGCAGAAATTCTCGAAGACGAGGATCAAGAGCACGGTATATGGGATTATTTCCCCCATGTAAATCCTCGTAACTGCGGCTGTCACTATACTGCAGCGGCGAGCCAAAAATCGGCTCATGTACTATGTCTGTGGTTACGATGAATTAATCAAGTTTTCAAGTTGCAGAAAAGGAGGGAAAAAGAGGGAAAAAGGGGAGAGATTTCTAGATACCTCAGTATGAGTGTGCACCAAAAAACTGAGTGCCAACTATTCTGCGGCGCGTGCACTGAGCAATTTACCGTCTTGATTTCATCTTGAATCTATTCCCAAATCCAGTAAACATCACGGAATTCAAGACTATGTCTATTCGGGTTTGTGTCCCAAAGCGACATAGGACAAGCCAATGGTATTCAAGATTGGTAACGGGTGACGACACGGAAATCACCGCCGTCAATTGCCAGCACTTTTTGCGTCGCGTCCCAACGCTCTCCTGCTCTCATCTCTTCCCTCCTGCATCTTCCTGGCTCTGCTTCTTGGTTTCCTTACAGTAATTCTCTCTGGGCTGGCTTTCATATACAAGTCTCTCTAAACTAAAGGCAACAAACTCTGTCAATCGACATCTCATCTCGTCTACACAATGTCAATCTTCCGCGCCCCGATTTTCCGCGCGTCAAAGACAACAGAATCATATTACTCTCGTGGGACCCACCTCTCGATAGAAACAGAAATTTTGGGTCTAAAAATCTGGCATACGACTATTTAGCGGCATGAGGTACGTGAGTCGTGACTTGCTTCTCATCCCTTTCCTTTCTAACTGCACCATACCTCAGGAAACCTCGACACCACTAGCAATGACTCACTCCGATGTTGTCGAGCCACATCGATGACACAACAGATGTCGCGTCGTCGGTGTGGCGGCATCGGCTATGATCTTCGTCGAGCTGTAGCCGTCCCGCCCGCGTATGTCGTCTGCGACTGCGCACACTGCCGGCGCGTCTACTTCGCTCGGTGTCTCCCCAACACCAACTTCCACCTCGTCAACAGCATTGACACGACGGTTCGGCCACGCAATCGTAGCTCAAGCATCGAGCCATGGGGGGATACAAACGACAAGCGCGATCATGTAGACACACACAAACGGCGAGCGCGAGTTCGCGTGTCATCCTTTGTGTGGCTCTAACGACGTCGAGTTTTGTCTCCAGGACTCAGAACATCAACGAATGAAGGATTTATTGTTTAGGTAAGATTTCAATGTGCTTCGATAATCTTCTCGTTTTCCTCGCCCATTCTCACCCAACCCCGACGCCGGGGAGTCTCAGTTGCTGTTGAACCTGATTAGATGGATGTGCAAATGTTTCTTGTTGCGGGGCCACGCGCCGACTTTCGGTCTCTACTCAGCGGCCCGTTTTCAACTTCCTCCGGACATCTGAGTGCTTACTTGTGCGGTGTTCTGCTTACAGTTGAATGTTCAAATCAACCGCCGATGCCCTTAAGAGTTTTTAGTGTACATATAGGATAAACATGTACCTGGGTGAGTTGATTACAATTCCTACACATCTGATTCTGTCTCGCTCGAGCTTTATGTTGTGCAGCGACCTGTATAATTCCAGAAAGCAACCAGAAATCATAATTTTCCCTCTGCCCACTGGCCGCTCCTACCAAATTTTGGGTCAGAAAAATTTGAGATGTACACATATCTAAGGTCCTACTACTCCTCCATCTTATAGCAAATTCTTCAGAGGTTTGGGTCAAGGGAAGTCCCTTCGAAGTCGGGTTATGTTTTTGATTCAATTCACGGCAAGCGCCGGGTTTGACGAGAGGGATCAATCGGAATGGGAAGGATCAGATAGGATCATTTGGCTATGTCTAGCCGAGACATAGCCAACCACAGGCACGGTTAATGAGCCCAAAAATCCACTGGTTCTCCACATTTGCGGGCGAGATCCGTGATTTCGGGACACGCCGTGCGGAGCCTTGTTTGAACTGAGCAACATCGGCTTCTTGAATTGTGGCATCGGTGTCGCTGCTGGCGTCTGACAACTCAGCCGTTTGCGAAGCGCGCCTGAAAAAATCGTCGATCAACAGGCGCGTCCGAGCGACAACCTCTTGATCCTCGTCGCGAATAGAAATCTGCTTATTCTAAGTGTTTTCATTGGAGTAAGATTCAACATTAGCTCACCTGGGCTTCCGTGTTGCGCTTATTTGTCTGGCCATAGTGTTGTTTGACTTCTTGGTGTATTCCTTCCCCCGTTCGAGTGGTACCGTTGCGCAGCACACCCTTCAAACGAACATCATCGAGGGCGTGTATAAGATAGTGTTGTTTCGGAAACTTGAAGTTCTTGTCGTAGTCCTCGGAAACGCGCTTGAGATAGAACTAGTCAGCAAAAAGAAAAATGGTGGCTGTACCTTGCACCATTTTTCGTAGTCTTCTATGCATTGTTGAACAACAAGCTGTCGACTCGTCGTCATCACGCGTAAGCCAAGCAACATTCGACACTTCAACAGAGCTCGGATGCACGGTATCAGCGTCGATTTCGGGGGGAGAATCTCGCAGAGAATATAAACAATACACTAAGAAGAAAGGGTTTCTCAGCATCTTCTTGAATTTCGTAGACAAACCATTGCCCAAACAAAACTCTGACCTTGAGAATATCGAGATGAGTCTGGCCGTCGGTGAAATCTTTTGTAGCCAAGTCGTTGATATGTTTGAGATTTCGCCAGCGAGAGAATTTTGCCAGTGATGACTCAAGGGTTGTGGTTTGTGCAATCGCCAAAGAAAGTGTTGGGTGCCGTCGAGAACGCGTCCTATAACGAAAAGAATCGTTTCGACAACATGCGTACAAAGATGCAGGGTAAATTGCGCGCTGTCCTCGAGGTTCTTCCAGAAGAGCTGCATGGAGATGTTGGCAAATCGTGGCTGGTGCATACGGTACGCGCCAAGATAAAATCTCCGCAAAAAAACTGACAAGTCGTTTCAGTTCAACAAGGCGATGGATAGACAGCGGTCAAATACCTCCAGTCGTCTTCGCAACGATATTGGAGCTGTCTTCGTTGCCCATCTACACCCCCGCGTTGGCGATGCTTTGGACATTCAAGATATGGCGCTCCGTGCTGGGTACGCCGACCTCATTGGCGGGAGAAAGGACGACTCCGGCAAAATGACATTTCATCCATTTGATGCACCCGCCTTGCATAGCGACGGCGCGGACCGCCTCAACGTCGAAACATTCCTGATAAACAAGCTTGTCATGCATGTATGTATCACGAACTTGTGGCGCGAGTTGTGAAACTTACATTCGCAGGTCGCTGCCGCTGTCATTTATGGGAAGAAAAAACCTATCAAGATGGCGACCAACAAGCCATGCGTTTCCGGGCCCCGTTGCATGCAACAGATGCACAATATCTCGAACTCCACACCAGGCTTTGTTGCCTGCGCAGGTGCTCTTGTGAGTTCGAATACTTTGACAGCCGAGCTTTCACTTACTTCTATGCGAGACGCTTTGGGCCCTGTCGATGGACGTTGAGCTCAAGAAGAAAGGTCAGCAAACAGGAATTAATTGGTACTCATGCTACGAGTCGTACCTGCGTTACCTTCTCGAAGGGCTTCGCAATCGCTCCAAGCCCGTTCTCGCACTTTTCAGAGAGTGGTGCGCGGAGCTTTTCCCGGACAGTGAAATGAGTCTTGGGGATGTCAGAGTCACGAATGGCGCTGCCGGTGGTGACGAGCTGGATGCTGCGTTGGATGCGATCAGAAATGCCGAGGTCGAGGAGGAGGAGGACGTTGACATGGACAATGCGGGGGATGGCGAGACCGGCGACGGCGAGGAGAGTGGTGATGACCAGTAAATCACTCGAGGAATGCAATTGGAACAAAAAGAATATATTGTTTTGTATGAAAAAAACCCCGATTTTAGCCATTACATCTCCTCGTTAAAACCTTTCCCTTCGTTGGGGATGGTGAGGCGATGTTCTCCTTGCCCGAGATGTAAAGCTGGGGGGATTTGGTGCCATAGATTGCAGACCGCACAGATTCTTCGAGCTCCCGACTATTTGCATCCCGTTCCGGAGTGGGGAGACGCAAGGAGCTTTGATGGATGAGGGGCGAGTCGATGCGACCGAGTGGGCTGTCGTTCCCAACACATGCGTCGTGATGGACGCGGAATCGCTTGGGCGGAGGAGTACTCGGTGGACTGGCAGTTGCACGCCGAGTCACGGATAGTCTGGGCGCGGCTGCCGACGGGATGTAATGGATGAATTGAATTAATGGAAAGTCCTGTTACGCACCGGGCATACCGCGAATCTCGTCCCGCATGAGCTTCAACTCGCATTCCAGTTGCTTCACCGTGTCCTCCAGCACCAAAATCCGGCCGGATACGTCTTCATTTGTCGACGAGGAGACATTGGGAATCGAGGCAAGGGCTTCGCGTTGGCGGCGAGCCTTACGAGATGACTTGGCGCGTTGCGTGGCGGCGATGCGCTCAGGTTCTGAGTCCGAGACGTGTGAGATGTCTGAGGACGAGCGACGAAGGGTAACAGAGGTAGGAGACATGGAGGTGGTGTATAGGGGAGTCGGTGAGTGTCCATGGCAGCCGTCAGACCGTGTCATTTGTTTGGTCGTGCTTGGCTGTGGAGCTGACCTCATATGTTGGAGTTCACTTGGAGTTCACTTCCTCAACCAATAATGCGCGCGTGGCCGAATGGTAAGGGCTGCGTTTTCTCTTGTACTCCACGCCGGTTCAACTCTGACTGCTCACGATTGTTACACAGACTCAATACAATTTATTACACTCTACTTCAACTCAAGTTCAATTGACATTACAACTTATCACTTCAAAATTAAGTACTACAAACCTGCTTGCAACCAAGCGACTTCGGACTGAATAATAAAATTTTCTTGTTTTTCATTAGTTCTGGAGTAGTTGGAGATCGTGCCCGAAAAGACATTATCGGGCTGTCAGGCTGTCGGGTAAGATATGCCCCGATCGTTTCCGAGCCCCTTCGATGAGGCGGCTGTCAGGCTGACGACCTGAAGCTCCCCGATAACAAACGACCGCGGACGACCGTCGCCGGTAACAGGAAAAAGAAATTTGCGACATTCGCTTCGAGCTGTAGGAGCGTGGATGTCGCGATATCGAGATGCGGACATGGTGGCTTTTTCCTCGCTAGTCGAAAACGTGCGCAAGCGGCGCGGGATGCGAGTGGGGACGGCGACGTGGAAGGGTAATACATGTACTACTGTCGTCACTGTCACAACCCATAATTTCGTCGACCAAATTCCCTAAGTTTACAGTGTAAAAGTGCCCAAATTACGTCACATTTACCTGGGATAACCCATAAAACACCCATAACCCATAATTCTATACCAGCAGAATTGTATAATAGCTGCTATCGTGCCGGCCAAATAGTGCGTGCAAGAGCCACATACTGTGGGAAAGCTCCATCAAAATTGATAGAGCAATGGGTTACGAGACTACCTCGATCTCACTCAATACAGACTCGTTTAACCCAAACTCAGTGACAGATCTGTAGAATGGATGCAGGGATATCACCCTAGCACGAAAAAACAAGACCTTTAGTTATTTTTCAGCGAGTAATCCGCCGGTAACGCTATCCGTTGCGCTTCCCGGTTAACGACTGTACTCTTGGGTCATTTTTTCTATCCGGAATCAATATTTTGCTCAAGCTGTTCTTCCATTTTTATTGTTTTTGGGATCATTATTTCGTAGCGGAGCAAGAGTTCCTGCTAGTCAGTCTTCACTGTCTTAACCCATACTAGTCGGTGCGGCCAAAAATTATGGGTTATGGGTGTTTTATGGGTTATCCCAGGTAAATGTGACGTAATTTGGGCACTTTTACACTGTAAACTTAGGGAATTTGGTCGACGAAATTATGGGTTGTGACAGTGACGACAGTAGTACATGTATTACCCTTCCACGTCGCCGTCCCCACTCGCATCCCGCGCCGCTTGCGCACGTTTTCGACTAGCGAGGAAAAAGCCACCATGTCCGCATCTCGATATCGCGACATCCACGCTCCTACAGCTCGAAGCGAATGTCGCAAATTTCTTTTTCCTGTTACCGGCGACGGTCGTCCGCGGTCGTTTGTTATCGGGGAGCTTCAGGTCGTCAGCCTGACAGCCGCCTCATCGAAGGGGCTCGGAAACGATCGGGGCATATCTTACCCGACAGCCTGACAGCCCGATAATGTCTTTTCGGGCACGATCTCCAACTACTCCAGAACTAATGAAAAACAAGAAAATTTTATTATTCAGTCCGAAGTCGCTTGGTTGCAAGCAGGTTTGTAGTACTTAATTTTGAAGTGATAAGTTGTAATGTCAATTGAACTTGAGTTGAAGTAGAGTGTAATAAATTGTATTGAGTCTGTGTAACAATCGTGAGCAGTCAGAGTTGAACCGGCGTGGAGTACAAGAGAAAACGCAGCCCTTACCATTCGGCCACGCGCGCATTATTGGTTGAGGAAGTGAACTCCAAGTGAACTCCAACATATGAGGTCAGCTCCACAGCCAAGCACGACCAAACAAATGACACGGTCTGACGGCTGCCATGGACACTCACCGACTCCCCTATACACCACCTCCATGTCTCCTACCTCTGTTACCCTTCGTCGCTCGTCCTCAGACATCTCACACGTCTCGGACTCAGAACCTGAGCGCATCGCCGCCACGCAACGCGCCAAGTCATCTCGTAAGGCTCGCCGCCAACGCGAAGCCCTTGCCTCGATTCCCAATGTCTCCTCGTCGACAAATGAAGACGTATCCGGCCGGATTTTGGTGCTGGAGGACACGGTGAAGCAACTGGAATGCGAGTTGAAGCTCATGCGGGACGAGATTCGCGGTATGCCCGGTGCGTAACAGGACTTTCCATTAATTCAATTCATCCATTACATCCCGTCGGCAGCCGCGCCCAGACTATCCGTGACTCGGCGTGCAACTGCCAGTCCACCGAGTACTCCTCCGCCCAAGCGATTCCGCGTCCATCACGACGCATGTGTTGGGAACGACAGCCCACTCGGTCGCATCGACTCGCCCCTCATCCATCAAAGCTCCTTGCGTCTCCCCACTCCGGAACGGGATGCAAATAGTCGGGAGCTCGAAGAATCTGTGCGGTCTGCAATCTATGGCACCAAATCCCCCCAGCTTTACATCTCGGGCAAGGAGAACATCGCCTCACCATCCCCAACGAAGGGAAAGGTTTTAACGAGGAGATGTAATGGCTAAAATCGGGGTTTTTTTCATACAAAACAATATATTCTTTTTGTTCCAATTGCATTCCTCGAGTGATTTACTGGTCATCACCACTCTCCTCGCCGTCGCCGGTCTCGCCATCCCCCGCATTGTCCATGTCAACGTCCTCCTCCTCCTCGACCTCGGCATTTCTGATCGCATCCAACGCAGCATCCAGCTCGTCACCACCGGCAGCGCCATTCGTGACTCTGACATCCCCAAGACTCATTTCACTGTCCGGGAAAAGCTCCGCGCACCACTCTCTGAAAAGTGCGAGAACGGGCTTGGAGCGATTGCGAAGCCCTTCGAGAAGGTAACGCAGGTACGACTCGTAGCATGAGTACCAATTAATTCCTGTTTGCTGACCTTTCTTCTTGAGCTCAACGTCCATCGACAGGGCCCAAAGCGTCTCGCATAGAAGTAAGTGAAAGCTCGGCTGTCAAAGTATTCGAACTCACAAGAGCACCTGCGCAGGCAACAAAGCCTGGTGTGGAGTTCGAGATATTGTGCATCTGTTGCATGCAACGGGGCCCGGAAACGCATGGCTTGTTGGTCGCCATCTTGATAGGTTTTTTCTTCCCATAAATGACAGCGGCAGCGACCTGCGAATGTAAGTTTCACAACTCGCGCCACAAGTTCGTGATACATACATGCATGACAAGCTTGTTTATCAGGAATGTTTCGACGTTGAGGCGGTCCGCGCCGTCGCTATGCAAGGCGGGTGCATCAAATGGATGAAATGTCATTTTGCCGGAGTCGTCCTTTCTCCCGCCAATGAGGTCGGCGTACCCAGCACGGAGCGCCATATCTTGAATGTCCAAAGCATCGCCAACGCGGGGGTGTAGATGGGCAACGAAGACAGCTCCAATATCGTTGCGAAGACGACTGGAGGTATTTGACCGCTGTCTATCCATCGCCTTGTTGAACTGAAACGACTTGTCAGTTTTTTTGCGGAGATTTTATCTTGGCGCGTACCGTATGCACCAGCCACGATTTGCCAACATCTCCATGCAGCTCTTCTGGAAGAACCTCGAGGACAGCGCGCAATTTACCCTGCATCTTTGTACGCATGTTGTCGAAACGATTCTTTTCGTTATAGGACGCGTTCTCGACGGCACCCAACACTTTCTTTGGCGATTGCACAAACCACAACCCTTGAGTCATCACTGGCAAAATTCTCTCGCTGGCGAAATCTCAAACATATCAACGACTTGGCTACAAAAGATTTCACCGACGGCCAGACTCATCTCGATATTCTCAAGGTCAGAGTTTTGTTTGGGCAATGGTTTGTCTACGAAATTCAAGAAGATGCTGAGAAACCCTTTCTTCTTAGTGTATTGTTTATATTCTCTGCGAGATTCTCCCCCCGAAATCGACGCTGATACCGTGCATCCGAGCTCTGTTGAAGTGTCGAATGTTGCTTGGCTTACGCGTGATGACGACGAGTCGACAGCTTGTTGTTCAACAATGCATAGAAGACTACGAAAAATGGTGCAAGGTACAGCCACCATTTTTCTTTTTGCTGACTAGTTCTATCTCAAGCGCGTTTCCGAGGACTACGACAAGAACTTCAAGTTTCCGAAACAACACTATCTTATACACGCCCTCGATGATGTTCGTTTGAAGGGTGTGCTGCGCAACGGTACCACTCGAACGGGGGAAGGAATACACCAAGAAGTCAAACAACACTATGGCCAGACAAATAAGCGCAACACGGAAGCCCAGGTGAGCTAATGTTGAATCTTACTCCAATGAAAACACTTAGAATAAGCAGATTTCTATTCGCGACGAGGATCAAGAGGTTGTCGCTCGGACGCGCCTGTTGATCGACGATTTTTTCAGGCGCGCTTCGCAAACGGCTGAGTTGTCAGACGCCAGCAGCGACACCGATGCCACAATTCAAGAAGCCGATGTTGCTCAGTTCAAACAAGGCTCCGCACGGCGTGTCCCGAAATCACGGATCTCGCCCGCAAATGTGGAGAACCAGTGGATTTTTGGGCTCATTAACCGTGCCTGTGGTTGGCTATGTCTCGGCTAGACATAGCCAAATGATCCTATCTGATCCTTCCCATTCCGATTGATCCCTCTCGTCAAACCCGGCGCTTGCCGTGAATTGAATCAAAAACATAACCCGACTTCGAAGGGACTTCCCTTGACCCAAACCTCTGAAGAATTTGCTATAAGATGGAGGAGTAGTAGGACCTTAGATATGTGTACATCTCAAATTTTTCTGACCCAAAATTTGGTAGGAGCGGCCAGTGGGCAGAGGGAAAATTATGATTTCTGGTTGCTTTCTGGAATTATACAGGTCGCTGCACAACATAAAGCTCGAGCGAGACAGAATCAGATGTGTAGGAATTGTAATCAACTCACCCAGGTACATGTTTATCCTATATGTACACTAAAAACTCTTAAGGGCATCGGCGGTTGATTTGAACATTCAACTGTAAGCAGAACACCGCACAAGTAAGCACTCAGATGTCCGGAGGAAGTTGAAAACGGGCCGCTGAGTAGAGACCGAAAGTCGGCGCGTGGCCCCGCAACAAGAAACATTTGCACATCCATCTAATCAGGTTCAACAGCAACTGAGACTCCCCGGCGTCGGGGTTGGGTGAGAATGGGCGAGGAAAACGAGAAGATTATCGAAGCACATTGAAATCTTACCTAAACAATAAATCCTTCATTCGTTGATGTTCTGAGTCCTGGAGACAAAACTCGACGTCGTTAGAGCCACACAAAGGATGACACGCGAACTCGCGCTCGCCGTTTGTGTGTGTCTACATGATCGCGCTTGTCGTTTGTATCCCCCCATGGCTCGATGCTTGAGCTACGATTGCGTGGCCGAACCGTCGTGTCAATGCTGTTGACGAGGTGGAAGTTGGTGTTGGGGAGACACCGAGCGAAGTAGACGCGCCGGCAGTGTGCGCAGTCGCAGACGACATACGCGGGCGGGACGGCTACAGCTCGACGAAGATCATAGCCGATGCCGCCACACCGACGACGCGACATCTGTTGTGTCATCGATGTGGCTCGACAACATCGGAGTGAGTCATTGCTAGTGGTGTCGAGGTTTCCTGAGGTATGGTGCAGTTAGAAAGGAAAGGGATGAGAAGCAAGTCACGACTCACGTACCTCATGCCGCTAAATAGTCGTATGCCAGATTTTAGACCCAAAATTTCTGTTTCTATCGAGAGGTGGGTCCCACGAGAGTAATATGATTCTGTTGTCTTTGACGCGCGGAAAATCGGGGCGCGGAAGATTGACATTGTGTAGACGAGATGAGATGTCGATTGACAGAGTTTGTTGCCTTTAGTTTAGAGAGACTTGTATATGAAAGCCAGCCCAGAGAGAATTACTGTAAGGAAACCAAGAAGCAGAGCCAGGAAGATGCAGGAGGGAAGAGATGAGAGCAGGAGAGCGTTGGGACGCGACGCAAAAAGTGCTGGCAATTGACGGCGGTGATTTCCGTGTCGTCACCCGTTACCAATCTTGAATACCATTGGCTTGTCCTATGTCGCTTTGGGACACAAACCCGAATAGACATAGTCTTGAATTCCGTGATGTTTACTGGATTTGGGAATAGATTCAAGATGAAATCAAGACGGTAAATTGCTCAGTGCACGCGCCGCAGAATAGTTGGCACTCAGTTTTTTGGTGCACACTCATACTGAGGTATCTAGAAATCTCTCCCCTTTTTCCCTCTTTTTCCCTCCTTTTCTGCAACTTGAAAACTTGATTAATTCATCGTAACCACAGACATAGTACATGAGCCGATTTTTGGCTCGCCGCTGCAGTATAGTGACAGCCGCAGTTACGAGGATTTACATGGGGGAAATAATCCCATATACCGTGCTCTTGATCCTCGTCTTCGAGAATTTCTGCACTCGCAATTTCCCGACGAATATCTGACTTACGAAGACACGATCATGGCAAGTGTTTCTTTCTCTTTTTCCTTGCGCAAACTTATCGCACATACAGATCGAGGTATTTCAATGTGTCTACATTGCGTATCAGTCAAAGGATGACTGGACCAATGCTGAGGATATTTTGCGCTGCAACAGTCACTGGTACAATTCTGGGCCTCGGTACGATTGTGTCCTTTTCAACTCTGATCAACCGGGCGTCGCATGTGCTCGATTGCGATCCCTCGTTCGCTGCCAGCTGCCCTCAGGTCGTGTTGTGGATCTTGCTGTTGTGCAAAATATGAAGCCCAACAAGTGGCGGCCGAAAACTTCGTGGGACGGCTGTGTTGTGTTCGAGGAGGAGGTAGACTTGACTTTCCTCCTCATGGACTTTGTCATCCGAGGTGCATTGTTGGCTCATGCTCAGGGACCATCAAACTCGCGTCGCAACTTTCATTATCTTGTGGATGTAGTCGACGGTGATATGTTTTTACGCGTGCTCAATGCTATAGGCCATGTATGCAATTAAAAATCTTAACCGTTGCTTTGTCGACCACTTTGTGGCGGGTGGGCTTATGTTACCTGACCGCACCCCGATAGCATCCCGGTCGGGCCCTGTCGGGGTATTATCGGGGATGGTCGGGTGGTCGGGCACGATAACAAAATAAATAAATTTGCGACAAAGCTCGAGGCTTTCGCCACACAGATCCTTTTCGCATTCGATTCCATTAACCGCCATCTCTGCGCTACATTATCCACCCTACATAACCTTGACATCCGTTTGCGACGCCTCCCATCCAGCTCATTTCCCTTTTGCCATACTTCCGACGCGTCCACCCACATCCAACACACCTCTCAGGATGGGCTGGCGGTGCTGCGGATGTGGAGCTCTGACGTCATTGCCCGGCAATTCGGCATTTGGACTTGTGCGTTTTTTGTGCTGTAACAGGTGCAGCACCTGTTACGTGCTGGGGATTTTAATGTCATATTCCATGATTTTTTGAGAAGGTGAGCAATCGGTCAAATTCATTGAATGGGGCCTAATTCTTCTGGGATACCTGAAAAGCCAAAATCATGGGCATTTCCATGAAATAATTGATTCATTTTCTAGGTACATGAAGATCAGGTGCCGATGTTTTCACAGTGAATTCTCTGCCGTGCGGTGTATAGCACCAGTGGGGTGCGTCCTCAAAAGAAAAGGACGCTAATTTTTCCCCAAATTTCGCTGTGGCGTATTCTATTTTTTTCTCGTTTGCCACTGGAGTCTGCGTGGCTTACTTACTATTAGCCACTTTGCACCACACATACAATACTAAGCATGCCAGATGACTATTTTCTGGAGATCTCAAGACTCATTCTGTGTGCATAACGCTGCTATGCACATGGAGTAAGATCAAATGGTCCCAAACAAATTATTCTGATAAGTTGTTATATCATATGCCAAGAGCGACCAAAAATGCCTTCCAAGTGCGCCTACACATGGGCGATTCCGTCCAGAATCGCGCCGAGCGCGACAATGTTGGAGAAGCTGGATGTCAAGTGGATGTCGGCAGTGTTCGCCCTTAAGCCTTAAATTCAGGTCTGGCCGACCCTTAAGGCTTATTAAGCCTTATCCTCACAGTTTCGTTCTCTGGTTTTGTTCCTTCTCAGGCGCGGGTCACAATTCCCTGCCGTGCGGTGTATAGCACCAGTGGGGTGCGTCTTCAAAAGGAAAGGACGCTAATTTTTCGCTAAATTTCGCTGTGGCGTATTCTATTTTTCTCGTTTGCCACTGGAGTCTGCGTGGCTTACTTACTATTAGCCACTTTGTACCACACATACACTAAATACCAGCGTCTTAAGGCCCGGATTAAGGCGACCTCATACATACAAAAATAGTCGATATTGGGCAAGAAACGAGCAAGAACGAGGCGATACAAGAAGACGTATTTTTCGTGCTTTCTTTACATGTGATGCGACGTGGTGTCATTACATCTGCAAACTGCTGTAAGCAACAATTCAATCAGTTCTGGTGTTGTTCCACCTGATAATGAACACTGATTGTGTTTAAGAGGCCTATTGCTATTGCTGCTGTCTTCAAACTTGCATAAATGTGAGTGCAAAACTGAAATTTAAGCAAAAGGTTGAAAATTCTGGTTTCCACAATTCTGGTCCAATAGTGCATCATTTGGAATGGTTCAAAGGGCTTGAAAGATACCAATAGAGCGCTAATGTAGCATGCATTGTGCAAAAATGGTCAACCATGCTTATTTGAGCAAACAGCAACCAATTTCTTGCACAACGTTGACAACTTGGCATTGCCAAACAATAACATCATGAATTCAACTAGCTCTAGAGTGATGTAAAAAGAGAAGATCTCCAAGAAACTTAGGGAATGATCTACTCACATTGAAAGGTATGCAGCCAGGTGCAGAAACCGTGGGAAACTCACGTGATCGCGTCGAAATATCGGCATTTCCGGTTACTTTTGTGGACACCGAGTATCTCAGGACACTTTGGGAGCTGGTCCTTCCAAAGCCTTCCATTACTCAGTAATGGCAGGAACATCCTTAGATAACGGTATATCGCCAACTACTGCTGCTTTGATTCTTCTTTGACAACGAAGCAGGTGTTTGGCAGCCAAATTCTTCGCGACGCGTCCACTTCCTCCAAGTATCTGTGGATGAATCTTCAAGACTCAGAAAGCCGTTAACGTCTCCTCCACCGCCGTATACCCCATTCCGCTCTCAATTTGACACAACAATCATAGACCGGCGTGTGTTCCGAGAACAGGTATAATAATTTGATATTCTGAGCATACAGTCATTCTCATTTCTAATGTTCAAGTTATCCTCTATCGTGAGAAGGTTCTTATATACCTATCACATCATTTCTCGTGGTGTAATTAAGAGATCACTACCGGCGGATCGGACAAATTTGGGCTGATTTGAAGTGTTTATTTACAGCTGTTTGCATGGTTAATGACCTTACCCCTATTTTTGAAAAGAAAGAAGAAATTGAACACTCAACTTGTTTACTTCATTTCTCACTCATTTCACCACAAAATATGATGATTTGGGTATCGACAAGATCGCCTTAGTCCGGGCTTCCAGATGTGGGTCTTTTTACCTCGGAATTTTAAGTTTAACTTCCCCCACCTCCACTTTGCTCGTCGTCGCCGCCACCGTCCTGGACGCAATTTTGAGTGAAATTGCCTGGAAATAGGCGCGTTCGGAAGTCACATATACTGTAGTAGTTCGACCAGGTGTTCAGGTGACGGGTGACAGGGACCTGTGAACTGAACACTTGTGACGGTGACGGCTGGATTTTCGGCCTCAAAATGGCGAAAAAATCGAAATTTTCTTCGGCCGGCAGCTGCCGACAGCTGCCGGATTGCCATATACGGTAATTTTGGTGTAATTGCCGTTCGTTCCAGTGAACATTTTGGGTGACAAGTGACACCCAGTGAACACTTGGTCAAAATACTACAGTAGCCGCTTCCCATTTACTTCTTTCGAGTGCGTGCTTTTAGCAACTTCAAGTTGATCTTGAACCTGTTGTGGTGTTCCTTCTTCTTTTCGGGTGCTCAGCGATACCCTCCCGTCGGTCTGGCTAAGCTTTCAACGTAAACAGAGACAGATACCGTTGCTTCACCATTGATTCGCTTCATTGGTTGTTGGGAAACATCTAGTGCTCGCTACAAGTCTCTGCCGGCCGGGCGGTTCAACCTAAAGTAAGTCAAAAGGTGATGAGAGCGCGATGAGCGGCCGTGAACAAGTGAGTCGGAGTCAGCCAGAGTATATTAGAGAGGGGCTAGTCGACGTGGGGAACAAGTGACTAGTACCTAGAGTATATTAGAGACTACAAGGACTGTGAGTAGAAAGTAGAAAGTAAAGTAAAGGTATACGCACGCTAGTCGACGTGGGGAACAAGTGACTAGCGGGCAGCAAAAGTAACGAGCAGTATATAAGGTAGTGAAGGGGATGGTGATGGCAATGCGACGGTACGGGTGCAAAGGATGATGAAACGACGAAAAGAAATCGGAACGGAGTGGAAGCTCACGGATCAATCCTACAACACGTTCCACTGCGCAAGTTACTCATACAGTCGCGGGCCAAATCTTTGCATACAGGCACCTCACTATTTGGAGCACAAAAGAAATTGTGCAATGGCCTTGTTTGTTTCGGCTATGTTTACGCCGGCAGATGCACCAATGCAAAATACTATTTTTTGCTCTGGAATTGTGGCCGGTGACATACAGTAGTAATATAGAAAGTCGTTCCAAGGCGGATTGCATCGAAAGTACTGAACAAACTGGTCGATTTGCGCAAGAATGGCTCAATTTGTTGTGTTTTAAAGTGTTTCGCTATCACGTTATTTGGCGATATTTGACCCGCCCCAAAAACATAGCCAGGAGAGTACTGTAAACTATAAGTCTATAACAAATGCCACCCGTTTCCTCTTCCTAGTCCACCCACGATCAAGCGAAAATGCTAAACGTTTTGCTTCGGGGTTTGCGACTGTACTGCTTCAGACCATAATACTTCTATGCAAATACATCTCCCTTCTTCACCTCTCTACCTGCCCTCTAAGTGAAAACATCGGCATCCTGAGCCTGTGATACGACATTGTTACTTGTGTCTCCAAGCGTTTTCCGCTGCGATTCGCCGTGGAAAGCAACCGCGGAAGACGGGGGACGTTGTGTGCAGAGAGCAGATCAAAAAGCTCGGTAAAGGCCGCCTCTCGTTTCCGAGCCGCCTTGAGAGACGTCCAGTGATTGTTTTCCTGAAAAACGGTCAGTATATCTTCGAGATAAAGAGCTTAACAATGACCTTGATTTGTTCTGCTTTCAGCTGACGCGACAGGGCACTTAGTTTTGCTTCCAACTGGGCGTGATTAAGCCGGTCGATGAATTTCTTTCCAAAAGATTGTTGCGCCCACTTTTCGACAACCGCAACCGCGGAGTCCACTGTTCGGCACGCGTCGCAACAGCTACCCGGAAGCGACACAAACGCGGCGCACTCAAAGTACTGTACGTGAATGATCGACGTGACAAAATCAGTCGAGAGAAGGGTATAACGGGGTTGATGATCAGACGACGCGTCGTGTACGATAAAAGGGTATGTTTTGAAGGACCGACATTCCAACGGAAGTATGCCCCGGAACATCGAGCACCAAGTGTTACATCGACACCAGCTTGAGTGGAGTGAATAGATACATTGGGATGAGGAAGACGCGAATTTGATGATTGGAGAGCAGCTATAGACGCGTCAACAGGTCTAACCGCGTCAATTAAAGCAACAACTTACACACCGACACGGTCTTTGCATCGTTTACTAGTCCAGTGATTATCCATAGGCTGAGACCCTGGATCGTACCCATGTCCAACATGCTATGTTGGTCCCGTTCCGATGCTCCGCTTTTGACTCGCAGCTACTACTGGATTGGTCAGAATTTGAATTAGCCTCAAATCTTGCCCGGTACTGTAGGGAGTAGATTCAGTAGAGAAAAGTTTCATCATTCCAAATCGGGACATTTTTGATGTACACCCTCGTATTTCTCAACCGTTACTTCATATAAAAATTTCGGGTTTTTAATGCACAAAGTATGTACCAGTTTAGCCCTACAATATCACTGCATTCAGAGCCTTTCTACAAGAGGTGAGCGATCTCTGGATCTGGCAATTTGATGTCGGCATAAGCGAGATCAGTGATCTCCAACTGATCTCTTCCAACTCGGGGTATATTTGCAGGAAAACCAGGTCTGAGGCAAAATGTGCAGTGGTAATTGAGGGAAGTGACATTTGCTGACCCTCAGCAAGGTTACTGTAGCACTAGTTGTATGGGTGAAACGTAACGCGTAACGCCCGCCCTGTTTCGTTTCAACGGTAACGCATAACGGTCGGGTGGTTTCCCTGAGGACTGCGTGACATACAAAGATGTCGAATTATCATGTTTGTGGCTGTAAAATCTAGCTGAATCTACTGCTATAACCCTCCTCCTCCTCACTGCACTCAATCAGTCTCTACAATCTTCGTCAAGATAGAACCGTTACGGTGCATCGGAGACCACGGGCAAGGTGCTGGGAAGGTGTACCAGAAGCTGGCCGAGGTAGTTTAACTAGTCGCTCGAAGAGGGCTTGTGGTGGACCCGTCGCTGGTTTAGGTGTCTGAGCGTGCGCCACGGCGCAGTGTTCATGAAAAAAAAAGTAGGTGTATTACGGAGCCCGTAACAGGAGAAATGCAATCACCAAGGGCTATGGAAAGAAAGCATAAACGAGGGCTAAAAATTGCCCAGAATCCGGAAATAGATTTTATCGGTGTTTGCCCGCCCGTTTCCAAAATTCTATGATGTCACGCATAACGCTGAGGCCGTTTTTGGTTTCCATGCGTAGCGTTTCCAGTCACGCTCGAGACCCATACAAAGTGCTACAGTATTCGCAGTTTTTTCGCTTCTTTGTATAGTCGTCCTAATAATAGAATTATCTAGTGCCTGGGTGTGTTGAATTTCTTGCTGAAAACACAGGAGGAAGGGTCATAGTAGGGTTGTAGGACTACCATGGAAACATTCTACCCACTGGCAGGCATAGCGGGCGCGAAAACATCGTAGAAAGGACGATTTGCTTGAGGTGATGGTGGGATATATTGGGTGATCCAGAGATCGCTCACCCCTTGCCTTTCTAGCCATCAGACGCATAGCCGAGAATAGCCGGACATACGGCTAGCCGAGGTAGCCGACGCCGGCTACCGCTGGCTAGCCCACTTAGCCGCACCAAGCCGGACCAAGCCACAGATAGATACCTTCGAAGCTATAAAGGGGTTGGCAAGAGCTAAGTATATATGAATTCGAACGCACCAAAAAACCGACGGCTGGGAGCAGGGAAGGAGGGGAATGCCTTATGACAGCAAGAACAAAACAAGGACAGGCTTTTTTCAGATATCGTGAGAAACACCGGTTCCATTTACCTCCACTCAGTTACTGCGTTTGCGGAGGTCGAGGTTGCCTGAGGCTTTCGATACTCGGTGTCCACAAAAGTAACCGGAAATGCCGATATTTCGACGCGATCACGTGAGTTTCCCACGGTTTCTGCACCTGGCTGCATACCTTTCAATGTGAGTAGATCATTCCCTAAGTTTCTTGGAGATCTTCTCTTTTTACATCACTCTAGAGCTAGTTGAATTCATGATGTTATTGTTTGGCAATGCCAAGTTGTCAACGTTGTGCAAGAAATTGGTTGCTGTTTGCTCAAATAAGCATGGTTGACCATTTTTGCACAATGCATGCTACATTAGCGCTCTATTGGTATCTTTCAAGCCCTTTGAACCATTCCAAATGATGCACTATTGGACCAGAATTGTGGAAACCAGAATTTTCAACCTTTTGCTTAAATTTCAGTTTTGCACTCACATTTATGCAAGTTTGAAGACAGCAGCAATAGCAATAGGCCTCTTAAACACAATCAGTGTTCATTATTAGGTGGAACAACACCAGAACTGATTGAATTGTTGCTTACAGCAGTTTGCAGATGTAATGACACCACGTCGCATCACATGTAAAGAAAGCACGAAAAATACGTCTTCTTGTATCGCCTCGTTCTTGCTCGTTTCTTGCCCAATATCGACTATTTTTGTATGTATGAGGTCGCCTTAATCCGGGCCTTAAGACGCTGGTATTTAGTGTATGTGTGGTACAAAGTGGCTAATAGTAAGTAAGCCACGCAGACTCCAGTGGCAAACGAGAAAAATAGAATACGCCACAGCGAAATTTAGCGAAAAATTAGCGTCCTTTCCTTTTGAAGACGCACCCCACTGGTGCTATACACCGCACGGCAGGGAATTGTGACCCGCGCCTGAGAAGGAACAAAACCAGAGAACGAAACTGTGATCACGGTGGAAGTAGAGAAGAGACACGAGAACAATAAGTTATCTAACCGGAATCCGCGCTACAAATGCATATATGTAGATTGAAAGCGACTAGAACTGCCTTCCTAACGCGCCTACACACGAGGCATTCTCTCCAGAATTGCGTCCAAGACGGCGATGACGATGACGAGCAAGGTGGATGTCGGCCAAAATGAAGTCAGGATTTCGGCGATAAAAGATAGTCGTTTTGAAGCCCGGATTACGGCGAGTCCTCCGATACCAAAATCATGCTATTTGTCGTCGAAACGAGAGAGATACGAAGGAGAGAAGAAGACGTGTTTTTTGTGCTTTCTTCTCATGTGATGCGACGTGGTGTCATTACATCTGCAATCTTGTGACTGCCGCTTCATTCACTGTGCATCTGTATTCCAGACAGGGCAGTAGTAGACTGGTGTGGGTGAGGAGAAGACAGCCGGAAATCGTAGCCGGCTGATCTCCTGGCCGTGGGGCGACCAGATGCGCGAGAAGGCACCCAATCGCACCCACCCTACATACTGCCCTGAAACCAGAATACAGTATACCTGAGTAGCAGTGCGATGCTCAACTTGAAGGGAAACTTGAACTTGAATTGGTTCGAAGTGAACCACGCAAGACATCATTCCTGGAGCCCTGTGTAAAGAGCAAATTAAGGGTGAGGTGGGTGGGCAAAAGAAAGATCTTGATACTCGTACGAGAGGAAGTCGACTGAAAGACCTTGAAGGGGTCGTGTCGTGTGTCGGACATGGAAGTCAGGAGGAAGAGAGTTATATCACCCGTCACTCAGCTAGTCACAAGATCATGCTCCTGAGCCTGCGAATGCCGCTTCATTCACTGTGCATCTGTATTCCAGACAGGGCAGTAGTAGACTGGTGTGGGTGAGGAGAAGACAGCCGGAAATCGTAGCCGGCTGATCTCCTGGCCGTGGGGCGACCAGATGCGCGAGAAGGCACCCAGAGAGCAAGACGCCAGGCGAGGGCATCTGAGAGACCGCGACTAGCCCAAAAGAAGGCGGCTGGATGAAATGAACAGGTGGACATCCACTCTAGATGTGAACACAAGTATCTAGATTCTAGGAGCGCACGGAAACACATGGAAAGAACTTGAGAGGAGATGTCCGACCCGAAATCATGATTTATGAGCGGGATTGAGAATGATGAATATATAAACTGAGTGGCGGCCAATGTTCGAGCTCGGAGCGGCACAGGAGATTACTTGACTCGGCGTCAGTCAAGCTGTATATTAGCACTTTTCGCGGCCGTTTGGGTAACAGTATCCGTGTATGTTGAAAGCGAGACCAGGATCAAGTTCAAAAAGCAGCCCCCATCAGAGCCCCGGTGTCATAGTAAGTGCAGGCAGCGTAAATTTTGGCAGTTAATTTCATGCGTACTGGATCGGCGAAGGAAGCCCAGTGAAGCAACTGGGAGCACAGCTGTAAAGGGTCACTAGTTCAGTAGTTGGAACTCAGAGAACTCCGAATTCGATAGTAGCGGAATCACAATAAGTTGAATCAACCGTGGGATCCACGGCTCGCGTGGCTCATCGCAAAACAAGCAGGTCCACCAGAACCAGGACGAACTCGTAATACAGTCGCCGGGAAACAAACTTGAATGTCACCGGGTTGTGGAGACGGCAGCGCGTATGGAAGTCCAAGGACCAGGAACACTGGACTGAGGTCGTCTTCTGAGCTTTGAAGCAGATAAGCTGGAACGATGCCTCGAATACGGCATGAGCTCAAGAATGTAGGCTCAGATCTCCGAATCCGAGGGGGGAAGTAGCCTCGGAGTGAGTTCCGCCGGAAAGAGATGGCATTAAGAGAACACGATGCGTTTGAATTAATGGATAGTGAGTCGATGTGCACAAAGCGCATAGCGCAAGTTCGTTGAATGGGCCTATAAACCGAGCCAGCGAGCCGTTCATAGACATAGACAAGCGCGAGGTTGAGCCTCAGAGCATCCGCATCCGCGTAGGGTCACAAATCGAGAGCAACGAAACTCAATTGAGTGTGTCAGAGTACGGCCGGCTCATAGTGCGAGCGAGAAGCCCAGGGATAATATAGAAGTGATGGTAATCGGAATCGGAATTGATTCAAATTGTAGCGCAAGTAGCAAGTTTTCGAATAGATTTGACATAAGTAAGATTTCATGCCCTAAGCGTAACAGAAGCACAGTAAACGGATTCATGGAGGATAGTTGATCGCCATTATCCGCTCATTGAGGGAAGCTCGAGTGCGTTGAAACAGAGATAGCGGTCGCGCAAGCAGTGGCGGGTAGAGGAAACCCGCGCTCATAGAAGCCCCGAACGGAGCCCCACACTGGCCGTCGTCATCCCAAATCGATACGGCAAAACGCATCATGCCCCTGGAGGAAGCGTGCGGAAGAGAGGTATTGGGATCAGTGGTGAGCAGTCGTCGGTGGGGCACAAGTTGCGTAGCAGACGAGGCTGGTCGAAGCCAAACAGCTAGATCATATCCGGACCATCGGGCGAAGCAACCCATTGAGGTGTTTCGAGGAGCCGCTGGGTATTTAAATCCGGTACAGCAATTCCATGTTGACACAATCAGAGCCGGTAGGAGAGTTCAAGAAGCGGAAACTTGGATGTGGATAGTCCAGACAGAATTGAACCAATCATACACGGTTTGCATGGCGCATCGACTATATGATCATGATTACTCATTGTAAACACTGAACAAAGGTTCGGGGAAGGAATCTACAATCAGCAGAGCGTTGTTCTAGCTCCGAGATACTGTAGGATAGATCAATTTGCGATGAAACAAGAGCCACGCCGTATCCGCTGTATGCGGGACATGAACTGGATGGAATAAATCAAGCGATGAGGCAGAGATACGCCAGTATACCGTATCAGTAGAGATATCAAAAGACAGAGTGTGGACGCCATGATCCAAGTAGACCGTGGCAGAGTCACACAGAGATGCTGAGACAAGGTAGACGTAGTCGCGTAGACGGAAAGGAAGAAGGACACGTATGACATCATGGGGAGTAACGAGGAGGCGCCTTAGGTGAACAGCGACGGGTGCAGGTGCGGCATAGAATTGCAACACACACATATGTGGGCGAACAATTCCAACGACTCCGAGTCCTAGATGTCATGCTTGGCACGTGTAGGTGCAGGTCAACGATTTGAAGATTCAAAAAGCGGAATCGCAAGTGTAGAGTTATCGAAAAGCGACCAGGCGCAGGTTCGAGATTGTGGATGGGATCGGAGAAGATTTGACCTGGATGTAATGGAGAAGGGGGGAGGCGTAACGGCATGATCTGATTGCGAAGCGTAACCTTAGGCAGTGCATGATCGCTTGCAGGTATGGAACGGTAAACCGGTGGAGGCATGAATTTGACCGAAAACAACTGGAGAAGCATGCTAACTCGCTAACTGCGGGATGTACCGCTCGGGTATGGAGTCGTGAAGAGAGTAGGCATGAAATCAAACGGGATATGATGGGAAAGCGTCCAGAGACACTGGGCCTCGCAGGATGCAGCCACTCACGGGTATGGAGTGATGAACAAAATGAAGTCATAGAGCGTGGGGGTGACGCTGACCTTCGCGGCCATGGAATCGTAAATAGAATAAAATCGTAGAGCGTGCGGATGCGCTGACACTTGGGGAAAGGTAACCGCTCGCAGGTACAGCATCTTAAGTAGAAGTAGGTATGAAGATCAAGAGGGATATAATCAGAAAGCGTTTGTAGATGGCACCCTGGGGGTATGGAATCAGAAAGTATTCGGAAAGTAATTGTAGAGCGTACGTAGACGCTGGCACGGCATCGGAAGACGTGAGTAGACACTGACCCTCGCAGAATGTATCCGCTCGCGGGTATGAAGACGTAAACGGAATATCGTCGTAGAACGTTTGTAGACGCTGGGCCTCGCAGGACGTAGCCTGGAAACGGAATATCGTCGTAGAGCGTTCGTACTTAGACGCTGGGCCTCGCAGGACATAACCCGGAAATGTAATATCGTCGTAGAGCGTTCATAGACGCTGGGCCTCGTGGGACGTAACTCGTAAACGGAATTGAGTCGTCGAGCGTTCGTAGACGCTGGGCCTCGCGGGACGTAACCCGTAAACAGAATTGAGTGGTAGAGCGTTCCTTGACGCTGGGCCTTGCGGGAAGAAACATATAAACAGAATAGAGTCGTAGGGCGTATGTAAACGCTTGGCCTCGCGGGATGTAGCCCGTGAACGGAATAGAGTCGTAGAGCATTCGTAGACGTTGGGCCCGACGGGGGATCGTAAAGCGTATGATGCATTTCAACGTAAAACCCTGCGGGTATGGAATTGGAAGTGAATGTAGTCGGCTCGAAACCTAACTTCGCCTTGGAAATTGATGTTCACTAAATGCAGACAGGAGTATTAGATAGACGTAGGTCGCATTTCCGGATAGATGAAGATAGAAATGAAGTCCATAAACCAACCATAAACGCATGCAGGCGTGGAAGATATGGAGTCCATAAACACATGTAAGCCTGGACTAAGCGGGATATAACCGCAAGCATAAAACCTGACCGGATGTAACGGCTCAACGCATGTAGGCGCAGGTATGAAGTCCATAAACACATGTAGAGTAGATGTAGAGTAGATGTAGACGTAGCAGAAAACACTTGAGCTCCTCCTCAGATCACGTGCCAAACACGTCGAGAAGTAGGGGTCGACTTCATTGTCAAGCAATATGGCCGGAAAACTGAGCGCAATCTCTTTGAGAAGGTTGCGAACGAGGAGTCAAAAGAAAGATCTTGATACTCGTACGAGAGGAAGTCGACTGAAAGACCTTGAAGGGGTCGTGCCGTGTGTCGGACATGGAAGTCAGGAGGAAGAGAGTTATATCACCCGTCACTCAGCTAGTCACAAGATCATGCACTCCTTTCGCAGGCTCAGGAGTGCCCCCAACTGCTGTAAAACACCCCAAATAACTGTCTGACGATCGGTTGAAAGTGACAGACTGAGACAGTCAAAATAAACGCTACAGATATCAACTGTACACAGTTTCTTTTCAACATTGAGTGTTCGTGCCCACAAAAGGACACCATGCTGAAGAGTCTTGCAAAATCAAAACCATAATTTTCCTCCCAGAACAAGCTGTGTTGCACTGACTTTGTTGATCACCATCAAAATACAGCTGATAGATTTGTCCCTCTACAACGGTCTCTCCTGAGCAGCTTTACACATGATATGTATGATATGTGACCAAAATAAAGCAAGGATTACACCTATCTAGTTTGCTTCCGAAAATACTACAAATTTGGCAAGCAATAAGCGAATTTCCGGTTACTTTTGTGGACACCGAGTAGTGTCCAGTAGGTGCTGAGGGAAGTTTACAGCCTGTGCTGGAAACAGGTATGAGCCGGCAGAGAAGGGCGGCAACTCAGCCTGAACTCAGCCATCATGGCGCTGGCTTACCTCAGCCAAAGCTGGCCGACGGCAGCCGACGGCCTAGCCACACCTGCCGGCGCTTCGGCTATGTCCGCGGCTGGGTGACCTGGCCGAAGGCAGCCGCAGCATAGCCTCAGTTAGCCGAAGCTGCCACGATGCAGCCAAACCGAGCCTTTTGGCGTTGCTAGAGGGGTCCTGAATGCAGTGTATCTCAGACCTTGACATGAAAACTGAGGGAGAAATGTCACAGTGTGCAAAGGAATGTCACCAAAGCAGCGTAAAGATACTGTAGCTGATCTTCACGGTATTCCGCTAAAATACAATGTACAAAATGACCGTATAGCCTCCAAAACTTGGTCAACCCTTCTTAAGACCTTCAGGAACGACTCTATCAAATTTATTTCACAATATCTGATCCTCGACGAAAGTTATATGGGATACAAATTCAGGTGTGTAAAGGAGCGTCAAAATACTCTACACCGGTATGAACGAAAATCGAAAACGAAAACGCGGCTAGCTGATAATGATCAGGCGGCCTTCCAGGCCATCAAGTCCATCAATTGCCAGCATTCAGAAACGAAAATGACCGGTTTCAACACGGCAAACAAGCCGAAAGGACTGGATTGATGTCACAGTCACAGTATATCAATGTACATGGTCTATTGTGTCATCGGCCGCTTGCCGAACGCGTCCGAGTGGCTGTACCAGGTCACGCACACGGCGTGTTTTAGCACTCTAAATTAATTGAAGAGTGAAGATCACTCCACTTCAAAATCATAAAATAGAAATTTTTACGATACCCAAGTATGAGATTCGTGGCAAACGTGATATAGACGAACACTAAAGGTAAATAGGAAACAAGAATGGACTACATAAAGTAAACAAATATTATTATTTTATATTTATCTCTTAATTTGTGTTGGCTGCCGGCAGTAGCTAAGTTGCACGAGCACGGGAAAAAACCAAGAAAAAACGGCAATTTCGGTTACTTTTGAGTAGAAGCCGAGCATCGGAACGGGACCAACGTAACTCGATCGATCAAGCATGTACGTGACCGTGACCCTTGGCGTCATAGAGCCTTGTTCCGTGCCGACTGCTTCATTTTCGTTTCTGAACCTGCTGCCGAAGGGCACCACCGGCCATCTATCGGCTATTCTATATATAGTCGTTTTCGTTTTCGTTTCTAGTATATACTCTCTGTACACTCTAATGCAGTGAATTGGAAAAAATAAATTAGGATTGACTGCTCCACACGGCCCTTTGGTGCACCTTTGGCTAAAGCCCCAGTACAACGAGTCTAAAAACGCCCATTCAATCAATCGGAAGCCGTTCTTCCCATGTGTCCTTTTAGAATCGGAGATGCCACTCCTCCCACATGAAATGGATTTCTTGACCTCTTTACAGGCAGTAACGGCCGCTGCTTCAAGTTATGGTCTTCTAAATCGAAACAACCCAGAAATGAGAGCCAGCAAATTGCCGATCCGGAAATCAAAGGCTGAGGTTGGTTTTCAAGTCATGCATTACCTTGACTGAAAGGATCCCTAGAGTAAATCTGGGCCCTATGAAACGCAACATAAAGGAAAAAATGCTTTGACGAAGGCTGAAAAGGCAGCAAGAGCTGCTAGGGTGCGTCTTGCTACGTATATATCATAGGGCTTCCCGATCTAAGTTCGGTCGATTCGTAGCTAAAAGCAGCAGCAGTCAAAAAGCCAAGCTTGACTTGCTACACCCCCGTAGTCCCTCACATTGACTTTGTTGTCGCGACCTGCGGGGAAGGATTCTAGCTCTGTTTGCTGTTGTTGCTCTTCTACGTTATTTGACCCATTTGGGTGGAGCCAAACTTTGGCCCTTGAACTCACTCAAAGCAAACTGTATCGACCCCGAATTTTTGACAAATCTGCGGAACGGATGCGGGGCTATTAGCCTAGCACAAAAAACTCAGAGTTTTGGTGCATTTTTCATCGAATGATCCGCGGGAAAGCTAATCGTTGCGCTTCCCAGTTTACGACTGTACTAGTTATTAAATAACTTTTACACGGTTTCCTATGTATTTATCACCCAGTTACCTGGTTCAACGATGTGCTTTGCTGCTTCCCTGGCTTGAAAAGAAGGCAAGAACGCACAAAGAACACACTGGCGGAGGCGTGCGACAAACGTTTCCGCATATGGAAGACGAGCTCGAGGCAGCTCGAGCTCCACCCAGTTTGATGCCCCATCACCTCGAGCTGACCTCGAAATCGCATGGCGGCAGCACTACGTCAAAGGATGGACAACCTCAAACTCTCGCCACCCCGATGCTCGGCCGCCTCGGCCGTCCCGTATTGGTACCGTCGTTCTCGACCAAGATTTCTATCGCTCCATACTTTTTATGGAAACTCATGTCTTTCGTTTGCCTGACGCCACCTTTGCGAAATTAAAACTTCCGCGCTGCTCCGTAAGTTGTAAGAACGCCAAAATTGCCCATCGCTCCGCTGCTTCTCCCAACGTTTCATCGAATTGACAGGCTATCGTCTTGTGAGTACAGGTCCTTCAACCGGGGACAGTCAAGAACTGAATTTTGACCAGTTTTACATTCACGTCATAATTTGATACGGCTTTATAAGGCTCCATTCGGCTGTCGTGTCTTAGCGTCACTTAGTGTCACTTTGGAGCACTTGGGAAAAATTCCACGCCAAACTTTTGGTGAAAAATACTCTTATGTAAGTGACGTCAAGTGCTCCGAAGTGACGCAACCGAGCCTGATGACAGAAATCAAAAGTCAAAGTCAACCGCGGCCTTCCCGCCAACCGTAATATAATATATATATCACTTGATGGAGACACCCATGAAATCGATTGAACATGTTCACGTATGTGGTTCTGCTGTGCAGAATCCAACCTTACTGGTCTAATATCATGTAAGCACAATGCACGTGTTCGCTTTCCCTTCTCTTCGGCTTCGCTTTTTGTGTCACTCTTCTAACGCATATGGGTACTACTCACGTCAAAAACACCAGTTTTGTCAGGGGAACCCCTGTTCTGCGCAGCATGATGCAAAGGGACTTGTGGGACTTGGGCAGGGACTTGGGCACTTCTGCCCAAGTCCCATTACATTATTCCTGTGGAGCTCCATCAAACGATGACAGAGTTCTACTTTTGGGTACACAAGATCCCAGTCCAACTATGTCATCAAGGTGGGACTTAGCATGTGATCGGGCCAGGGACTATTGCCGGTTGACCCGGCCTTGTGGGAATTAGTTAGTTATGTTTGCCACACCTAGCGTGAGAATCCTTAGCCTTTCTTCTCTTTGGATTCTCCCTCGCTAGGTGCGCTGTAATGTATTCCTAGTAGTGTCTTTAACTAACTTTGGATTCTCCCTCGCTAGACCCTCGAAGACATCTCGGGTCCTAAAGGTTGCCCTTACAGCAGAAGAAAGGCTCCAAGGGATTAACTGGTCAAGATTGCGCGCTTTGGCGATTTTTCAGACACTTCGTCGGACTCCTCCTCTGCTGTCTCGGACGCGCAAACCGCCAATCTTGCCCACTCCTCCCCCTCTCTAGAACCTACCATGACCGACTCTGCCGCCGCTGCTGCAGCCGCCGCCGAGCGGATGGATAGGCTCGAGAGGACTGTTGACCGTCTGGTCGAGCTTTTTCAAACCGCTGCCAATCCTCCCACTACTACTGCTCCGACCCCTGCCGCTCCTCCAGAGCCTCCGGCCGAGAGTCCAGGACTCTTTGCCAACCTCACCCCGGCAGCAAAAACGGTCCTTCGACCGAACCCCCCTTTCGTCTTTGACGGCGACCGCTCGGCTGGCCGGGCCTTCCTTCACTCAGCTCGGACTTACATCCGACTGGTTCCGGAGGCGTTTGTCGAAGGTGGCGAGATGTCTGAGGAAAAGGCAGTGCGTTTCACCATGTCCTTTATGTGACAAGACTCTGCGCAAAAATGGGCTGAGCGCATGTCCATCAAAACCCCTTTCCCCTTCCTCACCTGGGACGCCTTCACCAAGGAGTTCTGCTCATGCTTTGTCGAGGAGAACGAGCAGGACCATGCCCTACACAAACTCGAGTCTAGGGCATACTATATGGGCTCCCGGGATGTCTTCAAGTACACTGATGACTTTGTGGACCTCTTCGACCTTGCTGGGTTTGCTGACGCGTTGGTCAAGGTCACCAAGTTCCCGAGACTACATGGCTTGGCAGACCCGAGCGTACCGCCAGTAAGAATCACACGTGCGGGCTCGTGCTGCTGGGCTTCCCTGCCATGGAAGATCGGATTCTTCTGAATATATTCTCTGAAAGCCGCGGGGCACTTCTTTGCAATGTGAGCCCACGGCATCACTAGCGGAAGTCGGTTTGGATTCGCCTGGTCGACCTTGGGGATCGGAGGAATGATATCGATGTCGCGGGAGTCGGGGACATGGTGGTTGTCGAAGATTTCTTTGATCGCGGCAGGTCCCTCGGCGCGAACGTGAAAGTCAGATGCGAGTATCAGAATTTGGATCAATGACCAATGGCAAGAAGACACACCCTCGTTTTGCTCAACATATCTCACGACATCATCAGTCTGGTTGAACTTAATGTGCTCTGCAGCCCAGCCGAGGACGGAATAAGTGCTGGATGCAATCGAAACGAGGTGCTTGTGAAGCTGAATTACCATGAGAGAAGAAACAGGCTCGAAAAAAACAGGCACGCACCTCATCAGGCATGGTCACGTCGCCCATCTTTGCTATTTTGTTTCTAGGTTCCGGGCCGCCAGTCGAAGGCTGCCGTTTGAGCGAATGCGAAGACAAGGGCAGCTGGTGGAGGCGATGGGAGACAACGTCGAGCACAGAACTTGTGTTTGGAGAGAAGTAGTTGCGAACGTCGGGCGAGACTTCACCCTTGGGAGAAGACATGACGATGTAAATGCGAATCAGTATTTATAAACAGGTGAGCGTCCGTGATACCTTAGGTCCAAACCCCATAGGTTTCGCGGATGGCGGATGTCTCGCGGAGGTCTGACGAATGTTTTGCGGATATCAGTCTCGCGGAAACAGTCTTGCTCTGAGACTACTCGTTATGGCAATAAGTCTTGGACGGTGGGATTTTGCGTTGTTTGCGACAGATTGAACAGCTTTCCGGCTGGTTCAAGATGCTGAATGTGCGTAGAGTGAACCACTGATAAGATTCCGGCCATCACTACAATCACCAAGCGCTGATCAGCTGCCATAAAAGGCAAAACACATCAATGACCTCAAATGTGCATTTTTTCGCTCATTGGGACATCATTTCCCATCAAACTTGTATGCCCCAATGTATAGCTTTGGTGAAGCCAAGTAACCCCCAACTTGAATTATGGCAAAAGCTGGTGTAGTTCCCGAGATCTTGGGCTGCCAAGTTGGCCATATTTCAGCTGTTTTGCTATTTTTGCCCATGTTACGGCAAAAAATGGCCGACTTGGCAGCACAATATCTCTGGAACGCCTCAGCCATTTTGCTTAATTCAAGGTGTTAAACTTACTAGTTTTGGACGATCTACAAGCCTAGCTATCCAGTTTTGCGCCAAAAACATGGATAGCTGGGCCCTAATTTGCAGTTTTCAATATTTATCTCTGTTTTGCCTTTTATGATTACAGATCAAGATTATTTGATCAGACTGATGGACGGAATGAGGTCGGTGGAGTACTACACTGACATCTAGCACCTCAAATCTGCCGAAAACCTGCTTAGATGGCCAAGAGCAGTCAAAAATCCCACCGTCCAAGACTTATTGCCATAACGAGTACTAGTAGCCTACCAGGTCGTCGACGCTCGGATGTCGTCATCATGATCAGCAACAGCGGGAGGGTAAACGGAGGGAGAGCAAGATAGTCACTCCCAGCGGGGGAGCTAGTCGTTGGGTTCGATGTCGGGCTCAAGCAAGCCGCGGTGTGCAGCGAAGAACAACAACAACAACAACAACAACAACAACAACAACAACAACAACAACCACCATCATCTCGGCGGTGGGTTGGCGTTCCGTCGAGGTCGAGCTTCGGGCACTCGATATTCGACGTTAGATCATGCCCAGTACCGCCCAGGGGAACCTTGGCGAGGTTATAGGCCCACTTTCACTGTCCACATCGACTTCCACACCACCCACACCACCCACCATACCACCCTTTCGCAGACGTCCGCCCCTCACCGCGCCTAAACCATCTTCCAAATCCCTTTCACGACTCGACTTCATTACCCTCCCGCGCCGCCGTCCACCACTCTCTTCGCGCACCGCTTGCGCCCGTTTTCGGTTAGCGAGGAAAAAGTCGTCATCTTCACATCTCACCATCGCGACATCTCCCACAATCATCATCCATCCGGAAGCAGAGCTTCAGGCTTTCGCGACCCGGATCTCTTCCAAAATTGATTCCCTTAACCACGGTCTCTGCGCTACATTATCCATCCTAAATATCCTTGACATCCATTTGCGACACCTCGCATCCAGCTCAATCCCGTCTTGCTACATCTCCGACGCGTCTACACAGTCACAGTCACTACTCATGCGGCGCACGATTCCGAAAAGCAGGAAAAGTGTTCGCATTGGGCCCGTCGAGGAGCTTATAGCTACCTTAGTATGTTTTTATGTACGGAGGCGGTGACCTAATAATAAACAAGAGTGGAGGTGACACCAAAAACGTGGCCGTCACTTACGTTATGGCCTTCAGATCAAGAAAACTCATCAGAATCGGACGTCGCGTACATTGGCCTCATCTTCGACGCAGGAAACATCAAGAGTTTTTGAAGGGAAACCTCGCAGTGCACTAGGCAAGCAACTCTATTAGAAGAGCAGACTGACCACCGAGAGGTCACCAGTTTCAGGAATAAGCAAGAGGGGTCCACAGCGACCAAAACCGCCTTCAGCGGTGTTGCACGGAGGCAACGTGGGCGGGGTAACCCTGGGTATGTACAAACCCTGGCTGCAAAACCCTCCCCGGCCCCCGCAACCATCTCCAACCTCGGGTTTCCCCCACCGTCAACGAGTATACGGCGTGGGAAAATGTGAGGTGGTGGTGGATCAAGGAGCCCCCCGACTTCCGTGTTAAAGGGATTAGACACGGTCACAGGCATAACGGAGTATACATTAGAGGCTTTGCGGTAGCCACTGGTGGCTATTGGTGGCTGATTTTTCTCGGGACCAGACGACAGCCTCTGGGTAGATTAGCCACCATTTGTACGTCCTATTGACAGGATTACCTTGAGCCGGAGGCTCAAAAAACTATTGCATACGAGGAGCTACCAATAGCCACCGGTGGCTACCGCAAAGTCTCTATTATTCCAACCCATGCTTGAAGGGGGCTGTCAGAACCATTACAGTACCAAGCATCACATCACGGTTCCTTTTTTGGCAGGGAACGGCATCAAAAGTTGTACATTATGCCGTCATCACCATTCAACTTAAAAACAGTGTAAAACGTCTCTATGGATGTGTAGCAACTCATCTTGTGCTTTGCAAGGCAATTGAACAAGTTTTTGTATTTTCACCTCCGAAAAAGTGAAACAAACCAGGCCCCCGGTCACTACCTATTAGGTTCGTCACAGATAGAGTAAATCAACGTCTTGAAAACCTCGTACCTTCGTCGCAAAAATAGTGTAAATCAAGCGGAAACTGCCCAATGTCTGTCGCAGATAGAGTAAATCGCGCGGAGCGCGAGAAATTTTTGAGACCTGAAGTCGGTCTGGGGAATTACAAGCAAATTGCAAGACAGATCTCGAGCGTCAAGCAGCAAAAATAAACCGAAATTGGATGATTCTGAGCGGTTTCAAGCTCAAATTTGCTTCAGAAAAGGCTAAACAACTGTCCTTTGGGGGATCCAGCCGCAAAAATCCGAAATCACCCCCAGATGTTCGTCACAAATAGAGTAAATCAGTCTGTTTGAGGGCGAAAATCATAGAGTAAATCAGCCCAAATTTCGGGCGACAATGTGACGAACCTAATAGGTAGTGACCGGGGGCCTAACAAACCCTAATGATAGCTGATGCCATCATCAAATTCCCATATAGCTAACTTAGGGTTAAGGTCACGTGCGTCCCGGACTTTGCCGCCCCAACGTTCGGCGGATCACCCAGGTAGGTCAGAGCAGACTCGGCTACACTCGGCTACCACTTTTTCTGGGTTTCTGCATGACTACTGAACACATCTAGACACATCTGGCCTCAATCCATCCAAAATTAGAGCCAAAAGCATGATTTTATTTTTTCCAGACACGAAGAAAAAGTGAAACACCGTGGGAAAAAGTGAGTTCTCGACGGCAAACGCATTCTTTTGGTCGGTTTCCTGGCTTATGAATTATGTCTGTGGAGAGCCGGCGGAATTCAAGTTTTCAAGTTGCGAAAAGAGAAGAGAAAGGGAGAGAAAAGGGAGAGACTCACTATGTACCTGAGACTCTGTTTCCAAGAAATCAGCGCTTCAAAGTCACTGTAGCGCCCTCCAAAGCAATTGCAATCTTGATTTCTTATGCCCTGATTAGGCAGATCAAAAGTATTCAAAATATGGTAAGAGGTATGTCCTTTCGGAGCAGCTGCCTCCTTGGGACATACTCTCAGCCAATCAAATTCAAGATCTTCTCGGAAGTTTCCTCGGCCGTTCTCACACTAGGTCCGAAAAGGCCGATGAACCACTTTTCAGTGTTGATTTTGCTTGACGACTCGTACTTCAAGCTTCAAGGCTGGACTCATGTCGCGGACAATGTCATAATCATTCCAGGACATTTATGAGTACGGCGGCCGGAAACAGCAAGATTCAAAGACTCCGAATGCGGACTCAGCAGTTCCGCGCTGCGAGTACAGCTTGAACCAAAACTAACAAAGCAAACGAGTTCAATAGTGACAATTGTACAGTATATATCATTTATTCTACTTCGAGCTTGTATCAGCATCTTTTCCTCAATCATCTCAGGCTCACGGACGCAAAATGGGGCACATTACAATGATGCGGAAAGATTGTCTAGTCGATGACTCGGAGGTGGGGTAAATCAGACCCGGGGGACCTTAGATACAAAGTTCAATGAAGATATTGTAGCTCAGGACAGAAAGGCCTTCAGGTTTTAAGTTCAATTTCCAGTCTCATCTAATGATTGTTCAGCTGCTGAATTTGTCGAATATCCCGTTTACTACACCTCAGGTTGAGTTAGAGATATTGGTTGCCAAAAAAACAAGCCTGGCAGGACATTCGGGATTCAGAGTATGTTGAATTACTTGTATTGAGTGATTTTGCATGCCGCACATTAAAAGACAATTTTCATCTCAGGTGAATTTTCGACCTATGAAATGATGTAGTGGGCTACTGCTACATAGCGCACCTGAACAATTAATCAACAAAAGCAATTATATCTTGCTAGAGTGTAGACACGCACTGAGTTTAAGGTGTACCATCGTCGGATGAGGTGAGATTTCCTGCTAATCTGCCGGATGAAGTCTCACAGCGGATGAATTGGCAGTCTTGTTGGCCCCACTGGGGTTCAATACTATCGTGGGTCCATCCCAGGCACAAAGTGACGCTGGTGCATTGGTGTAAGGTCGAAAGTAGGCAGTTGGGGTGGGGCAGATTGCGGGTTGTGGGAAGGGAATCAGCTGAAAGTGGGCCGGGTTTCTGGGAGGCCGTCTTCTTCCGGCATTCTTTCTAGCCCCTCCATTCATGCTTGCGAGCGACGAAGGGCGTAGAGCGCGACGCGACGATGCGACGAGGTAAGAGACAGTAATTTGATTGACACCATCATAGTAGTGTGAAGTATTGACGCATGCCAGGCAACGCAACATTGAGCGACCGAGATCGTGATAACGTTCGCGCGTTCAAACTCAAATTGATATCGAAAATGCCACGCGACCTCATGGTCTACTCGTTTTCACATAAGATGGATCTACGCTCCGAGTGGGTGATGTTCCATCGCATGGCCATTCTCTCGGGCGTCGAGCCCATGTGGTTTGCTGCGTGAACTCGTGCATGGCGTATACCGCTGCGTACAGTGCCGGACACGCAAAGTCGACAATGTTGATTGCCGGCGAACGAGAATTTTGGGGATAAATCTGACTTCAGAATCGGATTCGCCGACCCCGGAAAAGCTCAAAAAACCACCTCCGAATTTTTTCCCACGACATTTTGGCTGTGGCCAAATTTTTGGGGTCAAAAATCAAAACTCTGTGCACCTCTTTTGAGCTCCGAGCGCAAAAAAAATTGGTGCCGGATAGAGTACGACGGCCGGGACTGCAATCTAGGCGCAAATCCGTGCAAACTTTCAACACCAACTCACGGCAGCGGAACGGCACGGTGGACGGCATGTGTTCGGTGACGGAATTGATCAACATGATGTAAAATGTCCAAATACGGTGATGTTTCCCAAGGAATTTGTGTCAAAACGGCTCGTGAAATTATTTTTATTTTATCAGGAACCGAACAAGCTCGACCAACGGAGTCGATTGCGCTATGCTTCGTAATTTTCCCATCAAATTTGGGTGTTCGGCCAAATTTTTGGGGGTGAATTTTTTTGATTTTGAGTTTTGGGGAAATCGGCTCGTGCAAAAACATTCTTTGGGTGTAACATCGTGTTTACACGAAGAACTAGCCGCCTGGGCATGTGTAACACTTTCCATAAATGGAAGATCAAAGTTGTCGACCGGCACTGTACGCAGAACTCACTGAATGTAATCATTGTGACAACGCCCGGTTCACCGCTTCCGGAAAATCACGTCGAATGTTCTGCTATATCCCCATCATTCCCCGCCTGCAAGGCTTTTTTCAGAACCCCGAATCTATCGAACGGCTACTCTATCGCGCCAACTACGTTCAGATTCCTGATCAAATATCCGACGTCTCCGATGGCGAACACTACCGAAACCTCTGCGAACAGTACGTTGTAGTCGACGGCAAAACTCTCCCCTATAAATACTTCTCCAACAAATACGACATCTGTCTCGGTGTCTGCATGGATTCGTACCTTCTCTACAAGCGCCAGCGCGGCGGGCCCTCTGCAACTCCCATTCTTGTCAAGAATTATTGTATCAAACCCGAAGTTCGCACCCACTCGAATCCGCTTGACGGTGGGTCATGTCGGCTGGTGTTATTCCTGGCCCACATCCTCCTAAAGATGCCTACAGCTTTCTCGTTCCATATGACAACGAGTGCGCCGCGTTAGCGCACGGAGTCCGAACCTACAATGCGAAGACTCGCAGTTTCTTCATGCTGCGCGGATACAACCTCTCCGAAATGGGAGATATCATTGCCATCCAGAAAAGCATGAACATCAAGGGGCATAACAGCCTTTGTCCATGCCGTTCGTGCGAGATACGCGGTGTGCGCAATGTCACTGGAGGCGAAAAACTTTACTACGTACCTCTGCGCTGGCCCGACGGGAATTATTGGGATCCGGAGGACTTGCCGCCGCGGTCACAGGAAAAGTTGGACGCAGAGATGGAACTGTTTGACGAGATTGACACAGACTTGGGCGACACCCGCGCTGCTGCAAACGCGAAGAATCGCCTCGCAAAGGCTCATGGCATAAAGGGCCGCCCTGCCCTTCGACGTGTTGCTTCCATGAACTATCCACGATCGCGCCCTTGGGACGCCATGCACATTTTTTTCGAAAACGATGTTCAAAATCTGGTAAAACTCTGGAGAGGCGTTTTCAAGGGATTAAATGTAGGTTTCGAAGACTACGAAATTGCGGAGGATGTCTGGGACGAAATCTGGCGGGAAACCGCCGCTGCAGTGGAGCATCTGCCTGCTGATTTCGTCCGCCTTCTCGGTGCCAATCCAGCGTACTACACCGCCGAGGCATGGGCTTTCTGGTTTGTCTACCTCGCCCCCATCCTCTTGCAAGATCGGTTTCCCGACCCAAAATATCACGTTCACCTTTGTCAATTCTCTGATATCATCAAAGCTTGTCTCCGTTTCACCTCCACGAAAACACAGGTTGAAGAGCTGAGGCAGAGTATTATAAACTGGGTTCATAAATACGAGGAGTGAGTTTAATTTACGACTTGATTTCGGTAATTGCTCACTATCTACAGGTACTATTATCAATATTCAGAATCACGACTTTCAGCCTGCACACTCACCATTCACGGTCTGCTCCACATCGCCGACGACATCTTGTTCTGCGGCCCATCCTGGACAACGTGGACGTTTTTCATGGAGCGCTACTGCGGCATTCTCCAGTCCGGTCTACGCTCGAAGAAAATGCCATGGGCTAACCTGAATAACATCGTTCTTCGTACAGCTTATCTTGAATACTTGAATGCTAGATATGACCTAGAGAGCGAACTTTCTAATCCACCACACGGAGAGGGATACATTCACGACGATTGTATGTTAATCATTTCTTTTTTGCCTTCAGGAAATTATTAACTTTGAACATTACCAGATCCTCAGGCGATCTTGTTACCGCCCTACAAGCGCGAATATAGGGCTGAGCTAAATATTCGGAAGAAAATCGCGAAGTATTTGGGGAATATCCTTGGTAAACGCACGAATGATATACTTCAACATATACCGGAGATAATTCCAAGTTTCGGCAAACTTCGCATTATTGACGGCGACTCGATTCGTAGCGCATCAGCATGTGGAGATGGATCCATAGCCGAACGAAACATGTCCTTCGTCCGCGTGAGCTTCTGCCTGCTCGCAAATTTATCATACTGATAGTTTGAAGTATGAAATCCAAGTGCGTCGTACCTCAGCTGATAAATGGGTTGAACAAATCTCCTATGGGCGGCTCGAACGAATCCTTGTATGTAACCTGCCCAAGACAAAGGCTCTGGGCATGCTATCCGGAAAGAAACGGCTTCTTGCGCTACTCAGGCCGTGCACCAACACCGGAGGAAAAGATGCCGCCGTGGAAATTGTCAATTATCGAGAGATCGGTGAACCAATTGTGGATGATCTGCAGTGTGTGGTAGCGGTGGTCGGCCGGATAGAGACCAGAGCGCGGTGGTATATTGTTGACCGAACCGGTGGTCTCATTCGTCCCCTGTTCGTCGAGGCAGAGGGAGGTGATGTTGAAGATTAAACATTTGTCTTGTCGTTGATGCATTGTAATTATATGATTGGCCGTTAAACTGAGAGATAATTTGCGAGGCCTGCAAGGAAACTTGATTGATATCCTACTCTTGAAAATTCACAGCGCCAACATGCAAGAAGTTAAGCAGAAATTGTAAACATTGAGCTCAAATCAATTCACGATCACCTATGACATAACCGTGACACCGCGACCATGTGACCGTGACTCTCCTCTCCTCTTCCTCCACCGACATGAATCTGAAGAAGAAGATCACCGCAGCAGAGACCGTCAAGCAGCTTCAGGAGGAGAATAAACGGAAGGATAAGGAAATTGGTAAGGTCTTCATGCAAGGCCTCCCCCTTCCTGAATCCAGTTCCCATCAGCACGTCTGAATCGCGAGAACGCGCAGTTTGCGAAGAAGGCAGCACCTGAGCGTCGAGATCTTATACCAAAGCCGAAAGGAGACGCGGGTACGGGCTCCGGCTACAACATTCAAGAAGCTATGGGCCTCGAGGATGACGACGAGCGATATACATAATCGCTTATATGTGCGTTTTCTCATCTAGTTTCACGAAAGTTCAATTTCATCATTTTTCGGAAAGCAAATTGTCGAAGACGAAGTTGCAGTCCACCTCAATTTACAGAAGACAATATCCAAACAACAGCCCGGAGTGGTTGATAGAGCAACGGAGATCGTGCGTCCTTCCTCTTGACTGCCGATTACTACTCATTTTCTCCTCAGATCGCCGGGAAATATGCATTTTTAGAAGATTTGCAGGGTATTGGCCGATTAAAGACATCATGACAAAGTATCTTACAAACGCACGATCGCGCCGTCGAGTCCGGGATAAGCTGGAAAAGGAGGCAGAGAAAGAGGACGTTAGAAAAGCAGGCGGAAGTTTGGAGAGCAATTCTGATGGGGACGACACGGAGGCTGGCGAGGAGGAGGAGGAAAAGCAGGCGAAGATCCAGGTTCGCCGCAGGGCGAAGCGCGTGCGGGTTGAATCGGACTCTGACTCGGAGGAGCTGGAGGAAAAACCATCGAAAAGCAAGCAGGTCCGTCGCATTATCTCTTTTATCAATCTTGCATGCTTAGAATATTGACATAGGCTATGTCCGAGACGCAAATTAAGGTATGTACCCACCTTCATAACCCTTTCTGACTCCAAATCATCGTCTTGACAGAAACAGGCTAAAGGTGCAGTGAGGAAGCGGGCGAGACAAGTAGTAGATGATTCGGAGGAGGAGGAGGAGCCGAAATCGGCGCGTAAGTTGGGCAAGCCTGTGAGTTTCACCGCTGTTTTCGTGGCGAATGTTCTCTCTGAGTGGTTATTCATCCGCTAGAAAGATGCTGGAAAAAAGAAAGTCGAAGGAAATAAAGATGACGAAACGAAGCCAACTAAAAAGCCCAAGCAGGTACCCTTTCTAGACTCACACAGAGCATTCAAAGCCCGTGCTAACGAAGAGTAAATACGGCAGACTACTTCGGAGCGAGCAAGACAGGAAGCCGAGGGCGATGACAAGGAGAACGAGAGAAAGCGTGTATGTCGTGCGATTGTTTTGGCTGTGAGCCGCTTGCACTAATGACGCTTCCGGTCCTGCACCGAAAATTCAGGAACCCAAGACTACGGTGTGTATTCTAAGTATATCTCTTTGCGGTACTGAAAGACATGTCATTTGCAGAAAAAACAAGAGCATGGTATCAAACGCAAGGCCAAGAAAGAGCCTGATAGCCCACGAGCTATCAAGAAAGTGAGTCTGACCATTTCCACGAACGTCTCTGATTCTCGCAGGTTAAAACCGTATTGCCGCCCCACCTCGAAGATTCTGAGGAAGAAGAACCAACACCGCTTGAATGGTCTGATCTTCCAGCTTCGTGTCCCTCCCTTCTATGCGAGGATCTGCTGCCGAACGAACAGAACAATCAAATTCTTGGGCTATTCCAACGCCGACAAACTTTGATCAACGAGCGCGGCGAGGATGGCACTGGCGTTAAATGGCTCGAGCTTCAGATATGCGGCACTATCAAAAAGGAGTTAAATCACGAATTCTTGGTTTCTCTTGCAGAAGAAAACCACTGGCCGGCAACGATTGATTGGAACCTCCTTCATTCTCGCATACTCAAACACTCAGCTCGGATCTTGGCGATGATCACCGATAAGAAAACGCTCGAGGAGTCAGCGATCTGGATGACATTCCTGGACTGTATTGACAGCAAAATCTATGCTTTCTAGAAGGCGTCGTCAAAGAAAGACTATACTAACGCGCTTTCGCAGGCGCGGTGTGGTTAGTGAGTACTTTCCATCAGGCATTTTCATTTTTCGATTGCTCACATGGCGTAGTTATGGCCCCAAAGGGTCCCTACTAATTCATTCCACGTTGAATCGCATCATTGCTCCAGATGCGGACGATCTCGCCTCAAGGCTATACCACACAGTCGACACGATCATTGGCGACAATCCTGGCGCTTTCGATGACTATGTTACGGACTCCGAGCTCATCGACCTAGACGATTTCATTTCTTTCATCCTCGCTCCATTCACTGCTGCACCACCGAAATATCAACGGTCAAACCCAGACCAAACCTACCTCTCCTTGCCACCTGCGCGTGGATCCAAACCCGTAATTAGATCGATCAAATCTCTGCCGCATTCTTGCTGACTACCGCTCGCTTTTCTCTAGCAGCCAAAGCCTCTTGTGCCTAAACCCAAATCAGAAAAGGCGACATCTTCACCGCCCAATGGATTCAAGCTCTCTCCAGCGGATTTTGAAGAGGTAGTTTTCCGTATCTCTTTACCCATACTGACCTACATCCAGGTCGAGATCAAATCAAAGAAGGCGAGAAAGAAGGAATCCAGACCTGCGACGAAGCTAGCGAGAGCGGTGAGTAGTCTTTAGCTTGATGATACGCTTCCTGAGCTTGACTCCAGGCCTCCAAACCAAACCCTGTGACTTCCGACTATGGCACGCGTTCCAAATCAAAGAAGGAGGCTTCATAATTGTACTTTTGCATCAAGTGTACTATCTTGTGGCTCTTCAAGATGGATTCTGCAGACCTAGTGACCTTTCCACAGATTCATGCGAAAACATTTGATGCTGGAGGTCCAATGTGCGGGAAACAACTGAAGCTGAGACAAAGATGATCATTTTGCGCACGAGTAAAAAAACAGCGGAAAGCGCCTACGTATTCTACTATGCGTGGTTGCTGACGTTCGGCTGTGCTACCGGATCATATAACGTTATATTTGCCGTAGTACTTATATTTGTTAAGTACTGGAGTTTCAACTTTCCGGCTTGATCTTGACCACCATGGCGCGCTGAGGACGTCCGTCCATTCTCAACAGTGGTGACTAAGGGAGGGGGAATCGGCATTAAAGATTTTGGACCGGAGGAGGGGGGTCCCCGGGAGGTCTGAAAAGAAATTGTAGTCCCTAGTGCTCAAATGCTCCAGAATGCTCAGAAAGACGACTTGAAGTGCAATAGATGGTGTGGGAGGTGTATAACACCCATCAGAAGTACGTGTCAGGTTCAAATGTCCCAATTTGTAGACCAATAAATGTCCTTTTGTGCATGAATTCAGTGCCTGCCTTAAGGATGAACTGTATACTGTGCGTACTTGTATGGAGGCAACCGTCACGGTAACGCTTGGGTAACGCAGGGCCCGTTGCGTTGCCTCCTCCTGGCTTGGTCACGATAACGGTCTCGCTTGTTGCCTTCGTGACGCCTGCTGACAAAATGTCAAAATTGCCCGGAAAATATGGCTCGATACTGATGTCTGTGGGCGAAAATAAGAAAATAAAAGAAAAAGAAACTAAAATATTGCACGTGAAAAGGGAGTGTTTGTCCTTGACTGGCAGCACCTTCTCGTCTGTGTTCCGGTGTGGACCCGAACCACCGAATCATCACGCGACCGGATGACATGATGCCGTCGATACCCTGCCTCCGGCCTCCCTCCGTTCGGTCACACAGCTTGTTGGGTCTGGCCGCCCCAAACCCCGCTACGCTCCCTCCGCTCGCGACGTCTCGTGTGGTCCCGTGGTTTGGTGTCAAAGTCACATGAAAAAGCATGTGATCCATCAATTCTGATGGCCCGGTGCTGTTTTCAAGTTTAGGATATACTGTAGTATTTCGTTCAATTCGTAAGCCGGTTTTGGGTGTGACACCCCTTACGAATTTAACCTTTCGTAAGGAGGCTTTGTGACCCTGTGACTTACGAAAAATTTCGTTTTTTACCCCTTTTTTGGCCCAGAAATGCGCCAAAATCCGAGACACAGAGGGAAACCTTTCGTAGGACCCCTTTGTGACGCTGTGACTTACGAAAATTTTCGTAGGATTTGGGGTCTGTGACCTGTGACCTTACGAATTGAACGAAATACTACAGTAGATTTCAACGATTTCGAGGTTCAAAAAATTTTGGTCATTATGTAATCATAACTGGAGATAGGAATATGTTTTCTGAAATCTCTAGTCACCGTTGTATGATGTCCCAAGATGTTGCGCACTGCAGTCAATGTTCACGGTATAGTGTGTATGCTGTTGTGCTGGTGGGTTACCGGTAATTGATGGGATCCTACCCTATATGGTGCGTGAGAGCATTACATAAGCGACAAATTTCGCCATCGTCCCGAACCAAGATGGCTCCAATCGCCAAAAAACTCATTTCTGCATCCAAAAAAAATGGGTCGGAAGAATGTTCTACTGCTCCATCATAAGACAGTGTTTTTGAATTCTGAGACCAGGGATGTCTTGCATTTGCTCAAATACACCATTTCTAGGTCTGTAAGTGACTGACGCCTACCTTAAGCTGCTTCGAAATCAATCTGCCAGAGATGAAGGTCATGCTTAGCGGCTATTGCAGCGGTCATGCGGATGGATTCGAGGCGAGCAACTGCCGCCCAGGTTTCTTCGTAATCAATTCCGTGCACCTGCGTGAAACCTTTGCCCACGAGCCGAGCTTTGTCTCGTAGCCAATTCCCCTCACCGTCCTTCTTCACGTCGTAAACCCATTTCGACGCCATGACGTTGGCACCCGGTGGGGGTTGCTGCAATTCCCATGTCCCCTTCTTGTCATGAAGGCCCATCTCGACATCCATCGCGGCTGTCCAACGTTTTGCGTCAAGACTCATTGCTTCACTGTACGTCTTCGGAGCATATAGCCTGTCTGGGTTGTACGACATCAAGGTGTGTGCAATATGGTCGTCGAGCTGCGCATTAACATTTTCCACAGGATTCCAGGCTGCGTGGGCTCGTGGGTGTTCTGAATCCGTGGCCCAGTCCTCACGCCGAGTGCGAGCAGCGTTCTCTCGAGCAGCAGCGTCGCGGGATTCCAGGATGCGAGGGGTGGCAGTTACAGTGCGACCGGATTGACGAAGCAATGGAGGATCCACAGTAGCTGGGGCAGGGGCAGGGGCAGAAATGGGAATGGGAGCAGGAGCAGAAACGGGGGCTGGGGCCGGAGCGGCTTCTTGGACTGACGAGGCATCGGAAGCAGGGTCGCGAGCACTGTTGGATGGAATTGGGCCTTCAGGTATGTCATCATCGTAGGTCCAGAACTTCTCCCCCACATCCAAAGTGCGGTTAGATACACCTTCGTCAAACTCGACATTAGCGGGTTTGTGCAAAGCGACCCGGGTCGCTTTGGGGCCGCTCAGATCTCCACAACAAGCAGTCTCAGGTGTGAAGTTTCAGCGACCTAGCGATGCCCTAGGGCAATACTCTTCTAGGTCGCTTAGAGTTCACACCTGGTATCTGTTGTTGCAGAAATCTGAGCGGTCGAAAAGCGACCTGGGTCGCTCGCACAAAGTCTATATTGCGGCTCGTGAATTGTTTCCCATGTTCGTCAAGCAGGACGTAATTGCCGGCGCCAGTGCCGTACCCAATAAACGTGGCAGGAATGGTACGACTTTCAAATTTACTCCCACCGTCTACTCTGTGGCCATTGACAATGTTAAACTTAGCGCTGCATTTCGCCCCGAAAATTCGCAGGTGCGAAACATCGACAGCTTGACCGTCAAACGACTCCTGAGGAATCTTCCCTGGATGGCGACGAGACGGCATCCGATTGCGCGCGTAGGTTGCACAAGCTCCAGCCGCTGCCCAGTAGCGCTCGGGAAGCCTCGACTCGTCGAGCAGCGTACGAATGTCCTCGGTGATGGTGCGGATGGTCCTCTCAGCCAATCCGTTTTCAGCGGAAGAGTACGGTGTCGTGGGTTCGTGCAGAATACCGTGAGTTCTGAAGTACAGTACTCTGTCCATCGTGCAGAGTTAAATGCATTATCAGTGCGAACCCGTTTGATTTTACATCCAGTCTGCCATTCGGCCATGACACGATATTCCTCAAAAGCAGGGATTGTGGAGTCGTCACTTTTGTCGGGGAGGTACGCCGTATGTTTATGTGAGGTTCCACTGTCGATGATTGCCATCATGTAGATATTTCCACCGGGAGAGGGAACCCGCGATGGACCGAAGAGATCAAACGCGACGCGGAAGAGAGGTGGTACGTCTTTATCAGATTCGTTATCGTATGGGCGGGAGTGTTGACGTCCCGCACGACAGTTGAGGCATTAGCCTGTTTGCGATGCAGCCATTGAATGGCTAATGGCTAAATAAGTGTCCAGATTCCGGCGTATTGACAAAAGATACCCCCAGTTTGAGTATCCAAATTTTATTCCAGGCAGCTCTCCTTGACTTCTACATGAAAGTTTAGCTCATCAAAGTTTCCTAATACGGAAATCGGTAGCCATTCAATGGCTCCAATGGCTCTTCGCAAACTCTCTATTTACCATCCATGGAATGATCTGTAATCCGCAAGCCCGACACAAGACCCTTCCTCTCCATCTCCTCAATTGTGGCTGGGCTCGCGTGCGCCATACGACGATGCCAGACTTTAAGTGATGTAGGTTGTGCAGTCGATATCTTTGCGTGCGTATTCGGTGTCTCGAGAACATACATCCCGCCTGATCCGCGACCTCGTAGCAGTACCACACCACCGCCACCCTCACGCGTTGTTGCTTCACCAGCTCCGAAGGTGGTGAAATATCCTGCCTTGTCAAACTGACTGACAGATATAAGATTCGCCGACAGCGATGGAGCATGGAGGGCATTAAGGAAGGTAATGTGCACTTCCTTTCCGTCAACACGAAAGACCTTTGTGACGGTACCCTTTCCGACAATAGCAAAGTCGCCATCTGATGCCAACGCAGACTTGCCAGTACGGACAGCGACGGCCTCGTAGCTTCGGAAGTCGGTGCGGTCGCGGAAGAAGTGATCGCTGGCGCCGGAGTCCAGGACGGTGACGGTTGCATTCGGTGCGAAGTTTTCGAAGGTCTGGCTGACGAATGCATTAGATGTGATGTTGCTGTCAAGGGTACGCTCGAAGATATTGGCAGTACAGTCTTCCACAGCCTGTGGCGCGGGGTCGGGGAACACAACACGCGACAGCAAGTCCTCATCTTCCACCTCCTCCACCGTCACCCGACGCGCCGTGGCCATCAAGACGCGATGGACAGGTGCTTCCTCTGCACCTGCCTGCCTCGCCTGGTGTCGGTTCTTCCCGAAGTTCGGCGGGAACTATCCCTCCTCTCCTCCTCCAGGCCAATAGCAATTTTCGATCGTATGGCTGGTCTTATTGACGGCCCTGCACCCAGGGTTGGTGCAGCGACGCTTGGGGGCGGAGGTATTGAGTGCGGTGGATGTGGTGACAACGGTATCGTGCTCAGGCATCCCGGTATTGATCGCGACAGTCTTGATTAGCGCGAAAGCCTCGTCAAGGTCACCCGCTGAATAAAGGGCGCCTTGAAGACCAAGCCAACGCGGATCATCAGGAAGGGAGCGAATAAGTACGTTCTTCATCGCTTTATCTTCCACAGTCCCTCCCATCATCCTAACACGATTGGCTTTGTTGCGAGTGTTGCTCAGGAGCTCGTCAAGACTATCACGCGAAGCGCCGGTGAACTTGATGGCCAGGAATTCGCTTTCGGCAAGCGACAAGGCAGCGTCGCTCTTCTTCGCACATGCAGCCACGACAGAATCCCAGCACTCCTTCGCTGTGCCGTCACGCTTGACACCAAGGCCAATTGGGTCGATGATATTGGTAACGACCAGCGACTTCATGACACCGTCGCGATACAAGTATTCATCGCGGGAGGGAGTCCTGGAGAATATGGGAGTGGGTTCTTGTGGGGTTGCCCCAGGAGGTGTGGTAACGAGGGCGGGTTTCTCGATGGTGCCGTCAAGATAACCGGACAAGCCTTTGCTTGCCGCATGCTCTTCGATGAGTACTTTGAACGTGGGGAAGTTGGCTTTATTGACTTGTAGCTTCTCTGTAGCCAGGAGAGACGGGAGGTTGATCATTTGGGACGCCATCGATGCGAGCAGGTATGATCGTAAGATGTGTTAATAGTAAGTGAGCCGTTTGGATATTTATCGTGCTGTTCTTGTTGACTGAGTTAGTTAGAAGGCTCGGGGCCCATAACCTAAAGTAAGAACAAGATGTGAGTACTCAGTCGGGACACGATGGGTGTAGACGACTATATATTAGTCGGTACTATACCTAAAGTAAGAACAAGATGTGAGTACTAAAGTACGGTAGTAAACTAGGAATGTAAGTAAGAGCTCACCTCAGTCGGGACACGATGGGTGTAGACGACTGAGGTGCAGTACAGGGTGGTAACCGTAATATACATGTGTACTAAAAAGGAAATAAACGGGCGGTGTCGGGTATCCATGAGCGCATCACCGGAGGGTACCGGCGGGTCTCCTACAACAAAGGCCTTATAACACATAATGGACCTTATAGGGCCTAATGAGGCTTGGAAGGCCTTACAAGGCATGTTCGGCGGGGTTAAGCAAAAGTATTACCACTTCACCTTCTTTGTAAGGTGTCTGCTTACATTTTGTATTGACTTTCTGATACTATACTATCGCATTTCTATTGTACTACAATACAGTGCCAAGCATCACATCACGGTTCCTTTTTTGGCAGGGAACGGCATCAAAAATTGAACTCGAAACTACATTATGCCGTCATCACCATTCAACTTAAAAACAGTGTAAAACGTCTCTATGGATGTGTAGCAACTCATCTTTTTGCAAGGCAATTGAACAAGTTTTTGTATTTTCACCTCCGAAAAAGTGAAACAAACCCTAATGATAGCTGATGCCATCATCAAATTCCCATATCGGTTAGGGTTAAGGTCACGTGCGTCCCGGACTTTGCCGCCCCAACGTTCGGCGGATCACCCAGGTAGGTCAGAGCAGACTCGGCTACACTCGGCTACCACTTTTTCTGGGTTTCTGCATGACTACTGAACACATCTGGCCTCAAAATTAGAGCCAAAAGCATGATTTTATCTTTTCCAGCCGCGAAAAAAGTGAAACACGGTGGGAAAAAGTGAGTTCTCGACGCCAAACACATTCTTTCGGTCGGTTTCCTTCCTTAGAAAATCAGAAATAAATCACAAAAATTTATGTTCGGCCGAAAAAGTAGTGTTGGAGAAGTGATGCTTGGAGAAGTGATGCTCGGCAATGTACTGACTTTAACAGTTAATTATTTGTTGCTGGCGAGAATCGAACGCTCGACCTCTGCAGTGCGAATAAAACAAGCCATACATCATACTGCTATGCTGAGACAGCTTTACAGGGAAAGAAATCTTGTTTTATATATGGCGTAGCTCTCGGATACCTGTACAATTTCCCCATAACACAACAACTCAAGATACTTATTGCTCGTACATTGACTGGTGATTCACTACACACGAGTATATGCTCCCCTACATACTTTGAAATTCATGTCAGCCATCTTGGCATACAATCACAGCACAAATTATCAAAAACAGTACAACTCTGAATTTTCGGCCGAAAAAGATGCAACAAAACCACACCTACCATGTCTCTAACCACCCCAACTCAGTTTTGTAACCTCCGGGAAGTCAGCCTGGGAAGACCTAACCAGACCTTAAAGTTATTACGCCTTGTAAGGTCGCCCCTCGAACCTTATTAGGCCTTATAAGCTTTTTCCGGCTTCAGAACAGAGTGCAGGTCTTTGACAATGATGGGAATCCCATCCCCGGTGCATTTTCTGAGTCGGGTCGTCGGGTTATCATCTGGTACCACGATGAAAGTGTTTTTTATGCCCATGATCGACGACGTGAGACTTGGTACCATAAGGATTCCCCGGCAAAGCCGTATCAAAAAGGGGAGGGCCACTCCTTCATGGTGGCCGACTTCTTCTCGTCAGATTTTGGCTGGCTGCGTGATCCAAACAACCCAACCCGGAATGCGCGCCGGAGTATGCGACCGGGGAAAGGGCGTGATGGATACCTCACATCCGACGAGATTCTTGCACAAGCTGCTTCAGCTCGCGCGCTTGTCAAGGAACTCTGGCCGTTTGATCACGTCTTTGTCTACGACAATGCCACCATTCACAAGAAACGTGCCGAGGGTTCACTGTCAGCGCGTAACATGCCAAAAGGTCCTTCGGGAACACGTGCGGGGAAAGCATCGGCAAACTTTCTCGTCGAGGTCAATAAACGAGATGGGCAGGGGAAGCCGGTCTATGATCCCAAGGGTAATTTGGTGAAGGTGAAGATTAGAATGACAGGGGCACATTTCGATGGAAAAGAGCAGGATCTTTATTTCCCGGATGATCACCCTGTCCACCCTGGTAAGTTCAAAGGCATGAAACAGATTCTGGTGGAGCGGGGACTGCAGAAATACGGTGATTTACGAACAGAATGCCCGGGATTCAAATGCCCGGATCCGGGTGATACATCAACTTGTTGCTGTCGGCGGGTGGTGTACAATCTGCCAGATTTTGCAGCTGCTAAGTCTCTGCTTGAGGACGAGTGCGAACGTGATGGAGTGGAGGTTCTATTCCTCCCTAAATTCCATTGCCAATTGAAATGGTATGGGGCTACGCAAAACGGCTTTATCGGCTGAAACCGGAGTCTTCTCGTGAAGATGTGTTGGAGAAAAACACAATAGACTCGTTGGATGGGGTTCCTCTGCTCCTCATGAGGCGGTAAGTGTTTATTAAATCAACGCTGGAGCTGGCATTCTATGATTCCGCAGATATGTCAACCGTTGTCACCGGTTCGGTGACGCATATTTCAACCACAAGCTTACAGGACCCCAAGCTGCATGGATTGCAAAGAGATATCCTGGTCACAGAACTTATCCGGAGAGTATCATGCAAGAACTTGACGAGGCGGGCCTTCATTGATCATTCAGAACCTAATTTGTACATACTTTCGGTTATTCACTGACGTAGTCATATTCTAGAGCTCTAATTTTTTGTATACAGCATTATAGTGTATATACCCGTAATCTGGTCGAACCGATTTGTGCAGAGTTCCTTGGTTGTCTCATAAGTCCTTGACTTGTCGTCGTTCGCCCAAGATGGAAATGGGACCGTCACAGCACGTGACGTTCGTCGAGGGTGGACTGCGGCTACCTTACTATCTGGGAAACGAAGATGTCATCAGTAGTCTCGCTTGGAAAAAGGTCGGACGGGATGAAATGGTGGTTTCAGCGGAGGAAGTAGTCTCGCTACTCAGACTTTCTGCCGAGTCGATGAGAAGATAGTCGCTCTCAAGGATCTATAGAAAGTCTGGGCGCTGATGCAGGGTAGGTCAGTGAAGCGTCCGTGGGAATGATGCTGGCGATGCAGAGACTGATGGCCGCAAGTTGGACAATTTTCGCGTGTAGATTGGGTCCCCAGACCAGTATATAACCTGTATGTGAACACTTGAGGACACCAATTAGGCATGAAAATCAGTATTTCGACTGAGTTCTGTGTGTCTAGGCTGGAAACTTCTGCGGCCATCAGATGCATCAGCAGTCGGCATGGTCGAAATCACTCCCACGGACGCTTCACTGACCTACGCCCCAACAGATCCTAGACTACGGAGGAAGCAGCCAAGCATGCCTCAAACATGGAGAAACAGTCTAACACTGACCACGACAACGAGGTGGCGAAGGAGTAGGAGCAGATGATTTGAATCCCGTCGGGTTGACGGTGGTCGCGATGGTGTCGCCCGAAAATTGCTATCTCACGCCCTGCGCCAACTGGGTTACTGGAACGGTCCCACCGAGTTTGACCCTAGCTTTGCGGACATAAAGCGGAACTGCCGGCTTGTTGCTCCCTTGAACTCGCTGTTTGCAGGCGACTTTCAATTTGCGATGAGGACGATCACCAAGTTGATGGCGCAGGTGGAGACAGACGGCTACAAGAAGAGTGGAATCTTCAATTTCAGCGAAAATCCGAAGATTGGCTTCAAGATCCGCCACATTGTGGTGGTCCGCGCCACGCTCACCTTGTCCCACTGGAAAATCGGCAGGGACAAGCGCGACACATACACAGCAGACATTGAATCCCTCCGGGTGCTGGTTCCGGCCTCAGTTGCTGGTAGTTCGAGCCCGCGCAAACGAAGAGTAGCGCCGATTGCCAAGAAGGATCCAGCTACCAGTCCCAGCCCTAAGAAGAAAGCCAGGCCCCGGGAAGCTGCATCAAATGGTTGTCCGCGCCACCCAAAATTTCTCGGCCTGTCAGTGATGGCTGATGGCAATGTGAAGAGGTAGAAAGTTGCGTATTGGAGCCCTTTACATACTCCGACAATCCTCAGCTCAATACTTTCAGCGGTTATCGAGATATCGGCCACTTTTTGAGAAAATTTTCAAAAACGCAAATTTCCCATCAATGATGCCATCAAAACTCAATTTTCCAGCGCAACCAGGCATGCCCCTTACGCAAATCCTATATGGACAGGTGGGTAGAGGTCGTCTCTGTGATTCTAACGATACCAGGAGCTCACAGGGGCAAGCCAGGGAGCGGAAATCGCAATCCATCAATCTGAAAATTGCGTTTTGATCGGCGGACAAGGCTTCGGATGAGCTTCCCGGGGCCTAGGTATCCCAGAAGAATTAGGCCCCATTCAATGAATTTGACCGATTGCTCACCTTCTCAAAAAATCATGGAATATGACATTAAAATCCCCAGCACCTGTTACAGCACAAAAAAAGCACAAGTCCAAATGCCGAATTGCCGGGCAATGACGTCAGAGCTCCACATCCGCAGCACCCAAATGACCTCGGACGTCTCTTGTCTCCCTCCCACCACCACCACCAGCACCACCACCATGCCGCCAGCTCTCTCCTCGACGCCGTCGCCACCGTCGCCGTCGCCGCCGTCTGTCATTGTTTCTGTGGCCGTCACCGTCACCGCCGCTCTTTTTAGGCTCCCTCGCTCTTTCAAAGTGACTGCAAAATGACTCGACTGACCAACAGGCTCCCCACCTCAATGACCTCCAAGCACATAGCTCCTCGCCTGTCCCCGGCGTCGCCATTCGTGCAATCGCTCGCTGAGTGATTCGCATGGCAATGTATTGCAACGAGAGCACGGTAACAGGTGCGCTGACTACCCATCTTCCCCTCAGACTTCCACTAACCCTTCTCTCTAGCACGCTGCTCTATTCTATTGCCGCGAATCCGACTCCAACGCAACTCTCCTCGATCATTCGCCCTCGTCTTCGTCGAATCAAACTTACGCCCAAGCCATCGAGCCGATGTTATCCCCGCTCCCATACTTCGTCCGGCATCCATAGCCCGAAACCCAACGCTAACCGGGAGAATTCATAGCAGAGTCGTAGTTTTCACGGCGCCGAGCGGATTCGCGTAGATATTGCATGTATTGGTATATAGACCACAATATCATTTTATTTGTACCCGAATTTCGCTACGCATCGCATTATTTTAATGGTCTCACTCCATGATTTCACGCATGTACAGGGAGGATTTGGGATTTGAGCCTGATTTTTAACGAATCGGCACATGAATTTGGCACATGAAAACGTCGAAAAAGAGTATGATTTTATTTGGGCGCTGGGTACATGAAAATCCGGGGCCAGTGACTGATATTCAGGTTATGGGGGCATGAAAATCGGGGTACCAAGGTACATGATTTTCAGATCTTCACAGTGTTAAGCTTGACAAGTTCGACTTGATCAAGCTTGATATGCCTTCACCACCCTAAATCACCCTTACCATTTCCTCGCACAATGGTTCGCATATCGCACTAGATGCAAGACTTTGTTGACAGATATATACTCGTCATGACCAAAAGTGATCGACAATATTTGCTATGACCACTGAGTATGATAGCAGACGGAACTTCATATCAAGCGGGAATTTTGGTCAAAATTCTTTGAAACTTGAGATTTTGTTAAGGATTGGGCCAGTCCTCAAGAGTTCGTTTGAAATCCGTTGGCGGCAAATCCCGAGCCGAGGTAAGTAGCGCGAAGCTTTACTTACAAGATGTGACGAAGAGCAGTCGACTACGAGGCGACAGCTAGTTTCGGCACAAGGTAAGAGTTGCTGGGGTGGTCGGGACCAGCGAAGTAAGTGGCGTAAGGATCAAAAGAACGTATCTACATACAGCCAGTATATATAGTGTGTACGGGTACTGATAGAAGAAATGATCGTAGGTTTGGGTGATGCTCGGCATCGGGAGTATCGGAAGGGAAAGGAATGTGATGGGGTAAGCTGATAACGAGAAAAGATAAGATAGAGTAAAAAGAGCGTACGCTACAGGATCTTGAGCCGATCGCAGCCCTCGACCCATGCATCTAGATGAGATGTCGGCGCAACACACCAGTACTCGTCGACGAAGCAAACGGCTTCACCTAGCTCTCCACAATCACGCATACTGTATGTCGGATCTTCCCCGTACTATGTACACCTACAATTGCCGACAGCTTAGACTTTCTTGGTGTTGGCTGCACTGATCAGTGACCGGCCGAAGGGCAAAGGCCTTAAAAGCATAGCCCTATAGGTGGGCTATAATAAGCCCTATAGCTTTCGTCGGACAAGGCTGAAGGCGGATCTGGGGGAGTGTTGAAACATTGATCTGTGTGTTTCAACATACCCTAACCCTAACCCTAACCTAACCCCTCCCAAAAAAGAAAGAAAAGCTGGCCAAGCACGTGACAGCCACGTTCTGTCTTTTGAACTCAACCTTCATGAAGTTATGGGCATAAATTCACGGTGTTCACCAATCATCATTCCGGCTGTGTTTGGTATCCTTGAAGATGTATGTGTTCCAGCACTGAGCAGTGAATGGTTAATTGATGTTCCACAGAGTCGTGAACCTGAATATGTACCCAGCCATCTTTTTAAAGGGGTGACGATAATCAATTGTGTAGGGCTCCAAGCCCTCGGATTTGCCTCCTTTCTTCCCACACTTCTTCTCTATCCTGTGGAAAGGCCTCAATACCGCAGCATATGGAGCAAATATATAGCTGGACTAGACATATCCGAACAGAGGGAGATGAGCCAAATATATGGCACGGCTCCGGCTGATTGGTGAGCTCGGCAACCCAGCTGACACAGTTTGGACTCACTGTTTTCCATCAATAAATAGCATATCTTCCGCACTTGGTTGCATACTCCGAACTAGACGCTGGATCAACAGAAATCATTCAAGAGTATCTGAACGAACTACTCTGGTTTGTTATCGAGACCGGTTTTGCTCGAGTCTGACATTCCGCTGCCAGTTGGATGCTCGATGAGCAATCTTGGTTGTTCCAATGTTCTGAGAATGTCGGTGAATAAGTACAGTTGGTACTGAACATGAATTACCATACGGTTGCTGCAAGATCAAAAGTGATGTCACATGAAAATACATCACATGACATCACTTTTGATCTTGCCGCAACCGTATGTGGAAGGTCCTCACAAAAATACTGCTAACAATGTACTCAATACTACTGGAGTATGCTCAGCTGTACCCTCCATTGCGCTGAAGAACCCCACCCCATCAGAAACCGGACAAAAACCGTAAAACAGCTGTAAGTAGTTTAGCTTTTCCCTGGGTCAATGTACTGTCTTGATCCCTGTGTGCCGGAACTCGACTCATCTTTTGAACTTTTCCAAGTCTCTAGATTTGTCGACGCTCTCGACTACACTTGCCCCCGACCTCCTTTGACCGATGACTGATCCTGCTGGCCATGCTCGCTACCCTCTCTCATGCCCGTCCTCCCGTTCCTGGAATGTCTGTGCCGAGACCTGCTACTCGTCATCACAGAAAGTAACCGGAAATTTGATCGGTTTGGGCCAAATTTGTAGTTTTTTGTGGTGAATTTTTTGTGAACATAATCTTTGGCATCTACTGACATCTCATGCACTGGTCATGTGAGTCAGGAAGATTCAGTACAGCTCGTAGACTGAGCATAACTTTGTCACTCGTAATTCAACAAAAGCGCAGCATTGGATAATGAATTTGGCACATACTGTAGTTATGAGTTTGATACTCTTGGGTAGTAGATATGCATTGAATGACTCCACAGCACAAGAATTCGACCAGAAAGATAAGTGCAAATGCAAAGTCTAGGCAAGTTTTGTTCGAGGGTGTCAGGGGAACCCCCCGCTTCCCCGACCCCCTCCGCTATTCCTTGCATCACTCCAGCCTTCTTGGGAACACTACTCCCTCCAGACTTCCCCCTTCGTCACATCTTCCTCCTTCCGACCCCCCGTTCCCTGTGCATGGCCTATTGCCGTAAAGGCCCATGCCACATGCTGTCCTTACGTACAGTATGCCTCCGTTCCCCTCCTCGACAGACTCCTGTCGACCCTGCGCTCCTACAGCTAGTGCTCAGCGCAACCCGGTTCCCGACTGGTCTTCCGGTCAGACTTCTAGCCCTCCGAGAGCTCTGGTACCCCGAGCTCTGGTCGTCCGGACCTCCGGCCTTCTGGCTCCGGTCCCCCGGTCCCCGGGCCGGCCTCCCACGCTCCCCCGGAACTGGGCCAAGCCCCAGCGGTTCTGTCACCCAAGCCTCGATGCTCCCGCTGTCTCACCCTGGCTCTAGGGCATATCCCTGGCTCCCTGCTACTGTTGGATCATCTGATCATTGATATCACATCATAGATGCTGTGCTACTACATAGTTCCCACACCCCGTGAGAAGTCACGCATCACGCGCCCTTTTACTGTGACGCCTGGGCATGGAGACTCCTTACTCTGTTCTCTAAGGATTCTCCCTCTGCCCAGGTGAGTAGACACGCTTCCTCTTGTTGTAGCTAGCCCTCTAAGGATTCTCCCTCTGCCCAGTGCTTGTTGGACTCTTGAGCACCTCGGGCCTCAGGCCCTGGCAGCTGTTGCCCTTACAGAGGGCACACAACAATTGTTTGACCTGTTGCACTGTTGCGGCCACTGTACGTAATGGGGAAGCTTCCCCATTCATCGGTATAGGGCTCCAGAATGCAGATGCTTACAAATGTCCGTCCGGATGCTTTGTAAGCACTGTCCTGGAGTCCTGAGTCCGTGGCCTCGGACTTCGGGAATGACCGTCACTGTCATTGTCATGTGACTTCGGACTGCACACTGAATTGGCACCGAATGAACTTTTCCGAGTGTTCAACTTTGGATAAATCTATTTGGCACCCCGGGGTGCTGATGTACCCCAGTGTACCCCGGGGTAGTACTATTTGGCACCCCCGAGTATTACATTAGTCAGCCGAGCAGGAATATACTTACTGCACACTGCACACTCTGAGGCATCGCACTGGCCGTGGAAGGGGAGGGAAAATGAGCAGAATATTATTTACTATTCAATACAAGCAATTTTTCTCCGCTTTCGGGGAGATAATACCGTAACTGTTAGATCGCGATCTGCTGAGCGCCGCCGTTTTTTGGGTGCACAATCCGAGGTCGGCTCGTTCTCCTTCTGCGCATCAGAGCCAACATCTACCTTGATTTTTACGACCTTTCGCTCCACGGCTGCCAACACCATTGCGCTCAAGCCCTTCTTTTCCTCGCCTTTGGACTTGAGCTTCGCCGTCGCAACAGAGAGAGCATGGCGGCGGTGGTAGAATAGGGTCGTTCACACATTCCTTTTTCCTCCCCTTTTTCGCTCCCTTTTTCACTTCCTTTTTTGCTGTTTTCGGCATTCTCTTCGTTTTTTGCCCGGTTTTTTTTGCCTTTTCCAATCTGATGGTTAAAAAGGGAAGATCTATGAAAAAAGATGGGATCAACTGTACAGTTTTAGCCAAAACAGTAGAAAAATGGGAGCGAAAAATGGGCTGCAAAAAGGAATGTGTGAACACTCCGCTCAGAACTCCCTTTTTACCTACATTTTTCGGCTCGACTTTCTTCCTTTTCCACATTCCTTTCATTCCTTGCCTAGTACATGTTGACTTTTCTATTCAGAGGTGTAAAGAGGTAAAGTTTACAAAAAGAAAGAAGTTCTACCGAGCTTTTTTGACCAAAATGCAAAATCAGCAAAAAGGAAGAGAAAAAGGAGAGCAAAAAGGACGCAAAAAGGGAACCAAAAAGGTGAGGTGTGAATAACCCTAATATGTTTGTAATCGAGGGTCTCCCTTACAATACATGATTCTGTGCCACTGCTCAGCACCGAATAAGATAAAACAAAGAAAACCGACTTACAGATCCCCACCGCGACCCTTAATCCGGCGCGCGATTCCGCAATAATCAAGCGGCCCAACGGTGAAGTCCTGAGTGTATTTGATGATATATGTGAGGAGTGTTCGCTCCCGGACAGAAGAGTCGCAGAGGTGAATTGGCGTAGGTTTGGGAATAAGAACAGGAGCTGCCTTGGGTTTTGGCGGCGCCCGCGGCCGCGATTGTTGTAATTGACGATAAGACGGAGCTAGGAGTCAGGAGTTGTGAGAACAGAGAAACAGGTTAATTTGTACTTGACTCATTGCACCTTGGAGAAATGGTATCGCACAATTTGTTGTTTTCCAATTTGAAGGCACACAGAGCTCATGCCTTCGTCGTAGAAAGCTTTTTCTAGGGTCTCCAAGATGGGACGTAGGTCATGGTAGCAGGGAATCTCCTCCCCGGCAGCAACAACAATCTCTGCAATTGCAGAGGGAACTGTACGGTCCAAATTCCACTTTGTGACGCTATCCCGAGGCAGCACATGGGGAAGGACATCGTTTTGGAATAGACCCTCGACGTCTGCCAGAGTTATTGTGTTAAAAAACTCCGCAGAGAAGCGTGTTTGGTGGTGAGGAGTCGAGTACTCTGCATAGGACATGATGGGCGACAAGCAAGGAGGGACAGAGCACTCAGAGGCTCAGCCCTCTGTGATTTTCCGCGTGATTTGAATATTTGAAAAAGGTTTGAAGCGAAATGATGGCAAGATCATGTTGCGAGTCCGAAGCTGGTGAGTTGCACTTAAGGTAGGCGTCAGTCACTTACAACAAGCGGTCACATGACCAAAGTGTGACAGCCATTAAGCTCTGGCCACAAAACATTGGGGTAAAAAGTGGGACCTAGAAATGGTGTATTTGAGCAAATGGAAGACATCCCTGGTCTCACAATTTAAAAATACTATCTTGTGATGGAGCAGTAGACCATTCTTCCAACCCATTTTTTTTGAATGCAGAAATGAGTTCTTCAGCGATTGGAGCCATTTGGGTTTGGGACGAGAGCGAAATTTGCCGCTTATGTAATGCTCCCACGCACTACATAAGGTAGGATCCCATCAATTACCGGCAAGCCGCCAGCACAACAGCATACATACTATACCGTGGACATTGGCTGCAGTGCGCAACATCCTAGAGAAATCTCATCCTATCTCCAGTTATGATTACATAATGACCAAAGTTTTTTCGACCTCAAAATCGTTGAAATTGAGCAAAATCCAGCAGGTTTTGTTTTCGTGTCGAAATTTTTGCCGCGTTACGCGTGACGTGACACGTCATGTGACCGCTCGTTGTAAGTGACTGACGCCTACCTTAGTTATCCTTGCGACAAGCTTAAGCACCCCGCCTTCGGCAGGGCCGGCTCGCTGCGCTCGCGTCCCTACCTACGGGGGGTACACAGCTTGTCGGGGCTCCGCCCCAAACCCCGCCTGGATTTTTTTTGCTGGATTCCTTGCCCGCGGCGCCGCACTGCCGCTCGCTGCACTCGCCGGCGCGCGGCGCCGGGGACCGCGTGTGAGTTTCAACATCTCGACAGCCGGTTGTGTTGTAGGATGTTGACAAAACCCCGTGATTTTCTGTCAAAAGTCACGCGACTGATGGCCTGGCCCTCTTTTCAAGTATAGGATACAGGTATAGAGCTTGAGCGGCCCCTTGGTATATCATGTCTCTATAACCACACTAGAGAAATAACAGACCTAGAAAACCTACCAAAGCATACAAGAAGCGCTCGAGACGAATCGTGATGGCATGCTTGGGCAATGACGTAAGGGGTGCCAGATAGCAATATGTTATTTAGCACCCGGGGTACATCAGCACCCCGGGGTGCCAAATAGATTTATCCGGCTCCTGAGGCTTGTCAACAAACTGAACGTCATACTATTTTTGCATGCAGCTGGCACAAACGGAAAATTCTATTTGGCACCCCGGGGTGGCGGAGTACCCGGGGTGCTAAATAGCATTTTTCTATTTGGCACCCGTGACGTAATTCTGTCGATCACTTCTTCGCGAGAGCCATCGCGATGCTCATTCTTCTTGCTCTATCTGGCTATTGCTTGCAATGACCACAGATTGCTATACACCTTGTCTCTAGTCAATTGAAATGCGCTCTGTCTGTAGCTTCAAGTACGAAGCCCAAGATTCAAATACTATATAAACTCGTCAAATTCCATCTTTGATCTTTGAGCATTGCAAATTCAAGAAATCATGCGCAATTTGCACTGTGAATTTCATATATACAAGCACAAGTGCTGCTTGGCTCCCCTTTCTCTTTTCCCTCTTCCCCACAATGTCCGAGTCGTATGAAGCCTACTCAGCTCCGCATCCCAAAACCCGTTTCTCTCCCCAGTTCATGGCCAATGTAACGCTGGGAGAGGTCGTTGGTCTCGTTCGACACGATCTCCTTCCGCGCATCCTCCCGGATGGCAGTGTTTCGAAGTGGAATTGGGACCAGACCGTTCCGGTGACCATTCCAGAGACTATTGTGTCCTCGCGGGAGGAAATCCCCTCAATGGCCGACATGCAGCCCATTATGGCCGATGCAAAGCAAGCGTTTTACGAGCTGAGAGTCAATTCTGTCTGTATCCAGTTCAAAAGCGGTGCGATTGTACGCTATCATTTTTCCAAGGTTGGTCTCGCATTCAAATATCATGATATCTTGCTCATAATTACTTAGCTGCGCCTCATCGTCGGCGCTAACAACCAGGATTACAATTTTCGTCTTATGTCAAGGCTACTGGCACGCGTTGAGCGAGAGAGTCTTCTTTCCCCCGCTCTCTTCGAGAAGTTGAAGCTCAATCGCTTCTCTGAACCGCTTGCTGGTTTTAGTGTCACCCAGACTCCTCTTTACAACCTAGGCTGCTTGCTCGACGAGCGCTGGATCCTCGACGATATTATGAACGCTCGGGCCGAGTTCATCTATTTCCGACGAGCTGCTATGCTCCAATCCGCATGCCATTAGAGCCGCCAGGTGGCTTCTGGCGGCTCACCGCAAACTCTCTATTCTGTGCTGACCAGCGGCACAGAATCATGTATTGTAAGGGCGACCCTTGATTACTGTAGTATCTCGGTCAATTCGCCCGCCCTGTGACCTGTGACACACCGGAACGAAATTTGACATTCGTCAATGGACCAAAAGCACTGTGACACGCAAAAATATTCGTCTATTGCCTTGAAAACCGACCACTTTCCTCCACCCTTTGAGAAGATTGTTAGAAGCGAAAACGGGCAGAAATTGAAGATTTTCTGCTAATTATTCATTTAAGCAGCATTGCCGTCAAAGCGCCTGATTGACAGTGATGGCTAGCCTCGGTTGGCTTGATTTGGTATGAAAAGCCGTCATTTTCCGTCGTTCCGTGTCAACGGCGATCAGGTGAAAGAATCGGCCACAAATTGCGCGCGGTTGAGCGCGCAGGAAGAAAAATACGCTTTTTCGGCCATTTTTTTCGGGATTTTGCGACTTTTTTGTCACATTCGTCAATCGGCGCGGTGACCTGTAACATGCATGAAAAATGTCGTCAATTCAGGTCCCTGTGACGCGTGACAGGCGAATTGATCGAAATACTACAGTACAGACATTCTACCACCGCCGCCACGCTCTCTCGGTTGCCACACTCTCTCGGTTGCCACAGCGAAGCTCATGTCCAAAGGCGAGGAAAAGAAGGGCTTGAGCGCGAAGGTCGTGGCAGCCGTCGAGCGCAAGGTTGTGAAAATCAAGGTAGATGTTAGCTCTGATGCTCAGAAGGAGAACAAGCCGACCTCGGATTCATGTGCACCAAAAAAACGGCGGCGTTCAGCGGATCGTGACCTAACTGTTGTAGTTCTATTGTGATACCTCTAAGGGCCTGATCGGGTGCCTCCGAATCTGCCTCCGATTCCGATTCTGGTCCTGAGTCACAGATGATCACACCGTTACTTATCGTGACACGACTTCGTCCCAACGTCTTCCTTCATACACGCCCGCTTGTTGGATATTCTCTCGATGCATGATGATGTACCTCGACAACTGGCTGCTATCTATCGTCGACGGATCGCTCTCCACGCTGCTGCTAACGCAGTGATCTTCTACTCCTCGGAAATGCTCGGTCTTGAAAAGCCTCCACCACGTCCTATGCATACATCCATACTCACCGGACAACAATGGCTCGAGGAAGTGCTGCGAGGGCATCCAGAGCGCTGTCACCGGGAGCTCGGGATGTCTGCTTTGGAGTTTGCGCTGTTGTGGGCTGAGCTGGTGAATCTAGGTGATCTATCGGACAGTCGGTCTGTGAAAGCAGAGGAAAAGCTTGCGATATTTGTGTACTGGCTTGTTCACGGCAGCAATCAACGAGAGCTTCAAGAACGCTTTCAGCGCTCAGGCGACACTATCAGCAAATATGTCAACCAAGGGCTAGAACTCTTCACGGCTGCATTCCTCGAAAAATATCTTCACGATCCAGCCAACGAGACGCCACAGCACATCCGTGAGAATCCTCGATGGTATCCCTGGTTCAAATACTGCCGCGGAGCAGTCGACGGTGTTCATTTTCTGGCCTATGTATTGGAGCAACATATCCTTCGGAATCGCGACCGCCACGGCGAGGTTACACAGAATACACTGGCAGCATGCGACTTCGAGATGCACTTCGTCCATGTCATGGCTGGCTATGAAGGAACAGCGGCGGATGGGCTCCTCTTTGATCATGCGCGTCGCAATGGCTTCTCTCTGCCCGATGGTTGCTACTATCTTGCCGACGCTGGGTTCCCGAACTGTGACATGCTTCTCGCGCCATATCGCGGAGTCCGATACCATCTCAAAGAATGGAAGCGGGGAAACCAGCGGTACAGTCTTTTATTTAATCTCTCTTTGAAGAAATGCTTGTTGATCACTAGAAAAGACCACAGACACCACAGGAACTCTTCAATCTCCGTCACGCCCAGCTTCGTAACGTCATCGAGCGCATCTTCGGTGTCTTGAAGCGACGCTTTCGCGCACTCATTTCTCGGCCTGAGATGGGTTACCGACAACAGGCTTTGATGGTTGGTGCGGCAGCAGCACTCCACAATTTCCTCCGCATTCATGAACCCATAAACGATCTCGACGAATTGGCGGAGTATGATGTCGAAGGGCATCCATTCTTGGCGGGGGGTGAGCACAACGGAGAAGACATGCCAGTTTTCGCGATTGATCAGGGGGAGAAAACGAGAGCAGATGCACGGCGGGACCGTATTGCGCAGGCTATGTGGAATCACTATTTATTGGATCATCCTGATTTGCAGTAGTGAATGCGATTGTATTTCTCAAATGATTACAGTTTGTCTACGGAGAGTGCGTGCAATGGTACAAATGCGGTTGAAGACAAGGATACAGCGAATGGAAGAACAACAAAGAAACCGAGACTGAGACGTGCAATACAGGCGAGGCAAGACATGCAATATGAGGCCGAAAACTTGGAAATAAAATCTGCGCTATCATGAGCGCAACAACAACCAGGATGTCAGCTCAACACACCTAGTAGTCTGGGACATCAATCCCTGCTTCCTCCAGAATTCCAATGATGATACCCTTGCGGCGAGCCGGGCGAGCTTCCTTGATGAACCCGCGCGCGAAGGCACGGTCCTTGCTGAGGGCGCGGATCACATGTGTATAGAGTCTGCCATAAGGATCCGGCGGAAGCAAAGAGTCGTCTTCAAGGATGGCAACAACTTCGTCGACGTATGAAGTGTCTTCCGAGGTAACGATCGGTTTTGCGACTGCATCTGCGAGGTGTTTCATAGAATCAGCGAGTTGGCTTCCAGCCTGCGCGTTGCGTCGTGCAGTCGAGGTGTTGCTCGAATCGGACTTCTTGCGCTTGCGATCGCTGATGCTGGCGTCGGTCTCCGTGTCGTCTTCGTCGCTGTCAGCGCGCACGCGCTTGCCCGACTGTTTGCGGCCACTAGGCGACTGCAAAACATGTAAAACAACCTGCATGAACAAGAGGAGGGACGCACGGGTCTGAGTTCGTCATTGTATGCATCGGCATTTGGGTTCTTGTCTCCAGGAGGGCCAGCGTCGTGCACATTGCCATCAGAAGGGGTGTTGAGATTCGTCATGGGAGGGCGTGAGTTGGGATCAACTGGAGGGACGGGAGGGGCAGTAGATTTATCAGAATCGAGAGCAGAAGAGGGAGCGGCTGGGGCAGGGTTTTCTTTATCAGTGGCCGGGGTTGTTGGAGTCGTCGCAGCAGTCTTCTTGGATTTGCGTCCTTTTTTGCGGCCGAATGTGATGACGTTTTCGCCAGTGGCTCGGTTCTTACGGCCGTCGTAGAGATCGTCGAGCTTTTTGTAGAAAGGGCAGGGAGTTTTGAAGCAGCGCGCATACTCTTGTCCGTAGTTCTGAGGGCAAGGCCCGACCATCGGCATAGAATAGATAGAAAATGAGAATGACCACACACCTTGATGAAGTCTTTAATATACTCTTCTGTATTTGTGGCGTGTTTCTCCTCATCATCCCAACCCGTCCCGCTGAACTTTTCCACGAAGAGATAGAGGTCGAAGATCTCCTTCAGCTAATGCAATGCTTGAGCCGTCTCGAGTACATTTTGATGCAAGAAAAGGAAGACAACACACATAGTCAATCTTTGCCTTGCATTTTTTCTGGTCTTTCTTCACTTCAGCTTCGGGGTTGGCTGCTGCGACAGCAGTGATGATTTGGGGCCAGACGGTGGGTTTCCATCCTCCGCCGCTTTGATATCGGTCCTTGAGGGAGAGGAACGTGTCGAGCATGGCGTCGACCTCAACTTTGATCCAGACACCTTTGTTGCCGCTCATCTCGACGTGTACGACGCGGCGGAAGGTGAAAAGGGAAGAGGAAGAAGAAGTGCGTGACAGAGAGTGACAAAATTCTGATCCCCAACGGGATTCTGATTGGATTCGGAGGCAGGATCGGAGGCACCCGATCAGGCCCTAAGTCTAATCGGACGATTCGGCTGGCTGACTAAGATATTATGGGGTGCCAAATAGTACTACCCCGGGGTACTTCCGGGTACTTCACCACCCCGGGGTGCCAAATAGAATTTTCCTCAGGAGCCTCAGACAAGGAATGTCACGGATCTTTTCATGTATATATGCTGTAGAGAATTGTCAGGGGTATATTTGAAGCGCGACACTTCAAAAAAATATCACGTGTCCGTGAAGGAGCGACCAAATTATCGGTTACTTTTTGTAACACCGAGTATTGTGTCGTTGTGTACCCGGCTTCCTCTATGTCTCTTATATACTGTGTTTGAATGGATATCTTTTTGCATTCTTTAGACAATCAAGGGCAAAAAGGCCGGGAATGGTGGTAATGTGGGCCGGTATACTGCTGTTATCCGGTGCGGTTGACACCGCTGACGACCAGCTCATGAGCGCTGGCGAAATCTTCAAGCCACGATCTGGCAGTCATCCGCGCTCATCAGCTGGGCATCAGCAGTATATGATCTGATAAGGCGGACGTGGGATCATCCGGCACTATCCGCGCGGATCCGAGATGTGCCAATTTCCTGATGCAGGAAGCGACTGTCGTCAAGGTCACGTGATCATGCCACTGAGTCATTCGGACGTCGGCCCCGAAAGAGGATGATACCAGAGACGAGATGGGGAGGGGAGCGAAGGGGTAGGATGAGGATTGAGAATACAGACCTTGAGAACACAGTCCCTTACTATTGAGCTGGGGTATTGACAGAAACTTGAAGAAGCGGGTGGGACTCGTAATACTCGAATGCCTCGACATGAGCGCAAGACAGTGGTGCTCGAAGGCACATTCCGCATGTCAGCGGTGTCGCACAAAGGCAACGCGGGTGCGGGGGCCACCCTTGGGCGCAAGCCCTGGCATACCGCCCACCTTTTACCACTGAGCACTCCAAGGCCTCTCGGTGTCCCCCAGCGTCGTTTCCGGCGTGGGAAAAGGTGAGATGGTGATGGTACTTAGCGGATCAAGATGCCCCCTTGGACTGGGATCTTGTGTACAGTGCCGGACACGCAAAGTCGACAACTTTGATCTTCCCTTTATGGAAGGTGTGACATACCCTCAGATGTCTAGATTTTTGTGTAAAACAGTCGCTAAGCATCCAAAGAACAGTTTTGCACGAGCCGATTGTCAAAAAAACGAAAAATTATGAAATGATACAGTGGCGGCAAAATCTGATGTCATCCCCAAAAAAGGAAATTTTTATCAAACCGCCCCTAATCTGCCCTTGCCATCGCCGTCTGGTAGCGACAAGGGCACAGATCCATTGGAACGGCAAATCCACTGCCTGTGGAGGCAAGATTGAGAAAGATAGGTCCATTCATTGAGGAGAACTGGGCCAAAGATGGTTGGAAAGTCTTGCCCAAAAAGTGTCAATTTTCGAGGTATCTTAAGATGGGTGTTTCAAATCTATGTCTGGAATGTACTGTGAAAGGTCCGACCACAGAAAACAGTAGTCTGGAATTTACCGCGTGGCAGGTCATAGGAGGGTCGCCTTATTATATAATCATCGCGTTTGGCAAGTTGTTCCCACGGCAGTTGCTGCCTCTTTCAACTGCGTGGTCACTCATTTTCCCATAGTCTGAACGGTAAGATGCATTAATAACAGTTTCTCTACACTCCCCGTAGGTCAGAATATCTTATTTTTTATTTTGCAGTCCAAAGGCGAGTATTGTTTCTCTTCGCCGCCTTTGGCCGGCGGCGAACACCTCAAATTGAACTCATCCAAATCTCATCCGTTTCTCGAGCTCTTTTCTGGCTTCAAGTGCCGATAATGCGTTTTAGATCATTTGAAAGCCTTTTGCGAGAATAAGGCGCGTAACTACACGTTCTAGATGCCAGGATGGAACATGAGAAATTTATGATTATATAATAAGGGGACCCGCCAATCACTGACCCCTTGGAAGTGACAGACTATTATAATACACCGCAGGTACGAGGAGTTTTGTATTCTAATGTCTGTTTATAAGAGACTAAGAAAACAGGGCACAGAAAAGAAAACGAGTTGAATTGATGAGAATTTCCTTTTTGGGGGTGACATCAGATTTTGCCGCCACTGTACTGTCAAAGATAAGATTGTACTTAGCATTGCAACGTTGTTGAGGCATTGTGTGCAGCATGGAATGCACACCTATGAAAGTCTTGCGACATGGCACTCAACAAGGCGGCCCGAGTGCTTTTTGCAGGAAACTTCATAATGATGATATCTCAACATCGAGAACTCTTCGCACCCATGCTTTCATACTCAAGAGAAGTTGCTGTACAACTTTGGCAAAAGTTTATTTTTTTCAGCATTCCGAACTTTTTTCACCCAAAATCACGTATATATTTGTGTTTTTTTTAAGTTGACGAACGACCGCCATAAAAACGTGCTATATATCATTGTTATTAGAGGCTTTGCGGTAGCCACTGGTGGCTATTGGTGGCTAATTTTTCTCGGGACCGGATGACAGCCTCTGGGTGGATTAGCCACCATTTGTACGTCCTATTGACAGGGTGCAGTGGTGGCTACCTTGAACCGGAGGCTCAAAGAACTATTGCACACGAGGAGCTACCAATAGCCACCGGTGGCTACCGCAAAGTCTCTATTAACAATCACTGTGGCCCGCAAACCCCATGAATTTCACGCAGTTGATTCACCCAATCTTCACCTGAAGTTCACCAGAAAAGCCCATGAATTTCACGCAGAGCTTGTGAATTTCACGGGGTTCAATTCACCTAGTTGGACTAAGTGAACGGAACGTTTCATGGGGTTCATTCACGTAGTTTTACAGTGAATTTCACGGAATTATAGAGTGGAATCCCGTTTCACTAGATTCAATTCACCTGAGAATTCATTCATAAACTACGTGAAAATTCGGTTGAAAGTCCGTGAAAAATCAATTGGGCCAATCTTGCTTTGACCAGACATCGCTGGAATCCTACTACATACATACTATAACATTGCTTTACTATCTGTACTGACTACTAGAATATATATGGCTTTACTTAGTTGCAATACAAATTACCGAACACTATATAGATTGAATTTCTTGATATGTATAGGGTGAGCGCAACCAGTACTGATGACCGGAACCATGTACCTTGCTCGGAGCAACTCTGACCCCATGAATTTCACCCAGTTTGAGAGTGAATTTCAGAGAGTCCCACCTTGGCTAAAATTGCAATTTTTCAACGATTCCAAGTGACTTGATTCAACCAATTTTCAAGTGAATTTCACGTCCTTGGAATATAGGTATCCCAAGCCAAATTCATGCACTTTCATTGACCCAATAACAAGGTGATATTCACGTAGCTCAGCATGGCATACAGGAAGTACGTGAATCAGGTACCTGAATTTCCAACTACGTGAATCTAAATTCACCTAAAAATTGGTTGAATCGCGAATTTCATGCAACGGCTAAGTGAAATTCACGGGGTTTTACGACCACAGTGAATCGAGTTTAAAGCACAGCGCTACAAACTAGAGGAGTATTGTCCTGGGGCCTTACTAGGTCGCTGGGAGCTCGCATCTGCGACTGCTCGTCGTGGAGATCTGAGCGGTTTAATAGCGACCTGGGTCGCTTGCACAACCTCCCTAATAGGTCTGTAAAGCGCGTATTTTTCCCTGTAGTCAAGTATTTTAAGATCCCCAACTTGGACCCACCGCGGGATAATTCTATTGAGCAACCCGGGTTTCCGATAATTTTGTGCAGAAACCAGGGGTCCAAAGATCATTCCAATTTGGGAAAATGATCGCCGCGTGTGCTCAAGGCGGCGGCCGGCGTGGCACAAGTGTTGAGGGTGGATTTGAGCTTTTCGAGTCTTTTCAAGTACAGATTGAGGGTCGAGTACAAGCTGCCTTTCGCTAGTACTGTGCTGGGCCACGGCACCACTGTGTGGTGACAATGTAGCTCGACTCGCTGCAGGCGTGCCGCTCCAGCAACAAGCTTTCCAACCGGTCCGCCCAGCTGGCTTGAGAGCACTAGGAAATTTCCCGTAAATATCAGTACATGCTTTTCTTGTGCTCAAGGCAAGATACTGTTGGACTTTATCATCTGTACTTGATAGCCTGTAGCTCGTCACGGCAATCGACGTAAAATCTATCTATACGTGAGTAAGAAAGGTGTATCTCGTTTTAGTCTTGTTACCGTAGTATAAAAGGCCGTGATGTATCATTTTGCAATCTTATCTTTACGCCACTTACCTGTTTGTGCGACCACCAACCAGCTCTTCCGTGTATGTACCGAGACTAGTAGCCGACAAGTCAGCTACTCCTCGTTACAGACAGAGATTCAGACCGTCGGAGTGCGGCCGATCCCGTTGGTACTTGGTTCAAGATCTTCAGTAAATCATCTTGGCGCCTCGGCCTTCGTGTTTGTGGCCGAGCACCATTCCTTGTAGCCTCCTTATATTCTGCGGCCGTTGCCTCGAGTATCTTGCTATTGGATAGCGGCTTTCTCTATCTTTTCGTTGATGCCCATATTAGAGAGTTTGCGGTGAGCCGCCAGAAGCCACCCGGTGGCTCTGGCGGCATGCGGAGCGGTCTGAATTTTTTCAAGCGGAAAATCCCGGATTTTTCTACTGGGGGTGTTAGACCATAACCATTCAACTCACCTGCAATTTTCCCGTACCTTGAACCTTGCCAGTTATCGAGAAAAAGACGACTCAAATTGAAAACTGGCCACCGGAAGCCACCATATGGCGTAGCCGCTCCACAGCGCATGCCGCGGGTGGCTTCTGGCGGCTCACCGCAAACTCTCTCCGGTTGTGATGCGAAATGCTATTCCCTTCTTTCAACCTTCCCCCGCCTCTCCCAATTGCCCTTCAGCAATAAGCAAGTGAGCCCCGCTCCTGTAGGTAGCACGAATTTGAACGGCAATTTTTCGAGGAGTATTGCGCTTGTTCAGAGCGGACAAAGCAAAGGGTGAGACAAATGGCATCCATGTTTGCCACCAAACTTCAGGAATGCTCTATCATGATTCCCGATGACAACCAGGTATGCAGAGACCAGAAAAAATAATGTGATTGCGTCGAAATTGCGGCACTTTTATTGACACCGAGTAGCTCAGGGAAACCCGTATTATAGGGCTTTAGGGCGAACACTGTGCGATGATGATCATTCTCCATATGACTTCCTTCGTTGATCTGCTGTATAGTGATTGATTTCCCACACGGTTGGGTGGGAGTATAAATAGGGTCATACATAAGTAGCTTCTTTTACTAATTCCTCTCCTCAGTCCTGTATCCCGCTTACTTTATCTTTCATCCCACTGCCGGAGGGGACTGACGTTTCAATCGCGCAATATTACTTCTCTTGAGGCGCAGTTCCAGCTCCTTCTCCCCCCTGGTGGGGATCCTGCCCGCCTTTCCTGTGACCCTGGGTCTGGCCAGGACCCCAATCATCTTGACGTTGATCGAGTACCAGTTAAATTGTGAGTGTCTCTCCTCGCAAATTCCACATGGCTGACTCCGGAAACAGCCCCATTCCGGGCCTTATCTTCAACGAAAGTCACGTATCAATGTGGATGAATTGGTTGGACAACTACTTGCTGATGTAGGTGCTCTGAATGATTTGTCAGGTCATCTCATTCTCCTAGACCTCCACCATTTACCAGAGATGATTCGGGAAATTTGCCTCCGGATGCCACTATCGCACTTGACGTCGAGGACAATTCCATCTCTCAGGGGAAACAATTTCAATGCGCAGCAAGTGGCCCCTCAACCTTGATCAGCTTGGAGCGTAGACACGGTCGTCCCGAAAAAATCAAAGACGAAAGTGAGCGGGCGGCGGGGCAAAACGCGGAAAGCAAGAGTCCATTTGGAGGCCGGGAAGATCGAGGACCGGCGACCCGATCGGCGGTCCATGACATAAGGCGGATCAGGGGCCACACATCATCGGAGCTTGAATATTGAGCATACACCATGTAAACAACGCGACGCGCTCCTTTCCATGTGTCTCAATGTCCTCAGGTCTCAGGCCTCAATGCCTTTTGACGCGACGCCAGCTATACAGCCTACTTGTAGCGCAAATCACTACCTTCACATGTCTTGTTTTTGCACAATACATAATAACATATGTCAATATTTCGCCTAGTCGTCACGAAATCAAGAACCTTCGTATCCCTGAGGCTATTGGTCTCGACATCGAGAGCCCAATGCGGGGAGGAAGGGAAACGACGGGTTGTTTTGCAAGATATTGATGGCATCAAGCCCTCAGTGCCTGCCGATCTGCCGCCGGTCTTGATGCCGGTCGTGATGCCGGTCTTTCGAACTCCCAAATTTCTTGGAAAGCAAAGGCGAGCCCCAGGCGAAGCGCAAGCGCGGGCATCCTCGTAAGCTGGCCGACCCCAACACGCGTACGGTGCCTGAAGGAGGCCAATATTTTGTGTAGGTCATGGTGCCGCGAGGGCTTTGATGGTGGTGGTTCAGAAGAAGTAGCCATTGTGTTGCGGTTCATGTGTCTTGCGGTATTTGCAAGAGCTTGTAAACCGCAACATTGCGTTAGAGTTAATTAGCACACCAATGAGGTCATTCACGATAACTCCATAATTTCTGTCAAGTCAACGTTTGCCGTTGTGTGTTGCTGCAAGTGCGGAGACGGAAAAGGTTCAAGATGCATACGGTTGCCATCAAGTCCACGCTTTGAATTCGGCCGAACGATGTTCTGCACAACTTTTCTGAGCACGGTTCTATGCTTTCTACCTCTAATACACGCTCTCTATACCCTTTCCACAACGCTTACTATGTCCAGGCGTACGGTTGCCATCAAGTCCACGCTTTGAATTTCGGCCGAAGGATTTTCAGCGCGACTCTTCAACGCGCGTCCTGTGCTTTATACCTCTGATACACACCCTGTGGACAATATTCGTGATGCTCAACATGCCCAGGAGATGCGCCAGATACTCCCACCAACGCCAAAATGGCAAGGAAGCCCGATAATCGATTTACTGGAAGGCTGCCGTATTGTAGAGGCAGTCAACACTAGGGGAGTCGACCAGACAGAACTCAGAGTAGCCAAGAATGACAGAACAATAGTGTGGTCATTCAAGAGGAGCCACTAGAGAAAGGGTACATGGTGGTCAAGACCAAGAAGAGAAGATCTGTAACTAATCTACAGCTACTGTCTGTACCAACCGTGGATTGTTTGAGCCGCTGGTCATGTTCTTTGGTCTGACCAATTCCCCTGCGACCTTTCAAACTATGATGAATGACATTCTTCGAGACCTCATCAGTGAAGGAAAGGTTGTGGTTTACCTGGATGATATCCTTATCTTCACCAAGTCTTTGGAAGAACATCGCCAGATAGTGAAGCGTGTTCTGGCAGTTCTTCAAAAGCATAAACTCTACCTCAAACCAGAGAAGTGTGAGTTTGAGCGCACTGAAATTGAGTATCTTGGGGTTATCATTGGCCATAACTCGATGCGAATGGACCCAGTTAAAATCAAGGGAGTCATGGATTGGCCAGAGCCAAAGACTGTCAAGCAAGTTCAAGCATTCCTTGGTTTCACAAACTTCTACCGGCGGTTTGTCCGTGGATATAGTGAGGTAGCCAAAGCTCTTACCAAGCTCACTGGAAAATCTGGTTGGGTCTGGGGACCAGAACAACAAGCTGCTTTTCAGAAGCTGAAGGATCGAATAGCGGAGGATGCTGTGCTTGCATTACCAAATGATACAGGTCAATTCAGACTGGAAGCTGACGCCTCTGAGGGTGCAACTGGTTCTGTTCTCAGTCAAAAACAAGATAACAAGTGGCGACCAGTAGCCTTCATGTCTCATGGTTTGAATGAGGCTGAGCGCAACTACGAGATCTATGATAAGGAAATGCTTGCCATTATGCTTTCCTTGGAGGAATGGCGCCAGCTACTCATGGGAGCTTCTGAAACATTTGAAATATTCACAGACCACCAAAACCTTGAATATTTCAAGAAGCCCCAGAAGCTAAATCGCCGCCAAGCCCGCTGGATCACTGAATTGTCTCAGTTTGACTTCACTCTTCATCACCGCCCAGGTGCTCTCAATCGCAAGGCAGACCTTCTTTCTCGCCGAGCAGATCACAACCAAGGCAAAGATGACAACAAGGATGTGATCATGCTCAAGCCAGAGTTCTTCAGGTCAACCGAATTCGTGGTTGAAGGTCTTGATGAGCAGATCATGACCCGAATCAAAGCTGCTAAGCAGTTGGACACAAGTGTCAAACTTGCTTTGGAAAAGTCACTACCAGATTGGAAGCAGGATGGAGATGTTATCATGCATCGGAACCTCATCTATGTCCCCCGAGATGGGAAATTGCGGGATGATATCATTCGGCTTCACCATGATACTGTGCTGCTAGGACATCCTGGGGAGAACCGCACTCAAGAACTTGTGGAACGGAACTTCTGGTGGCCAAGAATGGGAAATCAAATCAAGGACTACATTTGGAAATGTGAAGTGTGCCAGCGCACCCGTGCCAAGAGGAAAACAACTGGTCTACTCAACCCACAGAAAATTGCATCAACTCCTTGGGAGATTATCTCTATGGATATTATTGGGCCTCTTCCAGAGAGCAATGGCTTTGATGCAATTCAAGTTTGGGTTGATACATTTACAAAGACCATTCACTGTGAACCTACAAACATGGAGTTGACCAGTGAAGGTGTTGCAAGGCTTACTCGTGATCGAGTCATTCGCTATCACGGAATTCCAAGGAAGATCATCAGTGATCGTGACACTCGCTATGTCTCAGAGTTCATGCGAGAACTCAATCGGCTTCTGGGAGTTGAAATGAATGCTAGTACAGCATATCACCCAATCACAGATGGTCAAACGGAACGGATGAATCAGGAGATTGAGCATTACCTTCGAATCTACGTCAACTTCCATCAGTCAGATTGGGCAGAATGGCTGGCACTTGCAGAGTTTGCGCATAACGACAAAATGAGCGCCTCAACCAAGATGTCACCATTTTATGCTGATCACGGTTACCATCCTTGGAAGGGCGTGGAGACCCGCATGGAATCCAAGTCAGAGTCTGCAAAAGAGTTTGCTCAGAGAATGAAACAGGTTCGGGATGAGGCTACAGCTGCACTCGAGAAAGCTCAGACGCGGATGAAGAAGTACTATGATGCAAAGCGGAAACCTTCACCACAGTTTAAAGTCGGACAAAAGGTGTGGGTGGAAGCGACCAACATCCCTCAAGATCGACCCACAGAGAAGTTCTCTGACTTGCGTCTGGGTCCTTATGAGATCTTGAAGAAAGTCGGGGCATCCGCATACAAGTTGAAAATCCCTGGAAATGGCCGTCGATATCCTGTTTACAATGAGTCGCTCCTGACACCCTATACTGAACCTCCGCCACATCGACGAGATCCACGACCACCTCCTGAAATCATTTCCGGTCAGGAAGAGTATGAGGTTGAGGAGATCCTCAAGTCAAGGAAAAAAGGCAAGGGACACCAATACTTGATCAAGTGGAAGGGCTTTCCGAATAGCGGAAACACATGGGAACCAGCAAGGAATCTAGCTCATGCCAAGAAACTGTTGACAAAGTTCAACAAAGAGCACAATATTCAAACTTGTGCTGTTCCAATTTTCAAGGCTGGACATTGGGATCACCTCATTGATCGCTTCCGCCCGACACACGAATCTCAGCCATATCCGAACCGTAGACTCTTTGACCCAACTTCTGGTGAATTCCTCCCTGTTAACAAAAGCTCAGTCGACGAGGACGTCGACCTTAAGGAGGGGGTAATGTCACAATCTGGCCAGTCAATTCCATCAAAACCCCTGATCCTTTTGATTCTTGAGCAATTACGTCATGGGAATGACCCTATTCCGGATTCTGTAGACTAGAAGTCTACTCCATTCTACTCTACAGCTTTCTTGGCTGTGTTCTACAGCTTTCTACAGCTTTCCACAGCTTTTCTACAGCTCTCTACAGCCTTTACGGCTGTGCTCTCTACTGTTCTTCTATTTTTAGGTTCTATTTTTAGATATGACTCATTCTTATTGTTGTTCTATTCTTAGCCATGACTCATTCTAGTCATGACCGAGGAGGTACTCATATGTATTTAAGGAGCTCTGTCTCCACTCATGTACCCTAGTGTTTTTATTTTATCATCTTTACGGGTCAACTCTGCTCCTGCTTCGTCTTATCTTACCAAGACACCCTAACCCCAGGAACTCTGGCCTGTCTGTGACAGGGCCCCGGTTTTATAGAGCAGAAATGGATAACTTTCAATTCTCAATCGATTGACACTAACTTGTTTTGGGCGGGGCGGAAAAATATCAGGGGTGTCAGTCGATAGAGAAGGGAAAGTTATCCATCTTTCATATACCGACTTCAGAACGTTTTTTCGAAGGTTTTGGACGCAATTTTTTTTAAAGTTGGACCCTCTGAAATGGCGGGGGGAAAGTCCATCTGCCAAACCGGCGCCATGCGGGTCCAGTCCGTACACGAGGTCACCCTCATCACTGTTCTCATCAGTTGCGTGACGTTGTGTCACATTATGTGACAGTCACTCCGTCTTCGCCAAACGGCTGATCAATCACCCGTCTATGTCTGCCGTCAATTTTTTTTTGTCTATACAATACATCTGTGTTCCATTACGTCCAAGTACACCGTTTGAGCTGGAGGACAGGACCAGACCGAATCGATGTCAACAAGTATCCGAGATTTTGTGATTCGTATGCCCGCATATGTCGAAGCTTGAACATGCGAGATCTGCCCATACGCGGCAACTTCTCCTCCTTCTCGGGTGAGTAAGGCAACCCTAGTCCCCGGGGGCGTATTATGCTGTACACATTGAAGTGCAGCCGTCTTGGAAAGTTCTTCGAAGATCAACCGAGATGCATACACATCGAGTGCCGCATAGTTCAGAAGGTCAGGTGCAATTACTGAGTGCTCCCAGTTCTCACCCGTTCTGAGTGACAGATCTTTTGAAAGGGAAATTTTCCCGCTAACGAATCTATTCTGGATGAGTGCACGCTGAATCGCAAATTGCTTAAGGTCGATGACATGGATTGTCTGGTTATTCAACTGTGGGAACTACTTTTTGAGCCGTGTAAAGTCGCCCTGGATCGAAGAACCAGCGAAGAACACTCGAGGAGAGATTAAAAACCGTATAAGAGATGACGGCAACTTCTGGTAGTGGTGGACTGTACCATGTATCGTCAAAATCACCGGCGGCAGAAATAAGAACACAAATTACTCGCCGGAATAATGTATATTGTGTACGGCTTCGAGTGTGGTGCAATTTGAATTATTGATACCCCAACTTTTCGGGATATATTCCATTCAGCGTCAAAACTCGCGCAGATATGAACAGAGGGATCATTATCGAGAGGACCAATTAGCGAAGAGAAAGCGTCTTGAATGAGCTGAAAGCTCCCCAGTTGAACGACTGTTATCCCTGGTAGATGTTCAATCGGTTTCAAGCCGTGAGCAGCGGCCATCGGTGTCAAATTTTTGCCGAGAGAGGGGAAGGCAGCGCACAACATTCCTTTATCCTGAAGAATGTCAGTTCAAACGTTGACCAGTACGTGAACTTCAAATCTAAACCTTGACTAGTCGACGGATCATCCGAGTACGCAACGAGTGGTTCACCTAACCCGTATTGCTTGACAGACGCAGCAATGCCCATCAGTGGCCCAATGCGCTCCTCTTGACTCTTGGTTAAAATCTAAGCTTGAGCTCGAATATAACGCGAGTTCATGCACGTCCACAGGGCTGCAAAAAGTTGAACACCGTCCTCATTTGCAATGTGCTTGACAATCTATTTGTTGTGAGTATTAAACGTCGCACAGGGAGCCGAGATTGCAAAAACCTTGAAACTATCATCAAGATCTGCTTGGTCTGGCGCCAAACACGAAGTATGCTGGTCAGCATTCGATTCGTCTCGTTCTAAAGGAGGTATCTCGATAGATTGAAAGTTGACGCAGAGAGGCCAGATATGAGACAGGAGTCAGGGGTTGCCAGTTGCCAGCTTCGACACAGAATGAGTGAGCCACTGAGTTTCGGGGAGGACGGATGGGGGTGCAGGTGGTTCGTATGCAAATGATAAGGACTGTCGGAAAGTGATGTCGATTCCAAGGGGGCACCGGCATTCTAAAAAAATATATAGGGCCATTTTTTTCTTTTCCGACCTCTGGGCTGGACTAACTAACTAACGTAAGCACTGTATACGGCAATATGTTCCCACGGTTAGGTCGCCGGACTCGTTGACCTGAAGTTCATCCCGCAAATAAATATATTGGAGGTTCAGTTACTGTTCTAATGGCTTGAGAAGAGCAAGCCAGACCAGGTTGGATGCTTTCCAACCTTCTTTGGAAGGCAAAACATAGCAACATTAGGTTGACAGCTGGGCCAAACAAAGCCACATTGACAGTGACTACAGCGGAACGACACTACAACCCCTGGAAAATGGTAGAAAGCCGCATGTGGACCTAGCACCAGTGCTTCTTACTCAAACAGACTACCAGAAGCTCATTCCCGCTCAAATTTTGCAATTTTTTTTTCCGGCCGCCAGGCCGGACTAACTAACCAGCCCTTAGTCACCGGTTAGATTGCCGGTGCCCCCTTGGTCGATTCAGCGGTTTTAAGTGCTGCTGCACTGCATTCGCAAATGGATGAGTCGGACAGGGTACGGCACCACGGTGGGGTCGAGAGAATCAGGCTTGAAGCAGGAGAGTGTCTAGAGAAGCAGAAGAAGCAGAGCGACTCCTCGCGCATCCCATCGCCCCGCACCCTGGGCGCCAGCGGTTCAAGCATTTCACCGTGGCGTGCTCCCACACCCACACCTATGTTGTCACGAAACGAGGCTCACTTTGAAGGGTCCCAATTTTAGGGTATTTTTCGAGTTAAACTCAATGTTGAAAATTGCTTCTTATAAGTTTCGGTCTCGTCCATTACACCACGCAACACTGAGGGTCGACAATGCGCCTTTATGAATCTACCAAGCTGTTACATAAGCTCCAAAACGGGTAATTCCCATCAAAAACTGAGAAATTTGTTCAAGTTTTGCCGTGATTTGGACTGTACCAGCACACTTCCGGGACACTTTGGTGCTCATATCCCAGGGCCACACATTTTTGCCTCCCCGGTATGTCCTACCTACAGCACTCAATTCCGGGTTCCAATCGCAGTTGGACTACTGCTTGAAAGATCTGGGGTTGAAATAAACTATAGACGTATTCAACCTAGTCTCTTGTAAACAGACGCTACAATACATAGGTCCTCGGTGTATTGTAGTCTGTCAACTTGTTGGCGTCAGCGATTGGAGGTGACCGTAATGCCGTAATGATTTGAATCAATTTGAATCAGTCGCGTCGTTTTGCATTCTGCTACGTGTTCTTGGTTATTCTGCTCTGTGTAGTACCTTTAACGACTCAATCTGATAATATTACTCACTTGAATCGAAAGAAATGGGCCAAAAATTGGAATTTGGTGAGTTGGCCGCCGGCAACCAGCGGAATCATCAATTCCTCTTGCTGCGAGTGAAATAACTTATTTCAACTTCAAACATCTGTTCAGCAATGTTAATCCGAGCACCTACCTCAAAACTGAAGCGCTAGAACATGAGCGCTGTTGTGGTATAAGGCGAATAGCGTCTGGGAACTATTTCCCAATCCGTACATTACGGCATTATCCCCACCTCCGTGCATCACCCCCGTGGCAAAATACAGACTATATTCAACCAGGATATTGAAAAGTTCACGGTATGCATTCCAAGCACTGAAGCAAGCTTACCCTCCTATGTGGACCATTAACCTGTTTGCGCAAAAGCCATACGAGCCACCAGATGGCTTTGGGCGTGTGCGCAGCATATGGCTCCTAATTCTTGGACGTTCAAGCATCATACCTATATTGTATGCAACATATCCGCACAGTGTGTAGTAGCTGTCATGGGCTTCCCCAAATCACCAGAATTCACGATTAATTTATGGCATCAACAACAGTTTCTCTGCTTGAGTGGTCTCTCCCTCACTGTCTGGGTATTGCCCGTCATGAAGGTCCGCAGTTCATCACCGGGCTTTATCTAGATAAGCACAGATGGTTTTGATGTAGTTGTAAACAGAATGCCCAAGATCAGCAGCCATTGGAGCCATCGGCTGCGCACACGCCAAAAGCCACCAGATGGCTCGTATGGCTTTTGCGCAACCTCTCTATTGTCCACATACCCAACATGTTACTGGCCCAGCCGCTTTGAACTTGGTGACGGGTGACACCGAGATTTTTGGTCCAAAAAGGGCAAGAAAATCGAAAAAATCTCCGGCCGGCATGTGCCGAGCAATGCCGGCCCAGCATATATGGTAATTTTGATGTGATTGACGTGTTGTAAACAACTTGTCCAGTGAACAATTTGGGTGACGGGTGACACCCAGTGAACAACCGGTCGAATTAGTACCGCTGTAGAGAGAAGGCACAGCCGGTATGACCGTGCCGCGGTTATGAAAACTGACGTGACAGTATCAATCACCAAATTGGGACTGCGACTTGTCACACCTGGCCCTAATATGTTTTATCCTACTTCATGTTTGGTATGCCTTTGGCAAGTTAAATTGGTATGGTTTCCCACTCGCAATGTTCTCCCTCTTTCACCACTCCTGATATATCCCTGCTTGGAAGCGAGATTTTTGGCAACGCTGGCTTCAAATGACGGTGTAGCAATAACTCCCCGCCTAGAGCAGTACGAGTGAGGCTTCGTATCAAAATGAACCCAGAAGATGCGTACTTACCCGTCTCGAGTATTAAGGACAGAACGAGGCCCACACAAAGAATAGCTTGCTCGGGGCCCGCATAAAGTGGCGATTTCGTGTATAATTCGACGAGAAGGAAAAGACCTGTCGCAATACTGAGACCAATGTGGACCACATTCACAAAATATAGGCCCTGTATGGGCCGATTCTTCGTTAATTTACGCAGCCTAGAAAGAAATTATGAGCAACAGATCAAATCAGAAGGTATGCGCAAGCACAGAATTGGTATTGCGACGCAAATGCAGGTAGAGGAGAATACCGCCAAAATTAGGGCGACTGTGAGAGCTGCAGACAGAGAGTCGCCTGTGTAGATATTCATGTGCGGGCTTCATGAGACAGGTAACAATGAACATACGGAATCGACCTGCAAACATTATAGATACAATGACCAGCAATGTATTGGATAGGAGACACAGGACATAGATGATTACGGTGGGGGTAGAACTCTTCATTTTTCTGGGAAAGGGAAGTAACAGGGAAAAATACCTTGGAAGTAACAGAGGAGTATTTCATTTAATTTAAAGTATATCGGACCCGGAGTGCCGAACTCATCGTATGTTTGTCTATCATAGGGCCACCACTGTGCAAAAAAGAGAGTCAGATCTTGGCCGAGAAAAATGCATATGGGACGCATGCTCACCTAGAGTTCGAGCGTCGGGAGGAAAAGTGCAGTGGACCGAAAGTGGACACTCACCAAAATGGACTTTGCCTTCGAGAAGCTAACTACATTGTGAGTGGGATGGCGTGCGTAGTCGGCCAGCTCACTCACCTCGGATGTTCGAGTTATATGCCCGCATAAGACACGGTCGGCGGCGGCCGCCGTCGGTTTTCGAAGTCCCCTGGTACATAAACTTTTTTTCTTTTGTCGACAAAGTTTCTCATTCCAACCAGCGAGTCTGGAAAAAAGTGGAGGTCTTCGCCTGTCTTCTTCTCTCTCTTCAATTGGGGAGGTCCAAGAGCAGCGTGACTTGGGGGACAAGCCAGAGAAACCAATCTCTTCTGACAGTAGTAGCGAGGATGACAGTGACGAGGAGAAGAATGAAAAGCCTGAGACTGAGGTTGATCAACAATCCAGTAGCTGCTGATTTACCTGAACCCCAAACAGACTTACTCATGTTTTGAATTGCCCTTCAGTCCTTGTTCTGATGACCAACACGGCAGATCCGACCGCACCTCCAATGGAAACCTTCATAGGCCACATGAAGATCACGAAGACTACGGCGGCCAGCGGTGCTGTTCGTCGTGAAGTAGACTTGAGAGATGTGCTCCCTGTCGTTCTCGCGAACATGTCTCCTATTACAGTAAGGGCAAGTCCTCACAGGCCTCACCTTTCATAATTGACGCTCCAGTTGCTGAATATTTTGATTAGCGGACACGACTGCCAGAATCAGTCGCCCCGGCTTCACAGGGCCTAACAGCCAGATGGTCATCGGTAAGGTCAAAGACTTTGTCGTGCCCAGAAAGGAAAAGCCAGCTGGTGAAGATAGGGATGAGCAGGACCCAATGGAAAACAAAAGCGTTCGAACGAATACCATGTCTTTGACAGAGGTTGAGGTTACCGATTTCCTCAGTTTGCCACTCTTTTATGTACCAACTGGCAAGTCGCAAGCTCAGGTAAGTCCGTTCAGTCCGGTCGCAAAGCTATACATGTTTTTTAGCCCTGTTTAGGCCTCCAACGCTGCTTCAAGTTCCTCAGCCCTGCCCACCAGTCTCACCGGTGACAGTAGTGATAAACCGAGGGAGATTGCCGCGAATCAGAAGGCTGCAGCTACAGCTGTGGCTGATCTCCAGCCTCGCCCTGGTGATTTCACCGTCACGGCAGAATACCTCAGATTTATTTTCCTTCTCAGGGGCACGGATACCGCCGTCAAGGTTGACAAGAATGTCACCGCTGCTGATGCGCTGGCCAATTACCGTGTTATAGAGCCTCATTATGGATGCTATCGTGTGTTTCAGGCGAAGAATGGATACCTGTGTCCCGCTGGTGAGATCTTATGAATCAAGAAGGCATTAGGACTTACGCAATATTCCAGATTACATTGTGACTGTCTGCTACGCCATACTTGACACTCACACCCTTACGAACCTCCCAATATTCTCATCCCTATCTATACCCTTCTCCGACTCCGTACATGTCCCAGATGAGCCGTTCGTTCCCGCCAATAAATCCAAACCCAAATCTCGCTCCATCCGAGACGAAAAATTCCCTGCGTCTATAAATCCTTGGCTCTCGACAGCCCCTAACCACACACCACATACTACACGATGGACACCATATCCCTACTATCCCCCTTCGTATTCGTACTTGTACAGAACCCCGCAAAATTAATAATTTGAATCACTGACTCACCTCAGAGCTCTCGGTTTGTGAATCCCAATCTTGATGAGTAGCCTGCTCAACAGTCCTGCCCTCAATCCAATTCTCCAACGTCTTCCCAGTCTGCAGAGCGGTGAAACCTTTGGTGACAAACTCAGTCGGCCGATCGCCATCGCTTTTGGCGGGCATCTTCCGATTAGCAACAAATTTGTGGGTTCTCGATGCACGATACCACTTCTGAAGCCCTTGTATGTCTATTTCTCGTTTCGGAATTGTATGTCGCCAGCCACGAACCCGTGTTTTGAACTCGGTCTCCATGTGTGAAGTGACTGACCGAATTACATGAATTGCGGGGTGCAATTTTTTGAGGTAGTCCCAGTCAATGTTCGGTCCTTCCGAGCGGTGTGTGACCTGAGAATTTATCTGTTTAAATGCTGTTCAAGTTCATATCGGCGTACTTTGATATCCTTTAAGTATATTCATTTCTTGAGCTTCGTCAACTGGCATGTGTCCTTCTCGCCGACCAGTATTGTTGATCACTCAACAATTAGTTTAAGCGTATGAAGTCACTGTTTGAGTCGGCAATATATCAGCTTATCCAATCCACGGCTGAGCAAATGAACACACACCAAGCTCACGTGGCCATTCCCGATTCAACCCTTGGAGCAGCTCAAGCATCTGGTACTTTGAGTTGTTTCCGCCCACGAAGCGGTACAACATCTCGGAAATTAAATCCTCCATTAATCCAACATCGCCGTGTTTAATTGCAGTGCGCAGCAGGATATAGGGTAGAACATCGCAAAGAAACATGATAGACTGCTCTTGATGGCAATGAAGAGCCTGTCGAGTTTCCGTGCCGATCCTTCATTCTCGTTTCTGACTTGGGTTGCCGACCCATCTTCGGCCATTCTATATATAGTCGTTTTCGTTTTTGTTTTGCCTATATACTCGGTTCTAGATAGAACGGCAACCCTCTAAGACCCCTGGCACAGTCTGTAAGGTGTATAATACTGGTGCCTTGCGAGAGTGTATCATTCGTTATTGTGTCGGAAAATCCGAAATTGGGTGATAGGGCCAAATATACCAATATCAAGCTTGATCAGGCTGTCAAGGCAGGGGTCAGTTGATAAGGTCCAAAAAAGCCTTATAAACACTGATCAAGCTTGACGGCCTGATATTGCTTGATAGGTCTTGATCAAGGTTGGGCGGGGAAAATGGTCAAAATGTAACAACTTTGTTACGCTTTCTATTGTAGTGCTCATCTACTTCGAAGGGTTTGATACTATAAGTAGTGCTGAAGTACACAATATAGTGGCTTATGTCCTATGTCTGTGGCTGCGGAGATTAAATAATTTAAATCAAGTTTTGTTGTTCATCCCCGTTCTCCTCATTTGTTTCTAATTTTCAGCAGTGTGCACTTGATAGAGACCAGAGACCGACTGATACCATTTATTGGCTTTATTATTGATATTAGCACCCTACCCACTTAACTCTTGGTGGACTTAGCCAGAAAAAATCGCTCGATTCTTTATGACGAAAATTCATGATGTTTTGTCATGAATTCATAATCTTGCAAAAATGAGCTTCTGAGCATCATGAAACCCCCCTTGAAATTCATGGTGTGCTTCATGACAAAACATCATGAAACCTGAAATTCATGACAGTTTGCATGAATTTCATGATGTATACTTTGCACAGTGTATCTGAGCCTAGGAAACTGCAAATTAGCAAAACTTTCAACGTCTCTGGTCCACAGTTTCTTCAGCTGTATACTATCCAATACACATCTGAACCAAGCCTCAATACAAGGCTTGAACTGCATTTTGCTCGCCATTCTCATCTCCGGATCTTCTAAGGCTCCAACCATTTAGTTTCCGTTTGCGAACTTTGGCAAATCAAACGGAAACGGTTAGGAAACAGTTTATAACAGTTTAAAACTGTTTTAAACGGATGAATTTCTGGAGTGGTCGAATTGGGGGTACCTAGAGGTGAGTCGGCATGTTTTGTTCCCCTCCTTCTCGCGTTTATCACCCCAGCAACCCCTAGATGTCCTCACATGGGACCCGAGCCAATATGAGACCCCAAATCCGCGCCCAGAAGTCGTCCAGTTTCCTCATTTGGACAAAGGTTGAGCATCCCAAGCTGCAAGTAATGAGCTATCATCATGATCAGGGAGCAGAGACTGGTCTATGGAACTTTGTGGTGGAAATATCAGTGAATTTTACTACCATTTGCAAAATTCTGTGTACTGAAAGGCAGTTCATTCAGCCCAACCGTTTGAACCGTTTACAAACTGTTTACAAACTGTTTCCGACCTCGAGCAAATTAAATGGAAACGAAAACGGATATTACCGTTTACAAACGTTTGCAAACGGAAATGGTTGGAGCCTTAGGATCTTCTTGGCAACTGAGTTCAACCCGAACACTACTTCAACAGTTCAGAGTGTTCAGACGCGGCCGCAGGTATACTTTTAAATTTGGTGTGCGCTGACCGGTACCTGTTACGTGGTCAAATTAGACAAACAGGTACCTCAATGAATTTTTGCCGGCGCTGCGAGGCCAGTTCAAGACCGACATTCAAAAACTGAGTGCAGGTCAGTAATAAACTATCTGGCTCAATTTACCTGAGCTCACTCCCTGCCTCTACTTAGACTTGTCTCCTAATCTGAAAAAGGATTCGAAGCAATGTTCGCTTGACAAGTTGACAAGGAAGAATTGTTATCACAAGTTGTTGGCATTTCTGTGTACATGTACAAATTTACTGTGAAATGCACATGATTAGATTCTATCTGAGAGCCTCTAATTGAGCCTCAATTGATCCTTACAGAATATTGTGTGCCCATTGCACCATGAACCATTGTTGCCCCAGTTTCGAGCTCAATTTGAGCCGAAACTTTCCAAGTCAAAAGATGAATTAAGAATTCTCATCAGTCATTTAATAGCGTATATTTACATATTTAATTTGTACATCTGGACCTCCCAGTGGCTCTGTCCTAGGGGAAAGTGAGTTGAACTGTTGGAGATGTGCTCACACGGCAACAGCCGAGTTTGACAGGTAGGATCAGTCGAAAGTGCCGGGATCACGTAGGATCATTTGGCTATGTCTACCCGAGACATACACAGGCATGATGAATGAGCCAAGAGTTGACTTAGTTCCTAGAATTTACAACGTTATCGTACAGCTTTGACACCGCTTGATGCTGTTTAACTTGATCCCCGGAGGTTTACTAATGATACAATCAACACAGCCACCACCTTCCTCTTAAGGCAGTCGCCACTTACACATTCGGCGTGGGGACGTAGCATCTCGTCTCCGCCCTTTCTACTGTCTAGTGGGCAGAGGACTCGGAGGAAGGGCACACTGTATTCATATATAAGCAATAGGAAGGGAGGAGCAGTATAGTATAACATATAATGAGAATATTGACAATATATGCAATATATGTAATGGTGATATGGTAGCTAGTTAGGACGGACAGACGTACGAGTCAGTATAAGGAGTAAAGTAGAGTAGGGAGGGGAGGAGAAGGAGAGCATAGTAAATATGAATATGAATACTTCGGAGCAATATTTTCAGGGACAGCTATGCTGATCCATTACGAGCGTCGAGCACGTCCTTTCTGGCGACGAATTGCAGTAAGCAGCGAGGTTATCTTTTGGCATTCTGGGTATGCCTCCATGAAGCGTTGATTATCACAGCCAAAACTGTAGAGTATGAGACTGAGTCGAAGAAAATCAGAGAAGAATCAACGCACCTCTCATATTCTTCAGCCAAAAGTTTCCGATTTGAATACAAAGTGCCTGTCACCAAACGCATCGACCCCGTATGCCAACTCGCAGGCCAATCTTTGAGAGGAACGTGAAGTCCTTGAGATGGATCGCCGTGATACCACTGGGCGATTGCCCGTTTCCATGCGTCGCAGTCCCTACCGACAGCGGGAATGATTGCTCCGGAGACTGGGAGAACCGCAGTGATGCCAGTATCTGAATCCTCGTCGCTGCTTGTATTACCGGAGGGTAGTTGCTGGAGAGAGGGAGCCTCTGGACCGGAGATGGAGGTGGCACAAGACAGAGAATGATTGACACTTGATTGACACACGATGTCGTCGCGGAGATGATGTGACTCTGAGAAGAGACACTTGTGCGCTGCGATAACCCAGCGAGCTCCATCAGTTGAGTGGCTACGGCTGGTGTATCCGATTGGCCTCCTCGTTGACCTTGAGACACAAGTCCATCTAGCTTTGTCAAGATTTGTTTGTTGTGTTCAGCCATGAAGCTCTTATCTGGCTCGGTGCGAAATGGGTACAGGGCATCGCCGTGGCCAATCTCATAACTATGGAGTGAGTCTAACAAGTAGCGCATCAGCGTATCAACCTATTAACTCAGTCAGGCGAAAGGAAAGAAAAGTGACAGAGCGGGAAAAAAATACCTGCTCTCCTACTGCCCATCCTCCCCACCATCGGATGATACTCAGCGACCAACGTTGACCCATGGGGGCAAACATAAAGCGGTACTGAGCCCCGCCACGTCGCAAGCAGTGAGTCGTGAATGCTTATTGGGCTTCCCAGTGAATGCCTTTGCAAGAAGATTTGTGTCGATACCGTCTGTCAAGCTCCCTGGGCTATTCTTTTCTTGACTTCTTCGCTCGGCCACGATATCCTTCAAAATACGAATACCCCGGTCGTAATAGCCTTTTTAATTATTCTTTGTGTTTTTTGCTCTCCCAAATTCATCTTGCATTGCCGCCTTCTTTGCTCGGAGGGTTTTTGCATCTTGTGTCGCAGTCTTCTTTGACCGAGTAGCCTTCGGTGCTTTAGGCATCAATGGAGGTAGCAGAGCCCCGAGCAGAGTGCAGCAAGCAGGAGTCGGTGAACGCAGTAAGAGCAAGCTTTGTTTCATAGGGGTCGGCCCATTTGTCTCGGTTATGTAACATGATTTTAAATTTGGAAAATAAAAGTACATGAAGCTACGTGAGAGCCGATTCCACCTACGCGACACTGAGTACCGTATAAGGATGTAAGAATTCCCGACTACGTTAGGTCAATGATATCTACTTCCATAGCAGCGGGACCAGGTGTCACATCGGCATTGTCGTTATCATCGAGCGTCAGATCAACAAATCCAACGTGTCGGCCGTGGGGCTGGGGCGGTGGAACTTCGGCGCTTGGAATGCTTGACGGGCATATTGGACGGAGGAACTCTACAGTGCTTGGGAGCTGAAGATGACGGCAAGGTATTCTAACAGCTCTCAGTTTCATATAACTGCTAAACGAAGAGATAATACTCACAATATTGTTGTTGAACCGTTGCACCATCACAGGGAAATACCGCTCAACAGCTTGACGAGAAAACCACTGAGTAATGGTGGCGCTAGAGGAGCCTGCAGCGGAGGCGGGAGCACCCAGCCGCAACAGCACTTGGCGGGTCAATATGTTGACGGCGACCTTCAGCTGGTACATGATGAGCCCGGGCTGCATTTCCCGACGCGCTAGGATGCTGAGGAATGATGATAGCCCCAGGTGCTCATCATTAATGCGCCCAAGCACGATGTGCTGGTGGAGATGGTGGTCCAAATCAAACCGCTGGATGAATGCATTGTTAAAGATAGATGTGAGAAATAAAACAGAAGACGTACAAGATTGAGGCGCCTGACACACAGTCCAGGAAAGATGAGGCGCCGAAACTTATCAACGATGTCGGTAGGCTTCCATCCGAACTTGCTCTTCACAAACAAGCCTAGCTCAGGAAGGGCCGGGAGTTTGACGACCCATTCGTCAGGATTGGGCGGCAAGAATGGCGTACTGTTTCAAGATATTGATCCTCGGAAAGGTGTCGGGGAGCTGAGCCGCAAGCAACTTGTGCTTAGATTTGAGGTAGCCGCGAGCATTAGTCGCCAATTCCTCCCGGACAGCCTCTCGCCAGCCAACGAGGAACTGGCTCAAATCAGCGTCGTTCATAGTTTGTGTGGCGCCGAGCAGCGCGTCACCAAAGCCGCAGCGCGCAAGTCCATGCGCGAGTCCCATTCCGCATTTGGGCAAACCAATCTATAAGGTGGAATCAGCAGTCATACGCGTCGATCTGAAAAAAAGAACATACAGTATCATAGTCACCACCGTGCATGACAGCCAAAAGAAAAATACCGCCTCGGGTGAGCTGGACACTCGGATGACTTGCCAGAGCCGTCGATGCGTATATCGTCACACTATCCCTGTTCTTCTTATCCAAGCTGCTCAGTGGTGTCAGGCTAATACTCGTTATGGTAAGGATAAGACATGCCTGCGAATGATGCATGTTGCCCCGAATAGTGCAGCGTCGCCGTCATCGGTCAGAACAGCGTCGATCCATCCAATGTAATTGAGACGCGCAAGTTTAGCTTCGGCTTCTCCAGGTGCCTGAGAGATTCATCAGTGAAAAAAAGTCGTCGCTGAATCGGGGGATTTAGATACCTGATGAACATGAAATCCCATCTTCTTGACCATCTCTTGGAGCTCTTCAATGAGCCAGTGAGGCTTCGCCTTCACTCGCTTGCCACGCTTCTCCAGCGGCTTGTGAGTGCCATCAAACACGAACACCCCCCTCTGCTCCGGCTGCGTTGAGAGCAGCTGCCTTGTAGAATAACGCACGGAGTTCAGGATTGCGCCCCATCTGAGCATGGCGCGGCTTGTGGAACACGGCTTGACATTGAGTGATCCATAGGCTATCAGAGAGAGTCAGATATAACTGGCTACTCTGTTGTGGAACGCACCATGCATCAATGCCAACTCTGAATACTTACACCAGGTGTCCCCCCCTTGGCAGCGAGCAGCTTGAGGGAGATCGTTTCTGAGGCGGCGTTGACAAGCTAGAGTGAAAACACATCAATTGACGGCAAAGAGGCAACGGAGACGGCGCACCTTCCAATAATCTGGGATGCCCATCGTTGCAAGAGAAGAGGAGGAGCACCCTCTCTTTGCCAACTCAGAGTCGGCCGGCGATCGTATGATCGAAGTCGCGCAAAGGACTACACCAAACACGACAGTGAGGTAGCATAGATGCTTGATGGCCCCACGCGGCGGCGGCTGGCGTAGATGCGGATGTGAGCCTCCGTCATAAAAAAAGAGAGAATCAAGTCATACATGGCCTTTATTGCGACTTGACCTTGAGGACATCCAAGAACGTCGCCTTCTCCTCGAACGTCTGGAAAGCACCGTGCTGTGGAACGAGGAAAGTGGTCAGATAACGCTGAGAAACCTTAACATAGAAAAAAAGACATACACCGAACTTCGACGATGTGTCGATGAAATTTTAACTGGACCTTCTCGAGGTCACGACGCGACGTGTGTACCATTAGCGACTTGCGGATGGTGATGACACGCTTCCTGGTTCCAGGTATCGAGCCCTTGAGCATCAGGAGACGATACCGTGATGCGGGAAGCCACCCATTGATGTGATGAATTTCTTCGTCACGTCGGACTCGGTCAATGCGTTGGCGTCGTCAGAAGCAAGACCGATGCGGTAGATCTTCTTGTTGAGCTCCGTGCGGTGGTGCGCCGTCTTTTGTGAGAGATCCGTCTTGCGGATCTGGGTGTGTGAGGACGCGAACGACTTCGCTTCTTGGCGTACCGGGCGAAGGTCTTTTTCTTTGAGCGGTACCGGTTCTTGTAGAATCTCCGCTCGACCTCGTCGGAAAGGTGAATGCCCAGACAGCGGCGAGGATGTGCAGGCCACAGGGAGTCTCGACGTAGCCAACAACACCAACGACAACAATGAGAGGCGGGGGTCTCGACGATGGTGACGGCTTCGAGGGCTTCTTTCTTGGTGTCAGAACGCGATTGCTGCTGCAAAAATACACGAAACATACCGGATTCCGGACGGTCAAGGACGCCGACAATGTGGCCTATACCAGCATTGTAACTGAGAACAGCCAAGTGATTGGCTTCTTGGGTTCTAATAGAGACGATTAGTTACCCTATGCTTCAGTCTACATCAGCAACCAACGCACTGTGGCCGCAATGTGCTTCCCCGGTGAATTCCCTTACTGCACTGTGCCACGGAACGCATTTAGGTGCGTAACGAAGAATGTCGCAGATCCAGGCGGGGAGGCGAGGCGACCATTTTGCCAACAGTACAGTAGTCGGAGACCATAGAAATTGATATTCTATACAAGTCGTTAGTGAGAATGGCAAATGGAGAGTAAGAATATACTGAATACGCACCTCCTACCCTCTATAGTGCATGTAAAATAGATTCTGCAGAGTCCCTCCAACCATAGGCAAGTCCAGCTACGCTTGAGTGAATGAAAAAAGGTGCAAACTGTGAAGAATTCAGCGACTGTTACAATCATTCGAGATGTGGTCCGCTTCTTGGCTGCTGGGTTTCGGGTTGGAGTCGTATGCAGCGCAGACCAAGAGAAATGAATAGATTGAGCATGAAAATGACTCACGCAAGAGCTCCGGGCGTGGTTTGAGGCAGACGATGGTGGTAGTCGGGAAGAAAGGCGCGTGAGAGCACAACATGATGCAATCCAAACAATCACCAACAACGCGAACGCGTCGTCGTTTTCGACGGAATTTCTCTCAGCCCACAAAGTTGTAGATCAACATATAGAGACCTCGGTACATATGTTTTAAGTTAGTTAGAGCAGTCTAGTAAGCTCCAGAATGGATGGGAGTGCTGTACAATAGCAAGAAGAGGCGATTCGGGTGTTTCCCCCGCGTTAAAGGCTTATTTCTCATCAGCTGTTTGCTCACTCTTTCCTGCTCATCTACGCGTTTGAAGCTTGCTTGCCGCCGACAATTCACATCGTTAACCGTTCTAATTACTCTGACAACCCTACGCACACCGCGGGAGCGCGCAAAAAAGGCTCCCCACAGTTAGATTTTAATTCTAGATATTGAGGTACAAAAAAAGTTCCCAATATAGTACTTTGATATCAAAGATAAAAGGCTCCCTAAAAGTTCCCCCGATTAGTCCGAAACTTAGGTGCAAAACAGGCTTGATCATTTTTGAGATAAAAAGGTGCGACTTAAGCGGCCCATTTCCGCGCAACTTACACCGGGTATCAGGGCACCTGATTTTCCCTTCTATTTCACAGATAACAAAGAGCTGTTTTTGAACCTGTTTTTGAGCCTGATTATTACATATAACGGGCTCCATATTGCGGCATTGGGGCGCAAGATATGGCAAATATCAGGCCCACTTTTACTTAGCCTTGATATTTGCCATATTGGGGCCCAAGATAATGCAAATATCAGGACCACTTTTACCTAGCTTGATATTTGCCATATCTTGCGCCCCAATGCCGCAATATGGAGCCCGTTATATGTAATAATCAGGCTCAAAAACAGGTTCAAAAACAGCTCTTTGTTATCTGTGAAATAGAAGGGAAAATCAGGTGCCCTGATACCCAGTGTAAGTTGCGCGGAAATGGGCCGCTTAAGTCGCACCTTTTTATCTCAAAAATGATCAAGCCTGTTTTGCACCTAAGTTTCGGACTAATCGGGGGAACTTTTAGGGAGCCTTTTATCTTTGATATCAAAGTACTATATTGGGAACTTTTTTTGTACCTCAATATCTAGAATTAAAATCTAACTGTGGGGAGCCTTTTTTGTGCGCTGCCGCGGTGTGACGCCGCCTTCTTCGCCGTTCAATACGGTGTTCAAGACCAAATAAACTCACGTCACCAGCCCTTATTATCAGGAAACTTGCTCAAACCGCTGAACTGCAAGGGTCAACAATGCTCGAATGACCGAGAACTCAAGAAAGTGAAGATAACGTCTGTTGCGATGCCTTCCGACTCAATGAATCCGGTGTTTGTACGATGAAGTACAAGGAACTCTCAGGACGTTCGAAGACTCCGGAGAATTTCACGCGTTCCCACGCGCCAAAGCGCGTCAATGTGCTCGCAAACGGTTTCGGGTCTTCCACTGCCTTGATCAAACTACGCTACACTGCGGCTACAGGGCTATTTCTTTCTTAACACGGGGTTCTGCGACAAACTCTCATTCCAAACTTTGCGTGTCCCAAGCCAACGACTCGTTCTTTCATCGTGCTCGATCCTACTACCTCCCCCAGAACCCTTGACAGTCTTTTCCAAAGGTTTAGAAGACATGACGCCGAGAAACTTTCAAGACTGAGAACAATTTATATAATTTTCGTTCCGATGGTACGAATTCTTACCAACTACCATGAGAATCTCACTGACAGTTGTTTTGCGTAGTCTGTATCGTGAGTCGAGTCACTGACAAAGGTTAGGATTCTAGTTTGACACGCCTCTTTCAGCTACCACCACCTTGCAATTGTAGATATTTATGACGCACAGTCGACGAGAAAATCCACCGCTCATGGTATGTAGTGCGAGTTTAGCAAAACCCTTCGACCAAATTTATTGTACACATGTTACTCAACCAAATTTCAAGGCTACTTATAGCGAGCCTTTCTGAGGTCGAGTTCCACAAACAAGATTCCGTTACCCTGTGTCACGATCAGAGTCACTCTCAAGCACCTTTGGCATCAGTGTCATTGAATCGGGAACTCGTCTTTCAATACCTCGTAAATCTGTTGAAGTATATTGGCGTCCAGCCGAGACGGTCCGTAGATCCGCGTTCAACACGCTGCCCCGGTGTCGATATCCAACAAAATCATCTAGACACAAGTGAAAGAAATAAAGATAGGAACAAAATGGAGGATTTGGTCGAAGGGTTTTGCTAAATTCGCACTACAAGGTATGGAACGGAGGGGTTTTACTGCAGTCCGAAAAAGGCAATGTCATGTGATGTTCGTTGAGGGTGGATGGGGTGTACCTTATAACTGGCCGAGCTTCGTTGGAAATTATATGTCGTACATATATGTTTAACTTACTAAGAACTTGAAACAGTTTGAAACGTTTGCAAAAACCCAACAAAAACCGGTTGGAGCCTTACTAAGTTGGTGGGCAACGCCCCGTCACCCGGTGACATCCATCATTCTCGTCCCAATTTGGAAGCCCCGCCAAATGGCAGCCCCGTTTTCGCCCAAAACCTATCTCGATAAGTAAATACATGGCCCCCATTGGACTTTTGGCCATTTGATGTTGTTTGCGATTTTATATGTATTTGTCAGAGGAATTTTCCTGATCTGTCCTAGTTCCTGAGATCAATATTGTAGATCCTGCCCAAATCAATGTTTTCGCAATTCCTCTGACCATTACAAACAAAATAGTATACTATGACAGTTATCTACAAAACACTGCTCCGAAAAAAAGTTCCCATCGACGCGATGACGTCAATTACCATATGAGGTAGGCACTGCCGGATCCACTGCGTCGACGGCTGGCGCGTCAGGGCGGGGCGACCTCGTGTTGCAGCCTAGGCGGCCATGGTAATCATGAGCCGCTTGTGTGCAGGAGGGATGTAGCGGAAGGTATTGTAGGGCATGGTAGGCGAGAGAGACGTTTCAGGAGCAGTGACGAAAGGGCGAGTGTCGTTGGAGAGAGTGGAGCGGGCTGGCCGAATTAGGCAGGAGCTGTCAAAACCGTTGTGTGAACTTTTTTTCGGAGCGCTCCAGTGTTTTGTAGATAGCTGGAACACCCCGCACAATTCCGAGGTCAGTTTTTGGCGCCAAAGTCGTTCCTCGAGACGCGTTGTAAACACAGACAAACAAACGCGTCTCGCGCTGAATCAAGCCGAAACACTCAATACAAGTAGAGAATCGCTGCTTGAGGCTCATAATAAAATGCTGTGAAAACAGTCATGAGGAGACAGTGCTTTTCTTGTCTCGACAAAGAATATCCCGAGTTTCAATGGATTTTGCGTACTTCTACCAGGTTTAAGCCAGAATCAGTTTTCATGATACTAGGGTACATTGCAAACTATCTAACTCAGCCAGAATGAAGCGGGGATTATGTATTTCAAGGCATCGACACGAAACCAGTGGGAAAGTTGCTTAGTCAGCGCACGATCCTTTTCGGGGTGATTGCCCATACCCACTTACTTCTGACGCCCTTCAGGACCGGTGAATCTACTTGAGCTCTAATATGCAAGGGATGAGCGTCCTGTTTCATGTCCTCACCTCCCGTAGTACTCGGGTCCGAGTTTGACGACCTATTCGACGAGCCGGTGGATGGGCAAAACTACAGCGAAATGCCGAATTCATGCACACACTCGGCGTAAGTTATAATCACCTCCCTTGCCGTCCGCTTTCTCAACTATGGCTGCAGTTTGGACTTCGGTCGCGGACTCATGTCAAGGCCATTAACGGCCTCAATCGCAAAAACGCTGCCTACATTGTCCCCGCTCGTCCCACCCCCATATTTCCCGCAGGAACCTCTGAGTGGCCTTCTTTCTCACTCTCGTCCAGTTTAGAACGTCCTCAGTCAGCTATTGAGTCACCAGCTAGGCAGTCTAAAGTATCAAGCACCCCGGGACAGCCTCGCTCGCAATCTCACCTATCCTTCTCACCTTATTCTCAGCAACGTCGTTCGCGGCAGCCCTCTCACTCAGATTCCATAGCAACTGCCCCTTGTTCTGGAGCAAGAAATGGCTCATTGCATTCAGGTACCAAGCCGGAAGCTTTTTTCAAATAAACCTAATGTATCGGTAGACGCAACCTTGACGTGCGGCTGGGCGAATTGTGGAAGACAAGAGACTCTTGGAAAGATCCAAACTCATGTTAAGGAGAGGCACGTGGCCTATGATCCAGAAAAGAAGGCGACATGTGGCTGGACTGCTCTTGGTTATAAATGTAAGCTTCAATCGCCACAAAAAAGGGTTACAATAGGCGGGCTGTGTAAGCATATCATGCTGCACGCAAAGCAAGCCGTGCATCTGAGGTGCGAAGTTTGTGGAGTGGTTTTCGTTGGCGAAAGCACCTTGAAGCAGCATTAGCTTCACCGTAAAATATACCGGGGTGGTTGGAAGCCGGAGATCTAGAGTAGAGCTCGCTAGGAACCAGAGCTACAAAAGAATTCGAAATGCGTAGAATGTAGTCTATATTCTGCGCTACTCTGAATCTGATACGAAATTCATGTATTCATAAGGAAGGGAGAAAAGCCCAGCACGACGCACGTCCGTGACGTCACTTGTGCATTTATTGATCCTATCCGAGGCCAACCGATATCAGCCGCGCCCGTGTTTTCAGTGGGGCTCAACAACAAACCGGAGTTGGCTTAAATGAAAGAGTATGCTTCAAGTTCACGAAAAAGACCATGAGTGGGTTGGGATTTCCATGTTTCAGAAACTGTTCCATCGAACTCAGCAACCTTGCGGTCACATGACGTGTCACGTCACGCGTAACGCGGCAAAAATCTCGACACGAAAACAAAACGTGTTGGATTTTGCTCAATTTCAACGATTTCGAGGTCGAAAAAAAAATTGGTCATTATGTAATCATAACTGGAGACAGGAATATGTTTTCTGAGATTTCTCTGGTCACCGTTGTATGATGCCCCAAGATGTTGCGCACTGCAGCCAATGTTCACGGTATAGTGTGTATGCTGTTGTGCTAGCGGGTTGTCGGTAATTGATGGGATCCTACCCTATATGGTGCGTGAGAACATTACATAAGCGGCAAATTTCGCCATCGACCCGAACCAAGATGGCTCCAGTCGCCGTAAAACTCATTTCTGCATTCAAAAAAAATGGGTCGGAAGAATGGTCTACTGCTCCATCCCAAGACAGTATTTTTGAATTCTGAGACCAGGGATGTCTTGCATTTGCTCAAATACACCATTTCTAGGTCCCACTTTTTACCCTGATGTTTTGTGGCCGGAGCTTAATGGGTGTCACACTTTGGTCATGTGACCGCTCGTTGTAAGTGACTGTCGCCTACCTTACTGAACGAGTACAACAAGTCTTTACTAACGATTACTAAGTTACGGTACTCAAAGTGTGTAAATTGACTAGGAACACAACCAGTACTGGTGACCAGAACCATGTACCGCGTTCGAGGCAACTTTAACTCCATGAATTTCACGAGGTTTACGGGCGAATTTCCAAGAGTTGCCAGGAAGCGAGGAATGAACTTTCTGAGCAGTTTTCACACACATGCATTCATTCGATTTTCGAGTGAAATTCACGTAGTTCATATTGCGGACTCTGATTTTGTGAATCAGGTACGTGAAGTCACAACCCCATGAATCTGAATTCACTAGATAAACCCGTGAATTGTGGAATTCATGGTCCGGCTATGGGAAATTCATGGGGTTCTGCAACCACAGTGAGGTTGCACAGGGGTTCCTCCGGCTATTATCGCTGCCATTCGCCCATCCCTCTGCAGATTGCGACAACTCGGGTCCCATTTTTAAATTTTTGGTGACGACTGGCAGGCAGCAAGTCATGGTTTCCATAGCTTCCCCGATCGCGACATGTGTCCAGCAGCAGTGACCTTGGATAAGCCGGGTATTGACTGCGGACAGCTTGTTTTTGCTGCTGACGATGAACATCTCAAAACGCCGGAGTACATCCGGACATGGGGCGTCCGATTCTCCAGTCGCGACTTTTTCAATTCGAATTTCATCCTGGCGCTATGGCTTCCCCAAACCGCACTCTCCGCGGTTCCTGCTAGGCTGTCATCTGCACCCAGTTCACGCAGTGCTTCTCCGGGGCTTGTTCCCGGGCCGACCTCTACCTCCCTCCATGGGTCTAGCCTTTGGGGGTGATACTGGGGCATAATTATGTCCAATTTCGATGAAAATACGCACAACCTAGCATAAAAAACACACAGCTTATACAAAAAATTTACACAGGTGTGTGCATGCGCCGCAAAATACACACCCCACAAAAAATGCACACCTTTGAAGGTTACTAAAAACGCACAAGTTCAAGTTTCGTCACATTGCCGATGTACTGGCTCTTGCCGAAGTGATGGCCTGAGCATATTTGTGATGTGTCTTCGATCTTTGCAGTTATAATTCCTCGAAGATGTATGGCCTACATTGAGAGGGTAGACTTTGGTTTCAAAAACTGAATATTGCATGGCCAGCCAAATAAATACGAAGAAGCAATCTGCAAATACCACCAAGTGCTTCCTCATTCTTTTTACAGATGAGGTACTATTATTAATGCAGAGCTGTTGGAAGCGTGGCTTTGTCTCCTGCCAATGTCAGAGCTATCATTTTGGTCTAAAACAAACCTGGTAGTGCTCACTTGGGGCACTGAGTGTGTTTGGTGAGCGGATTTGTGATGCCGGAGGATTTTCTTTTGATCCGTGTGATCCGTCAGCGCTTTGACTTGCTCGATTTTGACCGCCAACTACTGCCTGTGTGGGTTTCTGCAGGACATGTCGCTGTGTCCTTTTTTCTGCACGAAAAGGTGTGTGTTTCTGCTGCACCCTCGGTAGCTGTGTATTTTTGTGCTCGACCTGTGCGAATTTTCACAAAGCTGTGCGCAAAATAATTATGCCCCAGTATTACAGCCATACTTGTGCACATATTCTGATGCCTCAAGGTGTGTAAATCAACAAAACCAGCTTGTGTGCTAATTTGTGAAGGGGTGCGTGTTTTTTCTACGACACTTCGAATTATGGCCCAGTATTACTGCCAAACAAATAATACTGTAACATTATTATCGGAAATACACGCTGGTGTGTCGCTAGAATTCGCACAGTCTGGGAAATTTACACAACCCTATGCCCGCGCGGTAAATGACACAGGTTGGAATCCTCAAAAAATGCCCAGGTCCAAAAATGGTTCAAATTTACACACCTGAAGGCAAAAAAAGAATATGTGGGAGAAGATAGAGGCTAAATATTGCTACAGAGCCTCCCCCTGCTACAGAGGATTTGCTTTTCCCTGATGAGTCCAGCTCTCTCGTCATTAGCATCAAGTCACGCTGCTTCTACGTGACTGTCACATCAGGAAAAACTCTCAGGGCCGTAGTCACCCGCTTAGATATATAGTAGCTGTACAGTGCCAACCGCCACCTATTCGGCACACGTGCCGTGAGTGATCGGCTGAGAATTAGAGCTCAAAACCAAAGTTTTTGGAAGGAAACCGATGAAAAGAATGCGATTCACGTTAAGACCTCATTTTCTTACGTAATCGGTCATTTTTTTCGGCTGTTGAACCAAAATTTCCTACATTTTTTTGGCCTTTTCTCCGCTCCTGGCGGTCTAAACCTTGATCTACTTACCGTGAAAGCACAAGAAATAGACATTCTGCCTCGGTCCAGGCTCTATGCACCGGTAAACAGTGTGTGGCTGTGCAATCGGTCATTTTTTTTTTTGGGTCCGAAAACTTTGATGCTACAGCTTAGCCGTTTACAAGCCTGATAGCTGCAATCAAACTGAGTCGTTTGCCGCAGTTTCCGAGGAAATCGGCCTTTTTTTGCGGCCCGAGAAAGGATTACAAATTTTTACTTTCCCACACCCTTATATGGTAGTCGAGAGGTGATGAGTGGCACTGTAGTCAACGTAGTTCAAATGGGATATTGAACTACGTAGTCAATATAGCACCTGGGGACCACTATGATGGTCAATATACTGTGCCCACATACATTTGTAGTACACCATCGGCGACACCAAAGTCTACTCCGTCAATGGATCCTACAGCATCACAGCCCCGACGAAAAAAAAGAAGATGAGATGAAAACCACTCAAGGGCTCATTCATAAGGAACCTACGTCATGTGATCAAATGTCACACTCCATTTTGGGCTGAGCCGCCGTTTCCCATTCCTTTTGCATTGTCTGTGACCACAAAGCCATAAGTAAATACGAAGATCTACTTTAGTACCTTGTTAGTAAAATACTGCAACATAGATTAATATTTGAAGTAGAACTGGATTTATTGAAAGTGAAACAATGCTCCCGAACCAAAATTCTTTCAATAAATCATCGGCATCGACTATCGGGCAAAAAACCATGCAGGTGTCCTTGGATAAGCTAAATGCAGTTATCTTCGTATCCAAACCCATGGAATGATACCAAAATTGGGTCAAAAGGGGTTGAAAACAAGGAAATCGCCCAAAAAGGAGCGTCACATTTGATCACATTAGTTGTCCCCCAATTCCCAGGTAGCTAAGCCCCTTGAGAGCCGCACAGCATATGAACCGAACTCCATCATTGACGGTGGCAACGGTGAACAACTAGATTGAACTTAGTCTTTGACTAGGGCAATAGGTACTGATTGAGCGTTGCGAGATGTGGTGGTATAGTCGACGAGGGAGCAAGCAGGAGTGAGCAGATTGAGCAGACGGCGGGGTGCGGACTTGCGAGCAACGCAAGCATAAGCATACTGTACACCGCCGTTCTGAAAGGAGCTTGACAGGAGCTCAGCCGACTGATCTCGGAAGATAATCCGCCAAATGTCGGCCGACCTCCCGCGGAGCTCATATGAACCTCCAGAAATCGATTCGCATCCACTCCGTATGCGCCAGGCTCCCAAGAAGCTCCCAGCCGGACGTTGCGACGACCTCCCACCGAACCCTCCACGTACCCTCATATATAATTCAATATATTGCGCAGCATATTTTTCAGCGCGACAGCGGATGCTTCAGAATATATAAAATCCAGGAAAAATCATATATTGTGTTGCTTCAAGCTACAATACATACACGGGTATACATACAAGCTATGTATGTATCATATACATAATAACAAGAGGGCGGGTTCCCATTCATACGCACCACAGTACTGTACAATTACGTTCAAATCGACACGGGGGGTGACGCGTAACAGACTTGAACCAATTAACGCAGATCAGGCCCGCATTACGGGCAGCAAGGGCAGCGGGGTCGACGGCGATGGCCGGTGCTGGTTTGACGGAGAGTTTGAGCAAATTCTCGACGTCGCCGATTGCCGTGAGAGTGAAGAGCGTAGGTTTAACGTAGTCGAGGGACGGGGGAAGGGATTTGATAAGGTTGGTAATGTGTTCGTCGTCCGAAACGGTACCCCCAGCGTCGATGACACCGCGGCGCAGGACGTTGTGTCGTTTAAAGTGGTCCTCCATAGGTGTAGCAGGGTTGTAAACCTCTGCTGCGATCTTGTACTTTGCGTGAGCCACGGCCATTGTGGATTTATGACCATATTTGGCGATGATCGAGTCCCATAGCTCCTTCGCTGATCCGTCGTCCTTCAGTCCAAGCTCGACAATGTCGACAATGTTTAGCGCCATGGTAGAACGAACCCACTCATCGCGAGAGGTATAATCAGCGAGGTTCGGTGTGAGCGAGGACCAGTCGGTCTCAGCGGTTGGTCCAGACGACGGGTCGGGTCGGACAACTTTGCCGGTACGATAGCCGTCAACGTGACGACCCGTCAGGATGTGGGTGATGGTAGGACCCTCGATTATAGGCTCGGAGGCTGCATGCAAAAAATCGGCGTTGTTGAAGGTTTTGTCCGAACTAATTTTATTTTCCCACGCTTTCTGAACCAGCCAAAATCGCTCTTTTCGCGAGGGGAACATTTTTCATTTTTTTCAAGCCAAATTTTCTTCGAAATCTTGTCCGAACTCCTGATTCAACCTCTAAGCCTATAATCGAGGGTCCTGTGATGGTGCTCTCAAAGGCAGTGAGGTTGGTGCCGTCGAAGTGCTTCCGGACATCCGGATGAATGATAGGATTAGACGTGTTGGATAGAGACATGGTAAGGTGTAGAAGAGAAGGTGTAGGTGTGGATGTGGATGTATGTAGCCGAGGATGAAAGTCGTCCCGGGTGTGTGTATGTGACTCCGGAATGAATGTCGTCGGAGCAAGTATGTGGATGTGTAGTCGGATGTGTGGGTGTGGTGTCGTGCGGGTGTGTGGAAGGTGTCAACAGTGTGACAGGGAAGTGAAATCGGCGCAGAGGATTAAGCTCGGGGCCCATAACCTAAAGTAGGTCAAAAGGTGATGAGAGCGCGATGAGCGGCCGTGAACAAGTGAGTCGGAGTCAGCTAGAGTATATTAGAGAGCTAGTCGACGTGGGGAACAAGTGACTAGCGGGCAGCAAAGGTAACGAGCAGTATATAAGGTAGTGAAGGGGATGGTGATGGCGATGCGACGATACGGGTGCAAAGGATGATGAAACAGAAATCGGAACGGAGTGGACGCTCACGGATCAATCCTACAACATCTCTCTCTCATCTCTGCTCTGGAATCTTGGAATCGAAGTCTTTCCAGTCATGGCAGGCTATACTTCGCCGAAGAGGCTTCCAGAATCATGGAAAACATATTTGGTATACAGTAGAAGGTGATCGGCACAAAATTGCAGTCAGTTTCTGGCCGAGGATTCAGATAATCTTGTTTTCTAGTCCGATATGCTCCTGCCTCTCGTCTTTGCGTCGGATGATGGTGAGATGATGCCTTCCAATCATAACTCCTTCATTAAAGCAAGCTTCTAGAGTACCTACATATCACCGGACGAAGATGATCGTAAGCGCAAACGCAAGGGCAAGGGCAAGCAGCCCGCGCGCAAGAGGGCATCGACTTCAAAGATTGAGCTCTGTTCGGATTCAGACTCGGAACTTGGCATCCCCGTCACGGCTGGCAGTAAGGGTGCAATTTATGTTGATCGGGTTGTACATCTCGAGGATGTGTTGGAATCATATGATGTGCCCTCTGTAGACGATCGTGTGGCCTACATACATGTGTGTATCATGTATGGTGCGAATCGCCTAAACACCACCAAATAGGTCCCATCAATGATCCCATCATTGATGTCTCAAATTGCCCGCAGAAAAAAAATCAATCTACATATATGCTCTTTTTTGCTTGGATTGAGGTATTTTGGGTGCCTTTCAGAGCTTCCCGATGCACCCGTGAGGTGGAATGTGGATTGTGGATTGTCTCGAATAGGAAATGACGTAAGTGCACGTGATTGATTAGGTGATCACATCACTGATGTCTCAAATCGCCTCGGAGAAAATATTATTTATTGTCAGTTTTGAGCCAGTTAAAAATTCGTCTAGAGGGATTACTCTACTATCTAATCGGAGTGTTTTGGCCAGAGGGTTAAGCGTGGGAAGGTCCTGATGTGATGTAATAGATTTCGTTCCTGTTTGGTGCACCATACCATCACTCTCTCCCCTCCGAATGCTTTGCCCGCGAAAGTGGCTTGTGCGTACATACAGCAAAAGTTCTTCGTAGAATGTATTCTCGGCAACTCTAGACACCAATGTACAGTGGACTGGGGCTCAATAATGCTTGATTATCTGACATCTTGATCAAGAGGTGTTCACCGGCAAAAGCCGAGACACAGCCTTAGGAAGTTGCGGAATGCTTCAAAAACACGTTTGCGAGGGTCAAGAAAAAAAGAGCGAGAAAATGTAATAGATTACATAATACTAACCATCTGCCTAGTTCCCCGACCCGAGCCAGATGGAGGAAATTTTCTGCCAGAAAGGCGCAAAAAACCAAGGGATCATTTTACGACGGCCAGATCGTGAGAAAACTGTCAATAAATTGCCGTATTAGGCAAGCTTACATCAGCATTACGTAGCCAGGGAGGGGCAAGAGGCTCTTAAGTCACTTTTCCGACGTTGTATGGAAAATTTTAAGAATGAACACCTCTTGATCTTGATATGAATACCACGAGTCGTCGACAACCGATCTCTTGAGCCGACAGCCATGTCTTCTGCATCCAACGCAGAAATTGTGGAAGCCATACGGGACACCGTAGTATCTGTCCGCCTAGGAGCATTATTGGATAGTAACCCGCAAATCAGGAGACAATTGGAAGGAATTAAGAAAAGGAATTCTCGACCTGCCCGTTTCTTGAAGACCACAGCGGGAAGTGTTGTACCTGCTCAGGTTCAGAATTTTACTGTCCAGAGAGTAAGGGAAGATGAGTCCTCAGACTCGGAGGTTACGACGGAGTCTGAGAGAGGTACAGAAGAATTGAACGTCCGCATGGAAGAAACGAATTGTGTGACTGTCAATGAGGAGGGGAGTGTGGTGTCTGTTTTACAGTGGTGGCAAATAGAAATTGCCGTGGCTTTTTGGTGAAAATTTGGCTGATAACTCCACCGAATGACCTGAAATAAGATGTAGACATAAATATATGATACCTCTGTACCGCTTAGAACACTCAGCTATACATTATGCCCTGACAATGGATCAATAACAGGACAGTTTCCGATTTTTGCCATATCCGGAAAAACACACTGTGAAGATCGGGGGACCTGAAAATCATGTACCTTGGTACCCTGATTTTCATGTCCCCATAACCTGAATATCAATTGCTTGTCCCGGATTTTCATGTACCCAGCGCCCAAATAAAATCATATTCTTTTTCGACGTTTTCATGTGCCAAATTCATGTGCCGATTCCATGAAAATTAGGCTCAAATCCCATATCCTCCCTGCACATGAGTGAAATCATGTACACAATGTACCCTCAGCGAAAGGGTGTCATAATAGGATGAAAGTACTTGAAAAACAATGCTAGTTCTCACTTTGGGTGACTGGAATTGACCTTCATTTGAGCTCACAACAGCCGCTCAAAGTTAGCTACTCGCAGTTACCAAAAGTAACCGAATTCGGGGCTTTTTCCCAGAAATTTCGATGGTCAAGGAGCTTTGAGCAACGGAGGGCTTATTTACAGCGTGTCTGCTACAACTTTCATGATATAAACTTGGGGTAAGCTATCACACAGTGGGTGAACAAATTAATCTTCAAAATACCATTAATTTGGCAGTGTTTGCCTTTTTTGGAACACAGTCACCAGGATTTCAGGTGGGTGAGTACCTCAAAAATAGGTCTACTATCTTATGACTTTGTCCCTGAGAACTCAGAGTTTGCTGGGCTATCCTCATCCTTCAATGAGGGTACTAAAACAGAGCAAGAAATTGTTGATTTGACACATAAATAAACAAACATTGAAAATGAGCCCAGGGAAAGCCCATTAACTTCGGCACGTGTTATGTGCAATAGCATAGGACCATCCCCCCTCTCTCCCACCAGTTGAACCAACTGCTAACTATAGCTGGTCGCAAGCAAGGCATTTCTAAATTCGGTTACTTTTGGTACACTAAGTGGACAAAAAAATGGCCGATCGGTTTTTGGTCAATATCTCCCTGTCAAGGGGTATATTCATCATCAAATGACTTGTGAGAATGAAGGAGAGGTGAAATTCAATTTTTGGGTACAATGGGTACATCAGTATCGGCTGATCCGAAATCAAACAAGCCGGGAGACGGTTTAGCCATATTTTCAACTTGACAGGGGATGTTTTCTGAGGCAATCTGTGAATATAGAGTGAGAGATGGAACAAGATGGAGTAATTTTCTCGGTCAAACCATGTAAAGATTTGTAGCCGTTAAGCCGCTATACGCTGAACAAAAGTGTCATTTTCATCAAATTTCGGCAGATTCCGGTCAAAATGGCCGAAAATGGCCAATTTGCGGTCGATGTAGCACATTTCTGCCTGTATATTTTTGCATGGTTTAACTTGGAGAGATACTTAGTGCATCCCGGGCCTTAGTCTGAGCAAACTGGCGGGGCCAATCAAGATCATTTGGGCAAGTTGAAAAATCGCGGATTGGGGATTCTGGCCGGCTTGATGGCAGATCAAAATCGTCTGCCAAAGAAATCGACAGAAAGAATTCCCTTTGACCGTTAGAACCCACACTACATGTTATTTGAGGTCAAAAGGTGCTATCATTGTCGAGAACGGCACCGAATATCGATCGGACATTTTTTTTGTCCACTTAGTGTAATGCCGAGTATTTCTACGCAAAATAGCAGAAAATTCAGAGAAAATAGCTAAAATGACCACCTTCGAGCTGCCGTTGTGAGCTGAAATGAGGGTCAATTCCAGTCAATCAAAGTGAGAACTAGCACTGTTTTTCAAGTACTTTCATCCTATTATGACACTTTTTTGCTGAGGATACTGTAAGGGCAACCCTTAGGACCCGAGAGGGTCTAGCGAGGGGGAATCCAAAGTTAATTAATGACGCTACTAGGAATATATTACAGCGCACCTAGCGAGGGAGAATCCAAAGAGAAGAAAGGCTAAGGATTCTCACGCTAGGTGTGGCAAACATAACTAACTAATTCCCACAAGGCCGGGTCAACCGGCAATAGTCCCTGGCCCGATCACATACTAAGTCCCACCTTGATGACGTAGTTGGACTGGGATCTTGTGTACCCAAAAGTAGAACTCTGTCATAGTTTGATGGAGCTCCACAGGAATAATGTAATGGGACTTGGTTTGTGTCATGCTGCGCAGAACAGGGGTTCCCCTGACATCACCCCCCCCCCCCCCCCCCCCCTTGGAATGCGGCGCCTCGACGCATAGATCGCACCTGAGCTGGAGTCGACGAGCGGTCACGGAAGGGAAGGGAATCGAAGGCAGCAACAGCAATGGAGCGAGGTTTGGAAGGGTATTTGCGGTAGAAAGCAGCGACAGCGTCCGGGGCAAAGACATTAGAGTGCTTCACCCATTGATCATGGGACGGGTCATAACCCTTCCAGCGAACAAAGTACCATAGACTCCCATAGCGGATCTTGGCATCCAATATCTCCTCGACCTCCCATTGCTTGTCGCCAGGAACGTCAAGGACTGGTGGCAGCTCTTCATGTCTGAGGCGAGTGGGGAATGGATCGGCTTCCACAAGCTGAAGTTTCACGACGGGAAAGACAGGGTGGAGGGCAGAGTACCGGGGCGGCAGCTCCAGTTTGAAGGCACCATTACCGACGACCTTCAGAACCTTGAAGGGGCCGATACGCCGGTGGGAGAATTTCACCGAAGGGCGGGTGGTGCGGATATCTGAAGCATCAACCCACACCCGGTCACCAATCTTGATGTCTGGAGCTGGCGTCCGCCGGCGGTCATAGTACTGCTTGTACTCTGCTTTGGCCTTGACAAGTGCTGCCTTCGCCTCGGAAACCCCTGACGCAATCCGATCTTGGAACTCGTTCACAGCCTCCAACCTAGAACGTGCAGCGTGGGGCTCAAAGCCCATCCGTGGAAGCCGACCAGTGTCCGTCATGAACGGTACCTGCTGCGTGGAGGAGTGCATGTGGTTGTTGTACGCAAACTCCGCTGCAGGTAGCAGCTCATCCCAGTCGTCCTGCTTGTAATTGGTGAAGAGCCGGACGTACTGCTCGAGTTCCTGGTTAACACGCTCCGTTTGGCCATCGGTCTGCGGGTGGTAGGCCGTAGAAGTGGCTGGGGTGACCCCAACGAGGCGCCAAAGCTCGCGCGTGAACTCTGCGATGAACTGGGTGCCACGATCCGAGATGTACTTCTCTGGCAGGCCATGGTGGTGCCAGACGTTCCGGTAGGAAAGGAGTCCACCTTCAATACGCCATTCCAAAGACCGGGCAGACAGCACACCTCGGGCCTTGAGGAGTTCCTTAGCAGCCAGGGCAATGGGCTCTTCAAGGTCGGGGTCTCCAGCAAGTGCATCACGAATGTCGCGCAGGAGGGGAGCCTCAGGGCCAGCAATAACCAGGGCCTCGGTGGCCCGAACGTGGAACAGCTCGGGTCGAAGCAGGGTAACGTCCTGGTTATCGTCCTGCACTCCATGGTCCGGTCTCCGAGAGAGCGCATCGGGGCGACCCATGAGGCGACCCGGTTGGTGGTGCAGCGAGAAGTCGAAACGGGAGAGGTAGAGAGACCACCGAGCTTGGCGACGGTTGAGCTTCTGGGCCTTCCGGAAATATTCCAGGTTTTTGTGGTCCGTCCAGATCTCAACCGGGTGCTGCACGCCCTCAAGGAAGTGGCGCCTCTCCTCAAGGGCTCGCACGATCGCAAGCATCTCCTTGTCGTGAATCTCGTAATTCCGCTGCACCTCGTTCAGGCTCTTAGAGTAGAACGCAACCGGATGCCACTTGCCATCGTCACCCTGCTGCGAGAGGACGGCACCGGTGGCATAGTCAGAGCTGTCAGCCTCAAGCCGGTACGGGCGTTCGGGGTTCGGGAGAACCAGAACGAGGTCCCGAGTCACCCGCCGCTTGAGCTCATCAAAGGCAGCTTGCTCTTCAGGCCCCCAAGTCCAGGCGACGCCCTTCTTGGTGAGTCTGAAGAGGGCTTGAGCAACGTCTGAGAAGCCCGCAATGAACCGGCGGTAGAAGTTTGTGAAGTTAAGGAACTGCTGCACATCCTTCTTATTCTCAGGCGCTGGCCAAGCTGCCACTCCTGCAACCTTTACAGGGTCCATCTCGACGTGGTTGTGGGAGATAATCACGCCGAGGTACTCAATAGAGGTCCGCTCAAACTCACACTTCTCAGCTCGAAGGTAAAGCTTGTTTGCGCGAAGCCTCCGCAGGACCTCTCGGACGATCTCTCGATGCTGACGGATGTCTGAGTGGGCAATGAGGATATTGTTGAGGTAGACCATGACGTCGCCAGAGAGTATAAGATCCTGGAAGATGTCGTTTATCATGGTCTGGAAGGTTGCAGGGGAGTTGGTCAGCCCGAAGTACATAACCAGCGGCTCAAACAGTCCTCGGTTGGTCCGGAACGCTGCCTTCCACTCGTCGCCTTCACGGATTCGAACATTGTTAAAGCCCCATCGGACATCAAGCTTCGTGAAGTACCGGGCTCCCCTGAGTCGGTTGATGAGGTCGTTGATTAAGGGGAGCGGGTAACGATTCTTCACGGTCATAGCGTTTAAAGCTCGATAGTCCTGTACGAACCGAAGTCCGCCGTCCTTCTTCTTGACAAAGAAGACGGGTGAGGCCATAGGTGATTTTGACGGTCGAATCCGGCCAGTGCCAAGTCCCCCCTCAATGAAGGCATCAAGCTCCTTCTGTTCGAGAGGCGAGATCGGGTAGACCTTGCAGTTCGTGGGTTTAGAGTCCGGCACGAGCTCAATGGCATGGTTCCAAGATCGGTGTTCAGGCAGCGAGTCAAAGGACTCCTTGTTGAAAACATCGTCAAACTCTTGGGCCCATTCAGGAACATACGAGGGCGCCGGGGCTGAGTTTTTGGCGTAAGCCTCAGCCAGGCGCTGGGAGACGGTGCTTCCAGCACGGATATCCTCAGAAGGCAGGAACTGGGTGTAGAACTGTTGTAGATTAAGCGGGGAGGGCGAGATTAGAGGACGAGAGTAAAATAGGATTGCAATAGCACTGTTGGTTAGAAGGCTGCTTTAGAGCAATCAGATGCTCTAGCAGTAATTACAGGTGAGTTTATATACTGTACAGAAATGTATCTAGAATGTTCTCCGTGTATCTACTAAATACTTGAACGAGTCAATACTGAGTAAGCATGCCCGAAGGCCGAAGCTGTTTATCTCATCTCTGAATTCCAACACTCCCCCTCAGCGAGGACTTTCCACTGGCAAAATATTCCCTATGCTCGTGATTGACCTGTGCTTGACAGCCTTCAGACGTTGTGGACCGGATCCCATCCCTACACCGTTCCGCCCTACTGCCTCGACACTCTAATCATTGCATCAAAAATTCTTCATCAAATAATTTGGCGGTTGCGCTATTTAAAACGCGAAATCGGACGGTTCTTCATCGTCATATTGATCGTATGCACCGAATGCGAAGTTGGCCTGGTCCGGGTTTGCATCATCAGTCTGCGATGGGTAAACTCGTGCAATATGTCCTTTGCCTCCACATTTGTGGCAAATGGCATTCTTCCAATTTGGTGTACTGAATGCGGACGGAGCATTCGGCACGGCAACATTGGATTGACGAGTTGGGATGCGACGGTGATGGGAGATCATTGCGCGGTCGGCAATGTTGATTTCTCCTTCTTGGTCGTTGCGACGGCGTTCCTCCGTGAGGATGGACGCGATGACGGATAGGGAAGTGGGGGTGGTTGATTCGTTGAGTGTGGCACGTACGAAGGAATCCCATGCCTTCGGAAGTGAGCTGAGAAGAGCGACGGCAAAGTCCGAATCACTGATGGCTTGTCCGAGTGATGTAAGCTCCCCCTGCAACTGGCGCATCATTTTGATGTGGGGCTCGAGAGCAACGTCTTCAAGTGCGCGAGCACTGTAGAATTTGTGACGAGCAAGTACAAGGCCCATTTTGCCTTTCAGCTCAAATAGGTGTGACAGCATCTGCCATGCACCAAGAGCGGTAGTCTCCCCCTGGATGTGCTGAACAACATCGGAGCCTACTCGGAGTCGGATCGACGAAAGCGCGCGGCGATCAATTTTGTCCCACGCTGTCTTCTTGTCGGGATCGACGGGTGCGACGAATTTGGCATCAATGTGGTCACTACAGTTCTGCTCGGTGAGAATATCCTCCATTTGGATTTTCCAAGAGCTGTAATTGGAGGCACCGGCGAGGAGTTCAATGCGGTACGCATTGAAAGTGACTGTGTCCGCCATGTTGTCGGGTTATCGGTGACGTAACCGAGATCTGATTGTGTTGTAGATTAAGCGGGGAGGGCGAGATTAGAGGACGAGAGTAAAATAGGATTGCAATAGCACTGTTGGTTAGAAGGCTGCTTTAGAGCAATCAGATGCTCTAGCAGTAATTACAGGTGAGTTTATATACTGTACAGAAATGTATCTAGAATGTTCTCCGTGTATCTACTAAATACTTGAACGAGTCAATACTGAGTAAGCATGCCCGAAGGCCGAAGCTGTTTATCTCATCTCTGAATTCCAACAAGAACACCCGGTCTCCCGGCTCAAGGGGGTCATTCGCATCATCCACATCATCCTCGTCATCATCCTCGTCATCATCCTCGTAGTCCGGGAACAGCTCTGGCAGGTCATCGTATTCATCTTCGCCTAAGTCTATGGCGCAGATGGATGAAAGGGGACCAAGCCGGAGCTGCCGGAGGATCTCAGCGGCCAGGCGGGACTCTCGGCGTGCAGCGCGAGCCTCCAGGCGAACCTCGGTGCGGCACGTAGAGCACTCGCTGGGGCATCTGCTCATCTTGACCTCTCGGGTGTCCCAGTCAATCTCCGGGTTATGCTTCCGGAGCCAGGAGTAGCCGAGGATGAGCTTCTGCTTCCCAAGACGGGTAACAGCAAGCTGCATGCGCTCAGAGTGACCACGATACTGCAGCACGACGTCAGCCACCTCGCGGATTGCACCAGCCTCATTTGGGGAGCCATCCACATTGAAAACTGGAATGGGCTGTGCAAGGCGGCGGAGGGGGAGGCCAGACTTAGCTGTGAACTCAGAGTCAATGAAGTCTGAGGTGGGGGCACTCCTGAGCTTGCGAGAGGAGTGCAATGTCTTGTGACAAGCGGAGTGCACGTGACGTGTGACGTGACTCTCCTCTTCTCGACGCTCATGTCGAGCACACGGCACGACGCCCTCGAGCTCATTCGACACACCTTCGGGCTTTGGATCCCTCAAGATTTCTTTTTCCTTAGCTGCATTCTGGAGCTCACTCTTCCCCGGACACGACTCTATGGCTACAGCGCCAGGTTCTGTGAAGTCGGCACATCCGACCCCTTTTGCCGTATACAACTATTACACCTCTTCCTACTGAGGGTATGCCCTATGCTTAATTTATTTGCTACTTTTGTCCGGTAGCTATGCGAACTCTACGCCTGCAATGATACCCCTATTCGGACTTGGAGCTAGCATCTCTGCCTGGGTCTCGGATTGTGATTAGGAATCAAGAACGACGACAGGGAGCTGTGAACCAGGTGAGTCCTCTCATTCTGTCTTTCTTCTTGATACATATCCCTCCACTTTACTCCAATTGCGCTTGATATATTCCACTTCGATCCACTCCGTGCTTTGTTTCGATCCTCTTTTCATAATGCTACAATCTTCTGCGATCATACACATGTTTCCCCGTCTACATGTGCTTCCCCCTGCTGTTATATTATGCACTTCCATTCATTGCCTACTGCGTGTTCACCCAACTTTCCCGCCGATGCGCCTCTTCTACGGGGTTAATCACTGCGTCCTCTACGGCGATGCAATTCGCCAGTGCCTCCATGCACTTCCGCTTACATGTGTCTTCTACGGCGAAGCATCCGCCTGCGCTTACATGCGCTACGCTTCCATGCGTCTCCTACGGCGATATTACGCCAGTGCCTACATGCGCTTACGCCTACGTGCGTCTCCTACGGCGATACATCCGCCAGTGCCTACATGTACCTACGCCTACGTGTGTTTCCTACGGCGATACATCCGCCAGTGCCTACATGCACCTACGCCTACGTGTGTTTCCTACGGCGATAAATCCGCCAGTGCCTAAGTACATGCACCTACACGTACGTGCGTTTTCCTACGGCGATAAATCCGCCAGTGCCTACATGCACCTACGCTTATATGCGTCCCTACGGCGATAAATCCGCCAGTGCCTACAGGCACCTACGCTTATATGCGTCCCCTACGGCGATACGTCTGCCTGCGCCTACATGCGCGACGCTTGTATCCGTCTCCTACGGCGATACATCCGCCCGCGCCTACATGCGATTACATTGCCAGCGTCCCCATGCATCCACCATGAATCACATGAGACTCGGATATACCTGCACTTGCATGCACAAGCTCATACAGCAGGGTATGGTCTCGCTCTAATGCACCTACAATCTCCGACTCCAACCTTGCGGCTCGTCAATGTGATCGTTGTCACGCGACACAGTGCTTTTGTGCACCTGCGACTCCACAATCACTTGTTCGGTCTTCGAACTTGACACGATATTTTTTGGGCACCTGGCGATGGCGAGAACCTCGACAATGACCAGTTACATGAATACCTCCCCCCCAGATCGGCTACTTAGTATGCTCTGCATGCTATTTTACCTTTCAGTCCACGACTGTGGGAGCGTCTCCATCTCAGAGGCTGTCCTTCTCGGACGCTGTATTTGGCTTCTAGCCCCGCATCTACTGTGCCCGTTATACGACGTGGTTGATTCATGTTCCCTGCCGTTTACGCTGGCGCTGCGGCTACACAACTACATGTGCTTTGCCTGCTACTCTGGTTGCTCCCGCACTTAGAAGTGTTTCAATTCCTCGCGACTTATGACATTACCTGCCCGCTTACATCCACCTTAATTCTCAAGCCACTTACACCCGCAAGCATAAACATATTCTGTTCATCCATTTCATCGGTTTACGTTCGCCGCAAATATTGCAACCTCAAGGTTTCTGATTCATGGACACATGTCCAAAGGTATCTACCACCGTCCTACATTTTGTTCTTACGCGAATTGGTTTCATCTCGTACTTAAGAAGTAATACTTCGAACACGCCTACTCCACATTCTCGCCGTTATTTTGCTTGGAGCGTCTATATTATCGCATGCAAAAAATCTCTTCCTCCGATTGTATCTTCCTGCGAATATCCAAAATTCAAAACGGTAGGTCATTCTCACGTCCAAGGCTGATCTTCAGATGTTCCACCACAACTCATTTCTCGAGCTACATTCCGTATCCTGCCATGTCCTTATTCCTAATGTTTTACTGTATCTATCCGATTTTTCACTCGTCGTTCGTTGGGTTACAACCCCAATTTTACGCCTTCCTGATTGCCACTCTTGGCGAGCGTGCGTTGCGACTCTTCGTTTGGCGACGAGCTGGTTGTTACATTCTCCAATGATTCAGGCTTCAAGTTTGTCTGCATCTACACTGCAATCTGGGACTTGAACATCTGTCTCGAAATATTTCAGCTGGTGTCTGCAGCCTCCCAGATTCTGTGATTTAGATTGGTCTGGATTTTCATGTCGACAACATTATAATTACGAATACGCGGGTTGGCCTAGAGCGATATTCCGCCCGGATGTCGATGCGCTTTGGCTTTGCCTCATGCTCCCAGCACTCTTGAACGGCGGAGCTCTTATCCCATGAATTTCCCGTTAAGTCTCCTGCTAAGCCTTGAGTCTGCCTTACTTGTGTTGCCGAATTGGTTAATCCATCGTCGACGGTTTCACCTTTATTTTCCTGGCTCTTTCAAGGTTTCCTTATCGAATCTCGCGATATTCGCATTTGTCCTTACCTGGTTTCGAATATCTCGTTCTTCGTTCCGATACTGTCGATTGACTTCTGCGGTATCACCTACGATTTAATCGTTCGTCAGTATAGAAGGCCTACCCATGGTTGACTGTTCAGCTTCTGTCAAGTTCCTATCTTCACGACCACTGCCGCATCATTTGAGAGCGAGTGCTCGGTGAATACCACGTTGCTCGAAATATTTCACTCCGACCACGGGCCCAGGTACACCTGATAATGCATTGTGTATTCATTTACTGCCTCAACCAATTCGGGCGATGGGCTCACTCTCATCGGTCCTATTAAATACGCGCTCAGTTCAAAGTATCGCTCCTTGTTGATCTTACCCAATTGTTTCCATGTACTGGTTCCGTTCCATTTTGTTCCCTGTCTTGACTCCGTTGGATCTTGTTCTCTGTCTTGATCTTCCGATTCCGTGCTTCCATCTATCCGAATTCAAATTTGACCTGATTGAGATCTACTTGAACTTTACCACTCTTGACTCGATAAACTCTACTGGGACTTGACCACTCTTGACTCGGACATCTGACTGGTCAGAAATTACCTTCAAATTTGAACTCTTGCGAAGAGCTGGATTTGGTTCAACTTTATATCACCTTGTCCTGAGGCTTCAAGTCGCCATAACCAGTTCAGTTTCGAGATTTGGTATTCGGGACCATCACCAACCTAAGGATACCAGTCTTTCCTACCATTCTCATCCCTGACTGGCGTAATTCGCGGTGGATATATGCTGGCGACCTTCCTTCACGGCGCATATATTATTCTTACAGTTTTTCATGAGATGTAGTCGACGCTGAGACTCTTCCCTCTCAATTCACAGTGTTCCGGAAGAGCGGCTGTCTACGTTGATCTGGTTCAACTCGCTCATGAGTCCAAACTCCTGATAATGGAACTCAGGCAAGCCTTATTGGGAAGAGAGACGTGTTAACCAAAACCGTATTCTTAACCGCTAAATATCCGCGCTGTTGTATCTGCTATGTGGAACCGCAGCCTTTGCCTGGGGATCCCTCTTCGAGCCCGGCCACTTCATTTCAGCGACTGTATGCTCACATCCTACGAGTCTAAGACTTTCATTGCGCATCGAATTACTTTTAACAAGGGTATTGACAACCGCCCGCAAACTTTTTCAGCTTAGAAGATATTCCGTGGTTTTACTCCAATATTCCTGTGGAATAACTTAAACTCGTTACACTGAGGTCATTTGCTATAGCCAATGCCGCTGGTATCCTCATGGGCTCATGATACAGTGATATAAGCAAGACCGACACCGTAAATTCCTCGGGAATGATTTTCATCGGCAGGAATTTCAACCGAGTTCAATCTTGATCTAATTATCTTCCGAGACGCCTACTACCTGAATTATCTCAGCAGCCGCCTTCTTTTGGGTTAGTCGTGGTCTCTTGTGATGCCCTCGCCTGGCGTCTTCTCTCTTGGGTGCCTTCGCGTGCATCCCGTCGCCCCACGACCAGGAGTGCAGCCGGCTAGATTCCCCGGCGTCTTCTCCTCACCCACACCTAACTATGGCTGCCTCTCTATCAATAAACCAAGCGTGAATGAAGCGACAGTCACAAGATGGGGGCACTCCTGAGCTTGCGAGAGGAGTGCAATGTCTTGTGACAAGCGGAGTGCACGTGACGTGTGACGTGACTCTCCTCTTCTCGACGCTCATGTCGAGCACACGGCACGACGCCCTCGAGCTCATTCGACACACCTTCGGGCTTTGGATCCCTCAAGATTTCTTTTCCCCACCCACCACACCCTCAATTTTCTGACAGGTTCTGCAGTTGCTGTGCCGACGCCTCTCCAGCTCCGTCTTGGGACTCATCTTGAAGAGTTCATACCATTCGTAGATCAGTGAAGTAGATACCAGTGAGGCGGTCATAGAGTGGGGCGTTAATGGGGTGCCTTCGCGTGCATCCCGTCGCCCCACGACCAGGAGTGCAGCCGGCTAGATTCCCCGGCGTCTTCTCCTCACCCACACCTAACTATGGCTGCCTCTCTATCAATAAACCAAGCGTGAATGAAGCGACAGTCACAAGATGGCACCACAGTCAACGAGACCTTCGAGAGAAATCTTGGTGGCATCCTGGACTGCCTGAATCTCAAGGGGGAGATGCAGGGAGTTGGCACCGGGTGCAGCAGCAACAGTATAGCGCTGAGGAAGTCTACGTTGCCAAGGCTTTCGCCGGATGCGTGGGGAACGGAGGGGAGCAGGGGGTACGTCTTTCATTTCGGCAGGTTCAAGAGATGTAACATTGGCAGACTCATCATACAAACATGCGAAGCGATTAGGAGACGCGATCGAGGGCGTGCCGCTCACTCGTCGCGTGGGAGAAAACCCTGCTCTTCCTCGGCGGCCACTGACTCTGGCTCAGCCAGCGAGTCGGTGGTGGCAATCCGAGCCACCAGTTCGGAGAGGAGCTCGGACCCAAGCTGGCGAATGACCTCGTCAAGGACATCAGCGGCTCGGACGTCAGCGGGGGTGGGGCAATTCCGTGCCAGGTGTGGACCGCCGCATCGGTAGCAGCCACGGGGAGGTCCTCTCCCGGACCGCGTGCGATCAACGTCCATGGGGACTACCTGCGGAGGAGCAGGAGCTGGCATGGCCCGAGGAGGAGGCGCATGGGAGACAACAGGGAAGACACCTGCTGGACGTGAGCAAGCAGCTGGCGGAGCTGATGGGGCTTTACGCTCGGGTCCGCCAAGCCATGTAGTCGCGGAGGTCTGGGGGGTCGCTGGACGAGGTGATGGCTGCATTGATGGCGGGGTCAAGGCCAGAGCGGAACTTGGTGACCTTGACCAACGCGTCAGCAGACCCCGCAAGGTCGAAGAGGTCTTCAAAGTCATCAGTATACTTGAAGACATCCCGGGAGCCCATGTAGTACGCCCTAGACTCGAGTTTGTGTAGGGCGTGGTCCTGCTCGTTCTCCTCGACAAAGCGCGAGCAGAACGAAGGTGTCCCAGGTGAGGAAAGGGAAAGGAGTTTTAATGGACATGCGCTCGGCCCATTTTTGCGCAGAGTCTTTGGACATAAAGGACATGGTGAAACGCACTGCCTTTTTCTCAGACATCTCGTTGCCTTCAACAAACGCCTCCGGAACCAGTCGGATGTAAGTCCCAGCTGAGTGAAGGAAGGCCCGGCCAGCCGAGCGGTCGCCGTCAAAGACGAAAGGGGGGTTCGGTCGAAGGACCGTTTTTGCTGCCGGTGTGAGGTTGGCAAAGAGTCCTGGACTATCGGCCGGAGGCTCTGGAGGAGCGGCAGGGGTCGGAGCAGTAGTAGTGGGAGGATTGGCAGCAATTTGAAAAAGCTCGACCAGACGGTCAACAGTCCTCTCGAGCCTATCCATCCGCTCAGCAGTGGCAGCAGCAGCGGCGGCAGAGTCGGTCATGGTGGGCTCCGGAGGGGGGGAGGAGGGGGCAAGATTCGCGGTTTCATTTGTATAACAACCGCAGGCACGAGGACCTTTTGTTTATATTGTCTGTTTATAAGAGACTAATCCCCCCAACACCTGTGCCCCCACGTGCCTGATGTCTGGCGGGGAGGACGAGCCCCTTCCGTCCCACCACCACTCCCAGTACGCCCGAAAAACTCGCAGAGCAAAGTGAATGCGCAAGTCCACGCAACTTCAAGAATTGACATTGGCAAATGATGAACGGATCTTCCCGTACCTCACGGAACCATGTCGGCGCATGAAGGAGGATTTTGGGGGTCGGTGGCGTGTGTCGGGAACGGCGGGGCAGGAGAAGGAGGAAGCGGCGAAAGCACACAAACAAATGATAAGCAAACTTAGTTCTTCCCCTCACCACCTCCTGGTCTATTCCGACGGCTCGCAACGCGCGGTACACCGTGTGCGCGCAGGAGCCGTCATCTAAAAGAAGTCTTTGCAAAAAGCTTTGGCCTGGGCAGCCGAGCCGAGGTGTACGACGGCGAAATTACAGGCTTACTGTTTGGAGCGGCAAAAGCCATCTCCATCGTCGCCACCGATTTGCAGATAAAAGAGATTCACTTCTTCGCAGATATCGTGTCCGCTATCAACATCATCTGTGACCCAAAACCCAGAGCAGGTCAACTTTCCGCGCATATATTCCACAAAAGAATCTGTGCCTTCCTCGACGCCGACCCAGAACATAAAGTCGAGATTGGGTGGTCACCAGGCCACTGCGACATCGACGGGAACGAGCGAGCAGACGTGCTGGCAAAATTTGCAACGGAACTCGCGGTGCCACCAGGAGGAACCCGCTCGCATGCACTCAGGAAATCAAAAGAAAAAGTCCACCGGTCCTGGGTCAAGGAATGGAAATCCGCACAGAAGACGGGGAGCTATGCCATGGCAAACCGCCTCCCCCCTTCCCTAAAGCCGACCGCACATTTCACGTCGTTGTCGAGAGAAGTCTTTGGGCGGGTTACACAGTGCCCCATCGGACACTGCTTCTCAGGCGAGTACTACAGCTGCTTCGTGCCATCTGAGGACGTTGACTGTCCCTGTGGAGAACCCTTCCAGTCGCGCGAACATCTGCTTCGCGAGTGTCCTCGCTATGAGGACCAACGGTACATCCTCAAAAAAGTCTCGAGGGACATATCCCTGCCCGAGATACGGAATTACAGCACTAGCTGAATTCTTGGAGGTGTGGAGCATTCACAAAAACGGGCCTACCCCGCATGCCCCAAGAACTCCCCAGTTACGAAGACGAACCGGAACCTCCAGACGACTTGTCTGATGTAGAAGACATGGGCTGAGCGCGAGGGCACAGCCCTAAGATTACGGGAGACCCGTACTTAATCATAATTTTACAATTGATTATATTCTAATATATTCGTATTTATATCCAGCCTTAGTATACACCTAGATAATGAATAGGAAGCTTATATGCAGGCTTATCCTTTCTGGGCAAAAAGATCGGTGTAAAATGCTTCTTGTGTGCCTTTGCACTGACCTCTCCTCCCAACTGAAAATGTGGCTGTCCTCAGTCACTTGCAGCGGCGAAAACTTTCATCTGCTTCAGATATCCATAAAAACTAGTTGCCAACACGCAATTTTTGATCCCGGTTACTTTTGGTGACACCGAGTAGTACATAGTATGCGATATCTCACCGCACTTCTATTTACGCTGGAGGACAGCGTAAAGCGATGTCAGCCGATGTTTCATCAGCAAGCAATCCACAGGAGCTATACGGGACCGCCAGAAGCGACCAAAACACTCCATCTCCAATTTCCCGTGCCTGATTTTGTCAGCCTTGGATACAATCAGGTTTAGGACCTACTCGTTCTTGAACGCCCAGTCAGCAAGTTGCCCCTGTTTGAGATCTTTCGCTTTCTCCAAACAGAGATCGGAGACTATCTTGTTTTTCACGAAGGGGAACGTTGAAAGCGTCGGAGCCATCGGGGTACGGCACAGAGGACATCCTTATTTCAAAGTGAGTTGGGGCTCTAGGGGTTCAACTTCGGCGTACGTGGTCGATCAGTCCACCGTCCGTACTGCTCAAGTGTCGAAAATACATACTGCAACAAGCAGAATGCACAGAACGTGTGTCCGCACCACAGGATGTGTGGCTGGCTTAAAACATCCCAGCAACTAAGGAATCAGGAAATCAGAGTGTGTCGCAAGAGTGTATACCGGTACGGTACATTGGACATGTTAATGCCAGTAGTGATGAATGAACTGGGTTTCGAATTTTGGGCTTAAGCAGCTGCTGTGAAATGTCAGGTACTGGAAAAATGCTGAGATAGGTGAACAATACCCGGAAAATGCGCGCCATAGGGGACCCATTCAGTTATGTTCGATTACGAATTAAATGAGGCGTCGGAATTCGGACACCGACTTGCTAAGTTAAAAATGGCATCGGCCAAGGTTTTCCGGAAGCGCTGTAACGGGAACTTAGCTCAAGTCGCACGATGCCAGCTCTAACTCACGACTCCTGAAGTCCAAGTGTCAGCATTGTACCCAAACACAAAGCAGCCGATGATGGAGCATCACTGTGTGACCAGTCTTCAATCCGCAACAAACCTACTAGAAGGCAGCAGCGAAGTCAACTGTGAGCGGCAAGTGGAAGATATATACACGAATCAGTCGCCCGAAGTGTTCGCGATACCTGTAGAATCCTACCTTAAGCTTCAACTGAACCACAAAGCCGACCTATACAAAAGTCACGAGAATAAATCAGTCCTGATAAATGTACAGCGAAGCGACTCACCGCGCTCATCCTTCGCAGCCGAAGGCAGCAATCCTGAGCACTATACCTATGTGGACCGGATTTGAGACTCTGTTTGCAAATGAGCGGCCCACGTACCCGCTCCAGTATCAAACCTGCGCTGCACAATTTTATCGCGTCAGGAGCGTAGAGCCGTAAAAATGGCGGCGCACTTACCCAGACGGCAACTTCCCTCGGTATTTTTTGCGCGTGTAACATGCAATGAAGTAGTTAGTGTAAAACTTAGAAAAAGGCACCAGATTAAGCACTTACCTGGACATCAATTCGACGACGTGAAGGCCCCGCCGCATCCTTTCAAGTCCCGGGAGGTGGTCAGCCGCGGCGTCACTCATGGAGCGGGATGACTTGCCGTAGGGCCTCTGTATGTCCGACGCTGTTGTGCTTGTCAGTCAACGAGAAAACCCGGAAGTACTAGAGGTTGCTGATCAACGCACCCGTGTATTTGCAATGGTGTCAAGATGCACTCACGACCAGTTGACGCCCAAGTCGATATGCTGTTTGAGCTGGTATGATACCCATATCCATATGGATCAGCAAAAAAGAAACACCGTGCAAGAGACGGCGATGTGGAAATTTGATTGGGAAGCGAAATCCTGCAGCCTCAGTGTGAGCGTAGGACGGAGCAGAGCGTAGGATGAAGCAGCTGGGAGCTGACGACCGCATTTGTACTGATGAAAGCCGTTGATATTATTGGCCTATTCCTCGGGCTTGAACTGCAAGTTGTCGTCGCTGTCAAATACAAGGCAGGGGTCCAGCGTGACGCGGCGAACATGAGCACATATCCTGCGCGTGAAGTAGTTAGCATCGCTGGACTAAACAAAGCATACGAGTACACGCACCGTTAAATGCACCGATCTAAACTCCACGATAATCGTCGCGGACATCCCCAGGAGAGCAGGACCCGTCACGAGTTGACGACCTCGGTGCATGCTTGTTGTTTTTGCGTGAGACCGAGTGATGAGGACCGGCTACCGACTGGATGCCGCGTCTTGGAAAGCCAGAGAGCGAGCTCTGGGACCCTCAGCAATGGAGAGAGCTCGTCAGACGCGGATCATCAAGCGGTCGAGGGGGAGGTAGAGCGCGTCAACGACACGACGTGTGGAGTGTGGCTGGCAGAATGGCAGAGTTCTGCCCATCAATTCTGCCAACCTGGCAATTGCCGGCAGTAGGTCCGAGCCCTGGGGCAGAACCTGGCAGAACCCCTCGGCTAATGATCTCCGAACAGGCCGACTTCCGATCAGCACGCCGGAGCGGGCTCCGAGCAGCTCTGTGGCTCTCAGATAATCAGATTGCTCTAACGGCTAAATCCAGTGCTCGCGGCAGCCGGCGGACCCCTTCCCGAGGTCCACCCGAGGAAGGGATGGGTAGCCGAGACCCACTTGATGACTTGAGAAATGTTCTGTTCCTTCATCTTCTACATAGCTGCGCCCGCGCCGTCCCGTGCCTCCACACGCCCGTATACGATCCAGGATAACTTCCAAGTGCTACTGACATGCTCTACTCGTAGTGAGAAAAAGTCATGGACGGTCTGTTCTTTGACCGATCTCGGCCGTCTTTGCCCCTTTTTTCGCCGAAAATGGCCAAACAATCTTGTAGCTCAAAACCTCAATTTTGTAAGTCAACGGGACTTTTGTTGTTCAAATGATGGTTTGCGCTGCCGTTTAGCGCCATTAAAACTGAGTGATTCTACAACTTAAATGAAGTCAAACGGTCCAGCCGTTGTTGAGATATCACGCTCTGGAGTTGGCCACTTTTGGCTGTTTTTACCATTTTTGGCTATTTTACGGCAATTTTGGCAAACTTGCAAGCGCGATATCTCAAGAATGGCTGCACCGTTTTGCTTCATCCAAGTTCTGACTCTCAATAGTTCTATTAGAGGTACACCCTGGGTGGGAGGTATATCTGTGAACAAAAATTCTCGCTGAGTTGAAAAAAATCAATTTTGGAGTTGTCTGATTGTTTGGCTGTTTTTAGCCAAACATCAATTATATTTGATCTCGGTGATGGTCAGTAATCTGTTGCAAGTGTAGTCTACATACACTCAGCACCTGGAATCATAGAAAAGGGTGCAAATACAGCCGAGATCGGTCAAAGAACCGACCGTCCATGACAAGTCCATGACTTTTTCTCACTACGAGTAGGCCGCCGAAATTTCTGGATGATTTTCAAATATCGGCGTCTCACTGTCTCAGGCCGATTACGTCTCCCACCAACATCGTCACATTGCACGCGTTGGCAAGGGGTGGCGGTAACAAAAGTTCTTGACCAGGACTACCCAAAACCTTCCTGTCAAGACCCCGGAAACCAGACCCACCACCACCAGTCGGCAATCAGCTGATGCTTGCTTAAACGGGAAATCCTTCCGAATACGATAGCAGAAAGTGGGCAAGTTGAGCGGCTAGTCACCGTTAGTGGCAATATATCGACGGTAACTAAATACATAACACTCTGGAAACTATACAGTAAGGTTTTTGAGAACCGAAATGCAGTTTAGGTCGTAAAATCAAAGCAGAATGGCACCAAGCATAGGCCAGTTGCCAGAGATTGAGAATCTCACACTCATTTTTCAAGGTAATATGATAGTTTAACTTGTTTTGGCACATTTCTCAAACATCTCTGGATGGTCTGGTGCTCTCAATGCGAGTAAAGAATGCGAGAGGCAAAAGTGCGAGCGTGTTCTTATGTCATAGTGCTGTCAAAGGCTGTCAAAGTGCCGTTGCCATCAAACGCTGTCAACTTTCCAGCAACTTTCTTCGAGTGAATAAGGGAGGATACCGGGCCTATTAAAATCATGTAGATACATATTATAGCGCAGTCAAGCACTCCAAACCACATGGTGTGCTTTATACCAGTAGAACCAGTGGGCACTAACGAGATATTCAAGAACTTCGTGAAAATGACCACCAAAACCTCTTTTCGCGGACCCCGGATACTAGATCGATCGACTACTACCAGTGGGTATCAATCCGGTTTCCGCCACCCCTTGCGCGTTGGACGTGTTCTGCGAGTTCTCTGATGACTATGCCATAATGGAACCTCTCCTGCTCCTTCTTCCCCCCTCTGTTACAGTTTACAGTTGACTCTGCCCGCACACCCCCCTATTCCACCTCACCATTCCCCGATGTCTCGGTGACGACCTCGGATGGCGACGAACATCAGGAAAAAGTTGAATGTGAGCGAGGTTCTGCTCCTTCCTCTGTTACGCGCACTAACGCTATCACTTCGCTTTCCGCTCTCTCTCTGCCTCCCTTCGCTTGGGCCAACAACTCGGCAACCCGCACCTCCGACTCGCTGTTCGGCCGCCGCCGCCAACGGGCCCAAATGTGACGCTGACACATAGTCAATTACCTGCTCTCAACGCCGACAACTCTCCCGACTTCGATATCTGCCGGCCCGCCGTCTTGAATTTGGCCAGACGCCACATTACGCTCTCCTCCGTTCACCACCGGTTCTATCCTCGCCACCTGCCCTATCCACGCCGCCAACGAAACTGTGTCGCTCTCACCTACCTAGTAATGTCCGCGCTGACGAGCTCTTTTTAGCACAAATTCATTGCCGTCTCCCGATCACAATCCCCTGGCTCTCACTTCTCTTAACGGTGTCCGTGTTTTCGAAGCTAAGTTTCTCGTTTGTTGTATTTTGCAACGCAGCTGAGCGTTGCTTCAGTTCACTATTTTTTGATTTTCAATGCTGACGCCGCCCTCCTGTAGGCTGTCACTCGCGGGGCTGCATGCCACGTGTCCATCATCAAGACAATCGAGAGTGTCTGAGCATGTTTGTAAGTAGAACTCTCTTCAACCAATCCATGTTTTCTGATGCATCTACTGCGGCTTCGTTTCTTCGCATAACGCTCTCCGAGGTTGATTTGGTGAGTGGTTTATTGTTTCGACTTGGGAATTCTGGACTAAAAGACGCACTGCGATAGAACTATGAGTAATATTCTGAGGCTGTGCAATGGTGAGCTCTTCTTCATAGTTTCTCAAGCTTCCCTGTGAGTCGTAGTAGCTTGAATATACACTGCGAATTACACGAGAATTTAATTTGGGTGGTGAAACTTGGCGCTCGAAAACAGGGCTCATGACCCATGCCAGTTGAGCCCTAGTGGCTTGGGTCGCTGATCGGATCAATGGATCATCCTTAGCACAGCATTTCTATGCTTGCCGTGATTTCCGCGGGCGTGGTTTGGGCGTGGTCTCAACAAATGCTTCAAGTTTGGTTCAACTTGCGTTCAACTTCAAGTGCTCCAGCTCAAGGCGAAAATTTGTTAGAAGGATGGAAAGCCCAAGCCAGGTACAGCACCATTAGATATCAAAGTAAATAATATATCCTTCTCGTCTTGTCTTGTCTTGAGTCGTCTCGAGTCGTCTCGATCAAGTCTTGATGCTCAAGCAATCTTACTCTGGTAATTGCTATGGGTTGCTTTCGAGTACAAGTGCCTCGAGTGGAACGAAATATATAGCCTATATACACTGTTGAAATTATCTTGATTGAAAACCAACCACGTACAGTAACCGCGACCATTTTCTCGCATCAAGTCCAAATCGTATTCAACTTCGCACGAAAACCTGCCGTTCAGCTTTGCAATTCAGCCACAGATGATTTTCAAGATTTCCGCTTACTATTACCACGAAGCTGTCCCTCAAATAGAAGTTGCAATGCATCTCACCGGTCAAACAATCCGAAGGGCGACCCCGATGAGATAGAACAATACAAGAAAGCAATCGAGTTGAATTGACACCCATTTGTGAAACTGCTCATTGCCACCTGCTATGCCGTTGTGTCTGAGGGGAGTCACAGTCGCCAGGTCAGTGAGTAGAATCTATAAGAAGGGATCAATTGCATTGATAAAAAGTATTGAGCCTCAGATCAAATGTAATACCTACGGGACATTGACTGAAAGCAGAGAAATCAGAAGTATGGTGGAATGAGCAAAATCCCCAGAGGCAAGACCAACAAGTAGATGTCCGCCGCCGCCAGAATTGATTCGGGTTTGAATGATACTAGGAATTTTGAAGTCCCGCTGGTTAGATACAGAAATAGTTGCTTGCAAGCCGGTTGAAGTAAAGGAGGAAGCAAGAGTTGGAAGTGCTCGCTGCCAAAGTAATTCTTGAATGATTTTGGGACAAAGCTCAGCAGGGAGGTGCGCCGTGCGGAAGGCGTGGAAGGGAGAATTCAAGAAGCGCGGTGATTGGACGCCAAGCACGTGTTGACGGCGTGCCGACGAAGCCGTTCAACCAGATAACGATAAGATGAATCGTTTGATTTTCATTCGCTGGTCCCTAGTCTATTGGAGGCAATGACTCCGGATGGACTTGGGCTAAGAAATCAATCAACATCAAAACAGCCGAGGCTTGGGTCTCATAGCTTGATTCGCCGCAGTGCTGCATTCAGAGAGGTTCTTTGCTCGGAAAATCAACTGTACATGACACAGGTAGGTTCCTGAACTCTCTCCCTTTTTCCCCCTCTTTTTCTCTTTTTTCCTTCCTTTTTCTTTTTGATTTTTTCGCTCGTCTCCACCGACATGGGACATGGGCCGAAAACAGTGTGTCAAGCACTCGAATTTCATGCTTAGCAGCACTACTCATATCAATACAGACAAGGATTACCTCTGTTGAAATGAAACAAAAACAGTACGAGTTCTGCCGCACCAAGTGGCGGCCCGCTTATCGCATGTGATTTGTGGTACAGATAATTGTATCCCTGCAATGTCTTCCAAAATGTCCATAATTGGGTGATTTTTCCGATAGTGGGACCTGGAAACTGTGCCAAGGGATGGAAAGGCGAGAGGCGATACACAACAAAAGAAAGACCCAAAGAGCATAGGAACACGACGTAGGTGTAAAGGAGATCGGAGCTAAGTGAGCCGCCGCCAAATACTCCCAGAAGTTATTTAATTCCATGATAGAGCTTATTAGCAACCGGTGAAAAACGAAATTTCACGCACAAGAACGTCATCCAAAAACCACAAGTGGAGCACCACTTTTTCACCGTTTAAAGAAAGGAAACAACGTGCCGATTCGTGCCGCATCGCTTGAGTTGCCTTTCTGAGCGACTTCCACGCTCACTGCTCTACTCACCGTCCTGCGAGCCTCTTGGAACGACGAGCAACAAGCTCTACCTTTCGCGGAAGCGTCCTACTTTGTCATGATCGCCACTCTGGAGCGGGGAACGGCCGTGCGCCTGACCGCATCTCTCGATGACGTCTTCGAGGTTTTGCATGTTTGGAGCCTCCGTTTTTCACTGATCTCGCTTAGTTTTTCATCGTATATTTTGAAAAGCACCGGCTGCTAATAAGCTCTGATGAGCTGATGAGATTTCTCCCCACTTCTCATCAAATTTGACCCCCTCCGAGTCAGCAGAATTTAATTCTACAGACAACGGGCCGGACCCTCGCGGACCCCACGTGCCATTTCCTTTCCCGCACCTGGACGGCTGGGTGACGACATCAGTGATGACCAATGTACACTGACCAAAAATCTCCCACATTCCAACGGCGGCCACGGCAAGTCAACAATCGAAAAGAAAAGGTTGAATGTTTTGACGGGCTGGCAGCCGCATTTGCACACAAATTAATCAACCTTGACCGCTCAAAGGGGCAATAGCTGACAAGCCACGGGACGCGAGGAACCAACCGTATCGGCTGTTGACGAGCGCCCTGTGGTTGCAGTAGGTTTCAGCTCAGCGTTTTTTTAATTCTTTCTATTTTACAATTGAGTAAGCATGTGGGACAGCAAGCTATGAATTCTTCATCTGGCAAACAAGAACATTGGTTTCCGTGCGAAGCACGGGTTCATGCTAGTTCACTTACCAAATAAGGAGTCCGCAAAAAGTGACTTTGATAACCACCATCATGCCCAAGCAAAAGGCAACGACTCGCGCGTGTACCGCCTCTTCTGCGTCCCCCCGCCCCTCCCTCATCCATGCTAACGATTGGCTGAAGCCCTCCAATTTGCATGATCCCCGCATCTTGAAATATGCATATATCCGAGGACTCCGAGTATCCGCCAGCACACTGCCAGGCTTAGCTGAACTCAGCTCGGAGCTAACTCCAGCTTCCGGCAGCACTACTGCCAGCACGAAGGCGGCGATTGCCGATGTGTGGGAAATTCTTGCTAGGAGAATTCTGTGCAAGCACTGTCAAATAAAGCCATGTTCTGTCTCTTGAATTCCAAATAACCATCGAGAGATGATAGACAGGAAATTGTTTTGTGTATAAAAAATTAGAATAACTACCCATTTGTCAAACTAATTAAAATTAAATAGTTTTACAATTAAAGCCAAACAAAACTTTAGCTATCAGATTGTACAGTAACTACCAAATCTTTCAATCCTTCCGATCGTGAGCACAATACATTCAATCGTTCGATTACTTCCCAACGAAGCATTCTGATGCTCAGAAAGGTTCCGAAAGCATTCACTACACCTTTGAACCCGAGGTGGTATTTTCATGAGAAACCACCAATTTATGCATTCGCCGCGCAAATGCTGGTACATAATCCTTTGTAGTTGACAGTGTTGTGGAGGAGCGAGCTGGCAAAACAGAGAACGGATAGATAGACTGTGCGGTAGTGGTTTCCGAGGGTGTACAGTGGCGGCGGGATCTGATGCCACCCCTAAAAATAGAACAGCCCATTTCTGGAACTTTTGATGCAAGTGGAGTCGATTGGGGCCCCATCATTTTTTGGGGGGTGGCATCAGATCCCGCCGCCACTGTACAGTGCCGGACACGCAAAGTCGACAACTTTGATCTTCCATTTATGGAAGGTGTGACACATGCCCAGGCGGTTAGTTTTCTGTGTAAACATGTTGTTACAGACCCGAACAACGGCTTTGCACGAGCCGATTTCCCCAAAACTCAACATCAAACAAAACTGACCCTAAAATTTTGGCCGAACACCGAGATTTCTAGGGGTGTCGCAATCGAATACGCCTGACGGTTGAGACTCTCCCGGAACTCGCACGACGTTTCAATTGGCGCCTACCCGCGCACACGACATTGTCTCGAACGTGATCGGTGACCTCGCCTGCTTAGCCGCGATGCGTACAGGCTAAAATAAGGGTCGTGAACGGGACTCGATTACTGTAGCACTTTGTATGGGTGAAACGTAACGCGTACAGTGCCGGACAACCAAAGTCGACAATGATGATTGCCGAAGAACGCAAATTTTTGGCATAAATCTGACTTCAGAATCAGACTCAGCACCCTCGAAAACGTCCAAAAAACTACCTCCGAAGTTTTTCCCACGACATTTTAGCTGCGGCCAAATTTTTGAGCCAAAAGATCAAAACTGTGTGTACCTCTCCGAGCCTCGGGGAACAAAAATTAGCTAACTAGTATGCCTTCTGAAGCCCCATTTGTGCTCTAACCAACCATCCCGCCGTCGCCCTCGCCGCCCTTGCCGCTCATGATTATGGGCAAAGAATGTTTGATGCGGATGCCCAACTGTCGCTTCCGGTGCTTGATAAAACATCTCCGACTCCTTCTGAACATCTCGGGAGGCGGATTTACACCATGCCTCATACTACTTCCATCAAGTCAGCCATGGATCAACTTTGAGTGACAGTATACAACGAGAAGAATAATTGTCGAACACAAACAGAGTTGGGCAGCCCAAGTGGGCCATTTCAAATTTGAGTAAGGCAGCTCTGAGCTGAAGAAAAGGATCTTGGCTCATGATAGAAAGGAAGGATGCTGGTTGAGTGCCATCCCGCAAGACTTTCATAGGTGTGCATTCCATGCTGCACACAATGCCTCAACAACGTTGCTTGATGCTAAGTACAATCTTATCTTTGACAGTAACATGTAACGTGACTCGGAATTGCCAAATCCGGTGTGATTTCCCAGACAAAGAGAGGCAGATTTCTCAGAAACCGCTCGTGGAATTTTCTTTATTTTATCAGAATCATAACTTACTCAACGAAAGGAGTCAATTGCGCTATGTCCGAGGTTTTTTCCCATCAATTTTGAGGTTACGGCCAAATTTTCGGCTATCATTTCATAATTTTTCGTTTTTTTTGACAATCGGCTCGTGCAAAACTGTTCTTTGGATGCTTAGCGACTGTTTTACACAAAAATCTAGACATCTGGGGGTATGTCACACCTTCCATAAAGGGAAGATTAAAGTTGTCGACTTTGCGTGTCCGGCACTGTAACGCCCGCCCTGTTTCGTTTCAACGGTAACGCATAACGGTCGGGCGGTTTCCTTGAGGACTGCGTGACATACAAAGATGTCGAATTATCATGTTTGTGACTGTAAAATCTAGCTGAATCTACCGCTATAACCCTCCTCCTATGGCGGTCAATGTGTCGTTTTAATCAAATGTGTATAAAATGTCCATTCTGAGTGAAAGTAGAAAATAAAGTGAAAAACCCTTGAAACTCAACTTTTGTTTGCGAGTGTAAAAACTTTCGCTGAAGGAGAGTAGAAAGTTTTTGTGTGCCAGTAGAAAAAGTTTGTGTCGGTCCGAGGTCCGGTGGCTGTGTATCTGATGCGAGGTGATGGCCGAGATATTAAGATATTCAACCAGTTGAAACCAGAGAAGACGAGGCAGCATAGATACCTGATATGACCGTCCAAATGCATTTACAGAGGTAAATAAAATAGCTTTATTTTTTGCGGCTCTGTAGAAAGAGCTAAGTAATGGTCAACTCAAAGCATGCAAATCAAGACTTTCGGCGGTCATTCTAGCCCAGGTCCAGCTAATAGTGCGGTTTTTTATGAGTGTATAGCAATGGTATAAGCTAGCAGGTAACACTTAAGAAGATACCAGCAAGGATGGTAGAGCAAAGCTCTGTTGAAGTCCCAATGCCGAATCAGAGATCAATTCATCATCAAGTGCATAGCCACCTCTCTGCGGCCCGCAACAAACTTTTCACACTCGAGCGCAAAAAGTTTTTACCCTCGTGTTTTCCAGTTTTATAGCTCAACTCAAAAGAAACATAGATCTCGAATTCCTCCTCTTTTTCTTCACTTTGTACATTTTATACACCAAATGTCACCAAATACACATTTTCCACAGATTTGATTAAAACGACGGATTGACCGCCATATCCTCCTCCTCACTGCACTCAAACACTCTCTACAATCTTCGTCAAGATAGAACCGTTACGGTGCATCGGAGACCACGGGCAAGGTGCTGGGAAGGTGTACCAGAAGCTGGCCGAGGTAGTTTAACTAGTCGCTCGAAGAGGGCTTGTGGTGGACCCGTCGCTGATTTAGGTGTCTGAGCGTGCGCCACGGCGCAGTGTTCATGAAAAAAAAAAAAAGGTGTATTACGGAGCCCGTAACAGGAGAAATGCAATCACAAAGGGCTATGGATACAAAGAAAGCATGAGAGCTAAAAATTGCCCAGAATCCGTTCAACGTTTGGAAATAGATTTTATCGGTGTTTGCCCACCCGTTTCCAAAATTCTATGATGTCACGCATAACGCTGAGTCAGTTTCTGGTTTCCATGTGTAGCGTTTCCAGTCACGCTCGAGGGTCTGTTTCACCCATACAAAGTGCTACAGTATATGCAACCACCCCGCGAGAGAGCGTGAGAAGTGGAGTGGAGCTAAATGCGCAGCCGGTTGAGAGTAGTTTTTTTTTTTTCAAGTTTTCAAGGTCGGCATGGCACTGACGGCGAAGACGATGTGATCTGACAATGGAAGACGCTCACGATTTTCCGGCGCTATGGACATGAGGACACTCATAAATATCACCACTGCATTGCAGATTGGCCACCCAACGATGCACGACATCACTATTGACAGAGCTTCAGTGCGTCCCTTCGTTTTTCCGCTATCGACGCTGAACCGCCTTCTTGCATTATCGCAGCTCATTGCTCTCATAGTCGAGACCCTCAATATCGGTGCGTTCCTCCCTCATTCCGCCGCCTTTCAATTCCCGGATATTCCATAGGGATCTCTACCACACTCTCTGCCGCCACCGCCCAACTTCTCCTCCAAAAAGCACCCAGCGCGTTGAATCGACACTTGCTCGCTACCCTCGGCCTTATTTGGACACTTTGCATCGCAGTATGTCTTCATTTGTCGTCAGAGCTTATTACTCAAGAGTCAACGCCTTCAATTAGCACTGGATCATCGACATCGTCCGTGCCTCTCAAGGATTCATTGATGCGCCTGAGGGAGCCATCGCGTACTATGAGCTCGTATCAAATCCGCTAGAAGCGGCGAAGGATGGGGTGTATATTACTGTTACCCTCGTCGCCGATCACTTCATGGTAAGTTCTTTTGCTTCGTATACTACCTTTGAGAGATGAATATGCGGCCTAGATCTACAGACTTTCTGTGGTTTGGAACCGCAATTGGGTCATTATCGTTCTTCCTACTCTCCTGTGGTTGGGCGGTGCAGGCACGTAGCATGCTTCTTCGAAATTGAGTTTCTTGCTAACTAGTTCTTCTAGTGAGCGGTTATACTGTGACGCACTTACTACTCCTAGCCGGCGAAGGCAACTTGTTCGTCTCGACACTCGCGCCATGGGCATTGTCGTTCTTCTCGATGTCTCTGGCCTTGAACGTCCTCTGCACAAGTGAATTTCTTGAGCCAGGTCTTCATCCTCACCTCGACTGATATTCTCTGGAACAGTCTTGATTGCGGGACGCATTTTATGGACACATATGCGAGTGCGAACGATGCGGTCTGGGAAGAATTACGCGGCAACAGCACTGGTACGACTTTGGCCTTCAAACTCTCCCACTCTTGCCCTAACTGTCGCATCTCAGACCGTATTCCTCGAGTCGGCTGCTCTCTACTCACTCTCGTTAACGGTTCTCCTCGTGCTCTACGATCTTGGGCTTAACACTCAATATATCATCCTCGACTGTTCATTCAATTTTTTTTTCCCCTTTGACCATTGATCCCTTCCTTCTATTGAATGTGCGCAGACAGCGTCCCTCATCGTATGTTTCTCTCATATTCATTCCCTTTGCTTCGCCTACTATTTTACGCAGGGAATTGCTTTCAGTCTGATCATCTACCGATTGGCTACCACCTCATCCAACTCGACTTCAACTTCCGGTGTCAGCTCACGACCTGCCGGTCCCAATTCCTCATACCCATTGACAAGTGTCAATGTGAGCCGCATTGTCGAGGTCACGCAAGATTCGGACAAGGTGTATGATCCAGAGCGATTAATGGACAATAAGCCTGCGCATGGAGAGTCTTGGGTAGCAATGTAAATAGAGAAGGAGAGAAGAAGTAATTTAGAACTATTTCATAATGCATCGTTGTGGTCATACCCTTCGCGCGGGTTGAGCCGCATTACTAGCTTCGACTTCGAACTGAGATACTGATATTTCTATCGACATCCGAGGGGGTCAAGCAATGAATTAGAGGACAGAACCTCGGGAAGGACTCGAGAGGACTTGACCGAAATGTATTAGTCTCCCTAGTCAGACCATATATCCTGAGGCTATTTTCTTGAGAAATTTGGACGGAAAGAAAATAGCCTGATATATGGTCTGATTTTACGTGACAGCTGTTAGCCGTAGGTCGACGTTCCGGATTAGGAAACGCCCAAAACGGAAGTGGCACATTCAAGTTTCCTGCCGCACTAAGTAGCATGTATCTGACCAGACACACCGCAATGCATATGGGGAAAGAGCTCCAAAGTGTTCTGGGCTTAATAACACAATCGCGAATACACGGCTTGCTCATTATGTGGCTGTGCCCTTTGACCGAAACGGTCGGCTTCTGAATTTACCTCCTCCGGTGAACTGCGTCAAGAGAAAAAAAAGCTGAGCAGGCAAAGTTGCAGTTTATAGACTGCTTACCCGGGCTTAATACAATTTGAAAAGATATTCCTTGTTTGCAATATAGAATAAGGCGCACAAGTGAATCCTGACCTACGGCTAACACATGTCAACAAAAACTAGACTAGAAATGTATTGACTACCTATTGTACGAAACTGCCTGGATCTCATACCACACGCTTCACACACAACTTCGCACCTTTCTCCCCTTTCCCGTTGAGCGGTAGTAGCGTCGTCGCAAGCCGAAGACGGAAAGGCCCATCCTCGTTCTCAGAAGTCGAGAACGCAAATTTGCCAATCAGGTCACAGACGATGGTCTGCATTTCGAGAATTCTGTTGTGGAACCGAAATCAGAAAGATAAAGGTCAGAACTCGAAAAGTTACTCACGCAAATCGCCACCTATTCGAAAGAGCTAGACTCGTTACCAGTCTGCTACGCACGGCCGACAATTGTGGCAAGCACGTCGGGCGTAGCAGACTGGTACTTCTCGGGACAGGCCAAAGGGCTGTCGCGGAGTTTGAAATATTTGGGTGGGTGCCATCAATCAGTTCCTTTTCCCCCTCTAAACCTATATTTAAGCTACAAAAAGTACTCCACGACACTACTATACAGCCCTACTGTATGTCTGAATATTTAGTTCGATATTCTTGACGCAATAGATGGAGAAATTGACAGTCGAGAAATGGCTGAGTCACGGAGTGTCACACAGTGGTGACGAAGTTGCATCAATCGGCGAATGGCCGGCACCACCGAAATATTTCAAACTCCGCGACAGCCCTTTGGCCTGTCCCGAGAAGTACCAGTCTGCTACGCCCGACGTGCTTGCCACAATTGTCGGCCGTGCGTAGCAGACTGGTAACGAGTCTACGAAAGAGCAACGACCGTTAATCATGAGACGAGAGAAATTTCAAGCAAGCTTACCCCAAACAGGTGTGCGGACCGGCGAAGAAGCTGAGTCTAAAAACGAAGACCATGTTTGTCAGTCAAAATATCCACTTTTGTCGTTCGTCGGACGTACAAATTAGCATATGGTCCAATTGCCTCTCCCTGGCGCGCCCGTCCATCCAGCCACCTTTCGGGATCAAATTCCTCGCTCTTCGCACCCCAGCGTGAGTCCAACCTGCTCAATCAATCACTTTATCAATCCAAATGGTTAAAGAATGTGGAGAAGAGAACTCGCCTCTGGTAGGCCGCAACTCCCAACATTACGACCTGCCCTTTACCCACCGGAATCGCATCGATCGTTTTTCCGGAGCGGGTGGTGATGGGGGTTGCGAGCGGGATGACGGAGTCTCCCAGTGCGACGCGTTCGGAGAGAGCGGCTGCGGGGTACATTCGGAGCGTTTCCTATGGTTCTATCGATCTTTTGAAGGTTATGTAATTGTAGAAAAAAGACATACCTTGATGAACGCATTGAGAAGAGGCATGTTATCGTATTGGTCGGAACTGCCGGCTGTCGAGAGGGTCGTGTAAATCTCTTCCCGGAGTCTGGCTTGAAGTTCGGGGCGTTGTGCCAGTTCGAGCATGCCGAAAGCGAGGGTGTTTGCCTACATGACAATTTGTCAATATCGTACGACGACAATGCAAATAAGAATGAACTACCGTTGTGTCTTGCCCTGCGAGAAGAATCAGACTCGTCTGCGCAACGAGGTCAGCGGGATGTAAGGTCTTCTTTGTGCTATCCTTCTTATCCGCGTGCACTACCAGTCAAACCACACTCTTGTAAACCGGGGAACGAGTTCTTGGATCAAAAGCACTCACACAACGAGCTATATATATCCGCATCATAGCTCCCCTCTGGAGCTCCCAACTTCTCACGCACGAGCCGCCATCCAATGTTGCGCGAGAGCATCTTCGAAGCGCGGAGCGCACGGAAGGCCGAAGATGGGAGGTTAATCATGAGACGAAGAAGCGGTTTCGGGATGTACACCGCAATGGCGTCGAAGACAATTTGGCCAGAGGAACGGGTTGAGGCGATTTCGCTGCGAAAGAGGTGAGTAAGAAAATAGAAGAAAGGGAGAGAAAGACAGAAGGAAGGAAGGAAGACAGGGTGAAAAGGAAAGATTCACATACAGCAAACGAGTATTAACCTCGACGAATTCGAATTCTGGGCCAAGATCGTCGATGGGGCTTCCAAGCGCAACTAGCACATGTTTGAACGAGTATTGACTGACAACTTTGAAAATACGATGAAAATTTGAACGAACCATCGGTGATTGCCCTCAGCGCTCCACCAGACAGAATGGGCGACAGATCTACCTCTTCCGACTTGTCGACTGCGTTGTCGACTTGTTCCGAGATCTACAGTATCTTGTGGTCAGGATGTATTTCACTCCGATCTCAAGGCGGTACTGACCTCGAATTGTGATGACAGCACCGCGATCGTATAGCCAGCCGCGCATGACAGCCAGAACTGGCCCTAGTTGAAAGCTCGGGCTATTTGTAATGTATTGTAACGCCAACGGGTCGGAAACGACAAGACGGTTTTGCTGAGATACAGCGTCAGTGAATTGTAGGCTGCAAAATAAGGAAGAACCAGGCGCACCCCAAAACATCCTTTGATGCGGTAGACGGCCCCAAACAACTTAGTCCATGCGAACTCATACTGGCCGTAGGATGGCGGAAGTAGAAGGTCCGCCAAGTTACCTTTCGAGGATACTTCAGCAACCGAACGAGCAAGTCGATAAAATATCGTACCGAATTTCCACGACTTTGATTCCGGACCGTCAATATCACGAACAGTGGCGCTCCGTCGACGCCGAATAATACTGCGCAGAGAGAGTAGGACGAAAACTGCTGTAGCGACTGTGAGGGCTGTCTTCGAGTCGTGCATGGTTGTGGGCGACAAAAGAATGAAGATTCGGCAGCCGCGGAGAGGAATGTCATAAGACATGTTAACCTGAGAATTTAGAGAGACGTCGGGAAATATCTTTGAACCGTTGAATTTGGCCGAAGTGATAGGCCAGTCGGGTAGTGGTAGCCACGGTGACCAGAAATTCGAGCGTTTGCCGCTGTTCGTCGAAGTTCAGCAACCCGATGCATATTTGTGGGTCCCACGGCAAGAGCTTCCATTCCTGGGAGATTGGCGGACTATTGGTTTAAGTACGCTTGAATATATTGACTAAACGCTATTCTCCCAACACTGGAGCGCATGCCGTGACGCCATCAGCCCGTGATCTCCGCTGTCAGGGCAGTTCCGGGGAACGCCGAAGCGGCCAAAGCGACGTATGTCTCTATTTTACTGTAGCTGGGGCCAATGCCACACAATCCTAGGAAGCCAATTGCTTCTTATGCATCTATAGAGTGAGTCTACATACTCTGAATTCATTCATTTAACAGCCCCCCGAGACTACAATGGTATGAATACCCCGAGGTAATATACTAGAGTAGTAGTAGTAAGGTCCGACATGCAATATACAGTAAATGTAGCGGCGTCAAAGATTGAACAGAGCTAAGTATATATCAAATCTACGTCTGGTAGCCCATAGTGTTTTTAGTATACCTTGCAGAGCCCTTATTTCCAAGTTGTCCGGCTTGTACCAGTTGTCGGGCCAGCAATATGATGAACATCACCGACCATATGAGACACATCTCCTCCAATATTGTTGTTTTTCATCGATCTGAGCCATAACCGAGATTGTGCCTGAGTTTTTAACTGTTCTCAGAGGATTCCAGCCCCCTCCTCAAGTTTCATTTGTTATCCTGATTCCTATGCAGTTGAATTGTGAAAGGTGGTGGACTTAGACGTTTCGAGCAGTCTACGGAAGTTCCCTGACAGCGGAGATCACGGATTGATGGTTACGGCATGCGCTCCAGTGTTGGGAGAATAGCGTTTAGTCACTGCGCGATACAGGAACGACTCGCCAACCACGTGACCATTGTGCGCGAGTCGGAATCCACCTCCTCCTTTAGCGCTCTCCTCCTCCAGGCAGTTACGCCATCCCTCAAGGAGCTCTCCGCGAAACGCGAGGCTCAGAACAAAGCCATTGCATCGCTGTCGAAGGAAGTCGCTTCGTTCAAAGCGGAGAAAGCTCTTTCGTACGCCGCGGTGGCCGCTGCTGCCGTGAAGCCCGCCACTCCCCCTGTTCCCAAACCAAAGCCACCTCCGCTACCCGTGCCAAGCGATGAGCGTATTCTCGTTCGCTTTGATGGTGACGTCCCACCCCTCTTCAATGTGCCTTAACCGGAGATCATCGCCACTGTCAATAAACACCTCGCTTCCTTGTCCCTCCCTAGCCTACTCTTCGCGAAGAAGCAAAGCAGAGCCAGCATCTTTCTTGTACCTGGATCTGCGTCGCCTACTGACGTACTCAGTAAGGAGTGGTCTCGCTGGGGTCCTGCGATCTTGCCTGGCGGCCGCGTAGCGCCGGTAGCATTACACCACCTTCAGGTGAACAGAGTGCCGTTTGATGAGGTTGCAGACATGGGAGAGTTGAAGCGCGAGTTTGAGATCCGGAATCCAGATTTGTGCCCAGTCACCGGTCTCCCAACTTGGGTCAATCGCCCGCCTTCCGAATCGCAGACAGCCGCCATCGTGGCCAGCGGGCGTAAGCCAAAACGTGCCGGTTCTGTATATTTCCTTCTCCAGTCACGCGAAAAGGTCGATCTTGCGCTCTCACGCGGCCGCATCATTTTGTGTTCCACTAGTCCCACCGTCGCTCGTGGTTGCCCGCATCTTCGCATATCGCAGTGCTGGGGATGTCACAAATACGGACACACGAACCTCAAATCTCGTTTCGAGGTGTCACAGGTCACAGGCCGGGTGAATTGACCGAAATGGTAAGTAAGTACAGTAATACTACTGGGCATGTACCGAGGGAATATGTACAAGCCTTTAGAAATGACAGCGTGTGCTCAAAGCAAGCACCGCGAGCTAGAGCTGGTGGTGGGCAGCGACGGGAATTTGATGGCTCGCTTACTAATCCGGTGACTTAATGTAACTGGTTAATGTATGGTCCTCACCTCTCGTCGACCTTTCTTCCAAGATTCCAGCCTCAGACACATCCGGAAAACATTCTAATATGAAGTATGTACTCTACGCTAATGGAATATATTTAAAATACTGCCAAATCATCCTCAAACATGCCGAAATCTGCGTCAACACCGTGGTAGAAGTCCCGAACCAAATCTTTGTCTGTCTGCGGCGGCAACTGAGGGCTGAGGTGCTCGGGGAATTGTTCAAGAAGCTTCAGGTGGGCTTGAAATGCATGAACAAGAGCGGTTTGCTTGTCTCCAAGCTTCGGGATGTGAGACTTCTTGGGGATCACTATCCGTTCTTCAGTTTTTTGTGTTCCACCGCTCGCGCAGTTTATCCAGCTGGTCTTGGAGTTTCTCCCTCGTCAACTTGCGCTCATAGATGTCCTCAACGCGTGAAATCAAGACCGTCGCGTCCAAACGGCGTTGAAATTCAGCCGCCTTTGCTGCTGCATCCGCGGCTTTCTGTGCCTTCTCTGCGAGAACCTGTTAGTTGTATTCCATCTGAAGTTTCTTTCTCTCCCGCTCCAGCCCCGCCGCATCAAGCTTTCGTGCCGCCTGCATCACATAACGATGATCCTCCGCCTCGAACCACATATCTATGAAGGTTGGGTCTCATTTCGTCTGAACATTGAAAGACCATTGTGAGTTGCAAGTGCTGCTGTTGGTGTGTCGATCAGATAGCCTATAAACGATTCAAGTGTGCCCTCGTTGTGATTGTTGGTGGCGGGTAGCCATATCCTTCCCCTCTCGGCATTGTGTAGGCGGTCAATCAAGCCTCCAGGCGCGAATTCCGAGAAGAATCGAATCCATGTCGCTTTGGCACCTTCCTGAAATCGCACAAGCATCTCACGCAGGTGTGGCAGTTTCCCACTGCCTTCCAGCTCCTTGATCTCCTCCATTACCTCGCTCCGCGACACTGGCTGCCCATCGAAGCTCGTCATTCGGTATTCCTCCTCGTCAAAATTCAAGATCAGTTCGGGAGTTTCAATGAGCATCGCGCAGTGATCTCGCATTTCTTCGTGCAGTGGACCGAGGGAAATGGCATTGAGAGCCACCTCTTTTGGCTTGCGAACACGGGTGTTGTAAGAAAGGGCGATGAAGAGGTGGTACATAGATGGCCAAAACAGCCAATTCGGTGAGTGTGGGACCATCATCGAGCGCGTCGTACACGTTCTTCTCGATATTCGTCTACCCCGGACGCGCTTTCAGGTCTCTGATTGCCTCGAGAAACTCGCGATAAATGTCGCGGCGTGCAATGAGCTCGCAGGCGGCAGCTCCGTGGCTTCCAAAACGCGTTTGATTTGTTTTAGGGAAGCGGCGAACAGGCTTGGCATCCTCCAACTTCGAACGCAGGAAGATATCAAGTTGGTCACCTTGCCCGCGTTTCTGGATAGCATTCTCGAAGGTGGTCCCGGCCAGCGCGACTGTCTTTGCGCCGCCGAATGACGCATTTTCGACGGGTTCAAGATCGTCTTGAGATGGAGGCTTGTCACCGACTTCCGGATGCAAGACCCGACGAACTGCCGCCGCTGACTCTTTGTTTGCCAGCGGAATTGGCCCGTCCAATCCAAGCTCTTTCCAGTACGGAGTCATCGCCGTGTTACCTCCCTTGAAGCTGTTCTGGTCTTTATGCATGCAGCAACCGGTCCAGATCCAGGTGGTCAGCAAACGGCGATCAGCATCTTCGAGTTTGCCCAGTGCCGCTTCCCCGAGCTCTCGCGTCATCGCATTAACACAGGCTATGTCGCGCGCAGCACGCTCCGCTGCAGGCAGCTTCATGTATGCTTTAAACCCGCCTGCGTCATCGATTTTACGCTGCACCCATTTTCGCTGCAGCGATTGGAGCTCCTCAATCTGCCCTTCCAGCTCCTTCAAACGCTGCTCCCCAAGCTCTTCCAGCAGTAAGTCGTGTTTCATCTGCCGCCACGCCTCTGAGAGCGCCTTCTCGTTATTAGCGTGGTCACCGCACATGCCGCGAAGTATGCGACAGATCATTCGCAGGTCAAGCTTTCCGAGACGCTGGCCAATCGGGCTGGCGTTATACTTACGAGGAAATAATGTCCTCGTACACCGTAAGCCACGCGTCTTTCGATGTCGCAGTGCTGTGATTAACGGCTGATTTTATCCCAGCGAATCGGACGCGGGGATCCTCGCTCAGGCGAACAGATCCGTCTGGGTTCTTCGTTGGAACTCGCATGTGGATGTGGTGGGATTGGTATTCAGTCTTGCGGTGTGAGGTACTGTCGCTACTCATGGTAACATCTATAAACTGATAAGCGCACCGGATTAATTATATCTTTCAAGACCTACCTTCGGCGTACTTCAACTCCACCTCCAGCTGCACTTGTGACGCAACAAGGCCTTCTAGAACCGCACGACGAACAGTTCTTCGGCTCATTGCGCGGTCCAAATCAACGCCAACTATCCGTGTGATGTCTTGGATTAAATCCCCGATCTTCCCTTCCTTGCAGCCACTCGAGACAAGAACCTGAGCAATAGCTCGAGGCTCGACTTTGTAAGCGCGACCGTGCTTCGCGTGCATGCGCACAACGTGCTGTGCTGAGTGCGATCTATTCTTGACACGCTCCAAGCCCTCGGCGTGCCGGCGCGCCTGACGTCGTGTGTGTTGAAACTTTCAATACCGCTCGAAGCTGGCTCAAAGCATCTGTTTTAGCCTTTAGCTCGCCGTTAGTCCACACCCGGCAGTACTCTGCATCCTTGAGCAGCCGCTCTGCCTCCGCAACCCGCGCCGACCATCTTCCCGCTTCGTCTTCAATATCTTGTGAACCTTTGCCTCTGATTGAGCCACAGCAGCTTTCAGCTCCTCCTGGGCCTCCTTCACCTTGCTTTCAAGGTCTGCAATTCTTTTCTTCTGTCGTCTTTTACGTCGTGATGCATTTCTTTTGTCTTTTACGGGGTTTTTTTTTTTTTTTTTTTTTTCGTGATGCATTTCTTTTTTTTCTCGCTTGAGCTTGACGGATTCAGCCTCAGCTGCCTGGGCCCTACGTTCGGCATGTGTAAATGCATCAGGAGGAGCTCGATTCTCCTTTCGCGCAGAAGAGCTCGCGTCTGTAGCGCGTCGCAGGTGCTGACGCTGTTTGCGAGACATTCCTCGCCGTGGTTGGGTTGGCATGGCAGGACTTGAGCTGGAAATATGTCAGAGCTGTAAACCTGTACCCAATAAATGTTTTCTCACCTTCACAAAGTGTGCGCTGAGTTTTCTGTGGGCTTGGGCGACGCGACGAGCGCGAGTGATGGGACGAGACGCGTGACGGCGCGTCAAGTCACACTCCTAATTAGGTATTTGGTGGGGATTTTGATTTCGGGTATACTCGGTGTGACCAAAAGTAACCGGAATTTGGCTTTTTAGAGGGGAATTTCGAAGCTCAAACAGCTTTACGCGCTTTAAGAGTCACTCCGGCAGCGGATTTGGATTTGGATTTGATGGGATTTGGAGCTGATGGGTGACGATCAGTCACCAATCAGTCACCGTTGCCAACTGATGACGGGAGTGTTCCCGCAAAACTGCCATCGTCGGCATTTTCCCGCCATCCCGCTCCATTTCCCGCCGTGCCTGCGCTGGCACTTAAGAGGTCTGCTATAGCAAATATGATTTGTATGCCGGAGTTCCGGCCTACAGAAGGGGGAGCTTGCGCGAATCTGTATCGATATTACAATGCACATTGGAGTAAAGTAAGTTGAACAAGAAATTATAAACTACGTTCAAGTAGGTTTCAGAAAAAATACATATGTATCGAGTAAAGTCCATTCCTTGGCTGTCGAGACAGTCTTGAAGCTTGACGGCGGACGCGCACTATGTACTTAACTGAGCTGATGTCATTTATTTTCATCGCCTCATCACAGCAGCAAAAATAATGGCACCATTACATAACAACACCTCGTCGAGAACCTGCCCCTCTGTACCGTGTATGAAAAGAAGAACTGTATTTTCACTTCTGTTAAGCAGCTTTGGGCAGGATCAATCACCCGTGCACCATCAGTTGAAAGGGTGTGTCATCAGTTGCAATCAATCTGGATCAGTAGGGATCAGACTGGATCACTCGGAAGAACATTGTATCACTCGGAGCATGCCAATCTTGACGTGCGCACGTCAAGGGCAGTGACGCCATCAAAACGCTCTCTAGCACAGCTTATTGCTTTTCGGTGACGGCTCTGATAAAAGGGGGAGCAAGCTCCCCCAATAAAATTGGGCAGGCAACATCAAATCCAAATCCAAATCCGCTGCCGGAGTAACCCTAAGTAATACAGGGCTCTTCTAAATTATTTTTTCTACCACTTCCATGGTATGGGCATGACATGCAATGTTTTGTTTTGAGTTGGGGAATCAATCTTTAAAATTGGACCAATTTGGACATGTTTGCGTTCTCTGAAGGAGAGATGCCGGAATTTCAGGCCGGTAAGCACCCCAAAAACGTGCTTAGTATCCCAATAGTCTACAAATCCGATATCTAAGGTTGCCAGGTGTTTCCCGTTGTTCAGTGAGAGAGGCAACTCGGCACACTATGTAATTTCTCGAAGCATACATAAAAGAATGTGTAATAATAGGACAAAGGGACTATGCAACCTTTTGCCTGCTTCTTATGCAATTGTATATGTTCATACACTGCCAATTGGGCCAATTTGCCCAGCAGTCACCCACAAAATCGGCTCATTAATCAAGTCTGTGGAGGATTATGTCCGGATAAGGCATACTGTCCTGATCCGATTTGATCCAACGTGTTCCGGTCAATGATGTGAATCAAACCTCGTTCTACTTCATCGATCTTCATCCTTGCACCCTCATTCAAGTCGACGAAGCCATCCTCTGAGTCTGAAAATGCACGGCGGACCAAAAAAAGAGTGTGCAGGCCCCCAAAACAAGCTAATTTTGATCTTCTCACTTTCCCGTGAACACCCGTAATCTGCCCACCCCAACTAAGTACTCTACCTTACCCATACAATTAACAATACACCAACGAGTTGCTTCGTGTTCAAAAATAAAGGGGGTGTGATTTACTAGTTCTTGTCTCTTTGAGACAGCATCAATGCTGGTTCTGAACATTGGAGCGTCTAGCCGAGATGCACTTCAATTGGCATTGTGTTGGTTGCACAAATATCAAGGTTCAAACTACTTCGAAATTGGCCTGGAGTTTTGTTGGCAGACCACGTTCAATTTTTTAAGCCTGGTTGAATATAGCAAATGCCTGTTCCGTTTGAATCGAGATGTAATATTTGCTAAGCACAAGTTAAGCCTCCATTTTGTCAGATTTTGATACTTGTGAATCTCTCATTGTCAATGAAATAGGTACTCCCAGGTTTTGAGTTAGCATTCACACGAGGAAACGAGTCACCGTGAGCCAGACTTGAATAATAGGATGCGAGGATGGTGCACGGGGGAGGTGTTTGATTGGAATTCAAATCGTCTTCCTCTGCTTATCTTTTCACTACTTCTTCAATTCTGCTCAGGCTTACATTAGCGATTGACTTTGAATTGAACCCGAGCACAGCGGCTCAGGCTTGGTCGCCGAGTGTACGGCCGAGAAATGATTGAATATTCAACTTTTGGGCTCGTGTATGTTTGGTTCTCTACATAATGTAGTCAGATTAAGTGCGTAGTGTATCAATGATTACTCTATTGTTTTAAACACTGAAGAGTACGAGTTTTGAAGCAATTGAAGTCTCAAAAAGTGATTCATCGGCTTTTTCGGACTCAGTGTGGGAATAGCCGAGGGATGTTCCGAAGAAATCTTGAATTCGATTGGCTGGATTATGTCCAAGGGAGGCAGTTGCTCCGAAAGGACATACCTCTTACCATATCTTGAATACCTTTGATTTGCCCAATCGAGACATAGAAATCAAGATTTTCCGGCGCTTTTGTGGGAGCTATAGAAGCTTTGGAGAGCTAATTTTTGGGTAACAGAGTCTCAGATACATGGTGAGTCTCTCTCTTTTCTCTCCTTTCTTCTCTCTCTTTTGCAACTTGAAAACTTGAATTCTCTCGGCTCTCCACAGACATAATTCATAAGCCACAAAATCTGGTTGAAAACACGCAATTTCCGATTCCGGTTACTTTTGGTCACACCGAGTACCCTGACCGTTCCGGGCCATTTTCACGCGACGGCACTTCAAGCCGACGTGTTTTTGGTCCCAATCATCAATTCAATGGAGCCAAATTGCAGATTTTTGCGTCCAAATGATGATAAAGTGAGATCCTGACTGAAGAAGGATATTTCAAAAAACTGTCCATTGACATCTCAGGAATGCTCATACAAGAATTATCGTGTACTGTAGCACTTTGTATGGGTGAAACAGACCCTCGAGCGTGACTGGAAACGCTACGCATGGAAACCAGAAACGGCCTCAGCGTTATGCGTGACATCATAGAATTTTGAAAACGGGCGGGCAAACACCGATAAAATCTATTTCCAAACGTTGAACGGATTCTGGGCAATTTTTAGCCCTCGTTTATGCTTTCTTTGTATCCATAGCCCTTTGTGATTGCATTTCTCCTGTTACGGGCTCCGTAATACACTTTTTTTTTTTTTTTTCATGAACACTGCGCCGTGGCGCACGCTCAGACACCTAATTTACTAAACCAGCGACGGGTCCACCACAAGCCCTCTTCGAGCGACTAGTTGAACTACCTCGGCCAGCTTCTGGTACACCTTCCCAGCACCTTGCCCGTGGTTTCCGATGCACCGTACCGGTTCTATCTTGACAAGATTGTAGAGACTGATTGAGTGCAGTGAGGAGGAGGAGGGTTATAGCAGTAGATTCAGCTAGATTTTACAGCCAGAAACATGATAATTCGACATCTTTGTATGTCACGCAGTCCTCAGGGAAACCACCCGACCGTTATGCGTTACCGTTGAAACGAAACAGGGCGGGCGTTACGCGTTACGTTTCACCCATACAAAGTGCTACAGTATAGACTCTAATATTTTCATGCTTGAGTTTCGCCAACAACACCCGACCATTCTGGCCTTGCAGATTTGGCTGGGGTGATCCCATCACCTAAATCATCAGTACTAGTCCCATCAAGATCCCCGCCACCACTAGAGCACATGGTGATCCTGATGTTTCCGGCTGATCCCTCCTGTCAAACTCGGCATTTACTGCGCAACCCAACCGTTTTAGGTCGTTTCCTTAGAACGTCGTAGTTTCTGTCGTGCGCTTCAATTAAAGATCCAAGAGATCCTGCCACTATAGTCAATACATACCCGTACTAAATTGCGAGGAAATATGGACACAAAAAGAGATGTTTGAGTTGGAAGTTGAAAATTTAAACCTACCAACTTGAAGATTGCATGTCAATTGAATGCACTGCACGATTGACTGCAAACCGTTTTGATCTCAAAAATTATTTGAATGGAATCAAATTCAAATACTCACATTGAATATCTCTGCCTTGTTTGTCAAGTAGTGAAATCAATTTGGTGCGCCTAAAATTGAAGAATCTGCAACTGTTGCAGGTAATCAGCTGAATTGCCGTGATTTCCAACTCAAGTTGGCCGGATATTAGTGAAATAAGAACCTTTTAAATGGTTGCCCGCGCATTTGTGAATATATAGATAGATGTCGGGACGCAAATTTTAGACAGCGCCGAAAAAATCAGTATATCAAGGAGCTGTCAGAACCATTACCTTGCTTCAACTAACAAGCATGCTGTAATACTGCATAGCCTTGCGTCATAATTCAGCATGTTTAGATCCGGTCCCAAATTAAGGACTGGTAGCTCAGTTAGTAGAGCCACCACTATATATGCGGGAGGTCTCGAGTTCGATCTTCGACCAGTGCATTCTTCCTTTTACACACTTTCAATAACCTCCGCGGTTTTGAGAGGAGCAGCATTCAGACTGGATATCACAGGAATGCCACAGTTCTCTTTCTTGTAAGAGCTTGGAAGAGGACCGAGGAAAGACTCTGACTGAGTGGGTCCGAAACGGCTGAGAAAACTCAAAAGGTCAGAGCCACATATTAAGCGCTCGTTTAGCGCCCAAGGCCGAGGCGCCGTGTTACGGAAGATTACGAATCTTGAATTCCATTGGCTGTGTCCTATGTTGTTTTGGGACGCAAACCCGAATAGACACAAGATACGCCTCCGCTTCGCTCCGGCAGGGGGACATGAGTAAGAGGGCTAAGTTCTGAAGTCGGCGCGGCAGTCTGAATGACTCTCAATAACAGCGTCCGAGACCTTGGAAATACCAGCTCAACAATGATCAATCCGGACCTACGCTTTGTTCCTGCGGGAAACTCAACACGGAACTCTGACCGGTCAACTGCTAAAAGCAAATCAATGCTGAAAGCGTCCTCGGTGGTGTTTGGTTTACCACACCAATCTGGTAACGAAGATGCAGTCAGATATTCAAATGCGAAAAGTGGGAGATTTGAACGTAGTGTTGAGTTGGATATAGGGCGGGTGGTTCCGATGTTGATAATTTGAAGCAATTCATATTGCGGTAGACACGATACCATACAGCATGATTCGGTTTGAATAACGCACGGAGTAATGAAACGTCGAAGGATTGGCAGGACCATTGAAACTACTGTATTGCAAGTTGGGAGGACACGACCATTTGACGGGGAGTGGAAAGAAACTTGGCAGGACTTGAGACCTGTGGCCTCGCTTCTTCTGTGAATTGAGGCAGCGCCGAACGACAGGTCAAGATGTGCTGAAGAGAACCAGTAGGTCCAGAATATGAATTATATATGATGCAGCTGCCAGACCGTTGAAACTTTTGAAGTTTAGAGAGAAATTAGTGCTCGAGTCCGGGGTCGCTGGAGGAGTTCAAGATGGGGGGAGAAGGTAAGGAGTAAATTGAAGGATGAGAACTCAGCTCCTGTTGAAGTATTTATTTCTCTTCCATTTACCGTACATACCTTACATTCTCCAACTCGCAATCCGTTCCGTTACGCGTCACACATTCCTTATGTATGTAGCTTTGTGTCACCGTCACATTCCTCAGTCGTTTCCTCCACGACTGAGGTATGTGCACTTGTATCTACTGTCCTTACAGCTTCCTGATTCTCCTGGTAGTTCATACTTACTGTATTCTATCAGGTATAATACACGAGTCGTTTCCTCCACGACTGAGTTTATACTTACTGTATTCTATCAAGGACGTCGTCTAGAGTCCTGTCTGAACTTCAGACTCTGAAGTATGTACTGAGGCGGGGCATTGTCAGAGTTCATGATAAACTCCTCCCCGGACATTTTGGGAGAGTAAAAACACGAAGAGACGCAAGTTAATTGCAAGACGAGCGCGTCTCGGCGTTACTTCCTAATTGAGTGGGCTATTGCCAAAACGGGAAGCCGCCATCGCGCCGGACTGTTAATCATTGATGGATGTCGCCTCTAAGCGTGACGCCCGACCAAAACAAGACTTTATGTACGTTTTGAACGACTATCTTCAAGTGACCGGCAATGGCAGTGGCATTGATGGCGGTTATGTAACGTCTGCCATCACCCGAAATATGGCAAATGTAGTCGGTCCAATGTAGCGCAAGATCGCTGCACATTTTCGTCTCACTTTTGGTGAGAGATGTTCCCAGAATTACATTCCCCAGGGAATGTCCCGGGCAGAATTTTTATTTTTGTCCTTCCTATTTTACGATGTTTTACTGCAAATTAATATACTGGTACTCATTCGGAAATCGCAAATTCCGCTCGGGACATTCCCGAGAGATTCACTCCCTGAGCCCGCCACAATTTAGATCATAGAATTTCGTACAGTATTGAGCGCAGGACATCGGACCAAAGAATGTATGCTCAAACGCGAGCAAGATCCATATCAAGTATATACGTAACACCATCAAACGCGTCCGCCCTTGCCCTCTCGCGACGCGTACGCGTCAACCATGCCCGCTGTGCGGACGGCGAGGGAAGGCAAGCAGTGGGGGCGCAAAAAGAGAAGATCAGACGCGCAGAAGGCAACCTGTTTCGGGTCTACAGTCTGTGCGCCCGTGCCTTCTTCGCGTCGATCCGCCCTCGAAAAGGAGAACCTTCTCCCATCCTCTTCCTCCTCCTCTGCTCCCACAAGCCCGCCTACACATTCTCGTACTTCTTCGAGCCCATACACGCGTTCAAACGACGCGATTCTCAAGCTCAAACAGAGAAGTGACACTTACGAGAAGAATACCGAAATGTGGTACGCAAAGCATCCCGGGCCGACACGCGCAAAGCCGATGTGCAGAAACGTGTCGAAGAGCTGGAAGACCAACTCCGCGGTGTGCAAAGCTCTTCTTCTCAGTTTGTCGCGTCACTTCAACGGCAGCTTGATGATCTGTCGAGGGAGTTGATTCAGTGCAAGCAGAGAGAAGCAGATCTCCGGGCACGGAACGAGGAAATGCGCCGGAAGAAAGAGGCATTAGCCAAGAAGGTATCTCGGTTTGATGGGCGCATGGAGACAGGCGTCGCAAAGTTATCTGCACAGTCGCTGAAGGAGGATGATGTTATCACGGCGGGGATCCGGGCTGCCGTTCGCGACGTGGTTTCTTTCGGCGCACCGGTGGATAATATCGACAAGATTATACATGCCATTGCGAAGGGTCTCAATATTCATCTAACAGACCACATCAGTGCTCGCAGCGCTTCTCGAATTGTGATTGAAGGCGGGGTGGCCGCAAAGTTGCAGCTTGTTGATGCTGTTAAAAATACTGAACGTGAGTGAGCTTAAACAATTATTGAACACAATTCTGATATGCCAGACTCACCAGATCTCACTGTCAGTGGGGACGGGACAAGTCACAAAAACCTCAACTACGAATCTCAACTACGAATCTGACCTGTGGGACATGGTACCAATCGCGGAAGGCGTTATAGCGCACTGCGAGCGTGTTATTGCCGATCCGGATATCATCATGGGCGAAAACTTGACGTACGAGAAGGCTTCTATGGATGGCAAACAATGGGAGCGGCCGGAGGCAATGTACGCAGCCCATGCGTTGCTCCCAAAGCTTCCACGAGATGAAGTCCGGGTTATATTCGTGGAATACCTCGAGGGAGCTCTGGAGAAATGGCGCACCTTTTGTTCTGATCTTCTTGGACGCAAACTGACCGACAAACAAAAAAAAAGATGCATGGATGCCTACCACAAACGACCACAACGAGGGATTCCTGGGCGCTGCTGGACGACGTGATCAGCGTCGTGCGCCAAATGCGACTCTAGAATTCGTTAATTCAAAGGCACAGTACAAGAAGAACGGCACAGGTGAATTTATTGCAGAAAAACTCAATACCCCAGCAGCCCAGGGTTTCCTGCGCAAACGGGCACAGGAAATGTCAAGCGAGGGCCGCCAGCAGAAGCGAAAGATCGCACAAGCCGAGCACGACCGTCATACCGTTGAAGAACATCGCGCAAAGAAGGAGAAGACCGACAAAAAGAAGGCCGAAGACCTCGCCGAGATCAACAGTTGTTCTCCAATCTTCGACGTCGCTCGTTTTACGGATCCAGAGCAGTTGAAAGCCTTTACTGTTCCTCAGATCGAGCTGCAGATCAAATGGTTTCGACTCCGAGAGCTTGAGACCGACAAGAAAACTGAAATCCCGGCAATCTCCGAGCTGAAAAAAGCGGAGAAAGCGGAGGTTCTTGTGGCGGCGATAAGACGATGGATGGGTCGAGTTGATGGTGGAGAGGTCGCTCTCATGGGTACACTAGATCAGCAGACCATGGCAGACGAGGACGAGGTAATCGAGACAGACGATGAAGACGATGATGCCGGATATGGAGACCGAGATTAATCACACATTTACAGCCGCTTTTAATGGTTAATAACTTTGTAATTACTGTATATTCCTTTGGATACATCTATACAATGGTCTTGTCTACTTGCAGGGACCACAGGAGGAGAGGGATGAGCGTGGTGCGGCAGAATATCGACGGCGAGCCGATTTGCCATGCTGTCAAGGGATTTGGCAGGAGGTACAAACAACTGTCAACGGACATTTGATGCCCGCCAGTTGCCGGTCACCACTTCCAAAGAGTACGAGGGACTTTCGAGGGACTTTGGGAGGGGCCCAATAAGGACAAAGCTTCCGGGCGATGACTAAATGACAGTTTTATGTTTGATGTTGTTTGTGAAATCTAACTGCAAATTACTGCATTTCGAATGCATTTTCTTCCTCCAAATTGCAACAGCGAGCGGTGAAGCATTGGAATGAGAAACCGGCGCTGCGCCTTCGCTAACGGTGAGGCTTTGCATAGATTCCGACCATAATCTGAAGCACCAGTCTTCTGAGCTAGATAATCATAGAGTCTGTTCCTTACCGCGGGGGTCCGATCGTGTAGTGATTGAGGGGAAGGTCGATCCCTCTTATTCGGGATTATGTAATATTCCTCGGCTTTGTTCTGTGCACCATAGTCGCCGTCCTAGAGACTACAATGCACTGAAGGAACGTATAGAGAGCCTCAGATTACATTTCAAAGCCGTCGGGAGCATGTTCTGAATTTTCTTTTCATTTTTTGGACGGAATCTGGATGTTTTGAACATATTACGAGATTTTCTGAATTTCCCTTCTTTCGAACTGCGTGAGGTACTGTGGGCTTGTCGCTCAATGTATCGACATCCTAAATACACAAAGTAAGTGAAATGGGTCGAAAACTCATTGTTCCGCCCCAGATTGGTTTTTCAAACACCGGCCATGCACTCGGTCGGCAAATTCCACTCGTAGATACGGATTTCGATATCCCAGCGCTGAGATTCAACTATAAAACACTCTCTACTACCTTTCACTACATTTTTTTTACCCAAATAACCAACCAAGGTCCTTTGACCCCCTGCAGGCTGCTAGTAACCTGCAGCCGGAATAGACATATTGACAAAAAGTGATTTGTATTGAACAGATTCTCCAAATTTCGTGCTCAAAAATAGCCTGTACAACACATCCATACCAGCGCTGCATTGCCAAGGCCATCCGGATGTTCAAATGCAAGCAAAACAACCTCACCGAACGATGCCGCGCTCACTTGAAACTCAGATGATCGGTGACTAAGCTCCGGACCGGTTACCGAATAAGAGGGATCGTCAGTGTTCTCGTAGTGATTGTATTGTATTATCTAATATCATGTAAGCTGGCAATATCCGAACTTCGTTCCTCCGCTTCCCTTCTCCCAATATAAGCATCATTACGTGGTATATTAGAGACTTTGCGGAAGCCACCGGTGGCTATTTGTGGCTCTTCGTGTGCAATAGTTTTTTGAGCCTCCCGCTAGAGTTAGCCACCCTAGCATCCCGTGAATAGGTAGTACAAATAGTGGCTAATCCACCCAGAGGCTGTCATCCGGTCCCAAAAGAAATTAGCCACCAATAGCCACCAGTGGCTACCGCAAAGTCTCTATTCATTTGAAGATTTAAATAGTGTTTTGAAATACTTTCCGAGATATCTACAGCACGGTTTAAAGAAAAGCTGATTCCCAGTTGTGTTCTTGCAACGTCGGATCCGTTTCGGCCGAAGGTCCAAGACCGAAAACGCGTGTATTGCGCGCAAGACATCACGGCTCCCTTTTGAAGATTCTGAGGCGACAGAATAATAGTTTAGCATATAAAGAGTGAGTTGCGCACAAAAATTTAACGGAAGTCGCCTTTTTGAGAGGAGATTTACGCGACTCGAACTCTGCTTATATAAGATTACATAATAACATTCTTACGCGGTCAGAGGGGCGCGGTAAACACTAGACTAACAAGGGCCTGAGTTTGAAGCTGCCCACGCAGACTCAGCGTCTGTTACTGTATGGGGTACGTAGGGAATCATAGGGCCCCAAGGGGAGTCATTATTCTGTAACGGCCAAGGGTTTTCTGTCCAAGCTTTCGAACGAATGAATACGTTGTAGCTTATGCCGTTAAAAATAACGAGAGTCCCTACTACGGCAGAATTCATAGCTATTCATGGGGGCAGGAAAAGGAAATCGGCGCAGCCTGGATCTGTGTACAGTCGAAGCATGGGTTATGACAGCTTCGACTGTATTCCTTTTATGAAGCGCGGATGGACAATTTAATTTGTTGACACATGAGCAATGGAGCCAACAATGGAAGCCTGGTAAAACATACAAATCCGATCTGGCTCTGCCATGTCAACAATGGGCCCTAAAATGGAAGCTCCGGGTCTATTGAAAAAACTTATTTATGGTGCGCTCTCGCCGCCCCGCCCGTCGATGCGCTCAGTTACATGGAGAAGATTCGGTGCCATGGAGTTCACTGGATTGCCAACATGATTCGCCGCTCCGCTGAGAGCGGATATTTCTCATCGTGGGGTTTTGGTCCACTCATCGGGATGGGCGTGCCGGAATGGAACCATCGCATCATGCGCTACTTTTCTTATGGCGGTTACTCGGAGTTAGCAGTCTATATGCGCAACCATGTCGAGCAGAGTCGCATTGACTTCGGTGCGATTGATTCTCTCTCTGTCACGCCTCATCGAGGACTTACCGTGTTTCCCTAGAGTGTGCGCGTCTCGTTTCTCCCAAAGCCAGGCAGCTGCTCTACGCTGATCTTCCAACTGATTGGCCTGGCCACTCTATCTGCCTCGTCACTGCTTGGCCGTTGCCGGACGACCAAGGCTTGCCTGCGTTCGGCTTAGTGAAAGCGGCGTTCATGGACGATGGTATTGAAGACGTTGACATGATGATGGCAGAGTTGAATGCTCGGGAGGATGAGATGGAGGTTGATCCCGCGGTGATCTAAAAAATTGTAGTCGCTATTGCCTACCTGCCATGCATTGTACACGTTCTTTACTTACTCATCACTTGATCCGAGTACATGTAGGCTGGGGGGGCTTTGTGATGGAAATCATCAATATCTCGGAAGATCCCGAACAAGCGGTCACCCGACCTCCTATGATGTCAATGCTCTAAAGTTCTTTTACTTTACAGCATTGCATCATTCGTCAAGCCTCCAGCACTCGGATGGAAGACTCTGTTAGGGCCCAAATCCGCGTGTTGCTCTTCTACGTAATGTTGCGCTTTCTAGTTTACGACTGTACTCTTCAGATAGTTCCAGGTTGCACTGGGGTTCCTCCGGCTATTATCGCTGCCATTCGCCCATCCCTCTGCACATTGCGACAACTAGGGTCCCATTTTTAAATTTTTGGTGACGACTGGCAGGCAGCAAGTCATGGTTTCCATAGCTTCCCCGATCGCGACATGTGTCCAGCAGCAGTGACCTTGGATAAGCCGGGTATTGACCGCGGACAGCTTGTTTTTGCTGCTGACGATGAACATCTCAAAGCGCGGGAGTACATCGGACATGGGGCGTCCGATTCTCCAGTAGGGACGAGGTGGATTCCGAGCTGTGGTTTGTGCGAGAATAGTCGTCGTCTTTGTCCAGACAATGTGAATGGTGACGACCGGACGTCCGTTGACCACAGATGAAGATGTACGGGTCGATCGGCAAGTGTCGTGTTCGACGAGGTATTTCTTCGTACTCTTGATGACAAGCTCTCCGAGGCGTCGACAGCCCCAGAAAGCGGCGGTGGCGGCGGACCAGACAGCGGCGCCGAAACCCGAGGAAACGTCGAGGGCGGCGCGAAGAGCGCGGAGGTGCGCTTTCGATATGGGACCACGAGGAGGGCGCTTGAATGCGACACCGTCTCGATCACTTGCCTTCTTGAGTGAGTGGAGCCACTTATCATCTCCGTGCCATTCTGTCCGATTGAATTGGTGCCAGAGCTGGAGACCACTCATCCAGTTGCGTATAGTTTTGCCGCCGCAAGCACCAGAGGCTTGAGCAATGAAAGCGGCGAGGAGGAGGCATCCTCGCTGATTCGCTGATGAGGTGACGGTTGCAGAATTGATGGAAGCGCAAAAGGCCCGCGCCGTACGATTCACGGGTTGCGTCGGTGGTGGCGCGAAGAAGTGTCTCGTAGATGCAGCGGTGTAGCTCGAGTCGAAGGCCAAGATCGATCATCTTCTCGTGGGCGAGCAGGGAATGCGGCAACGTCCACAAGAGGACCCGTCGGTCAGCGGGGACGTGAGGGCGAAAGGGACTTGGTGTCAATTCGTTGCCCGGTAAGGGACGGCGAACCTTCTTGACCGGAAGCGCAAGTGCTGCTGCGTCGCGGATACGAGTACTTAGTGAAAATTGTTGAATAGAAGCATTTGAAGCTGTTGCCGCTGAGGAGATAGAGCTAAGGTGTGTGAGGGAAGAGCGTGATTTATATGGAGGTAAACGTACGACAGAGAGGAGTTAGAAGTGAGACTCAGAGTCGGGGGGGTTAACACCTGGGGCTACAGTGGCGCCGTAGTGCTCTGTAGCTCGCAGTAGCAACTATAGCTCCATGTGTTATCTCCTGCTACAGGGCTACATCGCACTACAGGTCGCTGTAGCGGGGGGGATTTTTCCTGATGCGAGTGGATGCGTTCGAAGGGTCAATGAAGCGGTCAGCAGGCTGTGCAGAACGCGGAAGCGAGAGAGGTTCAGGAGAATCGATGAGCTTCGCAAGGGAGATAGAGAACACTGTAGGCGGCTGGGCCGGGGCGAGGCAGGTTTGGGTGGAGGGCGAAGTGACGGGAGGTTGGGGAAAAGAAGAGGCAGGTGAGGGAAGGGTGACGCAGCGGGATTGAGAGAGAGAGAAGTATCTGAGGAGAGTGAGCGTCGGAAGCGACGCGGGAATTAAGACCTACCTGGAGCAAGGGGAAGAGGCGGGAGGAGAGGCAAGGCTGTCGACAGGGGCGGGTTACCAATCGCCCCGTACGAAAAGGGCGGAGAGGTCATCAGGAAGTTTGAAAGAGCGAGTGAGGCGGCGGTGAAGGGGAAAGGGCGACCTGCCGCGAGATGGTCGGTCGTCGTCGTTGAGGTGAGAGTCAACGTAGATGAGTCTCGGCACGATCATATGATCGGCCGCCATGGCGAATGATCGCAGGTTGAGGTGAGCGTTGGGGCTATGCGACTTGGTGAGGGCGCCAATGACCGCCTTGTTGTCTGAGTGTATCAAGAGGTGAACATCGCGGTAGCCGAGCTGAACAAGGAAGTGATAAAGGAGCTCGATGGCAACAGCCTCCAACCAACAGATCCCACGACCTGGAGCTCTCCAGTCGTCCGCCAGCTTGAACGAGTACCAGTAGCGGCCAATAACAATTTCAAGGCCCCAGGATGTGGAGGCATCGACGAAGATGTGATCGTCTCGCAACGGGCCGATCGGGTGCAATTGGCGGAATGCGGAAGGGTCTTCGAGCCGGCGACGCCACCACTTTAGCGAATCCACGGCGGAACTGGTCAGGAAGCGATTCATGGTGCTGCTTTCGTTATAGTGGGTGAAGGTGTTAGAGAGAGCGGGGAGGCGGGAACTGCCGTCGCGGAAAATAAAGGTTATGTGGCATAAAGTGCCGTGAATCTTCTGTAAGGCGCGTAACGGAAACTTCTGAGAGCGTTTGGCCATGTTAAGCATGTCGGATACGCGTTGAAGGTAGACGAGACGTTTAGGTTCATGTAAGGAGACTCGACGAAGCTTCAAGTCCCAGTCGAAGCCGAGGAAGACCATGTCGTCTTTGAAAGTGGTGCCGGTTTTCGTCGGGTGCCATGGCACGTTGAGGCAGTCAATGAGAGCTAAACAGGATGAGCGGTCAAAGCGGTACCTGAAATCACCATCGCTCGCCGGGCCAATGCCGTTGGGAAAGCGTAGAACGCCCAAATCATCTTCGTAGCCAAACGTTGCGGTGTCGTCCTTTGTTTCAGCTCTCCAAATGTCAATCGTCGCTCGACAAATCTGACCGGCATTGCTACTTGCTGGTCTGGCCCCGAAAGGATGAGAGTGGTCGAGAAAGAGTTGAGAGTCAAAGGAAACAACGAGAAAAGGTTTGTGGTCGGGGAGGACTGGGCAAGTGCGGTGAAATGATTTTATGTCGAAAGGACAGGCTTGCGTCCCGTCGGGAGCAGCTGCGATCTGGAAATAGCTTGAGCACGGGAAGGAAAAAAATTATAGGGAGCCAGAAATTGAGGGGATAAACGAGGGTGTAGAGAAACGAGCAAAGACGGCACGCTAGTGCCGAGAAATACCGAGCCGGTGCGATAGCGCGGAGACAAAACGGTGCACATAAGTGCGGAGCGAGAAGCATGCACAGGCATGCAGAGGCATAGAAGGAGGCGTGTGAGCGCGGAGACAAACAGCCGTGCACAAAAGTGCGAAGGCAAGCCCGAAGGCAGAGACAAGCGAGAAACAGTAGTCCTAATAGAAGAAAGAACGAATGTGTCAGCCAATAACCGGAAACGTAGACTCACCACAGTTGCCGAGTCCAAGGCAAAGTCGAATTTTGTGGGGAAGTCGTCCTTATCGATGAGATCGTTTACCGCAGAAAAGCCGGAACGCTTGTCGGATTTGGAGAGGTTCCGGCAAACACGTTTCTTGGGTGGAAGATCGGGTCCTTGATCTTGCAGGGCGACAATGAGCGGCGAGGAGTAGAAAGGTCCACGGCAAATGCGTTCCATCTGCTTGCGTGAGAAGGGATCGGACATCCTACCCTTTCCGAGCTCCTCGGCCAGGTATTCTTCGACGGCTTCACGATGTTCTAAAACGGAGGGGTGATTGGGCAAAATAATCGTTGTTTCGAGTGCAGGTAGTCGGCCAAGCGGGAAACCTTGTCTCAGGTTGTTTACGAGGTGCGGGTAGCGGTCTGTGAGCGAATGCTTGGTGAGTAAGGTTTCGAATGCAGATATATTGTAAGGCCGGAGAACATTCACACAAAATAGCTGAAAATGCAGAGAAAATAGCTAAAAGGACCAACTTCAAGCAGCCGTTGTGAGCTCAAATGAGGGTCAATTTCAGTCAATCAATAGAACTAGCGTTGTTTTTTAAGTCCTTTCATCCCATTATGACACTTTTTTTGCTGAGGATACATTGAGCTTTTCCATATATGGCAATAATCAGAAACTGTCCTGTCATTGATGCATTGTCAGAGCATAATATATAGCTGAGTGTTCTAAGTGGTACAGTAGTATCATATATTTATCTCTACATCTCATTTCAGGTCATTCGGTGAAAGATTTTGGCCAAAAAGCCACGGCAATTTCTATTTGCCACCACTGTAATGAAGGTATTCTGCAGCGCCTAGTAGATGTAGGCCAAGAAATTCGTCATCAGCAGGTTCGTCAGAGGATGAAGGAGCCGTCTCGGAATCGAGGGCATTGTGGGTTGCCGGGGAGGGCAGGATGGCCCTTTCCGCAGAGGCTGCAGATGTGAAGTCCCTCGCCAGGGTGCTTGCTGCTGTCGCAGGGGTGCCCGAGGTTGTAGTTGATACATAAGGACTTGTGGTCCCGTAAGGTGCGCAGTAGGCTTCCTTTCCATCATGCATTGAGAAACAAGGTTTCCGGTCCTTGAAATCGGTCTGATTGCGAGGGTGTTCCTTGGCGGTATGGACTTCTGTGCAGACAAGACAGGTGGGAGCGCGACGCTGAAATTGTTCGCGGGACTGCCAACCGTTATCCCGCTCCCGCGGACGAAAGGAGGAGTCCCGAAAGGAACGGGACGAATCTTTGCGAGAAGCCCGCTGATGTTGTTGGGTGCTAGAGGAGGAGCCGCTGTTTGTCGATGTGTTGTCAGACGGTCGAGAGAAACGCAGATCCTTCAATCTCCTGCTGGGGATGATCGCCGTACCCGAGTGCACCATGCGAGCGGCTTTGACGGCGTTCACGACGCCACTGACCTGGCCTGTCCAATACGAGACATCGAAAGCTGTGCCATTGAAAAGTTCGTTATGCAGTTTTTTCTCGATTTGACACCAGTCAGCGAAATCGTTCAGATTTAGAAAGAAGGAACGGCGCTTAGCAAATTCCACGCCGTAAGAATGAGGATTAGCGGCGTCCGGAGCAGCGCTGAGACGGTCGATGGCTTTGCCAAAGTTCTCTGAGGCCTGGACCCAGGTGTGAACGGAGATTCCGTCGACCGATTCGTCGTCGCCCCAAGCGGCGGAGAGCTTCGGGATGTGGACGAGGAAAATCTTGTCTGCGGATTGATCGTCGAGTGGCGTGTGTTTTTTGGTGGGTATCTCGCCTGGTCGTTCCGTTGCAAAGCGTATACGTTCGTCGGTAAACCAGAAAAGGGGTAGCACCTGTGAAGAATGCACGCCAGAAAGATATCCGGAACGCGGACAGGAGGACGGGTGATGGAGTTGGGTTGTGAAATATTGGACATTACCATCTTGCCCTCGAGAGAGGAGAGCTTGTCCTTCGCGAGTTTGTCCTCCTCCTCCTAGTCTCAGCGCCAGACCGCCACGACGCCCTGTCGTGACGGTCTGGAACGTAACGCGTCACTTAAGAGGACCTCTGCGCTATGCCCGCGGCTGCCCGCGGTTTTGACGGCCCAAAACGCAGGTTCAACTGCCCAAGGGTATGCCGGCCCGTCAAGCCGAGACCTAGGGCAGGGAGGGTGGTTCGACCCGTGAGGGTCAGAAAAAAAAAAAAATTGATTATTTGTTGGGGGGTGGGATATGGTTCCGGGAGCTCAAATTCACCTAGAAATCACTGTTACCGCTGTTTCTACTCAAAATATCCCGGGCAACAAGGTTCACATCGGTCTTTCCGGGTCTCACCGGCAGTTTATTAATACAAGGTTTAAATACGTACCAAATACTACATACGAGGCCTTATAACTCGAACCTTGTTAGGCCCTATAAGGCCATTAGGTGCTCCAAGACCTTACCAGGCTTTTTCAATTTTTCCGACATAACAGTTGTTTTGAGTTCATATTTTGAGCCAAGTTTTGGTCAAGCGCTTTGGCACGCAGGTATCACGTGAATAATTACTCGATTTGGGTAGTACGTAATGCTTACGTGGTAGGGTGGTTCAGCCAAAAGGTCGGTTTGAAAAAAAACAGCCATAGGTATTTTTTTTTGGTTTCCGCACACCCTTGCAACTGCCTATATCCCGCTTCAAAGTCAGGTAGTCAGATTTCTGAGGACACAGAACCGCTTGCATCGATTTAAAATGTTTTTTTTGCGCAGAAATTTGGGCAAAAACGAGAAGGGAAAGGGCCAAACAAGACCCGTTGAAATTCGAAAATCATAGCGCAGAGGTCCTCTTAAGTGACGCGTTACGTTCCAGACCGTCACGACAGGGCTCCCAAATTGGGATGTCATGGCGGTCTGGCGCTGAGACTATCCTCCTCCTTCTTTTTTTCCGCTTCCTTTTTAATCTTTTCGCGCTCCTTGTACAAGATCTCGGCGAGAGCGAGGGGAATCGGCCCCACAATGTGTTGGTATTCAGGAACAAGCATCTCCTCCATTTCTTCAGGAGTGTAGAGGAATAAAGCTTTTAGTTGTGCGCCGACATCCATTGTGGGGGTGATAGTGCCGTCGCCCAGCGCCATTTGGTAGAGTCGTGTTTTTCGGATGCTGATACGATTGTGGGCTTCGAAGTCGTGGTTGAACGCGTTACGCTCTTGAAGTTTCATGCCAGCAGGGGCTGCGATGTCGGCGTCTTTCTCCGCGTCGAAAAGAGCGAGATAGTGAGCTGAATCGACACCGGAAGCTGGAGAAGGTTCGAAGCGGTCGTTGACGCAGGCAGTGCCCTCTCGGGCGAGAATAAAGTCGGTAACTTTGAATTCTAGACAGTTCAATTGTAAGTAGTACTGAATCTTCAACTAGCGGGAACCACCCGAGACTGAGATGAACATTTCAATTATCTGAGATCTCAAGTTATGTCGCATACAATGATGAATACTCACGAAGACGTCGGCTCCTCTTGAGAACTGAGCCGTCGGAGACGCTGGTATTTGCTAGTCTCGTGACCAGACTCTTATGCCATCCCAAAGGGAACCCTGTCATAAGAGTCTGGAACAATCAGCGGCCACATAACCGTACCATGGCTCTATCAAAATTGATGGAGTTTTCCCACAGTATGTGGACTTTACTACCCCTCGTTTTGCTCACTTCTTCCTTTTCATGACATAGAATTGGTGCATATTAGGGCTATATAGCTGCTCAAAGTCTATTGAGCCTTCCAAACAAATTTTTTCCTTAACCATGGTCGTAGCTGCACGATATTCAGCCTGTGCGTAATTCTGCTGACAGCACTTCCCAAAACGGTCTAACTTGTCAAAAGTTCGCTGAAAGTGCGCAAAGGGCTAAGTTTCTCGACATACAGGAGCTCAAAGAGATTAGATCTACCAAATTTACCACCTAATAGTCTGCAGAAGATTCAAGATGAGCTACTTGAGGCCCTCGACCCATTTTGGGACGTAACAGTCATCCTTATTACGCGGTATACTCAAACCTCTTAAAGCACTGATATTCAACGCAGAAATGTGGCTTGAACTGCACAGATAGACTTGAACTGCATTATAGAAGTAGACTCTGCCCAGATGTTGTCAAGTTCCGCTGTAGAAGCAAGCAGAATGAGAGGAGGTAAAGTCCACATACTGTGGGAAAACTTCATCAATTTTGATAGAGCCATGGTACGTTTATGTGGCCGCTGATTGTTCCAGACTCTTATGACAGGGTTCCCTTTGGGACAAAGTATGGGACATTGTGAAGCGGAAGAAAGCTCCGTAGAAATGGAGTGGCATGCTCAGGTTCAAGCAGAGAGGTCCTATAAATTAAGTGAGTGAATAATGCAGCAGGTCACAAATGTTTGCATCCTCTCTCCCATGGGGACTCTGTCCCTGTGGGCTGCTCACAGGGCCTGAGGCTTGGCTGCTCTCGACTCGTTGTCTCCCCACATCAAACATACCAAAAATGGAAATTCAAATCAATGGCGGCCTTTTAATCACACATTCTCTGAAACACATTCCGGGTGATAAAAAGAATGAGGAGAGATCTAGAACCTACCCTGAACTTTTGAACTTTTGATTTCACCCAGTAAGTTATGGCTCCAACCATCTGCATACAATCTGAGGCAATACAAATTACAATCTGAGGCAATGTCGCAAATTTCTTTTTGTCCCGACCGATAGTCCGCGATCGCGCCCGATTTGGGCAGGACCTGGGTTTGCGATTGAATTTGACTTATTTCAAATTATTCGGCCTTCGCTTATGATGGGAAAAAGGACTTAGGATTTTCCCGTCACCCTCAAAATCCATCAAATTCCACGAGCTGTCATTATAATTACAGATTAGGAAATAGCTCCGCGCGGATTGCGTAGGAACGTCTGGGTTTCCGAGACTAATTGTCACATAGAATTTGAAAACATCACCGACGGTGACTTAGTTCCTAGAAACGATAATGTTATCATAGTCGGAAACGTACTTCCTGGAGAGTAGTGTCTGGAGTTGAGCGGGAGAACGGTGCCACAGAGCACACCATTAGAGGCTTTGCGGTAGCCACTGGCGGCTAATTTTTCTCACGACCCGCTGAGCACCTGGGCTCAAGTAAGCCACCCTGAGCAGCTGTTATGAAGGGCATCTCAAGGTGGCTAACTTGGCCCAGTAGCATCCGTAGTCGTTGTGTGGCACGAGCCGCCAGTTCGTGTGGCGGCTCACCGCAAAGGCTCTATTCTCCTGGCCCAGCGCCTCACACAGTGGATCGAGAAAGAACTTACTGAACTCTGTGACAATTATCTCACGGTGATCGACAGTCTTGCTCGCTTTGCGATGTCTCCCAAATCGAGTGGGTTGATAGAATCGAAAGTCTTCTACAACAAGCTGTCTGTTCGTTTGTCTTTGTGATTGCGAGGCTGACCACACTTTGCTTTTCTGAATAGGAAAGGCGATATCAACCGCTATCTCGCCGAATTTTCAGTGGACCCAAAGCGTCAACTCAGCGCCAATAAGTCTCATGAACCATATCAATTTGCTTCTCTCATGTCCCTGGAGCTTTCTCCCGCAACGACCCTCCGCCTCAGTCTCGCCATGAATTTCTCTATCTTCCTCTATGAGATTCTCAACCTCCCTGACGAAGCATACAGGCTGGCTGAGAAAGCAATTCGCGACGCCATCGAGGACATGGATATGCTATCGGAGGTTAACTACACACGCGTAGAGGAGAGCCGGAAGGTCCTTCACCGGAATCTCACCCTTGGGGGAGGCGGAGAGCGGGGGGCACGGTGTGATAGTCTCTCGTAGACAGACGCTCCAGTATCTTGTGTCTCGTACCTCGGCAGATATAGAGTCTTTTACTTACCGCGGGCAGGCTCCTTATAACGGCTTGAAGTGGATTACAGCCCACCTGCGAGCCGGTTACAAGCCGCTACAACGTCACTGAAGGCCCAAATCCCTTGCAAGCCGTTACAAGCAAACCGCCTTTTTTCCGACAAAGGGAGCTCAATTCTTCAACAGACTCTATCTAGCGAGGTACGAGCTAATTCGTCTGTCTAGGAGAGACTAACTCGGAGGTGAGGCTGGATGGAAAAGCCGAACGTGGGTCCACGTTCTCGTCTTGGGCTCTTCGACCCCAACATTTGACCCAGACTAGAGTGGAGATCCGGCACACGGGGTAGACGAAGGCGACACTCAAGACCCTAGGCTCGCTTCCAGCCTGTATAGTTTTCGTTCTCTGAAGATAGTCGTTCAGGACGTAGACTACGACAATGCTCCCGGTGTGTATAAGAGTCACCCGAGGCCTCTACATTTCAACAAAGGGAAAACCTAGATTACCGAGGTCTCGCCTGTTGAGCTTACTACGGGAAATAGCCTGCGCCCACCCGCGATAGCCTTGTTCCGTCTCATCCGTCCAACTTGACTGGATATCAGGCCGGTTACTGGTGATGTGGGCAAATAGCGCGCTAATAGCGAATTTATCCCAATATGGGTGATCATCATCGGTAATTCCCACAGCTCCTCGGATTCATCGCGCGACCTGGGGCTGGGGCTCTCCTTTGTAGCTATCTCTCGGGTGAAAAAAATGTTTGCCTCCATTCCCACTGAGTCGATTGCAAAGGACTAATGTAACCGAGTCTATGCGGATGCTGAAGGCATGTATCTCGACATGCTCAACTTAGATTTACCTTAAATACATACGAAATGGACCTGAGTGAATTTGTATCCGAAGATTAATTGCTGATTGATGATCTAGAGTATATTTAGTTCTACGCAACTCGGAGACTTAGATATGCCAAGTCCACCTCCCTCACCAACTTGTAGCCCCCAAGCTCCAAATCGAGGATCGACAAGATGGCGGGCCTAGATGATAATGATCAGGATTGATGCGAGGCAGGTTGAGTTGTTGTGAGGCAGTTAAACGCATTGTGAGGCACATTGGCGTCGAAAGGCGACACATCCTATTTGGGTATCTGCCTCATTTTGTGCGAGGGCTTGGAAAGATTTATCAGCATATTTTCTTGCCTTATGTAAAGATTCAATGTTATTTCGAAGTTTGGTGCGATTATAGAAACGTAGCAAAGACCGAAGTGAAGTTAAAGGCCTCAAAATACGCGTTCATTTCCATGCAAGTATCTCTTTACATTAGTATTGTACTTGGTAGCTATGTACTATTGCAAGATATCACAAAAACAAAGTAGAAAAACGCACCGAAGTCGAGACACGATGGAGGGCGCATCGCCAGCAAATACAACAGCGGCAAAGGCACCTAGGAGGCGCATGTGTTGCTGTTTTTGTATGACAGAAATGGGACAGGTAAAAAAAAGAATTTGCTTGATAACACACCAGGCCAAGCTACAACCACCACCTCCGACCCCATGCCTCCTAAACTACCGTCCCCCTAGGATACACTGACTATCATTGTCGACTGTCGTCTTGCATTTGCCGGGTGTCGCCGCAGGCCGACAAAATTCGATAGCCAAAAAAAGGTGATGCATTAGTAAGCATAGTTACCGGCGGATTGCGTACATACCGATATCAAGTGTCTCAGTCGTCATCGCCCCTTTTGTTCGTCGAAGTGGGGGGGCAGAAAGGTGGGATGGCGGGCTGGACGCTGCGACATGGTGCGGAGAAGAGAGAAAGGTTTGACAGCGAGAGCGCCAGCAGTCGGAAAGCATGATCCGTGACATCACATAACCCAAAACGGCATGTGCCGCACTTTGCGGCAATGTGCCGCACAATGCGTTTACCTGCCTCACATCGACGGAATGTACAGCAGAATCCTGTACAGCCATACAGAGAAAAATACGTGTACTCTATAATACTCTACAGTGTATTATACACCATTTTTTCTTGGCCTGCGGCGCTCGTATTATACGTACAATACAATCCCGTATTACAATACGGGGAGACCGCTGCGCGGCCCTGTATTATACAAGGCCAAAATCTTATCATACCCGGCCCTAGCTCCAGTGTGTTGACGATACATCAAGGACCTTGCTGTACGTGAACAATTGTCTAGTTAGCAGACTATTTTCGAGTCAGAAACTTTTCAGTGCATTAAAAAAGCCGCCATACCATGCAGCAAGGAGAATCAGAGATGCCCAAGGGATTTGTGAGAATATCCCGGTACCAGCCCGTTATAATGGGTAAAAAGCAGGCTCACATTAGAAAATCCTGGGGGTAACAGCTGCTTATGGTTCCTGGGGATCGATGGCATGTAACCTCAAATTTCAGCGAGAAGTCAAGCAAGAGTCCGTACTGCAAGCTTTACGAACTTCCGTTTTAGGCAACGGATTACTTCCAAACTTGGGTGGTGGTCTGCCAGGTTCACGGGGTCCGGGGGATAGTCATTGTCTCCTGCTAGGTTTTCCCTCACCCCTTGCGATACATATTGGATACATAGCGGTAAATTCGCCTCGATTTCTCACAGTCGATCATACCTCGCGTTCAAAGACTTCCGGAGGTGTAGTGAATGCTTTCTGAGCATCAGAATGTGCCGCCGACTTCAACCTAAATTTCCCGAGCGCACTGACTGAAGATCAGGTTCGTTTCGGAAGTGGACAAGCTCCCCGAAAGCCGGGACCGGCATTATAAAACAAATTGGAGTCTCAGATACATAGTGACTCGTAGTGCTGTCCATAAAACGATATTGATACGATTTTTGCCAAGGGGGAATCGGGATTCGAAAAACGGATATCGGGTCGACTTTTTTTTTAAGGGCTTCGGCTGACCCCCCTCCGCTCCTCCCCTGCCATATAGAGTAATGATTTCCCACCATTGTCATTAAGCCGCTCTGCCGGAGCGCCGGCAAATCCCGGCGCTCGCCAGTCCCGCGATTTTCTCTACGTTTGGGGATGCAGAAACCATAATTCACACTTCAACCATGCTAATAGGGTGCATATAATATTTTCAAGGCATTCCTATGAACCTCCGCAAGGGTAGGAGCTGTTTTGTAGACAAGTGGGTGCATATTCTGTACATAGAAATGCATAAACATAGTTCAAGGTGGTAGAATTAGATAAGTATATGTATCCTATGTATATCCTATACTTGAAAACACCACCGGGCCATCAGTCAGGTGATTTTCGACAGCAAGTCACGGGGGCCTGTCGAGATGTTGGTGCGGCTGTCGAGATGTTGAAGCCGTTTCTCATGCCTCGGAAATCTTCGGACATCTGCCCTGCCCGGCCGACTGCTGCTTTTGACAGTTGACATGTAGTGTTCTTCAACGCCGCTAACGCGTGTTGTGCTCGCGTTTGCCTCAAGGTACTTTGCTCCTTGCCTTTGCTCCTCCACCACTGTCTCTAGTGCTGCCGGGAGCTGAGCTGAGGCGAGCTAAACTCGAGGTAGCTCGGCCAAAATTTCCTTTTACAGCCGTTTTTGATCCATCATTTCCTTTTTCGACCATGAAGCTCGGAGTTCAGCTCAGCTCCCGGCAGCACTAACTGTCTCTGAAAGAAAGGTACTATAATCTTCCTGTTACCTTTAGAGCAATGAACTGAGATATTCTCCAGGAAACTGTGTCTGTTGTAAGCATGTAGCAGGCAGAATCTCCTTCTATGTACCTGCGTCACCCGAAATGAACTGTTCAACAGACCCCAGTTTATTGTTGATTGCAAGGGGGATCAGATTTGCGAAATCCATACTATACCTCGATTTTTTTTTTCAGAGAAATCAGGGACCCCCCCCCCCCTCCCGTGCGTGATACGCTTATATAAGTCAACTGATTTTCCCCAGATTTTAGGGTGTCCCTTCGCGCACTTTGTTAACACGACCTGGATCGATGGATCGAGCGGCAGAAAGCGATGTATGAATAGCAGCTTGGGAAGCGTAAGAATCGACAAGAACCATTGCGTGTCCGAGTAAGTTGTCGAGGGGTGGGAGCTCGTTACGCCTGGCTAAGTTGCTAAAATAAGCCTGAAGATTGTCGGTTTCAAATCGAATTCTAGAAACAAAGGTTAGCAATCATTTTAACGAACTACTACCGCCAGCAATCCAAGACGTGGGCTTTCCAAATTATTGTCAAATTTCTGACCGTAGGATAATAGTCGCACGCCTTGAGGTTGGACGGTCGCTTGAGACCAGCCATGTTTGAGCATCTGGACAGCGAGGAGGGATCACTGGAGGTCGCTGGGCCATAATCAATCTTGTTCTTGAAAATGCCAAGTGGCGCTCCATAATCAGTGAGTCGAAGAAAATTCGCGTATGACGCCCCGTCGCCGCGCACCCAAAAAAGCCGTTTTGGATCGTCAGAATCAACTTCCATCTGACTGTCGAAATCCCGGACTGCGCGCTCCATTCCTAGTGTCTCGGTCGACTTTTCAGAGTTAGTTCCCAACGGATGGCAGACAGTCTTGCGTCCTTCCCGCATACGATGTTTTGCGAGTGGGCCGCGAAACATTGCTGAGATTTCAGTCGAGTAGTGGTGAAGTTTGGGAATGGAATTGTCAATCGCAAGGGTCCAGTGTGGAGGGATGGCTACGCGGATGTGCACCCAATCGATATCGTCGAAAAGGTCGTCGGTGGTGAGGTCCTTCCGCTCTCTGGCTTCGACCTTTCGCCGAAATGGTTCAGCGTCGAAGGCGCCGTCGACAACATCGTCGAGTTCAACGCATGTGGCTGCTGTTCCAACCTTCAGCTCGCTCTTTCGCCCAATCCCCTGCTCGTACACATCTGCATACTCCTATGGCACATATACTGTGCAAAAAATCAAAATCGACAACTTCATAGATTTGGCATAAGAAAAGCGGCAACTCAATGAAATCCATGAATATGTACCGGCAACTTTGGATAGGAGACAACTTGATTCCAAAGTCAGCAACAGTTTGCATCACAACTTTATGGGGAAGCAACTGAGTTTGGAGACAACTCCCACATGCGGTATCAGCAACTGCGAAGTAGTTTGGTGCAACCAAGTGGCGCATGGCTCGGCAAACTTCTGCCATCATTACCGCTGTCAAGCCGTGATTTTCGAATTGATCTGGTGAACATTGCTACACCACCGACGGAATGTGATGCTGAGTTTGCGTGTGATGTGTGACATCTCCCTATCATGTGAACTGGAGCGCCAACTGGGGCCACTTGCGTAAATTTTGTTCTCACATCAAGCCCGCGGTCTTCTCCGGCCACTTCCGGCTCGGTTATAAGGTTGACACGTCACAAACACCGCACCACACCTCTCCCTCTCCCACCACCACCATCCTCCTTGCCACCGTCTCCTCCACCACTCAATTTCTCGCTCTCTTCTGAGTTAACCCAATCCGCCATGTAACTTCTCCATCCTCCTTTGGCCTGAGCTTGGTCTAATTTTTCTGATAGATCCCCTGCCACCCTGCGCTCTCAAGCTCCTGCTCTCTCGCATACACCCTTGGTGCGTCTGCTTATCATTGCGGCCCTCCCCATAACTGACATACCAACAGCTCTTACTTTCCTGCTTTCAATTGTTATAAGTGGCAACAGGAATAAGGTGTGTGTATGGTGTTTTCTTTAAATGTGCCACCGTTAATCTCAGCCAAAGTTTGTACAGTGCAGCCGCTTCACTGTCAAGCTCTTCGGGAGGGCAGAACATTATGGTGAGCAGGTGAGCTTTGTTGGGTGTGATTGGAGGTCACTGTGCATAATGGATTCTTCTCTGTACGATGTATATACATTTCCGCCACAATTCATTTCTCCCTTCCTGGAGCTCTGTATCCAAATGTGATCATGATAACACAATCAAGTATATTAAATGTGAGATGTCAGTGTGATATGAATGGAAGAAATGCTATCAGCTTGCTGCTTTTCAATATGTCTACGGGACGCTACAATAGCGCTAAAAAAGCGTGGTGCACGTCGTGGCCAGCTTAAGGCTGATGTGATTTTGACGTGTGACCTCTCATTATGGTGTTCACTCCGTACATTTAATAAACACACACACACAAAGCCATTTCACACACACAGACGGCGGCCTCACACACACACACAGAGCTGACTTGCCTTTTCGGGCATATTTGGCAGTGTTGACTAGTCCCGCCGTCCCGCCATCAACGTCCTCCGACCATCGCAAGCTTGCTTTCTGTCCAGTGTATGATTCTGTGCTACATTATTCAATGAAAACTATGGTTCTAAACTCAAATGAAACTGCTTGTAACTCTTCCCTTGGCCTTCAACCCTCAAAATTGAGCTCCGTACTTCTGCATCCCCCAACTTTACCGTCAACGGAAGCAAATTTACAGGCTTGAGTCAGCATGATCGAAACGAAAATTTTCACTCTTGATCTTAACTGTCATCCACTCTTTTCTCTTTCCCTTTTTTTTACTCCCAACCAAGAAAATGTCCGACCCCAACCGTTGTGCCGGCTTTGACGAGGACTCTGGCCAGCAATGCATATGCAGGCGTCGAAGAGACCTACGTTGACGACAATGGAAGGACTATCTGCAAAAGCTGCAGGCATATTGCCAGTGCCCATCCTTCTTCCAAGCCCAACATCACCTCCTTCGTTAAAAGCTTCGTCGACAAGACCAAGCAAGATACCTCGAAGCCAGGCTCTTCATCCACTACCAAAGCCTCCCAGGAGGAGGCTGCTGCAGAGACAAGCGCAGGGCTTCGGTCCCAGAAAAAGCGCAAGTCTGACTCTTCCGAAGCAGGCCCTTCTTCCAAGAAAGCCAACAAAGGCACCAAAGTAAATTCTAGTCTTTTTCAAGCCCACTTTTCTGATGACGTGGCAGGTCAAAGAGGAAAAGCAAGCAGGAAGAGACGTAAAATATGCCAAGGCTGTTCTTGTGGTCTGTGGACTCAAGGCGGTAAGTAGTGTCTGGCAACAATCTAGCCCTCTCTCATCGCTTTGCTTCAGGATGGTACTCTCCGCAACGCTGTTACGCCTTCGCGTGAAGAAATTAACGGCAAACTCAAGGTCCACCAACTTGCGGTCTATACCACCCTCACCACACAGCTTATCGTGAACACTGGCTGGACAAACAAAGAAGCAGATGCTGAAGTACATCGCCTGTTTCCAGAACCCATGGCGTTCCTTCAGAAAATGCATCCCGGTGAACCTCATTTATGGCGCGTTGCGAGCTCATTCAAAAACCGTCTCACTGTTGATCCGGAGCTGGCTCCAACTGGCCTTGAAATCGCCAACAGTTGTCTCGTTCCCGGGCGCACCTCCACCGAACGCATAATTTACTTTGGTCAGTCTGAAGTGGTCTATCGGGTGTCCTTATGCTTAATTACTCTTTTTCTAGCAACCGCATACAAGATTGCCAGTCGCCACTGGGACTGGGTGCTCTCTGAGAGCAGTGAGCTTGGTAGTGATGTTGATACTCTTCCGTCGGAGCATATCATTCATGCCGTACCAAAACCTAAGCCAGGTAAGTCCCTCACGTCACCGACATACCTCATCTCATGACCATGCAGCATACAAAGGCAAGGGCAAAGGCAAGGCAATCGAAGTGAAGCAGGAGTCTAGCAATGACGAAGATGAGTCTGACATGAGAAGGGCGGCAAAGCTGAGGACCGTAACACGCTTGGCTTCAGGTATGCCTATGTTACACATTACTGTTTCCTTGTTCACGAACTCGAGGTAGGCGCCATCAAAAGGAAACCTTTGCTCATCCCTGAGGAACCAGAAGTCACAGTCATCGACGATGACGAAGACTTTCCCGCCTCGGTCCCCCTTCCTGAAACCCATGGTTCTGCATCTCCCCATGCTTCCGTTCCCCCAACCTCTGCTTCCCCCACTTTCACCTCACTTGACCTCGAGAATGACGATGTTCCCAATTTTTACGAGGACTTTGTAACCCACGCAACGGCGGAGGATTTGCAGCCATCCACGTCAACTGGCATTGCGTCCTCCTCCTCCTCTGCTCCATCCACATCAGCCTTTGTCGCGACGTTCTCTACATGGGCTCCACCTCCACCTCCACCTCCAGTCACTGTCCCCGCACAAGGCCCCACCCCTGCTCTGGCAGTAACGCCGTCTGCTCCCCTTCTCAATGATGATGAAGGAGAATCAGTCTACTATATGCCACCTCCTCCACGTCTCCAGGTACCGCCGACCAGCCATCGCTTCCAGAGAATGGGCAAAGGCCGGGGTAACTAATCCGCTATGCTGCCTCCGCCTTCACTCCTTAACTATCATGGACATGGACATCTTATTTAGCGTGCTCCTTATTTATCTTTCTTTGTTTTGTTAGCTCCTCTCCGTTACTTTATTTATTGCAATATCTCTCCTTCCATTTCCATAATCTAGTACTTCAGGTAGTGCCTGTACCATTAATCTTCTCTAATTTACATTCTTGTATATAAAATGGGCGCGCGTAAGAAGATCAAGACCGATAAACATAAGATGCAGACCATCCATTAAAATCACGAACCCAATTATCACCCTGACGATCAGAGTGAAGCACCAACGTTCCGCGACTGCCTTCGAAATGAAGATTGAAGTGCGTGAGGTCGCACGACGGGAAAATGAGCACGTCTCCTGGCTGGAGGTCAAAGCAGAACCCCGTCTCATACAGACAAAGCTCGCCGCCCTTGTACCTCCCAAACGGCATGACAAGACAGAGCTTCTTGTCCCCACCGTCTCGGTGTGCCCAGGTGCATGCTCGAAGATTGATGACGAACCCTCCGAATGGGTAGCAAGGTGAGGAGGCGTCGAGGGGTAGATGCTCCACGTAAATGCTGAGCTCGTCATATTCTTGGGGCAGGTATTGTTTGAGCTGTACATATATGCATCAGTATACTGCGTAGATGAGAAAGATCACCCACCGCAACGCGCAAGATCTCGAAGAGATCAGTGTATGCCTCCACCAGTGTATGGTATTCATTAGGATTCTTCATATCCTTGGAGCGATGAGCAGTGCGTTGCTCAAGATTAACGCGACCCGGATGATCCCGCCGGACATTGTCAGGATGTGCTGCAGGTAGCCTCCGGCTCAAGGTAGCCACCACTGCATCCTGTCAATAGGACGTACAAATGGTGGCTAATCTACCCAGAGGCTGTCGTCTGGTCCCGAGAAAAATTAGCCACCAATAGCCACCAGTGGCTACCGCAAAGCCTCTAGTATTGTGCCGATACTGTTGCTCTTCAGTCATTAATCCCTCTGTTCGGTTCGAATGGATGAGAAAGAATTGGTCGGAGGAAGAGCAGAGGAAAGCCAAGCGAGCAATCCTTGAGAAGGTAAGTTGTCACGGTGTCCAGTATCTTCCCACACTTATGCACCTCCAAGCTTCAATCGTACGAGGCCAGTTCTGTATCCGGAAATAATTCGCCAGTAGATCATCAGTCAGGCTCCGAACCTCCTTCCCGATCTCAGTCACGATCTCGCTTAGCCATGCCTGCTCAAACCGGGATAGCACTCGCAGCGAGACGTTACCGTAGTAATCAGACTCTTGATTTCTCGGGCGTGGGTGGTGAAACTGGCGGGATAAATCCCACAATTGATGAAGAGTACAATCATTATATTTCCAGCTCAATACCGCCCAGGAAAACCACAGACATGATCGGCTACTGGATGGTTGGTTTATTCGACTCTAATTGCTCATAACACCGGCTGACATCTTCTCAGAACCATGGTCGAATCACTTGGCCACGAATTTATCGTCTTTTCCTTGATTACGCTCCCATCCAGGCGACTTCTGTACCTTCAGAAAGGGTTTTCTCATCTTCTGCTCAGACAGACACCAAACTGCGCAACCGTATAAGCCCGATGTTGATGGAGGCTCTTCAAATGCTCAAATTCAATTTCAAAAAAGAACGGCTCAACTTTGTGGCAGACTGGCAGTCACCGCCGCTTGAGGGAGACGAAGAGGATTGGCTTCGTGACTGGGCAGCAGCAGGAGACGACGAGAGGGGTAGTATTCAGCGCGAGATTTTTGATAGTTGCGACTTTGTGGACGCAGACAATGTCGCAATGCCGGAAGAAGATGATGATTGATGTAAACAGATGTAAATTCCATTTTTCCCATGCTTCGCACCCTCCTTTCTCCTTCCCAACCACATACACCGTCGTTCTACCACATTATGCCAAATCATACCCCGACAGCTGGCCTACGCCTCCCCCACCTCTGACGTTGCCTATTTAAGAAATCATTTCCTCTTTGGGACGGAAAAGGACGTGATGTACTGCCATCAGTTTTACACCTGGTGTATTCACTATAGTAGAGTGGTTTTGTGTTGCCAATCTCATCGCCTTCGTTGCTTGTGATGAGGTCTGGAGTTCGAACCCCGCGTTGCGTTTTCGGCTTGCTTGTACCCGTCTTTTTTTCATCACCGCTCCACCGCGCAAAAAATATGTATAAGCTCCACGCAGTGGGCAATCAAGTCCGTGGAGAGTTATGTCCAAAAAAGGCATACTCTGTTGTTCCTACTTAACCCGACAGATCCGTCTATGTTCCGATTCACACGTGCGACCTGATTGACAGATTGCACCGCAATTGCGCTTCCTCTTCCCGCGACTGCCATGGCTTCACCAAAGGAACGAAAGAACACGCCGAAGAAGGCAAAAGGACCCCACGGCGGCAAACGCAAAGGCGCCGGGCGACCGCCGAACCCAAACAAGCAACCAAAATCCATCCAGCCAGCCATGCACCTCGGCCGAGGAGAAATTTCGGGGAACCTCTTCGCTGGGCTTCCAGCCATCGTCTCGCAGTCGGCGCTACTCCCCCCATTTTTTCAACCCTATAATTCACATTCTCGTGTGATGCCCGATAGCTCTGCGATCATACCTCCACAATCTTCATAGCAAGTAGTAGTTGATTTATTGTTTTGTCTTCTGAAAGCCTCATCCGTTTGAGGCACACAGAGTTTGAGAGAATTTTGTCGCACTGCGATATGATTTGGTAGTGAATACATGGTGTTAAGTACAACAAACACGGCATATCCCATCTCACGACGCCAAAACTTCAACCCGCACGGTGTAATGTCGACGTTGGCTGCCGCTCGACCTTGACTTGTTCCGTGCCGACTGCTTCATTTTCGTTTCTGAACCTGCTGCCGACGGGCACCACCGGCCATCTATCGGCTATTCTATATATAGTCGTTTTCGTTTTCGTTTCTAGTATATACTCCGCTCAACCGGCCGAAATCGACTCGCACGCGTCGGGGGAGGAAACCTGTGAGTGCTCAATCAGCCGCTCGTGTATCGGGTTCTGCAAGCGCGACATGGGAGGGCGCGCGCAAGTTGAATGCGCACGCTCTCTCGTGCTCGCTTGCTCCCCACCTTCTTGGGTTTGCACCGGGAGAGCGCGCAGCGAGGACGGCGAGTGCCGTACGTGATTTTATGTGACTGCCTTCACGCACTCCGAGTAGGACACGCGAGCGCGAAGACGCGCGCCGCCGTGCCGCTCGACGCTCGGGTTTGAGTGATGACACGCGCGCTCGGCGACTCGCCCGAGAGAGCGCGCGAACGCGCCGACATACCAGCGCAAACATCCGGTTACCTTGAGAGGAGAGTGAGATGAGGGTGACAGAAATATGTAGAACCATTGTTACGCACCTTTTTAACTCATGAACAATGAAGCCGGACATTTGAAGCCCGCTGCATGTGTGCAATCAAGTTGCACGCGTGTCCAACATCAGAATTTGCGTCTTGTGAAACGGAGAACGGTGCGCAGACAGCGGCTGTGAGAGTGGCGCTGAGGAGACCAAGAAGGGAGATGCAGGACCCGGGAGATGTGCAAGTCGTGGGGGTTGACAAGAGAGGCAGAAGACGAGTAGAAGACGAACACAGCGGGGAGCAGCAGCAGAAAAGTGAACCAGACAAGGACGCTACGATGCGCCGCCGCCGCAGGCAGCGGCAGCGAGAGCAGGAGGGAAGTGTGAGGAAGAAGTCGAGAGTCGGCTTTATCGGATTTCATCGGACGCAATGACGGCCGCGGCTGTGTGCGGAATCTGCCGAGTGTATCTTGAATTTGATTCGCTGGATTATGTCCCAGGGAGGCAACTCCCCCGAAAGGACATAAGGTAGGGCTCATGGACTCCGCGCATACGTCACGTGTGGTGACTCAATGTGACGGTCACTGTGACACCTCTTCCGAATCCGTCGTACACTTACTTACCTCTTACCGGATCTTGAATAACTGTGATTTGCCTGTTATGGCAAGATAAAATCAAGATTGTGTCGTACTTCTGGGCATGCCACACTCAATTTGAGAAGCTGAAACTCAGGATATAGGGTCCAGGAGACTTGGTAAGTCTCTCTCTTTTCTTCTTTCTTTCTCTCTTTCTTTCAAACTTGAAAACTTGAATTCGCGCGGGTCTCCACAGACATAATTCATAAGCCTTAATTTATTCACCCACCGTGTGATTTTGAGGTACTCGCCCACCTGAAATCTTGGTGACTGTGTTCCAAAAAAGGCAAACACTGCCAAATTGATGGTATTTTGAAGATTAATTTATTCACCCACCGTGTGATAGCTTACCCCAAGTTTATATCATGAGAGTTGTAGCAAACACGCTGTAAATGAACCCTTCATCGCTCAAAGTTCCTTGACCATCGTAATTTCTGGGGAAAAAAAACCGAATTCGGTTACTTTTGGTTACTGCGAGTACAGGTGGGTAGAGGTCGTCTCTGTGATTCTAATGATACCAGGAGCTCACAGGGGCAAGCTAGGGAGTGGAAAACGCCGTCCATCAATCCGAAAATTGGGTTTTTATCGGCGGACAAGGCTTCGGATGAGCTTCCCGGGGCCTACCCAGAGGCTGTCATCTGGTCTCGAGAAAAATGAGCCACCGATAGCCACCAGTGGCTACCACAAACTCTCTATTGTATTGAAGACCGTCCAGCATCATCAAGACAGTATGTGGCCAAAAGATGCGCCTCAACAATGTGGTTCGCATCGTGTCGGACTTGCGGCTTCCGGAAAAATTTGCTCAGAGGGAAAGGATCATTGTCATTATACTTCGCTCGCATCACTCGCCTCCAGTGGCGGATCCCTAATACAGAAAACCACAATAAGGTTGGATTCTGCACAGCAGAACCACACAAACATGTTCGTGGGTGATTCCAGTCTCCATCAAGTAAATTATAAAGCCGTATCAAATTATGACGTGAATGTAAAACTGGTCAAAATTCAGTTCTTGACCGTCCCCAGTTGAAGGACCTGTACTCACAAGACGATAGCCTGTCAATTCGATGAAACGTTGGAGGAAGCAGCGGAGCGAGGGGCAATTTTGGCGTTCTTAAGCGAGGATTACTACGGGCGACGCGACATGCATATGTCACTGTGAACTTACGGAGCCGCGCGGAAGTTTTAATTTCGCAAAGGTGGCGTCAGGCAAACGAAAGACATGAGTTTCCATGAAAAGTATGGAGCGATAGAAATCTTGGTCGAGAACGACGGTACCAATACGGGATGGCCGAGGCGGCCGAGTATCGGGGTGGCGAGAGTTGAGGTTGTCCATCCTTTGACGTCGTTGAACTTGAAGAGGGCAACTTCCGAGAAGGTTTTACATACGTGGCGTAGCACGTGACAAGATTTTGCACGGTAAAAATGGAACCTAAATGGTAAACACCACCAAATAGGTCCCATCATTGATGTCTCAAATCGACCGAAGGAAAAAAAAAATGTATTGTATTTTTTGCTGCACGATATGAAGCTTAAGTATATGAAGTTCACCAATGAACACTTTCAATTTCTTGAGGCTCAGGATGAGCACCACTGTGAGAAGTATTCGTCATGAAATTCAAGATCATCGTCTTGAAATTCAAGATTCCTGATGTTTCGTTAGAATACACGTCATGAATTTCAAGACTGGTTTCATGATGCTCCAAAACTTCTAAAAGTTACAAGGTGTGATACCGCACTCATATTCAACTGCGGGACCACATTACAGGATAATGCATGTAATTCTCTTTCAAAAAGTGACATAAAAATCTTGAACCTGCATTCACGACGAAACATCACGAATTTCGGCCTCTAAAAACCAGCAAATTTTTGTTCAAGTCCTGCGGCCGAGCTGCCGAGTCAATGACGTCACTTACAGCATTGCTCCACATCCGCAGCACACATATGCTGCGGCCGCTCACGGACCACGCCTCTTTCCCTACGTCACCGCCCTCTAGGATCAATCCACACCGCCGTAACCGAGCTAGATCTCTATGCAGTGCGCAAGACTCTCAAAGGATCAAGGGGTGGCGAAGGATGAGCCGGGATGAAGTGGTTGGGCAGGGTATTATTGTGAGTGATACTGCGAGAGTGCATTGCAGCTCATTAATGCGCTCTTTCCCTGTCGTGGTAATTTAGCTCTTTGATGACGACAGAGCATTCAGTGATCTGTCTAACCCGGGGAGTTGCTTCCCTTCTCTACCTCTTTTTTATTCTCCATAGTGTGTTTCCGAGCCACGCAAGCTGATCAAGTACGGCTGATCGCGACGGTGGCGAGATTTTGAAGGTCAGAGTATTATTATACTAGTAGTACTGCAACTGTATTGTCCAGTACCTGAAATATATCCTGTTTCATACCTCTTCCATGGAGTTTGATAAGAAGTAAGGCGTCGGGATAGCTAGCTAGCTTGGTGGTATGGTTGCGGCCAAAACTTCATGACCAGTCCCAATTTTGCTCAAAATCCTTCGGGATTCGAGATTTAGCAGGAACTAGGGTATGGTTTATAGGTGAAATTTTTGTTTCAGAGGAATCAGAGGTACTCCTAACTTAGGGTTACAAAACGCGAAATTTGAACAGCGAAAAACCAAAATTGTGTGTACTAAACTCGCGAGTTTGAGGCAGGTAATCAAGTCTTTCTCTGCCATTCTGCCTCTGCAACCCCGGACTCCTTCTTCCGGACCCCACAGTGAAATATCCTTACCAAGAAATCGGCAATGGCCAGGCGACATTGATGCTGTTGCACAGCCACCGGTCCGAGTGATCCGCAATCAAAAGCGCGAAATTGCCGTGCAAAACACGGAAAACCGATTTTTCGAAGTTTTGCTCCAGTACGTTTGTAGATTACCTTCTTGCAATGCTATTTACACAATCCCAGGATGTCTCAATGAAAACTGACGTGACAGTATCAATTACCAAATTGGGACTGCGACTTGTCACGAAGTTCGGTCCGCAACCATACTTCCGGACGAATCATTGCGAAGATCATGACAAAATGTCATGAAAAAACGTTAGGAACGGGCCCACAGTCGTTAGGAATTTCAGGACCCCGGATCATATAGCTGTTTTACGGATTTTGTCCGGTTTTTGATCGAGTGGGGCATTTCGTTTCTTGTTTACACCTGTATGCCTCTGAGTCGCCGTAAGGCACCTCAGATTGGGCATTTTGCTCCACCAGTGAATGCAGTGGGGCTGCGGTGGAGCGGTTCAACTGCCTCCGGCTCCTCGGCGAGGGTATGCACAAGCAATCACAGGTAAACAACTTTTGAAGAACCCCACTCCATCAAAAACCGGACAAAAACCATAAAACAGCTGTAACGTTTCGTCATGAAATCCGACAAAAGATCATGAAATTCAACACGAATGACGACGAAATACCTAACACAAGGTCCTGAACAACATCATGAATTTCAAAACCTTCCCTCTGCACAGTGCACGGCTGCAGGATCGAACTTCCGGACAAGCTACCGCTTTTCCTCCTGGCCTGTACGCCTTCCGTCCTTAGTTGAGCGAGAGCGGTCTTCGTGAATTTTCGGTTGGCCTTGAAAGTCGCAAGGAAGATCCCCGATACTTTGATCATCTCCGCCGCATCATGTTCGAGAATCGAGATATTTACAAGGATATTTATGAAGGCCGCCATTGGACAAAAAACATTCGACTTTGTACCTGACCTATTTTGCATATGAATCACTACAAATCCTTGATATTCCTTGTAACTCCGTGCAAATCCTTCCGAAACCTCGGCATTCTGAGTGATTCCTTCAGATTCCTGAAGCCTGTCCCGATAAATCCTAAGGAATGATAAGGATAGCTAGGGAGTTCTTCAGGAATCAATCCTTCGGAATCCTTAGGAATTCCCGATAATCAAGCGCTATGTTGGTTTCCAATCACGCGTTCTCGAGCGTGTGATTCGTGGTATACGCCGGGTGTACGGGGATGCAGAACGTAAGGAGCGACTTCCAATTACGCAACCCGTCCTCGCCCAAATCATTGCCTCCCTCTCCGACCCTATCTCTCTTCCGCGGGGTGTTTCTCGTGAGCTAGCCGAGACTCTCCGAGCCGCCTATGCCCTGGCCTTTGCAGGTTTTCTTCGCTGCGGTGAGATCACCTATGACTCCTTCGATGGTGCTTTCAATCTCAAGCGTCGGGACGTCATCGTTCAAAACGATGAGTATCTCACTGTCGACCTCCCCGCCTCTAAAACCGACCCTTTCCGCTCTGGCACTCGACGAATTCCGCCGCCAGGGGCTGTCCCAAAAAGGCGATGTTTGATGGCGGCCAGAAGCTCGGCGATCATTTGTTCTGGTCAGGTAAGGCCAAGGTAAGGCGTCTCTGTGGCATGTCAAAGCGAAGCATAGTACCTAGGAAGCCAAGTTAGTGTAGTGGTTGTGATAAGTTTATGAGTAGTCTTTTCTTGCGTTGGTTACCTAAGCTTTTTCAGTTCGATTCCGCCTGCCATCATTTTTCAATGACTGCCGCAGAAAAGCAATTATCGAGACTCGGGTGTTGCAATTGGATGATACGAGACGCGCCATAGTTCCGGCATTGAACAAATATTTTTCTTTGTTTCTGAGCACTTGTAGAATTGATGGTACCCCGTCTGGTCCCCATCTTCGCTGTAATCATCTACTTATCCTGGTATTCAATGTGCTGCAGTTACAGGGACCCCCGGCAGACCCCGGACCCGCTATGTGGTCCAATATATGTGGACAGCATAATCATCCCATAAAGGTATCAACTATGTCTCTATGGGCGATATACTGTATATTTATTATTTGCGACATGTGTGGTAAATTAGGGTACAACTTACACTTTTAGCAACAACTTTGTTGTACCGCTGGCAACTTCGAGCTGAATGATAATTAGTATACAACCTCGCGGACGACAACTTTGAGAAGTGACATGTTTGTGATGTGACAACTGATTGTGATTCTATGCCGGCATCAACAACTTTCACTCTGCTCACAACAGTGTCGACAACAACTTTTTGTCCGCAACGAAACTGGGGCTACAACTCTTTCTGGAGGCAACTTCTTTTGTATACAACTTGGGATTGTAACAGTCTGTCTGGCTACAACTGAATCTGGCGACAAGTTTGTCTGGTAGCAACTTCTGACTTGTCACTTAGGAACTCTTGGTTTTGGTTCGGACTCTGAGTTTGATCTTTCCTCACTAAACTATATGCAGGAAATGCCAAAAATTTCTTTTGAAACATTGAGAGTATGCTATTTATGAGCCATGCTGCTGATTTACCTCGCATGATTTTACCGGGGCCGCTGGTCGCGCCTTATTAGCCTGTTTGCGATGCAGCCATTGAATGGCTAATGGCTACGCAAGTGCCCGAATTCCGGCGTATTGACGAAAGCTACCCCCGGTCTGAGCATCCAATTTTCATTCCAAATAGCTCTTCTTGACTTCGACATAAAAGTTTAGCCCATCAAACTTTCCTAATACGGAAATCGGTAGCCATTCAATGGCTCCAATGGCTCTTCGCAAACCCTCTATTTTACCACTTTGGGCTCCCAGTCGATCGGCGTCATATGCAGATCGTCATACTTTATTTGGATCGTCCCTGGTCGCCTCTCTCTCGCAATCAGCCTTATCTCAGCAGCTGCATAGTACTCAGGTGATACATCAGCCCATCACCAAGCATCTCTCTTTCACCGAAACGACATCCAATCCTTTATTTTTGCATCCAGCCCTTCCTCCCCTTCTACTGCCTCCGTTCTTCGATATACCTGTCCTTACCCATCTCAAATCCTTTCCATTCCTTTTCTGAGGTAATTCCAGCCGTTCCTCATCGCCGTCACAAGCATTTCTGACGAAGCATCCCTTTTTCCTGCGTCTGGCCTTATTCAGAGCCTGATTCTCTTCTGTTCTCTTCTCATTCCTTCACTCTCCTGCCTCTTCTATCCTCTCTCCTCTTCATTCTCTTCGTCAATATCCCTTTCTCCATGGTGAGTATACTGCTCTCATCACTGCTTCATTTCCATCCCCTCACTACATTGTCAGGCGATGTTTTCTTGGTCGTCCCTCCATCAGGAGAACCCTCCCGCCGTAAGTTGGCCAAATGTCACTAAAAGGTTGCTGAAATTTTGGCCATTATCCCATTTCGGCGAATTTGGCCAAATTATATTGTTGCCGGGAACGACGAATTGGGATTTTGCGGAATTTGGCCGAAGTTCAGTACATTCTCGTGGCATTAGATGCTTATTTCTTTACATTTCATTCGCTCGAATCACTTCAAAATCGGCAAAGGAGTGAATTGATGATGCGCTAACTAACTGTCTAGCGGTGTATGGCTCGGCAGTCAGAGGCAGAAATAGACGAGTGCTCCAAAACGCGACGGTGCCGAGACTGGCAAGCTGCGGCGAAGGCGACGGCGAGGAGATCGAGGACGACGAAGAAAGAGATAGAGACAATGTCGGAGGCGCTAGGCGGAGACGAGAACTAAGAAGCAGAGTCAAAGTCGGAGGCGGCGGCGGAGACGGAGACGGAAGCTAAAGTAACGGGACTTCTGAAGGTGCAAAAGTAGGTCGTATTCGTCGAGGATCGCTACTATATATACAGAATACGATAGGAGTGAGTGAGATAAAATATATAAGACTAGAACTCAGCGGAACTGAAAAACAAGCAAGTCTCGATGAAATATCGCGGAAAGGCGGAAGAGGGCGGTGAAAAGCAGTGAGAATGATAAGACTTGAGGTCATAAGTGACGCGAGGAGATATAGAATAGAATGGAACGTGAAAATGAGGTGAGTCGAGAGGCGAGGTGGTGGAAGGAAGCAAGAGGAAGCGATCAGTTTGTCTCAGAAGATGCCGAAAAACAGATGGTGGATGCCGTATGGGCGCTTGTGTGTCCGTGGTCAGTGCTCGAGCACGCTCAACATTAACTTGAAAAAATAAAGTAGTGCATGTTTATGTACGGTAAAAATAAGTGGATTAACAATGAAGCATTTACACGAGAACGTCCTCGTCAGCCACCCCAAGCTGCAATACCTTCATCGCCGAGCCAGTTGTTAGAGCTGCCACGGGCGCCTGATCGGCACTGCAGCGCGAAATCAATAGAATACCGACACAATATAATATAGATGCTCACCCGACTGCAAGGTACAGTTTGTGGAGCACCCGGTGTGCTTGTTCTTCGTCGTCGTTCCGCATGTCGGTGATGAACTTCAGAAGGCCCCTGTACGTTGTTTCAAGGCGTGCTTGGGTGTACCCGCCGGCGTCAACGTAACGGCCACTTGACCAGCCGTGTAGTCGGGCTCAAACCTAGAGGCAGGATATAAATGAAAGTAGCATGTATGATCTAAAAGAGACTTACGTAGACAGTGACAAGGGCCACCATGGTATCTGGGAGTTCAAATTCATTTGGATGGCTGTCAGGCCCTTTGAAAAGCTTCTTGTACTTGCGACCGAGGCAGCGTGGCTTTGAAAAGAATTTTTCGTTAATGGTGTCGATGATTGGCCCTGAATGGAAGGGAAGATTGGCCTGAAATTTTATCTGAAAGATCGAATGAATGCTGAAATATATAACAGAAAAACGATGGCCATACCTCGAGTTTAGGATTAGCAGCATCGTCGGCGGCGCCGTCGGCAGCAGCGGCAGCTTTCTTCCACACCACAGGGAAGATGAAGTGGTAGTCCTGGAGTGCTTTTTCGACGCGCTCGCGGTTGTCCTTCTTTGTTGAGCTGTAGCCGGTGAGTTTGAAATAGTCGTCCGTCTTTGGGGTGATGAATTTGACGATGTCGTTACGGAGGATGGCGACGCGAGGAAAGATCTTTATGATGTGTATGTCAGACCAAGTAGCAGTGTAAGTTAGCGACGACGCACCAAGCTGGCAATGATGAGGCAGAAGTCCTCGTCTATCCTAGCGCGTTCTTTAATATGCTGTGCCTTCGCGTCTCAGCGAAGATTGAGTCTATGAAAGTGATGAACCAGACCGTATTTACCCCTTTATTCACCACCTTAATTGATGATTCGTATGCGGCCCGAGACATCGGATGCGCCGAAGTGTGGGTCAAGAATTGAATCTGAAAGCAATGGGAAGGAAGACAAGAAGACAAGAGAGACGAAATAACATTAAGAACAGACCCCCTAGATTCAAGATTATCCCGCTATAAGTGTATTCCATGCCGACCAAAGCCAACTCCCGGAGACGATTTGTAGCCTTCTTCTTCCCAGTGGTGCGCCACATGGGGGGGGGGGGGGGGGGGGGGGGGGGGGGGTAGACAGAGCCCTGAGACTTGTTGGTGCCGCGCTTGGCCGTGCACGAGGAGTCGATGGCATAGGGAAGGCCTTGATGAGCGGGATGAGACTTTGGGAACCGTTTCTGCTCCTTCTCCGTGGCGTCGATGTCGATCCGTTCGAGCGGTAAAGCACCATCTTTGACGAGAATCGGCCCAAAGTATTCGTCACAGATGATGAATGAGCATTTGGCTTCTCTGGCCTCGGGCATTGGACGTTGATTGGACGACGAGCAGCGGCGATGATGAAGTCAAGAGAGAAGATCAACAAACATCACGTGTGGATTCGCGCTGTCAATCAAGTTACGGCACCCGGTCTGAACAAGTTGCCGTCGATGAGCGTTTTAGCGTTGTCAGCCTCAAAACATTGTTGCTGGCTAGAGTTGTAGTCCGGAAACTTGTACCTGATTTAGTTGCTACCTAGGGAAGTTGTAGTTGCTTGCCTATCCTTCCAATGTTGTCAACCTGACATTTCGCAGTTGTCACCTTGGAAAGTTGTAATCTCAAATGTTGCGCTCCATCCAAGTTGTGGTCAAGTCGGTTGTGTGCCCTCAAAGTTGTTAACCCTTTGAGTTGCCAATATTTTGTCTTCAAAATGTCCTAGTTGCCGCTAATTTACTCAAAAAAAGGTCAAGTTGTCGATTTTGAATTTTTATACAGTATATGTGCCATACATACCCAAGCATTCTTCAAGAAGATGTGCAGGGAGTCGGGTGTTCCTGTCCTTCAACTTCTAGGCTGGATCCGAACCCGTTGGGCCTCAATGTTCACTTTTCTTGACCGTCTGATCCTGCTTCGCCTGGTGAGTTTTGTTTCATTCGTTTATTTGCTCGTTGTTGATTTTCTAGGCGGTGAACCGGTTCGTGCTTCTCGCCGACGACAGTCCCGAAGTTCCAAACCTCGTCAAAAAATCCTACGCAACTTTTCGACTTTCAACACAGGACTGGGATCAACTAGAGAGGATTCGCGAAGTGCTTCAGGTACAATATAATGCTGTGGATAGTTTATTATAATTAATTTGCTTTCGTTCACAACATTCAACAATCCTTTTCAAGTTCTCGTTTTCCGACTGTTTGGCGCACTCTCCCACTACTAGAAGCTATGGCCGAGACTTGGCGTAATATGGCGGACACGGAGCGATTTGCCGACATGCGGGAGTCCATTCTTGCGGGCCTCGACAATCTTGAGAAATGGTATGGGAAGACCGACGATACAGATGTATATTTTATTTGCCTTGGTAAGTCGTGAATGTTGTCGCTTGAATATTGCTGATATTGTCTAGCGCTGGACCCTAACATTAAAACCGCATACACGCAAGAGTCGTGGGACTCTGAAGCGCATGAAGAAGGGCTCGCAAAGCTCGAATCCGTGGTATGCCTGCTCCATTTCGAGTGCGCAAATATATTTAACTCATTTTATTACAGTATGATTCGTATTATGTAGCTCCGACCACCGAAAATGTGCCTGAAGTTGCGCAGACCGGTAAGTGTATTGCCACGGTTATATTTTCTTTTGTTTGAAGGTTTCAGCAGTACCGGCAGCACCCGTACAGTATGGTTACTCTTGGATTCAATCAAAACTCCGAGCGCGCAAGAACAAAGATGTTTCCGAGGTTGATCCACGGGCGGAATTGAATGCTTACCTTGGTACGCCACTGCAGGATGTCCATGACGTTGTTAAGTGGTGGGGGGTACGTCTATTCACTCGAAATTCACTGTCAAATTTAGCTGATATTTTATGTGCACTTGTAGCATCACGCATCTCAGTACCCCACTCTAGCTCGAATCGCTCGCGACTACTTGGCTATCCAGGGCTCTGCAACAGCCTCTGAGCGTGCATTCTCTAACGGTTCATTCACCAGCACCCCCCACCGCAATCGGCTCGCACCCGACATGTTCGAGGCGTTGCAGTTGTTGAAGAGCGCGTACCGTAACGGGCATGTGAGCGCCGCGGAGGAAGCACGGAAGCGGGTCGTCGAAGCGCTGGATCAGGCCCCCGGTCACTGACATATAGGTCTGTAACATCCATAGAGTATGGTGCGCTCGGCCTAAACACCACCAAATAGGTCCCATCATTGATGTGATCATTGATGTCCCAAATTGACCGAAGGAAAAAATTTAAATTTAAATTGTATTGTTTGCTGCACAATTGGGGCCAGGCAGAGTTAAAACATACCAGGAAGTCTCAATTGGTGTAGCAGCGAGGTCACAGAGGTCTCTGAGAGCATATAAAATGAGGGAGTAGATCAGTGGTGACCTAAATTAGGCATGTTTCGTAAGCTCACGTGACTGATTGATTGTTTGCATCACTGATGTCTCAAATCGGCCCCGCGGAAAAAGTATTTATTGTGAGTTTTGAGCGGATGAAGAATCCCTCTTGAGGGATTGTACTACTATCTAATCGGAGTGTTTTGGCCAGATAATCAGTCGTGGGAAGGTTTTGATCAGGTGGAATAAATTTCGTTCTTGTTTGGTGGTGTTTAGGCCGAGCGCACCATAAAACAACGTCCAATTTGAGAGGTCTATTTCGCGAACCAGCCATCTGACGGAGGTTTTGACTAGATAGGGCGATGCAGCTCCTCTAAACTAAGCGTTTGCTAGTCTCACCAAGTCAGACTCTACAAGATTTATGATAGTCGATAAATCTATTATATAGAGTCTGAACTTGATGGCGCCTGTCATCCAAGACCTCGGATTCCGTGACACACGTGCCAGTTCACACGGTCGGATAAGGAAATGACACGTCGTTCGGAAAACTTGGCGGTCCAACTTGAGCCCAATATGGAGCTTGTTGGCTGCATAAAGGGCTTGGAACCCCACATTTACACTTGCCGGGGCTAATATTTACCACTGTGAAGCATCTGGGACTTTGGGCGGGGTCGTAACCAGTACGTATGCCGAAGATACTGTACTTATTCCATGAACACAATATTGCTTGATGATTATGGTCCTAAAGCGTAAAATAGCACTGAATTATGTCTATCTATGGGCTGGGCAGTCTTTCAATACTTCTCTAGGCTTGCGAAGCCTTCACAGTGGGTCGTCGCTGCGTACCACAGCACCGACGCGCATACGTGTCCCCATTGGGGCGTGGGGAAATGCACATGATGTTACAGCCGTGACAAAACCGAGGTCCGGGTCGAACCCCGCCAACAATTTCAGACTAAGCGTTTGCGCGCATTTTCAGAAAAAAATCGTGGTTTTTGAAGCCGCCAGAGCGCCATCAGTGCCGAAAAATAGAGTAAATCAGGCCAAAATTCGGGTTTTCAATGTTACAGACCTATATGTCAGTGACCGGGGGCCTGCTGGATCTGTTACACCACCGTTTGTTACGGACGTCCAAATGACATGTCGATGTCTGATGTCAGCGTGTCATCTCCGGAACATCCCCAGGAGACCGAAACATCACAGGCAGCGATGTTCTGAGGACATCCTGCGCTCGAGGTTTCTGGACATATTTCGGATTTGCTGACGACGGTTCCGGCTTCCCATTAAATGATAAATTTTAATTCATAAAATTGTAAAAAAAAAAAAGAGAATGAGTTCAAGTGTGTACATAAAATCAAAGTACACTCGAGTACACTACAATTCTAAGAGAGAGCGCGGGGAGAGAGCAATGAGAGGAGAGGAGGAGAGTGAATGCATGAAACGAGAGGCAGGGCGGGGAAGGGGACTCGAGGTGGGAGAGGGACTTGAGTCTTGAACACACGGAGGGGTGAGTGGAAAGAGCGCTTGAAGTGGGAAGAGGACTTGAAGGGACAATATTGAGGTGCTTGGGTGCTTGAGGTAGGCGCTTCTGAAGCTTGCAGTCTTGATTTTTGTTTGGAGCTTGCGACCCCGGGGTTTTGCAGCCTTGAGATCTCGCACACTTGAAATCTTGACTCTTGCTCTCTTGCCCTCGACGAAAGCTTGCTCCGAACCATACTTGCGACAGCCATTGGCCTTGAAGCACCTTGATGTGTGTGCGGTCAAAGATAAAGAGCCTCTGAAGAGGCGAGCATGGGGAGTGGGCAGACAGGGTGGGGGGAAGAGGAAGGGAGAAGACAAGAGCGACGACGTGGCAGCCAAGACTGACAAACATCAACATGACAACACGTTGCCACGTGTAAATTTGACACCGCCTCTTCTTTGGATTTCTTGCCAAGTTGGAGTCGAAGTTCGGGTCGAAGTCTCTTCTGCGAGCGGGGAAGTATATACAGGCTGCTCGAAACCTTTGAAGAGGAGATTTTATAGACTCCCAAAAGAACTATCTATTGTAAATGCAAACATCCCTCGAGTCCACAGGCTTAACAACATGAGGTAGACACTTGAGATTCTCAGAGCAGGCTGGGATATTTTGAGATGTCCTTGGAACCTCCACCAGCTCATCGAGCTGAGGTTCTGCGGAGGTTCCGGAAAATGAGCTTCCCTGGACATCGCCAATTATTGTTCCGGGGAGATCAGGCCTCGGACATCATTTCCACATCCTGTCAAAATGGTGGTGTAGAAGAGGATGTTGAAAAGTATGTAGTTACACTTAGCTGATGTACTTGCTTGTCGAGTAGCGCTTAGAAAAATTCAGGTTCGTTTGGGTTCGAACCTCTACTGAACCTGAACCGAACCCTTCCCGCACCGAACCCAGGTTCGGTGCGAGGTTCGGGAGTTTGGGTCGAACCGAACCCCAGGTGCGGTTCGGGGTTGGGATTTTTTGGCAAACCTAACCGAGCCCCGGCAACACTATGTAGGCACAGGTGGACAAGCCAGTTTTTGCGATAGTGATGCGCACTCCAGAGCGGATTTGCCAACTTTCCGCCGCCAGGGGCTATCCCAAAAAGGCGATTTTTGATGGCGGCAATGTTTCGGGCAATATCACGGCAAGCTCGGCATTGCCTCAACTTGGCGTGAAATTTGCGTGAAATTGTTGCAACTATTTCGCCAAGTTGCAATTTGTCCACAAATGCTTTGGAGACATATGGCACATATACTGTATAAAAATTCAAAATCGACAACTTGACCTTTTTTTGAGTAAATTAGCGGCAACTAGGACATTTTGAAGACAAAATATTGGCAACTCAAAGGGTTAACAACTTTGAGGGCACACAACCGACTTGACCACAACTTGGATGGAGCGCAACATTTGAGATTACAACTTTCCAAGGTGACAACTGCGAAATGTCAGGTTGACAACATTGGAAGGATAGGCAAGCAACTACAACTTCCCTAGGTAGCAACTAAATCAGGTACAAGTTTCCGGACTACAACTCTAGCCAGCAACAATGTTTTGAGGCTGACAACGCTAAAACGCTCATCGACGGCAACTTGTTCAGACCGGGTGCCGTAACTTGATTGACAGCGCGAATCCACACGTGATGTTTGTTGATCTTCTCTCTTGACTTCATCATCGCCGCTGCTCGTCGTCCAATCAACGTCCAATGCCCGAGGCCAGAGAAGCCAAATGCTCATTCATCATCTGTGACGAATACTTTGGGCCGATTCTCGTCAAAGATGGTGCTTTACCGCTCGAACGGATCGACATCGACGCCACGGAGAAGGAGCAGAAACGGTTCCCAAAGTCTCATCCCGCTCATCAAGGCCTTCCCTATGCCATCGACTCCTCGTGCACGGCCAAGCGCGGCACCAACAAGTCTCAGGGCTCTGTCTACCCCCCCCCCCCCCCCCCCCCCCCCCCCCCATGTGGCGCACCACTGGGAAGAAGAAGGCTACAAATCGTCTCCGGGAGTTGGCTTTGGTCGGCATGGAATACACTTATAGCGGGATAATCTTGAATCTAGGGGGTCTGTTCTTAATGTTATTTCGTCTCTCTTGTCTTCTTGTCTTCCTTCCCATTGCTTTCAGATTCAATTCTTGACCCACACTTCGGCGCATCCGATGTCTCGGGCCGCATACGAATCATCAATTAAGGTGGTGAATAAAGGGGTAAATACGGTCTGGTTCATCACTTTCATAGACTCAATCTTCGCTGAGACGCGAAGGCACAGCATATTAAAGAACGCGCTAGGATAGACGAGGACTTCTGCCTCATCATTGCCAGCTTGGTGCGTCGTCGCTAACTTACACTGCTACTTGGTCTGACATACACATCATAAAGATCTTTCCTCGCGTCGCCATCCTCCGTAACGACATCGTCAAATTCATCACCCCAAAGACGGACGACTATTTCAAACTCACCGGCTACAGCTCAACAAAGAAGGACAACCGCGAGCGCGTCGAAAAAGCACTCCAGGACTACCACTTCATCTTCCCTGTGGTGTGGAAGAAAGCTGCCGCTGCTGCCGACGGCGCCGCCGACGATGCTGCTAATCCTAAACTCGAGGTATGGCCATCGTTTTTCTGTTATATATTTCAGCATTCATTCGATCTTTCAGATAAAATTTCAGGCCAATCTTCCCTTCCATTCAGGGCCAATCATCGACACCATTAACGAAAAATTCTTTTCAAAGCCACGCTGCCTCGGTCGCAAGTACAAGAAGCTTTTCAAAGGGCCTGACAGCCATCCAAATGAATTTGAACTCCCAGATACCATGGTGGCCCTTGTCACTGTCTACGTAAGTCTCTTTTAGATCATACATGCTACTTTCATTTATATCCTGCCTCTAGGTTTGAGCCCGACTACACGGCTGGTCAAGTGGCCGTTACGTTGACGCCGGCGGGTACACCCAAGCACGCCTTGAAACAACGTACAGGGGCCTTCTGAAGTTCATCACCGACATGCGGAACGACGACGAAGAACAAGCACACCGGGTGCTCCACAAACTGTACCTTGCAGTCGGGTGAGCATCTATATTATATTGTGTCGGTATTCTATTGATTTCGCGCTGCAGTGCCGATCAGGCGCCCGTGGCAGCTCTAACAACTGGCTCGGCGATGAAGGTATTGCAGCTTGGGGTGGCTGACGAGGACGTTCTCGTGTAAATGCTTCATTGTTAATCCACTTATTTTTACCGTACATAAACATGCACTACTTTATTTTTTCAAGTTAATGTTGAGCGTGCTCGAGCACTGACCACGGACACACAAGCGCCCATACGGCATCCACCATCTGTTTTTCGGCATCTTCTGAGACAAACTGATCGCTTCCTCTTGCTTCCTTCCACCACCTCGCCTCTCGACTCACCTCATTTTCACGTTCCATTCTATTCTATATCTCCTCGCGTCACTTATGACCTCAAGTCTTATCATTCTCACTGCTTTTCACCGCCCTCTTCCGCCTTTCCGCGATATTTCATCGAGACTTGCTTGTTTTTCAGTTCCGCTGAGTTCTAGTCTTATATATTTTATCTCACTCACTCCTATCGTATTCTGTATATATAGTAGCGATCCTCGACGAATACGACCTACTTTTGCACCTTCAGAAGTCCCGTTACTTTAGCTTCCGTCTCCGTCTCCGCCGCCGCCTCCGACTTTGACTCTGCTTCTTAGTTCTCGTCTCCGCCTAGCGCCTCCGACATTGTCTCTATCTCTTTCTTCGTCGTCCTCGATCTCCTCGCCGTCGCCTTCGCCGCAGCTTGCCAGTCTCGGCACCGTCGCGTTTTGGAGCACTCGTCTATTTCTGCCTCTGACTGCCGAGCCATACACCGCTAGACAGTTAGTTAGCGCATCATCAATTCACTCCTTTGCCGATTTTGAAGTGATTCGAGCGAATGAAATGTAAAGAAATAAGCATCTAATGCCACGAGAATGTACTGAACTTCGGCCAAATTCCGCAAAATCCCAATTCGTCGTTCCCGGCAACAATATAATTTGGCCAAATTCGCCGAAATGGGATAATGGCCAAAATTTCAGCAACCTTTTAGTGACATTTGGCCAACTTACGGCGGGAGGGTTCTCCTGATGGAGGGACGACCAAGAAAACATCGCCTGACAATGTAGTGAGGGGATGGAAATGAAGCAGTGATGAGAGCAGTATACTCACCATGGAGAAAGGGATATTGACGAAGAGAATGAAGAGGAGAGAGGATAGAAGAGGCAGGAGAGTGAAGGAATGAGAAGAGAACAGAAGAGAATCAGGCTCTGAATAAGGCCAGACGCAGGAAAAAGGGATGCTTCGTCAGAAATGCTTGTGACGGCGATGAGGAACGGCTGGAATTACCTCAGAAAAGGAATGGAAAGGATTTGAGATGGGTAAGGACAGGTATATCGAAGAACGGAGGCAGTAGAAGGGGAGGAAGGGCTGGATGCAAAAATAAAGGATTGGATGTCGTTTCGGTGAAAGAGAGATGCTTGGTGATGGGCTGATGTATCACCTGAGTACTATGCAGCTGCTGAGATAAGGCTGATTGCGAGAGAGAGGCGACCAGGGACGATCCAAATAAAGTATGACGATCTGCATATGACGCCGATCGACTGGGAGCCCAAAGTGGTAAAATAGAGGGTTTGCGAAGAGCCATTGGAGCCATTGAATGGCTACCGATTTCCGTATTAGGAAAGTTTGATGGGCTAAACTTTTATGTCGAAGTCAAGAAGAGCTATTTGGAATGAAAATTGGATGCTCAGACCGGGGGTAGCTTTCGTCAATACGCCGGAATTCGGGCACTTGCGTAGCCATTAGCCATTCAATGGCTGCATCGCAAACAGGCTAATAAGGCGCGACCAGCGGCCCCGGTAAAATCATGCGAGGTAAATCAGCAGCATGGCTCATAAATAGCATACTCTCAATGTTTCAAAAGAAATTTTTGGCATTTCCTGCATATAGTTTAGTGAGGAAAGATCAAACTCAGAGTCCGAACCAAAACCAAGAGTTCCTAAGTGACAAGTCAGAAGTTGCTACCAGACAAACTTGTCGCCAGATTCAGTTGTAGCCAGACAGACTGTTACAATCCCAAGTTGTATACAAAAGAAGTTGCCTCCAGAAAGAGTTGTAGCCCCAGTTTCGTTGCGGACAAAAAGTTGTTGTCGACACTGTTGTGAGCAGAGTGAAAGTTGTTGATGCCGGCATAGAATCACAATCAGTTGTCACATCACAAACATGTCACTTCTCAAAGTTGTCGTCCGCGAGGTTGTATACTAATTATCATTCAGCTCGAAGTTGCCAGCGGTACAACAAAGTTGTTGCTAAAAGTGTAAGTTGTACCCTAATTTACCACACATGTCGCAAATAATAAATATACAGTATATCGCCCATAGAGACATAGTTGATACCTTTATGGGATGATTATGCTGTCCACATATATTGGACCACATAGCGGGTCCGGGGTCTGCCGGGGGTCCCTGTAACTGCAGCACATTGAATACCAGGATAAGTAGATGATTACAGCGAAGATGGGGACCAGACGGGGTACCATCAATTCTACAAGTGCTCAGAAACAAAGAAAAATATTTGTTCAATGCCGGAACTATGGCGCGTCTCGTATCATCCAATTGCAACACCCGAGTCTCGATAATTGCTTTTCTGCGGCAGTCATTGAAAAATGATGGCAGGCGGAATCGAACTGAAAAAGCTTAGGTAACCAACGCAAGAAAAGACTACTCATAAACTTATCACAACCACTACACTAACTTGGCTTCCTAGGTACTATGCTTCGCTTTGACATGCCACAGAGACGCCTTACCTTGGCCTTACCTGACCAGAACAAATGATCGCCGAGCTTCTGGCCGCCATCAAACATCGCCTTTTTGGGACAGCCCCTGGCGGCGGAATTCGTCGAGTGCCAGAGCGGAAAGGGTCGGTTTTAGAGGCGGGGAGGTCGACAGTGAGATACTCATCGTTTTGAACGATGACGTCCCGACGCTTGAGATTGAAAGCACCATCGAAGGAGTCATAGGTGATCTCACCGCAGCGAAGAAAACCTGCAAAGGCCAGGGCATAGGCGGCTCGGAGAGTCTCGGCTAGCTCACGAGAAACACCCCGCGGAAGAGAGATAGGGTCGGAGAGGGAGGCAATGATTTGGGCGAGGACGGGTTGCGTAATTGGAAGTCGCTCCTTACGTTCTGCATCCCCGTACACCCGGCGTATACCACGAATCACACGCTCGAGAACGCGTGATTGGAAACCAACATAGCGCTTGATTATCGGGAATTCCTAAGGATTCCGAAGGATTGATTCCTGAAGAACTCCCTAGCTATCCTTATCATTCCTTAGGATTTATCGGGACAGGCTTCAGGAATCTGAAGGAATCACTCAGAATGCCGAGGTTTCGGAAGGATTTGCACGGAGTTACAAGGAATATCAAGGATTTGTAGTGATTCATATGCAAAATAGGTCAGGTACAAAGTCGAATGTTTTTTGTCCAATGGCGGCCTTCATAAATATCCTTGTAAATATCTCGATTCTCGAACATGATGCGGCGGAGATGATCAAAGTATCGGGGATCTTCCTTGCGACTTTCAAGGCCAACCGAAAATTCACGAAGACCGCTCTCGCTCAACTAAGGACGGAAGGCGTACAGGCCAGGAGGAAAAGCGGTAGCTTGTCCGGAAGTTCGATCCTGCAGCCGTGCACTGTGCAGAGGGAAGGTTTTGAAATTCATGATGTTGTTCAGGACCTTGTGTTAGGTATTTCGTCGTCATTCGTGTTGAATTTCATGATCTTTTGTCGGATTTCATGACGAAACGTTACAGCTGTTTTATGGTTTTTGTCCGGTTTTTGATGGAGTGGGGTTCTTCAAAAGTTGTTTACCTGTGATTGCTTGTGCATACCCTCGCCGAGGAGCCGGAGGCAGTTGAACCGCTCCACCGCAGCCCCACTGCATTCACTGGTGGAGCAAAATGCCCAATCTGAGGTGCCTTACGGCGACTCAGAGGCATACAGGTGTAAACAAGAAACGAAATGCCCCACTCGATCAAAAACCGGACAAAATCCGTAAAACAGCTATATGATCCGGGGTCCTGAAATTCCTAACGACTGTGGGCCCGTTCCTAACGTTTGTGCGATAGCGTCAGATTTTCAGATCCAATTTTCTTCGTGTGTGTATGGTTCAATATATAGATGACTAAGTACTAAGAATACACTCGCAAAACCAAATTTGAACCAGTCTTACCAGCCGCCAAACGAGCCGCCAGACAGCATAGCCGCTCCAATCCGCATGCCATTAGAGCCGCCAGGTGGCTTCTGGCGGCTCACCGCAAACTCTCTAATGTCGCCTGGCCATTGCCGATTTCTTGGTTAGAATATTTCACTTTCACTGTGGGGTCCGGAAGAAGGAGTCCGGGGTTGCAGAGGCAGAATGGCAGAGAAAGACTTGATTACCTGCCTCAAACTCGCGAGTTTAGTACACACAATTTTGGTTTTCGCTGTTCAAATTCCGCGTTTTGTAACCCTAAGTTAGGAGTACCTCCGATTCCTCTGAAATAAAAATTTCACCTATAAACCATACCCTAGTTCCTGCTAAATCTCGAATCCCGAAGGATTTTGAGCAAAATTGGGACTGGTCATTGTTGCTTCCTTCCTTTGCATAAAAGATACACTAGGCAAATCCAACAAGGAACGAGTCTCCCGGTGCCCTCTTAAGTAGTCTGAAGCGCTCGCGGACCGACAGAGGTCCAAGAGGGTGGAAGAAAGAGGCAAAGCATCCCAAGTGACCGCGGATCATCATAACCAAATGATGAGCTTCTTCGACGCATCGCGGGCGCGTCAATCCGCCCCCGTTTTGTTTCAAACTTGACAGGTATGTAGCCGATAGGTATATGAACACTTTCTACCTTGGACTTTTTCTCAAAGCGCCCTGATTCTACGGCGTAATTTCACGCGCCGAACAGCTGTTGGTAGGATATTGAGATTTTGAGATTCGCGTATTTCGCTACAAATTTGGTATGGCTGGATGCGCCTCGCAAAACGGTGAATTTTGGTTATGGTCTCAAAGGAATCCACTCGGAATTGAGGGAGGAATAAATCATATACTGTAGCGCCTCAAAATTCTATCAAAATGCGGCTGTGCCAATATATTTGCAAACTGCAATAAACCCTCTCTTTGCATGGGTTTGGGTCAATCTGACCATGGTACGGGATGGTCCGACTGTGGGGCCGCAGTCAGGCTGACCGCGCCGCCACAGCCGGTTTGACCGCCGACACGGCTGATCTGACTGTGGTTTACGAGCTTGTAAAAACACGGGATTTATGGGTAGTTATAGGCAGTATAGACTTTATGGTGTGATATTGTGTATTAGACTCAACAGAATAAAGACATATGACAGGAACAGCCAGATTGACTGTGTTGAGAATGACTGTGCGGCGCACAGTCGGCAGGCCACGGTCAAAATTTAGGCGGTCAGAATAACCGCGCGAAAAATCAAATAACCGCGGCGTGGTCATACCGGCTGTGACTTCTCTCTACAGTGAAGCTCGACAGCTTGGTCATCGCAGGCACGGGCATGGGCAAGACGACCCCATTTGTCCTGCCTCTCCTCCTTCCTCAAAACAAGTCGAAGCTCGTCCTCGTTATATCTCCATTACTCTCCCTGAAAAAACAACAAGTAAGTGTTCTATGTGCAACTACACGTTCTCATCCTGTGTCAGATGAAGACATTCAATCAACTCGGAATCTCTGCGGCAACCGTCAATAACGAGACGTTGGATGAGGGTTTGCTAAAGGTGCGTTACCAGAAGCTGCTTTTCACTTTTTCTTTGGCTAATTAAACGTGTGCAGCGGCTAAAATCTCACGAGTTCCAAGCTGTTTTTGTCGGGCCTGAGATGCTCATGGAGAACCCACTCTTCCACCCCTGGATCCGGCACAAGGACACGCTCGGGCGCGTTCTCTTCGTCGCCATTGACGAAGCTCATCTCATCCGCATCTGGGGAAGCGACTTTCGGCCTCAATACCAATTGTTGTCCCGTCTCCGCTCGCTGCTACCCACTCGCGTCCCTGTTCTTCCCACATCCGCCACCATTACACCCGAGGCCGAGCGCGAGATCTGCGCGGCCCAAGGACGTGGGGAGACTCGGCGGAATCAGTGGTGCCAGCTTTCAACTCATCGGGGTCAAGCTCTTCATCGCCGTCAATGGATGGCGTTGGTGATGGGCAGCGCGATTGACTGGGCTCCGAGTCCGTGTTGATGTCTTCCTCCAGGTTGTCATCATCCGAGTCAAGCTCAGGAAGATCGTGCTCATCGTCATCGTCGAGGGCGAGTGACGGCTCAATGCTGCTCTTGCTCGATACCTCCGAAACACGCTCATCGCGGCCGATTGAGAGCAGATCTGACTCGGCGGCGGCTCGTGGGAAGCTTTCGATGTGTTCTGAGCTCGTAGATTGTGTATTGCTCGATGACGAGTGCCCTAATACAGCGTCGACGTTGGACATAGCAAGCGGCGGGGTTATGGTAGGTCCTCCAATGGAAGTGGCCCAGACCTTCCTAAGTCCCCACATCCATCATCACGAAAATCAATCAAACGTCAAAACTGTCATTGGAATTACAGATTAGGAAAGAGCTCCGGCTCTGCGTAAACTACGCCAACAAGGATTACGCAGGAAGGTCTGGGTATCCGAGACTACTATGTGGACCATTGTCCACATACTCGACATGTTATCTACATGCGGAATATAAGGTAACAAGCGTTTAAGTAAGTAAATATTATGTAGACCCGTCTCTCAACTGTTCGGCATTAGGGAGTTTGTGCGAGCGACCCAGGTCGCTTTTCAACCGCTCAGATCTCCGCAACAACAGATACCAGGTATGAGCTCCAAGCGACCTAGAGTATCGCCCTGGGGCATTCCTAGGTCGCTGGGACCTCACACCTGAGGCTGCTCGTTGTGGAGATCTGAGCGGTTGCAAAGCGACCCGGGTCGCTTTGCACAAACCCGCTATTATCGGCCTTAATCGGGTTTATCTCAGGATCAAACGGAACCGTTGGTCAATCAGCTCGGATGCAGTTTGGGTATCCGAGACTAAGGCTCCATTCGGTTGCGTCACTTTGGAGCACTTGACGTATTTCTCACCAAAAGTTTGGCGTGGAATTTTTCCTAAGTGCTCTGAAGTAAGACACGACAGCCGAATGGAGCCTTAGGTAAGATCTAAGATTCCTGACGTTTCGTTAGAATACACGTCATGAATTTCAAGACTCGTTTCATGATGCTCCAAAACTTCTCAAAGTTACAAGGTGTGATACCGCACTCATATTCAACTGTGGGACCACATTACAGGATAATGCATATAATTCTCTTTCAAAAAGTGACATAAAAATCTTGAACCTGCATTCACGACGAAACATCACGAATTTCGGCCTCGAAAAACCAGCAAATTTTTGAAGTCCTGTGCAGCGCACTCCCCGAAAATCCCCTTGGTGTGAATTTCTTGAACGATGAGTTTTTCCTTCATATGGAAGACGCGCGCGACCAAATCAGGACGATCATAGGATGACTGTCCCGGAAGAAGAGCTTGGAGGCCTCAAGCCCAGTCAAAAGCGTCCGCCCCGCAAGATGGTAGAGAATTCATCCCTTCGTTGGAAGAGACAGTAAGCGAAGTAGCGGATTTGGCTGAGACGCCTGTTTGCGTCACGTCCCGGCTCTGTTGGTTCCATGAGCAGGTCAGGGTGCCATCCGTGTTCGCCTCGAGGGAGTAAGAGGACATAGAACAGGGGACAGTAGGCGGGGTGCAGCTCGGAATGCGGAGCATCGGCGAACCCGGAGCACGGTAGTGGAGGATGACAGTGTTGCAGTTAAGGGCTTAAGGGCTTAGCCTTAATAAGCCCTTAACCCTTATTAAGGTAAGGTCTTAATATTGGGACAAAATTTGTGAAGGCCTTATTAACCCTTAACCGGAGTTTGCCGGCATCAATCTGAAGCGAACCATGAAGCCGAAAGGCTACTCTTGTGAACTTCCCATTGGGCCCACCACCCTCCCAACCGCCTTGCCGTCATTGCCATACTGATTTCAGAACAATTCATCAGAATGACTTCGGCCGCGAGGTGGCAACATCTGGGTGTGGTATTTTTGCCAAGTAACAAAGAGATGTAGGCCGCACAGTTATTTCCTTAGTTTACATAGTGAGTTGCGTGCTTTCCAGGACTCTGAATGGCATTTTTTTGGTGCCTCTCGGATCTTTCCATTTTTGGAAATAAGCCTTAATTTGGCCCTTAATTTGAGCACCCTTAATAAGCACCTAAGCCCTTAATTTTGGAGAGCACCCTTATTAAGACCCTTAACTGCAACACTGGAGGATAATGTCTCGTCGCTCTTCTTCAGGACGACCGCCATCCTGGCTTGACGAAGAACCAACATCAGTAAGCACAACGGCAACCTCGTCAGTTAAAGGAAGGTTGTATCGGTGGCGGTCTGTCCCAGGCAATATGGTTGCGGACCGAACTTCGTGACAAGTCGCGGTCCCAATTTGGTAATTGATACTGTCACGTCAGTTTTCATTGCGACATCCTGGGATTGCGTAAATAGCATTGCAAGAAGGTAATCTACAAACGTACTGGAGCAAAACTTCGAAAAAACGGGTTTTCCGTGTTTTGCACGGCAATTTCGCGCTTTTGATTGCGGATCACTCGGACCGGTGGCTGTGCAGCAGCATCAATGTCGCCTGGCCATTGCCGTTTTCCTGGTTAGGAAATTTCACTTTCACTGTGGGGTCCGGAAGAAGGAGTCTGGGGTTGCAGAGGCAGAATGGCAGAAAAAGACTTGATTACCTGCCTCAAACTCGCGAGTTTAGTACACACAATTTTGATTTTTCGCTGTTCAAATTTCGCGTTTTGTAACCCTAAGTTAGGAGTACCTCCGATTCCTCTGAAATAAAATTTTCACCTATAAACAATACCCTAGTTCCGGCTAAATCTCGAATCCCGAAGGATTTTGAGCAAAATTGGGACTGGTCATGAAGTTTTGGCCGCAACCATACTCGAAGGTGGACCAAAGATCGGGAGCCGGGTCTTGGCCGAGTCCGAAGTTATCTGGCCATCACGCTGTTATCTGCCAGATAACGGCGGTACATACTCGACTTTGCCAGTTCAGATTCTCGAAATAACAAGTCAGAAGCATTCAGTTACAGCCGTTTCAGAAAAAGAATGCGGGTTTTGATCTTCTTTCCTTTTCGATTTTAATTGACAGTTGTTGACGATTCCGTCAACGGCACCGTGCGGCTCCACAAGTCTCCACAGCTGCCGTGAGCTTGTCGGTGTAAACAACTGGGCTCAAGCACGCATTTGAGCCCTGCTGGAGGTCAGATTGGAGCTCTGATGTATTCACAAAGGTTCAGGGAGCCTCACCAACTCACTCTCTGGCAAGAGAATGCGCTGAAAGAGACGAATAGCTGATTCGGCAAGGGTGGAGCCGAGGACGCGGGACCAAACACAGGTCAGCAGATTTCGAAAACGAAAATCAATCAAAACCCGCATTCTTTTTCCGAAACGGCTGTATCTCTCCTCTGCACACTAGAGCAATCTTGAGACTCACCGACATCGAGAGAGGCAGGAAATTGCAAGAATGTTATCTGCCAGGTGGCAGTGCTGGCAGATAACACCCAGTTGATCGGAACATCAACCCGTGAAACAGGTATTTGCGAGAGGCGTCTGAGGCAGATTTTTGGGGAAGAGCCCCTCGGAGGTCAATAGCCCTTACATAGTCCGCGAATTTATCACGCAAATTTGCGCTTTCTCGAGGCGTTCAAGACTCAGATCAATAGCCAAGCAAATAATAATATTTGGGCCCCCTTCTAATGCACGTGCTGTTGATAGTGGGTCAGATCTGAGGCCTCTTGGATTTTCCCTATTTTTTTCGCAGCCGACTTGGGAGGATTTATCTACCTCGATTCCGTTGTCTAACAGAATATAAATTGTGTGGAGGAACAAGGCAAAAAAAAAAAAAAAAGGTTATGTCATGCGAATCAATGGCATCTGTGGGAAATTACAGTCTAGATACATGATGAGGACCGCTGCGAAGTGGCCGCAGGAGCTTCGACCTGCGCAAGAAGTTTTTCAGGCGTGCAACCTCACCTTCGGCAAGTTCACGTGCCGCCTCAGAAGTTTCAAGCGCCGCTTTGGAGGTTGCAAGCGCCGCTTCGGAGGTTGCCAGCGCCGCTTCGGCGTGCCGCCGAGCAAGCGTTTGCTCCACCAAAGGCCGGTTATTCACCTGCGGACTGTGTTAACGACATGTACGAAGGAGAAAAATGCCTGGACACCTCTTGCTGTTGCCGCACGTTCTCGACAAATTCTGAGAAGGCGGCTTCAAAACGCTGCCTCACTCCCTCAGCACTGAACACTCTTTTGGCTTTCTCTGCCATGAGACCCTTTACCTTGTGAGTCAGCTGCCACTGGAGTGCGTCCGACCTCATGAATCGAAAACTCGGAGCGGTGACCACGTCCGATTCTTCGCACCCCATGATGGTCCTTGTGACATCGAAAATGGCCCGGCCGTAATAGTAGCAATTTGACTCCCGCAGGTCATAGTTTGGGCTGTGTTTGGACACAAAAAACGCGAGAGACAGTACATGTGCGACTGAAATTTGGCTTTGTTCTGGAGCTGTGATGGTGGCTAGTAAGGTCGAGGTGCCCGGTTCGATTTTATTGATATGGAGAGGGTCGCGTCGTAACGATATGATGATACGGTCGTCGGCAACGGACGTTGTGCGCTTTTTGGAAGCCTCCATCGAGTGACGAGCAGCGACGGCCATAAGGGGGGTACGACCTTCGTTTGTTGGGCTACTAAGCAAGTGCTAAGCGAGCTTGCGCGGTAAGCATACGAATTCCTAACGTGGTGATCGGTTCAGCGATGGAGGTGCCGTCGGCAGGAGCCTCTATCGTGTGCAACGTGATCTTTTCCTTGGTTTTGTCTGCCGGCTGAAAGTCGGTGCCCCATCGCTCTACCAGCATGTAATTGGTCACACCAGATTTTCTGGTGTCCTCGAAAGAGTATACGATGTATTCGTGCAAAGGTGCGACATCGCGCTGGAAGTACTGAACCTGGGTGATGCGCAAATTTTTATATGCGTCACCGCTTGCGACCATCTGTGCCTGCAAGACGAGAGAAGTATAGACAGCGAAGGGGATGTGGCTGAGAGCAGCCGACAGCTTAAGAGGTTGGTGGCGATTTTCGTCAGTAATCGGAAAGAAAGTAGCGGCCATGGTAGGGGACATTGGGGAGGGAGGAGGTAGCGAGTTGAGGTTCATGATATGTCGTATATCGTGATAGAGGGCACGGAGACGAAAGAACATCTTAAAAGCTAAGTAGCTCAGAGGGAGTGCAGAGTTGAACGTGGCATCCCACGTGCGAACCACACCCTGTAGGCTGTTTCACCACGCTTTCGCCGTAGTACGTCGTCAGCAGGGTAACTTGCTTCGGTAAGATAGGCCGCATCCATAGACAGCTAGCTGTGACCGTGATTGGTCACAAAAGCCTAATTTTCGACCATCTCCCTCATATCTCGACAACGGAGAAGAAAATAAGAAATCTGTTCCGTCAATCAATAGGGAGGTAATCTGGCTGGATTCTCCCCAAATTATAAAGTAGTTAAGGTGGAATACAGCCCAGCCAGAGACAGACGACAGAAAAGAAGAGGGCCGCTAGCCGGTGACAAGAAGACTAATGTGATTACTTGAGGTAGACCGTAGACGTGGAGAGAACGGAGCGAAGTGGAAGACGGGATAATGAGCCAGATGGCGGCAGCGCGCGGCGACGACGACGGGGAGGACGGGGCCGACGACAAGAAGATTTTGGAATTCGGACAAAGCAAAGGGAGATGGTGGTGGTAAGAAAGAAAGAGAGATGCGTGGGATAAAACACGGAAACAAACAACTTTGTGTGTTTTCTCACGATCTCTTTTGGGGAGTTTTGACGGCGTGCAAGTCATTCTGCGGTGAGCGCGCAGTGTTTTGGCGCGAACTACTCTTAGAAATGTTGACAAAAAATTCGAGGAGGTTCGATATAGTTCTATTTGTTCGAGGCCGTTCAATCCGGCTGCCCGACGTTTTCACTGGGCTTGATTTCATGTCGATGTCTGATCGATGCCTCTTCTTTCTCTTCTACTCGCTCGCTCGTCGCAAAATAAGGTGTCTCTGGTGTTGTTAAACATTATACAAGGTGGATATATGATATCTGCATATTTTCAGGATAATGATATGATCAAACAACTATGATATGCCATCAAATGGCCGAAAAAGGCAAAACCACCAAAATCTAGCTTGGCGCAAGATTTTTTCCATCACAATCTGGATGGGGCAGATTGTAGCTCTCAATGAGTAGATAGATGTGGCATTTTGAATTGGGCAAAAATATGCATTGGTTCTGTCGCTATAACCCGTGCAATATTGTGATTTTGGTCATTTTTGCCATTTTTCGCCCATTTTTCCGACTTCGAAGTCCATATATCTCGGTATTGGATGCATATTTTCGCATAGTTTGAAGTGCTAGTCTTGTCCAGTTCCTCAGGGCTACAATTTGGCCGATTTGAATTTTGATGGAAAACATCCCACGGCAAGCTGAATTTTGGGTGTTTTGCCTTTTTCGGACATTTGATCGCACATCACAATTTATCAATCAAATCATCGTACTAGGAATATGCGCGTAGTCATTTTACACTGCCTAGCACTTTGTTTCGTGTAAAAGCATCCATCCAGCCTCCCGAAATCCCAAAAAAGAATTGTCGTCATATTCATGACAGCAAATTTCGTTCCTTGCTGTGATGCAAGAAAAGCATGTGTGAAGTCCGAGTCCGTCAAAGAATTATATGGGAGAATGCCTGCCTCGTTTCGTGTCTTCTCTGTAAGTGCCAGAATCCCAACTGTTTCATCACCCGGGATATACAGATCACCATTAGTCCAGCCTCGGAGTATGGGGGCTTTAGGTATGAATTTTTTAGCATTCTCAAGAGAGATCTGTAGCCTGTTCATGATCTCAACATTGTAATGACCTTGATATGGTTTCCCACTGCGATTTAAAGTTCCGACAACAAGATTGTGAATAAAAACATAGTCCTTGATCCTAGCAGCAGCATGGCGGATTGATGTTCCAGATTTTGGCATCCGATCCCGGAGATTTTTATGAATAGCACCTTCTGGATTGTTTGTACCACGGACACAGCGGTATATGGGAAGCTTGGTCTTGCCCTCAATATACATCTGGTAATAGAGCTGAACACCTGGAGGATCAGATAACAATCCTAACTTGATAGCCTTAAGAACATTTTTTGAATCATGCCAAGCCTGTGGATTAAACAGTGGGCTGTTTGTCTTAGAATCCCGCTGTGGACCATACAGCTTAAAAACCTCATTAACCGCATCATATAGTTTATCAGGAGGTGGTACAGTTCGCCGGCAACGATGCCAAAGCCAGCGAGCATTAAATCGGATTTGACGATCCCAAGACGAATTCTTTTTCGTTTTCAGATAAGTGTCGATCCGAGCTTTGTCTTCTTCATCAGGAATGAAGATAGCGTCTCGCAGTGCAATTCCAAATAAACGCCGCAATCCATGCTCTTTGGGAGCTTTTATCCGAGCCATAGCATGCCATACATCCATGATTACACGGCTCCGGACCTCTAAAGACCAGTTGGAAAATTCCGGATTCGCCGACCCCGGAAAAGCTCAAAAAACCACCTCCGAAGTTTTTCCCACGACATTTTGGTTGTGGCCAAATTTTTTGGGGTCAAAAATCGAAACTCTGGAGGACCCCCGGCAACCACCTATGATGCCTGCCCGCGAAAAAAAAAAATCGGATAAAACAAGCGCAAAATTAGCCGTCAGCCTCCCCGGATTCGGATAAGAAACAACTTTCGGAAGCCAGGTCAGGTCGAAAATTCGGATAAAACATGGGGTCCGCCAACCAACCCTGGTTGGGATCCGGATGATACTCACCCGAGTTTGATGAAGTGACAGCGATTGACCTATCTGCAGCCAAATCTCGTCGAAATCAACGAACTCAGAGCAAATCAGGCCTATTCTCACACTCGATTTTTGGCAGAATTGATGTTAAATCAACGGGAATGTCCCGTTTGCAGGGTAAATCCTGGGAAATATGACTTCGGCAAGCCAAACCCAGCGTTTCCGCTGTCAAGCGACCGAAAATGACCTGGGAGCAATTTTACCATTTTTCCCTGTTTTTAGCTGATTTTGGTGATTTTCCGAGGCCTGGTGCGCAAATCGGATAAAACGCCGGCCTGGCTGAGGCCTGGGTCAAATTCGGATAAGAATTGCCCGATTTGGGGTCCGGATAAGAAAGCACAAAATCCAGGATTTCGTGGGCAGGCATCATAGGTGGTTGCCGGGGGTCCTAACTCTGTGTACCTCTTTTGAGCTCCGAGCGCAAAAATTTCGATCTCTGAGTAGTGCCGGAGAGAGTATGACGGCCGGGACTGCAATCTAGGCGAAAATCTGTGCAAACTTTCAACACCAACTCACGGCAGCGGAACGGCACGGTGGGCGGCACGTGTTCGGTGACGGAATTGATCAACATGATGTAAAATGTTTCCCAGGGAATTTGTGTCAAAACGGCTCGTGAAATTATTTTTATTTTCTCAAAAACAGAACCAGCTTGATTAACGGAGTCGAGTGCGCTATGTTTCGTAATTTTCCCATCAAATTTACAGTTGCGGCAAAATCAATTTACTTACCATATAAGGAAATTTCCATCAAATCCGCTCTACCGCACGGCAAAACCACCACAAGCACGTTGAAACCTGTACTCCTGGAGTTGAGCCGGTCTACGCACAAAAAACAACCGGATTCGTCATGTTTCTCACTGCTTTTGGCTGCACTTTATGCGACAAAGTTGTGGGTTATCCCGGCGAAACCAATACAGAGACACCAGTTTTTCTACATCAGGAATACAGGCCAGCAGTTCTTAGTATTCTTATCAACTTACCGCTCGAAAAAAACGAGCAAAAGGAGCGAACTGACGAGAATTTCCTTATTTAGTAAGTAAATTGATTTTGCCGCAACTGTAGGTGTTCGGCCAAATTTTTGGGGTGAATTTTTTTTTGATTCTGAGTTTTGGGCAAATCGGGTCGTGCAAAACCAGAGGCGAGCGATCTCTGTATCACCCAATACTTCCCACGACCTACCCCCCCCAGAAAAGGAAATGATCATCAGTTGCAATCACCGCGCCACTCGACGCGCTCACCCTCTCACTCTTGCTCATACGCACTCGTAAACGCGGCTCGCACTCCTAGACCTCTAGAACACTCTGCAAACAGAATGCAACTATAACTCTGTACATCCTGCACATAGACATTCGTCCTATAACTACGCGTTTTCTTCCACTTCCGAATCGCACCAAGGATCTTTTTCAGCTGTTAATAATTCAAATAATGAGATTCCCTGCGCCGAAACTGGAGACTGGCATGCAGGTACTCGTAAAGTTCTGTGCCCTCGATGCTCTGTATATGTCGGGCATGGATACGATCCGGGGTCTCGGCCTATGGAAACCCACTGGAATAGTAAACGATGCAAGGACCGCGTTGGTATGTAAACTCTTGCCTTAATTAACGTGTTTGGATCATCTGACGCGTCTTCAGTTTCGCTTAGCGCGTCAAATTCGCGTATCGCTCCACCCGAAAAACCCATCCACTTGGTCAATGCCGACAGTGCAGCCTCAGGTGTTCAATGTCCTGGGGCATACTTCCGCTGGGACGTCGGGTCAATCTTTAAAACATACCCCTTTATCATACACGACGCGTCGTCGCACCATCGGCCTCGCTATACCCTTCTGTCGACAGATTTTGTCACATCAATCATTCGCGTACAATCTATTCAGTGCTCCGGGTTTGCGTCGCTTGCTGGCGGTTGTTGCGACGCCTGCCGGACAGTGGACTCTGCAGTAGAGGTTGTCGAAAAATGGGCTCAGCAATCGTTCGGGAAGAAATCTATTGACCGACTCAATCATTTGGCAGTAATACTGGGCCATAATTCAAAGTGTTGTACAAAAAACACGCACCCCTTCACAAAATAGCACACAGGTTAGTTTTGTTGATTTACACACCTCGAGGCATGAGAACATGTGCACAAGTCAACATTTCCGAAAATATTCACACCCCTTGCTTCATCACAGCAAAAGTGCACAGGCTACTTCGCAGATTTTTCTACTGCGCAGGTAATGAAATGCGCCGAAAAAATGCACAGGACAGAGCGCACCACTTTTACACACCTTCGCGGCACCAACAAAAGAAATGCACAGGTTTATTCTTTTTACGAATTTGAAATAAATTATACCTTGCCCGTTAGTATATTCCAGCCTCTGATTTCAGACGACAATGCAAAGGTTTGGGAGCGCGACCCAACCGCATCAGGAATTGTCGGGGATCTTCCTCACTTTTGGATCTTATCGTCAGCTTTCACTGCTTTAACTTCTCTTCATTTTCCTCGCCGCCGAAACATTCGTGCTGTACTAATACTCAAATATATTCTCGCTTCAACGCACACTTTTACATCGCTTTAGGCCGCAAGAGGTGAGGAGCAGATGCACACTTGGTTAACAAATTCCCTCCCTTTTCTCCCTTTTTTCTCTCTTTTTTGCAACTTGAAAAACTTGATTTCTTCCTCCCGTCCACAGACATGGGACATGGGCCCCGCATTTCAGCCCCACAGAACCCTTCTCTGTAAACTTGCTGAGGGGATGATTCATGACTGATGAGCATTATGCATCGCGAAAATGCGTCACATGGTGTGACATAAGAAATGGAAAAGTGGTCGGGGTGTATCGGGGATTTGTAAAGAATAAGAAACAATTTAGACACGAGGAAGCTCCGACTTCGTCGGATGAGACCTTGCTTGAGCGGCACGCCCGAATGAGATGAAACATTTCAAGATTAATGCACAAAAAGCTTGAGCTGTAATTACCGTTCGATCTCAAAGTACGATGATCTTTTAGAGGCATGTATGTGGCATCCGGGAAAGGGAGAAAAGGAGTTACTGGTGGAAGAGTAGCGGCAAATGGTAGCAGTCTTCTCAACTGGATGGCGAGTGTGCGGCATCGGAGAAGTCTGCCAAAGTTAGTCTCACCAAGTCAGACTCTACAAGATTTATGATTTGTTTATGATAGTCGATAAATCTATTATATAGAGTCTGAACTTGATGGCGCCTGTCATCCAAGACCTCGGATTCTGTGACACACGTGCCAGTTCACACGGTCGGATAAGGAAATGACACGTCGTTCGGAAAACTTGGCGGTCCAACTTGAGCCCAATATGGAGCTTGTTGGCTGCATAAAGGGCTTGGAACCCCACATTTACACTTGCCGGGGCTAATATTTACCACTGTGAAGCATCTGGGACTTTGGGCGGGGTCGTAACCAGTACGTATGCCGAAGATACTGTACTTATTCCATGAACACAATATTGCTTGATGATTATGGTCCTAAAGCGTAAAATAGCACTGAATTATGTCTATCTATGGGCTGGGCAGTCTTTCAATACTTCTCTAGGCTTGCGAAGCCTTCACAGTGGGTCGTCGCTGCGTACCACAGCACCGACGCGCATACGTGTCATGCCCCATTGGGGCGTGGGAAATGCACATGATGTTACAGCCGTGACAAAACCGAGGTCCGGGTCGAACCCCGCCAACAATTTCAGACTATGCCAAAGTGTAGAAAGGGGTCAGCACACAAGACGACTCGAAAATGATTGGGGGAGCTTGCTCCCCCTTTATCAGAGCCGTCACCGAAAAGCAATAAGCTGTGCTCTTGCACTTTTTGATGGGTATCGTAGCTTCCGATGCGATCAATGAAGCCGTGATAAATCGTTGTTCCAGTATAGTGCCGTGCTGTTCCTGCTGATCTTTCGGCAACACTGCTTGATCCTGTCTGATGGAAGCATGCGCTGCACTGATTGCTCCCATGCATAGACACTGCTGAGTTCGCTGAGTTCATGGGTTGTACTACATTCTACTACCAAGAATTTTACATCAATTTCTTCCGCCCTGTTCCCCAGTTTGTACTTCTCTGATTGCAGGATCAGTAGAAGACAGTCTCAGACTCTGAATTCCAATTTGCAGCCAAATCAGTTCGGCCTAAAAAATATCCGCGTCTGTAATCTGCGCAAGCTCGCCCTACCGTAGGCCAGGAACTGGCATACAAATCATATTGTAATACTACTCGGTGTGACCAAAAGTAACCGGAATTTGGCTTTTTAGAGGGGAATTTCGAAACTCAAACAGCTTTAAGTAATACAGGGCTCTTCTAAATTATTTATTCTACTACTTTCATGGTATGGGCATGACATGCAATGTTTTGTTTTGAGTTGGTGAATCAATCTTTAAAATTGAACCAATTTGGACATGTTTGCGTTCTCTGAAGGAGAGATGCCGTAATTTCAGGCCGGTAAGTACCCCAAAAAGGTGCTTAGTATCCCAATAGTCTACGAATTTGATATCTAAGGTTGCCAGGTGTTTCCCGTTGTTCAGTGAGAGAGGCAACTCGGCACACTAATTTCCCGCCTCAAAGCATACATAAAAGAATGTGTAATAATAGGACAAAGAGACTATGCAACCTTTTGCCTGCTTCTTATGCAATCGTATATGTTCATACACTGCCAATTGGGCCAATTTGCTCAGCAGTCACCCACAAAATCTGGTTGAAAACACGCAATTTCCGATTCCGGTTACTTTTGGTCACACCGAGTAGCAGTGAGCCCGTGCTTCGCTACGGGTGACCAGTACTGTACCAATCTGTATGCAGGCAACGCTCCGAGGTGCGTTACGAAAATTTCAGGTTCCCTCGTAGCAATGGGTTACCCTTTATGGTAATCGACCTGCCTAATAAGGAAGGTCTGGCCCCGCAGGGCCGAGATTTTTCCATATTTGGACCCCAAATCGCCCAGAATTTCGCGTTACGCGGCGATTTAGGCAACATTTTGAGGGCCGCGTTACGTTGCTACCATACAGATTGGTAGAGTACAGTAGGCTGTAGACTTATATTTGAGTTTTGTAAATTGTAGGCCTTGCGTGAGTAGCTCGACTATTTGGCGCTATATGCGCTGAATACAATTCTTTATTTAGTATGATATCCGCTGGACATTAGTATCTACACTAAACTCTAATCATAATAAGTAGTCCATGGTGGCGTACTTGAGCAGCGAAAAACTGAGCAATTTGGGGCGCTGACCGCGATTCCGGTGTGCCAATCTTGATTGGATTTTAAATCTCTACCCGCAACCTCAGGAATTAAATGACCTAAGCCGATCCATGAAGACCACATACCAGAGGAAAGACCTGTATCCTTCATTTGCCTTCTATGTACTTGAAACTCTCGACGCAAAAAAAAAAAAAAAAACGCACCGTGACTGTCTCGCATTCTTGGTGCCTTCTCAGCTGCTTTCCCATTCCTGACGTGAAATTCATGGATTAATATTGTCCATAAACTCCCATCCAAGAGCCAGTTCCCGATTTACTTCCCGATCATACATCCCACTACGAAGCTCTGAACTTATATTATTACGCTGACTTTCTCGATGCCGATCTTCACGTCGAGGTTGGTTGACCTCCCATTCGTGATCAAGAGCTTCATCGAGGGCGCGTGTGCGGTCTGATAGAGGAAAGTATGTTTTGTATGTCGGAAAATCGCAAAATACCTGATCAGTGGCTGACGGAGCCTGACTGAGGTATCAGCGCTGATCAGCTTTTAGGGGGACGCTGGTCAGGACCCGGTCAGCCTAGGTCAGCTCATTTCAGAAGAGAGTGGAACCATACCACTATCAATAGAAAAATATGACTTGGTTTGTGAGTTTGATCCCTCCTGCTGGTGGTTAGAACACTTCATGCGCGAAAAAAGCATCAAAAAGGACTAGTAGTTTGGCGGGGTCCAAGGTCGCCCGACCAAGGTACATGGTTCAGGTCATGACCTCCCAGCGTTCCCAATGTATGATGCAATCCTGCTACACAGCTCGCATGAGGCCCAAGATGAAAACTCAGATTGACATAAGTAGGAATAAAATAAGATAGAATCTAGACATAAATAATAAAATAGAATAGAATAGAATAATAAAATACCTTAGACATACAGTTGCGGCAAAATCAATTTACTTACTAAATAAGGAAATTCTCGTCAATTCGCTCCTTTTGCTCGTTTTTTTCGAGCGGTAAGTTGATAAGAATACTAAGAGCTGCTAGTCTGTATTCCTGATGTAAAAAAACTGGCGTCTTTGTATTGGTTTCGCCGGGATAACCAGCAACTTTGTCTCATAAAGTGCAGCCAAAAACAGTGAGAAACATGACGAATCCGGTTGTTTTTTGGGCGTAGACCGGCTCAAATCCGGGAGTACAGGCGCTTGGTGCTATTTCAACGTGCTCGTGGTGGTTTTGTTGTGTGGTAGAGCGGATTTGATGAAAATTTCCTTATTTGGTAAGTAAATTGATTTTGCCGCAACTGTAAGTAAATTATAAAAATATAAAATAAAATTCTTAAGATGCCTCACTATACAGCTCTTCAATCCCAGTGAAAACGACGGCTAGCCAGATCGAATGGCGTCGAACTCCCTCGAACTCTGCTGAACAATTCCAGGTAGTTCGATATTAGCCTGTTTGCGATGCAGCCATTGAATGGCTAATGGCTACGCAAGTGCCCGAATTCCGGCGTATTGACGAAAGCTACCCCCGGTCTGAGCATCCAATTTTCATTCCAAATAGCTCTTCTTGACTTCGACATAAAAGTTTAGCCCATCAAACTTTCCTAATACGGAAATCGGTAGCCATTCAATGGCTCCAATGGCTCTTCGCAAACCCTCTATTTGGCTGAGGGCTCGATCTGGCTCGACGAAATCGTTACAACACGTACTCGGTGTGACCAAAAGTAACCGGAATTTGGCTTTTTAGAGCGGAATTTCAAAACTCAAACAACTCCAAGTGATACAGGGCTCCTCTAAATCATCTTTTCTACGACTTCCATGATATGGGCATGGCATGCAATGTTTTGTTTTGAGTTGATGATTTAATCTTTGAAAGTGGACCAATTTGGAAATATTTGCGCTGTCTGAAGGGGAGATGCCGGAATTTCGAGCCAGTAAGTACCTCAGAAAGGTGCTTAGTATCCCAATAGTCTATAGATCCAATATTTAAGGTTGGGAGGTGTTTCCCGTTGATCAGAGAGGGAGGCAACTCGGCACACCAATTTCCCGCCTCAAAGCATACATAAAAAGAATGTGTAATAATAGGACAAAGAGACCATGCAACCTTTTGCCTGCCTTGTATGCAATGGTATACGCTTATAGACTGCCGATGGGGTCAGTTTGCCCAGCAGTCACCCACAAAATTTGGTTGAAAACACGCAATTTCCGATTCCGGTTACTTTTGGTCACACCGAGTAGAACTACATCGAACCAGATGTAACTGCCTAGAACTATCCTCGAGCCCGGTGCATTCGTCCCAAACGTCCCATACCACCCCCATTTCCACCCCCACCGCCGCTCGGCGGCTCGGGTGACCACGACGCCCTCCCATCCATTCTATCGTCCAAAAGGTACGCCGGGCCTACAAAATAATCCAGCCAAGACAAGTTGCTGGTCTATCAGGCTACATCAATGGACGCAAAACAGTGAACAAGATGTGGAACATACCAAGAAGTGCTCGAACTTGAAGAATATGAACCTAGTTACAATTAAGCGAGGAAAAATACGAGAACAAACCACCTTACAGTAAAGAGGGAAAGGTTGTATCGATAGGCGGGCCACTTGAGAGCCAACGCCTTTGTTCCAAGAAATATGGAGGCGATTCTGTGGCGGCAACCATGAGCATCAAAGACAATCCCGGAGAAGACTGAAACTCACTAATCGACGATATCACCAGCCACCGCAGCAGCGTTGGATTTTGACTTCTTTTTCGCGGCATTTCTTTCGGCGCTCAGTCTCGAGTATTTCTGTATAAAATCCGGCGTGAATGTGATTGTGAACGGCAGCGAAAAAAACAATGAACCGATTTTTCTTCCTCAGGCAGTTGGTTCCAGATAACCGCGAACTCCGTTGGTGTTACTAATGCGTGTTTTTTTGTGTAATCGGTATAAAATAGATTTCTCCCGCCATTGTATCAGTCGAGAGTGAAGAACGGCTGAGTTGAAAACTTACTCGGGGCTCAGACTCTTCGTGACACGTTTTTTGTTTTGTTTGGGAGCCTTCGACGTCGTTGCTAGCATGACAAAAAGATGTTAAAGGTGGACACGAACATCAGGATGCTTACCGATGCTTGACGCAGCATCTCGACGCTGCGTGGGACCCGATGGAGGGCCGTATTCCGTCTCCCTGTGTAAACTAAATGAGCAGGCACTTCCGGAGCACGAACATACTATGCTTACAGAGGATTGACGATATCAAACTGGTGGAATGGCAGTCAGAACAAGGAACGGAACAGAAGTGCGTAAAAAAAACCTCAGTCAAAATTGGCATCGTCTCTTTGGCAGGTGCGAGTGGAGTTGGACGATCTGCTTGAGGCGCTTGTACGCCGTCTCGTGCGTTGGCGGCAGCTGCGGACAGAAGTGCGGGAGAGCTTGATGAGTTATTTGCGTTAGAAGACGGGATGTGTTTGGAGGCCGGTGACTTCGGCGGTACGGCTGGCTGAGTGAGATAAACTGGAGGCGTGGCCGAGGAGAGGGGCGGAGCTGAAGATAGACTCGACTGCTCAGTAATCAACGAGCCGGCCGCTGGTGGAGTTGTAGGGGGTGGAACGGTTTGAGAAGAGTCAGAGTGGGAGCTATTCGACGTGGACGATGCCGAGGTAGGGTTTGGCGTTCCAGATGGCGTTCCTGGTTGCTGCGCTGATGAACCAGGGTCGGGGGAGGTCGGTTTGGCTCTCTTGGCCTGTTGAGAAGGGAGAAAGGTGCTTTTCCTCTTGGAGGACGGTCCAGCAGCATGGAAAGCGGCGGATGAGGAAGCGGCGGAAGCGGAGGAAGCGGAGGAGCGGGGAGGAGCGGAGGAGCGGGGGCGTGCGCTTCGCTGGCGACCAGCTTCGGTATCGTCGTCCTCGTCGTCCTCGTCATCTTTGTCATCTTCGTCGTCTTCGTCGTCTTCGTCCTCATCGGACGACGCGTCGGCGTTTCGTTTGTTCTTGACAGCCTTGCCGTACCAGCTCGAGTAGGCGTCAGTTGCCAGTAGTCTGACCTTCCAGTCCGCAGTACAGAGACGAAGACATGGGTGAGCCTTGTACATCTGCTCCCGGTGGTAGGTAATCACAGCGAGAGACGCTCCGCCCCAAGATGCGGGCAGCTGGTCGGGGAAGTTCGTTCGGATTTCCCGGAATATCGAGCGCTGTGTCCTGCGCATTTCCTTCACCTCCTGGCCAGTCGCGATCGTCCCGTCCTCGTGTTCAACATATTGGGCCATGGCATTGATGTTCTTAGCGGCGCGCGCACCACCCCTCGCACCTGGCTTCATATTCATGGTTGCCGTCTTCTTTTCGTTCTGAGATTTATTGAAGCTATCGCGGTTCCAGAAGCGAATCGACGGAAATGTTGTCTTATTGATTATTTCTGTCGTGGCAGAGCTAGTGGAGGCGGAGAGAGAGGACAGAGAGCGAGCAGAGGAGGCGTGAGATGCATTGGACGTCGAAAACGGGGCTTGAGTAAAGCTCATCCTATAGAAGTATTACACAGAACTCATTGATGGATTGAACACGGTGACGCACTGTAGCTGGCGGTATTGTTCGAAGAGCGTGTTGTAAGACTGCAGCAAGTTGATATAGACTGGATTGTTCGAGGCTACGAGATCAACATGAGATGCGGAGGCGATCTGCAATGTCTAGTCAGCATAAGCCACGAGCAAAAAAGAAAAAGACGCACTATTGGGAAAAAATTCGCTGCATTCGTTGTCTGGAAGTGGTTTGGGTTCATCATGAGGTGGTTATGAGTGCGACTAGAGTCATTTTGAGGCAGAAAAACGTCATTCGACGCGGTGAATGTCGGAAATTGAGGTGAGAACGCGTTCGATGTCGGGGGCGGCCAAGAATGGGATCCTTCACTCGACGACCCAGCAGGAAAGCTCGGAGAATCGTCGTCAGTCATATATGACTGAATGGGATTGCCGAAGAACATCTTGAGAGCAAAGCAGTCGCTGGACAAGGCCGAGGAGGACGACGAGGTGGGAGTAGCGGACAAGGCCGCGATCACGTGGATGTGACCAATCGTGACAGTTCGCGTCCGCGCGTTCGAGTTCTTGATTTTTGTGAGATTGGTAAGGATGGCACGCAATATGTAGGTGTAGAAGCAACACACATACATAGATATAACTCTCAGACTGACCTGAACCTATTCATTTAGCAGCCCAAGTATGCTGTATTGAAGTTATCACCTTATATGAGGACGAAATCATTCTGGCACTGCAGGTGCTCATCAAGCCAAAGAGGAACCTCTCAATAGGTGGAAGTAAGAATAAGAGGGACTTCAAATGGGTTTATGTTTCTAATCTGCTTGCATATCCTCTTCTTTGCCACCCATTTCGTCCATTTCAAGGCCAAGTTTCTCTCCGACAAAGTATCTTCCTTCCTCCTCGTCGGGGATCATAGCCACACCGCTCTGAATCTGTTCGACATCAATTGCCTCCAATGTCTCCTCGCCACAATAGTCGCACAGAATTACGGTGCCATAAGAATCTTCAAATAGAATTGGATCCGGCTCCGAATATCGGGATATGAGAGCAACAGTATGCTCGCGGTCGCTGCTTGTGATTTTTGCCTGAAAAAAGAATTGGACTTCACCGTAGCACGTCTCGTTGTCCTCATTCACAAACTGGTTCACCGTTGAGTTGTATTAAAATCAGAACATTGAAACGGCATGTACCTTGATATTTCGGGCTATCCTCACATTTGTTCTTTGCGATTCCTTCCACACGGAGCGGACAATCTGTCCGTTTGGAAGCCGTAAACGCGCCCATCTAGCGACACGTGGCTTCCATCCCTCTTCTGCGGAGACCCCTTCCTGTTCCTCAAAGTAGGCGATGATGGCATCCCCATATTCATTGTCAATCCTCTGAGGATTCTCGTCGCGCGCCCTGAGTAGAACGAAACCATTGCCGAGGTCTTCAGCGCCTTGGGGAAGGCCTTTGTCTGGATCGAGCGAGGGAATCATGGTTTTAAGAGCGTTGGTGCGACAACGGCTGCGAGAGATTGGCATATGGATTGGAATGTTGCTTGATCTCTTCACCAAGATTGCCTATCGTCCGCTCCAGCGTCCATTGGCTTCGATAACACTCTGGACCTAGCCGTAGCGCCTCGTGAACTCGATGAAGGAGGGCGTGTAGGCTCTGTCGACAGAAGTGGAGCCGAGAGATCTTTCCTTGGCAGTAAAGCTGCTCAAATTCCTTCACCGCCTGACATAAGAGTTCGTGGGCACGGAGATATAATGCTCGGGATATCTTGCGTTGCCAGGTGATGCGAATAGCAGCGACAATTTTGCAAAAGTGGCGCCAGTATTTTTCAGGAAGGATATTGCGCAGAAGGCCGGGGCAAAGGACGTAGAGGTAAGTGACATATTCTTGTGCCTTGTATCCGCTGCTCATCTTCTCAGCTGGACTCCGGGGGGGTTTGTCGAAACATCCAGGAAGGTATTTAGCAGCCCGTGTGACGGCTTCGCTATGTTGTTTCCAAACATCACCTGTGAGAACCATCCAGTCCCACGAGTCTCTGCTGTCGTCGGCATCGCAAGTCATTGAGCCGCGCCAAAGCGAAAGAAATAAATCAGGAAGATTGAGACCAAGGAGATGCATTGAGTCGGAGCCAAAGCACCGCGGAATTGGGAAGATTCGGCCTGCAGGAAGACCGCTGAACAAGCTTGGACCGGATATTCCTGCACGAACATTGTTAGGATCTGCATTGCAGGTCGTCAGAACAGACTCAGGCTTACCAGTGAGGAGCCGATTATCCTGGTGATTAGCAACCGAAGTAGACACCATGACCTTACGGAGGCAAGCTTCATACTCAGCAACATTGACGGTGCTTAAATTGCGCCCGTCGACATCGCCGTGGTTGCAACCCGGCACATCGTATCCTTCCGGAAGAAGGAGAGCCGGATAGTAGTGATTACCACCTGGTTTGCGCCGTCCTTTGACTGAGCAGAACTGCCGGCAGCCATACGCTCCCATATGCCCTGTCATGCCATCTAAATCGGCCATCGCTGGTCCGTCTGCAGTCTCGAGGAGAGAAAATGGGAAGGAACGGAAGACTTGCTTATCAAGAGCGTCCCAAATGAGGAGGCCTTCGCTCATGAGAGCAGACAAGTGATGGAGGCCGGGGAAAAGGAATGAATCGGTGTGAATCGGCTTTCGAGGACCAGGAATGAAGCAGCTGGGCAGGACGCGAATTTTCTTGTACCGGATATCAGGGGAAAGATCGCATATGATCCAAATGTATATCCAACAGTCCGAGTCCTTCATCGCATATAGCTGAGCGCCATCAATCGAAAAAATGAGAAGAACATCTCTCTCCTTGATCTTCTTGTCGCGAACTGCACTCAAGTAATCCTGGCCCGAGAAGAGGTCGTCGTAATCCTCCAAAACACCTCCATTCTCTCGCAATTTCTGAATTATCTCAGCAGTCTTCTCCCTCCTGTAACGCATGGCGGCGGCACCCTTCTCACTTCGAAACAAGGCCTGAAGCTGTGGGCCAAGCGGGATAGTGTGGAATGTTAGACGTGGGATTTTTGTGGCTCCTTCGCTGTCCGCAAGCCGCTTTGCATCCCATCGAGATTCGCCGCATTCAGTACAGTTTTCAGCATCGGCCCTTGGCCCAGTGAAAGCGACGCAAGAATTGATGCACATATCATGCACAATGGATGTGACACCGGTTATTTCAGTGATTTTTTTCTTGACAAGATGATGAGAGAGCATGTTGCATTCAGGGAAACGGGCAAGTGTGTTGGCGCGCACTTCGCTATAAGCTTTATCGGAAGCATTGCTGAGGGAAATAAAATTTCGTATGGAGAACAAAAGATCGGGATCATCGATGTGAAGCGGCTCCTGGATTGGATTTCGAAGGCGTTCCAGGACATCTGGGTTGATGTTCTCGTCGTCTAGCGATGCAGTTTTCAGAAGATCAATGTAAGCCTGAGAAATCTTGAGGTCGTCGAGGACAATTCTAGGGACCGCTGGAGCATCGGCAGCGGTGCCGCCGAGCGGTGGATGTGCTGGAGGTGGGGGTGAAGGTGACAGAGATCGAGATGGACGTGGAGAGGGGGATGATTGTTGCTGCTGATCGGATTGACTGGGTGAGAATCCGTCTGAACGCGCTGGCGAAGAAGGTTCGCCAGGCTGCTGGCTCGGAGGCATTGAGTTCTGTGAATTCAAGTGCGGATGTATAAGATGCTCAAGGTATTTTAGAAAAAATTTCCTACCTGTCTAGGTTTTGCCCGTTTTTTCCTGCGCTTTCGCGGAGCTCCATCTTGTGAATTGTTATTTTCATTCGGTCGCTTTGACCCAGCAAGGGAATTCAGGGAATCTAGAGATGGTGGAGCAAAAGGCGCCGTAAGTCTATACGGGGCGTGGCGATCGTAAGTGCGTTCCGAAACTGGAGCGCCGCCCTTGCAGTATCGGAGGCAATCACACCAGTAGCCCTTTGCACTAGAACTGGAGGGACCAGGTTGCTGGGGAACTTGTGCCATTGATTTTGAAAGAAGTTGTGCTAAGGCTTGTACTTTCGAAAGGGTGCGTCAGGAAACAGAAGACGCGAACGAGGTAGGATGTGTCGACGCGGACCGACGCGTGTGATCGAGGAGGGACAAGACGCGGTATGAACGAGAAACGAGAACGAAGACTCGGCTAATGTATATGGATCAGTCGGATCGCTTCACCATCAAGTGCCATCAAAGCTTGACAGAAACGAGAATGATCGTGCCGGACATCGGAAGCTCGGCGTGATGCCGGATAGCCTGTTACTGATTGTCACGCTTGTGTGGCTTTCCTTCTCCTCCCGTCTGCGTGTGCGTTTCTGTACCCTGCGAACTTGAAGGATACCGAGAGATCGAAAATACCATTACAACCTCCCTTTTCCGCTGTTTTCCCATCCTGTGACAGCCCCGAGAACCCCGAAACAGTCCGCCGGAATTTGAGATCGAGAAAATTCTGAAGATGAAATATATCGAAGAAGAGGTACTTTCTTTTCGTCAGCATATCATACTTGAATCCTCCCATGCTTCTTGTATTTTCAGGACAGAATCCAATATTATGTGAAATGGGAAATTTAAAGTGTCGACGAACGTACAGATCTCCAGATCATTTCATCTGAGGGAATATAGCCCGACAATTCTTCAATGGCGCATCGGACACGGTCAAGATTTATGAAAGTTGTTTTTCGGAATGGTGTGGAACGTAAGTTGCGTATAATCTTTGTGAAAGTGCGTTGATTGCCGCATTGTAGTTCAATTCCTGGATTGGTGAACATTAGGTCTGTCTGTGTGTCAATCTCGAGGGTTCCTATCACAGTGACATGAGAACCAGTGTCGGACGGTGGTTTAGACAATTTTTTGAACCTAACCCGACCAGTCCTCTCATTGAGAGCAGCGAAGACCGCTTTCAGGAGCGGAAAGCTAATATTGAGCATATCATTTTCGAAGTCCGTCCTACTTTTGACACAGACACGGGCAAGGTAATCGGATTTTGAGCAAATCAACAGAGGCACAGATTTCGGCGTTGTTTGCAGCTTGTGTACAAGGCCGCCAAGGAGACCGGATGAGAAGGATAGTGGAATATTCGGTGAGTCAAATGACAGTGAAAAGACCTCAAGAGTTGACTCTGAGGGTGTTTCATTGCGAGTCTCGATTCGAAGCTCAATGGCTGGCTCAAATTCTCCTGCATGTCGTACCCGACAATCTAGGAAGACCATCAATGGTGTCTGTTCCTTTTCGGGGTCAAATTTTCGTCTGGCTGGTACCAAATTTGAAGCTTCTTCAGTGGCAAATATACGGAATCCAGAATCAATCTTGCGCAAGGAGTAGTCCGGGTCGTATGTAAATTCCTGATCAGCACTCACGGGCTGATTATTCTGTTCTACTCGGTATTGACAAAAGTAACCGTGAATCGACTCGTATGGTCCGAATATTGCAGTATGTAATAGGTTAAAATGCATCGGAATGTTCTCCTGCATGTTTTGAACGGCATCGGACAAAGGCCTGAACCAATCCATCAAGCACAACTGATTTCTCGGCGGATTCTAATTTGCAGCTGTTTTGCACTGTTTGTTGCAATAAATGACTGCATTTCCAATTTTCTTGAAGTTCAAGAACATGCCCTCGGACGGTAGGCCATACTTGAGGATCCATTTCAGCCCCTCACTGCTCGAAATCTCTGATTGTATCAATTTCTTGTCAACATTGGACTGGTTCAATTTCAACCGTCCCTCCTGCACGGACCCAAATATTGCGTGGCCGTTCAAAGATGCTAAGAGCAAAGAATTTAGCTACAGTCTTGGTTAATTTCTAATCCATCACAGTGCTGAGCCCTATTATCTACACATTCAATATACTTTTATCCCAGAGTAGGCCTCCATGGCTTCCGTAATTCCCCATGTTTGGTCAAGTAAGGGGCCGAAGAGTTTTCAGATTGTAGGCTTGTTTACCACCCTTACTAGCCAAAGCAAGTGTGCAAAAACATCTGAATAGATCACATGTGCAAGCTAGAGGTAGTCGAAAGTGGCCTGGAAGGGCAGTTGCTAAGATTTCCGTTGAACAATGAGCAGAAGTTGAAAGACACAGGTGAATTTCAAGCTATTGCCAAAATTGCGCTGGCTCTGAAGAGCGTCAGGAACAGAGGTTACCCACAACAACTTGTGTAGGTTTAAGGAATATCCTGACGTATTTTTCAAACTCGAAGTCTTGGAGAAATATCACGTGGTCGCGAAGCAATCGTCGCCTTAACGGTTACTTTTGTCAATACCGAGTAGTTCAATTTCTGACAGTCCAAGTTCCAGACACAGATCCCTGCTCGGAATCAACGGGTTCCATTTGGGACTCACACTATTCACAACAGCCTTTGCGGCATCAATACAAGCCCCTGGATCTGCACAACCAAGTTCGACGCGATCCCGCCGGCAAGGGGGACATCCACAATTTTTCCGACCAAAACCAGAAGGGTTAACTTGATGTGGTCTTCGAGGAAATGTTGTTTTCCTTTCGGCGATGAATATCAGATCTTTCAGAGTTCTAACATCGTGGTTGGTGCGAAGGCAGGTCGCAGCTTTTCTTCGGCATGCACTATTATGAAGGACTGTATTCACTGCTGGATGCTTCCAAATTGGCATCTCTGTCTGCACCTCTGGTGCAATCGACAAAGCGGTAAATTTTAATTCGTATTTTTCCGCTGTCTGAATCATTCTCTTCAACTGTTCTGGTAGTTTAGTTTTCGAGGATATTGGGATGTGTATGTTTTGGATGAAAACATTCAAAACCTGGCCGGGCCGAAAGTTAAGGTAACTTTTCTCCGAGTAGTTTCTGATTAAAAAATCCACAAAAAAACACCATCGTGCTCGGTCTGCTCCTGAATGCACCTAGGCCTGTAGGTTTATCAAGTCTATGGCCTCATTTCTCGACTGTAAATCCAAGATTTGTTTTCCACCGTCGAGAATGGGTCTAATCATAGTTTCATAGCCGACTCTCGCTCTTTTACCGTCCCATAAAAGTTCGTGTTCAAGGTGTATTAACATCGATTCAATTTCCTTAGGCATTCCTTGGACTCGGGTCAGATATTGAGTCCTGCCGCCAATTATCATGTTTATAATATGACGTTTCCCTTCTAACGCAGGGTTTATCGTACTCCAACGGCGAAGATCACATTTTATTTTCTCAACAACACTTGGCCACGGAGTTAGATAGCTCACTTTATTTCCTATCCATGCGCCGAGCATGCGGCATGTGTCGCCATCCGGTACAATCCGAATTTCGGTACCGAAACTTCCAGGTTTTAAATCGTTATTTATTCTGCGGTCACGCAAAACTTCCGCTCGATATACACGCCTCCCAAACGGCAAGATTACAGTCTTATGTTCATTGAATCTCGCAGTTGACGCCGCACACCAGAGGTCCAAAATATTCCATAGTTCTTCGGGGGAATCTGAAGAGGATAAGTAAATTGTCGTATCATCCGCGAAGAGAGAGATGACCAAATTCTCATTTAGTCCGGGAATTAGAATGCCTTTTAAATCAGAGTCACGAATGAGGCACGCAAGCGGCTCAATAGCAAGATTGAAGAGGAGACATGACAAGGGGTCACCTTGTCGGACACCACGGATCACGAAATATGGGTCACTGAACATCCCGTTCACCATTACAACGGTCTCGGCGTTCGTGTAGAGGCTTCGGATTAAGTTACAGAACCGCGGCGGGAAGCGAAAATGTTGCAAGACGCGCAGTAGGTAAGCATGATTTATTCTGTCGTATGCTTTTTCTTGATCAAGCGCAATTATAACTCCGTCCTCTTCTGCTGCTTCAGCATAGTCCAGAAGGAATTTGGAAAGTTTAACCTGGTCCTCAATCTTCCGACCTTTCATGAACCCAGCTTGGTCCGGATGCACAAGCGAGGGGGCTACCTCCATCAGTCTGAGTGAGTGAGCTTTGGTCATTAGCTTGTAATCAGTATTCAATAGTGTTATAGGACGATAATTGGAAATCAAAGCCTTATCACCTTTCTTGTAGAAGGGGCATAGCCAGCCCGAATTAAACCTAGTCCCCTTTTTTGTGTCAGAAAGACGGAGATTTTCCTACACCAGACACGCAGGCTTGAGCCTCTGAGCATTTCATCAAGTTGTCGCTTGAGAAAACCATTCATGTCTGATAAAAAGAAGGATATTGATGGAGATTTCGTAAGTAAATGCAAACTCGGGACTTGTTGCAGCCTCACTGGGTTGCAACGCCCAAAAACTCAGCGATGGGCTCACGCAGCATGTCCCTTCCCATGGTTGAGCAATGGAGCAGCAGTATGTAATACTCAGAAAAGGAACGTACTGGTAGCGATGTAGACGACACCTTTCGACGGAGGCTGTCAAGGGGGATGTAGATATGTGAGGGGCTTGCAAAATCGTTGAATGCGAATACAGCGCCCCTAAAGTCATTGGCTTCGGCGCCAAACATTCGGGCCGGATCCAATGAAAATAACCGTAAGTAATAATCAATACTTGGAAAATAGACCTAGTCTGCGTTTCGGTCCAATGGAATTGACCCTCATTTGAGCTCGCAATGGCCGGTCCAAGTTGGGCATTACAGGCGACGTGGGTTTCTGTTCAGAAATCGTCAAACTTTGCGTGGGCGGTTTCTGCAATATAACCATATATGGGGAGGGTTTCTGCCTGCACCCCGGGTTTCTCAATAGAATTATCCGCTTTCTCTTCAGCCCCAAATCATCCCGTTTCCGCCGACCAGTGAGTCGTTTTTCTGTGCAGTAGGGCAGCTTTGATGGGAATTTCCATATTTGGTAAGTAAATTGATTTCGCCGCAACTGTAACGTCGTTGCGGATGTGTCGTCGGACAGACTAAGGGGCGATAAATGAATAAAATATAACCCGATGAGCAAGAAGACGTACCCGAACAAGACGAAGTCGATGATCAAGACAGCAGCGGAGAACAAGAAAGCAAGTAGTGCAACAGCGGATGCAAAGAGGAAACCGATGCGGTGGGAACAGACAGCAAGTAAGCGATTTTTTGCAATCCCAGCAGCGATTTGATGAAGGATGAGGCCACCGGTTAGGCCGTGTCGCGTGGTTGCTGCCGTTCACTTAATCACCACCAATTTTTGACAAGGGTTACTACGTGACCAAAAAAGACCCAATTTCTTATTGCTCTTGGGAAAAACAATAGCGTGTCAAATGCGAGGCCACGCCGTCGGGAGGATGGTCCAGAATGCAGAAGAGCCGACAGCGCCGACGACGGGCTGCGTAGAGAGGTTGGTGTCGATGGTGGTTCCTTGAGTCCCCGATGTAAAACGTAAATTACAGCGTAAATTACATGTAAAATTGCTCAATGTACAGTTGCGGCAAGATCAAATGTCTTGCCTTTTATGGAAATTCAAATCAATCTCGACTCTTTTCTGTATAATTGGGAGTCTTTCCGAGAACCAAAGATGTAGGATGATAGTAGCCCACCATATGTGATGTAATGTCAACTTAAATGAATTTTATTCTAGCCTTTTCCTTCAGTCTGACCCAGGTTTATATTCAGATGTGAGGGCCACAAGTCACTCTATATGGGCTCAATTTATTGCAATTTGCAATAATAATGTCCTTCCGCGAAAAAGAAAAAAAGTTTTTACTTTGAGGGGACCCACCTTTCGGAGGTTCGAGTCCGTCGGCCGACGACCTTTTTGGGTTTTCAACACATGTAAACAAAGGTTGATCTGGATGGTTTCAGTGTTTTCCGGGGTTCTGCTGTACAGAAAATCGGTCCTAAAAATTCAACATCAGCATCTATACTCATTATACGAGTTTTTTGATGTTCGGTCGGTGAGCACACAAATGAATCTTCAGAGAACTTGGAACTTGTGGTAACTAATTATTGCTGCTAATCTACTGAGCTTTTATACACTACAATGTTCATACTAGAATATTCTACAAGCTTCTTCAACTCGGGCTTTATCAGCAAATCGGGGCGGATCATAAATCAAGGTGGAGTCGGCTTGATAATCCAACACTCCCCCTCAAGCCGAAATCTTTGCTAGGCAGCGAGTTTCTTCATCGGCAACAGCGGCATCATGCCCGGTACTCCGGCGCGTACGACATCCATCAAGCTGCACCAGTGGTTCGTCAACAATCAACTTCAACTTCGGAGGTCGGGTTCGTCAACGGGGGTTCGGGGATCATAATTCGACATTACACACGCGCTTTCGATTACGCGCGATCGGGTTCGGCACACGCGCTTTCGGATAGGCGCGATCGGATTCGGTTCGGGGGTTCGGGCCACTCGGCGTGGACTTTTCGACGGTTCGATGGTTCGGCTACAGGTTCAGTACCTGCGGACTTCGGTTCGGGTTCGGATAACGACGCGTTGGGATTCGGCACCCAAGAAGGCCAAGACGAGAGCGACAAACAAGCAGAGGATCAAGCGCGTTCGGGCTCGGGCCCATAACCTGTGAGAGAATTCAAATATTCTCGTTCCGAGGTTATGTTCGGTCGGTGAGCACACAAATGAATCTTCAGAGAACTTGGAACTTGTGGTAACTAATTATTGCTGCTAATCTACTGAGCTTTTATACACTACAATGTTCATACTAGAATATTCTACAAGCTTCTTCAACTCGGGCTTTATCAGCAAATCCGGGCGGATCATAAATCAAGGTGGAGTTGGCTTGATAATCCAACAAATATTGTTCGGAAAAATGCGCCTAAAAAGAGAATTCAATCAATGATGAGGCGTTGAAAAGGTGAATCTAACAATAACATGTCACACCCAGCCGAAATGGTTGTCAATGCCGATCATCCACGGGTTGTCATTCAATCGTGACAGCAAGAGGTCACAGCTCGGGTGGATCTCGACACTGATGATGGTTGATGTCCGGATCAACTGGGTGTTATCTGCCCACACCGCCACTGGGCAGATAACATACATAGTCGTACTTTGCCTCAATTCTAGGCGAGGAAATTTGCTGAAAATATTTGCGTACGCAGTATGGACGCACACAACTAATTTAGATCGCTTACCTCGTCCGTTGAGCTTCAGTAGCAGGTAAATTCGGTGAATGGTCAGATAACATCGCGATGGGCAGATAACAGTCACAACGTGACTCACTCTCTTTTCCGCTTCCTCCACCGTTGCCGCTCGCTCGCTGCTCTGCTTTCTTCTTCCTCCACGATTTGCGTGTTCTTTTCATCCTTCGGCCTCTATGCACTTGGTCCTCCCTTCAAACCCCTCAAATCTTCCGCTACATCCTGTGCAATCTCTTCAAAATTATCGTCATCTCTTCCCGTCGATACCTCGAATTTTTGCTTTCTTTGGTCACTCTACTGGGCGGCTGTATCTTAGGGACTCCCCAGTATGAAAATTTCTTCTCCGAGCCTCGGATCTTTGCCACAAACGTTGTTTTTGCCAATCCTCCTGAAGCAATTCCTGAAGAAAGCTCGAAATATGTCAGAATTTGGCAGCAATACCGTGCTCGGAATGCGGGTAGCTAGCATAACTGGTTGAGAAGGGTGTCAAGTGCGTCTTCTGCTTGCGCATTGAAGCTCTGCTAACGCTGACAATGGGTCAAGCCCAGAATCCACTCCGCGCAGCGTTCAGCAAATCTGGAAGTTTAATCTGTACGTTCTTGCTTATTCTCATCGTCTGAACAGATATCATTTTTATTCTACCAGTTTGTCCCACTGTTAGCAAATGTGGCTTCGCAATCGTGCCCGCCAATTTGGCCCGCTGGTCGTGTTGCTCCGCCGGGATTCTGCGGCGCATAATTTGCGTACGATTCCAGCTGGGATCGGATTGGATACTCCTTTAGACACTCCTCAACTGCCTCCATATAATGTAGATGTATAGTTTCTTCAATGGATATGAATTTTCTCCGTATGCCTTTTGTGTTAAATTCCAAGCAACACACGGAAAATCAAGTATATGTCCACAAGAGCAAGCAATCTGATGCTCGATGAACGTCTAATAAACTATGTATAGCTCTCCTGATTTTTAGGTATTCTCCCCCTTCTCTCTCTTTTCGCAATTCTTTTTTGCGTTTTCGGGTCACGGGACCCAGTACATCGAAAAAAAAACCCTGATGATCAGCCAGCTTTTGAGTGATGGGAGCCCTTACATAACCGGCATCAAAGCCGCAGCCATTGCCGGTCACCATGTACTGTGATCTTATGATCACAGTGCCCCGGCCATCAGCCCGAAAAGATCTGGAGCCGAGATTAAATCGGAGTATTTTCGCTAGAGGATCAGTCGTGGGAAGGTTCTGATGAGGTGCTATAAATTTCGTTCTTGTTTGGTGGTGTTTAGTCGATGCGCACCATAGTAGGGTTCCTTGGATAGGGAGGGTTCCTTGAGTATTGTTTTTTCTGTGCCATCTAGGCTTACTTTCTATGCAATTCCTTTGAGACCCAAGACAATATGGACTATATTTATGCCTTTCGAAAAGTTCTACAGTCCGTGGCTCGACACTCCAAGACGGGAATATGGACATTGTGTGGCGATGGCAAAGAACGATGGCTCTTCCCGGTAATTTTGATTCTGGCCGCTGATTATGAAGAAGCGTAAGAGTTTTCTGAGTCGTTCATTCCCTCTCTGAAAGTCTGACTTATTCACATAGCTCAGTCATGACGCTGATCCGTGGCTCTGGAGGCAATCACCCTTGCCCTGTCTGTTTGATTCACCGCGACGAACAGTCTGATTTAACCATCATCGCGGACCTGAGAACGGCACAAGGGTCGAAAGAAGCTGTCGAAACCGCTCAGTCCTCAAGTGCCGAGGCAGGGGAGAACTTGCTGAAAGGTTTAGGGCTGCGCAAGGTCGAAGTAGCGCACTTCTCCTCTCATTTTTTTCAAGCCGTCTCATCCAAGTTCCAGAACGCATTTTGGAACGTTGCAAATTCCGACCCACACCATGCCACATCCTTCGAGCGTCTCCACTCCAATCACAGTGGTATCGGAGGAGACCATCTCATAGGTCAGGTTAAGGCTCGTTTGGAATCTCGAGGGTCGAGCAGCCGCAAAAGTTGACAAACAGTAAGACAAATTTTATCAATCATTGAACCATGCCGATAATGAGATAACCTCGATTTAGTTTCAACAGTTTTCCCCGGTGGCGCAACCTAAATCACTTCCAGTCAGTCACAAATATTAGCTTCAACGACGGCTCGAAGCATGAAGACATTGCAAAAATGATGGTGTATGCCTCACACGACGTTCTTACAGACAAGGCAGGTTTTCTTCTGCTTCAATGCTTGCGCAGCTACCTTGAAGTCGATCTCTACGTCGGTTTGGAGCTCCATACCGCGGAAACAATTGCAGCTGGCCGTCGACATCTCCAAAAGTTTGATCGACTGATGAAAGTAGGTGAATTTTCAATGGCAGAGGTCCCTACGTCTAACAGATCTGACTCAGGAGTATCAAAACACCTGTGTAGATACGCCGTTCGGGGAGAAGAACTGGAATTTCCCGAAGATGCATCTCCAGCAGCACGCCTTCGACGACATTGTTCGCAAGGGAGCCAGCAGAAATTTTGGAGCCAAAATCGACGAATCGATGCATGCCGCAACAAGAGCTGCCTATCTACGACAAACAAATTTCAAAAATGTGACTCCGCAGGTGCGTTGGTAGTGTTTGCTTTGAGATTATGAACACAGTGACAATTCTTTTAACATTCTACGCTCTCTTCATAGAACTCTAGTTGCGAAGTACATCCGTGACCAGCTCGATGGTCAGGAGATTTTCTTAGACGATTATGATCCCGAACAGCAAGCACCTTCAGACACCGAGACAGTGGGAAATGTCGTCGTGGGTTCCAGAAAGACGCCGACCTCGTTCGCCGACTTGGAAAATGACATGAAAGAGGATGCCGCCTTCACGCGATTCCGTCTTCGATTTGCGGAGTTCTTAAACAACTTTCTTCCAGCCTTCGGTTACGGCCTTCCGCAGGGCAAGCGTGTGGCTCTCCAACCCACTCAGGAAGTGAGACTCGACTAACTCACAGCTTTCGTGTGCTTACACCCACGCAGATCATCCCATTTCAATTTCTGAAAGTCTTCTTCCAGTCACTGGAAACCTGGATCGACGATACGGACTATCTTCGCTGTAGCCCATCCTTCTACAACTCGGAACGATATGACGCAGCCCTGGTGAAAGACCATTGACGGGCACATCTTCGTGCGCCTCGTCTACGTTTTTACCTACAAGATGGAAGACAAAACCCACCCGTTTGCGCTGGTGCAAGCGCTGGATGTCGGAACAGGCGCGAGGACGGCAAAGGATAAAGCGCTGGGACTGTATCGTGTTCGCCAGCGCCAACGGAAGGACTGTGAATTCATATTGTTCGCGGTGCCTTCATTGTGCCTGATTTCAGCCGCAAGGGAGATTATCTGGTCGTTGATATTATAGACGCGGACATGTTCTTGAGATTGCGAGGCTTGGGGGGGGGGGGGGGGGGGGGGGGGGATATTATACTCGCGTGGTCCAAATGCCTGAACAACGAGTTTACGGAAAACAAATAAGTAGTTAAATGTAGAGGTGGCTATCTCCGCATATCGCTACAAACTGTCAACCGAGCACACACAAATTCCAGGGGTTTGATGACACAAGACGCTGGCAATCGGTGAAAACTGGCCGGCCGTTGGAATGGCAGGACCTCCGGTTAAAACCCTGTGGGACCTGGGTCGAGTTTTCTCTTCCCAGGTAAAAATCCCCGGTGTCCACCAGTACACCGGGCTTGTATCCCACTTATATCTCAGAATCGTAGAAACTTCGGATGGCTGAAATGTTGTCGCTTGAATTACGAGGAGGGGTGCGCCAGTCAAACATATGCTTTGGTAAATCAGATTGTATTCAACTAGATAATCACAAGAACATGGACAAGGGGTGTAGCTGGGGATGCCTTTAGTAGGGAAAGATGCGCATGACGGTCGTCTACGAAGACTCAGAGCAATGCGATTGGAAGTCCAAGGCATAAGAAACGCGTGCCTTTTGAATTCCATCTGACTGTCCAAGTGTTATACATACAGTGGTGGCAAATAGAAATTGCCGTCCCTCATGACTGAGAGGAGTCAAGGGTCATGTAGCTCAATGGCAGAGCACGAGGTCTGTGTATTCAGGTTCACGACTATCACCTTTCGCGTTCCAGGTTCGACTCCTGGCTTGACCTTTTTGAGTTCAAATAGTACAGTAAATAGAGCGCTTTGGCAAGCGCTGAAAATCAAATTTCGGCTTGAAAAACTAAGCGAGCTACCCGAAAACTTACAGTGGGCACCCCACTGTTTTTGCGCTCCACAACCGAAATTTGGTTGGCCATTTACTGAAGAAAAAACTCATTTTTCAGCGTTTGCCAAAGTGCTCTAATAGTACAGTAAATAAAGAACAACGAAAATCAATAAAACTACAACTGGTTCCAAGAAGTGACACTTCCCCGCGGTCTTCCGCGTGGTACATTTATGGGAACTTGCTTCCCCATTCAACTAAGGTAGGCGTCAGTCACGAAAAATCGGTCATTTCGAGGGCTTTAATTCGCCGGAAATAGCCTCAGATTGCCGAGGGTTTTGCTGGGCGGGGCGATCGGCTTTAATCGGTCTGGCGACCGATTTGCCATCACCCTTGGAATGCAACCATACCAGACTTGGGGAGGGGCCAGTGTGGATGCAACTTTGAAAGCGTGAGCCAGCGGAAGCGGGAAAGCGCATCAGCAACAGAATTCTCGTCCGTTGAGATCCAAAGTGGGCAAAAAGTGAAGTCCTGTTGAACGGTCATGCTTACACATCTCTCCCTCTCGAGAACTCAAGCCAATCCCGACGAGTTAGCGTGGTAGATTTAGATTACTCTTATTTACCAGAGTCCTTTGTAGACAGAGCTAGCCAAATAAAACTGTTAACTGTTAACCAATTCACTTGAAGCCCACTACCGTCGAAGCTCTTGCACAAAAAATGATGGATAGTGTCTCTGACCCTAGGTGCTCTTTAGTCTCTTGTGAACAGACGCTACAACAAAAAATGTTCTCGTACAGTACCTGCGGTTTGTGGGGAAGCTTGATTCATCGGTATTGCGGATGCTTACAAATTCACGTACCGCGGCTTTGTCGTGGCTTTGTCAGCACGCGCGCGCGGTTTTTCCGTGTTGTTTCGGAGAGTGCCGGATCTGTGGGAATCTATCCACGTGACCTTCGGGGACTTTTGGGTCGCTTTTCATTTATTAAGTTGCAGCATGCTCAACCTTGCTTGAACCTCATGCATCATGTCCGATGGATGGATAGATAGTCCGACAGCTCTATACTGTATTTGCGTTCAGAGATGCACTGATGCGGCTTCGAACTTACGAAACCACTGCAGAGGATCACGAGATGTATTCAACCCGGTTTTGGCAGAATCTGTCTCCTTTAGAGCAAGATGAATTTCGTGAAGTCTTGCATTTACTTGCGACCAAAGAAGCGGTTGACAAAACACAGTTATGTAGCAGCACTCAATAAGCCTGTGGCTTGCTGCAGAGCTAAGCATCACCATGTTAACGGAGCAAAATCTAGGAAAGCATCAGCTGAGGATGCTGAGGGGTTGGAGGCAGAGATCTTTCTAGTGTGAACATCAAAGGGGTTAGTCAATGGGACTCAGGGTGTTGTCAAAAAAAAAATTGGTACTTGCCAGGCAGCCCAAGGAAAGATTTGCCAGCTGTCGTGTTTGTACACTGTCCGGAATATACAGGTATGTGTTTCCAAGTTCAGTCTGTCAAATGGTTTAAAATAGGAAAAATAGGACCACCAACTGAAGTCTGGGAAGGTGTACAACCAGATTGGTCCTATTCTTCCGAGAACAGCAGAATGGGAATCTAATGGACTGCCATTCTCACGAACACAATTCCCTCTGACTCTAGCCTGGGCAATTACCATTCACAAAAGTCAGGGTCTAACCCTCGAGAAAGCAGTGATTGATCTGGGTAGACAAGACTTTGCTCCTGGCCTGTCATTTGTTGCAATCTCAAGGGTAAAAACATTGAAGGGAACAGCTTCTCGTTCACCTTTTGTTCTGGAAAGATTGCAAAAATCGAAAGTTAGTTATAACCACTTACAGCCAGTGTTGGCCGTAAGGGATAAGGCCTTAATTGCGTTAAGGGTTATTAAGGCCTTATCATAACCCTTAGAGCAACGGCCGCCGAGCTTATAAGGTCTTAAGGTCTCGGGCCGCTGCTCCGGCTACCGATTGATTGATCGCCGGGGAAGCTCGGCTAAGCTTTTATCTTGCTCTCTCCCGCCATGTCCAGTCCAATGCAGGCTCATTTCATTGAGTTAGTTTAGACTACCAACCAAACTGCAGCCAGATCTTCCCCTACATATTATAAGGGATGCGTAGAACATGAGAGGGAATTGTTGGTAGAAGCCGGCATCTACGACAGCGTGGATTGGCAGGTCATTTCGTGACGGTGCGTAATACTCATCAAGTCTTGCCGAGAATTTTACGTTGAATTTTATTTATGTAGCTTGCATAAGAGCAGGGTCCGTAGAAGGCACCCGATATTCCTGGATGGACCATATCCTCGGGGGTGGCAATGTTGAATATGCATGCCCATACGCCTCAAAATCTGCACTCGAGGATGCTGCGGCAGTGCGAGCCCAGTTTTGGAAACAGTTGCATTTGCCGACAACGCCGGCTCTGTTCGTACCACGAGGACTGGTTTGAGGGCCTCCACTCGAATTTTAGAGGTTGTTGATACTATCATGGCTGTACATAGGCATTTTGCGGAATAATTGGGTGATATTGAGACCTCTTGACTGTGCGAAAATATTTCCCAAAAAGGAAATTAAGCTCATAACCCCATAACCCCATATTAAGGCTTAAGGCTTATGAACCCTTAGAGGTCCCTGGGGTCGGGTCTTAACCCTTAATTGCAACACTGCTTACAGCCGATATAACCGGTTATAGCAAGGTTATATATTGAGGTTAAGGTAGACGCCATCCACCCTCGACAAACATCACGTGTCTGATTGTGACACTTCCTCTTTCGTTACCTCCCCTCCGTAGAACTACTCTCCGGTACTTTGAAGCAAAATCCTTCGACCAGATCACAGATATTGGTGTTCTGATACTTTTATTCCTCATACCCAGCATACAAAAGCCAACGGCTGAAGTGGAATTACTGATTGTTGGGAAATCGGTGCTTGCCGTGATGGAAAGCCATTCACACATCAATTTTTAATTCCTCTGCGCAGAGGAACGTGGTTGAACTAATGACATTTTCACATATAAACAAACAGTCTGGTCGAAGGGATTTGCTCAAATGTCCCTGGTGGTGGAAGAATAAACTGTTTTTACCATTGCAGCCCAAGATAGAAGTGTGACAGTCACGTCATGTGATGTTTGTCGAGGGTGGATGGCGTCGGCAACCCCGCCATTCCAAGGGTGATGGCAAATCGGTCGCCAGACCTTAAAGCCGATGGCTATGGCCAGTAAAACCCTCGGCAATCTGAGGCTATTTCCGGCGAAATAAAGCCCTCGAAATGACAAGGGGCTTTGGAATTTCAGATAGTTAATAAACCTCAAAATATGAAACTAGAACAAAATCTGAGTAAGATTCCACTTCATTGACATTGAGGCTCACAGTGGTTCTTGAGTTAGAGGGGGGGTACATTATTCCTTTATCGGGAAATTTGATTGCCCATCGAGCAATCCCAATATAGCAATGCCTTGACCAGCAGCAGTGTTTGACGTGAAGGAGACTCCAGAAGCTCTTGAATCTCACTCACAGTGATTTAATAGTCAATCTGACCACATTCCCGCTAAAAGGTCGCTCAATAGCGGCAGGAGGTAAGGACTTCCAAATACAGTAAACATCCGCGTGATCAATGTTGGGCAAGCAAGATTTCCTTTCCTTTACCTCGAGCATGGTGTAGAACCTCACATAAGTGCATCAGAGTACTGTAGGATTATAAATGCAAGGTTTCCAAGCCAAAATTCGTTGAATCAAGGGCTGCAAAGCTGTTTGATGGCTGACCAAAAAAGGAATTCCCTAATTGAGAAGGGTGGGGGGGTCCGCCATTTCGCTGAGAAAAAAACTTCGACCCTTAGTGTAGATTTCGCGGATCGGTTCCCCCTTGCGAAATGACCGATTTTTCGGTTTTTGGGAGGTGCAAAGGCAACGTGGATTCGATTCTCCTCGGAATTCGCGCCTGGAGGGTTGATCGATGGGATGAGTGACAGCGAGAAGGGAAGGATCTGGCTACCTCCGCCCAACGACCGCAACGAGGGCGCTCTTGGGTCATTTATTCGGTTTATGGGGGATAATCCAACGGCTGCAATGGCTAATACTCACAATAGAGGGTTTGCGAAGAGAGGACCCCTGATAATACCCTTGGAGCCTAGCCCACTTTCCGGACAAAAATCGCCAATTTTGGGCCAAAAACCTAGGTCCCAACCGGACAAAAATTGGGCTTGGAGGCGCGGATGGCTAGGTTCGTGTCCGGACAAAATTCTATAAAATGGCGCCGAAGGGGTCGGTCAAAATCAAAAACAACTGGCCACTTTACCTCCAGATCCTTGCCGATTGTGTTGATTGCGGCGAATTTGAACAGGAAACACCAAAAACGATGGTTATGGAGAAAAAAAACGCGTTTTGAGCCTCGTGGGAACCGAAATTTGCCCTATTTGGCGCATTACGTCATCCACAGCTAGGTCCCGTCCGGACAAAAATCAAAATTCTGAGCCCAAAAGGGTCCGGACAAAAATTGGCGAATTGCTCAACATCGGGACCTAGCCTCCAAAGGGATTATCAGGGGTCCTGCGAAGAGCCATTGGAGCCATTGAATGGCTATCGATTTCCGCATTAGGAAACTTTGATGAGCTAAACTTTTATGTAGAAGTCAAGAAGAGCTGCCTGGAATGAAATTCGGATACTCAGACTGGGGGTGTCTTTTGTCAATACGCCGGAATTTGGACACTTGTTTAGCCATTAGCCATCCAATGGCTGCATCGCAAACAGGCTAATGGGCTAGCGATGTTTCAGCGCAACGAGACTCAAGAATTCATGGACAGGTGGTTTACATCGGAAGATCACAGTTATGTGATGAAGGCGGCGCGGGATCTCGATGCGGCGGGACTAGAGCGGGAACGGCGGCGCTTGCAACAGGAATACAACGAACGCATACTCGAAGAAAAGTGTAACGAATCGGCACGTTACAGGGTATTTTCGCCTGTTGTTACAAAAAGCCCAGAAAGCTGCTGATGCCGCAGCAAAGGCCGCCGAAATCCAGCAAAAATTGGACGCCACAGTTATCATTTCGTGTGTGGAGGACATCTATCAGCCGGGGATGACCAGGGAAAAGCTTCAGAACCAGCTGGACAAGTTGCGCGCCCGATGGAACACCAAAACGGAGGAACGGATCTCAATCCCGAAGAAATCTCATATTCCAAGACTACCCGAGAAGCAGACAGCTCTCGTTCGCGCATTCCAAGATCATCTCAAGTTACTTGAAGAGTTTCCCGAGGTAGTCAAGTGAGTTGCTAGCTGTCTCTTACTGCATCTCCTTCCACCTATATGCTACTTGAATGGGGAATAACTTATGTTAGGTTGTCTGCATTAGGAAATTGCGTAAGTGCACGTGCTTGATTGATTGATCGCATCAGTGATGTCTCAAATTGACCCGAGGAAGAAAAAAAAAAAACTATTTATTGTGAGTTTTTATCCAATCGAGAATCCCTCTTGAGGGATTGAAGTACCATCTAATCGGAGTGTTTTGGCAAGAGGATCAGAAACCTGGAGGCTCTGATCATGTGCAATACTTTTCGTTCTTGTTTGGTGGTGTTTATGTAAGCGAAGCGCACCATAGGGTGGATCTCTGGTTACAGCCGTTTTGGAAACAATATACTTTGTTTGTGCTTACGTTTGTTGACGATTCTGTCATCGGCAAAGCCGGGAGCACCACCTTGTGGGGCGTTGCCGTACCACATCAAGTGCCGCTGGTCCCTTGTTTTGGGCCTTGCTCGCAAGTCATGGCCCTGTCGAGCTCTGGGGGTTTCAATTGAGTTCTGTAACTTCTGTTAACCCCCCTGTTTTTTTCTGGTGTTCTTTGGGTGGCGGAAGCGAAAATCAGATTCGGCTGAAGTGGAGCTGGTGACGGGAAGCAAAACAAAGGTAAGCACAAACGAGCACCACTTGATCAAAACCCGTATATTGTTTCCAAAACGGCTGTAACCGACCGATCAGCTGGGTCCGCTCAACATGTTGAGTGCACAGCCACGTTTCACACACCGCGAGACATCCCGGTACGTACCGAGGCTGAGTGTGACAGGGTCACAACCGTAACACTTAACAACCTTCTGTCTTTCGTCCACGATTACGGGCTTGCAGACGTCTGATTTTGCTTGGGCTGTACAGATGCGATATCTAAGTTATTTAATTGCGTGTTTTCTCATGCTGGGACGGCCAGAATGCTCGCTATTTGAATAAATTCTGTATTTTTATCATCCCCCCTCTGTTGCCGCGAAATGAGCATCTCCCGCTCCTCCGGATGCTCCAAGAAAATATTAGCAACACTCAATTTGTTCTGAGCCCTTTGTCTGCTCAAACTCACGAGATTCTCTCGCTCTAGTCACAATCAAACTTTTTTTCCTCGTTGCTTCTGGGCTTTCCAGTGATGCAGCAGGTGGTGAGGCAAAAAATAGGTGAGGAGATCTCAATATTGTTCCATTCAGTCTCTGTTGTACTCGGAAATCCATTCTAGGTCTGTTTACTGGGCCACTTTTGAATTTTCTATCACCTTCTGTAAGCCTAGGATTAAAGTTCCTTTGAAGTATCTTCATGCTGCAGCTTTTGGCCAGTGAATGGACTTCTACTTACTCTAGTGTGAGTCCATAATTCAGTCAAGTCAACCATACAAATGTACGCACTTGATACTGCATTTTTATTTTTTATTTTCGATGCAATAGCCTGTTTAGGAGGCAGAGTTTATCCTCCTCTCCTCCCCTTTCATATCTACTGTTGAACTTTGTTACCCCTTGCCGGCCTTGGCAGTTACCTGTGTGCCTTGCTGCTTTATATTAATTTTGTGCAATGATTGTATTGAGTAATTGAAAAAGCTTCAACCCAGTCCACAATAATAGCCCGCCTTAGATCTTTCTGAGCCTCCCAAGAGCCTCCCCATGCTCACCCCAAAAGCTCACTTGTCTCTTTCTTTTTCTTTCTTTTTCCGCCTTTTTGCGTTCTTTTCCCCTTTTGGACACCCAGTGGTACAGTATGGTCGGAAAACCGGATCTCTTGCTCTACTCGGTGACAGAAAGTAACCGGTAATTTGGTTGCTGCTTCATAGCCACGTGATATTTTTTCAAGATTTTGCAACTCAAGTACAGCCCAGAACAGATTTCGTTTCCCATCAAAACAGTGGTCACTACCGCCGTTACCCATGTCAATTTTTAACGTGAAACGCCACGGAGGCCATACGGTACGGCCGTATCTGTGGGTTTCGGTACAGACTCCAGGAGTACCAGTGTCAAGACCACTAATTTCTCGTAGGCAATCAAAAGAGTCGATGTTGAACATCAGGAAGAACTGAAATTGCTATGGGCTGCCTTGGGCTGCCACATAGCCCGATATGGACACCAAAGAGGCATACAAAAAGTACGAAGTTCCTGCCGCCCATGGCGACGGCCTCCTCCCCGAAGTACTATATGTGTGAATGGGTTATGGTAGCTAGAGGGACATTTAATTTTGCCGCAACTGTAACTTATGCCTTTGCATGAGATGGGGTTCAACATTTCAGGTGTCACAAGGCGGTCATACACAACAAGAGGATGACAAAGACTACGTACACTAACTCGGCAAAAAAAATGTCCGATTGATTTCTGGCCTGTATTTCGATGATTACTGCCCACTTTGGCTTCAAACAACTTGTAGTTGTGTTCATAGGATCCAGATGCCTTATTCTTTGGGTTTGGTTTTGTGCAAATTTCTGATACACCATCACGCCGAGCGCAAACATGGGAATTTTGATATCGGCCGACTTTACAAGTCAGTCAAATTCTTTTGGTGCGGGGAGCTGATCTGCTCATGTTATAGCCTGAGGTCCAGCAAGCTATGCGCCAATTTAAACTGTGGAAAAATATACAGGCAAAAAGGCGCTATAGCCCTCGCAAAGTGACGATTTTCGACCGAGTTGACCGGAATTTGCCGAAATATGCCCAAAATGGCAGTTTTGTCGAGCCTATAGCGCTTCAACGGCTGAATATTTTCATAAGGTTTGACTTGTGGAAGTACTTGTATTTGGGTCTTCTTTCATCCTGCACACTCAGATATTGTCAGAAAAAATCCCTACTCAAATTGAAAATCTGGCTATTTGGGAATTCTGCTCATTTGATGGCGGATCAAGGGATTGCACGGCGGCGATGTAGCATACCAATTGGTCTCAGTATCGTGTGCACGCTCAGAAGTTGTTTGCTCTCGAATACAGATATTAACACCGCAATACGGACAAAAAACCCATCGGACATTTTTTTTGCCGAGTTAGTGTAGCAAACAGGTTTGAAGGTTGGTTTGAAGCCTCTTAAAAGTCCACATCCAACAGGTTTCGGCGAATTATGCCTCGCGCCCTGCGTAGGCCGTGTTCATGTGCTCCTTTAGGTTCGCCTGGAGCTTGTGAAGCGTCACCAGAGCGGCCAGGCATTTCCAGCCACTTTTCCGCGCCGATCTCGAGATGCTTTAAAAACCAAGGACAAAGGTCTGCAAGCATCGTCAGAGAGTCGAGAACTTCTGTGGCAGAGATGGGAGCTGAGGAAGATTTGTGAACTGCAGTAGCAACGACGGAAAGGGGAAGAGCGCGTCGCGTGTGGTTGGTATTAGACAAGGCAGATCCAGTTGAAGCTGTCGAGAAGGTCCTGTACAAGTTCCCAGCACATTAGTGCAGGTTTAGGCTTTGATGCGAAACACACAAACATCCACACAACTTCTGCCACCCGCTCAAGCCGGCTGAGCAATACCCGTCTCCTCAGTTTTGCTCGTCTAGCTTTTGCAGGCTGGTCAGAAGACACCTGCACGCCTTGGCATCCGCGTCCATCAATGACGGTTTTGGTGGGTGATACCGAAACTGAACGCTGCCGCAAGCGACTATAGAAAGCCTCCCGCCGGGGTGTACTTGGTGTTCCTCCACTTCGAGATGCTCCTGAGACCCTTTGTCGATCGGGAGTTGAGCCAAGAGAGGCAATTGAACAAGATTCGACCATCGTTACAGCGGATGGCGACGATGACAGAAGTCTTTGAGCAAAGCTCGTAGGTCCATGTGTGGAAGCCAATCGAGGAAGCCGAGCAAGAGGGACGGCAGGAAAGGGGGTCACGACTGCGTTGTGTCAGCAACAGTCAAATATTTACGTTCAGCTGACCTCCATCCATTTTCTTAACTTTGCGTGGAATGCTTCTCGCCTATTCTCAGAAGCGGCCACCCATTGAGCAACAGCAGTCATGCCAACCAGCACTTTCTTCTTCACTTCCTCCCTCCTGCATAAAGTCCGTACCCGTATCCCAACACCATACGCAGGAAGTCGTTTGCCGTTTTCTGAGTCGTAGGACTGATTGTGATACCCATTGCACCACGAATCCAGTCATTTGGAATTGGTAGGAATGGGTCATCATTATCAACCTCTTCCACAGACGCGGTAGCTTCTAGAGATGGATCTTCCGTATCCCACTCACATATCCAGCAAAGCCGCCGTAAATCATCGATTCGGAGACATGAAAGATAGTGGCGCTCCAGAGACATGTGGTCCAGAATATTCAAGACGGTCCCTGTATTAGGATCCGGCGACACTGGGGAGGTTGCAAGCGCATGACAAAGCGCACGGTTAAGCTCTGTATAGACGGCTTCAAGCCGTAATAACGATAGTGGGAAGCAGGGAGAGTCCTCTGTCGGTGCTGGAGAGCCTGAGCTGTGTTTAACTGGTTGAGCGGATACCATGAGATCACAGAGGAAGAGACACCTACGCGGATCTAACCTTCTTACACGACCTATCGTAGCTGAGCTCTACACAACGTCTCTTATTAGATGGGCCTGACATTCAAAGCAATGGAGTCGAGCGTGGAGGAGAGGGGTATCGCGGCGGGGTATCGCAGAGGAAGGAAGAAACTGGAGAGTGAGAGTGACCAAGCGAAAGCGCGAGGTGAGTCACTCAGTCAGTGACTTCTTCTCACGTGGCCAGGCGACAAGAAAAGTTCCATCAACTTACATCAAGATGATCAACCTCAAGTTTTGATGTAAGGAGGAGGAGGGTCCAGATCAGCGGTCCGCCCGGGAAGCACTCTCCCGCAGTAAGTGGGATGAAATACTGAGGGCAAGAAAAGCTTGTGAACAATGTGCAGCAACCCAGTGGGATCATTGCGAATATGTGCGAATTTGTGCAGTATAATGAAATAGTCCATCTAGCCACCCGACCATCTCCCGGAAGCCAAATAAAGGCGATCCAGGCTCTCATCAACGCAATCGACGGTGACGGCACTGCAAGCTCTCAAGGTGTGTAAAACCGTTTCAAATCCCTGCTCCAGTGGCTTGACAATCGTTTGCCTATGCATATATTAACTAGCAGTGTCGGAAAAACCGAATTTGCTTGGTCGACCTTGATACAATATTATAGCACTTTTCTGAGCTTGAAACACTTGACGGGTTGTAGAGCCAGGCAGCCCCGTTACTTTACTGAACTTGGTTGTCGCAAAAATCAAAACTCGGCTATACTGGGTTATAACCCGGTGTAAGTCTATAAACCGGGTGGGGGGCTATAAAGGTAAGACAACATTAAGTGTTGTAAATTTTACAGCTACTTATAAGCATTTATAGCGGTTATATGTAGTTGGTCTGTAGTTGGTTATAAGTAGGTGTCCTGCGAGGCCCTGTATCGGCCTCTCATCTGATACTCATTCGCGCAGGCCTGCGAAGGGCGGGTGGTGCGGATGTCTGAGGCATCAACCCACACCCGGTCACCGACCTTGATGTCTGGAGCTGGTGTCGGCCGGCGGTCATAGTACTGCTTGTACTCTGCCTTGGCCTTGACGAGTGCCGCCTTCGCCTCGGAAACCCCTGACGCAATCCGATCGTGGAACTCGTTTACAGCCTCTAACCTAGAACGTGCAGCGTGGGGCTCAAAGCCCATCCGTGGAAGCCGACCAGTATCCGTCATGACCGGTACCTGCTGCGTGGAGGAGTGCATGTGGTTGTTGTACGCAAACTCCGCTGCAGGTAGCAGCTCATCCCAGTCGTCCTGCTCGTAATTGGTGAAGAGCCGGACGTACTGCTCGAGTTCCTGGTTAACGCGCTCCGTTTGGCCATCGGTCTGTGGATGGTAGGCCGTAGAAGTGGCTGGGGTGACCCCAACGAGGCGCCAAAGCTCGCGCGTGAACTCTGCAATGAACTGGGTGCCGAGCCCCAGGCAGATTCGTATGATTATAGGATTGAGATCGGCGTGCCAAGTTCGTAGGATGTGATGGGAAAACTGCCAAGTTCCTTACATTACAGCATCTTTTGCCATATTGAGCCCTGATAGCACATGTAACAAATGCAAAGATCAGCTTCAAGCCATCAGAGAGTTAGAGCACCAAAACTCCGGCACTCGACGGTGCCGACACGGAACAGAGACTGCCGAAGGCCAAAACAACCTCATGCCGAGGAGCTAGGGCAAGCGGAGCGCGCCCTAACTCCGGAAATCAACAGTGTAATACCGCCCCGACAGGTTAGGGTTAAGGACATAGTGATCCGCGCGAACGAGGCTTTAGAGTGCCGATCTGAGCGGCACGGTTCGGGGGACCCCCCGAGCGAAGCGAGGGAGGGGAGGGTCCCCTTCGCGCAAACTACGGAACAAGTGATGCCGCAGTACCGAATCCGGCTGTGCAGTCCAAGTTCCCACTGATCAATGTACCTGGTATTCTAAATTAGTCGATCCTACGAAATTTGCAGTTTTCTGATCAAATCCTACGAACTTGGCACGCTGTTCTCAATCCTACTATCATACGAATCTGATATATACTCTTGGAGTAGAACGCAACCGGATGCCACTTGCCATCGTCACCCTGCTGGGAGAGGACGGCACCGGTGGCATAGTCAGAGCTGTCAGCCTCGAGCCGGTACAGGCGCTCGGGGTTTGGGAGAACCAGAACGGGGTCCCGAGGCACCTGTCGCTTGAGCTCATCAAAGGCTCTTCAGGCCCCCAGGTCCAGGCGACGCCCTTCTTGGTGAGTCTGAAGAGGGCTTGAGCAACGTCTGAGAAGCCCGCAATGAACCGGCGGTAGAAGTTTGTGAAGCCAAGGACCTGCTGCACATCCTTCTTATTCTCGGGCGCTGGCCAAGCTGCCACTCCTCCAACCTTTACAGGGTCCATCTCGACGTGGTTGTGGGAAATAATCACGCCAAGGTACTCGATGGAGGTCCGCTCAAACTCACACTTCTCGGCTCGAAGGTAAAGTTTGTTTGCGCGAAGCCTCCGCAGGACCTCTCGGACGATCTCTCGATGCCGACGGATGTCTGAGTGGGCAATGAGAATATCGTCGAGGTAGACCATGACGTCGCCAGAGAGGATAAGATCCTGGAAGATGTCGTTCATCATGGTCTGGAAGGTTGCAGGGGAGTTGGTCAGACCAAAGTACATGACCAGCGGCTCAAACAGTCCCCGGTTGGTCCGGAATGCTGCCTTCCACTCGTCGCCTTCACGGATTCGAACATTGTTAAAGCCCCACCGGACATCGAGCTTCGTGAAGTACCGAGCTCCCCTGAGTCGGTTGATGAGGTCGTTGATCAAGGGGAGCGGGTAGCGATTCTTCACAGTCATGGCGTTTAGAGCTCGATAGTCCTGTACAAACCGAAGTCCGCCATCCTTCTTCTTGACGAAGAAGACGGGTGAGGCCATAGGTGATTTCGACGGTCGAATCCGGCCAGTGCCAAGTCCCTCCTCGATGAAGGCATCAAGCTCCTTCTGTTCGAGAGGCGAGATTGGGTAGACCTTGCAGTTCGTGGGTTTAGAGTCCGGCACAAGCTCAATGGCATGGTCCCAGGATCGGTGTTCAGGCAGCGAGTCAAAGGACTCCTTGTTGAAAACATCGTCAAACTCTCGGGCCCATTCAGGAACGTCCGAGCGCGCCGGGGCTGAGTTTTTGGCGTAAGCCTCAGCCAGGCGCTGGGAGACGGTGCTTCCAGCACGGATATCCTCAGAAGGCAGGAACTGGGTGTAGAACACCCGGTCTCCTGGCTCAAGGGGGTCATCCACATCATCCACATCATCCTCGTCGTCATCCTCGGAGTCCGGGAACAGCTCTGGCAGGTCATCGTATTCATCTTCGCCTAAGTCTATGGCACAGATGGATGGAAGGGGACCAAGTCGGAGCTGCCGGAGGATCTCAGCCGCCAGGCGGGACTCTCTGCGGGCAGGACGAGCCTCCAGGCGAACCTCGGTGCGGCACGTAGAGCACTCGCTGGGGCATCTGATCATTGCTCATCTTGACCTCTCGGGTGTCCCAGTCGATCTCCGGGTTATGCTTCCGGAGCCAGGAGTAGCCAAGGATGAGCTTCTGCTTCCCGAGACGGGTAACAGCGAGCTGCATGCGCTCAGAGTGACCACAATACTGCAGCACAACGTCGGCCACCTCGCGAATCGCACCAGCCTCATTTGGGGTGCCATCCACATTGAAAACTGAAATGGGCTGTGCAAGGCGGCGGAGGGGGAGGCCAGACTTAGCTGCGAACTCAGAGTCAATGAAGTCTGAGGTGGCACCGCAGTCGACGAGACCTTCGAGAGAAAGCTTAGTGGCGTCCTGGACTGCCTGAACCTCAAGGGGGGGATGCAGGGAGTTGGCACCGGGTGCAGCAGCAACAGTATAGCGCTGAGGAAGTCTACGCTCCCAAGGCTTTCGCCGGACGCGTGGGGAACGGAAGGGGGCAGGGGGTACGTCTTTCGTTTCGGCAGGTTCAACAGATGTAACATTGGCAGACTCATCATACAAACATGCGAAACGATTAGGAGACGCGATCGAGGGCGTACCGCTCACTCGTCGCATGGGAGAAAACCCTGCTCTTCCTCGGCGGCCACAGACTCTGGCTCAGCCAGCGAGTCGGTGGTGGCAACCCGAGCCACCAGTTCGGAGAGGAGCTCGGACCCAAGCTGACGAATGACCTCGTCAAGGACATCAGCGGCTCGGACATCAGCAGGGGTGGGGCAATCCCGCGCCAGGTGCGGGCCGCCACATCGGTAGCAGCCACGGGGAGGCCCTCTTCCAGAACGCGTGCGATCAACGTCCATGGGGACTACCTGCGGAGGGGGAGCAGGGGCTGGCATAGCACGAGATGAGAGAGGCTGATGAAGGCAGGGTCTTGTGTGGGTGTGTGGAAGGCTCGGCCGTTCCGGCCGACTCGACTTTGCGCATCTGGGCGTCAAGAAAGCCGAGTTAAAGGAACGGAACACGGCAACGGCCGAGCCTACACCAGCAATGGTCCGGATATCTATCCAGTCCAGTGCAGAACGCAGAAGTCGAAGATAGAATACATCGCCGTGGCGTGGGTATACCATCTGAATGCGTGAAACGGTAATATGTCCCTCTTCGTAAAATCTGATTCTCATTCTTGGATGTCCAGGTACCTACTAAACGCTATTGACCCAACAGTGTCGCGGGCACGTCAGACTCTCTTGACCGGAACCATCACCGTCACGATTTTTCCCACGGCCTTGAAAGGCGAGCGTTCTCCTCCCCCCCCCCCCCCCCCAGCTACGGGCCTTCGGCGCCCAAGGCCACCGGACTCCCCTCCCCCTTCCGTCCCGAAAACTCGAAACAATTCAATCACGAAGTCCCCACATTCGTCCCGCGTAATCAAGAAAGTCCGAGCTGATGGTCCCGACGCAACACCCGCCACCATCTCCAGCGGCACCACGACCACTACACCTGTCCACCTCACCCCTCGCCACTACCACGCCCCCAACACAGCGCCAGCGCAGGCCGCTGTCCCTCAGTCCCACACAACGATCGACTACATGTCTACCAAGCTCAGAGAGGAAGCAGCGGCTCCACTGGAGCGAGTTCGTGACTTCCAACAATGCGTACATGACGATTTCATGCACAAAAAGGAGGTTCCCAATTGTACAGAGGACAACCTTATGGCCCTCCTCCCTATGGTTATCGAAATCACTGAAACCCTCGAACCTTTGACAACGGAGTACAAGAAGTACCTCGCTGATGACAGCCTGGAACCCGACGAGGCTCCTGTTAGCCCACCCAGGCCTACCACATTTGCAGAGGCCGTCAAGGCCGAACTTCCGCGCCCTCATACCTCCAAGCCGAGGCGCCCCTCACGTCCCGCTCCCAAACGAAGAAACCTCACCCCGATTCGCTATGCAGGGCCATCAACGGCGTTCTGGATAGTCGGCTAGCGGTTAGCGCTACCTCCATGTCCCAGAGTGGCAACCTCATTCTCCACGCAACTGCGCCGGCTTGCTCAGCCCAGGCGCTCGCAGCCCACCGCTCGCTGCTATGGAGGACCATCGCTCCACTTCTGGGATGCGCCCTCGATGCTGAACCGCCCATTTACCCCGGAGACCCATGGCACAAGGTGGTTTTCCACCGAGTGCCAATCTTGGAGGAGGGAGGGCTTCCGCACTCTCGCGACTTTGTGCGCGAGTTGGCGAAGCGCAACCAACTTCCAGGTGCACAGTATCGAATTGGTAATGTCCGCTTCCTTCACAAGCGGGATAGCATCCCCCAGTCGGAAGTGTCTGTCCGCGTGGACTTGACTAAACGCTATTGACTGGTGACCGGCAATGGCAGTGGGATTGATGGCGGTTATGTAACACCTGCCATCACCCGAAATATGGCAAATGCAGTTGGTCCAATGTAGTGCAAGATCCCTGCACATTTTCGTATAGCTTCTGGTGAGAGATGTTCTCAGAATCATATTCCCCAGGGAATGTTCCGGGCAGAATTTTTATTAACGTCCTTCCTATTTTACGATGTTTTACTGCAAATTTATATACTGGTACTGGTTGGGAAATCTCAAATTCTGCTCGGAACATTCCCTAGAGATTTGCTCAATGAGCCCATTACATTTTAGATTATGGAATTTGGTACAGTATTGAACGCAGGATATCGGACCAAAGAATGTGCGCTCAAAGGCGGGCAAGATCCATATCAGGCATATACGTAACGCCATCAAACGCGTCCGCTCTTGTCCTCTCGCGGCGCGTACGCGTCAATCATGCCCGCTGTGCGGACGGCGAGGGAAGGGAAGCAGTGGGGGCGGAAAAAGAGAAGATCAGACGCGCGAAGGCGACTTATTTCGGATCTACAGTCTGTGCACCCTTGCCTTCTTCGCGTCGATCCGCCCCCGGAAAGGAGAACTTTCTCCCCTCCTCTGCCTCCTCCTCTGCTCCCACACGCCCAGCTACACATTCTCGCACTTCGTCAAGCCCATACACGCGTTCAAATGACGCGATTCTCAAGCTCAAGCAGAGATGTGACACTTACGAGAAGAAGTACCGAAATGTGGTACGCAAAGCATCCCGGGCCGAGACGCGCAAAGCCGATGTGCAGAAACGTGTCGAAGAGCTGGAAGACCAGCTCCGCGGTGTGCAAAGCTCTTCTTCTCAGTTCGTTGTGTCACTTCAACGGCAGCTTGATGATCTGTCGAGGGAGTTGATACAGTGCAAGCAGAGAGAAGCAGATCTCCGAGCACGGAACGAAGAAATGCGCCGGAAGAAAGAGGCATTAGCCAAGAAGGTATCCCGTTTTGATGGCCGTATGGAGACGGGCGTCGCAAAGTTATCTGCGAAATCGCTGAAGGACGATGGTGTTATCACGGCGGGGATCCGGGCTGCCGTTCGCGACGTGGTTTCTTTCGGCGCACCGGTGGATAATATTGACAAGATTATACATGCCATCGCAAAGGGCCTCAATATTCATCTAACAGACCACATCAGCGCTCGCAGCGCTTCTCGGATCGTTATTGAAGGCGGGGTGGCCGCAAAGTTGCAGCTTGTTGATGCTGTGAAAAATACTGAACGTGAGTGAGCTTGAACAATTGTTGAACACGATTCTGATATGCCAGATTTACCAGATCTCACCGTCAGTGGGGACGGGACAAGTCACAAAAATCTCAACTACGAATCTCGTTATATTGCAATTGAAGGGAAATTACTTGCCCTCGGCCTCACTCAGGCACCAAGCCACACTAGTGAAGAGCAATTGGCGGGATGGCTATCTCTCATTCAAGAGATGTACGAGATCTATAACTCCAGCCCTCTCGGACGCCAATATCCCGAGGACTTTCGTACCTTTTTCGTGAAAGTCACCGGCATGATGACTGACCACGCGGCGGACCAGAAAAAGTTACGCGCATTATTTCTAGCAATGAAGACACGAATGGAGCGCGAACGTCGAGGAGAACGCGCTTTGCTGTCGGATTCGGCACCGAAACTTCTCGAGGTCATCTATCAAGTTACCTCGGAACGGATAGAAGCTGTTGGTGGGATGGCAGCATGGGACGCACTTTCAGAGGAGCAGCGCATCGGCTACAATTCTACGCTCCACGCCGAGGTCTGCCAGCGATTTGGGCAGGCTGAATTCGACAAGCTTTCTCAGGAGGAACGCGAAGAAGTCGATTTTTTTCTTGGTGGAGGCTGCTTCATGCATAAAGATTTGAATGCGCACAGAGGTAGGCTCTATTCGATTGATCCCGAGTATCTGAAATATTAATCTGGTCACAGGAGGTGTTGAGCGCATGATGGCTGCATGGCTGAAGCATGGATTTGAACAGCCTATCCTTCTCATGAACAAAGACAACGCAGCTGCAGCTGCCTCCGGATCCGCCGCAGCCAAAGAGCGAGCCGAGAAAGTTTCCTCCCGTGGCGGAGTGAAGCTTTGCGAGCTCCTGGGCATGCTTCTCAACAATAAAGACGACAAGAAGGGCCAACAGGACCGTCACGGCGTATATTTCTGTGCGCACGAACATATTGGGTACTCACTACGATTTCCAGACACCAGCAACACACGCTACGGCTGTTTTTCCGAAGCCGCCGCCGAGATCATCGTCAATCTCGCTGTTTACCGCGAACTCATGCAGTTCATTCGCGATCGCAAGATGTCCCTCGCCTATACAAATCTCGAGAAGAATATTTGGGAAGGGATTAATGATGTACGCACCCTCATCGAGCTGGTCGTGCTTTTGTGGTATGGTCAAAACTCCAGCCAACCCGTCCTGCGCCACGTCCGATCACGGACGGAATCCAAAGGCCTTCGGAACCTGTGGGACATGGTACCAATCGCAAAAGGCGTTATAGTGCACTGCGAGCGTGTTATTGCCGACCCAGATATCATCATGGGCGAAAACTTGACGTACGAGAAGGCTTCGATGGATGGTAAACAATGGGAGCGGCCGGAGGCGATGTACGCCGCGCATGCGTTGCTCCCCAAGCTCCCACGGAACGAGGTGCGCGTAATATTCGTGGAGTACCTCGAGGGAGCTCTGGACAAATGGCGCACCTTCTGTTCGGACCTACTTGGACGCAAACTGACCGACAAACAAAAAAAAGGATGCCTGGATGCCTACCACAAACGACCACAACGAGGGGTTCCTGGGCGCTGCTGGACGACGTGATCAGCGTCGTGCGCCAAATGCGACCCTAGAATTCGTTAACTCAAAGGCACAGTACAAGAAGAACGGCACAGGTGAATTTATTGCAGAAAAACTGAATACCCCAGCAGCCCAGGGTTTCCTGCGCAAACGAGCACAGGAAATGTCAAGCGAGGGCCGCCAGCAGAAGCGAAAGATCGCACAAGCCGAGCACGACAGTCATACCGTTGAAGAACATCAGGAGAAGACCGACAAAAAGAAGGCCGAAGACCTAGCTCCGGCCGTCGCTTGAATATTTCGTCGATCCGAAGCGCAGAGCCAAATCGTCGACGTAACTCGTCAATAGCCATGTTTGGGGCGTGACCACCAATCATCCTGGACCTTCCGAAAAGGATGTCGAGCACGTCGTCCCCCAGCAAGCAAAGAAACACTTTGAGACTCGGGTTCAAGACTTTTGAATGGGCGATCTTGAATATGGCACTTTTAACAAGGCACTGTAGGTCCCCGTACAGCTGAGGCGGCATGAAAGCAGATCCATGTTTGAGATACAAGGCGCACGACAAATGTGCAAACTTCACAAGCTGAATAATTTCCTGTGACAGTGAAAGGTTGGGGTTGATAAAAGGGTCAAGAAGAGCGTCAAACATCTCGCCAAGGATGCATAGCGCGCGATGAGTGTTGGCTTCTGCTGGAGTGAAATTTGAGGTATCAAGGAAGCGCAGATCTCCGATGAGTGTGAGGAGTTTGACTGTGGAGGGTACGTGCTGGGGATCCTTGGGATTCAACAACGCATGAATGCTCTGTCCGGACCAGTCATGGCCAGATAGGCGCTCCAGCCATTGCGCCAATAGATTTTTGTTGACCACAACTCCGTTCGCAAGGAGACCTTCCTTCGAACAAAAGGTTTTACGGATACCTATGAGAGGCCCCCGGTCACTGACATATAGGTTCGTCACATCCATAGAGTAAAACAAGGTCGAGTCTGAGAGGTCTATTTCGCGAACCAGCCATCTGACCGAGGTTTTGACTAGATAGAACGACGCAGCTCCTCTAAACTAAGCGTTTGCGCGCATTTTCAGAAAAAAATCGTGATTTTTGAAGCCGCCAGAGCCCCATCAGTGCCGAAAAATAGAGTAAATCAGGCCGAAATTCGGGTTTTCAATGTGACAAACCTAGTAGGTAGTGACCGGGGGCCTCCTACGAGACCATTGACATTGAGAACACAATTAACTCGTTTACCAGGCAACTTACGTTTCCAGCTGTGCTTCGGATCGAACTCCATGGTTGCAAAGTCCTCGCTAGTGAATAAATTGAGTCCACGGAGTCCGGCAATGTGTGGGTATAAAGCAGGCTTGACCTTTCGGTGCATACATAGCAGGTAGAGCGCTGCCTTCCGCTTGGGATCTCCGTCGGACGCATACGCGGGGATTGGGCCGTGCAATATTTCTCCGTACGGGGAGATCTTCCAAGCAGCGTTAATCATTTGCAAAATCTTGGCGTTTTCCTGCCACGAATTCTGTTTGCAGGTTGCCATGAGGAGAACAGGTTTAGCACCATAATCATTCGATGAATGGCGCGAGATGGCAGCAACACTAAATTCTTTGCCAACATGAACTCGTCCTTCACGAACAGCTTTAGCAGCTGCATGAACGGCGGTCAAGTCCGAGCCCATCTTCAATGTGTCAAGCTCGGTGTTCGCATGCTCGCAAAGTCCGGCTATCTCATCCGTTGTGTCCAAATAACAAGGACGCCCATCTCCCGCAATTTCGTCCTGTGAAATTGTGTGCAAAATCCTTCCCTCGTCGCTGACAGGAATGTCCTTGAATAGGAGCTCAATATTTTTCAGAATATCTGTCATCTTGACCGGACCAACGGTAATGGAGAGAGATGTACTACGGCGCAAGTCGGCAATGGTGAAGCGAGTGGGGAAAGCGAAAGGGGATTTGTGAAGGGCATGCAACAACGCATCACCGCCGTATTCGTAGGCGAGAATAGCAAGATCTTTGTCGAGATCGGTATAATTGCAAGGGTGATATCGGCCTCGAATAGCGAGATTTGCCTTGTCCGTGGTTTTTGAAGCCCCCCAACCTTCTTTGTTTGCAGTAGAGAGAAGGCGGGGCAGGCCGGGAACATCGTTCGTCGATATCACATCAACAAGCTTCCGGTATGATTCAATTCGTCGTTTTGCACGGATCAAGTATTTACGAGAATTATTTATCTATTGGCGGTGAGGTACAGTCAAACGCTATGGGATCATGACAATTACCTTTAGCCGCTCGTTTTGTAGCTGCTTGAATAACCCGTCAACCTTCTTAGCAAGTTGCTTGTGACTGAGACGATTGGAAGGCTTTTTGCCTGGCGACTCTTGCGCCCAGCCTCGGACCACCGCTATGGATGGCCCAAGACCTGCACACGATGGGCAGCCCGTCGATTGAGCCACTCGTGATCCGGTACACCGCTTAGAACGTACTCGTATAATCGAGGCGGCAACATCCACCGAAAGTAGATTATACCCGGGGTTAGCTCGCGAGCTGGAGCCGTGAACGGCGAATGGGTACGACTCTACGATTGGTTCCAAATCCCAAGAAAAATCGACCCCTAAACACTCATGCTCGTAGGAGGGCACAAGCGAAGTTGGGGGCGGCAGAGTAGTGGTTTCTTGTAAACAAGTTAGCAAGCTCACAGTTTTTTCTGGATTGAGCAGGCTTACTAGATACAGGGCGACATTTCGAGCCATTTTGGTGTTGGGTCATAGGGTGAGAACCCTTTACATATCCGTGCTTTATGTACTGGCCGCACCGAGTGCATAGCACAAGACGTGTTCCGTCAGCGGCCTTCCCAATCTCCGAAGGGCGCTGGTTCTCGTCATTTACAGAAGCCGAAACGGGTTGTTGAACATGAATGCGAAAGGTGGAAGTCGACGCGTGTTGCCAAGAGGTCGACGCGTCCCAAGAAGAGTTTTGTGATACATTCCCGTTGTTAGTTGACAGTGGGGTATGGACATTATTTACAGTGTCAGAAGACTTCCATCTTGGGAGCAGATTCGAAGGGCTTTACGCGTCAGGGCGGGCGAATGGAAGGCGACGCGCTCTCGCGCGGCGGGTGCGTTTGGTTTGTGACAAGTTGTTTAACAATTGATGCGTGGCTGATGGCCTCCACGGAGCCGCTGACTCAGATTACTAAGACCTGCCCGATTCGGGGGGTGGGTACCCCGTGGGTATTTTTCCGTGATAAGGAGATCGCTCACCTCTTGGTAATTGCAGTTTTCATAGGTTTGTTTAGCAATTTTTTATTGATAAGGCTGCCAACTCGCTCCTAACTCGAGTTGGCACTCGATCCAACTCGGCACGATCGAGTCGGCACCGAGTCCCGACCAAGGGGCACCCATCCTTAAAATCCTGGACACGGGGTCGGAAAACTGACTTAAGACTCGCTCGACCCCCACTCCCTCTACGTAAGTGTTACATAAGCTCCGAAACGGGTAATTCCCATCAAAAACTGAGAAAATTTGTCCAAGTTTTGCCGTGATTTGGACAGTATCAGTACACTTCCAGGACACTTTAGTGCTCGAATGTGGTATCCCACACATTTTTGAATTTTCCTGACCAAAACTTGTCGTTCGGGTTTGGCCGAGGGACACCCAATATATTATGTAATCAAATATTTTTTATCACTTTTTTTTCTGACCTTCGGAAACGTGTTTTCAGACCAATCCAAGGTTAGGTCGGAAAAGTGGAATAAGGCGACCCAGACCCCCACCCCCCTCCTAGCCGGTGTCTCGGGATTTGCCGGTGGGTGCCCCTTGGTCCCGACTCGAACTCGACTCCACTCGACTCGACGGCAACACTACTGGAGTCCTGAGTCCGTGTCGGGAACAGCCGGCACTGTCATTGCCATGTGACTTTCGGACTGTGCGCCGAATAAACTTTTCCGAGCTTTTCCGAGTGTTCAACTTTGGTTCAAGTTCAATCGGCCTGTTTGAACCTCATGTGCTGTAAATAAATATATATACCTTACCAGCAGCTATATACTCAATGGTTGCCTGCTCCTTACTGTAAGAAAAAATTCAGTAAGCATCAAGTTTTGTAAGTTACAAGCCTCCCAAAAGCCTCCTCAAGTCACAAGCACTTTTAGAATGCCGGGGCTCGGGGAATGCTTTGAGCAACTTCAAAAAAATTACCAGACTTTGTGCTACTACCAGTGTCTTGAATATACTTACCACTATCCAGTACCAGTGAGTATAAGCTTTAGCTGTCAAAATTAATAACCCAAAAAAGCCAGGGCCACTGAGTGTGCTACCAGATTCATAAGGAGTAGAAGGGTTTTGAAGGTGAATATGAGGGCGGTTACTGAGGCGGTTCTGAGGTTCGTCAACTGAAATAAGTTGGTTACCCAAATCGGGCGAAACACTGCTTGAGCCAATGATGTTGCCCGAATTTAGCAAGATTAGCTACTGTACATGAAAGAATTGGACGTATTCGACTACGATATTGAATTCCCATTCGCACTGAAGCAAGCTTACCCTCCTATGTGGACCATCGTCCACATACCTCCAACCTGGTATGTAACTTCAGCACCACGGTGCATGTTGGCTTGATATGCTTGTCTGACTTTAGCAGCTGCTAAATTGTCCTGAGCTGTTTTTACATCCAAGTCAAGCTTCTCAATCAGTTTTAGTGCGTCCATCTCTTCCACAGTCTGTGGGCCAACCGGCGGTGCTAGCACCGGAATAATTCTGGGAGAATGGCCATACTTCAGCTGAAATGGTGAAAAGCCAGTAGAGGCATTCAAGGAATTCATGATGGCAAAGCGAACTCGTGGTAAAGCGGCATGCCATCCCTTTTGATTTCGGTCAACATGATAGCGAATGGCCTGAACAACTGTTTTATTGGTACGTTCACTACCACCATCAGTCTCGGGATGATATGATGTACACATTTGTCAGCTTCACACCAGTGAGCTTGTGTAAAGCCTCCCAGAGTTTAGATGTGAAAGCTTTATCACGATCTGAGATCAGGTTCTTCATCAATCCATTCTCACAATACCAGTGATTAGACAAGACTAGTGCAGTCTGTTCAGCAGTGTCATCAGAGTGTACAGCAGCAATCTGCACATCTGCCCCCAAAAGGTCTGTCATTGTAAGGATCATATCAAACCCTCCATCCATAGGGAGAGGTCCAATGAAATCCAAAGCCACATTCTCGAATCTGCCATCTGGTATTGGGAGTGGATGTAAGGGTCCAACTGTTTCTTTGTCCGACTCTTGTTTCGCTGGCACTGAACACATGAAGGTATGTAAGCTTCTTCAAGGTCCCGGCGCATGTTTGGCCGATAGAATGAATTTCTGAGTGGGTCATAACTCTTTGTGAACCCAAAGTGCCCCAATGAATCATGTGCAAGGTGGTAAAGCAGTTCTCGGACCTCTGCATCCTTTGGAATTACCAAGCGGTCCCCAATGTAGACCAGATTCTGTCCAGGACTTCGGCATACACCTGGAATGCTCCCAGATGCAATGCCTGATTCAAGCTGTTTGGTGAAGTCATCGGTATCATACGCGGCGGTGATCCGGCGTAGAAATTCTTCATCTGCAGAGATCTTTAGCGTGCCGGCAGCAGCTGGAATCCGATCTCTTTTGGGTAGATGAGTTGAAGAAAGAAGGGCAGCGGCGGTGCAGTTGAGTGGACTGTTGAGAGAATATTGGATGAACGTAGACGTGAACGCGGCAAACAATACTTAGTCCGCTGGGAAGGCTATGGGCCTGAATATGATGAATGGGTTGCTGGGCGGGAGATGGAAGATACCGTTGCACTAGATGTGTGGGAACAAGAGGAGGAATCATGACCCACTCAATCTTTTGAAGTGGGGGAGAGTGTAAGTCTGACACTTACATCACGGACCAGAACTTTACTATGATCAATGGATCATGATCTTGGTTACAGTATTTAGTCTTTGACATGTCACATTTTTTTCTTATCTTGTCTTACACTTACACCACGACAATCTAGGTCTTTACTTTCCTAGGTCTTTACTTTCCACTTGTATACCTATCTTGTCTTACACTTACACCACGACAATCTAGATCACTGTTGGCAAAAACCAGATCTTTTTGAGTACCCCTTGACCACCATTGACGAAGCCTAGTAACAATTATTAGTTGCGGCTTGGCAAGTATCTCCACCAAATACCTTTTGATGTCCAAACATTGCGAGTGATCATGACCCGAGCTCCTTCAGCAATAAGCACCTCTTGCTCCAACCCATCAGCGTCCTCTTCAGAAGTTCACGGCTATTGTGCTCAGCCCGACAAAGCAAGACAGGTTTTCCCAACGATGCAAGACAGCGAGTGTTCCATCCATCGTTTTCAGAAATTCAGGATTAGTGGTTGGCTTCAAGGGCTAAACATATTATCATAGAATCTTGGATGGTATAAAGGTTCAATACGTACAATGCTGACCAGAGAGTTTCAAAGACCACAAATAGTTCTCAGAGAATGTCCAGGGATATCCAAGCAGGGGCCTCCTTTAATGAGAGAAAATGGCCAAAATTGACGAAAACCACAATATTGCACGGGTTATAGCGACAGAACCGATGCATATTTTTGCCCAATTCGAAATGTCACATCTGTCTACTCGTCAAGGGCTACAATCTGGCCTATCCAGACTTTGATGAAAAACATCTTGCGCCAAGCTGGATTTTGGTGGTTTTGCCTTTTTCGGCCATTTCATGGCATATCATGATTGTTTGATCAAATTATTATGCTAGAAATTTGCAGATAGTCATTCTAGCCAACCTAGCACTTTGTTTCATGAAGAGCCCTCCATTCAGCCTCCAGAAATCCGAAAAAGGAGCGACGCCATCACTTTCCGTACTCGGTGTGACCAAAAGTAACCGGAATTTGGCTTTTTAGAGGGGAATTTCGAAACTCAAACAGCTTTAAGTAATACAGGGCTCTTCTAAATTATTTATTCTACTACTTTCATGGTATGGGCATGACATGCAATGTTTTGTTTTGAGTTGGTGAATCAATCTTTAAAATTGAACCAATTTGGACATGTTTGCGTTCTCTGAAGGAGAGATGCCGTAATTTCAGGCCGGTAAGTACCCCAAAAAGGTGCTTAGTATCCCAATAGTCTACGAATTTGATATCTAAGGTTGCCAGGTGTTTCCCGTTGTTCAGTGAGAGAGGCAACTCGGCACACTAATTTCCCGCCTCAAAGCATACATAAAAGAATGTGTAATAATAGGACAAAGAGACTATGCAACCTTTTGCCTGCTTCTTATGCAATCGTATATGTTCATACACTGCCAATTGGGCCAATTTGCTCAGCAGTCACCCACAAAATCTGGTTGAAAACACGCAATTTCCGATTCCGGTTACTTTTGGTCACACCGAGTACACTGCCTAGCGCTTTGATTTGGGCAGTGGCGTTCATACAGCGTCCAGAAATGTGAAAAAACAGCGACGCCATCACTTTTTGTGAGCACGAGTAGATGAGACCCGTGAGAACTTACTAACAGTGGCTGATGGGTGACAATTACTAACTAAGTAACGGCGTCACTAGCCAACTAATTCTTATTTAAGCGAGGCCCTTTGGGCCCTGCACGACGTTTACAATTTTATGCGAGTTGGTAGACTAGATTTTTTATTGCAATTTTCAAAACTAATGGCATTCGCCAAAATAAAAATCTTTAGAGTCGGGCTCAGGACCCCAGGATTTGCCGTAGCTGCCGGTTCGAACCGGTCGGCCGTCAACACTTTTTGGGTTTTATATTTGTGCAATGCTGTCGATTTCAGTGTTTTGTGTAGGCTAAATACCATCTCCTATATACAGGTTACATTTCTACACACTCTGGCAGAGATAAGTATATTACCCTAAATGTGCTCGTGGTAATTATAATTGTACAACAATTTTGATGCCTGCTCCCTGATTAGGGAGAATGTGCTCTATGGATGGTGTCCTGGTCTTCAGGGCCTAAGGTATAATCGCCAGAGATACCTATAGCTGACTGTGGACCTTATCCCGCCACTCTATGATTCAGAGGCCTTGAAGTGTGCTAACTAACATTCATGTCCTTCTGATTTGTAGTTGATCAACACAGTTTGAGGCCTCCAGAGCTATTGAAAACCCTGTATAATAGCCCTCGCATATGATACCAAATGGACTATGGGCACTCAGAAACGCCAAAAACATCCAATCCAACCGGTGTTTACTCGTGTTGAAAACCGAAAAAGTGTTGACGGCCGACCGGTTCGAACCGGCAGCTGCGGCAAATCCTGGGGTCCTGAGCCCAACGCTAAAAATTTTTATTTTGGCGAATGCCATTAGTTTTGAAAATTGCAATAATCTTAGGCGCTCATGGATGTCACGCACTTTTTTGGTGAAACTCTACAGTGGCGGCGCCATCTGATGCCACCCCTAAAAATAGAACAGCCCATTTCTGGAATTTTTGATGCAAGTGGAGTCGATTGGGGTCCCATCGTTTTTTGGGGGGTGGCATCAGATGGCGCCGCCACTGTACCTGCGTTACGCGTTACCGTTGAAACGAAACGGGGAAAACCCTCCCGTCCACGCGAATGAGGTCAGGGTTTTCCTTGTAGACAGCGGCGCGACTACGGCGCAGTGGGGCGACGACAGGGGGAAGGGCTGCGACAGGGGATGGAGCAGCAGCACTGGGAGCTGTGGTGGACTGGTACAGCTCGAGCTTCCACTCGGCTCGATCCCGGGCGCGCTCCACGTCGTGGATATGGGACTGCATGACGGAGATCTGTGTGCGAAGAGCCTCGAGAGAAGCTTGCGACTGTTGAAACTGCTGCGAGAGAGTGAGGATCTGGGTGGTCTGCGACGAGCGCTCTGCACGTTCAGCGTCGCGAGCCTGAGTGACCTTCGGATTGAAGGCTTTCGAGATCTCCTGGACGAGCTCAGGGGCGTTGATGCGAGAGCGACGAGGGGCAGGGGAAGGTGCGCGCCGAGCAACTGCGGTGTGGACGGGACCCTTCGTGGAGGCGGCAACATCATCATCCGAGGATATGACGATGTCGGAGTCGGAGTCGGAGAGGTCGCGAGTGTCGGCACGGTTGTTGATCAGGTCCTCGATTTCATGCGCCTCTTTAACTTCCGGAGGGCAAGTACCGGAGCCGGTGGGCTTTTTCATGCGCAGAAGCTAAACAATTCGTTAGAAAGTTGGTTGAGCTGAGTTGGGATAACGCACCCGTTTGTGTCTATCCTCCAAGGACTTCGCATCGCGCTCCGGCCGATTTTTCTTCACAGCCCACTCATTGTACAGCGTCGCCACATCCTTCCATCCGTCCCTCCCCATGGGCAGAATCTTCCGAGTATATCGGGCAGCGGCCTTCTTGTCGGCTTAATTGTAGTTGTGAGCTCCCTGCGGACGACCGCGCTTTGTAGGAGGAGCATCGCTCTCGTCCTCAGAATCAGGGGAATGCTGGCGCTTCTTGCCCTTGTCCTTGCGACGAACGCCGGCAACCTTGGAGGCGGGTTTTCCAAGAACAGTAGTGGCGACTTCGAAGGGGGGCAGACGAGGAAGGCCGTTGGATTCGTAGGGGTGAAGACGGGGATCGATAGGAAGGGTGTTCGCGCCAGTGGGCACTGTCAGTTTGACGATAATAGATCAGGAATTTGTGACGCTTACCTGAGACCCCGCGCCAGGTTGAAAAGCAGGCTGCAGAGGCTGAGGCTGAGGCGCCTGGGCGGGCGCGGCCTGCATGTTTTTAATTGCTGTCAATATATCGCAAAAAAGATTGAAGGCGTACAGCGGGCTCAATGACCACAGGTATCCAAGGGCCAGAGCCTTCACGGTACCAGGGGTGGCCGTCGGGGCCGTGCATGAATTGAGTGTTGTGTTGAGTGAAGGGAGGAGAAGAGGGATCAGACATTAAGAGTGAGAGAGACGAAGAAAAGGCTGAAGGAGTGGAATGAACGACGAGGTCGAACTAAGGAAAGAACCAGGAGAGCACACCGTTATATACCATCCTCTACGCAACACGTCTCGGTGCTAAATGACGCAGATGGCTGGTAACAGCGCTCGACGGCCGTCAGCGGCTCGAGTACGACCCTGCGAGCTGTGTTGGATCATGGAGAGATTTCCACTGGAGCAACAGGTCGCCGCAGGATAAGCGCCAGGGTTGCATTAAGTTTTGCGAGTGTAACGACGGGTTTGCAGTGTTTCCATCCGATTGAAGAAAGCCGATGTACGAAGTCAGGGTGTTGCGTCATGAAAGGAACTCCAATAAAGCAAGTAAGTCAGGGTAGAGTCCCCGACAACAAGCATACACTCCCCGAGACCACCGAGATGGTGAGCGCATTAATGAGTTCATGATGGAGGCGAGCTTGTGAGGGCGGCGGTGGTGGAAGAGAACAGTTGTCACATATGTGACATGATGTCGGTGTAAGCAGCGATAGGCGTCGGATAGGCGGTTAAGTTGGTTTATTCAGCGCTGTTAAATCTGGTCGGGGGGTAGGGACCCCCCGACCAGATTTACCATTTAACAAGCTCTAGTACGCGGTAAACGTGAGAGAAATGAGATCTGGGCCCGATGGGGTCCCCCGGCATCTCCTCCGGAAAAGCAAATATATTCCAAAAAAAATATTTAGTACTATGGGAAGTCACCCAGTTGCGCATATGGGGGTAATACTGTAACATTATTCAGCGAACAAACACAGCTCGAATACTCAAAAAATACACACCCTCCAAAATATACACAGGTTCACGTCCTCAAGAATAAAAAATGCACAGGTTCAGAATTTGATGAGACACCGGCAGCCAACCCCGAACTCACCATCAACTGATCTCAACAAAGGATCAAGGTCATAATCATCGGCGAGCCCTCCGAGTTCATCTGAGACTGAAAACTGCCTCTTGCTTTGCTCAACAGTGGACAAGGCCGGAAATAGATGGTATACGTGATTTTCTCTGCCTTCATGGAGGGTCCATTGCTCAAAAGATATTAACCAAACGAGGCTTTCAAGAAACATAGCAATTCAAGTAATGTAATCAATTGAACCACTGAGGAAGTCAACCAGCTGCGGCCATTTGAAACACAATTCTAAAAGGTTAGATTCCGAAACCATGAATGCAATGGGCTTGATATACAGGCGCAAAACCAGGCTCTCCGTGATCCGGATCAGACGCCAACTGATGACCTTTGATGGGCCTAGATCGTGGTATATACCAAGAGCTACGTATTTTTTACGAACCGTGTGTAGCAGTGTATTTTTCCCCTCCAATATACAGGTTGTGTATTTTTTCCGCGACCTGTGCACAATCTGTGAAAAATCTCCATTGGCGGTGTAACTCTATGTCAAAATCCCTGTAGCAGTGTAACAAATAATAATGTTACACTATTACAGCCATATGCGCACCTTTTTTTGGGTCGACGATTTTCGCGCACCTTTTTGGAGGTTGATTTTTTTTTGCGCTACTATTTTCCAGTCTTGATATATTGTAGGTACTGTGAATGTTATCTAATCTAGTTATCTTATCTGAGCAGACTCAATTGACTTAGGCAGACTCGTCAGTAGGTATGAATTCAAGTTCCAGTACAAAACCTGACACCAGCCACAAAATCGGAAGGGTTTTCCCATACTTAGGTTCTCATCGGCCCATATCTCAATCCTATCCAGGTAACTATGCATTTAAATTGGTGGCGAGCAAGATCTTGTGAGTCGAGTGGGTGAGGTATTGCTGATGGACTTCGTGCCTGAGTTCGGGTTTTGTACTGGATGCCTGTACCCGTATCTACAGCTCTGCTCAGATAAGATAACTAGATTAGATAACATTCACAGTAGCTACAATATATCAAGGCTGAAAAATAGTAGCGCAAACAAAATCAACCTCCAAAAAGGTGCGCGAAAATTGTCGACCCAAAAAAAAAGGTGCGCAACTTTCGAGCGTGAACAAAAACCAGCGTATGGCTGTAATACTGGGGCATAATTATTTTGCGCACAGCTTTGTGAAAATTCGCACAGGTCGAGTGCAAATCAGCACAAAAATACACAGCTACCGAGGGTGCAGCAGAAACACACACCTTTTCGTGCAGAAAAAAAGGACACAGCCACATGTCCTGCAGAAACCCACACAGGCAGTAGTTGGCGTTCAAGATCGAGCAAGTCAAAGCGCTGACGGATCACACGGATCAAAAAAAAATCCTCCGGCATCACAAATCCGCTCACCAAACACACTCAGTGCCCCAAGTGAGCACTACCAGGTTTGTTTTAGACCATAATGATAGCTCTGACATTGGCAGGAGACAAAGCCACGCTTCCAACAGCTCTGCATTAATAATAGTACCTCATCTGTAAAAAGAATGAGGAAGCACTTGGTGGTATTTGCAGATTGCTTCTTCGTCGTATTTATTTGGCTGGCCATGCAATATTCAGTTTTTGAAACCAAAGTCTACCCTCTCAATGTAGGCCATACATCTTCGAAGAATTATAACTGCAAAGATCGAAGACACATCACAAATATGCTCAGGCCATCACTTCGGCAAGAGCCAGTACATCGGCAATGTGACGAAACTTGAACTTGTGCGTTTTTAGTAACCTTCAAAGGTGTGCATTTTTTGTGGGGTGTGTATTTTGCGGCGCATGCACACACCTGTGTAAATTTTTTGTATAAGCTGTGTGTTTTTTATGCTAGGTTGTGCGTATTTTCATCGAAATTGGACATAATTATGTGGCTGTAATAGTGTTGCATAATTGTTTCGCGCACAACCTGCCAAAATGTTACACAGGTTCAGCAAAAATCAGACAAAAAATGCACAGCTCGTGAGTCTAAGAAAAAAAAACACACCTTGGTAACTCCGCAAATTGCACAACTATATGCTCTTTGGCAGAGTTTCACAGCCGCGACCAAGTGCACAAAGACAACTACTGGCGAACATTTTGCGATCCAGCAAGATTGATGGTATCATTTTCGACATGTTACATTAGATTTTGCTTCGGTCTTAGTGTACTCCCAATACTAGGAGCATGGATTTGAGGCTAACTAAGCATCTAGAAAGTCTGGCCTTCTCCCCCATATTCAGGTAATAAATAGCATGTATACTATTAACTCCTTTCAACTTGGTCGGTCGGTAGACCACATTCATTGATGCCTCGATTCGGCATGAATCTGGAGGGAGAATTTATAGGACCCCTGGCAATCACCTATGATGCCTGCCCGAGAAAATCTTGAATTTGGGACATCTCATCCGGACCCCAAATCGGGCAAATTTCATCCGAATTTGAACCAGGCCTCCTCCAGGTCGACGTTTTATCCGGACGATTGACCAGGCCTAAGAAAATCAGCTAAAATCAAGAAAATATCAAAATTTTCTTCCCGTAGTTCGGATGACCTGCCGACGTTCCCTCGGTTCCCAGCGATGAAATAGACGCTTTTTGAGCCCGGATATCGTTCATGAGACCCAAAATCTTTCCAGCCAGCGCCAGCGCGATGGTCGGCCGAAAAAAAACCAGCGCGAAAACACCCAATTCCGCGCTGGTTTTTCTCCTCGGACTTTCGGCTACAAAAGGTGCGCAATTCTGGCTTTCGGGCAAAAAAGGTGCGCGAAACTCGAAAAAACCAGCGCAATATTAAATGTGCGTTTGGACCGCCATACCATGTTGATGTTTTGACTGGGCCGCCGGTGGAACGCGTCAGACTTCGTGTTTTTCGCGTATTTCCGACCAAAATTTGGATGATTTCAATTTCAAAATAAAACACTACAAAGTCGGAACTACCAGGTAACTAAGTAGTTCAACCACTTGATTCTGCCCATGGCTACCCTGTGCGATTTGCGATTTCGAAACAAAGTCAGAAAATATGGAACGAGAAACAAGTACACACATTGGGACACATTCGGACTCCACGCGGCCACAACCCATTCCCGAATCCAGGCGTCCGCATTTTTGAAGCTCAAATCCTCGAAGAACCGAATATAGGGGGTGGGGGAGCGGGACGTGGCACGACTGAGTTGCGCATGTGTTTGTGCCTGATAAAAGATAATAGATGGAGACCTTGAGGCCGCACCTTGGGAGTTGACCCCTTCCCTGCCCACGGGCACTCCTACCGACAGCTCTAGGGTCTTGTTTATTGATCAAGTTTATAAACATGTTTATAAACACCGGTTTATAAACCGGTTTTTAAATGGTTTGGTCAGAAATCACTGGTTTTTAATTCATTGTGGCTGTGTTGAATGCGCCTTGGAAGGCCCAGTCTGCTCACAAGTTTGTCAAGATCAGTGCCAACCAGACAGCCATACAACATTCATTTCTAATTCGTGCACATTCTGCTATGAAATCATAGCCTCGGAGTGTGCCGATACATCAATCACCCAAGTCTGATGGCCAGATATTGGCTCAAAATGGAAAGATCTGGGAAGATTTTTGCTGTTGTCTGTCTCAAATCGTGCCAATCACCTCCGTCAAGCTCACAGAGGCGAAAAATTGAGTAAACGACAGGAAAAATCCGATTTTGGGCCAATCCTGCCGACGTGTTTGTAAACCGGTTTATAAACACCCTGTTTACAAACAAAAATTAAAAAACTGTTTATAATTGGGCTGGGAATTAAAAACAAGACCCTAGACAGCTCGGAACCATCCTGACGTGCTTTTGGGGTGCGTATCGGCCGCGGGATCTTGGAGAGTCGTTCACCGAATTCTGCAAGGAGGTGTAACGAGCAAATCTTGTGCTGCAATGGGGCGAGAGGGAAAAATACTTGATCAAAAATCAAGCTGTCAGCTGCGAGCTCACCGTCACGGTGGTGGGGACGAGATCTGTTGTTTAAGTTTCGGCGTCGTCCTCCACAGCGTTGGAGAGTGGCGTCGTCGTGGGGTCCATGGGTGAGGGGATGGGGGGCAGGAGAGAGAGGAACAGAGGAAGCGAGGAAGAGAGGTTGACGTACGACAGCCCACGGGCTGATTGCCGGCACGTAACGATATATTCTCGCGTGTGTTTAGTTGTGTGTTTAGTTCGGTTGAACGATCGATCAGCTGGGCGATTATCTGCCAGGTGGCTGTGTAATTATCTGCCATGTTGTTATTCCTCGCTGTAGGCGGCTCGGAAATTCACTTAACTGCATAGAGGTCAATGTAGCGCTAGTTGAAGATGTTCTATGGTGCGCTCGGCCTAAACACCACCAAACAAGAACAAAATTTATTCCACCTGATCAAAACCTTCCCACGACTGATCCTCTGGCCAAAACACTCCGATTAGATAGTAGTACAATCCCTCAAGAGGGATTCTTCATCCGCTCAAAACTCACAATAAATACTTTTTTCCGCGGGGCCGATTTGAGACATCAGTGATGCAATCAATCAATCAGTCATGTGAGCTTACGAAACATGCCTAATTTAGGTCACCACTGATCTACTCCCTCATTTTATATGCTCCCAGAGACCTCTGTGACCTCGCTGCTACACCAATTGAGACTTCCTGGTATGTTTTAACTCTGCCTGGCCCCAATTGTGCAGCAAACAATACAATTTAAATTTAAATTTTTTCCTTCGGTCGATTTGAGACATCAATGATCGCATCAATGATGGGACCTATTTGGTGGTGTTTAGGCCGAGCGCACCATACCAGCTCAGAATTGCTGAATGTGTCCGGGAGGGAGCACAATTCAACGTTGTCAGATAATTCCGTGACATGGCAGATAATTTGTCACGGCTTCATCAGTGATGTGACTACTGACATTGCGTCACCCCAATGATGCCTCTTGATCCGGTACCACCATCTGCACCCAGGGCGCTTCCCAGCGCTACCATCCAGAATCTTCACAAAATAATCTACGCTGTTAAACTTCCCAAAACTACCAATGCTAAATCCTGCACCGTTCCTCTTGCCGACTGGAATACCATTCGAGCGCTTGCCGCCGCACTTGTACAGCAGCCTGCTGCCAACTCAAATACCACCCGCATCGAGTCCCTGACCACAAAACTGGACACCATTATGACGAAACTGGAATCCCTACCCACTTTGACCACCCAAACCACTCCTGCATCCACCAGCACCCCAGACAAATCTAGTCCTGTGGTTACCACGACCCAGTGAGTGGCGTCCTGCGTTATTATATAAGCATCCTATTTGGGAAGTACTGTAGTATTTCGTTCAATTCGTAAGGTCACGCGTCACAAGGCCCTCTGGAAAGCCCTAAGGATAGCGGCAATAATTTTTTCTCGATTTTTCGGATTTTCGATCGCGAAAAATTTCAAAAAATCTTACGAATTGAAGGAAATACTACAGTAATGGCAACCGCGCCTTGACGCGACTTCGACGCGTTCCCCCACGACTTTGAGCGGGCAAATTGAATTCTTGACCAGGTATAGCCCCCTCGTAGCCTCAACCAACCGATCCTGGTTTCCTTTACAATATTTGAGGTGGAAAACGTAGAATTCCCTGATTTGGGCACATTTCCGGTGAGTACTGGTTTGAATACGAAACGAATGTGGATTGGGTCAAGAAAGGAGTCTTTAGTAGACCTTTGGTTCTTACATAGTCTCTGACGATTTCAGGGCTCTCAGTCGCGTCGAATTGGTGAAGGTGAGCGCGTTGTTTGGTCGTGCATCGCCATCAATCAGTGATACAGCAAGTCACCGGTTATCAGGGCGCGGTAACCAACAGACTATAACTTGCGAGGAAGCTACAAGTTGTAGCGTCTGTCTTAGAGAGACTAAGACAAATCCTATGCTTCTGTCGCCGCCAGCTCACCCGCCACGTCACTCGCCCCTTCCCACGTCACCCGTGACACATCACGTGATCTCTTATTGACCCCGAAAGATCGCCTCCACAAGGCGTTCGCCAACGACACCCACTTCGCAATCCAACAACAGTTCAATGCACTCATGAACCAGAAGGAGTTTGACTCCCCTATCCACCCATCGGCTCGTGCTGTTGCGAAATATCGCAACGGAGACATCCGTCTTACACTCGCGAGAGTCGAAGAGGTAGAGGTCCTTCAGGAATACCTCAACGACTGGCTGCCCGCTGTGGAAGTGAGTTCTGGATGGGAGGTGATCCAGGAAAAGGGTCGGTGGTCCGAAGATGGTGAAGCACGGTGAAGGTGAGGTGTGTCGAATATCGCCTGTACGGGTAGAGCAGGAAATACGAAGAATAATGGAGTAAAAATGGGAGTGATTCGGAGGGGGTGTGCTCGGACTCGGAAAGCTCGGTAACTCGGTATCTCGGTGGCTAGAAGCCCACTGGCGACGTTCCACGAAGGAACAGTGGATTCACTCTCTGGAACCCTAGCGCTCGTGCGCTACACTGGCCGCGATGGTGGTGGTACAAGGGTAAGATTGCACGATCAACTCCTATCTACGACAGCTGTACCTAATGATCGCAAATAGAAATTATTGTGCAGCAAGTGTGAACGGGATAAAGTAGAGAAAGAGATGTGCGGGTCAGCTACCCCTTCCACACCGCATTCTCCAGTCTGCTCCGATTTCGTTTCCCCTCCTACGCTGTTGTCATGCATCGTGTCCCCACTGGCTTCAATGCTGGTAATGGCACTTTGGATGCGAGCAATGACTCGTGGGAGAACGACATTCTGGAGCTATGTAGCAGATACGAATGAAGTCGACCACGAGAGTCTGGTCCGAGTTCACTGGATCAGACGCCGTTCCAGCGAGCAGGTTCGAAAGACCAAGAAATTCTCGTCATTGGTTCTGCACTTCAATGATCGGGATGTGGCGAATTACTTCATTCCTCACCCCCGGGATTACTCCTACTGAACCCATGAAAACCACTCCCACCCATATAAATGCAATCAATAGTAGAATCTCATGTTTAGAGTAGCATCATACGCCGTAAACGGCGTCCAGTTACTATAAAAATGGAACTTTATTATTATTATTATTGCGTCACCCCGCCGCTCGTCTCCGCCGCTCTGCATCAACGGTCTCCTTGCTTGACTGCAAACAAAATCAGCCGCCCAACTTCGCCGGAGGATATTCTAATACACAGGTTGGCAAACTCTACCAAGCAATATCTAAGAATATTCACTGGATTGGAACCGACAGCTTGGACAATACATTTCAAATGTCAGCTCGTCCGCGCGGTCGTCCAAAAGGCTCGAAGGACGGTCCCCGTCCTGAAGGAGCGCCACCTAGAGGCAGACCGAGGAAGAATAACATAGGTGATGTGCATTCATCCCAATTACGGCTATCAGACTGATGATTTTGCCTTGACATGCTCAGCCGCTGAGCACGATGCCGACGACGAGAACAGCGACACAGAAGCCACAAATACGAACGGAAACCGTGCGGTCGATACCGAGGATGGATTTGACGCGTCAACCAACGCGTTTGACGCGTTTACTGCCGGGTTTACGGAGGATGACTGGCGGGGTGTTGATCAGGCTTCCTACAACCGTCTAAGAAGTTGCATAGAATTGAGTTGTATGTAGTTACAGTTGTCTCTAGGCAAGGTTGTCTCCATTTTATATCCAAAATCTTGAAGTTGTCGCAAAATTTTACCTAAGTTGTCAATAAATTGTTCAATATGTGCGGATTTATTTTTTTGACAGTATGTTTGCCATACTCCTCTATCTCGTAAGTATAAGTATATTTCATGCAGAGGTCGGCGCGGACGAAAGAGCTATAGTCTTGCCCCAACGCGGTCATCGGACTCGGAATTCATAGGCTCAGGGTGATAGGCGAAGTCATAGGGTAGATTTGGATGACCTTCGTTGAACTCGGAAGCCGGATGGAAACCATAGCGAGTTTTGTTCGTGAGCAACATGCGAGGAGAGGAAGTCGTCGAAAAATACAAGGCGCACCAGCATCGCACTATTTAAGCGTCTTGGTCGGGGCTTGCGATATTCACAAGGCATTTGATGAGCCTGAGGAGCGGAAACAAGACATAAAAGAAAAACCAGTAGCCCGACTCGGAGAGAAGAAAACATGCAACTCAGCTCGTGTGGTAGTCGAGGCGAACTTGATTAGGTACTTGCGTCCACCGTTTGACGAGGCCTCGGTTTTGTAGACGTCTTGAGTGTCTGGTTGCTTGGGCGGAAATAAAATAAGCGCAGCCGACGAATATTAACATGTCCCTTCAACACCGCACCGCTGATTTCCCTCAAGACGAAGGCGTTGTTTGGGCGTTCCTTGTGAATTACATACGGTCCAGAGTACGTCCACTCACCTTTGTCTCCCTTGGTTTCGTCAATTTTCGACTCCCTAAGCCAAACATACATTAGCGGGTTTGTGCAAAGCGACCCGGGTCGCTTTGGAACCGCTCAGATCTCCATAACGAGCAGTCTCAGGTGTGAGGTCCCAGCGACCTAGGAATACCCCAGGGCGAGGTCGCTTGGAGCTCACACCTGGAATTTGTTGTTGCGGAGATCTGAGCGGTTGAAAAGCGACCTGGGTCGCTCGCACAAACTCCCTATTCCCTCCTCGAAATCAGTGAAGTCAAAATGGAAGTGATGCCGCTTAGCTAGATCCCCGATAGCACGACGTCTCGACTCCCTGATTTGTTCATTTGCCTGTTTCATCTTCGGATCGCGGCGCGAGAGCTGTTGAGCCCTTATTGCGAGTAGATCTTCGTGAGTCTGAACTTTATGCCAATCGAGCGTCTGCCAAGTGACCTCATTAATATCAAATGAGAAGACGGGGTGCACACCGTAGAGCAGGTAGTATGGTGAGTACCCAGTAGCTCGGCTCACTGTTACGCGCATAGAAAATAATACCGCGTTGAGATAGCGTGGCCAAAACCCTTTTGCGTCGCCTGTGCACTTGAATAATGCGTCAACTAGGGGCTGGTGATTTCTTTCGACTGGCGCGTTGGCTTCTGGATGATATGGAGTAGAAATAATCACAGTGCAGCGGTATTGGGTACTGAGAAGCTCGAGTACTTCACCTTTGAACTCAGAACCTCCGTCCGATGAAATGAACGGCACACAGGCAAAACGACAGATAATATCTTCGTAAATGAACTTCGCGATCGATTTAGCGTCAAGGGTCTTCAGGGCTTTTGTCTCAGGCCAGAGGATTGTCGGTTCTACAGCATGAACTATGTACTTGAAATCTCCAACTCCGGTGGGCATGTGAATGCAGTCAATGTTAAAGTGACGAAGAAGAGGTGCTTGCCAGGACTCGTTGTACGGGATTACAGGGATCCTCTTGATGGATTTTTGACATTCCAGGCAGGATCGAACGAAATATGAGATGTCGTCGTACATATTCGGCCAATAAAAGCGATCCCTAAGTTGTGAGTAAACAGCATCGCGACCGCGATGACCACATTCGTTGTGAGCTCGAGCCATGAGTTCGCCGCGCTTCTCAATGCCCTCGATGACGAGACGCGGAAGATGATCAGATAATTTCTTTGGAGCAAGCCAAAGGCGTTGATCGTGGAGAAGAAAACGACGTGAACGTTTGAGAAAACTCAGCTTTTCTCGATCGGTTCCATATTGCACCGGGTATTTACCTGTCGACAAAAATCCACGCAATTCTTCGAAGAATTCTGGACCGTCTTTATCACGCTTGCCGTGTTTATGACCTACAAATGCACGAGCGGGATCGAGGGGGATACTTTGCGAGAAACTTAACTGTTCTTCAAACTCCAACACGACCACTTCGTCACCGAATAAAAATTCTTCTGCACGTGTTTGTGTAGATTTTCGAACATAGAACTCGGGAAGCTGTCGCAAGTCGTTCCCGGAAGAGACCTTAAGTGCTGCGCAAGCAATAGACGATGAAATATCAGCAGTATCAGCGAAATGAGAATCTGTCTCAGAAGGGCTTATCATTTTAACTGCTGCGCACTTCTTGAAGATCGGAATGGAATCTGTCAACGCTCCCCAGCTGGAAACAAACTCATTAGAGTATTTAGCATAGAGGGAATCGAGAAGAAACTTCGTCGAGGAAGTCGCCGTGGCGCCTGGGGAAGCAAAATCAATACCGCCGTAAATGGTGTCGAGATAAGCGTCAAGAAATTCTTCCGGGTCCTGCGGGTCGTAGGGAAGATCAGTCTCCACTCCAGGTCGTCTAGATAGCGCGTCTTCAATTTTGAAAGACTCTGCTCGGACGTGGTGTGGTTCAAAGTCAAAAAGACGGATCCATGAAACCCAACGCAATAGAGGGGCATTAGGAACATCATCTGGCTCTCGAATCATTTTAGCGAGCGAGGTAGCGTCATGATCTAGGTGGAAATGTACTCCCCAAATGCGGTGGCGAACCTCTTTGAATGCTCGGAAGACGCCATAGACTTCTGTTTTCGGCTGACCGTAGTTTTGTTCAGTTGCCGAGAAAGTGCATGAGCCGTAAAGCGCGGGGTGTTTGAGTCCTTTGAGAATTTGATACATCGCCCAACCCGACCCTTTCCAGGACGAATCGACACCGACTATAAGCATGCCTTCATCAGACTCCCGAGGCGGACGTGTGATCAACTTAGCTTTATTATAGTCGATCCGTACTAGCACCGGCGCTGAGGTGATAAAAATCTTGAGGATTTCTTGCGCCTCGATAGCCTCCACTGTCAAAACGAACACGGTAGTAGGGTTACGAAGAAGCATGGTAAGCGGCTTTGCTATGAGTGAGAACCCTTTTATCCATCGTCGACTCCCACCGGCTAATCCCAGAAAACTCCTTACAGTACGTCCGAAACAGATGCCGGGAGAGGCCAGTCGAGAACGCGTTGAACGAGCGAGGGGGAGATAATCCAACCCTGAAGAGATACAACAGGGCCTACAATCTGAAGTTTCAGCGCGGCTAAAACTGTTTTCGTACCTGACGCCGTTATTTCCGCCATGATCAATGTACCAAGAAATTCATCGAGAATTTGAATGTACTCCCAAACAAATCTACGAATGTGCGGGTTAGACTCTATAGGTTGTTGGTCCTTTAACACCGCAGTCGTCGATGAAAGCTAAAGCCTTCTTCGGTCCAAGGTTTTTGAGCACGTGTAAAACTCTTCGACAAAATTCTTGAATCGCATTTGTATAGCCTTGCGCCAATGTACATTGCTGTTTTGGACCTGCAGGTGAGTGGAAAGCGAGTAGAGGGCGTGATCGCTTAGCGACCCAGCATGCGTCGAAGCCGGAGAACAAGTCGGCGAGACCGTACATTGCATGACCAACGAACGACTCCGCGAACTCGTTAACATTGGGAGGCAGAGACGAATCCTGTATAGTGACGGCGTTCAGCTCTTCAAGATTGATTACTAAACGCACCGGGGCCACAGATCCTGGCTTCTTGGCTACCGCGAACATGGCGGATCGATAACTTGACACCGTGGGCTCAAATCTCCCTGCGGCTTCGTTGTCGAGAATGACTTGTCGGACGTCGTCGATGATTGCATTTGGAATACAAATCGCTGGGCGTTGCCACGGCGTGTGCTCGATGATGGGAATCTCGTAGTCGGGGAAATAATCTCTGGAAAAGCAGCCCTTTTCTGCGTATTCAAATGCAAATGCAGACTCACGAGATACAACCACGAAGGCCAAAAGATCGGTCTCCTGCTTCGTCGAAATTCCTGGTTCAATCTTGGCGAGCATTGAGTCAAGTCTTTCGAGCGTAACTCGATTGCCAAACTGCAGCTCGTGGTAATCTCTAGGGTGTGTGGGAAGTTCAGTGAGTCTCGGCGGGGGAATGGGATGGAAAAACTGCGCCTCCGGATTAGGCATGTACGTCGGCACGGGTCGAACTTTTCTATGTACAGGTTTGTACTTTCTCTTTGTTGCGAGCGCTGAAAGCGGTAGATCAGAAATTGCGCGTGAAGTCCAAGATGATGATATAACAGATTTGAGATCAGAATTAGTGGAGCGTATGTAAGAACGTATCATAGAATCGAAAGAAGGGGATGGATCGACATAAAATAGAGAATCAAAATCAGAAAACTCAGCGTTGCCCATGAGAGCCTCGAAAGATCTTCCAAGTGTCGCATGGGTAGCATGGAAGACCTCCAAGGTGCGCCCATATCTTGAAAATCCTCCTCGTCTGTAACTTCTTCTACGTGAGCGGAGCGGGTTGAGATTGTCGTTGTGTTCTTAGGATCAGTCGGGTCAGTGATGGAAACCTTTACCGTGGGCGGTTTCTTGCGATCGCCGTCTTTCCACAAGTAGAGATTGACGGCGCCGGCTCGCTCGTAGTCGATTCGCGAAGAGAACCACAAGAATGGTTGTCCGAGAATAATATCTTGATGTCCGAGCTCCTGGTGCGAAATAAATAGGTGGTGAGTGAAATCATGCCGTCCAATTTTCATCGGAACATCGGTAGCACATTCTTGAAGCTGCTCAGGGTGTCCATGGATGCCCTTGAGTGGCCATTTCATGCCCTCGAAGTCAACAGCAAGAGATGCTCGTCCAGGCACCGACTTTGCCGCGAGATTCAACTCAGAACCACAATCAATCGTCGCCAGAAAATCAACGCCTCCAATAGAAACGGTCATCGTTCCCGTGGTCATCGCAAAGAAACGGTTATCAGGTACATGAGCCACAGCATTGCCGAAGCTCATCCCAAACTCATCCAATTGAGGATGATTATCCACGTAGGCTCATTAACCATGTCCGGCCTATGTACATAGAACTGCACCCGAGCTGATTGGCAGATCCGATCGCTTCCCTTTGATCCTTGCCTCGCCTAGAACCGACATGGCCGAAAAGGCCGAAATCCCGAAGTTGAACAGGCAGTTTTCTCGAGCAAAACTGCTATATAACTATACTAAAGCATCTCAGACTATAATTCTGAGCTAATTTGCTTGATTCTGGGACACTGAAGTATTGTACATGAAAATAAACAAGTTGAACTCAGGTTGAGGCGGAGGCGAGAGTTACGGGGTAGTATTGAGTTCCACAGTAGAGATAAATATATAGCAAGCCAAATGCCTGACTTGAGATTTCCTGTGTAGAATGAAGTGTTGCACAGACTTGATTTCAGACTCACCCATTCATGGTGAATACAAAGGAGAGAGACTGGCAAATAATTGCTGGTTACAGCAGATCAGGGATGTCCAGGCAGGATGAGTCCTCATATATAGAGATCATTCTTGACTGTCTAGAAAGCAACCCAAGTCAAGAATATTGAACAACAGAGTTTGAAACACTAAAGCTTAAAGCGATGCCTTGAGTCTACAAGGGAGATATGGCACCAGGGACGGCTTTGATGAGCTAGCAGACAATCGGAGGAATTGATCATTTGGATCTGCCGCGGTCCAAATTCCAGTCAAAAGAACAAAGATGTGCAAGTCTTGTTGATGCAGAGGCCTGAAGGTGTTGAGTTGGGCATATGATAGCCTCAGAACAAACCAAAAAAGAGCTCAAGAAGTTTCTGGTGTTTTGCCGATGACTTGCAAGTATTGCCGAAATTAATGCCAGAAACGCGCTAGAAAATTATCTGCGGGCATATCTTGATCAAAGTCATGATTACTGCACCTACCGGTAACAAGAGACGCGTCGGAGCAGGAGAAAAAGGGTTCGCGTCTTGATGATGTGCTATTGTTTGCAGTAACAGAGCGGAGTTGCCGCCATTGACGTGAGAGAAAGTACAAAGATCTTGAAAACCATTCGCTGGGCCTATGTACTTAAGTATCTCCGAAAGACATAGGTTTGAAATCAGAGGATTTTCCACGGAACGACCGGCTTCGATAGTCCAATCAAACAGAAAAAAGCATTGTTTTCATCGTTGTGAAGGCTTTGAGGTACAAAATAAGGTGCAGGAAGTCCGAAATAAATCTCTGAATCTCCCTCCTTTTTCCCCCCTTTTTCCCTTTTCTCGTTTTGAAAAAACGCGATTTTCTCGTCGCATGCACAGACATAGTACATGAGCCTCCACGTAGACCTTGCCTCGGTTCGTAATGACCTCGGTCGGTGACGACATTACAACCTCATACTCATCCGTGTCCTCCTCGTCGTCGTAAGAATCAAATGAATACTCAGCTGATTTCGTATTATACTCCCGTCGAACACGCGTCACCTCGCCGAAAAGCTTTTGTAAAGCTGGACTTGCTCCCAAGAGTTGAACCAACGGAACGGAAACTTGGACTTTCAAAATCTCCTGCATGAGCGTCTTGGGATCAGCCATTTCTTGAACATCGGAAGTAAAATGATACGAAGGGTTGGACTTATCCGTTTTCTTGGTAGCATCTTTCATCTGTATGTCCTCGCGTTGCTTTGACTTTGAAGGTAATGACTCCTTCCAACCTTCCGGGCGATTGATTGGGTGCGTAGGTGGCGGAATCGGAGCTTCTTTTGGTTTGGAAGTGCTGGGTGCAGGTTGCGCGGCTGGCATGTGCGGCAGCGGATCGCGCTGTCGCTGGTTTCCCTTTCCCTTGTTCGGTTTAGGCATCGGATCGTGTCGGTGAGTGTCCTTGCCAGACCGAGTAACGGGATCAGCGTAATAATCTGTAGCGGGAGTGATGGATGAAACCGTAAACACGTCACCTTTCAAGACAGGATCGTTCCCCCAAGTCAGTCCAATCGAGTTCGTGCGTGCCGCATTCTGGACTTGCGCTTGGTCACGAAGTTGTGCTCGAATATAATCCGCAACGCCGCCAGGAAAACCGCTCGGCGTACGAGGAAGATCCGATCCATCCATCATTGTGATAGGTTCGCGAATGGTGTCGAATTTAACAATTCCGGCGTCCATCAAAGCTCTAGTTTCTGGACATTTAGAAGGATGCAAGGGGTGCGTACCAGATTTCCCGCATACAAAGCAACGCCCTTGACGCTGCGTGTAACCGGCGCCTGCCAATGGTCCCACGGTTTGCGCATTTTGAGCCGGCTGAGAAGCTTGAACGGCTTGACCCTGTGTGGTGCTATTCAGTAAGGCAATGTTGATGGAAAGAGTTTCTAGCATCTTCGCTAAAGCGTCAACACTCGGGATACTAGGCTGGTGTGCATGCGACGAGCTTGAAGGTTGAGGAATCGGTGTTGGAACTGGAGTAGGCGGACGTGTGGCTGAACGCGACGCGGTTTCGACTCGACGACCGTCGTCATCAAACTTTACCTTTCTTGAGTCGGTCTCATCCTTCCAAGGCTCGAATAAAAGAGAATCGCCGTCAAAACGTTTCTGTAGAATCCCAATAGACACTGCAATGGACGGAGGATCGCTACGCTTACAATTCGCAGCTGGTACTTGATTGAGAAACCAATCTTGGATTGACGATGGAATTCCGGCAACGAATAAATAATCCCGTGTCTTGGCTGTGATCTTCTTTTTCTTGTGAAGAGGAACGGCAATCTTCATGAAATCTCGATGGTAAGCTTCGATCTGCAATTTATTTTTGAAAGGGGACTTAGCGCTATGTTGTTGACAAAAATCCTTGAGCATTTGTTCGGTATAATTCGGCGGCTCTTCAGCTTGGCCAAACAGTAGGTATAGCTGTTCTTTCGCTTTCACGTAGGTTTTGTTCTTTTCATCGGGATCGAATTCTTCCATGTACCGAATGAGATCTTTGACTTCGTCAGATGAGTACTGGACAATGTAAGGAATTAGATTGTGTCGTTGTCGATTCCGGCGTTCTTTCCATGCTGTTCGAGTACGGCTAAGAAGTCGGTGAGGTATTTTCCATTGAAGTACGGCGCGTTGTTGGTTCCAGGGATAGGCATAGGAATGCGGAGAATCGAGAAGGTAGGTTGCGTTGACATTGTTGCGAGTCGATAGGTGTAAAGGCGCGTTGATGGTTGATGAACAAGATGAAAATCGAAGCTTAGCTGAAGATTCTAGCAACGGAATACCGGCTACCTCCCGGTGGGCTCCACTGAAGAAGAATGGGGTTGTCCTGAGGTGGACAGAGGGATAGCCAAGGTCGCGCCAGAAGATAGCGATAAGCCAAGAGACGTCGACGAGAGGTGCCGAGAGGATGATGGAGTGTAGGGGTAGATGTCTTGTAAGTTGTTAGCTCAAGAAAGTTTGGCGCGCGCTCGGAGTCGTCTCAGTAGCTCGGAGAAAGTGGGTGCAAAAGAGGAGATGATATTCCTGGCGTGCCAGCAAATATATAGACATGAAGGGACGGCCGTTCACGTACTCTTGTGATGCCGGAGCCCGCGAGACAGATACAATAGAAGCGCGCATGTAGGTAAAGTGTCCATTCTAAACCCCTCGGCTAGAGCCAACCTCGCCGCCAACCACACCCCGGGAGTCGTGCAAAGGCTTATAGGGAGACACGCTGCCCCCACACAGCGTCCAGAACGGGTGACCAAGCCAATCCGGTGTCAATCCCCAGCACGATCCGAGAGCATAGCGACTTTGAAGATCGACCGTCGCGTTGGGATTGCTAAGAAAAGGAAAGGAAGAGGTAGGAATACGAGAAAGCAATCAAATGAAACATATAGCGTGTCGAGATACTCAGCGTTCATTAGCCCATGTCCTCTTCTCCTGCATTTCCCATTTCCGCCTCGTGTGTCGTATTTGATCGCCGTCGGACCTTCTTCGTCAGGAAACCCGCGGAGACGAGAGCTTGAGGAGAGGAGCGCCTGGATGAAGCAGAGAGAGAGTCGTAGATAGCATATGAGTAGAACAAGGCGGGTGGAGTGAGAGAGAAAAGAGACGACGACGCGTGTTCCTGATGGAGACCAGCACCGCCACCGGAGTGATCCGGGAGATCGACGAGCGATGCAAGTCGTACTCCCACAGCGGATTTGATGTCAAGAAATTGCGGGCAAAGTGCAAACCTGTGTGCCCGTTCCAAAACAAGAATTGCTGCATGGCCCGTATTCTCAGTCACCAGGAAGACTTCGTTAACCAGGTGTCTATGTTGGAGAAGCTCATCACAGATGCAGGACATCTTTGCATTTTCCTCCCAAAATTCCATTGTGAACTCAATCCGATTGAAATGGTATGTAGTTTCATTTGAACGTCATATTCTTATGCTTAGAGCCTTAGACTATTAACAGTATTGGGGGTGGTGCAAACATCGCTACCGGGAGATTGAGAAGAACACATTTGATCAGGCAAAGCAAGCCGCTTTGGACTGTCTTAATGCTTGCCCCACCGATGTCATTCGGAAGTTTGTAAACCGATCCTGGCGGTTCATGGATGCTTACCGCAAAGGATTGAAGGGAGACGCCGCGGCATGGGCGGTGAAGCAACAGAAGGGGCATAGGAAGGTGTCGCAGAGGGCTATGATGAATATCGTATCAATTCTAGAGTAATATTTTTGTTCCCGAGCCTCGGAGAGGTACACACAATTTGATTTTTTCGGTCCAAAAATTTGGCCGCAGCCAAAATGTCGTGGGAAAAACTTTGGAGGTGGTTTTTTGGGCCTTTCCGGGGTCGGGGAATCTGATTCTGAGGTCAGATTTATGCTCAAAATTCAGGTTCTCCGGCAATCAACATTGTTGACTTCGCTTGTCCGGCACTGTATTTTCTCGGTCCAAACACATAGTAATGTTGGTTCGAATGCTACGTACCCGATTGCCACAGTGCTTGAGGGAAATGGACTCTTGAATCCATCGTACGAGTCAGTTCATTTTGGGAATTTACAGATTGCCTTTTTCGGACGAAAGCTCTATGTTTCTACTTAGTCTGTCGACCGTTAAACAATTGTTTTCAAAACCCTATGTTTAAATTGTTATTTTAATACCTGGCTATGCACCGAGAGAATTTGGCCTTTGTAAACGAGGTACTGTCCGGCCTTGAATTCCGTCATGCAGATCAAGGCCAGTTTCAAAACTAGATACCACTCTTGTTACTCAGAATTCATACGGAAACAGCGTACAACTGGGATATTTTGTATCTTTCCAGTGCCATAGGACTACTAAGAACTCATTCAAGGTCGCAGCTTATTATTCTCTGGACTCGCCATTCACGGGGATTGCCAACAAGACCAAATTGGGCGTAGGAGCTGGGTTGCTGATTATCGGCCATTTCCACGCTATACTGGTCTGTATTTTTGGTCTTCAGATACTAATGTATCCCACCAACAGGATTCAGCTCAAAACATGGCTTCATCGACCAGTAGTTGTTCGCCCTTTTCAAAATTCTGTGGGGTTTGTTCCAGCCGCTGGTAAATTTTGATAACATCCAGTTTTTATGTTGAATACTGAATGCTTCAGACAAGCAAATGCTAGGACCTGTTTATATATGTTACAGAGGATATCCAGGGGTGCATGTGTGTCCCGAAATCTTGCCAAAATATCTCGTGGTCGTGAAGCAATGATCAAATTATCGGTTACTTTTTGCGACAACGAGGAGTACATAGAAGCGCTCGCCAGCTGTTGGTGCAACAAAAAACATCCGTCCGAGTGCAAAGCCCGCTCTCTTCCGAAGAGCCCAATGTTTCTCGTCTGGCTTCCAAGTGAAAGCTTGAGGGAACTCCTGATATGGGTGTTGTCGGGCGACGTCCTCTGCGTGTCCGTCAGCCAGGTTGGCAGCAAAGAACGCTGTCAGCCTTGTCTGTTCTGCTGCAGTTGGCAGGTTTCCTCTGCGAGCATGGCCACCCGGAGCAACACGCAGTCGAACGGAGATGTCTTCTGCTTCATCTCCGAGTCGTGATAGAACCTCATGAGCATGAGTGAACAGTGTCGCATACTGATGATTGTGGCGGAGAACCTGCTGTAAAAGTTCCATGGTTTCGCGACGAAGGTTGGCGTTGTTCTGCATGCGATGGTCCAGCGCTGCTCGAGGCTCATAAATATAGAGCCGGGCGTAGGTGGGGGTTCTGTCCAGGAGAGGGAAGGAGGGCGCCAGCCCTGTGACACAGCTCACCACGAATCTGAAAAATAGGCGGTCCACCGCCGTTGTTGATGGTTCGGTCCTCGTTAACGCCAAGAGACGTGAAGCAGAGCGCGGTGTTGTACTGCGAGATGTTCTTTCGAAACTCCTTGGCCTGTGCATCATCACCTGTATACAGTCGTGCCAGCGCATCCGGGGCCGCCTCCAGAGCAGGCAGAACAACCTTCCCATTAATTGTTGCAGCACATACCGAATAGCGGGCGGGCCACCGTGGACATCGAGGTTGCCTCCGCCTGCCAGTGAAGAGCCTTGCAATGATGGCAGGAGACATCCATTCGCCCGAGGATGTGACGCGCCGGAGGTTCCATATATGGAATTCGGGTCTATCGAGTGTCGGGAGGGTCGGGAGGGGCCGCAGCAGCTGTAAGTGAGCTCGTTAAGTAAAATCATATAAAAAAAGTTCCATTCACATACCTCGAGCCGCAGTCGCGCGGGGATTCCGAGTGGCAGGAGGAGTGTGTAGCTGACCATTCTCCCGCTGCTCTCTCTCCCGCTCTCGGCGTCGACGCTGCGCAAGTGCCTGGTTCGAAGCTGGCGCGTCGGGATCTGTAGCTGAAGGCTAGTCTCATAAACAAGACTTTATATACTTTTTTGAAGATAGTCGTTCAAACGTATATAAAGTCTTGGACGCGTGAGGGGGGTCGGCTGAGAAGCGACAATTGATGGTTCGGCTTGATCACGGCACCCATTTTAGGAAAGTCACTAGGACGGCATCACACCGCCGAAAGCTTTGCACACTCGCATTGACTCTGAGGGTCAAGTTCACCGCTGAGACTGTCTGTGTCAGGTAAAGTTCCATGTCTGTGTAAGATCTTCTGCTATTTGTACTCCGAGGTCGCCTATAGTTTTGAGTCGAGTCTAAGCGCGGTTTCAAGAGGAAAAGTGACCTTAAGCCGCAGCTAAAAGGGAAGCAGTCCGTTAATAGCACATATACAATGCTCTGAACTTATTTTTTGAGGCTCAGAGGGTTGAAGGATGCTCAGAGGTATCGAAAGTAGGAGCACTTGCCCAATTTGGCAGCTTCCAAATGGAGCGAGTTTCAAACTCCGCTGATCTGTGTCGCTTCTCCACGGGACCCCTCCACGAGTCCTTGACTAGCTGAAGGCCGCTGCCGAGACTCTGCTTCTCGCTGCCAGCGTGAGGTCTGGGCCTCGGACCTTGTTCTTTACTCTGTGGGGCATTTTCCCTACCCTCAGCTTCGCGCAGTCGTCGTGCGCGTTGTGCGAGAGAGCGAGCCGAACTCGCTTGCGGCGCTGATGAAGGTTCCGGCGCGTTAGATGCAGCAGCGGTCGCAGGAGGAGTCGGTAAAGCCTGTAAAGATTCGCTCAGTATCTAAGATAGCATGCGAGGATGTATAACGCACCAAGTGGGCGAGGGACGAGCAAATGAGCGTTGGGGATCAAAAAGAGCTATCGTTGCTACGGAAGGTACAGAATATAAGTCAGTAGCGAATATACGGATAATTGTATGAGCTCTTCCTGATTTTTTTTTGTGGGTCTGACCATTTTAGGAAATAAGGCTTAATTTGACCCTTAATCTTAATAACCCTTAAAAAGACCCTAAGGCCTTAAGTTTGGAAGGCACCCTTATTGACCCTTAAGTACAACACTGGCCTTTGGTGCTCCCGAGAAGTACCAGCCTATCTTTACATAGCCTGAGCTTTGTAAGCGTAGTCAGTGGTATCTATCGTGGGCATTGCCCCTGACCAAAATGGCAGCTTTGGCCTTGTTTGTTCTCCAATTCACAGTGGCCGATATACCTCCAAATGTCATTTTGAGCATCACAGCTGAGAGTAAAAGTGTTTGGCCATGAAAAATGAAGCCCGTGAAATTCACCCTCAGACATGGTGAATTTCGCGTTTCACCTGGATTCGGGGTGAAATGATGTTTCACCTGGTGGGTGAGAAAAACCAGCGGCATAGGGCACAAATAGGTTCACGTAGTTTCATAGTGAAATTAGGTTTCACGTACTCAAAAAGTTGCTCTGAGCAAGGTGCATGATTCTGGTCACCAGTACAGGGCAAGCTCATGCTACAGTACATAAGTTGTTCAATACATACCACTTACCTTAGTGTACCTTTGTAGAAATTTTATAGTAAGGGCATATTAAGGGGCCTTAGAATCAAAAATGAGTATTTTTTTAAGCATTTTCAGGTGCATTTTCTTTGGCGAGTTCCAAGCCGCTTTTGCTTCTTACGGCTTGCTCCTACTAATTTTGATGTTTATGGACAGTTGCAGCAGCCTATCAATCGCTCCCTCCAAGGCAATGCAGGTGGTAGCCGAGAAGTTGACTGGCCTCATGTTCCGATGTGCTTCGGGAAGGCCCCCGGACGCTCCTATTATCCAAGTCCGCCCATAGAGTAAATCAACGACCCATTTTCAAGGGTATTTTTTCGGAACCAGCCACATTTTGGAGCATCTGACTAACTGGCCAGACGCGTACGCTCAAAGCTAAGACATTGCAGGGGTTTTCAAGAAAAAATCGGCTTTTTTGAGGCCCTCAGAGCGCCATCAGTGGCAAAAACCTAGAGTAAAACAACCAAAATCGACGAAATTTTGCGGACCCGCACTGTGCAAAGTATTCATCATGAAATTCATGCAAATTGTGAAATTCAGGTTTCATGATGTTTTGTCATGAACGACATTATGAATTTCAAGACGGCTTTCATGATGCCCAGAAACTCACTTTCGTGACTATATGGATTCATGACAAAACATCATGAATTTTCGTCATGAAACAACTACGCATGTTTTTTTTTTGTTAAGTCCACCAAATGTTGAGTGCATAGTGTGCTCATCCCAGTGTTACACCGCTGCTGGCCGTCCTATTCTCTTTTCGGCATGCGAATGGGGTGTTCAGGATCCCGCGCGTTGGCCCGGCGGCTCCGTAGCCAATTCCTGGAGAATCTCGTTCGTCTTCGTTCTGAATGTTGTCTCTTGTCGATTTCTCCCTTACAGGTTTCACTAGAAATGACATCGGCCCGCCGAACAGCTGGGACAATATTTTCCGGATTATGAACCAAGTCGTTCCTATTACTGGATTCGCTGCGTAAATATCCTCGTTGTTCTTCACAGAGTAAATGAACTGACATGAGAATCTAAGTCCCGGAGGATTCAACCACCTCGATATGCTCGAAGTCGGAAACTCGGGATTAACAACCGCTGAACAACAGACCCACTTTGCATTCTGGGCCGCCACTAAATCGCCGCTCATCATCTCCACTGATTTGACCAAGGCGTATACCCAAACTTTGAACATCCTCAAAAACACGCGTATCATTTCCCTGAACGTACGAGCCTCTTTTCCTCGTACCTTGCCAGAAACCGTCAAGAGTTATATATTCAGCAAGACGCGCTCGGTAAATCTATCGCGTTCAAACGACGTTACACCAACGACCATGACGTTTGGAGTGGTCCTTTGTCGGACGGATCCACAGTCGCACGTACGTCGTTCACGGAGAATTCCGAGAGATTGTGCTGACCTGATTTCCCTCAGTCGTGATTAACTGGCAGGACTCATCTAGATCCCTTACTTTCAACTTGGCCGATGTGGGTTTCTCGTCTGCGACGGCTACAGACTTGATCACCGGCACGTCTCTCGGGAAAGTGACGACTTCGTAAGTGATCCAACTCTATCTAGCATTCCGAAGCTTAAGCAACAAATTTATATTTATTTTCTTTTGGCAGAATCACCCAAACCGCCGCCGCCCACGGCTCAATGGTCCTCAAACTCACAAACGGCGTCGCCGCACCCACCTCAACATTCACCTTCTACCCCGCTGCCTCCGGCACACTCGCAGGCGGCGCCAACACCCGCGTAGTCAATTCAAGCATCACTGTCGTTGGATTCGTCGGAAATGGCGGGACCGTGACGTTTTCCAACGTCGATGGTGGCGCTTCAGGCGGTACCAAGCTTCTGTCTTTTGACTATATCAACGGAGACTTCACGTTCTCGAATACCGCTTGTTCGAATTGCCGCAATACGTTTGTCAGTGTAAATGGGGGTACGGCCGTGCAGGTCCAAATGCCCATTTCGGCGCAGGTACGGTTTTGTTTCATTTAACGACTGAGATACAATTTGACGGGTTATTGGCCGGTAAACTCTAGAGCTGGGATATATTGTTGTCCGGGTATCTGGTCTCTCTCCCAGGGTTCAGAGCTGGGAAGACGAACACTATCACTCTGTCGAATCCATCTGCCTTCACGCCAGACTTTTATCGTGTGGGGGTGGCTGTTTGAATCCATGACCTAAAGCGTAAATGAATATCTTTTCTGGCAACTCTGTGTTCCATGCCTCTCAAATGTAATCGCGTTGCTTGCAAGTGAACTCAACTCGCTGAAGCAGATTCATGTAAATATGTACCAAATTACGGGCTGATCCAAACGGACAACTAACTACCTGGCATATTCTTCTTCTGAGTAGAGTGGGTATATGTGAATGTCTTTGCTACAAAAATCCTTCCAGTGCAATTCAGTCCGTATCCAAATCCCTTACTCCACATACACCTCAGACCCAGGCACCCACTTCGCCTTCGGCTTATACTTCAGGGCCGGGTTCTCCATACGTTCCTTGACCGTATAGTGGAAATTTGGGTTCGGGTCTACGATTTGGCGGCTTCGTCCTAGATGAAAGCTAGCGACGAAATCAATCCATGACTCAGCCCAGAGAAACGAGGACCACGGACCCGAACTTTGTATGCCTCCCGCCCTGAACATCCTGCCTTGTCCATGTAAGCGGAAAGAACTCAAGCGGCTTCCACTTCGAAAACCCAGCCAAGTTGTCGTGTAGCGGTTGACATGAATCAGCGTCGTCTACAGGCCGTTCGTCAGGCGATATGATCGTGGGCGAGTCATCGAAAGTGAGAGAGATGGAAGCGCGTTTGAGAGCCGCTGGGTCGAATTGAATGCCGCAGCCTGAGGAGACTATTTGGCGGATCATCCAACGGAGAGTTATGTCTGAGAGACTGTGAGGCGTGTCGTTTGTGACAGCGCCGCCGCCTACATCTGCACAGAAATTACACAGAGTGAGTATGCGGTTGAGAGAGCGGAAAGCGCCAACCTTCGTGGCAGCCGCTAAACAAGACTTCCAACGTATCTGTTGCGTATCCAGATTGAGCATCCGGCTTGGGCTCTAACAAATACGGTTCGAACCGAACGCGATGCTAAATTTAAAGCTGAGATAAAAATGACACACGACAAGGTTGACGAAAATTAACCTCGTCAAGTGAGACAGCATGGCGGAAAGTCTTGACGGACGCATTGACAGTCGTGTATGGCAGCGAGCGACACATGATGATTCCGACGCTCGCCACGGTCTCCCTGTAATCCCATTCCCAAGGTCGTGAGTACACGAAAACCAGGCAACGAAACTATGAAGCGCACCAAACTCCCAGGAATTCCACTTCGACGTTCTGACAGAAGGTTTGCTTATAGCCAGCGGCCAGCTGGATCCCAGACTCGCATCTTGAAAGCGAAGGGGACCTGCTCCGTATTGTCCCGCGGTAGAAGACCAACCTATGTGGTTGATTATTGCGCCGCACCAACTGTCCAGACACATACTGACTTTATGAAGCATTCCTGCGAGAGCCCTCGCAATGTAGGATCCGCGGGAAAACCCTGAAAACGGAGAATAAAGAAACTGAAAAGACACAGCGCCATAGCCAAAAATACAGATCCTGTCCCCCGCATGATAGTTGTTCATAAGAAATCTAAGGCAGGACTTTAATTTCAGAGGCGAATAGACGACTGTGAGGAAATCACTTGTAGCCCTCCATGACGTGGTCTTTCAGGAAGCTGAGAATAGGACTGAGACCCGGAAACACGATAAACTGGCTGAAACGTACATGGCGAAGGCCGCATCCAGAAGCTTTGCTCCCCATTCCAGTATCGGAGAGACTGCGCCTGGCGTTACATAGGTCCCTATGCCTGGCTATAAAAACGATGAGATTTCATCAGCGACAGTGATCTGTGCCAAGTTACTCACTTGATAGTAGCATAGTTGCTCTCTCCAATCGTCCTTCTTCAGCAAAGCGAAAAGCTTGACGGCGTTCGTGTTCTGGTTTCCCGCATTTCAGACCGGATCGAATAAGCACTGTGCGACCTCGTACATCTCCGTCATACTCCTCCATTGTCCCATCAAAACACACAACGAGTGTGCGGGCGCCGCCAGTGGGTTCGGGCACAGTCGTGGCCTCCGAGTCCGATGTGACGTCCATGTTGTGAGTTGCGAAGGGCGGAGTTACAGCCCAGATGCCCCGCAGTATTTAAGCCAGAACGTGCGCCGTCGAGGACATTTATGGAGCTTCTCTTCCCATGATCTCGAGCCGGAACCTCATGACGAAAACAAGCAAAGTTCATTGGTGGAGGTGCGCGGCTATCCTAAATCGGATTAAGGTTGTGTGGATGTTGCCTCGGACCCCTCAGAGCGACCAGCACCAGTGCTAGTATACTTGGGCTTGTGCAAGTCCGCCATATTAGTTCTCTACGGTTCACGAGGTGGAACGCTTCGGCTGCCCGTGGAAGTGCGATGATCCGGGGACCGGGGGGATACCTTGGCAGTGATGAAGCCCTGACCAGAGGCAACTCCTCACAGACTACCGTATCGCCGCAGCGACTGGCGAGTGTACATAGCTGTATCGCCGACAGACGGAGCCAAAGCGGGTGATATGTAGACTCGTAACCAGTCTACTACGCGAGGCCGACGTCGGACAATTGTGGCAAGCACGTCGTCTCGGGACAGCCCAAAGGTAGTCTCTCCTAGACAGACGCTCTATGTATTTGAGCTCGGTGCCCTCGCTACATAGAGTCTGTTGTTTACCGCGGGGGTCTGATCGTGTAGTGATTGTATTATCTAATATCATGTAAGCCGGCAAGTTCCGAATTTCGTTCCAACGCTTCTCTCCTCCCAATCCAAGCATAATTACAGCATTATATACTCTAATGAAGACCCTTATAGTGTTCCCAAACAATTTCTAAATTATATCTACACCGCGGTTCGGTGAAAAGCAGGTTCCCAGCATGTTCTTGCGCCGTCGGGTCCGCTTCGGCCGAAAGCACACCACGCGCGATGTGCGCCGACATTGAGGCACCCTTTTCAAGATTCTGAGGCGACAGAATGATAGTTTGATTTAAATAGATTGTATATACAGTCGAAGCTGTCATAACCCATAGCTCTCATAACCCATAATCGGCCTTGACCCATACATTTTTGGGGGACTTTGACCGACTTTTGGCTGGGAAAACCCATAGCTCTGCCATACCCCATATCTTTTTGGCTCCACCGAGGCCTATGGGTTACGACAGCTTCGACTGTACTACCAAAAATTTACAGAAATCGCCTTTTCGAGAGGGTATTCACGCGACTCGAACTCTGCATCGATGGTCCAAGGTTCCGGAATATTTCCGAAGTTCAACATCACCTCTCTCTCGCGCGAGAAGTAATCAAGGAGATAACTGCAGTACCGGAAGTAATTTCGTCCTTCTCCGCGTCGGAAAGAGTGAGGTAGTGAGCTGAATCGACACCGGAAGCTGGAGAAGGTTCGAAGCGGTCGTTGACGCAGGCAGTGCCCTCTCGGGCGAGAATAAAGTCGGTAACTTTGAATTCTAGACAGTTCAATTGTAAGTAGTACTAAATTCGGAACGGGAAACTGACCTGATATCTCAACGCCGTCGTTTTCGCATTCCTTGTTGAAATTGTCAAGGAAGAACTCAGCGCGACCAAGGGTGATGGCCTCTTTCACGAGTTGGTCACGGTTAGCAATAATGGACATCGGAAGGTTGTCGCCAATAGTGTATCGCTTGGAGACATAGTTTTCCCCGTTGACGATAGTCTACCCCATGAATTCAGGTAAATAAAACAAGATATAAAGAGAAAGACGTGCCTTGAATGCAAGCTTCGACCTTCCTTTGTTGAATGAACTGTCTTCAATCACAACGGTATGTGGGAGGACCTCTGATAATCCCTTTGAAGGCTAGATCCCGACCAAGACAAAATGGGGAGAAATTGTCCGAACCGATTTTGGGCGTTTGGGCGAGAAATTGTCCGAACCGGATCTAGCCGGTCGTGCCGTAAGTCTCCCAAATCGGCAATTTTCCGCGTGACCTCGCAGAAAGTCCCCGAAAATCGCTTGGAACAGCTCGAAACGCGTCAAAATCGCGCGCGGGAGTCAGATCCCATTCAATTTTGCGGGTTTCGGCGCGCATCGGGCAGATTTCTTGGGAAAATTTTGCTTAATGTCCGACATTTTGTCCGAACCAGGATGTAGCTACCCAGCGCCATTGGAGGGGAGAAATTGTAGTCTCTCTAGACAAACGCTATAACTTGCAGCTCGTTCCTCGCTAGTTATAGTCTGTTAGTTACCGCGCCTGATAACCGGTATCTTGCCTTATCACTGATTGATGGTGATGCACGACCAAACAACGCGCTCACCTTCACCGATTCGACGCGACTGGGAGAGCTGAAATCGTCAGAAACAGTGTAAGAGACCTACAATTTGGTCAAGAATAGGTCCTTGCTCAATTCACACTTGTTCTGTCTTCAAACCTGTACTCACCGGAAATGTGCCCAAATCAGGGAATTCTACGTTTTCTACCTCGAGTATCATGAAGGCCCGTAGAATTTGTGGCTTGAGCATTCAAAGAGGTTAGTATTGGTCGAGAGCTTGGTTTTCCACCTTAAAGTTGCCCGGGAACGCGCTTAAGTCGCGTCGAGGCGCGGTTGCCATTACTTCCCAAATAGGCTGCTTATATAATAACGCAGGATACCTCTTACCGCGGTATGAACGAAAATCGAAACCGAAAACGCGGCTAGCTGATATTGATCAGGCGGCCTTCCAGGCCATCAAGTCCTCCAATTGCCAGCTATCAGAAACGAAAATGACCGGTTTCAACACGGCAAAGAAGCCGAAAGGACTGGATTGATGTCATAGTCACAGTATATCAATGTAAGTACGTGGTCTATAGTGTCATCGGCCCCTTGCCGAACGCGTCCGAGTGGCTGTACCAGGTCACGCACACGGCCTGTTTTAGCACTCTAAATTATTAATTAATTGAAGAGTGAAGATCACTCAGTGAGCTCTGCACTTCAAAATCATAAAATAGAAATTTTTACGATACCCAAGTATGAGATTCGTAGCAAACATGATATAGACGAACACAAAAGGCAAACAATTTGGAAACAAGAATGGACTACATAAAGTAAACAAATATTATTATTTTATATTTATCTGTTAATGTGTGTTGGCTGCCGGCAGTAGCTAAGTTGCACGAGCATCTATGGTGCCCTCCACTAAGTCACCACCAATTGCTGACAACAGCTACTACGCGGGCAGGAAAATCCGGATTTCTTATCCCTCTTGCCAAAATGCTCTATTCCATTCACTGTGGGACTGGAGGCACATGGAGGCACATGAAAATCATGTACCTTGGTACCCCGAAATTCATGTCCTCTTACACTGAAAATCATCGAGGATTCCCTGAATTTCATGTCCCAGCGCGTGAACAAAATCATACTCTTTTTCGACGTTTTCATGTGCCTCGTTAATGAACCGATTCCATGAAAATCAGTCTCAAGTCCGAATTGCTTCCTCAACAAGCCCGAAATCATGGAACGAGACAATGAAACTAATGGGTTACATAGCAAAATTCAGGATCAAATGAGATGATATTAAGGTCTATATACAGATACATGTGTTATCTACACGCGAACATCGCGCGCTATGGAACTCCAGTCCTGCTACAAAATCTCGAGTTCACAGGTGGACTACAGGCTGGGGACATTGTTAAGTAATAAATATGGTACGGACAATAGATGAAAAAAACACATCTTTGGATTGACGCTCGCTGACTTGTTCGCAGAGTGCATTCAACAACGACGGCAAGGCAAATAGCAAAGGGGTAGCGCGCTAGAGAGAGTAAGGGAAGATGTTAGTGCAAAGTGTGAGGGGGTGCGTAGTAGACGCACTTTTTATCTTCTCGCCCACTCCAATAAGTAAATGTCTGCACGAGTTGCGTGGCATTTGCGGGGGAAAAAAAAACCACGGCGGGGGGCGGGGAGAACGTGCATGTGGCCCGTGGGGTGGTGCAAGCGGGTCGAAGGTGGAGGCGCTGCCAGAGTTCTCGAGTCAATCGACAGTCACATTGAAGGAGAAGGAAGGCAACGGCAACGGCAACGGCAACGGCAACGGCAACAACAAGAGTGATGGTATTGACGACAACGACGGTGACGGCGCCAAGGTTAATCCTGGCGGTGTGGTGGTGGTGGTGGTGGTGGTGGTGGGAGGGAGACAAGGGACGTGCGAGGTCGTTTGCAGTAATGTGCTGCGGATGTGGAGCACTACAGTTGCGGCAAAATCAATATACTTACCAAATAAGGAAATTTTCATCAAATCCGCTCTACCACACAACAAAACCACCACAAGCACGTTGAAATAGCACCAAGCGCCTGTACTCCCGGATTTGAGCCGGTCTACGCCCAAAAAACAACCGGATTCGTCATGTTTCTCACTGTTTTTGGCTGCACTTTATGAGACAAAGTTGCTGGTTATCCCGGCGAAACCAATACAAAGACGCCAGTTTTTTTACATAAGGAATACAGACTAGCAGTTCTTAGTATTCTTATCAACTTACCGCTCGAAAAAAACGAGCAAAAGGAGCGAATTGACGAGAATTTCCTTATTTGGTAAGTAAATTGATTTTGCCGCAACTGTACGTCATTGCCCGGCATCCCGGCATTTGGACTTAAACCGTTTTCGGGTCCAGCACGGTGCCATCTTTTCCATGCGATATTCCATGATTTTAAGCCCCGGTGACCATCCAGCGAAAATCATTGAATGGGACCTGGTTTAGGTGGGATACATGAAAGAGAAAATTCATAGCAGATTCCATGAAGTAATTGATTCATTATCTAGGTACATGAAAATCAGGTGCCGATATTTTCACAGTGATTGTTAGAAACTTTTGGCAAGAGGGACTTTTATTGGCGGCAAAATTGAGGGAGATATAAAAGTTCCACCCCCCAAAAATTGGGACTGCACAGTGCAGCCTACAAGTGTTCGCATCCCCCATTTACGCTCACTCACACGTTCCCAATACCGCTATGTGTGCACATATGATATGCCGCTGCTGGTTGACGTGAAAGCATGAATTTCATTGGCGAAGCTCGAGTAAAATCCAAGCAAAAGCACCGATCTCTGGCACTAAAAGAGGTAGGCAGAAAAAAATCTCAGCCTGCGGCAGATTTGGGACTAGTCAAGCAGTGGTGGTGACTTAGTGGAGGGCACCATAGCGGAGGGAAAAACGGCAATTTCGGGTACTTTTAGTAGCTGCGAGTACAAAAACGGAGCATCGGAACGGGACCAACATAGCAGCAAGACGATCAGGGCGCGGTGGTGTAGTGGCATCCATCGTCTCCGGGGAGAGTCGTGTGAGTTTTGCTCACGACGGCGAGGGCCCTCGTTGGTTCGATTCCCTGCCCCGCACCCGGGAGAAAACACTTTAGACACTCTCGGCTTCTGCCCTCCGACTTTTCAAACTCCGTTCCCTCCGCTTCGGCAAACACGTTTGATCGTGACTTCGGGTCACGGGTTCCGAGGAGTAGCGCACTTGCGGTTCAAGCCCCGGTCGGCCGGCGGCTGGGAAATTCAACTTTAACAGACGCGCGGCAACAAATCATCCATCACACTTTGTCTGATCAGGCGTACGCTGCCGCCTTGATCCTTTGACGCCCATCCTACGGGGATCGCAACCTCGGCAAGCACTGGCCAAAGGCCGTCGGACCGGGACTTCATGCCCGAGGCACTGGGAGTTGATTGGTTGTATAAAAAGGGTGACGTGGGAGGAAAGGACGGACTGGAAACGATTAATCATGTAGTCGATGTCGGCATGTCGTGTACTATAGCCGCTTGCAGCGGGAGCAGGATCTGGATTTGATGGAATTTGGATTTGATGGTGGAACTGATGTCTGTATGTAACGTAGTCCGCGGAATGTCCGACGTTAGCCGCCGTTGTGTTTGCAACATGCCTGCTCGTCGGCGACGACGACGAGCTCCTTCATTGAGCCCATTGCTTGCCTCCAGAACGGCGCACTTTTTGAGAACGGTGTGCTTTGATTACTATATGTTGCCTGCCCAATTTTATTGCTGTAGCAGACCTCTTAAGTGCCAGCGCAGGCACGGCGGGAAATGGAGCGGGATGGCGGGAAAATGCCGACGAGACAATGCGCTGGCAGTTTGGCGGGAACAGTCCCGTCATCCAAATCCGCTGCCGGAGTGACTCTAATTGATCTCAACAACAACAACAGCAAGACGATCGATCAAGTATGTACGTGACCGTAACCCTTGACATGAACTTGTTCCGTGCCGACTTGGTGCCGACTGCTTCATTTTCGTTTCTGAACCTGCTGCCGACAGACACCGCCGGCCATCTATCGGCTATTCTATATATAGATGGTCACGATTTTTATGAATGTTGCCAAGTCGGTACTTGAACAGTTGAACCATTGATGGTGCTGGAAAAAAAAAATTGAGGTTGAGAATGAGACGTGTTGATAATGTTCGAGAGGAGAGTGATCGCCGGCGTCGCGGAATCGATGTTGAACGGTTCTTCGAGTGTTGACCGGTGGTTATTCGAAAGATGACAAAGAGTTCGGTTCAAGAATTTAAGGTCCGTGGCTTGAACTATCGACGTTTGGAAGGAGATTGTCGGGTCAATGTAGGCAATTTCGTAGATCGCGAAGTGATGTCGTGTTCGCAGTTCGAGCTTCGACTGGCCACCAGGTCCTTTAATCGGTTGAGCATGTTCGGTGATGAACCTCTTGGAGAGAATAAGGGAATGTGGATCGAAGGAGCATGAAGCGACGAGTTTAGGTCCGTGGTACGAATGGTATTAAGCACCGCTCTGGAAATCTGTGATTTCGGTTCAAGTAGAAATTCTTGAGTGTAAATTGATGAGACGGATGTTGCTTCAGCCACGGGTGCATTACACCCACACCGAACGGTAAACTTTGAAGTTTCGGAAATAAACTGAGTGTTGAGCGTGCTGTATCGAAACCTAAGTTGGTGAGTGTGGGCTTGATCCATCAGGTCGAGTACGGTGGAGCCGGGCTATTGAGAGGCAAAGAATAATTTGGATAAATCAGAGGAAAAGAATCTGCTGTGATCATCAATGTGATTGTTGTCGTGACTGTACATGGAAGGACAGTATGAATCATAAGTTATTCGAATGTGACCTCAGTAGTCGTAAGCGCCGAGATGTGAATCTAGGCTCGTAACCAGCCTGCAACGGCCCACCCCCAATGTAAAATCCGTTGCATATCGTAGGCAGGCTGGTTACGAGCCTAATGTGAATCATTTGTCGTTCACTTTGCCCGCAATTAAGATGCTTGAAGGCGTCGGTGATTGGTACGATATAAAGGAGGGAACATTGGATTCAGCGATCAGCAGACTGAGCGTTCAAACTCCAGTTTGATTTTACGAGGATGATCTGACAGCACGGCAATTGAAAACCGCATTTCAAGTATGCCAGGTTAGACGAGATTTGCTTTTCGCAGATTGGATGCCTCCGTAAGTTCGGTATGCATATATACAGTATTGGTGGCGCCTAAGACAAGGTTGCTCCATGATTCAGCATGACTGCATGGGTGAAGCGCAGAAGTGGATCATAAATGAGAAGGGAACACTTGAAACTCGTGCGTGAAGAAGATGGACCAGAGAATTTGATCGAGTAGTAGATTCGCCAGATAGTTGTTGAATAAGCAATCTTTGCCTCAAATGCGAGCTTTGTCGGATTGCGGCACTGATTGAAATGAAGCGGAAACAGGTTCTGTAGGATGCGATACCACCAGAGTATGGAGTGCTTTACAGCCGTTTTGGAAACAATATACGGGTTTTGATCAAGTGGTGCTCATTCGTTTGTGCTTACCTTTGTTTTGCTTCCCGTCACCAGCTCCACTTCAGCCGAATCTGATTTTCGCTTCCGCCACCCAAAGAACACCAGGAAAAACAGGGGGTTAACAGAACTGAGGATCAAGACTCAGCTGCTACTTGCCCAGAGCTCGACAGGGCCATGACTTGCGAGAAAGGGCGAAAACAAGAGACCAGCGGCACTTGATGTGGTACGGCAACGCCCCACAAAGTGGTGCTCCCGGCTTTGCCGATGACAGAATCGTCAACAAACGTAAGCACAAACGAACGAGCACCACTCAATCGAAACCCGTATATTGTTTCCAAAACGGCTGTAAATTGGGGGCTGAATGCGCAAGATCGTCGATGATGAGTAGCGTTGGGTTCCAATCATCGTGAGTTTAACCAAGAGCAGCGGCAGCACCACCAACTCGTCCTCCGCCGCCACTGGCGGATCGTCCCCGGGGTAACCAGAACCTTTCTGGGGGTAGCCATCCGGATTCTGGAATCCTCACGAGCTGCGGCGAAAGCAATGTGAGCCTCAAGAAATCGATCAAGTTCTCTTTTCTTTTTATTACGGGTTTATTTTGACCTTTTTTGAGCGCAAGAAGCGGTGCGGGTGAAGGTGCGCGCATCACAGATGGCAACAAGACTATACAGCTGTTTTACGGTTTTTGTCCGGTTTTTGATGGAGTGGGGCATTTCGTTTCTTGTTTACACCTGTATGCCTCCGAGTCGCCGTATGGCTCCACTCTGGCCTCAAATTGGGCTCAGTGAATGCAGTGGGGCTGCGGTGGAGCGGCTACAGCCGTTTTGGAAACAATATACGGGTTTTGATTGAGTGGTGCTCTTTCCCGTCCCGAGCCCACTGATTCCGTCCAGATCCCACTCCTGCTGTGCGCGTCGTGCCAGGCAGCTTCATCGAGCGCACCCTGCGCAATGCCGTTCACCTACCCCATCCGACCCATCTGATTCGTCGAGCTCAGACTCTGAGCCCTCAGATGGTTCAGGTTCCGGGAAGTCCTACCTGTCGTGTAATCGTCGCAAGCGCCGTTCCTCGAAGAAGAAACGAACTTCTCGCAGGAAGAATAAAGTGATATTGAAGCCTATACCTCCAAAGGAATATGATGGCTCACCGGATGCCATTGCATTCCATCGATTCGTCAAAGAAGGATCGAATTATGTCCAACTTGGCAAAGTTCCAACCGACCAGCGAGTCTTTTACTTGTCGTACTACTTGACGGCTCGTGCACTCGAATTCTACAACAGCAAGGGTGAGAATGACGAGCATGTTTGGACTCTAAGTGAGTTCTTTTGGGGTTTATTCAATTTTTGTTTCCCTGTGAACTTCCGCGAGAAACAACGCACTCGATTGCGGTCTTGCGTTCAAGGCACCAAATCAGTATTGATTCACAAGGCTGAATGGAAGCGAATTTACAATACCATTGGCCTTGAAGTAAACCAGGAAAAGGTTGTGATGTTTTGGCGTAGCCTCAACGCCGACATCCGGAAAGAAATGTTTCGTGATAAGCTCGACCCCGAAACCTCTTCCTGGGCTGAAGTTACTGCTGGCGCTGAGAGCGCCGAAATTATCGTCAAGGTTGACGATGATAATAGGGAGTTTGTGCGAGCGACCCAGGTCGCTTTTCAACCGCTCAGATCTCCGCAACAACAGATACCAGGTATGAGCTCCAAGCGACCTAGGTGAGTATCGCCCTGGGGCATTCTTAGGTCGCTGGGACCTCACACCTGAGGCTGCTCGTTGTAGAGATCTGAGCGGTCGCAAAGCGACCCGGGTCGCTTTGCACAAACCCGCTAATGATGAACTTGATATGGCTGGATCGAGTAAGACTCAATCCAAGCCTGATGACCAGAAACTGGACTCAGATTCGAACGGGAAACGTCGTACTGGAGGGCGCGTTATCTCGGTTTCCAGTGTTGAACCCGAACCTTCTACGACTGCGTCGAAATCCCGCGACAGGGGCAAGCAACTTTCGGTTCAGAAACGAAATGAATACCTTGCCACAGGTTTATGCTTTAACTGTGGTGTACAGGGACACCTTTCTCGCAACTGTCCTGAACTCAACACGATGGTTTTGAAAGGAAAACCTCCCGGTTTTGCATCCCACGCAGTTGATTTCGCGCTGAACGATGATCGCGATGCTCTGTTGGAGAGCACGGAAGTTCTTGAACACTTCTAGATTCGCACGATTTCCTCCCTCGACATCGAAATGGTCGTCGAGGAGGGCGAGGATACCCAAATGGTTTGATTTTGATTTTTCGAAGACCATTTCGAACGTTGAATTGATTTTGAACAAGATTTATTGATTTTTGTATGAAGATTGAGCTCGACGTGGTCGACGATCTGGAGGGCGGATGTGACGGATCGGCGTTCGCATCCGCTCACGGCGAGATCTGCCCGTGTCGTCCCCATGACTCCACGCACACAGCCTCGATCTTCTTGTATAAGTAGTTTAGTTCTTGTCGTAGTAGCTTTTCTCTTGGTCAATTTAGTACTTACACCAGTTCTGTCTTGATCCCTGTGTGCCGGAAGTCGACTCCCCCTCGCTTCCGTCACAACGGCCATCTTCAGGGCGTTGGTAGAGGGGGTATCCGTCGGTATCCATTGATGTATACGCCTGAAATGGTTTTGGAAAGTATTTTGTGCACCGGCCATTCTCCATGCAAGGGGCTCGAGGGTTCAGAGCCCCGCACGGGCCATGTACCATACATCTCTGCACAGTTTCGAAAAGGAGCGGCTGAGTATCGGGATCGGGCCACCTGGCCCAGATTGCGGAGTCGATGTCGTCTGGACTAAGCAGTTTGTGCGGATGGCGGAGGAAAACTAGCGCTTGTGTGTCCGTGGTCAGCGCGCTCGAGCGCTCAACAGTGGATTTCCTTTGATTATCGCTTTCTTCTTGAGTTCAAAGACACGCGTTACCAATTCAGGGCGGTCATACGATGATTGACCGCGCAGAAGAGCGCGGCTGACTTCGGGCCAATCCGGATTGGCAGTAACCGTAATGAAGAGATCAACCTTTGGTTATATTGTAAGCGAAAGGAAGGCCGGACAGCAATACTATAAGCCCACCTTGCGGAAGTAGCGAGCAATAGCCATAGCATCTTGATAACGTTGCTGCATGTGGCGGGGACCACCAATATAAGATGAGGGAAGAATGAATCGCCGGCCGAGTTCATTCAAATCCACTGCGTCATCGCGGTTGGAGATGGCATGTCCTCCAGACCACTGTAGAGAGACGCACGCAACTTCTTCTGATTCTGGCGACAGTAGTTGAGCCTGTTTTGATCGATGGACGCGAACGCATCAACCATATACTGCTGGAGGAGCCGGCCACCGCGTAGTAAGGTGGAGAACTCATAGTCTCACCAAGTCAGACTCTACAAGATTTATGATAGTCGATGAATCTATTATATAGAGTCTGAACTTGATGGCGCCTGTCATCCAAGACCTCGGATTCTGTGACACACGTGCCAGTTCACACGGTCGGATAAGGAAATGACACGTCGTTCGGAAAACTTGGCGGTCCAACTTGAGCCCAATATGCAGCTTGTTGGCTGTATGGAGGGCTTGAAACCCCTTATTTACACTTGCCGGGGCTGATATTTACCATTGTGAAGCATCTGGGACTTTGGGCGGGGTCGTAACCAGTACGTATGCCGAAGATACTATACTTATTCCATGAACGCAATATTACTTGATGGTTATGGTCCTAAAGCGTAAAATAGCACTGAATTATGTCTATCTATGGGCTGGGCAGTCTTTCAATACTTCTCTAGGCTTGCGAAGCCTTCACAGTGGGTCGTCGCTGCGTACCATAGCACCGAAGCGTATACGTGTCATGCCCCATTGGGGCGTGGGGAAATGCACATGATGTTACAGCCGTGACAAAACCGAGGTCCGGGTCGAACCCCGCCAACAATTTCAGACTAGAGAACTCAGTGTCACGGGTAAAGAGACGGAAGGCGTAATAGCGCGTCTGAATGAGGCTGCCAGGTCTTTCCTTGTCCGGTTCGTTGACAGCTCATCCCGAGTTGCACGACGAACATCTATTTTGCAGTCGGTTCAGCGAGGCAAATAACAGCAAAAGAAGCCAGACGAACTTTGCGGCCGCGGCCGCGTGGGATTAGCCCGATATCAATGAGGAGGTTGATTTGGAGGAATCGCAGGCCGGGCTGAAGCGCCATGAGAAACAGATTTCCGAGCAGCGCCTGTCAACTTACACCTGGCCTGGAGAGGCGAGAGTCTTGATTGCTGTGTTGTAGGCGGAGTCGGGAGCCCATTTTGAATGGCCTTGATATTTTCATGAGGCTCTAATTGTTGTTAAATGGCATGAATCAACTTGCCTGCAGAACTCTGGAGTTGCGTGTATTTGGAGGAGGGTCTACAGCAGACAGAAAAATAACCGTTTCCGTTTCGATTTAATTTGCGGGGGGGTGAAAACAGTTTGTAAACAGTTTGCTAGTACGTGCCAATCAGCAAGCCTCTAGCGCAATATATGAGGCCAAGTAGGCTTAATCTCACCCAGGAATACATACCAGGAATACTTCCCGATGTTATTAGTGAGTTTTCGATCTGTTCTCCTTGCCATTGGGGTATGTTTACTTCAATGACGTAAGTGTTTGCCCAGAAAGGAAATCAAGTCAACTCTGCACTCAAACAAATTTGACTCTGGATACTTCGGAGAAGGTACTTGGGCCCGGAAACAAGCACCTGAAGCACAGGGTAGCAAAATGAATAGTAAAACAACTCACACTGACGTGGAGAGAATGGTCTTTGCATGTCCAGATTTTTGCGCTCCGAAAAACGTTTATAAACGGTTTTAAACCATTTCCGTTTAGTTTGCCAGATCTCGCAAACGAAAACTAAATGGTTGGAGCCTTAAAAAATATGATTTGTATGCCGGAGTTCCGGCCTACAGAAGGGGGAGCTTGCGCGAATCCGTATCGATATTTACGATGCACATTGGAGTAAAGTAAGTTTTGAGTAAGTTGAACAAGAGATTATACTCGTACACTACGCTCAAGTAGAAGTCCATTCCTTGGCTGTCGAGGGTAAATGTTAATTAAGTTGAGCTCTCTATTGTGGATCAGTCTCAAGCATCCGCATCCGCATTGAACCTGTTATGTACATTGGCTTTTTTCAGTCGTCCCCAGTGAAAACTCGTTCGAAAGTCACTGCGATTTCAGCCACAGTCTTGAAGCTTTACCGCGGACGCGTGAACTCGCTGCACTCCACCGGAAAAGGCGGGAGAGCCGAGGCAGCCCCTATGTATCTACAGGATACATAACAACTGTAGCTACGTGAGTGCGCATGAAAACAGCAAGATAGACTAGGAGTGGGTGGGTGGGACACAAAAAATGAGCTATGACGACAGCGGGGGAGAGGACTAGGGCCGGGGGAGAAGACTAAGGTCGTGCGGGAGGGAGGGGGGAGTCACCGAGCCAAAAGCACGACGGGGTGGAGGCCGGCAAGACGAAAAAGAGATGGAGCATGTGATAGATGGCATCACCTTTGCCGTCTCTTCATGTTCCCATCACCAACCATCACTCGGGATCAAGCGGACTCTCTCTGGATCAAGAGGAAATCTCTCGCATCACTCGGAGTCACAATATATCACGCATTTATTGATTACATCAAAACGCTCTCGAGCACAGCTTATTGCTTTTCGGTGACGGCTCTGATAAAAGGGGGAGCAAGCTCCCCCAATGAGGCCTTGCAAGTATGCACGTGTTTAATATGATGGGCGTTGATCTCACCATGCATCCTCCTGTATGTTCTAGGCGTAGTACATTGAGCTGGAACGTAGGTTTTGTATGCCGGATTCCCGGCCTACAGGTGGGGGAGCTTGCACGAATCCGCATTTCAAATTCAATGCATGTACACTGTACAGTATGTTAGGTTTACTATGGAAGCAGTAGAATAATTTTATGACGATTGGACTTTGGCGATGCTGAAGAGGACTGGGGGAATGATGCTGACTGAATTTCCGAGTTGTGTGTTGGTTGTGCAAGCTTGGTGCAAGCTCAAGACTAGAAATTCATGAACGCAATTGTCTACATACAGTACCTCGCAAATTTGAAGATTACTTATGGTCTGACATCTGTTTTATGCATGAAGCGGTAAACTGGATGCAGGCATCGAGATTCGAAGCAGAAAAGACACTGCCAGAGCGTTCCATCAGCGGAATCATCACTACATCACTCTGGATCAGGCGGGCTTGTGCTGGATCACAAACCATCAGTGATATCAGTATCGGGACATGTTTTCGTCACGGCACATGCTGATTTACGATACCCATCAACGCTCCAGCACAGCCTCATCGATGCCTCATCACCGGTGTCGAAAAGGGGGAGCAAGCTCCCCCAATAATGTTCAATTGAGTGATATTGAGCCACATGAGGATATGGTTGTTGAGACCCGCGCAAAAAATCGGTCCAGGAGGACGTTTTGCGGTGTGGTCAGCCTGAGTTACATAACATCCTCGAAAGAAAAATGTGTCGAAAAGAAACTCTGAGGCAGCACTTATATCCTTAGAAATGTACTCAGAAACATAAGCGAGCATGAAGATACTCGAACTTCTGAGGGTCGCATGCATATAACGCGAGAGCAAGTGGTTTCGGTGAGATCAACGCCCATCATAAACACGAGCATACTGCAAGGCCTCATCTTTGATGGCGCTTGACAGATGGCCCCTTGGTATATGGGCAATGGTCTAGTCTCGTGACCAGACTCTTATAGGGAACCCATGTTGGTGTCAGTAATTGAGCTCAAATTGAGGTAGCGCTCAAATTGAGACCTAAGGGTTACTCCGGCAGCGGAGCAGGATCTTAAATGATAAGCTGAACGGAATGACTTTTGACGTCAAAATTATTCCCTTTTTAGATCAACGGTGGACTTCAACTGACACTCATCATTGAGATCACATAGGTCTCACTCCGGGTTGGCGGTGTAAAGTAGGTTACACGACTGTGAGAGAACGTGGCTGAGTGTTGCCGCGGCTCGACTCGCGTGACAGTCCGGCTTGAGCGCGGCTCAGCTTCTTCCGTTCCACAGGATATGTAGTAGCATAGGCGTTGGCCGACCGCCTAAAGAGTCTCTCAGCGGCTATCTCCGGCTTGAACGCCTATTCCGCCAATGAGCAGTTTTGAGGCACGAGAGGTTCTCGTCATCTGGCGCCAATCAAAGCTCACGTTCGTACGTCACCTTCTTGCTTCCACTCCCGCCGCCGCTTCCTCTTTCCTCCCATTCCCTGGCTCATGGACCCCGTCAACGGAGTAGAGGACCGCGACGTTACGGAGATAACAGATCTTGGCACCACCGCGGTGAGCTCACACTGTCCAACTGCTTGAGTTTCTTGACTGAAATATTTGGCCGATGCAGCACGGAGGGTGGTCCAATCCCGTGTTCACGAGTCCCACCTCCAACCTATGCTGCTGCCGCCGGTTCTCGTCTACATCACTGAAGTCCGGGAAATTTCTTCGCTGAATGGGCAGAGAATCGATCTCTACCTGCCTATTATCCACGTAAGTAACGGTAAGTTGTCATGCGATTTTGATTCTCCTCAGCCCGACGCTGTAGCGTGCGCTGGTCGTCGCAGCCAATGATATTGCCCAAACCCGTAACCATGGATGAAGCTCATTCGAATGCCATCCAATGGTTTAATCGGGTGCATTCTCTTTCTCCTTTACAGCCGGGAGCTGTCATGCGCTGACGATAGCCCAACTTGGTCATACAAACAAACTATTGTACAACGGTGGCGTCCGTAGGTACAGAACTATTTCCATGCAAAAGGCACAGGCAGCGAACGACTGCTCAGTCGCCTGCACAGCCATTGAGTGAGACTGTGAACAAATACTTATAGACCAAACGTACTATGTTCTTCTCCAAACATCCGACCTCCGAGACTTGGTCTGGGAAAGGGTGGAGATGAGCTCCCTGTAGTATTGCCTTCTTCAAAAGGCTTCCATAAAGCCAAAGGTGCCTCAAGGGGAGTGGGATGCAAGAATTGGAATGTGTCATCGATGTCCGACGACATGGTATCTGACGAACCACCATCCGAAGAGCATTCATATCCAAATGGGTCGCTGCTACCCTGGCGGATAAGGTTTCCGAAGGATGATGCTGTACTGCTGGGTGAGCCAGCGGATGCCTGCGGCTCAAAATCCGGGGAAGGGGATGTGTAACGCCCCGGTATGAACGAAAATCGAAAACGAAAACGCGGCTAGCTGATAATGATCAGGCGGTCTTCCAGGCCATCAAGTCCATCAATTGCCAGCATTCAGAAACGAAAATGACCGGGCAAAGAAGCCGAGAGGTATAAGTATCATGTTTGCTACGAATCTCATACTTGGGTATCGTAAAAATTTCTATTTTATGATTTTGAAGTGAAGTGATCTTCACTCTTCAATTAAGTGCTAAGTAAGACACGCCGTGTGCGTGACCTGGTACAGCCACTCGGACGCGTTCGGCAAGCGGCCGATGACACAATAGACCACGGACATTGATATACTGTGACTGTGACATCAATCCAATCTATGTAAATAGGAAACAAGAATGGACTACATAAAGTAAACAAATATTATTATTGTCAGGACATGAATTTGTTCGTTCGCATCATTCCGAGTTGGGATGTTCCTTATCTCTTGATATCTATCTACATCTATATACTTCCCGTAGTTGAGTATGGTCTACAATCAATCACTCTTACTCTTAACCCCCATCTTGACCTCTGAGTCTTTCTCTCTTGTGCCCCTCCGTGTGCTCCTGCACCTGCACTCCAGCAGCTCTTGTTCCGATCGAGCTCTATCGGCTTCCAGCCACCTCGGTTTATATTCTGATAATTATTTTATATTTATCGGTTAATTTGTGTTGGCTGCCGGCAGTAGCTAAGTTGCACGAGCATCTCAATTTGCGGAGGGAAAAAACGGCAATTTCGGTTAATTTTAAGTAGTAGCCGAGCATCGGAACGGGACCAACATGAGCATGTACGTGACCGTGACCCTTGGCGTCATAGAGCCGACCTTGACTTGTTCCGTGCCGACTGCTTCATTTTCGTTTCTGAACCTGCTGCCGACGGGCACCACCGGCCATCTATCGGCTATTCTATATATAGTCGTTTTCGTTTTCGTTTCTAGTATATACTCCTAACGCCCCTTGGCCTCCCCCACCTCTGACATATGCCGTAACAAATTTCCTTTTTTGGTTAACTGATCCGAAAGCGAATCTGGCGATGGAGGGCGAACAACCTACCTATTTTACTGTAAAGGCTTTTTGGGTGTTGTATGTATCTTAAGTGCTGTAGCTAGTTCTGTATGAAGGTGGTTGGTCTTAAGGGCTTCTTTCAACAAAAAAGCTTGAATTTGAATATATCTAATCAGTTGCAGGCATGGTTTGGGGGGGATTTTGAGATGCTGGGGTGAACAATGTTCCCCCCAGACCCCCCTCCTTTGGCCTGACGGCACATTGAAGGAGAGATAGATTTATTTTTGCCTTTTGTGTCGCCGATTTCAATGCTTAATACAATATTGATGGGAAATCTAGCGCGGGGGAGACCGAGGAGTGAGGCAGATGGCGCAAAGTGAGGGGGGGGATATATTGTACTCGCGTGGTCCAAATGCCTGAACAACGAGTTTACGGGTAGAATTGATGCGAGGCTAAAACCGAGCAAATGATTTCGGCTAGACTCTAGATTCCCGCGCTATCTGACGCGTCGCTGCTCTGCCTTCCACCACTACTTATCGTGCACGGTACATGCCCAGCCTCGACGACCCGTGAAAAAGAAGCATGTAAGACTCTTCGCTCTGAATCTCACAAAGCCACGAGTCGATAATACTGTATTCAATTCCAGATACTTAATATTTGCGGAGTGTACTCAACCGCCCACTGGAACAGTGGAACGCGCTTTGGCATTACATACTGTCATAAATAAGTAGTATGATATGATTTGCATGGAGTTTTGAGATTTAGTGCTATGTAGTAGCAACCGGGCAGGGCAAGCCAATAAGCCCAAAAAAACTGCTGTTGATATGTACCCCAGCGAGCTCAAGCCTGCAAATTTCGGACCTCCTGGAGCAGTTTGCAGACTCGGGAGTCGGCCTCCAGCTGACTGGCAGTGACGGGAGAGGCGCCGTCGCCTCGCCCTTTGGCTTTGGCACCGAAATTGATGAGTGGTACGAGAGAAGGGAGAAAACATTTGATATGAGATGGAATCAATTTATTAAGTAACGTTTCATGCCCTTTAGGGCATATGTCGCTACTGTGCGCCTCTGTGTAGCTAACGGTAGGTACTGTGGTAGGTACGAGTAGTCATGATGAGTAGATCAAGAAAGTAGGTGTGGACACGGGCACGAGTAAATGCGAGGCCATGAGAAAATGATCATGGTGGGACAAACTTGAGAGTATGGTATGGTTCATGGGGCGAAAAGCTCTAGGAGCGGAAGTCCAGGTACGGTTGATTGTACATGAGAGAGAAGGGACATGAGGGGAGGGGGAATAAGTGTTAAACGGACTCGCCTCGGTGCTCACTTTGCATACCAGCAAAGAAAGATCCAGAGGCAGAAAGTTCATCCTCGATGCGACGGAAGAGTATCTGACGGACAGGGCACTCGGCCGCCGTAGCTGAGTGTTTACCACCACAGCCACGCAGAGCGCATTTCGGGACGATATGGGGGCACTGTTTGCCAGATTTGCAGGGTTTGGCATTGGGGCAACGGCATTCTGAAGTGGGATGAGGACCAGCGCAGGTGCCACAGACAGCCTTGCTGTGGCATTGGGAGGCAATATGACCGAATCGGAAACATTTGAAGCACTGGCTGGGACGGGGCCGGTACTTCTCGACACGGTGGAGGAATCCTTCAAGCGCCAGGCGCTCTCTAATGCAATCATTTGCCACGTCCGCATCGTCAAAATACAGGACAAGCGATGAGTGGCGTTTGGTTGCTCGGAGCTGCTCGGGAGAGCGGCGGCCAATCCAATGGACTGACCGAAGGTTGGTGACGATGCCCGGGATCCGAGACTCATTGTCGTCGACGAGGTCTCGTACCCAAGAGGCATCTCCATCTGCCTCTATACGGGTTGACGTTGACACTCGGTGGACAATGACGGCGAAGACTGGGGTTCGGATTTTGAGAAGGCTGGAGAACGAGGGCAGCCATGAGCTCTCCTGGTCTCGAAGGGTCACCACCTCCTCCGGTGAGTTGAGAGTGAGGCGGATGTCACCGTTACGATGCAAGGCGACTGCACGAGCCAACGAGGTCTGGGAAAAATATGTTTCCCCATCCCCAGCAAGGGCTTCGTACGTGATCCCCAAGCGTGTTGTCAGCGAGTTGAATTGGTCGCGTACAGCTGCGGGGGATGCAGACTGAAAAGCTGGGGATCGGCGGTCTTTTGGGGTAAGGACGAGATCACATGATGTGTTACGTGTGACGTGGTGGGCCGCCGAAGCGACGGAGGGGGCTGTCGTGGCTGGAGCAGAGGTTTTGAGTGTGGAGGCATAGGTGCGTTGAGGTGCATGGGCAGCTACAGAGGCTAATTCTTTGACAGTGTTGTTGAGAGCATCAAATTTGGATACGAGGGAGTCAAGACGGCTTGTGGTTTCTGATGAGGATGGTGTCTTTTGTTGTACGAGCTGCGCTACGAGCTTTCGTAGGTTGTTAATGGCGTCAACGGTGACTGAACATGTTTTGGCGGTGGCCTTGGGCAAGGGGAGGGCATAGATGGCTTGGTGGAGGTCATGAATGGTGAACCTGGCCGGAGTGGCGGGGTCCTTTGTTTGCGATGGTGATGGTTGCTGATTGAAAGCCATCCTTCAAAAACATTTGATATGCGGCCTCATTCTACCCGAATTCTACGCGAGATTCTCAGAGAGAATTGTTCCCAACGGACTCAGACTTCTGGTATTGGCAGATGCACTCACCGGCTGAGATCCGCAAGAACCCGGAGAAATTCCAGGGCCGCGCGTGGATCGATGTCTTTGAGGTTCGGCAGTGGCTCGCACAGCAAAATACGACCGACTCCGGAGCTGTAAGCGTCAGAATTGAACCAACCTCAGCACGAGGCTCCCTGCCTGCCATCAAAATCGAATCAGGCGACACGTCTGGACTCTCACTCAACACTACCGATACAGTGCGGCTGCGTACCTACCAAGAAAATGGTCACGACGTCTTACAAATTCTGTCGGACAACGACTCCGATATCGAGGAAGTCTCGGATGCACTTCTTCAGCCATCAGGTCGCTCTTCAAGTCCGCTGGTTGCGGAAGGAATTGATATAGGTGAGTTTCAAAATTGTTTGTTTTTTGATTGCGTGTTGACGTTTTCAACTTGTTTTGAAGCAAGACGACCCGGGTGATTCCTCGATTCTTACCCTTCCATCGAGCGAGGGCCTCGACGCCAGTGATGGTGAGAATTCTCGAGTTTTCTTTGACGCGCAACTTGATGATGTTCCGTGAAAGACTCGGACAACGAGGACTTCGACGCCGCAAGCTACGAAAGTCTGACACCCTCTGGCAAGACCCCGGTATCACGTCTCTGGTCTTGGAAGGGCGATTCCGTATTACCGAGAAAACAACGGTCGAGCGCATCGAATACATCATGCCTCCCGGCATCATCCCCTCGATCTGGCCTAATCCCCGTATTCCGACAGCCTTTGTCCTCGACTTCGGTTCGAAATTCGATTCCGATATCAATCCCAAGACAGGCAAATTATATACGTTGGATTGCCTGATTAAAAATCACGCACGTTTCTTTTTTGTTCTTTACGAATATGCGCTCATCTAGGTCTTTAGGACAATGATTCCTGGAAAAGCGACGGCAGCGGGCAAGCAGACGGTACTGTTCTCAACGCGCAGCAGAATACACGCCGAAATGAAGGGACGACTGTTGAAGATATCACCGCAACGTAAGTGATCGTGGTTATCTATCGTGCTTTCTCACTGTCCTCAACATATTCTTAACACTTATCAACTCCAAGCGCTGCACGGCCGTAGATTCGGAGGGGAATGTCTGTAAGGGAAAGCCGAAATTAATGCCGCTGACAAACGTTTGCTTGTCTTATATTTTCGCTCTTTTGGCAATTCTGAGATCAATCTAGGGCTCGGTGAACGGCCAGGATTATTGGGTCGCTTGCAATGGATGGCGAAAGACTTTCAAAGAGAGTCATCGCACCTTCAGCCTCCCGGAAAGGGTCAGCCAGACCTTTCTGATGAAGCTCTTTCGCGGCGAGCGCATCGCGGAAAGAACTTCCAAAGACACTCAACCGTGCTCGGGAATCATAGCCGCGCGGACTGGAAAGAAATTGAAGGCTTGTCGTAATTTGTGCTGTTTTTCATCGTGGTCAATGTTAACGTCTCTTTTGAACCTGTATAGATCATCCCCATATTGTGAATGGCCATGTCGTGACGAACAGCGAGATGAGCCATTACAAATGCCGAGTCAAGAGGACGATTTTCGTTCCTCGAGACGAATCTATTCGTAAGGCCGTCATTCTACACAATGCAATCCCTATTCCGCACCGTCATCCGTTACCTCCACTCGCCAAAGTCTCTTTATCTGTGCAGGACAAATACGAGACCTGTATTGAGAAACGTGGCGTTGTTGGTGCAACTGTGCGTGATGTCGATCGTGGTGCGTCTCCAAATATATATCGTGTCCTATTTGACGCCCAATACGACCCAGCTGAGTCTTCTCTTCTCCTTTGTGATGGGCAGCCGCCGTCTGCTTGGTCTCCCGCACTCTGAAATATGCGTTCTAAACGGGACATGGTTCGCAAACAGAAGGTCAAAAAATATCCCGCCGGCATGGGGATTCCAGGTGTGTTCTAGCATTACTACTCAATTGACTTTTCTCACATAATCCACAGGCGCATTCCAGCTGTTTCTGGAGGATCAGAAAAAACCGCTTGATCAGCGGTACATTCACTGTTGTCGTGCAATTAACGACGGCGGTGTTATCATAATTACTGGTGTTCCGTTCTTGATCAAACTCCTCGATGACCCAGGGGTTCGGTAGTCTCGAACCCAGACGTTAAGAGCAGCAACCGCTCGCGCTCTGCGAGCGCACCGCTACCAAAAAGGGCAATGTTGAGATGTTGAAATGACGGCGAGGCAGAATGATGGAAAAAATTGATCGCGGTTGCTGCTCTTATTAAGGGATGATGTTGCTGGTGATTTGGTTGATGTCTCTGCCCCGGCCATCATCCCGAAAGATCTGGAGCCGAGATTAGGGGTTCGGGCGTTCGATGATGATACCACGTTCAAGCGCGTGGAGGGCGAGATGAACGAGTGGGAGTTGGCATTATTCTTCAAGGCTGTCGAGCGCGGTGCGAATGTTTATTTATTTCTATTTCCGAGCATGGCTAAACAAAAGTAACTCAGCCGTTACCGCAATTCGCGCCTACATAAATCGCGCAAGCGCGGATTTCTACGAAATTCTGTTCGACGAGCTCCAACGAGTCAAGGAGTTGATCACCGGAAAGGTCCTGGGAATGAAGCGCTTCGTTCCGGGCGGTAATTTACTTGTAATGAATGCTGATATGGAGGCGGCGCAAGTCATCGGCATCGCGCGCTCAGTTATGAAAACAAACATACCTGAATACAGTGGAATCCCTAACGACATCACGCCGGCGGAAGCTGCAAAATATTTCGTCAAAATTTGTTATCGGCACACCAAGGAGTGAGTCGCAATTCCATACCCGTTTTGAATACTATAGTTCTCATACCGCAGAGCAATCCACGATTTCAAAAGCCTGGTCACACCGGAGCAGTACAACCGCTTGATGAATTTCATGTATATTGATTCGAAGCAGCGTTTGGAAGAGTTTTCGCGTTTTGTGAACGACCTCGGCATTAAAAAAATACAGGGTGCGTTTTATTTTTCCCTATAACAACTGCCTGCTTACAACATTAAGATTGGTGGGCGCACAAGGAGATTCACGATTGGATTATACCTTGTCTCGTCAAAGCACTCTCAAATATTTATCCCGATGACTGGGACACGACGCCTGCGACAACAAACACGGGCGAGACGCAGCATCATTGGACGAACGCCATGACCGGCAAAAAATTGTCGCTGGTTGAGGCGATTGAAAGGTTCGTATTCCTTGCACTTGTAGCGTTATCTTGTATTGAATCAGCGACGAGCGCATGAAGGTTGCGAGAACAAGTATTCGTGGGGGAACGGGAATACAAGTGACTACTGAAGCAAGGGATACAACAGACTTATAAGTACGGATGCTTGGCAACGAATAGGGGGTGCAGCTGCGTTGAAGCAAGGAATCCTTACAAACACGCACAACGGGGAGTATGAGCGGCTGTCTCGTAATTCGCAGCGGCAGGCGAAAGCAGCGCAGAAGGTTCGTCAGAATGACGAGCTGACGGAAATTTCGAACGGGATTTCGGAGGAACTGGTTGTACTGAAGCAAAGTCGTCAGCAGTTGTCTGCAAGAGAGAAAGAGCTTCGGCAAAAGTTGAAGGACACCAAGCCGTCAACGAAGGCCGGCAAGAAACAAGCCTCCCGATCGAACGCCAGTCGCTCCGTCATCGTCTCGTCCAGTTCAACCGGTCGAGTTCGGAGTATTCCAGTTCCCGGTGCGTTCTGCCTTCACCCCTCGATTTTCAAGACTACTTGGCTCACATTCTTCTCAGCGTTACCCGCAATTAATCCATCCATTGTGTGCGGCACCATCATTGGAGACATCAGGGACCCTATCCTACGTCCCTAATTATCTGGGCAGCGCTGATCTCGACAGCTCCTCCCCAATCGCCCCTCCCTCTATGTTCGCTGAATGGGGTCCAACCACGCTCGACGAGCTTGCAAACTGGAACTTTGTAGAACCTTCATTCACGGCTTCTTCGGCAATCGACTTCAACTCTTTCAATTCCAGTGTCATCACTCTCAACGACAGCGGGGTGAATGACGCGAGTTTCGACGCTCCTGATGCAACGAATCAACCGTCCGAGCAATCGACGGCTTCCTCCGCTCCCTCCGCCGCCCCTCGCTCTCGTAAACGACGACTTGAAGTTGATGAGTCGAACATCATCCAGTCGTCTCGTCTGCGCACGAAGTCTGCTAAACTACGGGCATCAGAGGATGTCACCAGCACCGTGAGTTTTGTTCTTCGTCTCGTTTGTCACTGCTTATATTCCGTACCACTAGACTAAATAAACGAGCATCTCTGTTGATTTTTGATCCGACAAGCATGTAGAAATTTTGGTAGTAGAATTTATTGTTCTCGATGCACTATGTTACTATGAAGAACTTCGTACAACACGTTCGACGCAAGCTAATTATTATTATTACTTGACAACACGCCATGTTGGACGCATCATATGTTGACAGGTATTTGTGTTGAGACGTTGGAATGTGCGGCAGATGAAGCGGTAACAATGTGCCTCACTTTGAGCCATCTGCCTCACTTTCCTCGATCTGCCTCACATCAAATCCACCTGCCTCACATCAATTATCATCGGGGCCCGCCGCTTTGTTAATCCTCAGGGAGACCCCCGCGGACCCCCCTTTAACGCTCGCCGCTTGGCCCACTGCGTGGTGCTAGCGCTCGCCACTAGGGCCCACTGCGTGGAGCTTGTACATATTTTTCGCGTGGTGGAAAGCGGTGATTGAAAAAGATCAGGAAAGCAAAACTAAATTGCAAAAGCAGGGTTCGAACCGCAGACCGCGTGACACTGATAAGCCCTGACGACACCACGGTTCGCATGTCAAAAAGCCTGGTAAGGCCTTGGAGCACCTAATGGCCTTATAAGGTCTAACAGGGTTCGAGGGGTGACCTTATAAGGTGTAATAAGGTCTGTTAAGGTCCTCCCAGGCTGCCTTCCTGGAGGTTACGAAATTGAGTTGGGTTCGTTACAGACATAGTTTTGGAACTTTTGTTACATCTTTTTTGGCCGAAAATTCAGAGTTGTGTTGGTTTTGATGATTTGTGCTGTGATTGTATGCCAATGTGACGTCGTATATTACATACCCCGAAGTATCGTCTAAACCAGTCGTAGGGCTACGATAAACGGGTGAGTGGGTTTGAGCTCCGTTCAGCCCCAATTCCAATCACAATTAGGCAAGTTGTCGATTTTGGAGGCCAGTCGATAGAAGATGAAGACCCCGCTGTATTTCGGCAAGTCGTGGGGATTTTCAAGCAAGAGATAGACCTATAGATGGGGACGTTAAAACAAAGTAAGGGTTGGTATTACCGTTCTTAATTGAATCCAGAAGATTTTAACAGGAGGGTGAGTGTGGCAGTAAGTTCGAGTTCCAAGAGGTAATTCTTGCTAACTCGGTTGGTTCAGTCAGTAGGTTGGCACCAGAAGGTATTCAGAAAGTGGGGGATAATTGGTACGATGCTATTGAAGTACATTTGTGAATAAATACGAGGAGAGGTACCATTATTTTGGGTCCATACATGCGGTACAAAATAAATAGGAATGGACTGTCCATATGGCTCGCACAGCCAAATATCAGGAATCAGGGGTCGTTTCCATGATTTAGAACTCGCCCGCATGCTCGTAGTAAGGCCCGGATTAACTTATTTCATCTTGAAATTGAGTTGAACCAATAAGATTGGGTCGAGGAGAAATGTGGTCATTTGTTCCACATGGGTCGCTGAGGGATCGTTGTGATTGCTGCCTCGAAGTGATCTTGGCAATTATGTCTCAAAACCACGGAGGTTATTGAAAGTGTGTAAAAGGAAGAATGCACTGGTCGAGGATCGAACTCGAGACCTCCCGCATATATAGTGGTGGCTCTACCAACTGAGCTACCAGTCCGTTAATTTGGGACCGGATCCAAACATGTTGGACTAAGTCACTAGCTGACTTATGACTCAAGGCTATGCAGTATTACAGCATGCTTGTTAGTTGAAGCAAGGTAAAATGGTTCTGACAATTATGAACTCGATTGGAGCCCAAATTCGGACTTCCGCCTGAGGTAGGGGCCAGGAACGAATATTTAAAAGTCGAGGTGAGGCGAAATGATGCGATCATATGAGGTTCCCACGGTTCAACTGGTTCGTGTCGGTGGTGACGGTGAAGTAAGATAGAGAGCGTGGGATCCCCGCACCTTACTTAAGCACGTTATGTAACGCTTATTAATCGTTCCCACGGCCAAATCCCCAGTCGCACAAAAAAAATCGTGCTCTTTCCGGCCTGCGGAAGGTCTGACCTACAGACTTAGAAGACATTCTCGCTGTTTCGGCTCTGAAATTTTGGTTTTTGCTTTGAAAAGCACCTTCCACACTGCAAGGAGGTTCTGTCACTCATCGGTTTGACAGGTCCCACCCTTAAGCGAGCTGCCGAAGCATGCCGAGATGACTATCCTGTGGCTGTGCTGGCCAAATTTTCCTCCGAAATTTTTGAAAAGTGTCCCATTTGGTGAGAAAACCACAAAGAAACACTCAGAAAAAAAGTGGTCTGAATTTTTTTGTGGGTCATAAAGCAAGAGACCAAGGGACATTTTGGCAACTCTGCCCAATAGGAACCCCTCATTGAACCTCTATCTAAGACTTGTATTGGGCAAAACTCCCAATCTGGACCTTAGCATCGTGCTATAAGCCCTCGACGTCGAGCGTGACAATGTCACAGTGTGATGCTGACATAAGGGTGCGGGGATCCCACGCTCTCTATCTTAAAAGAGGTGAAAGTTGGAGGATAGAGAGTGATTGGTATCCTATATGATACTTGCCAGGCCATCAGTCGCGTGACTTTTGACAGAAAATCACGGGGTTTTGTCAACATCCTACAACACAACCGGCTGTCATTGCCGACTTCTTGATTAAGAGATTTCACCTTCACTGTGGGGTACGGAAGAAGGGGTTCGGGGTTGACGTTGCAGTCTTGCAGAGGCAGAATGGCAGAGAAAGACTTGATTAGCTGCCTCAAATTCGTGAGGTTAGTACACACAATTTTGGTTTTTCGCTGTTCAAATTTCGCGTTTTGTAACCCTAAGTTAGGAGTACCTGCGATTTCTCTGAAATAAAAAATTTTACCTATAAACCATACCCTAATTCCTGCTAAATCTCGAATCCCGAAGGATTCTGGACAAAATTGCGACTGGTCATGAAGTTTTGGCCGCAGCCATAGCTCAAGGGTACGGTTTGACAGCCACTGATTGTTCGACTCTTATGACAGGGTTCACTTTGGGATGGCAGAAGAGTCTGCTCACGAGACTAGGATGCAGTGGTGGCAAAATCTGATGTCACCCCCAAAAAAGGAAATTCTCATCAATTCAACTCGTTTTCTTTTCTGTGCCCTGTTTTCTGTGGTCGGACCTTTCACAGTATTCCAGACATAGATTTGAAACACATGCACCCTTTTCCATCTTAGGATACCTCGAAAATTGACACTTTTTGGGCAAGACTTCCCAACCATCTTTGGCCCAGTTCTCCTCAATGAATGGACCTATCTTTCTCAATCTTGCCTCGACAGGCAGTGGATTTGCCGTTCCAATGGATCTGTGCCCTTGTCGCTACCAGACGGCGATGGCAAGGGCAGATTAGGGGCGGTTTGATAAAAATTTCCTTTTTTGGGGGTGACATCAGATTTTGCCGCCACTGTATGAACCAACAGAGGGGAAAAGTAAATCGGTCAGAATTCCCACGCTCGTTATCGATCTCCGAAGGGGAATCCCTCGGCCGGGAAAACGCGTTTCCGGCATCTGGAAAGCCCTCGAAATGCACTCGATGAATTCCGCCGCATCAGTGACATCCGAATCCGGTAATTTGATGGAGGCGGTGTTTGACCTTTCTGGTTATTAATCTGAGGTGTTGGAACTTGGATCGCATGGTAGGGGGTTGCAACGAAGTGCTGTTTAGTATAGAGGTTTGAACATATGAGAAGGAGGTGCGACTTCTGGAAGGTGCGAGTTCGGTCCTTTCCTTTTGCTTTTTTTTTTTTTTTGCTCCTACTACTTACTATCCTAACCACATTGTTCGAATTTCCACGTATTTTCTGCTGAGCATCACAGGGTATATATAGCCACATGTAGTACATTTCCTTCAATATTTCAAGGTCTGTGAGCGAGCGCAAGGTGGGATACGCAGTCAACTCGGTTTTGGCAGCCATATGAAGTCACAATATAGTAGCGGGTTTGTGCAAAGCGACCCGAGTCGCTTTGGGACCGCTCAAATCCCCACAACGAGTAGCCTCATGTGTGAAGTCTCAGCGATCTAGGAATGCCCTTGGGCAATACTCTTCTAGGTCGCTTGAAGCTCACACCTGGTATCTGTTGTTGCGGAGATCTGAGCGGTCAAAAAGCGACCTGGGTCGCTCGCACAAACTCTCTAGTACAGTGCCAAGCACCACTTCTCCAACACTGCCTTTTCGGGCGGAAGAAAATTTTTGTAATTTATTTGTGATTTTCTGAGGAAGAAAACCGACCAAAAGAATGCGTTTGGCGTCGAGAACTCACTTTTTCTCACGGTGTTTCACTTTTTTCGGGTCTGAAAAAAATAAAATCGTCATTTTGACTCTAATTTTGGATGGATTGAGCCCAGATGTGTTCAGTTGTCATGCAGAAACCCTGAAAAAGTGGTAGCCGAGTGTAGCGGAGTCTGTTCTGACTTACCTGGGTGATCCGCCCAATGCTGGCACGGCAAAGTCCGGGAAACACGTGATCTTAACCCTAACCGATATGGGAATTTGATGATGGCATCAACCATCATTAGGGTTTGTTTCACTTTTTCGGAGGTGAAAACACAAAAACTTGTTCAATTGCCTTGCAAAGCACAAGATGAGTTGCTACACATCCATAGAGACGTTCTACGCTGTTTTTAAGTTGAATGGTGATGACGGCATAATGTAGTATCGAGTTTAACTTTGGATGCCGTCCCCTGCCAAAAAAGGAACCGTGATGTGATGCTTGGCACTGTATGGCTCTCTAAATCAAAATAGAGGCTCAAAATGTAAGAAAAACTGTCACTGATTTTACGAGCACTGGAGACGGAAAGTCAAAGCGGGGCGAGGATCAACAAAAGTTGAATAACATGCGTGATGAGTTAGCGTGTGCTAAGTTATGCCAGAAACACCGCCACCATCAAATTACCCGACTCGGATGTCACTGATGCGGCGGAAGTTTGGGAAGTATCGAAATGACCGATTTTCCAGTTGCGATCATGTCATGAGTCATGCGAGAGGTCACGAGACTAACCCATCCTCAGTCTAAGCCTCGATGTCAATTTCGAGAAAGCGTTCAGGCTCCGGTTGGATATCCGAACTGTCGTATCCTCCGGCCAAACGCCTCGCCCTCAGCGCATCTCCTGGACCAGTGAAGGAAAGTCTTGATGAGCAGGGATCGACTGAGTCGACACAGTCACAGCCTCGAGAACCTGAATCAGATCCCTTTCGGTATGCGCTGCAGTCCATGTGCTCTGGCCAGAAATCGGGATCCGCATACTTTGTGCCGGAAGTCAGCGGTCCTGCAGCGAACGAGAAGAAGCTCGGTACGAAGCCCAGGAAGAGAGTGACCTGGGCGCCAGACGGGGAACTCGAGTCCATACGACTGATAGTACCGGAAGTCGCTCGGTCCGAAGCAGTAGGTCAACATCTCGATCTGTGTCCCCACAAAGCGGATCCGCAAGATTCGCAGAAAGGAAACAGTGAGATAGGCAGGGGTCAGGAGGAACCGGATCATACGTACCAGTCTGTTCAGAGACTTATCGAGCAACTGTCCGGGAGCACCAACACTCACATCCCAATGACAACATGTACGCAGGACGGAGGGGGCTCGGAGACCCAGGCGCCGGAAGCAACACTCTCGGAGACTCTCAACAGGCTGTTGATGTTTCCGCAGGTGCAACAGCTGTTACAACAACAGCAGAGTGGCCAAAAAAAATTAGGCCAGAGCTCATCCTCATCCTCTTCCCTACACATCGCGGTGGAGATACCTCATCCGCCACAGACGGATCGGTTTGACCGTAGACTCCGCCATTCTCCACGTGGCGCGTACTCGTTCAACGACCTGCGCAGTAGAAAAGCTTGTACGTTCTTTGCGGTGGGGAGGCGAGTGCTCACCCACTCCGAAGCACTTTTACGCCTAATGTTATGTTTGTTACAGATGCAGGTTCGGTGAAGACTGCTGGTATGCGCACTAAGATATGTGTCGGCTCCTCCGGGCGCGCTCGTCATTAAATTGACGCTTCATGTCCGCAGGTCAAATTCTCATTGGGGGAGCTTGCTCCCCCTTTTGTCTGAGGATCTCAAAATCCGGATGGCTGTGCAAAGTTCTGGTCTCGGGGTAACCAGCAAAAAATGATGGTTCCCAGCAAAAATGATGGTTCACCCCCGTGGGAGATTGACTGAATCTTGACAGGTCCATTGTGCCATATTTTAGCCAAGAGGCTGGTACATAAGGCTTGGGAGGAGGATGTAAGGAAAATTCGGTCATTTCAAATAGCCTCAGATTGCCGGTCGCCAGACCGATTAAAGCCGATGTCCTCGGCCAGTAAAGCCCTCGATTTGCCATCACCCTTGGAATGGCGGGGTTTCCGGTGTCCCCACGCACCAAGTCCAATTAGAGCACTTTGGCAAACGGTGAAAAATGATTTTTTTCTTCAGTTCCCGCTAACCAAATTTTGGTTGTGGAGCCGCAAAACAGTGTGCAGCCCACTGTAGTTTTTCACCAAAGTCGCTTAGTTTTTCGAACTGAAATTTGATTTTCACCGTTTGCCAAAATGCTCTATTACAGCCGTTTCAGAAAAAGAATGCGGGTTTTGATCTTCTTTCCTTTTCGATTTTAATTGACAGTTGTTGACGATTCCGTCAACGGCACCGTGCGGCTCCACAAGTCTCCACAGCTGCCGTGAGCTTGTCGGTGTAGAGAACTGGGCTCAAGCACGCATTTGAGCCCTGCTGGAGGTCAGATTGGAGCTCTGATGTATTCACAAAGGTTCAGGGAGCCTCACCAACTCACTCTCTGGCCTGAAAGAGACGAATAGCTGATTCGGCAAGGGTGGAGCCGAGGACGCGGGACCAAACACAGGTCAGCAGATTTCGAAAACGAAAATCAATCAAAACCCGCATTCTTTTTCCGAAACGGCTGTAAAGCACTGTGTGCGCGCGTATATCGGAAGAGAGTGATTGATGGAGCATTGGTATGCTTTCAGCGGTTGCGGGGGCGGTCAATAGAGAGTTTGCGGTGAGCCGCCAGAAGCCACCTGGCGGCTCTAATGGCATGCGGATTGGAGCGGCTATGCTGTCTGGCGGCTCGTTTGGTGGCTGGTAAAACTGGTTCAAATTTGGTTTTGCAAGTCTATTCTTAGTACTTAGTCATCTATATCTTGAGCCATACACACACGAAGAAAATCCGACCCGAAAATCTGACGCCATCGCACATTTGAGCCGAAGACTTCGGTTGACGCTGGAAATTGCTTCAATTCAAAACAATTATGCACCTTTGGACAACGAACTCTTATTGGCTGAAGGTATAGTCAAATATACAAGGCACCCATGCTAAGGACCGCGCGCGACGAGCCGCTGAACGAGCCGCCACATGACGTAGCCGCTCCAATCCGCATGCCGTTGGAGCCACCAGGTGGCTTCTGGCGGCTCACCGCAAAAAGCTTCTCCGGGAAGCGTTTTATCTGTATCAGGCTGCGTTGGTAGTACACTGACTGGGAAAAAGTATGGGATCACGGCATCTGTGAGAAAGATGCTCGTGTTGCGCAAGATCGCGGGGATAGACTGGTAACTTCTGTGACTCATTATGGAGTACACTATGTGTAGTATGTAGCGCTGTGTAGGAATCAACGTGTTATATAACAGGTACTTTATAACACTGTTATTAACATGTAAATTACATTTCTCACAATTGAGGTCCAGAAACACCTGTTATTTATGTGTTAGGAAGGGGCCCCTGCGGTGCCTTGGACACCACTTTTGCAGCTCAATTTCGCCCTTGGGATGCTGAGAATTGGGTCAAAAATCACTCCCCTCTGCCCGGAAGGCGTCGAAGGCGAATCTGAGGCAAATTTTAAGAAAATCAGCTGAAAATCAGGCGGAAAAAGAAAATCTGGGTGGGCTTACGTCATGTTATAAACCCTGTTATTAACATACCCATGTTAAATAACCAGGGGGGTGGTTTGAATCTCACATTTCTCACAGCCCAGACTTTGATTCCAACACAGCGCTAGTAGTATGTGCCTGTAAGATATCGGGAGGCTGCGTCCAAAAATGAGAGCTGTGCAATGAATTTATTGGTGATGGGTGATCCAATTATATATCTGCTTTTTGCCGCTTTAGGAAATACAAGTCAGAAAATGAGTTTGAGAGGGAAAACGGACAAGAAAAGCTCACAGAACATTAATAGTGAGTCGGGCCTCCCTTTTCTTTCAACACTTTGCGCACCCTGTTGGGCATACTGCCGTATAACTTGTCAGTATATGTCTGATCTATTTTCTCCCACTCCTCCTTCAAAGTGATCCTGGTTCTTCGGCAGAGAGTCCCGAGCGCGTACCATACGCTCCAAATGATCCCAAAGATTCTCTATGATGCTCATATTGAGCGAGTACGGGCACCAGGGAAGAACATCAAAGCCCTCGAGATTAAGCCACCCCTGCGCGTGCTTGTATTTATGCTTTGAGTCGCCGTCTTGCTGGAAATAAATGGTCGAGCGGTCCAAATTACGCTGGTCCAGAATGTTGAGGAGGGATTTCGAGAGGATGTCAGTGTAAACGAAGCGATCCATGATCCCTTCGGTCCGATGAAGTTGACCGACACCGTGGCGGGTGAGACAGCCCCAGACCATAACACTCCCGCCGCCGAGTTGGACCTATATCTGGAGTCATACGCCTTCCCTGGTTCCCTTCAGCACCACTGTCGGCCACCCGAACCAATGATGTTGAATTTTGACTCATCTGAAAATATAACGGCCCGCCAATTCTCTGCAGTCCGGTAACAATGAAGTTCCCCCCACTCTTTTCGCTTCCTCCCGTGCTCTGGCTTCAGCAGAGACTTGGATTGGCATACATAGACCCCTAATTCACGCTCTCGTAGCGCAGACCGGACCGTATCGACGTGCAAATGCGGGAAATATTTCCGCTGCAGGTCTGATGCATTCTTGGCTTTGCCAGAAGAGAGCAATTGGAGGGCTCTACGGATGTTTCTCTCGCTTATTTGGCGTGAGCGACTCGGCCTAGGTGCTTTCTCATCGAAGCCGTGTGTTGGACCATAGCGGGCATTGATTTGGGAGACCGTAGAGGGCGCAACATTCTCTTTTTAGGCTACATCTCTATTTGAGATGCCTGCCTTCTTAAGGGCGTCTATGGCGGCCTTGTTTACGGCAGTGGTGTTGAACATGATGTGAAGAATGAGTTACAACAGGTCTGGGGTAAATCGAGCGCGTCGTTGTGGTGATTCAGAGTGAAAAGTCTTGGGCTTGCCAAATGCGGAAAAAGTATTGGATCACGTGTACGCGATAAGCACGCTCTCTGACGACAACGCGCGCACATCGGACGTCGAGTTAATACATGTAGAAAGGGTAGTCCTAGAGGTATACGAAGCACTATATATCACCCCCAAAATTTGCTCACTCGCGCCGCAGTTCAAGCCGAAAGTTTGAAAACCAGGTGATCCCATACTTTTTCCGAGTCAGTGTAGCATGCCGCTGTAATCATCTTCGTAAGTGTTTGATTCATCGAGCAGGTATTCGATGAGTGTATCGCGCTGAAATTGTTCGATGATTAGCTAACGGATATATCGAGTCGAATATAGACAACTCAACGTGCTCTCCTTCGGCCCATCCACCCCACCATCGGACCTGTCGCAGTGTCCAACGCCGACCGACGGGCGCAAACATGAATCTGTATTGTGCGCCGCCACGACGAAAGCAATGTGTAGAGAATATTAATATGTTCCATTTGCGCGCGGTAAATCGGCACCAGAAGCAAACTCAGTGATCCATTTTTGAACATCGTCATGAGAAATATTCTCCCCTGTTTGCACAATACCATTCGCACCAGTGGCTGGAAAGATATAATCTTCTGGCTCTAGAGGACTTTCCTCCAAATATTTAACCCAACGCGTCATCCAGGAGAAGGAATCGCACGCCGGTAGGCCGGATTGTGCGCAGATTTTAAACTTCCCACCTGTAGGCTGTTTCGCGTTCAGTAAACTTACATCGAGTCAAATAAGCAGTGTATACTTCAAAGATCAGCTTCTTTGTGAGATTGATTAACCCCGTTTTTGCCATCCCTTCCGATTCGTCAGTTGTAGCTCGAAATATGGTGTGTTGAATGCTTTGGAGTCTTCCAATCCGAAGGTGAGATGCTTGCGTTGTATTTTGATAAGCTCGAAGCAGCTATGATTGTTGTTGTTAGAACAGAAACAGCAAACTGGGTCGGAATACGGTACCGCGACCAGATGATCCAAGAGGTCGATGCAAAACATTTGAATGCCAGATGCTTCGTTTTCAGGCTCTGTTCTTCCACCGTTGTCGATTTCCCTTCGTATTTCGACGCCGGGCACTGTTCTTCTGACCAAGCAAACATCCGGGACATAAATTCCTCGGACATGGCGAGGGAGTGCTTGCGGTCGCCGCCGTCCTTGCCGCATTTGTTTTTAATCGCCGCCATCGTATCTTGAACCTTCGCAGAGTCGATTGGATTACCCTCCCAAGCAGCCGTCGTTGGATTGAAATGCCATTTGCCTCGATATTTGTCTCCATCCCTGAATCTGTTCTCAAACAATTGCGGAAACAAATGGAGAGGGAAGACTCACTGCATCTTCCACATATGCTTGAATGCAGCTTGAATCGTGTCTGCCGTGCCGATTTTCTGACCCTGCCCATAGATCTTGTATACAAGATAAAGGGAGACCATCTCCGGTGAGTGGACATTCGGAATCGCGTTGAAAGCGCGTCTATAGGCAGGATTATCGAATTTAAACGATGACTCGCCGTCCGGCTCTGACTGGAACTCTCCAGCATCGGGGGCTATCCGATCTACATCCTCCTCGAGGTCGCTCTCGTCGTCGCTCTCGTCGTCGCTACCCTCCGAGCCCGAATCATCGTTCTTTTCCTTGTTTAAAGTTGTCATGACCTCCTCGTCTCTGTGCCGTGTAATACTACCTACCTACCTACCAACGTCTTTCTCACTTCCATGGCACCCCCGCGTCCGTTCGCACGTTGCCCCTCTTCATGCGACTCGGAACCGGAAAATGCGGGTCTCTTTCCAATGAACTCGCCTGTCGCATACCTCCAAAAAATTCGTGTCCGCGCAATGTCTGCGGGCCTCTAACCGCGTTGATCCCAACTCAGACCAAGGGGACCGTTACCGGACGAAGTGCAGTCTCGGATGACTATAAGGAGGGCAAGGAAGAGGTTTTACTGGGCTCCTGGACTACATTTAGGTAGTGCTGTCCATAAATACGATACGAAAAAATATATTTTGAATATATTCAAATAAATATGAATACAATACGGTGCTCGAACCCTTCACTGAATATGAATACGGGTGAATATGAATATGCCAGAATATGGATACGAATACGATACGGCTATGGCATACTCGAATATATTTGAATATGTTTGAATAGGGGCATTCGGCATAGATCCGACCAGTCTCTCGCGCATCTCGGATAAACATTATCTACCGGCATCCTTGGTTTCCGAGCCGTCCCATGTTGAAATTTTCTATGGTACAGAACATTGAATGGACGGAATCTGAATGATAATCAAGCATATTGAACACCTATGGTGCGCGTCACTTAGTCACCGCCTCTCCGTGACAACGCTAACTGTGACCCCAGTTTTTGCCCTAATTTTTATTCCTCTTGCAAAACGCCTCCTTTTCAACAGAGGAACAACTTCCCAAGAGGGATTTCCAAATTTAAGTAATTGAAGGAGCTATAAATTTTCACCCCACCCAATTTGGCAGTATACACCAATTTCGATCTTGCTGGCCTCCAGAAACCTCAATACGAGGGATATCAAACACCACTCCTATGCCAAACCCAAATCGCACCAGTAGGTGCTTCAAAAGTCCACTCAAAAAGTCCAAAATTGGTTGAAATCCAGGCTTCAATAGGGTGTTTTGAAAAAATTTCGGCCTCCGGCCGTAGTGCAAAGGAGGCGGTGACTAAGTGACTAATGTGCCAGCTATAGTAAGTTTCAGGTGAGAAAATATATTCAAATAGCCTGTTTACGATGCAGCCATTGAATGGCTAATGACGGAAATTACCACCAGCTTTTTGGCAACTGCCTTCACGCCAAATCAAACCAGTGGAATCATCGTCGGCGCCGGCCCCTCGAAGCAACAAGGCACTGAAGAAATGAGTGTAGCAGTATCTTTGAAATATATTTGTTTTTCCTTCCTCGTCCTCCCAAATTTTGCCGAGTTCCTGCCCGTACCATCTCGATGTTATTGCAAGCAGGCGAAGATCAGTAGCGCTGAAGATTGTGCGACGGCAAAAATTTGCAGTCAAAGCTTGCAGGTAGGGAGGGCATCCAAATGTCGATTACAAGTTCACCAATGTCGGAAAAATGGCGGATTGCTTCGAAGGGCTTCCAACTGATTAGGACCTTCCTAAGCCTTAGGATGGCTTAGAACTGCTGGCGGGGTGGGTTATAATCCACCCTAAGCTGGTTCGAAGCCCTTATGAGCCAAGCAGTGTCTTAAGGGGATTAGAGGTGCCAGGGCAATTTTAAACGAGTCAATAACACTGTGAAAACATCAGTACATGCTCGCATCCGTGTAAATTCATGGATTGTGACATAGCCCCGCCGTGCTGGGCAGAAAACCGTGAAAAACGTCTAAGTCAGGATGCCGAGATGCCGAGCAATGACGACAGTGCTCCACATCCGCAGCACACACGACGCGGACGCCTCCCTCGTCTCTTGTCTCCTCCTCCCACCACCACCACCTCAACAATGCATTTTGTCATCGCCGTCGCCCTCACTGTCCCCGTCGCCGCCGTTGCCCCCCCTCCCCTCTCCTGCCAAACACCCCTACCGATTCTTGAATACTGCGATTGACGTTTCAGTGGTGATGACAACGACAACAGCTGCATTGGCTAGGCACCGAGGAGGATTCCGGGCAAGCTGGATGCGCGGCCTGGGCTGGATTTAGGAACGGCGGTACGTCAACAGCATGGATCGAGTTCACACTGGCACTGACCACTGTCGTGAGCTAGGAGCAATTCGTATGGGAAAATGAGCGAGAATACGATGAAAGGTGCGTCGATTATGACCACGCAGCCTCTTCCCGGTTGATCACAATTACGACGACGACGATCGGTATGTTTTTTCCTCTTCGCTTTCACTGCGCTCATCTTGACCATTCTCAGCGTCAACCGGCGCCGCAAGCGTAGTCATTTCAAGCGGGCCGTCCCAGACGAGCTCGTCTCGAGCCGGATTTTCTCCTTGACCACTTGCCGCATACTCTCGTAGTTCCCCTCCCCCGCCCTGGTCGTCAGCGGCTAGCGGGAAGTAGTATTGTGTCATTATTCTCCATTTTTGAAATAAAATTGTTTCGTCTATGTCTCCCTACGTGTGATGTACAGTTGCGGCAAAATCAATTTACTTACTAAATAAGGAAATTCTCGTCAATTCGCTCCTTTTGCTCGTTTTTTTCGAGCGGTAAGTTGATAAGAATACTAAGAGCTGCTAGTCTGTATTCCTGATGTAAAAAAACTGGCGTCTTTGTATTGGTTTCGCCGGGATAACCAGCAACTTTGTCTCATAAAGTGCAGCCAAAAACAGTGAGAAACATGACGAATCCGGTTGTTTTTTGGGCGTAGACCGGCTCAAATCCGGGAGTACAGGCGCTTGGTGCTATTTCAACGTGCTCGTGGTGGTTTTGTTGTGTGGTAGAGCGGATTTGATGAAAATTTCCTTATTTGGTAAGTAAATTGATTTTGCCGCAACTGTAGTACTGGTATAGATACAGGATGGCTATTGAGTATGCCGGGGGATTCTGGTCGATTTTAGCGGATTCTAAGGTGCTGGAAGGCTCCAATCGCGTAATGGATTAGAGTGGCTTAGAGGTCACCCGAGTGTCTTAGAGACCATCATGAGGTTTTAACTGTACATTATAAGAGACCCCGAGGCTTGGGGTCTTCGAACACCTTCTAACTACTTCCACGCCGCTATAAGCAATCCAGGATTTTTCCGACAAAATTACTTATGTTCGCGGAACATATAGTGTCCTGATAGCGTCCTGATAGCATCCCGATCGGGCACTGTCGGGCGGTTATCGGGCAATATAGGACGCCTATCGTATGCTTATTGCGCCCGATCGGGCTGTCGGGCCCGATAACAAAATAAATAAATTTGCGACATAGTTGCGGAGATCTGAGCGGTTGAAAAGCGACCTGGGTCGCTCGCACAAACTCCCTACTACAATTCACTACCCGGGTCGCTTTGCACAAACCCGCTAATATCCGCAAAGTCAGGATAACAAGTCGTCCTCCGAGCACTACATCATTCCAAGGGGTTGATCATACCAGACGCTGGCTGTTGTGGAACTGTGTGATCCTCATATTCCCTCCTCCTCCTGTTTGACTCGTCAAACGTTTCTTTTACATTCGTTCCAAAGCCGCATCACCGTGATTGAACATCCCACCGACCTCATTACTGACCCACGCATCGTTCATAGCCTCTTGAAGCGACTGATGCACCTTCACCCCCTCAATTGGACCGGTTGCCTTCCACAACACATCGGGCGTATCGGCAGGAACGAGGCTGGGAGCTCCAGTCGACTTCGCCTTCGGCTGCTTCGTTTCCGTATCTCCCCCCTCCTGATCCGCCCGAGGATGCATTGGCCGACGAGCATGCAGTGCAGGTTGCACGGACGCATACACCCTGCGCCTCTGCCTTGGCTTATCAGACTGCCAACGCTCTTCCGAGTTTCGCTTCTGCTTCACACCGCCGCTGTTCAACGACGTCGCATGCGAGAGTGGGGGAGCATCCTGGCCCTCGAGATCCGCGGATAGAGTGCGGGCTACTGTTTTGCTGATGGCGAGAGCTCCCTTTGAGGACGAAAGGGGAGAGTCGGCCGGCTGCGCCACATGCACTGCAAAACTGAGAAGCACAGTGTCGGGAAACTGGGTGCCTACACCGACAGTCTCATCGGACGCCAGAGGTTTCGACGAAGATGCGGTAGGCGAGCTTGGAGTTACTACGACCGATGATGAGACGGGAGGCATGGCGACTCGAAGGCTGCCGCGACGATGGCCCTGCATGTCAAAGTGAAGGCACATGTCTTCAGGAGGCAAGAGCCATGACGGACCTGCTCTACATTGAGTGGTACTTTTTGACTCCCTGTGACATTTGTGTTCGCCACAATACTCGGCGAATGACAATCACAATAACTGTCAATGAGTACACAGTCAAGCCATCGGGGTTCCATGGAAGCGTGTCAGAGCTGTAAGCCACAAATTGGTAGGAGCAGGCTCCGAATCCTGGTCCACTATCCCCCCCACAGCACGTGACCAACGTGTCTTGCGGGAACAGCGGTTGTCACGTACCCCCCACTTAGTCTCGTAAACAAGACTTTACAGGCTGTTTTACGATCTTTGTCCGGTTTCTGCTCGGTCACGGTGTGTGTTGCTGCCAAAAAGAATTACAAAAAAATACCCAAAAAAGGAAAGGGAAAAGGAGAGATTTAAGATTTACTATTGCACTCCGCCCAAAGGCGAGGGAGCCAAGGCAGCCCCTACATCACTACAGTATACAGAACAAAACCGTAGCTACGCGAGTGCGCAGAAAATAGCAAAACTAACTAGGAGTGGGTGGGTGGGCACGAGAAAAGAGGGATGACAGCGACGGGGGGAGAAGACTAGTAGCAGGGGACGAGACTCAGGGTCATGGAGGGGGACTGGACAAGGGAAAGTCTCAAAGAGACGGAGTCGCCGCGCCAAAAGCGCAATGTCACATTGAATGTGCGGAGGTGGGCGAGACGAAGAGAATGAGACATGTGACTGATGAGATCACCTTTTGCCAATCCCCTTGGTCTGCCAGACCATCCATTACTGTGTATTTTCTCTGTCTTGTTATATTGCAGATACTCAGCCAAAGCATCGGGTGTTTGGCTCAGACAGACTGGCGGCTATACATGAGGCAATTGATGCCATCAAAAGCTGATAACTTGGCCTTTACCAGCATGAGCAACGATCCCCCCGAGTCGCCAGACTACTTCAAAGATGTACCAGACCCAGATCCAGTGTTGCAAAGATCGATGACATCAGGGCTGCACAAATCCACCACTTCAGTCTTCCGCGGGGGCGTTTTGGGACGGGGAATCGAAAATAACGAAAGGTTTTGAAGAAGAGTCGGAAGCAGATGGTGCACCTGAGATAGCTTCACCAATATCGGGGAACTCTGGGAGGCGGAAGTCCGGCCCAAGCGACATCGTCGATAATTGATTGATTGGAGGAACATGCACGGTGGCGGGGGAGTTAAATGCAAAGGGAGAGCCAAGCGAGGCGCTGTTTGACAACGATCCAGACCCCGACTCGAAGATTGGCGCAGGGAGCGGCATCGCAATGGGAAAAACAGGGGATTGGCGGTTGATCGCTGCGAGCCATCCAAAGATGGGGTGATCAGACTGAAAGTGAGGAGAATCAGGGTCCTTCGTTGCGGGTTGAGTATAAGACTTGAAGCTTACATTTGGAACAAGCATGTCCAGGTTGAAGTCATTGTACCCCACACCAGCATGCATAGCGGCGAACCCAGGAACCTCGCCAATGGAAGAGCGGGTACAAGGCTGCACCCAGTCCACATATGTCTGCAATTGATACAATGAGTGTGAGTCTCGATTAGTTTCGATATTTGCCTTTCGATAACGCACCGTGGATTTTGTACGAGCAATTAGATGATATAACAGAAGATCCTGTAGACAGGAATCTCGGAATGAAGCCGAGTTGCTACAGTGGTAGTGTTGCCGGGAGCTGAGCTGAGTCGAGCTCCACCTCGAGGTAGCTCGGCCAAAAGAGGTAATGGCTGCCTTTTCCGGCCTGATATCATCACAAATTACCTTTTTGGAGCGAGCTACCTCGAGGTGGAGCTCGACTCAGCTCAGCTCCCGGCAACACTACTGTAACATAGCCTGCCAGCATGGAATCCCGAGACCCATTTGCGTCTCGATGAAGTTGGTAGCAGCGATACCACAACTTCCCATTCCAGCGTAAATACTCTGTAGATCGATCGGGCCAGCTTTGATCGATTTCTGCTCGGGAGGCGGTGCGAAATGCCCGAGTCCAGAGAATGCCCATCGAAGAATGTCGAGGATATCTTCGGCAGGGGAACGTTGAAGAGAGTCGCCGTGCTCGAAGTCAGCGATAAAGATTTTGCAAATGGCGGAATAATGGTCGGCAGTCCAGGAGATGAAACCAAGTGAATCGACCCCGCCACTGCGGATGCGTTCCCGCATAGCGATGATCTCTGCGCTGTATGGAGCATCCGCTTTGTTCATGAGAGTTCTGCCGTCGTTGAAGAAGCTGGTGGAGGGCTCAGCGTCCTGATGTTGGAAATGGACCGCTCGTCGAAAGTAGAGAAACTCGGCTCGAGCGTTGAGAACGTCTTCGAGGACCCAACGTTCGTCTAGCAGGGAGCCAAGAGTATACAGAGGAGTCTCCGTAACTTTGAACCCAGCCAAGGGCTCAGCGAAGCGGTTGAGCTTCAGCTCCGCAATAAGGTTGGGAGAAAGGAGGTTGCTGTCATGAACACGATCCAGAAGTCTCTTCGCAACGAGGAGGTTGTATTCGTGGTTGTTGTAATTGACGATAAGACGGAGCTAGGAGTCAGGAGTTGTGAGAACAGAGAAACAGGTTAATTTGTACTTGACTCATCGCACCTTGGAGAAATGGTATCGCACAATTTGTTGTTTTCCAATTTGAAGGTAGTCTCGTAAACAAGACTTTATAAACTTTTTTGAAGATAGTCGTTCAAACGTATATAAAATTTGAAGGCACAGAGAGCTCATGCCTTCATTGTAGAAAGCTTTTTCCAGGGTCTCGAAGATGGGACGTAGGTCATGGTAGCAGGGAATCTCCTCCCCGGCAGCAACAACAATCTCTGCAATTGCAGAGGGAACTGTACGGTCCAAATTCCACTTTGTGACGCTATCCCGAAGCAGCACATGGGGAAGGACATCGTTTTGGAATAGACCCTCGACGTCTGCCAGAGTTATTGTGTTAAAAAACTCCGCAGAGAAGCGCGTTTGGTGGTGAGGAGTCGAGTACTCTGCATAGGACATGATGGGCGACAAGCAAGGAGGGACAGAGCACTCACCCTCTGTGATTTTCCGCGTGATTTGAATATTTGAAAAAGGTTTGAAGCAGATGATGGCAGAAAACGCTATCCTATACTTGAAAAGAGGGCCAGGCCATCAGTCTCGTGACTTTTGACAGAAAATCACGGGGTCAATGTCGAGATGTTGAGATCGTATAGACGTCGCGAGCGGAGCGAGCGCAGCGGGGTTTGGGGCGGCCAGCCCCAACAAGCTGTGTGACCGAACGGAGGGAGGTCGGCGAGCGCAGCGAGTCGGCCGTGCCGGAGGCAGGGAACTAAATCCTAAACTTGAAAACAGCACCGGGCCATCAGAATTGATGGATCACATGCTTTTTCATGTGACTTTGACACCAAACCACGGGACCACACGAGACGTCGCGAGCGGAGCGAGCGTAGGTTTGGGGCGGCCAGCCCCCACAAGCTGTGTGACCGAACGGAGGGAGGCCGGCGAGCGCAGCGAGTCGGCCGTGCCGGAGGCAGGGAGCTAAAGCTTGTCCTACTGTACTATTCCGACCGGTTGTTCACTGGGTGTTACGCGTTAGCCTAATTGTTCACTGGAAACATTGTTCACCGGCCGGCAATCAAGCAAAAATTACCATATATGGGGCTCCGGCAAATGCCGGAACAAAATTTTTGACATTTTCTTGCCTTTTTGGGCCGAAAAAGTCGCTGTTATGCGTTACGGAGACCAAAATTGTTCAGTTCACAGCCGGCTGTTACCCGTTATGTGAACAACTGGTCGGAATAGTACAGTATACTTGAAAAGAGGCCATCAGTCTCGTGACTTTTGACAGAAAATCACGGGGTCAATGTCGAGATGTTGACGTCGCGAGCGGAGCGAGCGCAGCGGGGTTTGGGGCGGCCAGCCCCAACAAGCTGTGTGACCGAACGGAGGGAGGTCGGCGAGCGCAGCGCGTCGGCCGTGCCGGAGGCAGGGAACTAAAGCTTGTTGACCTAACACTGTAGCGCACCATGTGACTCGGTGATGGCCGCTGTCTGCCCTTTGCCAGCGGAAAACCCAAGTCCCCCCTCTCAGAATGCCCTCTAGATGGCCTTGAACTCCCTTATGGTTGCAGATACTGTCTCAGAGTCCATAAATAGCATAGACTACGGCTTTCGGCCATGTTAGCAGTGATGGGGCGCCTGTCAGAGGTCGGTGGGAGGCGTCGGGGGAGTTTCTATCTTCACGGAGCGCGAAGGCCACGTCAAATGCGGTTCAAGTCCCTCACCCAGGTCGCGTTGCTTGTATACTGTGTCCCATTCCCAGAAACATAATAATTTGCTAAATTGTTGCTAAATAATACATATTTATTCTTGCTCTTGGCCTGAATTCCTTGAAATATCACATATTTATTCTTGCTTTTGGCCTGAATTCCTTGAAATATCACCAGGCTATACTGCTGCAGAGCATTTCCCCCAGCCTCAGATAGTACACTGCATTTTTTACACTCCGCTCAGACGCAGAATTCAACCAAGAACGAACGGAGAAGTAAATCAAGAAGCCTCGGCATTCGCCGGATTGCCAATTTGGTGTATCTTGTGATGCTATCACCTCCATACACCCTTTTCGGACGCATCATCAATTACATACTGTAGCATACACCTTTTTGGGACACGATCAAAAGCATACACCCTTTTCGGACGGCATACACCATATAGGGTGTATGCCATCACCACAAACACCATAAACGAGCCGATTTGACAGGAAAGTGGGAAATCTGCAAGAGGCCTGCGTCATAGGTGGCTGTGTAGTGCCAAAAGAGGGAGTTCCCCTGACAGCTTGTCGTCATTCAAACCGAGAACTTGGCGGAAGTGCGAACTAGTTGTTTGGCGACGGTCTTGGAAGTTTTAGCGTCGTTGAGATGGCGGCGTTGGGATGTTTTAGATTGTCTCTGGATGTAACGGAAGCGAGGGGAAGTCGAATTCCGGCACAAGGGGATCAATAGAGAACTGGTGTAAGGACTGGTGACCAGGAGAAAACTACATATCTACGATGGCATCACGTCAGCACCGCACCGGCTGGTTCCACAGAACAGACAGGAAACCATATGGAGAATGACTCATCATCACAGAACTGCGAAGATTCAATGATAAATAATGTTTGATCCACGGTGTCACAATATTTGTCATTCAATGGTGACAGGCGGTTTTCCGTTCAGGTCTATCCCAACATTCCGACTTTGACTTTTCCTTTAAGTAATTTTCAGCTTTTTTATCATTAGGGACGGTGAGAGTAGCGGGTTCTGGCCCCTGGGGCGTTTATGAAGTCGCTTTTGAAAGTTGCTGGCACAAGGGTGCGCCGGCATTCCAAAAAAAGACATAGGGCCGATTTTCTTTTTTTCAGCTCGGCGACTGGACTAACATACTACGTAAGCGTTCCCACGCACCATATACGGTGATATTTTCTCACGCTTTAGTTACCGGTGCGCTGCTGAACTTTCAACGGACCAACTGGACGTCCAAAATGTGTACAAACCAACTTCATCTATGGGATAGGTTTGGCATCGATTAAGTCCTTTATACTCAGGGAGGAACCTGCCGGACAACACTTCTAATCCAGAGTTGATCCAGAGGCAGAGCTAAACAGGAACACATTGTTACCAAAACTGTGTGTCCAGGACTGATGTTTCAAGCAGGGACTCATTTCGTCACTTCTTGCCATCACTAGGTGCTTCTAAGCACCTCCGGGATTGCGTTCTAACCCACAAACTAGGGCAAAACTGTCGAAACTAACGGGAAGCGAGCGAGCCAAACCTAAAATCTATCTTTAGGCAACTATGACGCAAGTGGATTTCAGGCTCCCCAACTCTGAATCCAACTGCGTCATCGCTAGCGGTGACATGTCACGTCACGTCACGCGCCAAGCTTTTCCTCAGCTGTTGTTGTTACAGTGGCGGCAAAATCTGATGTCACCCCCAAAAAAGGAAATTCTCATCAATTCAACTCGTTTTCTTTTCTGTGCCCTGTTTTCTGTGGTCGGACCTTTCACAGTACATTTAAAACATAGATTTAAAACCCATGCACCCTTTTTCATCTTAGAATACCTTGAAAATTGACACTTTTTGGGCAAGACTTTTCAATCATCTTTGGCCCAGTCCTCCTCAATGAATGTAGCTATCTTTCTCAATCTTCCTTCCACAGGCAGTGTATTTGCCGTGCCAATGGATCTGCGCCCTTGTCGCCCCCAGACGGCGATGGCAAGGGCAGATTAGAGGCGGTTTGATGAAAATTTCCTTTTTTGGGGGTGACATCAGATTTTGCCGCCACTGTAACTAACACGACGCTGAGGTGAGGCTTCTATTATTCTGTACCCAGGAATACATTACTTACAGTATTCCCTAGCTAATCGTGTATTCTGTCTAGGTGCATAATAGAGCTGTTGTTGTTAACTAACACGACGCTGAGCTAATCGTGTATTCTGTCTAGGACGGACGTCCGGTTTTGAGAGGTTACGGGCCCTCGTAGGACGCCAGTTTCACTGCGCAACGCTAGCCGGACGCTATACAGCTCAACAGCAAAACCAACTAGCCACAGGAGTCTGCAAACGCTCGCAACTCCAGGCCACGTCATCCGCCAGACATGGCGACTACATCTGAACCCACCACTCCGGTGCTGGTCGGGGCAGAAAACTATCCAATCTGGAAGATTCGAATGGAGGGAGAGTTTGCCCGAGAGAAGGTTGGCCTCATCATCTCTGGGGAGGACAACGCGGCGACTCAGGCGGCCGCAGAAACTGCAGCCACATCTGCCAGCACTGTCTCTGCCATCTATGGTGTCGTGACCACTTCCACTAGCGCTATCCGCGACTCTTTCCGCGTACGCGATGCCCGAGCTCGTGGTATCATCCACAAGTTCATCTCGAACCCCATTCTCATATCCGTCGCTCATCTCTCTGGCGCAAGAGAAACATGGGATGCCATTGTCAAGGAGTACGAGAAGGTCAACGTTGGTGCCACCGCGTTCTTCACCCTGGTCCAAATGCTAGAAGCCAAGTGGGACCCTTCCACTAAGCTCGACGACCACCTCACCAAACCTCGATCGGGCAGCCTGACGCTGACAAGTATGTCCCGGCCGGTCGACGATGAGTTCATGGCATGGATCCTGCTCAAATCACTGCCGGACACAACTGGGTGGAGACTGTTCGTCTCCCAGACCGTCAACAGTGTTCCCCAGGGCGGAAAGCTCAAGTTCTCCGAAGCTGAGCAGCGCATCAGAGCCGAGTTGGGAAACCACATCATCACTGGCCCACAGGAGTCTGCGCTCGCAGCTGTAGTGCCGTCTTCGTCGACGAACTACAAAGGGAAGAAAACCGGTGGCCCGACGAAGAAGTGCCAAGTCCTCGGCCTTTGCTATCATGACAGGACTGCCGCGACCTCAAGAAGAAGGCGGAGGAGGATGGGGCGAAGGCGCTAAACGCAGGGGGCGATGAGAGCGGACATTATGTTACTGCATTCGGAAACTCTGTATCGAAGGACCTTGCAAAACGCATTGGAGCTTATGCTGCGAGTGAAACGACACCTGCCCTCGTCTACACAACAGTCCTTGACACCGGCGCGTCAACACACATGGTACCGGTCCTGGAGTGGTTCATAGCTAAGACCTTTCAGCAGCTTGACCCCCCGAGAAAAGTACGCTTTGGGGATGAGTCGTTCGCTGACGCCACTGGGATTGGGGAAATTCAGCTCCTCAGCACTGTCAAAGGCAAACAGACACTCCTCACACTCTCGAACGTCCTATACCTCCCCTCATTCCAGATCTCCCTCATTTCCGTACAGAAGCTAGCCCAACAGGGTAACCTGACTTCAAGCTTTGGGAGGACAGGTGGTCACGTTCTCGACCGCAATGGCGATGTCGTTCTCGAGGTCAACCATGACCAAGGGCTATACCATTTGACTGCAGAGCTGGTGGTCCAGGAGGAATGTGCGCTTGCCGCCGTCGACATTAGAGAGTTTGCGGTGAGCCGCCAGAAGCCACCTGGTGGCTCCGACGGCATGCGGATTGGAGCGGCTACGTCATGTGGCGGATCGTTCAGCGGCTCATCGCGCGCGGTCCTTAGCACAATTTTGAGGTTGGGTACCTTGCATACTTGACTATACCTTCAGCCAATGAGAGTTCGTTGTCCAAACGTGCATAATTGTTTTGAATTGAAGCAATTTCCAGCGTCAACCGAAGTCTTCGGCTCGAATGTGCGATAGCGTCAGATTTTCAGATCCAATTTTCTTCGTGTGTGTATGGTTCAATATATAGATGACTAAGTACTAAAAATACACTCGCAAAACCAAATTTGAACCAGTCTTACCAGCCGCCAAACGAGCCGCCAGACAGCATAGCCGCTCCAATCCGCATGCCATTAGAGCCGCCAGGTGGCTTCTGGCGGCTCACCGCAAACTCTCTATTAACGTCCTCCACCGCCGCATGGCACATGTGGGAATGGACAGCCTTGAGCGTATGGTCAGGAAGGGACACCTGAAGGGTGTGGAGCGCACCACCGGTACCCCTTAATTCTGCCACGCCTGCGCTCAGGGAAAGATGCGCAAGCAGCCGTTCCCAACTGAGGGACGTCAGCGGGCAACACGCCCACTACAAATTATACATAGTGACGTCGGCGGACCTGTCAGCCCACAGTCTCGAGACGGGTATCGTTACTGGATTAACTTCTTCGACGATCACAGTGGCTTTGATTAGGTACTCTACCTCAAGAAGAAGATCGACGTGCATGCTGCCTTCAAACAATGGAAGGCGGACGTGCAAGCCTTCTTTGAGGAAGAGATTGAGGAGATCATATTCTCCGAAAACTTCATTGACTTCTGGCGCACCGACAACGGGGGGGGAGTTCACCTCTAACGAACTGGAGGCAGAATTGAAAGCCAGTGGAATCATCCATCACACAACTGCCGCAGACACGCCCGAGCAGAATGGCGTAGCTGAACGAGCAAATCAGACCCTCGTTTACACCGCCCTCACCATGCTCATCGATTCAGGCCTTCCGCAAAACTTCTGGAAGGAAGCCATGAGCTGTGCCTCCTACGTTCTTGGACGCCGACCATACTCCTCCAACAACGGTGTACCACCATACGAGACCCTGTTCGAGCGAAAGGTTGACCCCATTCAGTTCCGACCGTTTGGCTGCACGGGATATGCTTTGAAACCAAAGGACAAGCGCGTCGGGAAGTTCTCCAACCGTGGCCGCCAGTGCATCATGCTTGGCTATGGTAATGGTGATGTGGGGGATGGGAAGAAGGCGTATCGCCTCCTGGATGTAAAGACCAAGGCCATCTTCCACAGCCGACATGTCCGCTTCGATGAGACAGGGGAAACAGACACCTCTGTCCTTCAGGACCCTGCACCCCAAACTCAGTGGGAGTTCTTGTTCCGTCCTGAACAGGAGAGGGAGCCCTCAGACAGTGGGAGCGTGATTGACGATGCAGAGCTAGTGGGAGCACCAGGGACTTTTTCCATTCGGCAAGGGGGGGAGACAGACACAGAGACTATCAGAACAGTAAAACGCGAAACACTATCTCGCATTCCTGTCCCAGTAAACCCTACTTCCATCTCTGAGCACATTGCCCGCAGGAAAAATCCCATTGCACCACCAGTACCGGCCCCAGCTCTCGACGAGCCCATGCTCCGACGAGGAGAACGTGCCAGAAAACCAGCAGATCGAAACCGAAACCTTCTACAGAAGTCAGATGGCCCTCAGCAGCTCCGGAAACCCGAACCGCTGCCTCAGCCGGCCGAGCCAGAATCCCCTCCCTTCCAAGTCGCCGACCTTCCACAAATCATTGAGGAAGAACCTGAAGTCGAGCTCATTGACATTGACGATGCCTTCTTCGCTGGCGTAGCCAATAGCGGCCCAAGCGAAATTCCCACTCCCGCTACACTCACTGAGGCATTCAGCGGACCAGACGCTGATAGGTGGAGGGCGGCACTTGCGGAGGAGATGGGAAACTTGGCTGAGAACGATGTCTATGAGATTGTCCCCACACCTGTTGGAGTTAAACCAATCAGCACCAAACCAGTCATGCGCATAAAGCTGGACAGCAAGGGGAACATCGAACGATACAAACTCCGTATCGTCGCCCGGGATTTTGGACAGCAGGGTGGAAACCTTTGCCCCCGTTGCGAACCTTGAGTCCATCCGCATCATCTGCTTGCTGGCTGCCAAGTACGACCTGGAGCTGGACCAGATGGACGTATCCACTGCATACCTCAACGGTGTCCTCGAGGACGCCATCTACGTCTCACCGCCGGAGGGAGTGGATATTCCAGATGGGTTCTGTTGGCGACTCAAACGTTCCCTCTATGGTCTGAAAGACGCCGGTCGCGTGTGGAATGTCACTCTCGACGCAAAACTGCTGGAGCTTGGTGCATACCGGCTGGACGCGGAGACATGCCTGTACGTCTTCAAGGGAAAGAAAGGGGAAATATGTTACCTGGTGGTCTACGTTGACGACCTACTGCTTGCGGCCTCATCCCGTCCATACATGGACGAGATAAAAGCTCTCCTCGCATCCACATTCAAGATGCGGGACCTTGGAGCTGCTTCGTTCATCCTCGGGATCGAGATCAAACGGGACCGACAGCGACGCACTATCTCTCTTTCCCAAACAAAGTACATTGACGCTGTCCTTAAGCGTTGCGGTATGGCAGACTGTAAGCCGTCAAAGACTCCAATGGCTACGACCCCTCGCCTCACTGCTGAAGACCCCGTCGACAACACCACACTACTCCAACAGACCATAAACGGAGAGACAGTGTCATACGCTACTGTGGTTGGCTCAATTCAGTATGCTGTCCAGGGGACGCGACCTGACTTGGCCTACCTTGTTGGCGTGCTTGGACGGTACAGTGCAAACCCCAAAGCATGCCACTGGGAAGCTGCAAAGCGCGGCCTGCGCTACATGAAGTATACTCGTGACCTTGAGCTGTGCTTCGACGGCTCGGACATTGCTGGGGATCTTGACTTCCACCGGTTCTCTGACGCCGACTGGTCTGGTGACAACGAGACTTCTCGATCCACCTCCGGATACGCATTCATATCTGGTCGAGGAGCATTGGGCTGGTCCAGCAAACGCCAAGGCATGGTTGCCCTATCCTCAACTGAGTCAGAATACATTGGACTGTCAAACGCCGAGCAGCACCTAGCCTGGTTGCGCACCTTCTTTGCAGAAGTCGGCCACGAGCAGCGCGGACCCACAGAACTCTTCCGTGACAATCAAGCAGCTATCATCCTCTGTCGGGACCCACAATTCCGAGCACGCACCAAACACATACAGCGCAAATACCACTTCATTCGCGACGACATTGTGGCAAAAGGCGAGGCCGTCATTCGCTACGTGTCTACCCACGACATGGTGGCCGACATCCTTACTAAGCCTCTTTCCCGGGAAAAGCATTGGAAGTTTGCAAGAGCCTTGGGATTACGGTTTACCTCGAGTGGGAGTGTCGAAACCAACGGTTGTTGTTAACTAACACGACGCTGAGCTAATTGTGTATTCTGTCTAGGACGGACGTCCGGTTTTGAGAAAACTAGGAGGTCAAAGATTTTTTTTTCCGGGCTGGCGGCCGGACTAACTAACCGGCCCTCAACCGGCCCTAGGTCGCCGGTTTCAACACCGGCGCACCCTTGTGCACATAAACGCTTTCGGACCATAAACGACTAAAAGCGCTTCCCCGTCCCTATTGTGACCACCGTCCTGTTCGCAAATCTCAGTCAAATTGCGTGTGGCTGAGTGCGTTCGAAGCGCATTATTAGGCCCTTGAGGTTCGTACCATTTTCACTTCGAATATTTCTAACTACACTCTCTTCCCCCATTGAAATGAGCAAAATGCATAAAACAACAGCCAAGTCGGTGGACCTCCTATGCATGATGAGCTTTATGCATTGTGAGCTTATTCATTATGACATATCTACTTCCTCAATATAACCACCAGGCAAGATCTTCGCCAAACCTAATACGGCCGTTGATCGGAAACCGAGTGAGTCAAGGAATTTGGACTACAGCCGTTTTGTAAATATTATACGGGTTTCGGCATTTCTTCCTCTTCGATTTTGTGTCTACATTTGTTGACGTTCCCATCAACAGCTCCACACCTGAGAAATCAATGCTCAGGCTCTTTGCGCGTATCTGCGACGCGTATCGCTCCTGGCGGCGTTGAATTAGAGAGAAACCACCTTCAGGCACGCTTTGGGCCCGCCAGAGGTCCGGCCCGAGGCTCAATAGACCTGGATGAGCTGAATTTTGTTCAAACTTGGGGTGACGGCATGCTCTCTTGAGGTGGAGCTGATCACAGAATCGTCAACAAATGTATACACAAAAACGAGGAGTAAGAAAGGCCGAAACCCGTATAAACTTTCCAAAACGGCTGTAGCTCCCAGTCAACTCCCAGTCATCCCGTGACAAATTGGTCCCGCATCTGTTTCATATGTGTGTAAAACAGATGCAGAAATAGTACTTATAAAAACATTTCAGCCACTCGGCGACAACGCTTGTTTGCCTCAGGCTTCTACACCATGCAGTTTTCAGACGTCACTAGGTGGCAATTTGCTAGGCGGCCACTTCACAGAGGTCAGCTAAGGGCATTTGCACTCAACACTATCCACACTCTGGCTTCGGGATTCCAGCCCGCAGTCGTCCTCTGACATGATTCAAGTACATTTAGCCTTTCCACTCTCCATTTCGGTGCGATAGAGGACCCGTCCTGACTGTACTCCTACTCTTAACTGCAACAACGCATATGTACTACGCAACGCAAATCATTCATTTCGCCCATCTTTTGAGGTCCGGATTAGTCTCTTATAAACAGACACTATAATATAAAAGGTCCTCGTACCTGCGGTTATATTTATTATAGTCGTCGAACCTGAGAGGGTCCCTTTATTATGTAATCATATTTTTCTTGGCTTCAGTTGCGGGTTTCCTTTGTATTTCTTGCCGGCCTTGCTTGACATACCTCCTATGGAGGTTTTTCCCTTCAGTTTACTACCTTGAACCGAAGGGGTACAGTGGCTGCAGAAAACAATGCAACAAGGCGTTTCGAGTCATTGACGTGGTCTCTGGGCTCAAACAAAGTGCAGGACATGAAATCTGAGTGAAATGAAAATTTTTGAGCGAACGACCCAATTACCATATATGGTAATCGAGCCACAGTCAATTTTTTCATGTGTTTTTTTATACTGTACTTTTCAGCGGTGAACCCTACAGGAAAATAAGCATCATAGGATGAAAGTACTCCTAAAGACGATCTCAGTCATATCTGACTTTACTTAGTTTGCTGCCGATTTGAGCCCGTAATACTTGCTGTAAGATGGCCATTTTGGCCGAAAAATGCCAGATTTATTCAAAAAATGACCAAAATGACCATCTTCAAGCAGCCATTGCGGGTCCAAAACTGTAGGAATCTAGGTAAAGTAACATATGACTGAGGTCGTATTTGCGAGTACTTTTAACCTATGAAGACTGTTTCTCGGTGGGGTGTAGCACTGAAAAGTGCCCTGTTAATAAATCCCTTAAAAAATTCATTACAATCGAATTACTATATATGGTCGTGGGGTAAGTTGCCTAAAAAAGTCATTTCACCCGTATTCCATGTCCAGAACTTTGTTTGCGTCAAAAGACGCACTGAATGCCCCAGAACCGCTTGGTGCAGTTTTAATGGCGGCCACTGTAGGTTAAGAATTGGACGAGATAAGTTGAACCTGACTGGCCGCCGGCCAAGCCCGGCCAAACCAATGTTCCCCGGTATTTGGAGAATCTGCGCAGAATTAAATTGGTTCAACTTACGGGGAGTCTTCATACATGCACATATATGCCTCCCCGAGCACTATATTATTAATAGAATATTTAATGGTGCAGTGAAGCGGGCGAGAAAGAGTCGTGGGAACTACCTGCCAAGCCCGGGATAGGCGTTCATTAGCGCAATAGGTGCTCGGCTTGGGAGTAGGCGTTCGGCGGCCCCGAACGCCTATGCTACATACTAATCGTGTAACTTATGTACTCCTTGAGGCCGTATGGTGCGCTCATCCTAAACACCACCAAACAAGAACGAAATTTATTCCACCTGATCAAAACCTTCCCACGACTGATCCTCTGGCCAAAACACTCCGATTAGATAGTAGTACAATCCCTCAAGAGGGATTCTTCATAGTTTCTTCATCCGCTCAAAACTCACAATAAATACTTTTTCCGCAGGGGCCGATTTGAGACATCAGTGATGCAAACAATCAATCAGTCATGTGAGCTTACGGAACATGCCTAATTTAGGTCACCACTGACATTTTATATGCTCTCAGAGACCTCTGTGACCTCGCTGCTACACCAATTGAGGTTTCCTGGTATGTTTTAACTCTGCCTGGCCCCAATTGTGCAGCAAAAAATACAATTTAAATTTAATTTTTTCCTTCGGTCGATTTGAGACATCAATGATCCCATCAATGATGGGACCTATTTGGTGGTGTTTAGGCCGAGCGCACCATAGATAAGGAGAAGTAACGTGTGACATGTGACATGTGGCTGTGCACAAAAAATCCGATTTTCGGAAATCGACTCAAATCACAAAATTGAGAATTGACTTTCGGCCGAAAATTTGGCTGCCGCAACTTTCTCGTAGGAAAAACTTCGGAGCATGTTTTTTGAGCTCTTTGGGTAATCCTGAGTCCAGGAAAATTAAAATTGGGTCCCAAATAACTCTAGATCAGCCGTAACGTAACTTGTCAGTTTTGTGTGTCCACAACTGTACACATCTCTAGAGACGTTTTACACTGTTTCTAAGTTTACCAGTGATGACGGCATAATGTAGTATGTGGCGACTTAGACTTTTGATGCCGTTCCCTGCCAAATCGGGAACCGTGACGTGCAGTGATGTGCCTAAGGCCTTAGTTTACGACCCCCCGGCACGCTAAGCCCTTAGGGCTTAGCATAAGGCTTAGGCCTTAGGCTGTCTAAGGGCTTAGAGGGCTTAGAGCCCCCAAAAAAGGAAATTTTCTGAAAAAGATATCTTAATGTCCCGACACTTCTCCATTGCACCCCTGAGCACCTGAGAATGTAGTATTTCCTGCCAAATAGCTATCTGACTTGAGATTCTCGTTATTCAAGGAAAACTTGTTACAGAATTACCTATGGTCAATAACAAGTGTGCAGAGCTCAATTGCCTTCTCCCTCAAGAGTTTTGGCTCCACTGAATCGGCACTGAGAGAAAGCAAACATTGGAGATGTTGTGGAACATGATCCTGGAGCTTAAGAAGCCGCTGGATGGAGCTGAGAGCAATTTCCCAGCGTACAGAAGGGTTTGAAATATCAGCACGAAGCTGCTTCCAATCTGCAAAAAATTAGTTTCTATAATTTACAGCACAACAATATTGAATCACACACCATCAATGCTCGGGGTATTGGCTGGAAGCCTTTCAGGTGTGTCGGCAGGCATCTGAGAAGGGTGTGAAGAGCTGGCAGTCTCGGCAGCTTGCGGCAATCAATGCCTAAGTAGTTTATGTCAGCGGCACGTGGGGTCTCTAAGGCCTTAGCAATAATTTTCAAAAATCTGGCCGCACGCTAAGCCCTATTATACAGTGGTGGCAAATAGAAATTGCCGTGGCTTTTTGGCCAAAATCTTGCCGTATACTTCACCGAGTGACCCGAAATAAGATGTAGAGATAAATATATGATACCTCTGTACTGCTTAGAACACTCAGCTATATATTATGCCCTGACAATGCATCAATAACAGGACAGTTTCTGATTATTGCCATATCTGGAAAGACTCAATGTATCCTCAGCAAAAAAGTGTCATAATAGGATGAAAGTACTTGAAAAACATTCCTAGTTTCGACTTTGATTGAATGGAATTGATCCTCATTTGAGCTCACAACAGCCGCTCAGAGTTGGCTATTTTCACACAAAATAGCTGAAAATGCAGAGGAAATAGCTAAAATGACCAACTTCGAGCGGCCGTTGTGAGCTCAAATGAGGGTCAATTCCAGTCAATCAAAGTGAGAACCAGCATTGTTTTTCAAGTACTTTTATTCTATTATGACACTTTTTTGCTGAGGGTAGATTGTGTTTTTCCGGATATGGCAAAAATCGGAAACCATCCATTATTGATGCATTCTCAGTGCATGATATATTGCTGAGTGTTCTAAGAGGTACAGAAGTCTCACATACCCATCTCTACATCTTATTTGCGGCATTCGGTGAAGTATACAGCAAGGTTTTTACCAAAAAGCCACGGCAATTTCTATTTGCCACCACTGTAGGGCTTAGGCTAAGGCCTTAGGGCTTAGAGACCCTCTAGGGCTTAGGGCTTAGGCACAACACTGGTGACGTGGTGACTGGCACTGTACGTAGACGTAAAATTGCCGAGGGCGGTTGCCGCATTAGGATGACGGGTGCCCATATGAGGCAGGTTCTCACGGGTGGTGGGTCTGGTTTCCGAGGTCCTGGGGGGGGCTAAATACTGATGTTGTGGGCATCCCAAAAGAGAAAAATGAAAAAATCCCAAAAAGGAAGGAGGAAGAGGGAAGGGAAAGAGCGAGAGAATAATCTCACCTGTAGTTTAGAAGCTAGGCTGAGAGGCGTTCGGGACCCAAAATCTGGGTGCTGGGATGTTCAATAAAATTCTCTCCGCCTGCGGCGCGCCGTCTATGATTTGTGCACACTAGGCACGTGCCCCACGACAATACTGCTCAAAATTGCCCGATTCGATTATTTTGAGTGCTCGGCACCCGCCGATGCCAAATAGTGAATCCCAAAATGGTTTATTCAGGCCGGCAAACAGCGAAAGTCACATAAGTCACTCTGTGTGACACCGAATCAAACCCATCATCTTAATCGAAACGCGTTGCTGAAGGCCGTTTGAGCAAAATTTGCGGGGTCAAAAAAAGTTTCAGGTGAGTCTCAACTGACCTGTACTCTCCCCGGTTGTTTGGATGCAGCGTTGTGATGCCTGGTGCCCCCAAAACACCGCCAACTGCTTACCCGGCTGTTTGCGTTGATGTACTCAGCACCGTTTCTCTTGTCAACCTCTGAGAGTTTTCAATACTTTGTAGCGCGTCAAAGGCATCTTAATTGTCGTGATTCTATGCCCCGAAATCAATACAACCCTTGAATTACCCACGGAACTAGTACTGGTGCTGTGTCTGATGCCGGCTGCTGCTAATTTTTTGTAGAATACATGTTCACTGTAGGCTGATACATACTAAGAAGTGAAAATTGCGACCAGATTAGAGCATTTTGGCAAACGGTGAAAATCAAATTTCAGTTCGAAAAACTAAGCGAGTTTGATGAAAAACTACAGTGGGCTGCCCACTGTTTTGCGGCTCCACAACCAAAATTTGGGTACGCGTTAGCTGAAGGAAAAGGATTTTTCACCGTTTGCCAAAGTGCTCTATTGAGAGAGCAACGGAGGACTGTTTATCGAACTGAAAATTGAACCCGGATTGCACGGAAGATCATGGAATTCCCAAAACGGCCTGATTCTTACATAATCATCACTATTACTGCAGTATTTGCCCACAGCACCAGTATTTACCCCTGGGGGGTAGTCGGTGTCATCGCTGAGGTTTTCCGCCGAAACCCGTATTCTTTTTCCGGCTGTAATACTGTTACGGACCGGGAGTTACAGTAGGTTGGCGCCTTTGTTTGCCAGTGTTGCTCTTCTACGTTGTTTAGCCAACCCCGGGACAGTTGCGGCGCAGCCAAACTTTGGGCGCAACATTCTCAATCTGAAATTTTGTAGACGGGATGCAGGGCCATTGCTCTAGACCAACAACCAGCTCATATGATCCATTATTTAATTCACCAAACAACCAAACACACACTTTGTCGCGCTTCCCAATTAAAGTATTCGCAATTTATAGTTGCGGCAAAATCGAAAAATCGGTCATTCCGAGGCTTTTCTGGGTGCCGAAAACGCGTTTTACCGGCCGAGGGATTTCCCCTTGGAGAAGGGAAAACAATGACCCACCGTGGGAATCTCGACCGTTTTGCCATCACCCTCGGAATGGAGAAGTTCCCCGGAATGAAAAATCGGTCATTCCGAGGCTTTTCTGGGTGCCGAAAACGCGTTTTACCGGCCGAGGGATTTCCCCTTGGAGAAGGGAAAACAATGACCCACCGTGGGAATCTCGACCGTTTTGCCATCACCCTCGGAATGGAGAAGTTCCCCGGAATGAAAAATCGGTCATTTCGAGGGCTTTATTTCGCCGGAAATAGCCTCAGATTGCCGAGGGTTTTACTGGCCGTGGCCATCGGCTTTAATCGGTCTGGTGACCGATTTGCCATCGCCCTTGGAATGGCGGGGTTGCCACATAGGTAACCACAGACATGGTTAATGAGCCTTTCTGTAGACCAGTGAAGCATTTTTGGAAATGTTTCGAAACAACTTGCTAGATATTAAGGTAGACCCTGCTCCATACGGCACACAATCGTTCCGGCGCGGTGGGTGTCAATGGCTCTATAGCTGCTGTCGCTGGGGATTGATTCGCATTTGCGACTGGGGTGGCTGGAGTACGGAATTTAGTAACTTGACCATCGTCAAGTATTTGATTTCTTACGCCGACGAACCTTCCGAGCGCCGTGAGGACTACTGTAGTATTACGTTCAATTCGTAAGGCGGTTTTGGGTGTGACACCCCTTACGAATTTACCCTTTCGTAAGTGGGCCTTGGGACACTGTGACTTACGAAAAATTTTCGTATTTTACCCCCTTTTTAGGCACGAAATCGCACCAAATTTCGTGTCACAGGGGGAAACCTTTCGTAGGACCCCTTTGTGACGCTGTGACTTACGAAAATTTTCGTAGGATTTCGGGTCTGTGACCTGTGACCCTACGAATTGAACGTAATACTACAGTACATGAATCCTAACCGACCTCCGACTCTTAAATGTTTTAGTTGCGGCAGGACATGCCCCCCTCTTTAATAGTCTGAAATTGTTGGCGGGGTTCGACCCGGACCTCGATTTTGTCACGGTTGTAACATCATGTGCAGTTCCCCACGCCCCAATGGGGAATGACACGTATGCCCGTCGGTGCTGTGGTACGCAGCGACGACCCACTGTGAAGGCTTCGCAAGCCTAGAGAAGTATTGAAAGACTGCCCGGCCCATAGATAGACATAATTCAGTGCTATTTCATGCTTTAGGACCATAACTATCAAGTACACCGCCAGTTGGCGGACACATGGCCGCCATGTGTCGTCGACCTCTGTACCACATATATACCTCGAATGGCGGCCAGTGGCGAAGAGCTGGCACCCAGGTTTGATCGCTAAAGCTGACCGCCAGCTGACGACTCACCTGGTGTCCATTCTTTTGTAAATCTGGCATATAATAGAATGAATAATAATATATTGGGCTCCCATCGTGTACGACGATACATGAATGAATCCCAAAGGAATAGAAACAACACAAGAGGAATCGACATACCTTCGTAGCCTGTCCCTCGCAGCTCGATGCAATGCCCCCACTTTCCCTCCCCACACTATCTTCGCGGCACGGTTATTGAGGAACAGCCTTGAACATGTTTGAAGACGGAGTATCGAAGACTTGAAAACCTTGACGACTGGGGAGAAACGAACATCGAACGACCTCCGCATTTTCAGCCATCCACCCTCACATCCGACCGCAACCACGAGCTCGAGAGAATATTCGTGGTATTGAAGCAAAGATCTTGACCAGTGTTTGATACAAGTCTTGAAGAAGCTCGTGGCTTGAATGTTGACCTTCAATCATCGCTTGAAGCACCTTGCGTAATAAGCCGCTCAAAGGCTTGAGGCTTGAAGGACTCCGGAGGACTTGCACGTCGCATTGAACGGGCCTCGAGGATTTGCGCAAAAGTTTGAGTGATGACTTGATGAAGAACCAGCGTCGCCGCCTCTTCAAGAGGACACTTGTCGTCGATTGCAGCGAGCAACGAGATACTACATTGAGCCTTGAATAGCGTACGAAGCAGCGCGAGGGACTTGATTGTAACGAGGCAGAGAGCAGAGCACTAATAGGTTTGAGAAGGGGTTTGCGAGACGGTTTGAGAATGACAATGAGGGGCATGGTGGAAGGAAAGAGGGAAGCGAAGCAAAAATGCCAAGTCAACGCACACGTGAGCTGTCAAAACGCGCACGGACCTTCATTTTCCCACACGCGCCAAGTCGTGATTTGCGTCGATTGTGGCCGTCGATGCGAGAATGCACCTTGCGCACTACTTATATCGAGTTGCCTTTTGGTTCAGTAACATCTTCTAGGAAGGACTCTGGTGCAGCTTCAGTTGAGGTGCTGCCTGTTTGCTAAATTAAGATTCCCGAGGCGGCGGGTCCAATACCTTAATCGGCAGCTGGTGGTTCCAGTGGAAAATGCAGCTGTCAGCGATGTGCTGGCAGCTGGTAGCGAATGACGACACAGCTGTCTCCAGGTGAAGCTTTCATCTGCGTGCTACGTGGGGTAGACTCGAACCAGTCCACGGTGAAAAGATCAAAGACAGTCGTTTGATCACACACCGAAGGGACTGGTGCGGAATCACCGGTAGCTAAGACGGAACAGATTTTCTCCCACGATTTTCAAAGACTTAGCCAAAATTTCGAGTAGCTGCTTGTAAAAGTTTTTTGTATGCACAAATTGAATGGGCAGTTCTCTAGTATTTAAAATTCTAAGACTTCGGACGTGCTCAGAATTTTTTTATTCTTCACTGCGGGCTCGTAATGAAGGAAGCTTTGTGGACCAAGAACTACCAAGAAGCAGTCACGTTTGGACATCACGTCATACATGCACCGCTTTCTTGATCCTGCCAAAAACGGCGGGTCGAAAAGTGGCAAAAGCAAAGGCATAGCACCCCAGAAAAAAAATTCTGAGCACGTCCGAGGTCTTAGAATTGTAAATACTAGAGAGCTGCCAATTCAACTTTTGCATACAAAAAACTTTTACAAGCAGCTACTCGAAATTTTGGCTAAGTCTTTGAAAATCGTGGGAGAAAATCTGTTCCGCCTTAGCTACCGGTGATTAAGCTCCAGTCGTTATTGACGTGGTGTGTTTCCGTCAATAACGACTGGTGTCGAGTCTATACGTGGGGGCACTTTGGCGGTGTAATATTGTGTTCATGGATCGAGTATAGTTATCTTCGGCATACGTACTGGTTACGACCCCGCCCAAAGTCCCAGATGCTTCACAATGGTAGATATTAGCTCCGGCAAGTGTAAATGTGGGGTTCCAAGCCCTTTATGCAGCCAACAAGCTCCATATTGGGCTCAAGTTGGACCGCCAAGTTTTCCGAACGACGTGTCATTTCCTTATCCGACCGTGTGAACTGGCACGTGTGTCACAGAATCCGAGGTCTTTTACAACGCGTAGATTCGTGTTCCTGAAGAATAGATACAGTGACGCAAAAATACTATTTGCCTTTTCGCGCCGAGTCCAACTTGAAGCACCATATGAGATCATCATCATCGTTCAACATCACATGCATCATCATTAGAACAGGCCCCCGGTCACTACGGTACCGGTTATCACAAGAGGTGCCGAAGACGCTTATCGGCGGAGTCGTTCTGCATTCTCGCATAGTAAGACAACACAATGCTGGTGTACACTGTAGTGAATATCTTTGGACCTAGTGTTGCCGCGGTTAGGTTCGGAACCGATTCCGAACCTGAACCGAACCCGAACCGCACCTGAATTCAGGTTCGGAAGGGCTGGCTGCACCGAACCGAACCCCAGGTGCGGTTCGGGGTTCGGGGATTTTGGAAGAGGTTCGCACCGGTGCGAACCCATACTCAAAAATGGAAAATTTTCAGTGGAAGTGTAGCAAACTCTGGATAACTTGTAGTTAATTTCTCCTTGTATGGTTCCTTGTAAGCTGTGAAGTTCTCCAAAAACCTGACAATGGTCAATATGATTCAAAATTACTTCAATTTCTCATATAATACCCACTGGGACAGTGATATTTTGTGAAATTGAAGGATTTGATAGGTGTATTCAACAATGCAGTTAGCTAGACCATTGTTTACCAAGAAAATGTTCCACTGCTAGACACTCAAAGCCAAAATTCGTCCATTTGAACCGTGGGAAATATCGTCAGGTTCGAAAAGGTTCGAACCTGTGCGAACCTGTAGCGAACCGAACCTCGGGTTAGGTTCGGGGTTCGCCAAATTGGCCGAACCGAACCTCAGGTGCGGTTCGGGGTTCGGATTTTTTGGCAAAAAACCGAACCTAACCGAACCCCGGCAACACTATTTGGACCATGCTGTTTGGTGTCTTTGTGTATGTTTGACTCAGCAATCCAGTGAAGACTGGCAAAATTGACGCGACGCGACGCATTTGAAGTCACAAGTAGAGCCGTCGTCTGGAACCACCTTCCGGGCCCTGGTCTTGTCCCTCGCATGGCGAACATACAGCATTCCAATGACTCGCAGGCGGCGGCGGATGACGATGATCTGGTTTTCCCCTCGAAATCTGGCGGGAGTGAGCCACGCAGCTTGTGAGTTCTAGACTACTCTGTCGCTCGGTCTGAAAAGCTAAATATTAATTTTAGGGTGGGGAAACAACTTGCGCAACTAAAGGAAATGTGCCGCGACTACGGGCTCGGAGTTTCTGGCACGAAACCCGTCCTCAAAACTCGTCTTCAAAACTTCAGCGAGAAGTTTCGGAATGATCCCGAGAGTTGGTGCGTTAATTCATCAGCATGTTTCTGGATCCTCGTTGATTCCCTCTATCCATAGTAATGTGCTGCCTGCATCAAACTCAGTGATCCCGCCACATATCCCAATGTTCTGACTTACCTCTTCACTGTTTAAACCCGGGAAACTTGGAGAGAGCTCATATAGCATACTAGATACTTTGGACAAGTTCAAATTGTTTAACCGGTGCGTCGTCGTCGCGCGCTGGAGGGGAGGGTTTGCCAGTCACAGAATGTTTGGATCACTCTCGGCCCTGATCGAAATGATCCTTGCACTCCGCCATGATGCATGACCAGCTACCTCGACGACTATCTACCCTCCTCACCCTCAAGCCTGGCTCTGGACTACGAACTGTCACAACATAAACAGCCCATTCGGGATGAATTCGAGGCTCAACTGTCACCAACAGATCTCGCGGATTAAGTATAGGGAATGGTGCCGACTCAAACGCGTCAAACGCGGCTATGAAGACCCCCGCGACGGCGACTACCCACTGTGTCAACGACGTAGGCTTGAGGGATCTCAAGAGACCAAACTGGAACCTGTTTCAAGTCCAGTACGCACCCCTCGGGCCTCTGCTGTAGCTGACGCGCCGGTGCGTGTCAATAAATCTTCTCCAAAATCTTTTCTCTAATTAATATGCCAGGGTTTTTGAACCCGGGGGATCTCTCAACTCGCAGACCACCTCCCAGGACGCCATCGACCATCTTGTTGGCCAACCAGAGCCCTCGCAGCAGCCTCTCAGCAGCGGCTTCGACTACGGCATAACATCTCAAGATGTTTTGAGCCAGTTGGATTATCGACAACAGCGGGTTGTCTATGGTACGTTCTACCATCCTGTTCTTATTCTGTTATGCTAACATGCTATAGATGGAGAACCTTCTCCGGAACCGGAGACCTACGAGCAGCTGCGCACGCGTTGCGTTCGGCTCGAGGCTGAGCGTGACGAAGCTCTCCGTGAGCTTCACGCTGCGAGGTCCGCATGCGCGGAGGCTCAAGAGGCTCAAATACGAGCAGAGAAGCGGCTCGTTGAGTGGGAGGCTGTCAGTGGTGCTGCACCTCTTGTTAAGCTTATGATTCCATGTATCTATTAATCAGATATCAAGCTACTATGTACTACGAAGAGCTATAAGGATGTATGTAATTTTGGTACGTATTCGGAAGATTAGTTTGTATATTACAGCAGTTTGCAGATGTAATGACACCACGTTGCATCACATGTAAAGAAAGCACGAAAAACACGTCTTCTTGTATCGTCTCGTTCTTGCTCGTTTCTTGCCCAATCTCGACTATTCTTGTATGTATGAGGTCGCCTTAATCTGAGCCTCAAGACGCTGGTACTTTATTGGCAAAATTCCGACTTTCAATTTGGCAGACATCCACTTGACATCCAGCTTCTCCAACATTGTCGCGCTCGGCGCGATTCTGGACGGAATCGCCCATGTGTAGGCGCACTTGGAAGGCATTTTTGGTCGCTCTTGGCATATGTGCAAGTTTAAATTGTGGCTGCCGGGTGTATATAACAACTTATCAGAATAATTTGTTTGGGACCATTTGATCTTACTCCATCTGCATAGCAGCGTTATGCACACAGAATGAGTCTTGAGATCTCCAGAAAATAGTCATCTGGCATGCTTAGCATTGTATGTGTGGTACAAAGTGGTTAATAGTAAGTAAGCCACGCAGACTCCAGTGGCAAACGAGCAAAAAAATAGAATACGCCACAGCGAAATTTGGCGAAAAATTAGCATCCTTTCCTTTTGAGGACGCACCCCACTGGTGCTATACACCGCACGGCAGAGAATTGTTACGCGCCTGAGAAGGAATAAAACCAGAGAACAAAACTGTGATCACGGTGGAAGTAGAGAAGAGACACGAGAACAATAAGTTATCCAACCGGAATCCGCGCTACAAATGCATATAGATTGAAAGCGACTAGAACTGCCTTCCTAACGCGCGTACACACGAGGCATTCTCTCCAGAATTGCGTCCAAGACGGCGATGACGATGACGAGCAAGGTGGATGTCGGCCAAAATGAAGTCAGGATTTCGGCGATAAAAGATAGTCGTTTTGAAGCCCGGATTACGGCGAGTCCTCCGATACCAAAATCATGCTATTTGTCGTCGAAACGAGAGAGATACGAAGGAGAGAAGAAGACTTGTTTTTTGTGCTTTCTTCTCATGTGATGCGACGTGGTGTCATTACATCTGCAAACTGCTGTAAATGAAACGTTAATTCCGAATGAAGTAGAGGTAGGCGGAGGATTTTGCGCAGTAAATTGGTCTTGTTGTGCTCGACGGCAGGGGAGAGGAATAGCTGAGCTTGTATTGCCTCGGTACGCGATTTGTGGATATTAGTGAAGTCTTCTGCTCCTTCTTGTCGACATCTGGCATGCACGGGGACGCGTCGAAGAGGTGTCAACAAACGGCACGGCGTGTGCAAATAAGTGCCGACGCGTTTAGCGAGCGGAGTTTGAAATTGTCACGCTCAGAAACCCTCCCCTCCAGCGCGCGACGACGACGCACCGGTTAAACAATAGGGGCATTCAAAGTAGACTACGCTTTTGCGCTTTTCGCGCTTTTGAGCTTTTGCGCTTTTCCGCGGCTGAACCGGCAGGACGTGTCAAGTCGGCAATAGTCGGCAAATGTCAGCGTGCGAAATTGACGTGGTCTTCGGGAAAGTCCGGATTGATTCTGGGTATTTCGGAACCCCGGAGACCCACCCTCTCTGGGCCGCGCTGTGCTGCGGTGAACACTCAGCGCCAATTGGTACTTATTCCGTCAAACCGATTTCTTTTGGCCAGCTCTAAAGTCGTAAATGAAGGGGATGTTCGGGGAGACCCGCGTTTGATGCGCCTTCCTAAAATGGATGGTGACTAACACGTCACTACTTGCCGTCGAGTGCCGCAATTGACGTGTGATGCCGATTCAGCCGCAAAAGCGCGAAAGCGTAAAAGCGCAAAAGCGAGGTTTTACTTTGAATGCCCCTAATTTGAACTTGTCCAAAGTATCTAGTATGCTATACAGTTGCGGCAAGATCAAATGTCCCTACCGTAAAAAGAAATTCACATCAATCTCGACGCTTTGCCCACCCACACATATACTGAAGCGGATTCGTGTGCATCGAAGTGATCAGGGGACCACTAACATCCGCCGTGCACTTTGAATTACCTGATTCGGCGGCGTAACGAGCGAGTTATGGCTTTAACATGTGAGCCAAACACAGCAGAAAAAGCGACCGTAAACTTGGGTCAAGTGCAGGTCACGCCATATTATTTGCAATACTATCCCTCTACAGTTGCGGCGAAATCAATTTACCTACCAAATATGGAAATTTCAATCAATCCCCGTCCTTGCTTGGATATGAATGTACATCCTCTGGTCCCCCGACACCCTCCAACAGTCAAGGAAAAGGTCTAGTTTGATGGCAATTTCTTTTTATGGTAGGGACATTTGATCTTGCTCCGCAACTGTATGAGCTCTCTCCAAGTTTCCCGGGTTTAAACAGTGAAGAGGTAAGTCAGAACATTGGGATATGTGGCGGGATCACTGAGTTTGATGTCCCGGTTAACATATTTCAATACCTTCCTCTTCACGAATCCTCAAGCCCTTTGGTAGAATTATGCATTGATACTACAGTGCCACTCATCACCTCTCGACTACCATATAAGGGTGTGGGAAAGTAAAAATTTGTAATCCTTTCTCGGGCCGCAAAAAAAGGCCGATTTCCTCGGAAACTGCGGCAAACGACTCAGTTTGATTGCAGCTATCAGGCTTGTAAACGGCTAAGCTGTAGCATCAAATTTCAGTTTTCGGACCAAAAAAAAAATGACCGATTGCACAGCCACACACTGTTTACCGGTGCATAGAGCCTCGGACCGAGGCAGAATGTCTATTTCTTGTGCTTTCACGGTAAGTACTTAGATCAAGGTTTAGACCGCCAGGAGGGCAAAAAATGTAGGAAGTTTTGGTTCAACAGCCGAAAAAAATGACCGATTACGTAAGAAAATGAGGTCTTAACGTGAATCGCATTCTTTTCATCGGTTTCCTTCCAAAAAATTTGGTTTTGAGCTCTAATTCTCAGCCGATCACTCACGGCACGTGTGCCGAAAAGGTGGCGGTTGGCACTGTAGTAAGGTAGGGGCCACACAAATACGGTTGCCCCACGTGATTTCACCTTTTTGAGAAGATGTAGTCCCGTTTGTCCTGTATTTGAGAAAAAATAAAAAATCTGGCCCAACAGTTTTGTGAGGACCTACACGTCCTACATGCATGCACTTGAAACTTGGAAGAATTTGCAGAACTGAGAGACTAGTTCCCGATTGATGCAAAACGAAGAATTTGATGGGATTTGTGAAGTGTCCGATCAATTTGGGAACAAGTCCTACAGTTCTCGCTGTGCGTGGCCATGATTTGATTGGTGAGTCCTAAGGATGTATCTACACAAGTGTGGCCCCTACCTTAGAATACATGTCCGGGGGCAAAAAGTAAAGAGAGGGAGCAGGACATCGTGAATTCTGACCCAATGGAGAATTCATACCCATTGGGCACAATAGGTACACCCCATCCACCCTCGACGAACATCACGTGGTCTTTCTATTTGCAGCGAACCCTCTTATATTGCGACAACCAGGAAGAACAGGCTAAATCCCCTCGACCAGATTGTTCTAAATGTATTCAAGTGTACGTAGACAAAAATTTAGAGCTCTACGCGTTCTGTGTGACAAGGAGTTTTTGAAACAAGTTTTGTGATGTCCCATCAGCCGTGAGAGCAAGTTTCAGACAGCTGAGCTTGAATCGATAACTCTGCCTCAGAAACTCATGGAATCTTTATGATTCCAGGGAGTCAAATGTTCTTAACATCAAAATGAAGGATCTGGTGGAGGGGATTTCTTAAATTCGAGCTACAAGGTATGGAACGGATAGGTTTTACTGAAACCCGCCGAAAAAGGAAATATCATGTGATGTTCGTCGAAGGGTGGATGTATGTAAGATAGGCGTCACGCCAATCCGGCACCCTTATATAAATAAGCATTACGTTCAGCACAGCCACCCGCCAAATCTTGGAAGTTCAAAAAATCAACTTGTTCTCTTTGCGATTTTGAGTCCTTCGGAACCTCAAAGAGTTTTTCTTTTTGCAGATCTACTGACTCAAGAGGCCTTTCAAGTACCAGACTTGAGGCCCTGGAGCCACTTGTTGTGCTCACCATTCAAATATATGTGAATGTCAATACACATCTGACCATTCAAATATATGTGAATGTCAATACACATCTGACCCTAAATTCCGTGTCTGAATTCTGTTTGTGTTAAGTTCCTGGAAATACATTGGATGTTTATGAACCAACAGAGCATAACGCTTTGCTAGCTCATTATGAGGCAATCACACCTTCCTAGCGTTAAACAAGGTATTTTGATGCTAATTGGCGCGTCGCGTCGCGTCTATAGTCACGGATATATGACGTTTAGTGTGTACGTAAGCTTACATAATCTGCCAAATCTCCGCCTTATTTTTCGCAAGATGCGCTCAAACGCGTCGAAAATGAGTTTGGAAGCTTTTCATAATGGGTTGCCTTTTTTGGAAAGATCACCTTACAGTATATCTTTTCAACAAGGAAATATTGGCCAAATCTGCTCCATCGAATCATAGATATGCCTATTAGCTACAGTTTGGTGGTCTTACATTTGTCAATATGGTGTTGTGGCCAGAAGACTTATAAGCATTTTGTTGACGTGATGTTTCGGCTTACATAACCAGGTGCCGGATCGGCGTGACGCCTATCTTACCTTAAAGGAGGCGGTGACTAAGTGACAACGATTTTTCGTTTTGATCCGATTCCGAATTTAAAACTCCACGAAAACATCACGTGCTGCAAACACGTTTTGGTGTCACCCATGGCTCAAGTTCTCGCTCCAATGCCTATTCCCTCCGTGGCAACTTTACATCCAGCACTCCCAGTCAACTTGATTAATGCGTTCAAACTTAACAGCGCATTGCCACAAGGAGGAGTTATCGATGTGCAGAGTGTTGAAGAAGCAAACGCTGTGCCCGATCCCTACAAACTACCAAAGGCAAGCATGCTCACACCAGCCATCTACCACTCACCGCGCATTCTGTAGCTCTCCATCCAGAGTTCACCGATGACGTTGTTCAAAGTGCTAGCGACAGAGCTCATATGTTGTCGAAAATTCGTGAGCGACCTTCCGTCAAATTAAGCGTTTGCTCCTCATGATGGAAGGACAGACGCAGAAACGACTTTCAATGATCCAAACACACTCCAGAACATTCTCGCCAGTCTCAGACGCCTTGAAGCAGCGCAGGCACGCGTGGAGGCACGATTGGACAATGCCGTCATCGTCAAACGCAACGCAATGCATATGAAGAACAACACTGGAGCTACGATTTATACTGCACGTCAGAAGCAAGTGCGTCCTATAAATTAGACTGGTGTTGCTCTCAGCGCTTATCCCCCTTTCTTAGGTCAGCGGTGATGGGGTGGCTCTCATAGGATTGCTGATGCCCGCTGGGGTCGCGAATGTGCACATGCCAGCTGCTCCGCCCCATCTAAACGTTGGAGGGGTTCAGACCGCTACTATCAATCCCTGGTCTCTCGGTCATCAACAAATTCTCGATCACGTTCGTTTCTACAACGAAGACTTCGGGATTGTCTTGGCAGACCTCGTGCCGGCCCGACAGCAGAAAATGGCCAACTGGCTCACCCAGTCTGTCTGAGTGAGGATCGTAGCCATCTTCGACGTGACAGATGACATAGAGAGCGTGGGATCCCAGCACATTACTTAAGCACGTTATGTAACGCTTATTAATTGTTCACACGGCCAATTTCCCAGTTGCGCAAAAAAAATTCATAGGCTTTCCGCACAATGGCTGACAGGACCCCCGACAACCAACTATGATGGCTGCCGGGGAAATTTTGGGTTTTGGGACATCTTATCCGGACCCCTAATGGGGAAAATCTCATCCGAATTCATACCAGGGCTCCGCCAGGTCGACGTTTTATCCGACCTGTTGACCAGGCCTCTTGCAGGCCTTGCAGGCCTCAGAAAATTGCCTAAAATCAAGGGAAAATCGGGATTTTGCTCCTGCGGCTGGGACGGCCTTGCAGATGCTCCTTCGGTTCCGGTGACGGCGGAAATGCTTCCTTCAACTCGGGTATCAGTTCTGTGCAGGCATTTGCCCTGCCGAAGGGTTACGTCCCATATAAATTCCCGAAACTGCCTGAAATGGATGAGATATCGCTGATTTAGCATGATTTGGTCGACAACTGACCGGAATTCGTCAACGTTCAGCCGCAAATCCTCATCCAAGCCGTCGGCAGCCCATGTTATCCGAATTTCGGCCAGGCCTGTCGGCAACCACCCATGCTTTATCCGAATTTTGTACCAGCCTTGGGCGCCGAAAAGTTGATTTCTCATCCGAATTGGGGCAGGGTACGCGCGAATTTTGGGCATGTTTTATCCGAATTGAAAATTTCGCCGGCAGGCATCATAGGTGGTTGTCGGGGGTCCTGGGCTGACCTACCAGCTCAGAAGACATTCTCGCTGTTTTGAAATCTTGGTTTTCGCTACGAAAAGCGGGTTTGGGGCGGAGCCCCGACAAGCTGTGCATCAGCCGTAGGGAGGGACGCGAGCGCAGCGAGCCGGCCCTGCCGAAGGCGGGGCATCCTATCCTATCCTATATTGATCCTATACTTGAAAAGAGGGCCAGGCCATCAGTCTCGTGACTTTTGACAGAAAATCACGGGGTCAATGTCGAGATGTTGAGATCGTACTAGACGTCGCGAGCGGAGCGAGCGCAGCGGGGTTTGGGGCGGCCAGCCCCAACAAGCTGTGTGACCGAACGGAGGGAGGTCGGCGAGCGCAGCGAGTCGGCCGTGCCGGAGGCAGGGAACTAAAGCTTGTCCTATACTTGAAACAAGCTTAAGCACCCCGCCTTCGGCAGGGCCGGCTCGCTGCGCTCGCGTCCCTCCCTACGGCTGGTGCACAGCTTGTCGGGGCTCCGCCCCAAACCCCGGTTTAAATTTTTTGCGAATTTTTTTGCTAGATTCCGTGCCCGCGGCGCCGCACTGCCGCTCGCTGCACTCGCCGGCGCGCGGCGCCGGGGACCCCGTGATTTTCTGTCAAAAAGCACGTTACTTTCTGTCAAAAGTCACGTTACTAACGTCACCTTGTGTTTTCATGTACTGTCCTAACCCGTGATGTGTCCTTGACCCGTGAACTGAACCTTTTGCTGATCCTCACCCCGTTTTCCCTCTCCGGTACTCAGAAAAAAACCAGAACAATTCTTCTTATATCTTGAGCCCATATATCGATTTTTGGAGCCATCCGTTGCCTGTAGCGGTCTGAACAAATGAAAAGGATGTTTTTGTGACATTTTGTGACCCTGCCAAACGCCTGCCAAAAACGAGTTCACTTCCTGTCCCCACCTCGGAAGGTTCATCCTCCCCGCCGCACTCACTCATAAATCCCCTAAATATTCAAGAGTATGTATCACATGTGGCTATACATACATTTCAATGCCGAGCAAAAAATATCAAGAATTCGGAACAATATGGGCCTGCATCAATTTCGAGGACACTTCACGGGTTAGGATAGTATAGGACAGTGCCAACCGCCACCTTTTCGGCACACGTGCCGTGAGTGATCGGCTGAGAATTAGGGCTCAAAACCAAATTTTTTGGAAGGAAACCGATGAAAAGAATGCGATTCATGTTAAGACCTCATTTTCTTACGTAATCGGTCATTTTTTTTTTTGCTGTTGAACCAAAATTTCCTACATTTTTTGCCCTTTTCTCCGCTCCTGGCGGTCTAAACCTTGATCTACTTACCGTGAAAGCACAAGAAATAGGCATTCTGCCTCGGTCCGAGGCTCTATGCACCGGTAATCAGTGTGTGGCTGTGCTATCGGTCATTTTTTTTGGGTCCGAAAACTGAAATTTGATGCTACAGCTTAGCCGTACTGTAGTCAGGGCCAAATGTACGAGAGAATCTATTCTTATGAACTTCGATATCGCGCTGAGAATTGATAAAGTCTCGCTCGCGTTCTCCGGCAGGCGGGGCCCATGAGTTATCCCATGTCAGCGGGTAGCCCGACGCATGCTGTGTTTCCATCCACGGCCAAAAACCCTCGCGCAGTTCACGCAGCACGGAACGAACAAAAGCCTGATTCGGATGTCGTCTTAGAAGATTCTCAAGACGTTCAACGCGAATGACTCTCGGGACATGGAAAAGGTCGGGGTGTTCGCGAATGGTACGCATGGCCTGTTCGTTTTCAAACTCGTGTGGCAGAGGCTGAGGCAAAGGGTCGTCTATTTCAGTGTAGCGAGCGGTGCGGCTGTAATTCAAGAGTTGATGATCGTTCCAGCCCATCCCGCGCATGTACTTGGGGAGGTACGACTGGCCGTCGGGATAATCAAGAAGCTCGTTGTCCTCCTCCTCCTCATACCACTCGACATCCCGATGAACATTCCGTTCCAAGAGCGTCGGCAGCCCAGCGGATGGCTCAGGCCGCGCGACGTTGCTTGTCAGGGCAGTCCACAGCTGCGTGACCGGCGCCATTGCACTCACTGCAGGCATGGCGGTAATTACAGTCGGCTCCGGCCTTACATCTGTTGTTATTGAAATTGCGGCAAATTTCCGCGGTGCGTTTTCGTTGTTTGCCGGCAGGTTTGGGTTTGTTGCCGACGCTCGAGGAGGAATTGGCAACGACGGCGATACCTCCTTCTGAGAGGTGCGCGTCCAAGACATGGCGGAATTTGTGGCTCTCGTTGAAGAGTACATCACGCCGCTGCCCGATGAAGACGCGTGCGGCCCGGTCGTAGTTGATGATACGACCGTGGAAGGAGGGGTGACGGCTGAGGAAGAGGTCGTTGATGTGGGTCCAGTAGGCACGTAGCTCCATGGAACGCCCAGGGAAAGCGAAGTTGACCGCGTCCTCCCAGGTACGGAATGCATTGATCCATTGGCCATGAGTGATGATTTTCGTGACCACTTTAGGTTTCTTGACTTCCAAGAAGGAATCGCCAACGATGAGCTGCTGCGCCTCTTCCGTGTCGGTTGTTGCGAAGGTATTGGATAGGATGACGTCGAAGTCGACAAAGCGGTCGAGGAGCACGGACTTCCAGAGGGAATCGGGGAGTGCAGGCGCTCCAGCAGAGTTGGTGAGGTCTCGGACAGCCTCTTTAACATCTTGTGAGTAGACTTCAATCCGTTGAAGGACTTCTTTGTGTTCGGGCGTGATCGCAATCGAGTCGAGGAAATGTTGGGCTTCGGAGTGCCATGCGAATTTGGAGGTGTCAACCTTCTTTCTCCCGCCACGCTCCTCGTCCCCGTAGTTGTTGTCGTCGACGCGCCGTTTGGGTCTTCCGCCCGACTCGTCGTCGCCCTCATCGTCGTCGGGAGGATCGCCGCTCCCGCCGCCTCCGCCGCCCTCAGGCTCGTCGGGGCCACGAGGTCTGTTCGCTGCGTCATGAGCATCGAGTTGATCCAGGTACGGGATGATGAGCTCGGGCTTATACGAGATGCTAAGCTTCCCACAGGCAGCGACAAGATGGGCCGAGAGCGACGCGATGGTGAGGGTGCGGGTGACGGTGCCGTCAACATACTTCTTAACCATATCTTGGAGCGCCGAGACGTCTTCCGCTCGGAATTCGGGGGGAGGTGCGACACCATCGATCATAGTCAAGTGAGATAGAGATGGAATGTATATTCAGTACAATCGGCGAGATACACTGAGGCTATTGAGACGAAGAGAGATTAAAATAAGTAGTATAAGAGAACTGCTTAGGACTGACCTGGCGAGACGAAGAGAGAACTGATCTCTACTTCGTCTCACCAGGTTGAAGTATTGAATGGATGTCTTAGAGACAAAGGCGAGTCTTGATGGCTGATCCCTGCTTTCGGCCACGGAGGCGAGGGTCAGTGCAATGTCTCGGAGACAAGGCAGCGCGGAGAGAGTTGCTTACCCAAACGACATGACTACTTCCGACCCGGGGGGTGAGTCAAGTCACGTATCCCACTTGCGACCTGAGAGGTGGGGATACTGGGTAAGTACGAGGAAGGAGTTGGCAGTCTGTCGAGACTTGCCTCAACAATTAGACTTGAGTAAACCATCATTTAAACCCGATTATTTCGCCGGAAATAGCCTCAGATTGCCGAGGGTTTTACTGGCCGTGGCCATCGGCTTTAATCGGTCTGGTGACCGATTTGTCATCGCGGAATGGCGGCACTCTCTCGATGCTTTCTCGGCCCACCCACCACACCCTGATAGTGCTCATCCGGAAGCCTCACTCACAGAGAACCCAGAAACCAAAGTTTCCGGGGCTCCTCTTCCCAAAGACTTATTTATTTTGGATTTCCTAGCGACTTAGCTAGTTGTAAACTGGTCGGTGTCGAAATATTGATCATATTCGTCTTCTTCTTCCGCTAACGAGCGTCCGACTGTCGCAGTTGTGGCCGCAGAAGGCAAGATCCAAGGATTTTGTCGAGCTGGTATTGGCAGGGTATGCTTTCTGTTGTCAGAAGTCTTGGGCCTTTTTTTAGGAGGCTGCTTTTCGCTCCCATCTACCCCCAGAACCTAAATCAATACAAATCTCTTTCTCAGTGGATGAAACGCACCTTCCGAGTCCGAGTCGGCTTTGTTACGCGTCCTAGGTCGTCCGCGTGGTGGTGCTCCTTCAGCGCGAGGTCCGTCTTTCGATCCTTTTGGCCGCCCGCGTTTTGGTCTGAGCACTGAAGGATGAGGATCCGGCGGATTCATGATAGTCTTGACGCGTCAAAAGAGTCGGAGATCCCTAAGATAGCTTGCAGTGTTGAGCAGCTCAAGTCCGGTAGAGATTCTGGCTCAAATGAGACAAGGAGACGGCGACGACGAGACAAAGGAGGCGGTAGCGCGGCAATTGATGGCGGCAATGTTAGTTGCCAAGCGCTTGTGTTACTTGACATTTTGCCGCTCGGCCATTTGAGACTTCGTTCACGCGAAATAAATTGACAAAGTTGGAATTATATGTTCATAGAGGATCCAGAGAAAATTTTGAGCACTTAGAACAGCCGCCAGGTGGTGAAGAGAAGAAGATGGTGGAAAGTGGCAACTAACATTGTGGCTGTGGGCAAGTAACACCCAGCTGATCGGATTATCAACCGCCCGAAAAGCTCCCCCAACGTATTAAAGGCAAATTAAAGGAGGACGTACCTGGAATACAAAAGGAATGGCAGGACCTCTCATTAATGCCGCTGGTCGGCAAGCAAATTCACCACCAAATCTCCAACCTCCTTGTTCACCAGAAGACGCCGACACCTGTTCACTCCCGGGATCCGGTTGTTGTTCCCGTCCTCCTGCGCGCGCTTACTGCTCTGTCTTGCCCTCACTAAGAGTGCAGCTTCTCAAGTCTCAAACCCTTTGCCTGAAATCATTGTATGGCATTTTGCATTGTTCTGGCTTCCAGTTTCCAAGTTCTGTTCTGTTTGTTTTAAGGAAATCTCGATTCGGCGGACTGGATTTTCTCTTGCTTAGTGAAACTTGGTATCCCCCTACGAGCACCACCTTGAATGCTCTGCTTCATCAGGAAAATCCGATTTTGAGCCATAGACCTCCATAGAGAACGGCCTACTATGGGAGGCTATGAGTCACTCTGGCACACTATGGCGCACTTTAGATTGCGCCCCTCCACTATGAGTGTCTATCAAGTGCTATGACGCTCTATGAGGTCCAGTGCGGCTTTTCAAAGGAGGTTCAAAAATGGCTTTTAGATGATATTGAATGTAGACCGCAATACTAAGGGCTGGCAACTTACAACAGAAACGAAGCCGGGCAGAAAGTTGAAACTCACGAAGTCGGAGGTCGAGAAAAAGACAAGTCCGAATGGTCACGTGGGCGTGTGCGTGGGATCTGGTTCGTTTCGATCAAACATCGTACGACTTTTCTTCGTCTGTCACCACTTCATGCATCCTCACCCCCCGCCGCCATTGCATCTCACCCAGCTTGCATGCTGTTATGATCCTTCGACCTCTTCAAATCTCTTCAACTTGTCCTTCTCAGAGGCATCATCAACCAGCCTCAAGCAGTGAAAGGCGTCGCGCACGTCCTCGAAACGGATCCTAGCTAGTAGTAATTCGGAGTCCATACACCTCCGGTGTGTGTTTTACCCTCTAGTCAACGCTACACTCGCTAATTTGACGGGCGTTCAGCGTCCCTTTACACCCTTATCTCCTCCGCCATTTTCCGCACTTGGCATCGCCTCTTCCATGACTTCAAACAGTTCCCCCGTCACAATCCAGTCCTTGCCTCAAATATCCCGGATACCTCCCGCCTTCAAGGTCCCCCGCTCGTTGTACCGTCGTCCTCGTCGTGACTTATTCTTCTATGAAAAATTCATGTTCCCCAAGAGTGTCATTGTGTGCAGTACTACATACTCGCTTTCCTAACTGTACTGGACGGATTTTTCAACATCCTCTGTAACTCATTTGGGATAGAGTATTGCTATCAAGGGGGCATCTGTCAAGCGCCATCAAAGATGAGGCCTTGCAGTATGCTCGTGTTTATGATGGGCGTTGATCTCACCATGCATCCTCCCTGTATGTTCTAGGCGTAGTACATTGAGCTGGAATAATGTTTAATTGAGTGAGATTGAGCCACACGAGGATAAGGTTGCTGAGACCGCGCAAAAAACCGGTCCCGGAGGACGTTTTGCGGTGTGGTCAGCCTGAGTTACATAACATCCTCGAAAGAGAAATGTGTCGAAAAGAAATTCTGAGGCGGCACTATATCCTTACAAATGTACTCAGAGACACAAGGGAGCATGAAAATACTCGAATTTCTGAAGGCCGCATGCATATAACGCGAGAGCAAGTGGTTTTGGTGAGATCAACGCCCATCATAAACACGAGCATACTGCAAGGCCTCATCTTTGATGGCGCTTGACAGATGGCCCCTTGATTGCTATCTTGTCCTTGATTCACAGTGCTCTGAAACCGGGCAACAAGCACAATCCCCGAGTCACTTATCACCGGCACTCTTCTTATGTCTCAAGCTGCAGAGTTGAATTTGGCTCATCCTACGAGTGTCATCAGGAATGTGCCTGAGGTTTCGATTTCTTTGCTCTGTCCGTGTTCACCTTCATGCAACCATAAACTGGAATTGCCTACGAGCGTCAACCTGCACTTGCTTATCCTCCCTCACAAGTCACGCAGGGGCCAACCTGCATTTGCTGCCTGCTCTCAATGCTGTTCGTCTGACTGGATTCATTAGAGGAGACCGGGATCAATCTACGTATTGTGACCGGGATTTTGGACACAAGGATGTGAGGAACCAACCGCAGGTTGGTGACGAGCGTCTATTGAATGAGGAGTGCAGATTTCATTTCTACTTGCTCTGTAGCGGTCAGAATATTTCGTGGTTAACTGTCGTAGCGGAGCACGAGTTCCTGCTAGTCAAAGAAAAAACTCGTATGTAAGATCTAATAAGGTCATCGGGTCAAAGGACTGGGTATGCTGGGGGTTGAGGGGGGTTGAGATGGGGATTGCTTTTTCGTGGTCATTGGCGTTCAACGTTCAGTTCCTATTCCGTCCGGTTACAACTTTGACCTCTCCTCAAAAAAATTCAATGTTACACTAACTCGGCAAAAAAAATGTCCGATTGATTTCTGGCCTGTATTTCGATGATTACTGCCCACTTTGACTTCAAACAACTTGTAGTTGTGTTCATAGGATCCAGATGCCTTATTCTTTGGGTTTGGTTTTGGGCAAATTTTTACGCCATCACGCCGAGCGCAAACATGGGAATTTTGATATCGGCCGACTTTACAAGTCAGTCAAATTCTTTTGGTGCGGGAAGCTGATCTGCTCATGTTATAGCCTGAGGTCCAGCGAGCTATGCGCCAATTTAAACTGTGGAAAAATATACAGGCAAACAGGCGCTATAGCCCTCGCAAAGTGACCATTTTCGACCAAGTTTGCCGAAATATGCCCAAAATGGCAGTTTTGTCGAGCCTATAGCGCTTCAACCCCAGTGAAAACGTCGGGCAGCCGGATCGAGCTGCGTCGAGCCAATCAAGCCGTATCGAGCGGCATCGAACAAACTGTTACAAACTGAAAAACCGTTCCTGTGACGTAGTGGCTTTCCCAAGGGCTTTGCGGACTTCTTTCTCCCTTCGCTCGTTCTTGTCATTATTCTAAGCACGACGTTGCTAGCCTCAGCAAACACCGCGCATTCTCGTGTCTCTCAGGAATTCTGTAATGAATTCAAATCCTGCTGGCTCCTCCGATCCCGAGTCTCGCAATTGCTGGTGTACTTGCCTCCGTCACTGCAAAGGCGGCTCTCCAGTCTCTGAGCGTACTTTCACTCGGCATGCTGAATTTAGACTGACGGCACCTTTTATACCCCCTTCTTTGGAGTCTCTCGAATCTCTTTCTGCCGGAGCAAAGAGGTCCGCTTCAGCCGCCGCCGATTCTGGATCGAGTTCACGAAAACGTCGGAAGAAATCAACAAAGGCAACAGAGGTAAGAACGATTTATCACCTTGGAATTGAAAAAAAAAAACTGATGCACGGGATATTCTATGTTACAGCCCGGCACTCACGCGCCTCCGACAAACCCTTCTTCTCCCCCCACACACTCTGGCGCAATCCACCAGGACCAGGAGCAACCCAGAGCTTCATCACCATCTCCACCCCCACCGTCTCCTCCATCTGCCGATGCAGCAGGAGGTGCAGCCTCGGCTCCGAGAATCGTCCTCGATGATCTCAAAATTTCCCAAGCCTACATTGATCTTCTTAAAACTGCTTCCCTCGACGACGAAAATCTCGATCCAGAAGTCCTTCATAGATTGCGACATCCCATCGAGGAGCCTCTTGACGATGTCGATAATGACCCGGATCTCCTGTATTCCATCTCGAATTTTATATCATTGAGCAACGCATCCGATAAAGCATATACCGAAGTTCGCGCCAACACCCTTCGTCGGTATCCCGACAACGGCATGCTCACCCACTACTTGGTGAAGAAGAAGATAACAGAGTTAACTGGCGTCACCTCCATTGTGCACGACATGTGTATCAATTCTTGTGTCGCCTTTACTGGTCCGAGGGCCGACGCAGAAAATTGCAGCGAGTGCGGGGAGTCTCGGTGGGATCCACAGCGGCTAGAGCAGAGTGATGGACAAGTAAAGATCCCGCGTCAAAGATTTCACACCCTTCCCGTCGGGCCACAACTCCAAGCCCTTTTCCGAAGTGAAAAAGGCGCCACCTCTATGCGCTACCGAAGAGAAAAAACTGCGGAAATCGTTCAGAAACTGCAAGAAGATCGAGGTGTGCTGAATGACTACGACGACCTGTTCTCCGGCGAGGACTACTTGCGCGCAGTACGGGACGGGAGCATAAAGGACACGGATATACTGCTTATTTTTTCCGTTGATGGTGCGCAGCTGTACGCGATGAAAGACTCAGACTGTTGGATCTACATTTGGATCATATGTGATCTTTCCCCCGACATTCGCTACAAGAAAGTCCGTGTTCTCCCCAGCTGTTTCATTCCCGGCCCCAATAAACCTATTCACACCAACTCTTTTCTTTTCCCCGGCCTACATCATTTGTCTGCCCTCATGCGCGAAGGGCTTCCCATTTGGGATGCACTCGACAAACAGGTACATCGTTCCTACCCCTTCTCCCTCCTCGAGACTGCAGATGGGCCTGCGATGGCCGATTTGGATGGAATGACTGGGCATATGGGAGCCTATGGATGTCGTCAGTTCTGCTCTGTCAAGGGCAGGCGGAAACCTGGAGGAAATCATTATTATCCTGCCTTACTGCTGCCCGACAATTATGATGTAGCGGGATGCTCTCACGGCGATGTAGATGGGACCAATCTGCGCACTGTTAATGTTGCCGAATATAGAGACTCCCTCCGCAAAGTCATGGCTTCGACTTCAGTCGCGAATCATCAAGAGAATCGGCTCATGACAGGTAGGTTTTTTTTGCGCCGAAAATGCATTTGAAATGTATGTTAAAATTCGAACAATGTGTCTATAGGAATTTCTGGGCCAAGCCTGTTCAGCGGACTTCCCGTAGGTCGGATTTTCGACGTCCCACGCTGCTTTGGCTCAGACTCCATGCATCTTTTCGGTCTCAATCTCCCGGACTTATTTCTCTCGCTCTGGCGCGGCACAATGGCTTGCGATCCGGATGACAACAAAGATTCTTGGGATTGGATGGTTCTCACAGGCAATGAATGGAAGGCACATAGCGATCTGGTTGCTCAAGCGGCTAAATACCTTCCTGGTTGCTTTGACAAGCCGCCGCGAAATCCTGCGGAGAAATTGAACAGCGGATACAAAGCACAAGAATTCGTCACTTACCTATACGTCCTCTGTCCCGCCCTTCTGCGCAATGTTCTTCCGAGGAAATACTGGCGACATTGGTGCAAAATCGCTGCAGCTGTACGCATTACATGGCGGCGAAAAATCTCTCGGGAATCTTATCTACGTGCCCATCAACTCTTCTGCGAAGCGGTGAAAGAATTCGAGGAGATTTACTGCCAGGGAAAGACGTCGCGACTTCATTTCTGTCGGCAAAGTCTGCATGCGCTTCTTCATCGTGTTCACGAGGCTTTAAGAATTGGACCAGAGTGCTACCGAAGCCAATGGACGCTGGAGAGAACGATAGGTAATCTAGGGGAGGAAATCAAGCAGCACCGAACTCCCTACGCCAATCTTTCACAGCGTGGAATGCGTCGCTGTCGCACCAACGCTCTCCGAACCATGATTCCTTCGCTGCAGCCCGATAAGGATCTTCCCCAGGGTGCTCAAGATCTCGGAAATGGATTTATTCTCCTCAGGGCGCGCGACGAATATCATCAAATCATTTCGGGCGAATATGGTGATGCAATTCTGGCTTACCTTGAGGAGGAGGAGGGCGAAGCAGCAGAGGAAGGGTGGAAACCGCGTGTTGCACGATGGGCGCGCTTACGTCTCCCAAATGGACAGATTGTCCGGTCTGTATGGAAGGAATCTCAGAGGACCGATGTTAGAATTGCGCGTAATGTAAAGGTGCGTTATTCTTTATTATTATAACTTTACTTTCCATCTCACGCAGCTCAGTTTGTTAACGCCGACGACGAGACGTGCTACGGTGAGGTTCAATTTTTTTTTCAGGTCAAAATCGCAAAAACAAATCGGGAGCATGTTCTTGCGCTCATATCTGTTTACTCGGAACCCGACGCAAGTGTACTTGAGGATTCCTTTGGGACGGTTATTCTGTGTGACTATTTGGGCGAAGAAGCACTGGAAGTAATTGAGGTTGGGCAAATTCAGGCTGGTATTGCGATGATTCCCGACGAGGAAGAGGGTACATATTTTGTTGGAGAGAAGCTGGGTTTGGAAATGGATGAAATGGGTGGTGCAGAGGAGGACATGTTTGCGGAGTAACTACGGTAGAGTTTTCTCCAATACTTCTTGCAGACGAGGCTGGGTTTTGTGTCAAGTTCAGGAACCTCGTAAATGACTTGTCCGCTCATTTTCACCCTCGGGCTGCTAAATGAACAGTATCTAAATGCAGCTACCAGTTAGACTTATTAAAATGAGCGAAATCGCTGTTGCAGAACGTGTGCCATCGTCACCAATATTGTAAAAAACGAATCGGAAACTGAAAAGACGCGATGTGTCACATAGAGTCACATTCACGTGATCGCACCTCTCTTCTCCGCTACTCTCATCTTCTCCTGCTCGCCCGCGTCTGTCAGCCGTATAGCTGTCTCTGGGATGACCTACGGCCTTCCTATAGAGTCTCCTGTCACTGATACCGACCCTTCGAGCCTTCCAGCTGGCTTGCCGTCCGATCCATCGGCGTTCTGGGCGACCATGTCCTCTAACCCGTTTACGTCCCAAACCCAGTCTTTCAACGCGTCAAATGCTCTATTTCCTTCCCAAAATAACCCCCACTCGATGCAGCATCAGTTCATGAATAATTCCGGCTACTCTGCACCCAATTTTCTTTCCGTCGTAAGTCGCTGGTTCTTTGCAAGGGTCCACTGCCAACGAACATTTAGATTTCTTCCGCCTCGCATGTGGACCTCATTGCTTCAAATAACCCTGTCTATCTCAATCTTCTGCAGTCGTATAATACGCTCTTTGAGCAGCATCGACAACTCCAGTGCGTTATATGAGTTTGCTAACTTAATTTGCAGCTAATGTCTTCTAGAATGCAAACAGTATCCTCAGCATTGCAATCATCGCGCAATCCGTCCGCTTTGTCCCTCTCTGCTCCGTCTCTCACTCCCAGCGCTGCTCCAACTGAACTGATCAACGACACGACATTTCCCTCAATACGCTTTTGGACTCGCGACAACTTTAACAAGTCCCAATCAAACAAGAAGACCACGACAATGAACGGGAAGGCAGGTGCGAGGGGCAGCGTGCGAGCGGCGAAGGACATCAATGTCATGCATCTGTACGTCGAGCACGAGGATGGGACTGTTGCTACGGGGCGAGAAGTCAGGGAGATGCGAAAAACTCAGCGCTCCATCTTCCGGCAGATCAAGAACAGCTTCCCCACCGAACTCCCTTCCACATGGGGCGCAGCCTCCATCGCCGTCATCAAGTATCATCGGGATGAAATGTACTCAGCACACCCTTGCCTTCGCCTTTGCACCTCCCATTGGAAGGTCTCTCTCATGGCTACGGATGCGTATTCCAGCTGGTACACAAAGAACGTCAAGAACAAAGCGGCTGTCGACCAGTCAAGCGACGAAGACGACAGTGACGACGACGCTGAGTCGAGCTCTCCCCCACCCTCCTCTGCACGATCGACATCTGCCGCCCCTTCCGTCAAAGTGCCCTCTAAACGCAATCGTACCTTCGTTCCTTCGACCCTGCGCAAGAAAGCCAAAACCGCGAGTCCCGACCCTAGCCCTGTGCCGCAAGAAGAAGTTATTCCGCCGTCATCAACGGATCCCATCATTTCCTCGTCTTCCTCACCCACGCCACCGCCAATTCCTCCTACCTCGACTAACGATTCGTCTACTTCTCCGATGGATACAGCCGCGCCGACCCTCGATCTACCAGCGGCTGATCATCCCACCCCAACTCGGCCGCCTGCATCCACCTTGCCGCCTCGCGATAAATCAGTCACGCCGAGCGAGCCCGCGCCCACGCCTGCCGCTGATGCTTCCCTTGACGAACCTGCGCATGTAGCCGGAGGCGCCACTCCAGATCATCCGCCAAATCCTCTTGTACTCTTATCCGCAGCCGCTGCTAACGAACTCAATGCACAGCGTATCGCATCAAGTGGCTCGGGTGCCGGCCTTAACGAGGTCTGTTTGAGTTGCTCTGCTTTACCGTTGCCTTACTACTCCGTTTTTCATCAGTTTGATATTGTCAATCCACTGTAAGCGTGATGTATCTCGTCTACGAAAGAATGTTTGCTGATTCCTATAACTCAGCGAGACACAATTTGGTCCGCCCTCCGGCCCTACACAGCGGAGCGATGCGTTGTCAAATAATGGTAAGCGCCCAAAGTGCTTGTGTACGGTCAATTTACTTGCAATAGGTGTACCGAGGCCATCCAAACAGACAAAGAAGCGTGTCAACAAGAATTCTTTGAGTGCCGAGTGAGTCTTTATTTCTCTGTTTGTCTTCTGCTAACATATGGGTAGAAATCTGTTCTACACCGATTACACGAAGAAGAACCCGCTAGTGACTGCAGCGGAATTCAACGTGATATGGGACAACCTGCCGGAAGACGAAATTAAGGTATGTTTCCCGTCTTCTACGTGTTTCGGGATGTCGCTCAATATTGTCCTATCGTCTAGAAATACAAGACTCTGAGCGCGGAACGAAACACGGCGAAGAAAAACGCGAAGTCCAAGGCGGCGGGGGCGGCTAGTGCAATCCTGACTTGGTAAGTTTTAGTTGCTCGCCTTTCACCAAGCCTCAGATAGATCCTAGAACGACTATCGCCTTTCTTTCAAATCTCTTTCTTGGGAACCAGAAACCAATATGACATTTCCATTCATTCGCAGGTGAGTTATCTTTCTTTCGATCCTTCACATAGTTAATATCGTCAGCAGCGTCACTCTCTTTTCAATCGCGTTCTCAAAACTCAGACGAATAACTTTTTTGGTATGTTTGTTCGCTTCAACATGAGTTTGTTTGATCCTGATTAACAGGTCGGCATGTCTGCATATTCTCAATGGAAGTATGGAGCGGCGCGCACAATGGAGAGCGGGAACGGGATAGCGCGGGGGCGTGGGGACAAGCGGGGGCGGGACAAGCGGGGGGCAGGACAAGTGGGGGCGGGATGAGCGGGGGCAGTGGACGGTACCTGATTCGAGTGTGTTCTATGTAGTTCTTTGTAGTTCTACGTGCTATGACAAAATTGTCGAACCAGATCGAGCTCTCGGCCAAATGTCGAGCCAGTTGCGACCCTGAGAAAAAGTTCTAGGAAGTTCGAGGCAGCTCGATCCGGCTGCCCGACGTTTTCACTGGGCTTCAACGGCTGAATATTTTCATAGGGTTTGACTTGTGAAAGTACTTGTATTTGGGTCTTCTTTCATCCTGCACACTCAGATATTGTCAGAAAAAATCCCTACTCAAATTGAAAATCTGGCTATTTGGGAATTCTGCTCATTTGATGGCGGATCAAGGGATTGCACGGCGGCGAGGTAGCATAACAATCGGTCTCAGTATCGTGTGCACGCTCAGAAGTTGTTTGCTCTCGAATACAGGTATTAACACCGCAATACGGACAAAAAACCCATCGGACATTCTTTTTGCCGAGTTAGTGTATTCGACCCAGGATTGTCGCTAGGTCGCCTTTGCTTCCTAGTCGCCGTTGCCACCTCCGGATTGCTGCGATTACTGAGTCTGGTCTCATATGCCAGCCGTTACCGCTTTCCGAGTGGATCTGGGACACTAGAGTGTTTGTGCACAGCGGCCGGGCCGCTTCAGAGGCATGTGGAGCCGGGTCGCTCCTGAAAAGCCAGGTCGCTCGGCTTTCTGGCAATACTAGTTGTTATTTTGGGCCGAAAGTCAGTACAAACTCACAGGAAATCTCAATGAATGCATCGCCCGGAGGACATGCCGCTGGCTGCAACAATACACGAAAAAATGAGACTTTTCGCTCTGTCTGTACTTGATGGTAACGTTTTCGTGAAAAATCGATCATTTCGAGGGCTTTCCAAATGCCGAAAACGTTCATTGAGCTTTGAAATTGCAGCATCACCATGGGCGTACAAGATGCGGAGCAGGTGGATGAAGAACGCCTTGAACACACCCAGCTCGAACGCGTGCATGAAGTCGGGACAAGCATTTTGAATGGGTCTTCCACGCGCACATTGCCAAGGTCGCAGGTTCGAATCCTGCAGCCCCCACCCTCGGAGAAACAATTTAGACACTCCGAGATTCCGCCGCGCCGATTTCGGCCAACCAACCTCATGACCACACTGGCACGTGATCGCCCCACGATAGTGCGCCACCGACAACCCCGTTTGGAGAAACACAGCCCCTCGTTGCGGGAATCATTGCAGAGAGTTTGAAGGATCAAGGGCAGCCGAATGATTACCAATTAGTGATACAGTCAATGTACTGCTAGACTCCGACATGGGCCGATAAACGGCCCGCAGTGAGGATAATGGAATATTGATTGATTGATTGATTGAAACCCAAATCCTGATAATCGGTCGGAAAAAGCATTCTAAATATCCGTAGTCAGTCTTAATACAACACTCATAGGCATGATCACTTACCGATGTCGGTGTCCAAGAGCGGGCCAGTAGATAGAAATCGAACGTCTTCGAGGCAACGCTACGGCCAAGCCTGAAAATCCAGTCCCGAACGCGTCGAATAGTACCGTTACGGATATGCTCGTCAGTGCGAGCTAGTGTTTCCCGCTTTTTTTCGTCCCGTATGGTACCAAGAAGATGAATATCTTCCTTCAGGATGTAACAACGAGGGCAAGGAGCCTTGCCTAGATTGCGGATCGTGGCGAGAAGCACTCTGAACCATGAAAGATAAGCATCCTACAATTCAAAGCATACGATCGTAACACTTACTTTTCCGGATAGTCTGCCGAATAAGAAAAAATACGAGGATAGAAGCTGATTCGCTGAATGCCCGAATTTCGTTCATTCCAAAATTAAAGCACTGACTCAACGCCGCAAGAAAGGCTTCAACCTCAGCTCGATATGAGATCCAGAATTTCGAATTCGTTCGCTGCGTACCAAGCGAAAGGATCTTCCGAGCGCCCCCAGGTTGGCATGGAAGGCAAGCTTTGGCCCCAAACTTGAAACGCTTCTGATGCGCACTTTCGAAGATCTTCGAGCTGCTTCAAAAGCATCCAAAATGTGTCGCGTCGAAGACGATAGACCTGTCCTCCGTTGTCCCGCAAATCCGTGCATTCCACCTCAGTGAGTGCTTCCAACAAGGCCTGCAATGCTTCATCGAAAATCTCTGCATGTTGAACCGAGAGTTTAGATGGATCGTTGAGGAATTGTTTCGCAAAAGATAAGGCTCCAATCTCAAGAGCATGAGCATGACGGGGAGCATATTCCGGGTGTTCGCGAACGATGGTAGAGAGGGAAAGGAAGCTAGGAAGTTCCAGGTGTCTATGAACAATTGGCGCGTGTTCGTCAACAGATTGAGGGGCGTAGCCCTCAGCATATCCCGTGAACTCAGGGATTGCGAAGCTCACGTCTTCAACCGATTTAAGTACCGGAGGGGAACGTCTCGAGGGAGACGAGAGAAGCGAGGGTGAACGAGGCGGCGGGAGTGAACCCTGTGTACCGGGATCAAACGGGAACTGAGTCGGAACAGGATCCTGCGGTGGTCCGGGACTCTCGTTTGGATGAACAATCGTGGATGTAGCGACAGGATTATCGGCAGCGTGATCTGCTGAATTGTCCGGCGTGTTCTGAACAGAGCCGTGCCTTCCCTTCTTATTCTTCTTCTTGTTGTTCGTCATGATGAAGGATGGTTGAAGGTGAGTGGCGAAGTGTATCAAAGGGATAAATGCTTAGCGGATTTCCCAATGTGTCCACCAATGTTAAGGATACGGTCGATCCGCGAGTTCTTCGTGGAAATCCGCAAGCGAAGGGTGATGCCAAAATACAGTAGCGTTCCGCTTTACTGTATTTCTCCAGCAGAGAAGTAGACTAGTAGCGTCAAGCTTTACTAGTTACTTGAGAGTAGATTGAGTGTTTGCACACAAAAGTGGGTTGAATGTAAGATGATATTCAACTGAAGTATCTACGACTTCTTATACATGGTAGGGAGCTTCTGAGACAGGGATATGTGACATAGGAAACTAGGTAGGGTCTCAGGATAGGAATGATGAGGAGAGGAATGGAATGTAGAGTCAAGGGATAAAAGATAGACATAGGAACAATGTTCAAGACTCACGATCGTAGACTTGGAGCCGAGACGTCCGTGCACCAAGACGTCTGTGATACATGACACCTGCTCTTTTGCCAAGTCCTAGGCCACCACCTGTTGATAAATATTTCAGAAAGGGACAACCTTAGTTGGCAAAGTTGAGTAAATGATCGGAAATCTAACCAAGGTAAGGTATGCGCAGGAATAGAGTGAGTCGCGCGGAGCGCGGGATTTTTTTGGAATGTATGTCGGTCTTGGGAGCAGTTTTCAAGCCAAACGCGTACGGGAGGTCAGGACACTTTAGCACAAGAAATTGACCTGTGAACAGTGAGCATTGTCTTTTCTCGGCTCCAGGGTGAAAGAAAACTTAAAAAACACTCCCAGAGTCAGAAATACGGTAATCAGTCCCCCTACAACTGAGAGAGACGTGACGCGGTCGCGTCATTTGGTTCAGTTTGCAACGCCTTCGCCCAGTTGCCGGCGTTGACGTGAGAGAAAGGACAAAGATCAAGAGGTGTCAGATCTCTGGATCTGGACCCCCATCAACCTCACGTGTTTGACGTCGCTTGAGAGGGGGCCAAATATTTTTATTTGGTTGGTCGGCAGGATCAAAAACGAGAACACCTCTGCACGACCCATTTGTATCAAGATTTGGTGCCCAGAGTTCTCCGGAGACCCATAGCATAACCATGTAGCTTTATTTTGTCTTACAATTATTTCTTCACGTCGATTCAAGTCCGTATCACGTCCTCAAACAAATAATAATACTTATTTGGCCCCCTTTTAATGCACGTGCTGTTGATGGGGGTCCAGATCCAGAGATCTGATACCTCTTGACAAAGATCTTGAAAACCATTCGCTGGTCCTACAGTGTAGTAGGTAGCCACTTCCCATTTCCGCATTTTCTGTACAACAACAGAGCGTAGAGATATACGTTTTTTCTAGTGTATACAATGTGTCTCCCCCTTTCAAATTTGGAATTCGACTGACGATGAGGCAAGGAAAAAGATAGTGAAGTTTTGGTCACAAATGTCACGCGGAGGGTTCCTTGGTTAGCTCGCTCCTGCTCTGTCAGAAGCCAAGTGGCATTGAGTTTTTGAGCCATACTTGATCTAGTCTACTCATATGGCAGTAAAATGTCTATATGGCACATATTTATACAATTTGGAAGCATAAGAATGGGCGAACTCCAGTGCAATTTCAAGGGTCATGTCACACTTTAGGGCCTGATCGGGCCCGCGGTCTAAATAGACGGCTCAGCCAAATTTCAGCCGTCCGGTAACTCGGCCATTTCGGCCGTTAACCCAAAATCACGCCGTGACAATGGCAGTCATCAACACTCAATGTGGGCAGCGTCAAGACCATCCCGCCCTTCATCCCGCCCCTTCCGCACTTTGCTCTATCTCTCTCCGTGAATTGGGGAAAAAGAGTTTTCTTGGACAAGAATTCAAAACAAATACATATATTCTTATCTATTCACGCGCGCCGGCAAAGAAGTAAAAAATGAGGCTAAAACAAGGTCCTCGTCGTCGAGGGCGGGGAGCAGACAGCGCCGACGATGACTTGATGTTGCCAGCTCACGATAGCAACGGTGTTGCGTTATGGTGACTGATGTGACCTCCCTACCATACCGTACGGTAATTTAGACCGCGGGCCCGATCAGGCCCTTAGCCTGTGAAAAGGACCAATCAATTTATAGTCCGCCGTATCTTGTCCGTATCTGCTACAGTTTGGGTATAGAATCGTAGATACGATCCTCAACTATCTTATGAGAATTAGTTTCAGCCATAACACGGTAAAAGGAGACGAGAAGTGGACAAAAGAAAAGTGATCATTGCCGAATTAGGCAGCTGATGCAGGTCTTGCTCGTACCACAGACACACAGGTGGGCTCAAACTTTTGAGACTGCACATAGGCTCCATATCATTAGGCTGAGCAAAAAGAATCCAATTACAAGCTGTTGTGGATAGCCAGAAAACAAAAATAATCAAGGAACCCTCCCTATCCAAGGAACCCTACTACACTGTATGTCTTTATCTCCGAAAGACATAGGCGGCTTCGATAGTCAAATCAAACAGAAAAACACATCGTTTTGAGCGTTAGAGGAAGCTTTGAGCTACAAAACGAGGTACGAGAGCTCCCATTAAATCATTGAATGTCCCTCTCTTTTTCCCTCTTTTTCTCTTTTTTCGTTTTGAAAAAACGCGATTTATTCCCTCCCATCCACAGACATAGTACATGAGCCGTGACCCCCCTTGGTGGTTCCGGTCAAGAGAGACTCCACGTGGTTTCTGCCACGTATGAACGCACCTCATCCATGGCTGGCGGCGTCCCAGAATTTACAAGCTCCACTGGTTGTAAATCGGGCGAACGTTTTTGATTTCTCTTCCTAGTCCGCGAATGACGGTCACCATTATATCGCAGAGCTCAGCGCGCGCTTCATCTGCCACCTGTTTTGCTGTGTCGCAGCCCGCACCAAAACCGATATGCCCCTGCCCAGTTTCATAAGTGCAGTGTTGCAGCGTATCCGCGTGCACTGCAATGTTCCCTACGTAGCCTTGGTTTTGCTCCAACGTTTAAAAGCACGATTCCCCCAAGCTCGCGGATCGTCCGGTCATCGACTCTTTCTTTCTACGCTCATGATTGCATCCGAGATGGTATGCGATGCTAGCTTCTCTAATCTTTCATGGAGTATTGCCGCCCAAAACATATTCCCTCTCCGGGAGATCAATGCAATGGAACGTCATATGTGTAATCTGTTAGACTGGGAACTCAACGTTGACAGCCGCATTTTGCGCAATTTTCAGGCTATGGTTCGACAGGATCTTTCGTCTTGGTCGAAAAGACCATACCCTACGTATTCTCTTGCCACCGTTTCGAGGCGGGCCGCTCCCGCGGACGCCTCGCGTTTCCTTCCCCCAGGCCTGGTTTCCAATAGGATTGGCCTGAGCTTCACGAGAGAGAGGATTCGTAAGCAAGCCATTGATATATTGGGCATGAACTTCAAAACGAAGCTCGCTGCACTCCGCTCAAAGGCGAGGGAGCCAAGGCAGCCCCTACATAACTACAGGATACAGAACAAAACCGTAGCTATGTGAGTGCGCAGAAAATAGCAAAACTAACTAGGAGTGGGTGGGTGGGCACGAGAAAAGAGGGATGACGGCGACGGGGGGAGAAGACTAGTAGCAGGGGACGAGACTCAGGGTCATGGAGGGGGACTGGACAAGGGAAAGTCTCAAAGAGACGGAGTCGCCGCGCCAAAAGCGCGATGTGCGGAGGTGGGCGAGACGAAGAGAATGAGGAGACATGTGACTGATGAGATCACCTTTTGCCAATCCCCTTGGTCTGCCAGACCATCCAGGATTGGCCTGAGCTTCACGAGAGAGAGGATTCGTAAGCAAGCCATTGATATATTGGGCATGAACTTCAAAACGAAGCTCGCTGCACTCCGCTCAAAGGCGAGGGAGCCAAGGCAGCCCACAACCAACAGCTCACCATGAAGCAGCCACAGGCGGGCGAAGACAGGGTGAAGCACCACAGGCTCCACAAGAAACTGAGGGGAATGGACAGCAACAAGGGGAGGGGAGGGGAGAGGAGGGGGGGGGAGGGGGAGAGGGGCAGGGGTGCTAGGAACGCACAATGACAATAGAGGGGGGCAGTGACGGCGACACGGGCAGGGCGGGGTACCGGACTTGGGGAGGGGCCAGTGGGGATACAGCTTTGCTAGCGTGAGCCACCGGAACCTCGAAAGGGCATCTGCTACGGAATTTTCGTCTGTTGGGATCCAGACAGGGCGGAAAGTGAAGTCCTTCTGAACAGCAAGGAGAGCGAACTGGCGGAAAAGCGCTTGGGTAGGAGGATGATCAATAGAGCCAGACTGCAGACAGGTAGAGATGGCCTCGTTATCAATACGAAAGATAACCTCCAACCCAGCCCAACAGTGACCCCAGACCTCCGCTGCCCGTAGCACAGCACGCATCTCCTTCCAATGGATTGGATGGCGTTCATACTTCACCGGAACAGGTTCAGTGAAGAAAAGGTCACCACCTCCCCAGTAACCGCCCAAACCCAGCTTACCACTAGCATCCGTGAAGATCTCGATGGTGGGACGCGGGGGGTCCAATGGCGAAAATGCCATTGAAAGACGGGAGGAAGGTGTTCCACCACGCAATATCGAGTCGAGCAGAGGAAGGGAGACGGCGGCGCTGGTGACGGGGGAGAAGTGAAAGGCGGCGCATGAAGTCCCGGATACGGCGGGTGAAGAATCGTCCAACGGGAATCACTGACTGAGCAAAGACGAGATGGCCACAGAGTTTCTCTAGGTCATGGTAGCTGGCAGTCCGACGAGACAGGCACCCATCCAGAAAGACAAGGAGGCGAGCAAGCTTATCTTTGGGCAGACGAGCCTGCATAGCAATGGTGTCCAGCTCAATGCCAAGGAACTCAAGGCAGTGGGTCGGACCCTCCTCCTTGTCGCTGGAGATTGAGAAGCCTAGCTCCTCCGCAACTGCCCGGAAGACAGCACGACCATGACGAGCATACTCCACACCCCTGGAAGCGGGGGGTGACATTGAGCCAATCATCTAGGTAGTGCTGAATAAGTGCCATGACCTCATCCCGAGAGAGGAGGACCCAGTGATGGGCCTCCGCAAAGTAATTGTAGATGCGGGGTCCCGTACGAACCCCAAAGGGCAGGAAGATGTCGAGGAATAGACGCTTTAACCACTCAAAGCCCATCAGGTGTATATGATCAGGGTGAATGGGAATATGCCTAAAGGCCGCCTCAAGGTCTGCCTTGTAGAGGAAAGACCGTTCGCCAGCCTGCCGGATGCGCTCAATCGCCCCCATGACAGCCTCATACACCAGATGGCCAAACTCCGCTGGGATAGCGTCGTTGACGGATGAGCCAGGAGGGTACGAGAGATGATGGATACGACGACGCTTCTCACTATATTTCTTGGGCACGGAGCCCAGCGGGGACAGGACAGGCTTCACAGCAGAGTCTGTGATATCGACAATACGCCCCAGAGAAATCTCGTGAGCAATGTCTTTATCTACTGTCTCGGGAAATGCAAGTGCAGAAGGAAGAGGGGCAGGGGCAGAGGAGGAGGGAGGAGGCATACTTGCAGGATCTACGCCTAGAAGGACACCATGGCGGATGGCAGAGACGAGGGTCTCAGCGAACACTCGATCTGGGTAATCAATGAGGGCGTGCGCCCAAGCCTCGGGGCGCAGCTTTGAGGGCGGCATTGGCTTTGAATGAGGAGTCGTGAGCGGAAAGAGGAGGTCTGTATTAGGGCGTGCTGGAGGAAGCAGTGGTGGTGGTGGCACCTCAAAAGTGGGAGCATGGTCAGATTCCACAATTTTGGCAGATGATGGGGGAGACAAGACTTCCCTGCTCGATTCCGAGCGAGGAGAGCCAGAAGCATCTCCCCCTCGCTCACCCGGCTTCACTAACACGCCAGCAGGGGGATTTTCCTGAGGCGGAATAGGGCCGAGCCACATCTGGGGGCGTTGACATACGACGAGGGCATGAAGGTGCGATATGGGCACGCTCTCCACAATGAGAGCAGACATGGCGACGAGGACATCGACGTCGACCATCCCAGCAACCCCCAACACGGTTGTGGCCCCAACAGATCTGTGTACGCACTGGAGCCCCAGCAATCATCAAGATTCTACCATCGTTTGGAGGAGTCCATGGTCCCCGGTCGGGGGTCCCCCAGCGCAAGAAACCATCAACATTGATAAGTCTGGGGAGGGGCCGAAGAGAAGGCATCGAGGTCGACCAGCCGAAGGTGGGGGAGAAGACGAGAGAGCGGCGTGAGCACCCAGAAGAAAGGCGGAGAAAACACGAGAAAAGAGGGATGACGGTGACGGGGGGAGAAGACTAGTAGCAGGGGACGAGACTCAGGGTCATGGAGGGGGACTGGACAAGGGAAAGTCTCAAAGAGACGGAGTCGCCGCGCCAAAAGCGCGATGTGCGGAGGTGGGCGAGACGAAGAGAATGAGGAGACATGTGACTGATGAGATCACCTTTTGCCAATCCCCTTGGTCTGCCAGACCATCCATGATCAGGCTCGCGGACGGGCTACCGCATGGGCCGATTTTGGTCGTCCCCCCGTACCGTGGCAGTCCTGCGCCGCCGGCACCCACCCCGTCAGCATCGTCATCTCCGGCAGCGTCGACTTCGAGTACATGCGCAGAAAGCTCACCCTCATCTGCGTCGCCTCAGACTCAAGGGGTGTTCACCGGCAAAAGCCGAGACACAGCCTTGGGAGGGAGGGTGGGTCCTGGAACTCTTATTTCACTTTTTGGACAAAGTTGCAGAATGCTTCAAAAACACGTTTGGGAGGGTCAAGAAAAAAAGAGCAAAAAAATGTAATATATTACATAATACTAACCATCCGCCGAGTTCCCCGACCCAAGCCAGATGCAGGAAATCTTCTGCCAGAAAGACGCAAGAAACCAAGGGATCATTTTGCTACGGTTTTTTTGCGGCAAAATATTCCCAAACCAGGTACTTTCGAGCAAAAGTATCCTCGGATCGTGAGAAAGCTGTCAATAAATTACTGTATTAGGCAAGCTTACATCAGCATTACGTAGCCAGGGAGGGGTCAGAAGGGTCTTAAATCACTTTTCCGACGTTGTATGGAAAATTTTAAGATTGAATACCCCTTGCTCAGACTCCTCACGAATCATCTGGGTCCCACCATCAGGACTGTTGTATTGGTCTGTTGGCAAGTCCCTCGACCCGCACAACCGGTTTGTATGCAAAGGCTGTTCCTGCTCTATGGTGAGGGCTTTGAACCCCCCGTGCCACAGTATCATACGTACAGTTCCGGACAATCAAAACTCGACAAATTTATCGACCTTTTCCCATCCCGATATGTATCGGAATGAGTTCAGGCACCTGCTAAATTTTTTGGGTGATAATCAGAATCGAGATATCCGCTATCTTTAGTGGTTGGTGGGCAAAATTTTGGCCGGACAAGGAAAAATCACGAAATATTGATTTGAGCTCTTTTTGTCACGAATGAATAGCGATCTTAGATGATCGGTATTGACAAACATTGATTGTCATTGAATCATCACACGTACGTACTACAGTTGCGGCAAAATCAAATGTCCCTACTATAAAAGGAAATTCAAATCAAACCCGACCTTTTGCCCAATCACACATACTTTGTAGCAGATTTCTGGCGATAAAAAGAATGAGGAGACATCTGGGACCTACCCTGGACCTTTAAAGTTTTGATTTCACCCAGTAATGAGCAATGAGAGTTCGTTGTCCAAACGTGCATAATTGTTTTGAATTGAAGCAATTTCCAGCATCAACCGAAGTCTTCGGCTCGAATGCGCGATAGCGTCAGATTTTCGGGTCCAATTTTCTTCGTGTGTGTATGGCTCAAGATATAGATGACTAAGTACTAAGAATAGACTCGCAAAACCAAATTTGAACCAGTCTTACCAGCCGCCAAACGAGCCGCCAGACAGCATAGCCGCTCCAATCCGCATGCCATTAGAGCCGCCAGGTGGCTTCTGGTGGCTCACCGCAAACTCTCTAATGCTGCTGGGTCTGCAATGGAGCGCTTTTGAGATCCAACAAGGAGGCTGCAATGTCCCCATCAACACTCTCAGCCCACTAGAACCGAAGTACGGAAAAAACAAAGTAATTTGAGTCACAGACTTACGCTTTCATCAGCAATACCTGGGCCCCCTACGGAGTCCTATGTAGCGCACTGTAGCACCTGTAGTCGTTGTAGTAACTGTAGAAAGGCCCCCGTGTTGATAGGCGTGTGTAGAAACGGCTAAATCTACGTACTAAGGCTTCCATAGAAACCCTGTAGGACACTGTAGCTGTAGTTTTTGCGCCGCCGCCATACTAGAAAAAAAGGATTTTCCACAGCTCAATTGCAGGGCAGAAATATGCGGGAGAAATGAATATATTGCTACTACGCTGTACAGATACATGGTATTCAACGGGAACAAGAACACTTGGCTACGGCAGTACGTGGGGCGCCGGAGAAAGATAATAGTGAAAACGAAAGCAAAAGCAAAACGTGTACCGGGGTTCGCACCCCGACGTTCCAGCAGCCACGGCATTACGCCGAGCACAGTAACCACTACACCAGTGGTGAATGATAGAAGGAAGCTGACGTGTGTATCCATGCCAAGGGTATTCCGATCCGCGAAATCCGGATATCACCTCGAATTTTCTTTTTTCAGCGACTTCGGCAGACCCCTCCCCTCATGGTTGCCGTAATATTCCCATATGCGGCAGCTTCACGTAAGTTTTTCCCACCGGCTAAATTGTTAGCTTTATCAAGTTTATGTATTTTGCTTAACATCAGCATTTGAAGCAAAGAACCTGTTGTTTTGCACATTTCCATGTACCTGCACTGTGCAAATTTGATATTTCTGAATGTCAGCAACCTGTCTTCTGGACCAAACAACAGCATACTCACTGATAGCCGAGGCTGCCGAGAGGCTCGACAGTGGTCAAACCGATCTGACGGTGACAGTAGTGGCCAGAGTTGGACCTGAAGCACTGAAATGCCAGAATAAGACCGTAGAACAGCGTACATAGCATATTTGCTGTATACAACACTTAGAACCGAGTTCCAAAATTCTGTATGAAAGTTTTTTTTCAGGCTGAGGGGACCCCCCCTCCCCTACATCTATATAAGGAAATTTCTTATCTTGGAAGGCCCTTGATCCATGCGGCCTGCGGCCGAAATTTCCTTTTTAGGAAAGTCATTGCGGGGGGGAGGCGTGCGCCAGCCACATCGGATCGCCATCCTCATTACGATTTGCATGACTATCTCGGAAACGGCACGTGTTCTACTTTCCCAGCATCGTCCACTGCGTTCATCTCCTTCCTGAAGCCTTAAACTCTTCCCTTCCTCCAAGCACTCTCCTCTCTGCATGGGAACCTTCGGTGTCATATATTCACCCTCACCCCGGGGTCAAGTTACACAGGTACGACGACCTCGCCGATATTGCTGTGTAATTCACAATTGACCAGAGGCTCCCGATCTCACCTATTCTCATCTCATGCTTGGCAAGCAAGGGGATTCATATTCTCCCCAACAGCCGAGATCTGGAGCTGTGGTGCTCACATACCTTTCTTTGATGGCCTTGTCTCACTGTTGTCAGGCTAGTCCCGCTCCCTGCGGACGGCTCTAAACCCGATCTCCCCCTTCGATTGCTGATTGCATTAGCGATATACGGAGTCCTTCGAAAGCATTGACATTGGGTTAGATATACGACGCCCTGATTTCGCAGTTCCCGTGGTTCAGAACACATAACAAGGAGGGGACATGGAAGGTATCTCCCTGTCCCTTCTTTAGAAGTTTATTGACCGTGTTCAATCTTCAGTTCGCCACTCGCTCTCACGCAATGGCGAATTTGTGAATATCAAACAAAGCCGAAGCCGGAGAGGAATATGGACATTAATGGCTTGATCGCAATATTAGAGAGTTTGCGGTGAGCCGCCAGATGGTTCTGACGGCATGCGGGGTCGTCTGGCTTGTTTCAACCGGAAAGCCCCGCATTTTGGATGGCAATCACAGCTGGCTGCTCGCCACCGGAATCGGGTTGAAAAAGCCCGTCCAAGTGTCATATTGCGGAATAAACGAAGGGAAAAAAGTGTTGGATTATCAAGCCGAATCCCATAAGCTCCACTGAATTTGTGATCCGCCCGAGTTTGCTGATAAAGGCCGAGTTGAAGAATGTTGAAGAGCATTGTAGAATATTCTGGTATATGGACATTGTAGAGTATATAAGCTGGGTAGATTAGCAGCTAATAATTAGTTTACCAAGTTCCAAGTTCTCTGAAGTGTGAAAAGTAGGAGGAGAGGGAAGGGGTGAGACCAGTATGCTGGCTCGACTCAGACACAGATGGACGCAGCGGACAAGAAGCGACAAGTGTATTGATACGCGATAGTACATCAATACCAAAGCACGCCGAAACAAACTACGTATTCTCACACTCCCACCTGATGAGACGTGCGAGACGAGGAAAAACAAAAGGCGAAAAACAACTCCCACCGGAACCAAAGTCCATCAAATCCGAAGCGGGATCTGAACATTTCCACCATCTTCATCGTCACTGTATGCATCACCCCACATATGCACCTCCACCTCAGGAGCGTGCGCGTGCGCCGCAGACTCAGTGCGGTTCCGAGGGGTGTTCCCCATGACCCAATCCTTGATGTGCTGGGGCATGTCGTGGATGCAGCGCGCAGCAATATGACCCGAGCGACCGCAACGATGACAATGGCTCTCGTTAGTGGGGTCGCACCAACGGTAACCGTGATCGTCAACACCGTCTCGACTAGCCGAACCAGATCCTCCACCGCCACCACCTCTCCTCCCACCCGAACCGATGCTCAAATGACGTGCCGCCATCGCAAGATTCAGGTCATCATCCTCCTTAACGGGGGGTTTGACCCTAGCACTACGTAGAGTTGCAACAACGTCTTTGAGCGTCAGTTTGTGGGGTGTGGCAGTGATGGCAGTACGGACGGTGTCCCAGGAAGAATGGAGGTTGAGAAGCAAGACGTCAATGGTCTCTGTGTCGCTGGGATTACGATCCAAGCCTTCAAGAGCTTTGCGCGCGCGGTTCACCTTGCTGATGAAGATGTCGATAGGAGCGTGGGGGTCGTGTTGCGCTTTTTGGAAATTGGCGGTGGCAATGAGACGACTACCCACATTGGATTCTTGAAACCGGTCCTTGAGCTCTGTCCAAGCAGCAAGAGCAGACTTTTTATCCCGGATGTAGCCCTTGTAGTCACGGCCAACGTGGGAATAAATGTGCCAGACAAGCTCCCGGTCGATGTCGGCTTTATCTGTGGGGACTTTGTCGACGTCAAGAGTCATGTATTCGGCTCCGCAGCCTAGAAAGAACATGGCGAAGGTATCGCTCCAGTCTCCCCAATTATCCTCCTTCAGATCCTCGACGCCGTTTAGACCATGGAGAACGGCGGTAGGAATAGGCATGGTGGGGAATCGGGAGCGTGGGAAGAAAGTTTCCGCAGTAACGTGGCGAAAAAGGAAGTCGCGAGAAAGGGAGAGAGAAGAAGAAAGCTGGGAGGAGCAGAGAGCACTCGGAGGCCCAGAACCTGTGAAAAGTAGGAGGAGAGGGAAGGGGTGAGACCAGTATGCTGGCTCGACTCAGACACAGATGGACGCAGCGGACAAGAAGCGACAAGTGTATTGATACGCGATAAGGAGGAGAGGGAAGGGGTGAGACCAGTATGCTGGCTCGACTCAGACACAGATGGACGCAGCGGACAAGAAGCGACAAGTGTATTGATACGTGATAGTACATCAATACCAAAGCACGCCGAAACAAACTACGTATTCTCACATGAAGCTCACTTGGGTGCTCACCGACCGATACATAACCTCGGAACGAGAATATTTGATTTCTCTCACAACAAGAACCAGCGATAGACTGTTGAACGCGTGAGACAGTGTGACATCTTGTGACGGCGTAATGATCCGGACCTTCTTTCCTCTTGACCACGACCACACTCCGCCACCTTGCCCACGTAGCGGCCGCCAGAGCTGCGAATCCACCCAGAAAACAACCGCAAAACTTTCTCAGGCTGTTTCTTCTCCCCTGGCTGCCATTCTCACATCCTTCCTTGTTCTATCTCCCCGCAAAAATCAAGATGTAGCTTCAGCACTGGACAACTCTTCGCGGTCGTCAGCTCTGCTGTCTTCCTCTTGCTATCGAAACAGCATATGTCTTTCAATTATATATGTATCCTTATGCCATCGAGGGCTGCGATCTCTCGACGTACAAGTCGAATTTGTCGGTTCGTTGCGACGCGGAGAAGAAATCAAGACGGACGTTTTGGCTCGAGGTCCTCAAGTTAGTGGCTACACAGGAGCTTTACCACAGGAACTAGGTGCGTCATTCTCATGTCCGCTGGCTTGTTCTGTATAGCCCCTTTTCTGTAATTCGTTCTCGCTCTCGAAAGCATTCTACGAATATTTCTGGATGTAATCATGTTTCGAAGCCATCGAGGGCTCATCCAACTGTACTGCAATTTGCTCTGTCCTTCTCTCGACGGCGACTTGTTTTGCCATCGAAGGCTCTCACGCTTTCGAAAGCGACCCACCTCTCAGCTCTCGAAAGCGAATCAATCCTGGCCATAGAAGGCCCATACTTCTTCTTCTGCCGATATAAAATTTCTCTTTCTGAGTTTTCAATACTCGGACATCTTCGCACTCTCCTATTGTAGGCTTGGACTCATTCTGCTATCCTGCTATCGAAAGCAATCTTCTCTCTCCGAGTCATCGAGAGCTCTTGTCGCATTATTTCTATGTCGGTTTATTTCGCCATCGAGTGCAGCTCGAGAGTGTTGTTGCCTAGACCATCAAAGGCTCTAATTCACTAGGAGTTGATTTCCTTTTCTCGGCTGCGAATTGCCATCAGAGGCCTATAGCTCCCTCGAAGTGCATTCTCTATGTGCATCGCAATACATGGCACTATGAAGTTGTCGTACCTCTTTCCACTGGCTCATGTGATGTCCGTCATAATTTTCTGCCAGATTGTTTGTTCGCGACACTGTGCTATCGAAAGCCAGTTGTTTTATTTCTCGGTTCTACTCTTGACTCACGGTAGTCTGAGATCGGATTATGCATGGAATCCTCGATTTGGCGTCACTCGCGGACGCAGCCGAAATGTGAACACAATCGTCGCTTATATGGAATCTACGTTTGCATATTCGAAAGCCAGTGACACCTCAGGCTGCAGATCATGGATTAATCTCGAACAGCGTGCTGTAGTAGCACCTTATGGATCAATGCGCCGTCTCCGCGCGTACGTGTTGTATCTGACGCCTCGGCTCCACTATCATTCGCGTCTAGCAGATAGTTGAATTCAACAATTCATCGATGCATTACTGCAGGCAATTTGTTCCATGTAGTGATGCTCCATCGCATAATTGTCTGACCTGTAGTGTTGGTTTAAAGGCTTTTAAATACCTTCGCTCAATCCGGCAATCCGTTTCATTCCATACGCTTGCCCGTGGGTTTCGGCTGATGTATGATGGATGGGAATCGGACTCGAGCCTCGAACCTGGTCGTATTTGTGGATCCTAGAATCTAATCGGTCTCCGAGAACCGTCCCCATTCTCTGGCGTAGTACTGGACCGCGGTTTTACCGGTGTCCAACCTTAGACTAACTTCTCTGCTCCGAATCTGACGTTGAGTCCGACTTCCAATGTGGTTTGGGCATTCAAGCTCAAGAATCTCTTCGTCATGCCTCTCTGCATTCACATATCCAAGCACATGCGCGTTAATGACAGTGTGTGCCTACTTTCGTTTCCGTCAAGCTGGATTCGATGATCGACTTGAATTGATAAACCTCCGAGTCCTTGTGTTGACTTCACCTGGCTCTTCCTAAACGGCGGAGCCTGGGCCACTCTTTGACTTTGCTTTCAATCTGGTCAATTGATTATTTATTCACTGGACCCAAGAATCGCTCGAGGGCACTGTATAATCTGCCTAGATGCTCCGCATTGCGATCTATCAATTAACATTCGGTTTCCGAACGACTTTGTATTCGTTGAAACATCTGTTTCAAGTTCAGCTTAAGATGATACGCTTTCCGGCGCCTGATAACACCTTCTTCAACCATCTACGTCTCAAACTCGAGTCCATATGTTAACCTTTCAAATGGATCTTTCTAAATCTCGGATTTTCACTGTTCGTATGGAAAGGGAAATATTTCTCGTGCTCGGCTTACTTGGTTCAACTTGTCGCTAAATACAGGAACTTCTTGTTCGCTATATCTGTTCTATCCTTCGGGCTTTCGTCCCTTGGAGGTTGACCTGTCTCCCTCTCTTTGTCATGTTTTCTGGTCCTTCAAGTTGTACGCATTCAGGCTCTCTGAATGATCCATCCAAATTAACTGCAATACAAATTTCGGCCCTTAACGCGCCGTATCCGATCTCCAATTTCTACTTCAGACTTCACCCGTAAATCTCCCAAAGCAAACCATCCCCGGATCGTAACTCTAGGCAACCATGGAAGCATTTCATATCGCTCCCCCACTCTGTTGAATTTCGCTGCACCTCAGCATTGGCGCATATCAGATCGGGACTGCTGGATTCTCCGAGTTCAGAATTTGCATGCTCGGCGTTTATAAATTATTTCGGGGCACCGAACGCTTCTGATCTGTGAATCCCAAGGGACACCGTCTATGTGTACAGTCCTTATGCGAACTTTCGGGTCACTTTACAATCTTCGTGCCTACGTTCAAGAGTTTTGGATTCTTTGATCTTGGCAATTCCCCTTGATTTCTCTGCAATTCCAGGCTCCACATCCGCCCTTCGATTCGTCCAGAACACTAGATTATTCTCGGCTAATCTTCTATATATGGCTTCCATCTTCTTTCACTGAAGCCTCATTCGAATGAACCTCGTTGTCACGCTGTTTGTGGAAACTCGAGCTTTGAAAAATGCGCTCTTACTTCCAGACTGCTCAAGCAATGGGCAGCCCTTTCATATTGAAGATCATTTTCCTTCTCGCTGCTCCGAAGCCACGCCGAATCTACTTCTCTCTCTCGATTCTAAATCGTCAAAATTCTGCTTCTTCTGAAATCACTGCATATTTGTTCTCGGCCTCCAGTTCACTCGTTTGCCGGACTTTCAATGTCTCTCCTATCTTGTTCTTGACTGGGAAGCGATTCATTCACCTTACCTTGCTCGAAAATGCACTCATCTCGATTTCTGCGAGTCATTCAGCATTCCAGTCACAGAAAATTTCTCTTGCCTTCATGACTTGATATTTATCTCGCCGCTGACTTTGTTGGGTTAGCCGTGGGCGACGGTGATGCCCTCGTCTGGCGTCTCATCCTTGGGTTCATTCTCAGCCTCACCATCGCCCTACGACCTGGAGATCAGCGGTTCGGGAAGTCGAATCTTCCGCTGCTCCTCCATCCCCAGCAATATTCTGCGGCTGTTCCCTTCAACCCCTCCTGTGTGAATGAAGCGCGGAACAAGAGCGATAGACTGTTGAACGCGTGAGACAGTGTGACATCTTGTGACGGCGTAATGATCCGGACCTTCTTTCCTCTTGACCACGACCACACTCCGCCACCTTGCCCACGTAGCGGCCGCCAGAGCTGCCAATCCACCCAGAAAACAACCGCAAAACTTTCCCCACCCACCCGCACCTGTAGTGTACTCACTTTGTATTAGTATTGCCTGTCAATAAGGGGAACAGCGTGCAGGTAGGGCGGTGGTGGGGGTTCATTCTCAGCCTCACCATCGCCCTACGACCTGGAGATCAGCGGTTCGGGAAGTCGAATCTTCCGCTGCTCCTCCATCCCCAGCAATATTCTGCGGCTGTTCCCTTCAACCCCTCCTGTGTGAATGAAGCGCGGAACAAGAGCGATAGACTGTTGAACGCGTGAGACAGTGTGACATCTTGTGACGGCGTAATGATCCGGACCTTCTTTCCTCTTGACCACGACCACACTCCGCCACCTTGCCCACGTAGCGGCCGCCAGAGCTGCCAATCCACCCAGAAAACAACCGCAAAACTTTCCCCACCCACCCGCACCTGTAGTGTACTCACTTTGTATTAGTATTGCCTGTCAATAAGGGGAACAGCGTGCAGGTAGGGCGGTGGTGGGGGTTCATTCTCAGCCTCACCATCGCCCTACGACCTGGAGATCAGCGGTTCGGGAAGTCGAATCTTCCGCTGCTCCTCCATCCCCAGCAATATTCTGCGGCTGTTCCCTTCAACCCCTCCTGTGTGAATGAAGCGCGGAACAAGAAGGTGAACAATACGGCCGGCGATGTGGACAGAAGCGCATCTGAATCAACTCATTTCCCTCCCCTGCCTGCATCCGATCAAACTAGACATCGCATAATTACAGGGCTTTTCAACGAGTTCGTACTCCAAGCATTTGAAGAGGCAGGATGTCAAGTTTGCGGCTTTTGCATCAGCAATTCCTGGGCCCTCTATGTAGCGCTATGTAGCGCCTGTAGAGCCCTGTAGTGACCGTAGTTACTGTAGACAAGGGTACCCTCTTTGTAGAGCTCTGTAGAACGCCTAACTTTACGAAGTCCTCTGTAGAAACCCCGTAGAAACCTGTAGTACAGCTGTAGTGCCTGTAGAATTTGTGCTGCCCCACCAAAAAAAAAATTGAAACTCAATTTACAAAGCTCAATCGCGGGGCCACAGTAATGAGAAAAATACATATATTGCTAAGTACGAGAAACAAATACATTGTATCGAGGGATTTCGACGCCTGACTTTGTGATCTGCTATCTGGAAACCATGCAATAAGCAGGCTGTTTGAATCAAACAGGCAAGGTGACTCACGGTGTCGCCAGCATGTACCAAACCCCTTGATGAGATGCGGATATCAGTCTGCCGTGAAGAGATACACATGTCAGCGAAACTATGAGAATACTGTAGCCTTGTGTATGGGTGAAACGGACTTTCGAGCGTGACCTGAAACGCAAGGCGTGAAACCAGAAACGACCTGGGAGTTACGCGTGACACCTCAAAAACTTTGAAACGACTGCAAGAAACAGCTTCAAAATAGTGGCTAGAAACGACAGTTCTCGAGGTAAATATTGATTTCGAGCTTACAATGACTGCCAGGACCTTCTTATCTGGGTAAAAAATTAACTTGAAGCTAGGATTCAAAGGCAAATTTGTCAGTCCCGACCGTCCCACTGTCAAATACAGGCCAGAAATTCAACCAGGAGCATTGCTTTGGAATCCAGAAGAAAATTCGAACAGCAAAAAATAAATTCAGCAGCAAAATTGGATTTTTTGTCATTTCTGTGTCACGCACCTTTCAGTGAAACCAGCCCTGCGTTTCGCGTGACGGTTGAAACAAAACGGAGTCTGCGTGACGCGTTACGTTTCACCCATACACAAGGCTACAGTATAGCCCGACAGGGCCGACACGTACCGAAGGGAACTTTGTCGATGCACTCAGACTGATTGTTCTGAAAATCATGTTGAGAACGGCGCCGATGACAGAACGATAACTCACTAGTTGGCGGTTTGAGGCAAGAGTTGTTGCAAGGCGCAACGTGGGAGCGTCGAGTTTGAGGCAATTCGGCGGAGACTGGCGGGGTGGCTTGTAGAAGGAAGCGTCGGGAGGCGTAGCTTTGTGTATTGCACAGCTTGGTCGATTGCAAAGTTGTGCGTGGGCGTTGATAGACGAGACGGCGGGTGTAGGGACGTACACCCCGCTCCTGTCACGCCGGAACCGTTGACTTGCTGCTCTTCATACTATTGAGGTCAGGATTGGTTTCTTTTGTTACCAGTCCGGGTGGAGAAGAATACGTGGGTGGGGAGCGGGATCGACAGCGCGCACGTGTGAAAGTGTGAGAGTGTCGAGTCGAGGCGGGGTGCGGGCGATAAACGGATACAACAGAGTGGGTGATGCCTGGGAATGCCTTTCGACAGCAACTGAGCAAGAACAAAACAAAGGCAGGCTTTTTTTAGATATCGTGAGAAACACCGGTTCCATTTACCTCCATTATTGCGTTTGCGGAGGTCGAGGTTGCCTGAGGCTTTCGATAGTGTCCAGTAGGTGCTGAGGGAAGTTTACAGCCTGTGCTGGAAACAGGTATGAGCCGGCAGAGAAGGGCGGCAACTCAGCCATCATGGCGCTGGCTTACGGCTAGTCCCTCAGCCAAAGCTGGCCGACGGCCTAGCCACACCTGCCGGCGCTTCGGCTATGTCCGCGGCTGGACCTGGCCGAAGGCAGCCGCAGCATAGCCTCAGTTAGCCGAAGCTGCCACGATGCAGCCAAACCGAGCCTTTTGGCGTTGCTAGTCCTGAATGCAGTGCTGAGTGTATCTCAGACCTTGAATGAAAACTGAGGGAGAAATGTCACAGTGTGCAAAAGAATGTCACTGTGTAAAGCAGCGTCAAGATACTGTAGCTGATCTTCACGGTATTCCGCTAAAATACAATGTACAAAATGACCGTATAGCCTCCAAAACTTGGTCAACCCTTCTTAAGACCTTCAGGAACGACTCTATCAAATTTATTTCACAATATTTGACCCTCGACGAAAGTTATATGGGATACAAATTTAGGTGTGTAAAGGAGCGTCAAAATACTGTACACTCTAATGCAGTGAATTGGAAAAATAAATTAGGATTGACTGCTCCACACGGCCCATTGGTGCACTTTAGCTAAAGCCCCAGTACAACGAGCCCATTCAATCAATCGGAAGCCGTTCTTCCCATGTATCCTTTTAGAATCGGAGATGCCACTCCTCCCACATGAAATGGATTTCTTGACCTCTTTACAGGCAGTAACGGCCGCTGCTTCAAGTTATGGTCTTCTAAATCGAAACAACCCAGAAATGAGAGCCAGCAAATTGCCGATCCGGAAATCAAAGGCTGAGGTTGGTTTTCAAGTCATACATTACCTTGACTGAAAGGATCCCTAGAGTAAATCTGGGGCCTATAAAACGCAACATAAAGGAAAAAATGCTTTGACGAAGGCTGAAAAGGCAGCAAGAGCTGCTAGGGTGCGTCTTGCTACGTATATATCATAGGGTTTCCCGATCTAAGTTCGGTCGATTCGTAGCTAAAAGCAGCAGCAGTCAAAAAGCCAAGCTTGACTTGCTACACCCCCGTAGTCCCTCACATTGACTTTGTGATCTACGCGCGTAAAAAAGCGGCTCGCTGGGCACTCGATACCGACGTCTTTATTGTGCCTGTGGATATCAATGAACTAAAGAAACGGCCTAAAAATACGAAGGCACTCAAGGCTGAAGCGGCCGCGAAGGTCCAGAGTATGCGAGAGTCCTCAGCAGATGCTATGTCGGGAGTTTTCAAAGACATAAATGGGACGACTTTGGCTTGTGTTTTTGCTGCTCATGGAAGTGATTCGAGAATGATTGGAGTGAGTCCACATTGGGTAGCAAGATACTTGTTTGAACAAAGGCAAATAGCCTTATCCCGGGAGTCAGGAAAGAGCTGTAGAACACTACCCTCGCTTCCTGAGAACTGAGGAGAACTATGACGGCCTCAACGTATGTGGACGCAAAATTAAGTTCGATACTTCTGACAATCTTTCACAGCAATCGTTGATTCAAAGGACCTGGGAAGCAGCTCAGATGCTTCACGCCGTTGTTCAACCCGTGGCGCCAGAACGAGATGTTCGACATGTCGAGGATGACAAATTCATGACATACACCCCATCTGGCACAGCGGAGGTGGTATCCGAAAGAGCTGGAGTTACTCATCTCGTTCATTGCTGGCCTATGCAGGGGCACTCTGTGGGTTTTTCTGTTTCATTTACGTTGCTTACTTACCGCCATCGTCAGAAAGGACCCTTCATGCCTTCCAGCGATTTCTTCCGCGGCTGCCAAGCGGCTGTTGCCGTGCGCCACTACTTTCAGGCTACACAGGAGGTGGCTATCTACTTGAGCTGCATGTTTGAGGTGGCGTTCCCAGAATACTACTCCAAGTATTCGGCAGCATTCAAAGCTGGGGTCTGGGAGATAGCTGACCCAGGTCCCTGGATTGGCAGGGCAATTGTATATAAGTTGCAGGTTCTGGAGCACGTCGATGGTCTCGATGATGGCCCTACAGCGTCCTTCTGCGTGGGTGACTTTGCGGGCGGTGAACTGTACTTGTCAGACATCGATGTGAAGCTCAGGTACGGCAAAATATGTGCTTACACGAGCTCTCACTAAGCTTCAACAGTTACCGCCAGGGTGACATTATTATTTTTATGTCTGGTCTGCTCTACCATACTGTTGGGACGTGGAAATCGGGATCCCACATCAGTTCCAATGGAATCACCCCTGGACGAGTTAGCCATGTCTTTTTCTTTCCGCAGGCCTCGTTCAATGAGTTAAAGGACAAGCCCGGAAGCTGGATGGTGGCCACGATGGCTGGCGCAAACACGTGCTCTCTATGACGAATCAGAGCATGTGATTTCTCTTTTTGGTATCAGCATTTTTATACCGCAACAAGTAAACTGTGTAACTACTAAGACGCGGTGCTGTACTATAGTAAACTACAATACAGCAAATGAAATGGTTGGTGGCGTGTAAAATTCGAGCGGTGTTGGTAGAGTCTAGGTGGGTAGTGTCTTGCCGAGTTTGAGGGTACATGACGCCAATTCGAGGGAAACGAAAGCAGATTCAGAGAAGCTTGGAAGGGGAAGGACATGACCCGGGTTGAAGCACAGGACTTGGAGAGGACCAGGGGCGCGGGACGACGAGGGGGAGGACATGCGAGAAGGGAGGAGTTGGGGAGGGAAAAAAGGGCGTGATGTGGCGTGGCGATGTGAAGGTGAATCAAAATTCTGCGGCGGTCGCGAGCCGGCCCTGCCGAAGGCGGGGTGCTTAAGTTTGTCGGGGCTTCGCCACAAACCCCGCGTGTTTTTTTCTTGCTGGATTGCGTGCCCTCGGTGCCCGACGGCGCCGCGCACCGAGGAGGCTAGCGATGCGGATGGCCTGATTCGATGCAGTGTTAGGAGGAGTGGGAGAACGAGGAAGCGGGGCGCGATGGACGAGACGAGCGAGGGGCAAGACAAGTATTCAGAGTATCTTCCTCCAGAAGGAGGGTAGCGATGTGGAGGTCCTGATTCGACCCATCAACGCCGGGAGCGCGGATAAGGATGCGGCGGTCGCGACGGACTTCATGGGCGTAGGAAGCTTCGACAGGCATCCAGCGGAGGTAGGCGGGCGAGTACTGTACCGATATGTATGGTAGCAACATAACGCATAACGCAGCGCCATTTTTGCTTACAAATCGTCCCATATACCGTAAGGTAGGGGCCATACAAATACGGTTGCCCCACGTGATCGAACCTTTTTGGGCCGAGGTGGTCAGTTCGACGCTCTCTGAGAGGAAAGTAGGAAATCCGGCTCAACAGTCCTGTGTAAATACATCTACAGAGCTCTCATAATCATTCCTCCTGATGTACACTGAAATAGGGTCCTGTTTATAATTCCCAGAGCAATTATAGACAGTTTTTTAATTTTTGTTTGTAAACAGGGTGTTTATAAACCGGTTTACAAACACACCTGCCAAATTGCCCCAAAATCAAGTTTTCCCGCTGATTTGAACGACTTTTTGCTTCAGGCGGCTTCAGTGAAGTTTTAGCAGCAAAGAAATGCAGCGTAAGCACAATCCTGCATATAAATCGGATGTGGTCGTTGAACTTCGTCCTTTCTGAGCCAATTGTTGCCATCAAATATAGGTGATGTTCCGCCGGTGTGGTTTAACCTGCAGAACGAACACAAACTGAACAAGAATCCTCGCTCAGCAGAAAAGTTGCCAAAACTATGGCTGATTTGGGACCACATCGGGGCCCGATACGAATTAAAAACCAACCAATCCGGCCAACCCCATTTAAAAACAGGTTTATAAACCGGTGTTTATGAACATGTTTACAAACATGTTCAATAAACAGGACCCTACACTGAAATTTGGAGGACTAGTTCCCGAATTGATGGGAGCGTTCCAAATTCAGCAGTTTTGCATCAATCTGGAACTAGTCCCTCAGTTCCGCAAATTTTGTCGAGTTTATAAGATAGGTAGGTAGGTATTTGAATTCTTTACAAAACTGTTGAGCCGGATTTCCTACTTTCCTCTGAGACAGCGTCGAACTAACCACCTCGGCCCAAAAAGGTTTGATCACGTGGGGCAACCGTATTTGTATGGCCCCTACCTTACAATTTCAGTCAATTCGTCATCACGTGATTTTTCGACTTGCGCCAATAAATCCGATAAATCGAGAAAAAATTATTGCCGCAATAAAAAAAGTCGAGCGTGACGCGTGACAGACGAATTGACCGAAATTATACGGTATGGTAATTTTGCACCGCTTTTGCACAGCAAATTACCATAAAAGGCTAGCAACGGCGCGTAACGCACCTCAGAGCGTTGCCTCCATACAGATCGGTACAGTACTGTACCAATCTGTATGACTGAAACGGATTTTATCGGTGTTTGCCCGCCCGTTTCCAAAATTCTATGATGTCACGCATAACGCTGAGGCCGAGTAATATTACCTACCTACCTACACGGCTATCCCGTAGGCTCGACACCAGCCGTTACTGTAGGCGCAATGACGAGCAAGCAACGTATTGTGTACAATAACGGCTGGAAGCACTCAGCCGTAAATTGAGAGTTACTCCGGCGTGCTCGAGCCCGAGACCGAGCTCGGAGATAAATTTGATGAGATGATGGGTGACTATCAGTCACAAATCAGTCACCTCCACCTTGCGGCAGCAAAGAAAATTGATCTTGCCGCAACTGTATCTACAGTACCAACTTCGGTCATTTATGTACTCCACAGTCCAAGTCACTGGTCCAACTTTGCCTCGAGAATCTGAGAATATGACATTTCCACATCATTGTCCAGGTTTAGCACTTCAGCGTCTGTGTGCTGGGGTGAAGTGTGTAATGGCGACTGTGGCAAAACGGAGGCTGCTCGCCCGATGTCTTTCATTTCGTTCGGCGGCGAGATGTTTGTGGCCGAAGGTGATGGGCCAATGAATGGCCACCACAACAGTTTCGGGTCTCGCCGGTGGAAGCTGCCCCGGCTTTGGAATCAGTATGAAAGAGGGAAAAATCGGTCATTTCGAGGGCTTTCCAAATGCCGAAAACGCGTTTTCCCGACCGAGGGATTTCCCCTCGGAGATCGATAAAGAGCGTGGGAATTCTGATCGATTTGCCATCACCCTTGGAATGGCGGGGTTCCCTCAGAGTATTCGATGTTGATCAGAATATGTATGGGTGACTATAGGCACATGCTAAACGGGGTGTTTACTTGAAAATCTGATCAGAGTACCATAGAAGTTAGCCAATTACAAAGGAAATTGACCCTTTCTCTTGGAATTTAAAACATCTGCAGACATTTGACACCCAGTAGTGGAATATCCGCAGCGGTATGAACGAAAATCGAAAACGAAAACGCGGCTAGCTGATATTGATCAGGCGGCCTTCCAGGCCATCAAGTCCATCAATTGCGAGGATTCAGAAACGAAAATGACCGGTTTCGACACGGCAAAGAAGCCGAAAGGACTGGATTGATGTCACAGTCACAATGTACGTGGTCTATCGTGCTTGCCGAACGTGTCCGAGTGGCTGTACCAGGTCACGCACACGGCGTGCTTTAGCACTGTGCTCGGTTGACATCTTGTAGAATTCTGTGAGGATAACCACCCGTACAGTACTACATGTATGTCTTCCGTAAACTCGCAGTTCAGACTGTGGACCGCGCGAGGGAATGGACTACATAAAGTAAACAAATATTATTATTTTATATTTTTGTTAATTTGTGTTGGCTGCCGGCAGTAGCTAAGTTGCACGAGCATATCAACTTGCGGGGAAAAACGGCAATTTCGGGTACTTTTGGTAGCTGCGAGTACAAAAGCGGAGCATCGGAACCAACATACAGCCGTTTTGGAAACAATATACGGGTTTTGATTGAGTGGTGCTCGTGAGGTAAGAGTCTTCGTTGATCTTGTTATCTTTGATTAAAGGAGTATTAATCTCTTGATCAACGCACTCACTACGAAAATCGAAAACGAAAACGCGGCTAGCTGATATTGATCAGGCGGCCTTCCAGGCCATCAAGTCCATCAATTGCCAGCATTCAGAAACGAAAATGACCGGTTTCAGCACGGCAAAGAAGCCGAAAGGACTGGATTGATGTCACAGTCACAGTATAGGGCTATCGTGTCATCGGCCGCGTGCCGAACGAGTCCGAGTCGCTGTACCAGGTCACGCACACGGCGTGTTTTAGGCTTTTAGCACTCTAAATTAATTGAAGAGTGAAGATCACTCAGTGAGCTCTGCACTTCAATAAAATAGAAAGTTTTTACGATACGTAAGTATGAGATTCGTGGCAAACATGATATAGACGAACACTAAAGGTAAATAGGAAACAAGAATGCAAGGGGTGAGCGATCTCTGGATCGTGGAAATTAATCTGAACACGTGCTTTTCGTGATGGCACTCTCATCCAGCTGCTTTTTCCAACATCTTTCAGTGGCGTATGTTGCGGAAAAAGGCTGGCCAGTGTGTGAACCCTTGAGTGCACCCACATAAATATCTCGAATGGTCGGTGGTCGGTCCGAGCTCCTTGAGATTTCTTCAAGAGGCGACACTTAGATTTGATGTAGCTCTTTCAATTCTTGACAGATTTCTTAGCACAAAGTGAGAGCCCCCCACAAGTTATATGTCAGATCCCTTTTTGTGTAGTTTTTATGTCTGTGCGAGGACCATATTGTATGCAGTTCGCAGATTGATCTTGGACTTCTGCCTTCGGTGGTTTCGGCAGAAAGGATGACAAGGTTACATTGCGTCAGCATCCAAACACTGTCCAAACATGTCTCGCCAGCATTTGCGGTGTGCGGAGGTCGGACCGAACCCCGTGACCCCCCTCCCCCCCCCCCCCCTCGCCAGTTTTCTGAGCATGATATCGTGTCCGCCCTCCTCTTGCTTTCCTTTGGCTGCCGGCAGTAGCTAAGTTGCACGAGCATCTCAATCTGCGTGACCGTGACCCTTGGCGTCATGGAGCCGACCTTGACTTGTTCCGTGCCGACTGCTTCATTTTCGTTTCTGAACCTGCTGCCGACGGGCACCACCGGCCATCTAACGGCTATTCTATATATAGTCGTTTTCGTTTTCGTTTCTTGTATATACTCCATCCGCAGCTAATCTACCCATAACATCCATGCTTCGCTCTCCCAAGGTAGGTTTGATCAAAATTTCCTTATATGGTAATGCATCTAATTTCGCCGCAACTGTACACAATCACCGATGGCAAAATATTCAATTATCATCTCCAAATCATGTCAGGGAACTCGGAATGTCGCAAGCTCCCCCTTTACTGTAAGCCGCGCACCGGCATCACCAAACATCCTTTGACTCCACCCACAGCAGTCACCGAAAAGCAATAAGCTGTGCTGTGAGCTTGACAGGTGTCATCAATAACTGTGGATCGCTCGACTATCGCTCGTCCCGGCTAGTGTTGCCGGGAGCTGAGTTGGAGCTGAACTCGAGTTGATTGCCCATCAGCTCGCTGTCAGCTCGAGTTGACCGGAGCTGGCTCAGAGCTGATACCGGATATGGGAATCTAGTGTCCCAGGGTTCATCTTTCCACCCGAAGGGCAAAATTTTAGGGGAGAATGGACCAAATTTTTATGTGGAAGGTTTTTCTGAGCTCTCTTCAAGCTCAAACTGTTTTTTATACGTCGAGAACGGCCAAGAAACGGCCAATACAGAAACTCAGAAACCGGGGAGGGAGTGTGATGTCACACAGTGTACACCACCAGAAATGTCACGTCGTCCGCTTTGGGTGACGAGGGTGGAGTCGAGGCGAGCTGGCATCACCTCGAGGTGCCACTTTTGGGAAGGGGTCGAGTTGGAGTTGAACTCAGCTCGGAGCTAGCTCCAGCTTCCGGCAACACTAGTCCCGGCGGATCCCTGTCACTTCCCGCTGATCCTATCACCAGCCGCCGTCCTACGATTGATCCCAGATCTGTTTCAGCTGATCTTGAGTCCGGGAAGGATCGAAAGCAGCTCGGCTTGAGCTCGACTAAAGCACACGGAAAAACACCATTGTACTTTTAACACAACAACCAATAGTCAGGCAAATAGGTTATAGAAAGACTGCACGTAAGCTTCAAATTTACAAATTCAAGCACAGCGTCGGAGACTGAGTTTGAATGCACAAAAAAAAAATCAGAGGCAATCCCGATTACTTGCTCATGATGGATAGTTTGTTTTCGCAGATTCTGTTTCAGGCCGCCGATCTCGTTACAGTACTAATGTAGATGCCGACTGGCTTGTCACAAATTGCCTCCTCTTACCGTGAGTAATCTTCTGTTCCTTGAACTTCGCCTGAGCCGCCTCATGCTCTGTAGTGCTCAAGCGATAAAATAGGACGCTTCCACCCATCACCGCTATCCACAACTCGTTCACAAAGGCAGTACCCTTCAAACTGGAGGGGTTGTCGAAGGGAATTCCCTTGGGCCAACCCTTGTATCCAATGCCTAATGGCAAAGCCACAAGCCTATCCCACGCCTTATATTCCATTTGCTTGCGCTTCCCGCCACTAATGTCCACTGAACAAGGTGACGCTGAGCAACATATTCGGATCCCAGCAATACAACACCCACAGAGAAGTCTTCCTAACTTGCACGAAATCTCCTTCCTCTTCTCCGAAAGTCTGCTAGGCATTGGCGGCATACTTTGTTTGACAGCACTCGCGTCGGAGGCAGTTGGACCATACTCGCTAGCGTACGGGAAAGAGGGTAAGCGATTCCGAGCAGGACGGCCAAGGCGGGTCAATTGCCCCGGCTTTGCGTCGGCATCATTGAGATATGATTGCTTTCTGGACGCCGAGTGCACACCCTCACCCCTACAGGTCAACTTATCATAAGTGTCCTCCACTAAGGGGTTACATGGGGTAAACAAATTGGAAGAAGGCAATCACCCAGCGCACCGAAAGTCAAAGGGAAGGGTCTCCCCGTGTGCGCAAGAATTGACGTGGTCTCCGCGCCTATTGTACAACTCGGCCGGAGTCTCCTAGGGGCATGATGACTCACTTGTCATTAGACGTCAGCCCTATGAACTTCCCGCTGTGGCTGGGTAATTGAAGGCCAGCATATTCTAAGACGATTCCGGCCCATTGCAATCCTGGTGGCGCAACGATTCCCCAACATTGGGGCACAACACACGCCAAATGTGCGAGAGCGGTGTAGGCATCCAGTTCCTGGATAAGGCACTTGAAATTGTCAGCTGGGTAACACTTGACTACACTTGATGATAACGTGCCACGGGGGTTGCCCTTCCGCGCTGAGTTGGCCACGAAAGACAGAAGCCATTTCACCGCGATAATAGTAATCTGCCTCCAGTATGAGACACATCGTGCCACTGTGGTGTTGTGAAGACGTGGACGCCAACTCTCGGCGGACGATTGTGTCACGTGAGATGGAAACCAGGGCAGTTGGCGGAGTTTCAATTCCAGGTAGGTCATAAAACAGGTTCTGAAGGGGAGATGTTAGAATATGTTGAAAGACAGTGGAAGTGTAAACTTGCGACAGTCTGCACGCAATGAGTATGGCCCCTATGTGCATGCGAGAAAGACCCTGAAGCCCAGGAGCTTCCTCGGCTGGAACTACTAGACCCACCGATTGACTGGCCACCCCAGCCGGGAGCGTGATTAGACCTCGGTCCGCCTGATGAGCCAGGTGGAGGTGGAGGTGGAGGGGGGCCACGCTTTCCGATGGTAGTCAGGGTGGCCGCGACTTCCGAATCAGCAACTCTTGAGGAATTTGGAGCTTACTTATTCTGTTGCCATGCGGTGTACAGAGGATCTGTACTCTGGCTCGGATCGCGACGAAGGCCATGGTCAGGCAAGCCAAAGATGCCAAGGATGATGGCGATGAGACTGACACCCGGTTTGGTCATCGTAAGGACTTCAGAAACGGGAACAACATCGTAAGCAAGCCCGGGCACAGGGCAGTGATACTGGTCGTATGTAGCGTGCACTGTAGCAAAAATAATCGGCAGGTAAATGATGCAAGCCTGAGTAGTGTCGTGTTGACATGCAGCCCAAGCTGGTGCCAAGTTGAGTGAGGACTTGGAACAAGACACCTCCCACCTTTTTCAATATTGCATCCATATGTTCCACGGGGGTGTTCGGAAGTATCATAAACGGGCGCAATGTTTGTCGAAAACTTTGCTAGTCTTCCACTCCCCCGCAAAACCATTACGGGCAAAATATTGATCTTGCATAAAGTTCTTGATGGAATATAACAACTCAACATTGGCGTCACCCTGCTGAGACCACTGGCGAGACGGATCGGACGACGCGCAAGTCATGCCCGCTATGACGTGTTCCAGGAGCGTGTCAATGAGGGTGTTAAGATGATGCCAGTACCCGATTACATAATTCTCGCTTCGGTATTTTGTGGTGGTACTTGGCAAGTTTCTGCCACTGCTTTTTGCACTCCGGAGGTGTGAAGCAATCGCCGAGCTCGCAATGATCAACAAAGCAGGGGCGTGCAAACATAATTCGGAACTGTTGGAGGAGGGCGGATGCCAAGGTACCATCCTCTTGGCAGAAGACCGGAGCTGAAATTGACGGCCAGTAACTCATGGCGGTGGTGGGATACTGATACTGATACTGGTCGGAGTTTGAATCTCGGCCCGTTGTTCCGTTGCACAGCTCCTCGGGCATCTCCTCGCCTTCTCGTCCTTCCCATTTCGACATCCTTCTTCTCACCATCGTTCACTGCCGTCACGACGCGTCGCGCGCGCGCGTCCACCGTGGATTCGCTCGATGGACAGCTCGCCTTTGCCCCATAGCAATGAGGGACTTCAAGCAAGGGAGGAGAACTCATCTGAATTGGAAAATGGGGTCTCCGAGTCTTCGAGTTCTCAGTACGTGCCACAGTGCTCTTCCGCGCTCACTGTGTACCTCTTTCATTCATGGTTTCTGTCTCTAAAATCACCAGTCCCGTGCTAGGCGCTGTGAAGCGCGGACCTGGAAGACCGAAAGGTTCTCGAAACAAGGTCTCGAGAGCAAAATCTGTCGACCCAGATCAGCCGCCAAAGCCCCGGGGCCGCCCTCCCGGAACGGGACATCTGCAGAAGGAACGCGCCGCATCTTTGGCTGCAGGTATCCCCATAGAAGAACCAAAGGCCAAACGCGCGATTGGACGTCCTCGGAAACAGCCAGCACCTCAGCCACTCTCGGTTGCTCTCGGGCGGCAGGTGCGGAATTCATACATAAAATTTCTAGCTTGGACTTATCTTGAGTCGGCAGACTGTTCGGGGCATTCCGGCTGTAATTCGTTCACGGACTACAGACGCTGTTAATATAAATAATCCTCTGAATCTACAACCAATATTTCTTCCTTCCCATGGTCCCTTGCATGGTCCGCCTCCCAATCCAACCTCAACAACACTTAACAGCACTACCACTGCGCCCTCTACTTCAGTCTCATCAGTTATTACTACCTCGGAGAGCGCAAATACTATCCTCATTCCGGATGACGATGATTCTCAGGACTATGGGAGTTTTATCAATGACGGTGTTGGCGGTGAAGACGAAGTAGATGGTGATAATGATGATGATGAGCCCGACCCGGCTACAACACCGCTTAGCACCCCAAATCCGCGCCGAACAGCCTGTGCGCTTCCTCGCTGGCAGCAGCAGCAATTTCAAGAACGGGTGAAGGAGTCAAATAATCGTAAGGACGACAACCTTCCGCCGCTTTATCGCGATGCGAAGACATCCTGGTTTCCGAGGGAAGATCCATATTTTTCCATCACCCCAGCCTCCATCGACAGCGGCACTCTTGCTCCAGAAAACTTATTCCACGCTCAATTCTTCTTGTGGGACCCAGGGGCTCTTGTCCCAATTCCATGTCCCAAATGTCAAGCTCGACTCTATCGCCATGGGTGTATCGAACGTCCGCGTCGCTGTGTAGATCTCGACCACACATTCTATATCATCGGTTATCGGTATCGCTGTCCTCGCTGTGTCCATCCTGTGTCCAAATTGAACACCATTACATTCCGAAGCTGGGATTCTCGCATCCTACAGAAGCTCCCTCGCTCCCTCGCTAATTCATTTCCCGCGCTTCTCACCTACCGCAGCGGAATTTCAGAGAGCGTATTTATGTTCATGCGCTCCTGTTTCCAAAGTGGTATGGGTTCCAAACAATTTTCCGATGCTCTTCGAGTTCGGCATACCGAAACTTACGACAAGCTACAACTCTCGTATCTCTCCACCTTAGCCCACGGGAAAGGGGTACACAATTGGCTGGGGAAAAAGTTCAAGAGTTTCCGCGCATTTGATGACAAGTCGTTAGAAGGATATCACGGCTTTATTCCAAGCTCGCAGTGGTTACGGGATTTATTCGACAGATTTATCGAGCTTCATGCTCATGATTTCGAGCAAGCTATGTCTCTGTTACCTGGGTATATCAACGCTATAGATCACAGTTTCAAGGTGCGTGTAAAATATCCTTTTCAAGCACAATAATCTCAAACGTCTTCATAGCTCGCAAAGCACATTGCTAAAGTCAATGGCGAGCAAGTTTTTGTTGCCCTTTTAACAGTCACCAATGAAAACGGCGAGATTCGGGTCTGCAATCTCGTTGCGACAAAGTCACACTCGCAGTTTGAACTTGCGCTTCATCGCATGCGCGAGTCCCTGGAGCGCTACGGGCATGACCAACCTGCCATTTTCTACACTGACAATATGTCTGACAAAGATTTCCTCGAGCGCTGCTTCCCTTCCCTCTGTGACGCTGTTGTCGCTGTTGAGAAGTGTTGTGAATTAAAGCGGGGAGGGCGAGATTAGAAGTAGAGGTAGAATATGATTGCAATAGCAATGTTGGTTGGAATGCTGCTTTAGAGCAATCAGATGCTCTAGCAGGAAGTACAGGCGGGTTTATATACTACTGACTAAAGTATCTAGAATATTCTACAAGTATCTACAGAATACCTGCAATGTCCATTGTGAGTCAAGACTGAGTAAGCATGCCCGAAGGCCGAAGCTGTATCTCTAATCAATAATTACAACACTCTCCCTCAGCGAGGTCTTCGAAATGAGTTCCAGAGTTTCCAAATAAATTCCTGGTTCCGTGCTCGATGGTTTCGAATGATGATGCTCACATGGCATCCGCGTCACTCTGCCAAAGAACTCTGTTTGAAGCTTGAACGATGATGATCCTGCTCCCATGCGTTACATCCGTCTCGAACTTCTTCTCAGCAGATTATCACGGCTGTTCACTGTCAATCAAATAATGTGTATGCCCTAACAGGCAATGGGCTCTGCGGCAAATAATGGGCAGACACGAGCAATGTGCCCCGTGGCTTTGCATTTGCGGCAAATGGCGCTCTTCCACTTTGGGGATGATGTGGACGGCGCGGAAATGGGGTGAGCATGATGGGGAAGTCCGGAGTGATGATTGGCGTGATCCGGGGGACGAGGGTAGCTTGCGGCTGCGTATCGACAACAGCGGCAATGATGTTCTGCCTCGGGATGCTCTCCCTTGATGTTGGAATCGCTGGGAATGAGTAGCGAGTCCGGGGATGATGTCGTCGGCAAGCGATATGGTGTTCCGGAATGATCGTGATGATAGTCCGAGTTCAGATGCCGAATGACGGTATTCGTTCCGCGGGAAAGGACGGCGGAAGGAACGGGGTGGACGGGGTGAGGAATCTCTCTGTGCCTGGAGGTAAACTCTCCCTGGATGGCAGTGGTCTCTCCCTGGATGACAGGACGGGAGGTGCCGGCAATGGATTGTGAATCCATCGTGCCGCCTTGTCGGGTGATCGGTGATAGGCTAACCGAGATCTGATTGTGTTGTGAATTAAAGCGGGGAGGGCGAGATTAGAAGTAGAGGTAGAATATGATTGCAATAGCAATGTTGGTTGGAATGCTGCTTTAGAGCAATCAGATGCTCTAGCAGGAAGTACAGGCGGGTTTATATACTACTGACTAAAGTATCTAGAATATTCTACAAGTATCTACAGAATACCTGCAATGTCCATTGTGAGTCAAGACTGAGTAAGCATGCCCGAAGGCCGAAGCTGTATCTCTAATCAATAATTACAACAAGAAGTATGCTCATTTGGAAGCTTTTGACCTTCCTTCGCATGTCAATGTTCAGGTCATGGATGATGTTCATCGGATTGACGAGGTGATGCGGAGTATCATCCATGATCTTCCGGACGAGACTGCAACGGACAACTCCCTTGTCATTTTCGTAGACTCAGAGTGGAATGTCGAGACCTCAAACCGAGGGTATGTCACTGGGCGAGGCGCCACCGCGATTTTGCAGATCGCATATAAGAATCAAATCTATATTCTCCAAGTACGTCTTCCATATGTCTCCCTACTTCAAAGGAACTCAATTTACCCATGTTAAAATCGGTCAAATGCTTGCGGGAGGGCGGATCTCACCGGTCCTCAAACAGGTTCTCACCAATCCACGTATTTTGAAAGTGGGCCGAGCCGTCAGCGCAGATCTCAAATACCTACAGCAAAGCTGCAACTCCGCTGAGCCGTTCGTTGGCGCCATCGATTTAGCGCATCTTGCCAAAGAGCGCCTCGTAATCTCATCAGCTAAAATTGCGCTGGTGGATCTCTGCGCAAAAATCCTTGGGAAACGCCTGAACAAAAATGTTTCGGAGCGGGTTAGCAGCGCGTGGGATTCTGAGTCCCTCTCGGACGCGCAAATTCGATATGCAGCGCTTGACGTCTATGCATGTCTGTGCATCCACGCTACCCTGATCCAGATTCCCCTCCCCACACCTCTACCGGATCCGATCCCTCTCGATACTTCGATGCTGCTTCTGAACGATGAACGTACACGTGTCATGGCGCGCGGCTTTGTGAAAGCCCTCGAAGGTCGATATTCGGACCGTTTGACACTGACCAAAACACAATGTCTGTTCACTGTCACGGAAACAGTCATTCCTGGGGCAGTCATCAAACTCGGGCAACAACGCCAATCAATGGGCGACTTTGGCGCCCCTCCGTTCAATATCCCATGTCGTCGAAGTCATCTACGCCTATCCCCTGCTTCAAACCTTCCCCAGCTTCCCATCGCAGAACCTCCACCTCCCCCAAAACAACCTCCCTCCTCCAATATTCCCGAGAAGCCCAATTCGAATGATAGCAACGGCTCCAATGAAGGAATCGGGGCGCTTATCCTTCATGACTTGGACTCTCAAGAAATCAGCGAGACACCCCCAAACCTCCAAAGTTTTGCGCGCGATCCCGAAAGCGAAAAACAAGGCGAGATTATTCTCGGTGAGGTGATTCGATGGCAAATTTGGAATGCCTACACTTGCAGTCGAGTCCTGAAAGATGCCTGGCATGTCTTTGATATGTTCTACATCTCAGTACTTCACGGACTACGGGTTGAGTTCGCGAGGGCTCTTCGGGATGCAATATTCATCCCTGATCAGAGCGACAAGGCCAAGATTGTGGCCTGGGGTCAAAAGCAGAATCCACCTCGCTCCTGGGACAATATGGTTCGAAAATCAGGTCGCTGGCTTTGGCGCATCTGCAAGCGTGTTATCCCCCCGCCCGAAGAATTTGTGTCCATTGGTTGCGGAAGTGTTTCGCGTCTTCGGTCCACTGAAAGACGCCACAACAGGTCTACCTTTATTCAACGCGGCAGCCTGGGCAGTAGCCAAGAACATCCTCGATCTCATAAGACGTGGCTTCATATCCGACCCTCCCGGAATCCCTCTATACGTTGCGATCGGCATCGATGCAGCTACAAAGTTACCGATCTATCATTGCAGGAGAGGAACAAATGCTACAGAGGGTGGGGTTCATAGTCACCTTCGCTCTCGCATGCCTACATCCGGGGTATCTATTCGCCACAGCAATGCGTGCTTGAAGGACTTCATTTTGCGGCATAATTTGCTTGTGAGTTCAATGTGTTTACAAAATTATATTGTCGCCAACTTTCTGCTAATATAGGTGGGAACCTTCAATACAACTGGCAAACGATATACCGCGCACTATAGCATCTGGGTAACGAATGAGATTCAAGAGCTTACCTTTTCCCTAGAAGATATCTTGGTCTCGCCGGCGCCATTGACCAATCCCGGCTGGGTTAACGGAAACTTCTATCAGCCTACAAACGAGGTTTCCGGGGTGCTCCCCATCCCCGACGATGTCCGTATCAAGTCTGGAATGGCACCATTCGAGCCCTCGCTTGATCCTAAGCAACCACACCGCCATCTCGCATCGCTGCAAGGCACGCGAAAGGCCGTTCTCGGTATCTCTAACGACGCCGAGAAAGATCTATTCAAGGATTTCATGGCGACTATCGGGTTCGCTTCTGATGTAGCGGCAAACAAATTTCTACGAGCGTGGAATGCTCGAGCCGATACAAGCAAAGGTATATTAACCTGTTTGCGCAAAAGCCATACGAGCCACCAGATGGCTTTGGGCGTGTGCGCAGCATATGGCTCCTAATTCTGGGACGTTTAAGCATCAAACCTATATTGTAGGCAACATATCCGCACAGTTTGTAGTAGCTGTCCTGGGCTTCCCCAAATCACCAGAATCCACGGTTTATTTATGGCATCAACAACAGTTTCTCTGCTTCAGTGGTCTCTCCCTCACTGTCCGGCTATTGCCCGTCATGAAGGTCCACAGTTCATCACCGGGCTTTATCTAGATAAGCAGGGATGGTTTTAATGCAGTTGTGAACAGAATGCCCAAGATCAGCAGCCATTGGAGCCATCGGCTGCGCACACGCCAAAAGCCACCAGATGGCTCGTATGGCTTTTGCGCAACCTCTCTATTTTACAAAGTAAGATTCGCAATTGATTCTACTTACTGTACACAACGCTGATAATTAAATCTATAGTTGATTGAACACCTCAAGGCATATTACAACGGAGATTGGAAGAGATTATCCAACATCATACAGACTCGCTCCACAACTGCTGAGGCGCGCAAGCCCATTTTGCAGCAGATTCACCATCCGGAGCGGATGAAGTAGGTTCCGCAAGTTTCTCAAGCACCGATGCAAATGCACCACGCTTATAGCGGCATGCTCGAGTTGCCGATTGACGAACCGCAGTCTATTCCATCTAACTCAACCAGTTCTGCAACGATATCCCACACCGGACTCGCAAGCGGAACATCCTCCGCAGCGACAATTGCAGCGACCCAATTTGCCGCCGGTCCGAGCGCAAACGCAGACGCACCTTCAACCAGACTCGCTGCACAAGGCGAGACGTTGCGGTTGCTGGCCAAACGTCGAGTTGACGCCGTCATTGAAAGCACTGAGGCAACGCGCCCAGCCAAAAAGGCACGGCAGGCGCGCTCGTGTCGTAAGTGCGGGCGAGCGAGTCCTAGAACTGACGGGGCCAACGGTTGCTCGGGTGCGAAAGAGGTCAAACTTTGCAAGAATGCGTGTCGAGACTGCGGGGAGAAAGGATGTCGTGGTAGGAATCCCAAGAGTCCCAATATTGTTTGTCGAGAAGCAAGATGGGATTGAGATCTTATTTCCTATTCACTAGGTTTTCGCTAATTGTATATCGTTCGTTTAAATAGAATACAACCGTTATTGTTTTCGAAGCTGGTCTGTTCATCGAACACACAGCACATTTGATATGGGAGAGTGGTTTCATTCAAGCTTGGCTACGTACATTGACATTGTAGTAGACAATTATTTGAGTTGCAGATTGAAGGGATACGGAACCAAGTAAGCTAGGTATTCGTCGACGGAAGCGGTGACAGCAGACAGTGGAGAGTGGTGGACAAGGTACACGAAGGGACACGCTATCAGCACAAGTGGTGGCGGCGGAAACTAGCTACGGAAGGGACGATATGAAGGTGGCGCGAGGAGAACAGAGTCGCCAAAGAGGGAATGTGGTCAGCAGCATTGAATGGCGGTGGGGTCGGCGCCGCGATGCAAATGCTTGGAGAGAAAGAGGTAGCCGCTACCTGCAAAGAGTGGTCTTGAGCGAATTAGATTCTAGAGCATATGAGTGAAAGGGATATAAAGAGAGCCTAAAGCACACGCACCTCTTTCACCTTATGTCAAGTACCCAGGGTAGCTCCCTCCAATTTCGTCGAACTTCCGTAGCAAAAAGATCGCGCAGAATCAAGTCACTTGAAGGTAGGAACTCGTCGAGACATCGAGATGATTTGGAGCAGCTTTGAAGCGGATTTCAAGGCAGGATGTTGCAGCTCATTGAGTTGTCGACATGTTGGTCTTGACTTCTGACCGGCGTGGACGTTGTTGGCGAGAATGACGGAGCGAGAAGAGCGAGAGTAGGTTACGCACCAGTGTGCTGGCGCGTGTGGGAATGTTTGATGGGATTTGAAACTCCGGTCAGTATCTCATCTTTTCCGCCAGGGTATTCTCTAGCTCTTTTAAATTGCTGGCAGAGCTTCATAATATATAGTTAATAGATTGAATGCCAGCCCTTTAATTTCACGGGTTTTGAGCATCAAGTAAGTATATACGACGCTTTATTTCAGTATCTGTTCATGACGTGCGCGGCGTTCTCCGAGCGTACAACACATTCCCGCCGATGTCCGAGATTTGAGAAAGTCGCCGATATTCTCCGAAACTCGTGCATTATTTGCGTTTCTTTATTTTCTTTATTTTTTTATTTTAGTCCACCACCACCAGTATCGGGCCAAATTGACGGCTCTTTGTTGGAATAGCCTGCAGTGGAGGTGCTGGTCGATTGGTCCTTGATAGAGGGGAGTCGAAGACTTTCGATGTGCCGATAGCGAAAGCCCCCAGAAAAAGGGAGCTGGGGAGGGGAGGGGCGCCGGAGTGTTGCGGAATAGGCGAGGGATAGCCTGGTGGAGGGAGCGTCTGCCGATACTGTTGAGGTGGCGGCCATGAGAAAGACCCGGGCGGTGGGGCGTGGTGCTGCTGGAGCTGCCAGGAGTACGGAGCAGGAGCGAGGGTTGTTTGGAAGGGCTCGTACTGCCCCTGGTACTCGTTCGCAAGTGGATACTGGGGTTGACTGTAGCCCCCCGGCGGTTGCGGTTGCTGTTGCTGTGGGGGTGGGTACGGCGCTCCAGAATGCCAGGACACGAGCAACTTGAAGAAAAGAGCGTGGCGCGCGCGTGATGGGGTCCGGACATAGTCACGTGATCAATACGTGTCTGTGTCATTCAACTCACTATCAACCCACTATGGTTTGGCCCGCGTTCATTGTCGAGGAATTCGCTACTGTTCCAGAAGGAGATGACGTCGCTGAGAAGGAGTTTCATGGGCCTTACAACAAGCTGCTATACACCCTTTTCCCTGCTGACAGCAAATACACCGTTGTGCCCCAGTACATGCCAACGGGGCGTGGGGCAGCAGACTTCATCGTCACGTTCCGCATTCTTGTCCGGAAGCGCCCTATCTTTCTTTTGGAGCTCAAACCCCCTTCGGACTTGAAGTTTCAATCCAGGCGCATGGATGCGGACGACCAGATCCGACAGCGCCTCGTTGACCTAGGGTGTATGTCTTCCACTATGGACAGAGTTTCGACCTCAATGATCTTCAGCCGAGTCTCCGCTCACTGTTCTCCACGCTGTCAGTGCTATTGGGACAAAGTTGTGTTTCTACACATACACAAAATCGAGCTCAGAACCAATCTCACCGCCCGGAATTCCTTATGACCGAATTCGGGTCAACGACGTTGCCCCGCGTGAATGGTGGTCCACTGATGTGCTCGAAGCGGAAGGTGAACAGCGTTTTCGCGAGGTGACGGAACGAATTAAAAGAGACTGCGAACAATTGTAATATTGAGCAGTCAGAACACGCTGAATAGTTTTGTTTTACCGAAAAGCATTAGCCCCATGTGGACCATTTAAGCCATAAACCGAGGATAATTCTATTTGGCAACCCGGTTGCGGGGTTGCCGAATAGACTTTTGCTATTTGGCAACCCCTCCTGCCGATGGCATATCGGCCGGAACTGATCTTCAGTCGTCGAAAGCTTGGTCCAAGTACTATCGCTTTTGAATATTCAACGAGTTCTCAGAGCCATAGCAGACTGAGAGTATGCCCCGATGAGTAGATGAGAAAGCTTCTCAAATTTGAACGACTGTGGTTCAATTAAGCCGGCAATCAGTGAGCAGGTACAAGAAATGAGCGAAAGCTAATGTTTTTTTGAATGTGACTGGGCTCAATCAACAATGACTGGCCCTCATAGAGAATTGCAGACAGATATGACTCTCCTATATAAGTAAACAATGGACCAATGGACAACGGTGGTAGGGAACTGGAAGCCAGGCACATTTTCCTCTGCCGGCCGCCCGGCAATAGGAATTGTTTGTTGAGGCTGGCCCATGGTGCCAAGAAATTGAATACTATGACATTGGACCCTCTTCGTCTACTTCCGCCACTAGTAGGATTCACCTCAGTGCAGACTTGATAGATTTTGCACAGAGCAGACACTCGGCAGCGCGGCACATTTGATGCCATCTTTGTTCTATTTGGCAACCCCCATAAAAAAGTAGGGGTTGCCAAACAAACCGGGCCAATTAGAATTATCCATAAACCGATGCCTTTTCCCCAGGAATCGGGAGTTACAGCGCTTCCGGAAAACCTTGGCCGATGGCATTTTTTTTTCGCGCACTTTCGACTTTTGCTCGAGTGATATGATGGACCATATTTGGAAGTCTCAGCCGGACAGGACGCCGTCCACCGTCACCTCATCTCTTCTGTGAAACAGTCGTGAGAACTTTTAGGAAGCCCAAACAAATTCTTCGCAGACAGTCGTCGAAGAAGGCGGCCAAAAACTTCATGACCAGTCCCAATTTTGCTCAAAATCCTTCGGGATTCGAGATTTAGCAGGAACTAGGGTATGGTTTATAGGGGAAAGTTTATTGCAGAGGAATCGGAGGTACTCCTAACTTAGGGTTACAAAACGCGAAATTTGAACAGCGAAAAAACCAAAATTGTGTGTACTAAACTCGCGAGTTTGAGGCAGGTAATCAAGTCTTTCTCTGCCATTCTGCGTCTGCAACCCAAGGGGTGTTCACCGGCAAAAGCCGAGACACCGCCTTGGCAGGGAGGGTGGGTCCCGGACCTCTTATTTCACTTTTTGGACAAAGTTGCAGAATGCTTCAAAAACACGTTTGGGAGGGTCAAGGAAAAAAAGAGGAAAAAAATGTAATATATCACATAATACTAACTGTCCGCCGACTTCCCCGACCCAAGCCAGATGTAGGAAATCTTCTGCCAGAACAGTGTCCCTTCTTAAGGCCTTATTAAGGGCAACCTCGGCGGCTAAGGGCTTAATATCATATTAAGGCCTTCAAATCAAGGCCTTAGGAGCAAACAAATGAATTATTTTTTGGGTGGACAAGTAACAAATTTTCACGCGTTCCCGCCATTGCGCTCGCCTCCGAATCCTACCCTGGAGCTCGCCATCATCAGGTTATTTTTGTCTAAATGATCCGCTGCCAACAGTTCCTCAACCGCTCCTGCGTGAATGGCACTGAATGCCTGACGCCGCCGCGAAGGAGGTTTCTGCACCGTACCTCCGAATAGCTTTGAACGGAGGCACGCGAGTACATACCTCCGGCGCAGGGACACTGGGCTCATAAGCCTCTCCACCTTCCCCAGCCGCCATCTCGTCCTGCCGTGCCGACACAACCCAATTTACAACCAATTTGTATAAACCTTTCGCCACGAGAGCTCACTTCTGACCACTTCCGCAGGCCTCCGCGCCATCGGAATCGGCGTCGAAATTTCAGCCGAACTGTGCCGTAAATCAATCAGCCATCAATTAAGCCTTAATTAAGGGTTAGATTGCGGCTTGGCCCAAGTTAACCCCTAACATTAACTTGTTATTAAGGCTTAGTCCATTCTAAGACTTAACCCTTAGGAGGAACTGTTGTAGGAGACCCCTGCCGGTACCCTCCGGTGATGCGCTCCTGGATACCCGACGTCTCCCGTTTATTTCCTTTTTAGTCCACATGTATATTACGGTTACCACCCTGTAGTGCACCTCAGTCGTCTACACCCATCGTGTCCCGACTGAGGTGAGCCTTACTTATATTGTTCTTACAGCATATACGACTTACTTACTTCCGTACTTCAGTACTCACTTATATTGTTCTTACTTTAGGTATAGTACCGACTGAATATAGTCGTCTACACCCATCGTGTCCCGACTGAGTACTCACTTATATTGTTCTTACTTTAGGTTATGGGCCCCGAGCCTTCTAACTAGCTCAGTTGAAAAGAACAACACGATAAATATCCGAACGACTCACTTACCATCTACCACATCTTACGATCATACCGACTTGCCTCGATGGCGTCCCAAATGATCAACCTCCCGTCTCTCCTGGCGACAGGGAAACTACAGGTCAACAAAGCCAACTTCCCCACATTCAAGGTGCTCATCGAGGAGCATGCGGCAAGCAAAGGCCTGTCCGGCTACCTTGACGGCACCATCGAGAAACCAGCCCTCGTTCCCACACTTCCTGGGGCAACCCCACAAGAGCCCACTCCCATATTCTCCAGAGCTCCATCCCGCGAGGAATACCTGTACCGTGACGGGGTTATGGAGTCCCTGGTCGTTACCAATATTGTCGATCCGATTGGGCTTGGTGTCAAGCGTGATGGCACTGCGAAAGAATGCTGGGACTCAGTCGTTGCTGCATGCGCCAAGAAAAGCGATGCCGCCTTGTCGCTTGCCGAAAGCAAACTCTTGTCCATTAAATTCAATGGCGCTTCACGCGATAGTCTTGACGAACTTCTGAGCAATATCCGGAACAAAGCCAATCGTGTTAGGATGATGGGCGGCACCGTGGAGGATAAAGCCATGAAGAACGTACTTATTCGCTCCCTTCCTGATGATCCGCGTTGGCTTGGTCTTCAAGGCGCTCTTTATTCGGCGGGTGATCTTGACGAGGCTTTCGCGCTAATCAAGACTGTCGCAATCAACACTGGGATGCCTGAGCACGATACTGTCGTCACCACATCCACCGCACTCAACACCTCCGCTCCCAAGCGTCGCTGCACCAACCCCGGGTGCAAGGCCATCAATAAGACCAGCCACACGGTCGAGAACTGCTATTGGCCTGGACGAGGAAAGGAGGGTCAGTTTCCACCGAACTTCGGAAAGAACCGACACCAGGCGAGGCAGGCGGGTGCAGAGGAAGCGCCTGTCCATCGTGTCTTGATGGCCACGGCACGCCGAGTGACGGTGGAGGAGGTGGAAGACGAGGACTTACTGTCGCATGTTGTGCTCCCTGACCCCGCGCCACAAGCTGTGGAGAACCCTACCGCCGATATCTTGGAGCATACCCTTGAAGGCGACATCACACCTAATGCCTTTGTCAGCCAGACCTTCGAGAACTTTACACCGAATGCGACTGTCACCTTTCTGGACTCCGGTGCCAGCGACCACTTTTTCCGCGACCGTACCGACTTCCGAAGCTATGAGGCAGTTGCCGTCCGCACCGGCAAGTCCGCGCTAGCATCCGATGGCGACTTTACGCCCTCCATGCTCCATCGCTATCGGCGAACCTTATATCCGTCAGTCAATTTGATAAGGCGGGGTATTTCACCACTTTCGGAGCCGGTGAAGCGACTACACGCGAGGGTGGTGGCGGTGTGGTGCTTCTACGAGGTCGCGGGTCAGGCGGGATGTATATTCTCGAGACATCAAACACGCACGCAAAGATATCGACCGCGCAGCCTGCGTCGTTGAAAATCTGGCATCGTCGTATGGCGCACGCGAGCCTAGCAACAATTGAGGAGATGGAGAGGAAGGGTCTTGTGTCAGGTCTGCAGATTACAGATCATTCACTGGATGGTAAATGCCTCAATTGTCGTGCGGGACGTCAGCACTCCCGCCCGTACGATAATCTATTAGAGAGTTTGCGGTGAGCCGCCAGAAGCCACCTGGTGGCTCCGACGGCATGCGGATTGGAGCGGCTACTTCATGTGGCGGCTCGTTCAGCGGCTCGTCGCGCGCGGTCCTTAGCACAATTTCGAGGTTGGGTACCTTGTATATTTGACTATACCTTCAGCCAATGAGAGTTCGTTGTCCAAACGTGCATAATTGTTTTGAATTGAAGCAATTTCCAGCGTCAACCGAAGTCTTCGGCTCAAATGTGCGATAGCGTCAGATTTTCGGGTCCAATTTTCTTCGTTTGTGTATGGCTCAAGATATAGATGACTAAGTACTAAGAATAGACTCGCAAAACCAAATTTGAACCAGTCTTACCAGCCGCCAAACGAGCCGCCAGACAGCATAGCCGCTCCAATCCGCATGCCATTAGAGCCGCCAGGTGGCTTCTGGCGGCTCACCGCAAACTCTCTAATGAATCCGAAAAAGACGTACCACCCTCTTCCGTGTCGCATTCGATCTCTTTGGTCCGTCGCGTGTTCCGTCACCCGGTGGAGATATCTACATGATGGCGATCATCGACAGTGGAACTTCGCATAAACACACAGCGTACCTCCCTGACAAGAGTGACGAGTCCACAATCCCCGCCTTCGACGAATACCGTCTCATGGCTGAACGACAAACCGGCTGTAAAATCAAACGGGTTCGCACTGATAACGCTTTCAATTCTGCTCGGTGGACAGATTATTTCAAAACTCACGGAATTCTCCACGAGCCTATGTACGACGCCATACTCTTCTGCCGAAAATGGTTTGGCTGAGAGAACCATCCGCACTATCACTGAAGATATTCGTACACTGCTCGACGAGTCCAGGCTTCCTGAGCGCTACTGGGCAGCTGCTGGAGCCTGTGCGACATATGCGCGCAATCGAATGCCGTCCCGCCGCCATCCAGGGAAAATTCCGCAGGAGTCTTTTGACGGTCAAGCTGTTGATGTCTCACACATGCGGGTTTTCGGGTCAAAATGTAGCGCTAAGGTCAACATCGTCAACGGCCACAGAGTGGATGGTGGGAGTAAATTTGAAAGTCGTACGATTCCTGCCACGTTTATTGGGTACGGCACTGGCGCCGGCAATTACATCCTGGTTGACGAGCATGGGAAACAATTCGCGAGCCGTAACGTCGAATTTGACGAAGGTGTATCAGGGTGTATCTAACCGCACTATGGATGAGGGGGAGAAGTTCTGGACCTATGATGACGATGACTTACCTGAAGGTCCCATTCCATCCAACAGTGCTCACGACTCAGGTGCCGATGCCCCAGACGACGCATCAGACGAAGAAGCCGCTCCAGCTCCCGCTCCCGCTCCCGCTCCCGCTCCCGCTCCCGCTCCCGCTCCTATTCCCGCTATTCCCGCTCCCGCCCCTGCAAACCCAATTGCTCCACCGGCTCGTCGCTCCACTCGCACCGTGACGGCTACTCCTCGCATCTTGGAATCTCGTGATGCCGCTGCTTGAGAGAGTGCTGCACGAGCTAGACGTGAAGATTGGGCATATCTCTGGCAGATTGACTTCGAAGCCGCTTACCTGAATAGCGAGACGAAAGAAGAGATTTACATGGAGCAGCCGAGGGGGTATGAGGTTCCGGGGAAGGAAGGTTGGGCGTGTCGGCTCAAGAAGACAATTTATGGAACGATGCAAGGTGGTCGTGATTGGGCAGAGACACTTGACGGAACGTCCAACGAGTTGGGGTACACGAAATCGCGTGCAGATCCGTGTGTGCGAGTCAAGAAGGCGGATGGTGGTGGATATACTTTGACTGACACGTATACGGACGATGTGTGGGGGGCGTCGTCGTCGGCGGAGGAGGCATCAGCGCGGAAGGCAGAGCTGGCAAAGATCTGGGACATCAAGGACGTCGGGCATACACATCGGTTGCTGGGAATGCGTGTTGACCAAGACCTGGAGGCTGGTACCGTCATTCTTTCGCAGCGGTTCGAGAAGGTGTTAGCTGACTACGACTTGAAAAATATCAAAACCAGGTCCACACCTCTTCCCGTTGGCATCATTCTCGACTCGTCTATGTCACCGTCGACTCCTGAAGAGCGCGCAGAAATGGTTGGGAAACCATACCGCGAACTTCTTGGGTCTGTGATGTGGGGTCAGCTTGCGACTCGGCCTGACTTGTCATACGCAGTCAGCGTTCTTACCCGATTCCAAACCAATCCCGGTATCGAGCACTGGCGTGCTCTCCTCCACGTCCTCGGCTACATCTCTTCCACCATAGACTATGCCTTGGTTTATTCCCGCGACTTCCCGCTCACTCCCATCGGATACAACGACGCGGATTATGCTGGTTGCATTGACACCCGACGGTCTACATCAGGCTATGTCTTTGTCATGGTTGGGGGACCTGTGTGCTGGTCATCGAAGCGCCAGGCGACAGTTGCTTTGTCCACAGTGGAGGCCGAGTACGTTGCTCTCACACGCGCAGCCCAGCAGCAGAAGTGGATTTACGCGTGGATGAAGGAGGCTGATCTTGGAGAGGAACTTCCAGGACTGGTGTATTGCGATAATCGCGGGGCGGTCGACTTGACGAAGAACACAAAATCGCACTCGAAGGTCAAGCATATCGACATCCGTCATCACTATTTACGTGATCTAGTCCGCGACGGCGAACTCAAAGTCGACTTCATCCGTGGCACTGAAAACCCCGCCGACCTCTTCACTAAGTCCCTTCCTCGCGATGCCCACCACCGTTACCTCGCCAAGCTCAATATTACACCTGTCACCGTGTAGCCGCCGGGTCTGGGGGAGTGTTGTAGGAGACCCGCCGGTACCCTCCGGTGATGCGCTCCTGGATACCCGACGTCTCCCGTTTATTTCCTTTTTAGTCCACATGTATATTACGGTTACCACCCTGTAGTGCACCTCAGTCGTCTACACCCATCGTGTCCCGACTGAGGTGAGCCCTACTTATATTGTTCTTACAGCATATACGACTTATTTACTTCCGTACTTCAGTACTCACTTATATTGTTCTTACTTTAGGTATAGTACCGACTGAATATAGCCGTCTACACCCATCGTGTCCCGACTGAGTACTCACTTATATTGTTCTTACTTTAGGAACACTGTGCCAGAAAGACGCAAGAAACCAAGGGATCATTTTGCTATGGTTTTTTTGCGGCAAAATATTACCAAACCAGGTACTTTCGAGCAAAAGTATCCTCGGATCGTGAGAAAACTGTCAATAAATTACTGTGTTAGGCAAGCTTACATCAGCGTTACGTAGCCAGGGAGGCATCAGAAAGGTCTTAAATCGCTTTTCCGACGTTGTATGGAAAATTTTAAGATTGAATACCCCTTGCTGCAACCCCGGACTCCTTCTTCCGGACCCCACAGTGAAAGTGAAATCTCCTAACCAAGAAATCGGCAATGGCCAGGCGACATTGATGCTGCTGCTGCACAGCCACCGGTCCGAGTGATCCGCAATCAAAAGCTTTGAGACCTCAGTGATGTGATCAATCAATCAGTCATGTGAGCTTACGAAATAGGCCCGATTTAAGTTCGGACTCTGGCTTCATATGCTCTCATAGTCTCGTGACCAGACTCTTATGCCATCCCAAAGGGAACCCTGTCATAAGAGTCTGGAACAATCACCGGCTGTCGAACCATACCATGGCCTTATCAAAACTGATCGCTTTTTCACACACTATGTGGCCTCCTCGGAGCCTCTTCCGAGCTTCCGGATAAGTTTCCCACGCGTTTGCCTGACCTTCGGCGCGTGTTTAAAGCGTGTTTTCGACGCGTTTTTGAGTCCTTGTCTTCTACCAAAGCGCACACAGCCCTTTCCTTTAGCTCTACAAAGTCTCTGTGCCAAAATATGGACAACAGTCACCAGGATTCTCAAGATGTCTTTGCATTATTTTTTCAGCACATTCTTGGGATTGAAGGAGTTCAATCATTGAAGATATATTTCCAGTGTTGCTTCTGATTGATTTGTTAGTAGTATCACCGAGGGAGATGTAAACTTAAACATACAGGAGTTCACCTTCCAATCCAAGACTTGTAAAGGGTGTAATAACAAGGGAAATCCCTTGTTTTCTCGCAGCAAGAGGGAGTGTCCAAGTAAGTGATTTGCCAGAGCCAGTGGCTGATATCACCACACAATCCCCTTTCCGCATCAAGATTGCATTACAGACTTGAACCTGGAAAGAACGAACTTGTGCTTGGTCAGGTATGAGCCTAGCCTCCCTTGCAATCTCAGTCCATTGATCAGGATCCAGAGTTAGAATATTCTGTAAGGCAGTATTCTGTGCTGATACAAAAGCTGCTTGAGTGGGAGTTCCTGGGCTATTCAAGGAATATGGTTTAAAAGGTAAAGCTTTTGGTTTAGCTTCAAAGCCATGTCTAAATTGTTTGGGAGTTGAAACAGGAGCTAGAGGATTCACAGGGGAATCAAAGCTTGTAGACATAGCCCGAAGCCCACTTGGACGCAATGGAGTAGCCACAGAGGAAGTGTTACTGGATGTAGATGTAGATCTTGTATGTGTCCGAGATGTAAGTTGGATATTTGAGGCATTTGAGTCCATATTTTGGCACAGAGACTTTGTAGAGCTAAAGGAAAGGGCTGTGTGCGCTTTGGTAGAAGACAAGGACTCAAAAACGCGTCGAAAACACGCTTTAAACACGCGCCGAAGGTCAGGCAAACGCGTGGGAAACTTATCCGGAAGCTCGGAAGAGGCTCCGAGGAGGCCACATAGTGTGTGAAAAAGCGATCAGTTTTGATAAGGCCATGGTATGGTTCGACAGCCGGTGATTGTTCCAGACTCTTATGACAGGGTTCCCTTTGGAATGGCATAAGAGTCTGGTCACGAGACTAATGCTCTCAGAGAGGTTTATGAGCCACATACTACACTAATTATAGCTGGGGAGTACTGTATGTTCTGAGTCTGCGTCAACCTCATTCTGCAACAGAAAATGCAATTTAAATTCGAAATTTTTCCGTCGGTCAATTTGAGACATCAGTGATGGCATCAATGATGGGGCCTATTTGGTGGTGTTTAGGCCGAGCGCACCATACACTCCTTGAGGATGCCCGGCTGTGGGCTGCTACAGAATCTGGATACGACTCGAGACGCGTGCGCGCGGCAATGAACGACGCGTTGAAGACGCGAGCCAACTACGACGCGCACCCTTGGCAGCTGGATGTTGCCGTGGCCTTACTTCTTCGGATCGACTGTCTTGTTGTTGCTGGCACGGGCTCGGGAAAGACGACACCATTCCTTCTGCCGCTTCTTCTACTCGGTGTGACCAAAAGTAACCGGAATCGGAAATTGCGTGTTTTCAACCAGATTTTGCGGGTGACTGCTGGGCAAATTGGCCCTATTGGCAGTGTATGAACATATACGATTGCATAAGAAGCAGGCAAATGGTTGCATAGTTTCTGTGTCCTATTATTACACATTCTTTTATGTATGCTTTGAGGCGGGAAATTAGTGTGCCGAGTTGCCTCTCTCACTGAACAACGGGAAACACCTGGCAACCTTAGATATCGGATTGGTAGACGATTGGGATACTAATCATATTTTTGGGGTACAGTGTAGTACGGCTCAATGGGGAAGGAGTGTTCCTTGGTGAGTATTTTTTTTTCACCACACCTCTTCACCGGAGGCTTGTCCCTTGTATTAGAATATCATTATCTATGCTAGCCCTACCTACTGTATTAATTCTGAATGCAAAAAAGAGACAAGTATCGTTTGAGGCCAAGTTTTGTGTCAATACGCGACAAATCAAGGAATCACCGACTTTCTTCTCCGTGATCCTACTTCAATGGGGGCACTTTTCGTCTCAAAACAAATTCCGGCATAAAGGCCTTGATCTTAGGTATGTTTCCTTCCGCATGTGTGAGAGGATCGGACAAAAGATGCGGCCGAAAGGAAATGGACAAGATCATGCACGTGGAAGCGTGACAGGTGTTTGTTGACGCGTCTGTCCATCACCTCTCTCCGTCTTCTCTAGCCAATCCCTACTGTCCAGTTCTCATGGTGTACCGCGCAAAGTCCGATCGGGTCAAAGCCCAGGAGGCCAGTCGAAAGAAGGAGGCAAATATAGCGGCGGCGGTGCAGGAGTGGGACAGGGAGCGCGTCAAGCCCGCCATCTTAGGCAAGCCCAAAACTGTCTCTGATCTCTCTTTCAAATACGGGATTCCTTACATGACACTATCTCGACGAGTACATGGTGGACAGAGTATTCGACAAGCCAATCAAAAGAAGCAAAAGGTCCCCATCGTCACGGAGTGGGCACTCGTCCAGTTCATGCGTGAATCCGCGGATCGAGACTTCCCATTCATCCATCGACAGATAGAGCAGTATGCCATGGGGTTGAAGAAGATGAACCAGGCACTGCGATTGCAGGAGGAGAAACAAGTGACGGAGCGAGCAAAGCTTTTTCAAGGCAAAGCTCAGTGCCTCTCATCAGCCGAGTTTGTTGCCAAGGTGAATGAGATCAGCGAGGGGAAGAAGGCGAAGGAAGCGGGGAAGGAGAAGAAGCGGGTCGAGCGGGAGCGAAGGAAAGAGTTGCGAGCAGAGATTGGGCTGGAATGGGCTGAGATGAAGCGCCAGCACGCTGCTGCTGTTGAGAACTGGGTGGCGGAATGCTCTAAGCTGCAGGAAACCGGCGTGAAGAAGAAGGACCTTCCCCCAAAGCCGAAATTGGGCAAGAAACCGAAGCTACCGGTCGTGGAGGATGAGGATTCGGAGGAGGAGGATGAGCTGAATGAGGAAGGTGACGTGTGACATCCGTTCACCAAGGAGCCCGAAACGTGACATTTGGGATCAAAATTTTGTGTCGTTCATCGCACTTCCTCTCATACGAAAAGTACCCATAATTATACTCAATACCTACTTGTTATATGCTCTAGTAGTGCCTACACGAGTTCCAGGATTTTTGCGATACAAATGCGGAGCATAGATCGAAAACATCAAAGTTGATCACCATCGAGCCGTACTACACTGTACTTACCGGCCTGAAATTCCGGCATCTCTCCTTCAGAGAACGCAAACATGTCCAAATTGCTCCAATTTTAAAGATTGATTCACCAACTCAAAACAAAACATTGCATGTCATGCCCATACCATAGAAGTGGTAAAAAAAATAATTTAGAAGAGCCCTGTATTACTTAAAGCTGTTTGAGTTTCGAAATTCCCCTCTAAAAAGCCAAATTCCGGTTACTTTTGGTCACACCGAGTACCCGAGAATCACGACAAATTTGCTCTTATCGTTTCGCCTTCACTTCAAGCCGAGCAAGTAAGCTTTATCTTTGTCATCTTGTGTGTATCTCACGTACTTTCAGGCAGGCAAATTCAATCATGTCAGTGTACGTTCTGTTGCCGTGAACAACGAGACAATGGGAAAGGATATGTTAAAAGTGCGTCACACGGCTCTCTTCTGCTTTTCCCTCTAATCTGTGATGTAGCGCCTCAGGAACAAGAGTCCCGATGCCACGCTGCAAGCAATATTCGCAGGTCCGGAGATGATAATGGAGAACGAGGCATTTAACGCCTGGATTCGCTCAAAAGCCGCCCTCGAGCGAGTCCTATTCGTCGCCATCGACGAAGCCCATCTCGTATGCCTCTGGGCGAAGTTCCGACCCCACTATGAGCTCCTCACCCGTCTCCGCTCCTATCTCCCTACCCACATCCCTGTTCTTGCGACCTCAGCTACAATCACGCCCCTCGCCGAGGTCGAGATCTGCAAGACACTCGAGATTGATTATAGCAAGATAGTGCGGGCGGGGGTGATGGTAGGTGTCACGGCTCAATCGGCCCAGACGTATACAAGCCCCACCATTTTCCCACATCCCGAGATCAATCAAACGTCAAAAATGTCCTCTATTCACCATATATGGAAACACCTCCGAACAGTGTCCTACGACTCGAATTGCTTGTATACGTCTGGGTATTCGAGACTAGAAGAAGGGAAACCTGGGAAAGAAGACATTGATGTGGCAGCACCGGCGCATCTGCCAAAATTGTGTTCCCATCTCCACCCATCACCTGGGATCAAGCGGACTGTCTCTGGATCAAGCGTAAATCCCTCACATCACTCGGAGTCACAATATATCACGCATATGTATTTTTAATCTACTTGGGCATAGGTCGGCTTTGCGGCCCAGTTGAAGCTTAAGGTAGGATTCTACAGGTATCGTGAACACTTTGGGCGACTGATTTGCGTATAGTATTTACCACTTGCCGCTCACAGTTGCGTTCGCTGGTGCTTTCTAGCGGTTTTGATGCGGATTGAAGTCTCGTTGACACAGGTTTCATTCATGATGTTCAATCATCGGCAGGTACGGGTGTCTGCTTTGTGTTTGGGTACATTGCTGACACTTGGATTTCAGGAGCCGCGAACTAGTTAGAACTTAGAGCTGGAATCGTGCGACTTCAGCTAAGTTCCCGTTAAAGTGCGCCGACGATGAGCTAATATGTTATGGAAGGCAGTGTTATTTAGTCTGGAATTTACCGCGTGGCAGGTCATAGGAGGGTCGCCTTATTATATAAATATGATTTGTATGCCGGAGTACCGGCCTACAGCAGGGGGAGCTTGTGTAAATTGTTACTGGAATGGCAATGTTGCGCTGTTGTTTGGGGCATAATTCGACCGGATTCGTTTCTCGCACATAATCTACTGCTGTGAACAAAACTTTACTTATGCCGGGCAATGACGTTCTGAAGGATGAACCACCAATCAAATTTTTGACTGGCTTATCATTGTGATAGAATTTCCACTCGGTGCCATAGTCTCTCTATACAGACACTAACTGAAGTCTGAGCAACATTGATATCATTTATTTTCATCGCCTCATCACAGCAGCTGTTTGCAAAACTAATGGCACCATTAACAACACCTCGTCGAGAACCTGCCCCTCTGTACCGTGTATGAAAAGGAGGAATGTATTTTTCACGTCCGTTAAGCAGCTTTGGGCAGGATCAATCACCCGTGCACCATCAGTTGAAAGGGTGCGTCATCAGTTGCAATCGATATGGATCAGTAGGGATCAGGCTGGATCACTCGGAAGAACATCGTATCACTCGGAGCATGCCAATCTTGACGTGCGCACGTCAAGGGCAGTGACGCCATCAAAACGCTCTCTAGCACAGCTTATTGCTTTTCGGTGACGGCTCTGATACAGCTGTTTCGGAAAAAGAATACGGGTTTCGGCATTTGTTGCTCCTCAATTCTTTGTTGACACTTGCTTGACCTTGAGTCTGTTTGCGGAATCTGATTTCTCGCTCGCCCGGCCTCGGTATATCTCCGGGAAAGTTCTGTGGGTACCATAGAGCATTGGCCTATTATCAGGTTAAATTACAATTCTTATATGGACCCCAACAATCGTGCAAGCTGGTCTGACCCAATTGTGTTCCTTACGGCACCTTCCGTCTGAGGCAACAATTTGTGGAGTTTTTGACAGAATCGTCAACAAGTGTAGACAAAAAATCAAAGAGGAAGAAATGACGAAACCCGTATTCTTTTTACGAAACGGCTGTAAAAGGGGGAGCAAGCTCCCCCAATCATCGCGTTTGGCAAGTTGTTCCCACGACAGTTCCTGCCTCTTTCAACTGTGTGGTCGCTCATTTTCCCATAGTATGAACGGTAAGATGCATTAATAAGCATTAATATGTACACTCCCAGGAGGTCAGAATATCTTATTTTCCATTTTGCAGTCCAAAGGCGAGTATTGTTTCTCTTCGCCGCCTTTGGCCGGCGGCGAACACCTCAAATTGAACTCATCCAAATTCCATCCGTTTCTCGAGCTTTTTTTTGGCTTCAAGTGCCGATAATGCGTTTTACATCATTTTAAAGCCTTTTGCGAGAGTAAGGCGCGTAAATACGCGTTCTAGATGCCAGGATGGAACGTGAGAAATTTATGATTATATAATAAGGGGACCCGCCAATCACTAACCCCTTGGAAGTGACAGACTATTATAATACACCGCAGGTACGAGGAGTTTTGTATTCTAATGTCTGTTTATAAGAGACTAAGTGTTATTCGTGATGCATACTATTCAAGGGCATTCAAAGGTAGTGAGGATTATCAATTGCAGGGGTACAGTGGTGGCAAAGAGAAATTGCCGTGGCTTTTTGGTAAAAATCTTGCTGTATACTTCACCGAATTAGTCTCGTACGCACGACCCTCATGACATCCCAATTTGGGAGCCCTGTCATGAGGGTCTGGGCTGGAACCAGCCGCGGAGAAGGACATGAAGCTCTAATTTTCTCGGATTTGAACGGTCTTGTTTGCTTATTTTCGGTGTGTATCCCGCAGACTTTTGGAGACAAAGTTTGAGGTATATAGTTCAAGAGCTCCCTCCATTATTTTCAGATTTATTCTACATCTTTGTGCAACACAGGAAAGGACACAAACCTTTCATGCCCTACTCCGCGGCTGGTTCCAGCCCAGACCCTCATGACAGGGCTCCCAAATTGGGATGTCATGAGGGTCGTGCGTACGAGACTATCACCGAATGACCTCAAATAAGATGTAGAGATGGGTATGTGATGCTTTTGTACCTCTTAGAACACTCAGCAATATATTATTCCCTGAGAATGCATCAATCATAGGATGATTGCTATATACAATGAAGTCTCAGCGAAAAGGTGTCATAATAGGATGAAAGTACTTGAAAAACAGTCCTAGTTTTCACTTTGGCTGAATGGAATTGACCCTCATTGCATCTCGACGAGCTGGCGGATCTTCTCGTTGAATCTGTGTTGTACATGATCTTCGAAAGTTAACGAATAGACAATATCATCAATGTACTCGGTATGACCAAAAGTAACCGGAATCACAAATTGCCTATATATGGCAAGCCAGCACACAGAATCGCTGGGAGGATTGGTACTGTAATCATGGTAGAAGTATATGCTGTTGCATATGAAGTAGTTTGGGTCCACTGTGCTCTTTGTTGTGCGTCTATTTGAATTGCAATTATTTATGTTATGATGGTGGAACATTATGCCCAGTTTTTAACGTCTCACAAAAGGTGGAGACTAGGATGCTAAATTCTGGCATTTCATGTACATTATCATAAGACCTCAATCCCATTTTTCAAGTACTCGTTGATCCCATATCTGTCCAATTGCTATTTTAAAAACGCAGATATTGCCAAATTGGGAAATTTCTGAATTTCGAATATTTCTCTGGCTGTCCGATGTTCCAATCGGTGTTTATGTCATGCAAGTCAGAGAAAACATGCTATAGGTAAGAGCTGGACCCATCCAAGCTGGTTGACCATTGAAATTCCTATATAAATTATACAATTCCGGTTACTTTTGGTCATGCCGAGTAAACCAAGGCGAATACCCACAGGAATGGTGCCAACACATTTTGCATAACGCGTTGAAATACGCTTGGCCCGTTGCGATAATCAAACGGCATTCGATGAAATTGCCATAGTCCGCGATGTGTGCGGAATTTCCCGGCGCCATTGTCAACTGAGTGAAGCCAGCGAGTGCATCGAGTGTTGTAAGCCATTGAGATCCGGAGAGTGCTTGAAGGATCTCGTCTTGACGAGGAAGCCCGAATTCGTCGGGAACGACCATTTCATTTAGCTTGCGCAAGTCAATTACCATTCGAGGCTTACCATTCCGGTACACGATAAAGACAGGAGCTGCCTATGGGCTTTTGGGCGGCTCAATTACGCCGAGCTGAATCCAAGAGTCCATCTGTTTGTCAATCACTTCTCGATTAGCTGGCGACACGGGAAACGGAGGTAAAGAACCAGGTTCTGCACCTGGTTTCATGGGAATTTCAACTTGGACCTCATAGTTTCCGAGACGACCGTCAAGACCGAAAGCCATCCTGTTGTTACTACTTCTTCGAGCTGTTTTCGTTGATCCGGTGTGATGTCAGAAGAGATATCAATTTCCTGCAGTAATTTGTCGCCAGGAACGAAGTCAGGAGGTACACGTCTATCCCGCCAGACACCGGAATTTTATGGGGCGTATATTCATTGGATTCTAAACGGTTTGACCGTATCTCTTGGTAACGGCCGGGATTGATGCTGATCGCCGTCCAATTTTCCACTAGCTTTCCAAAGGAATTGATGGGACCCATAGGATTTCGATGAGTTTTCATGCGGAGAGCAATCGATATACGAATCTTCGTCATCCATTGGATTGACATAGAATTCCGATGATTGGGGGGATAGCCGTGTACTTCCGAGGTTTTGAGGCCACCTCCAAGGGGTTCTTCCGCTAGGGGGTCGTCAGGATCCGTCGCATTGCGCTGAGCTTTGGACGAGATATTGGTGACTGACTGCACCGATTGAGTACCAGAGTCAGGTCTCTTGTGCTTCCCTGGGCGACAGAAGGGGCAGGAGTCGTCTAAATTGAGTGGTGTATGCACCAAACAACCAGAATCGTCGCAAGATGAAGCGGTAGAAGAGGAAGGTTTTGACAGCGGCACGGAATTTGCTTCCGTTGATCGGTCCGGAGTCCGGTGATGGGGAAGCTTGCTTCCCTCAGGGAATGCTTTGAGCAACTTCAAAAAAAATCACCAGACTTTGTGCTACTGCCAGTGTCTTGGATATACTTACCACTATCCAGTGAGTATAAGCTTCAGCTGTCATCATGTGCTGTGAATAAGCATATATACAGTACCCTACCCACACCTATATACTCAATGGTTGCTTGCTCATTAAGAAAGAATTCAGTAAGTATCAAATTTTGTAAGTTACAAGCCTCCTCAAGTTACAAGCACTTTGCCACCAATGCCAGGGCTCAGGGAATGCGTTGAGCAACTTCAAAAAAAATTACCAGACTTTGTGCGACTACCAGTGTCTTGGATATACTTACCTATGACCTTATTTATCGTTGAAAATTATTTGGTTTTGCGATGAAGGTTGAACTGAGAGGTTTCGGCCGCTTACGTCGTTATCAACCGTGGTTTTGATCACTAACGAGGTTGTTGACGGAGGTTAGGGCATTGAGACAAGGTTCAAGTTTGAGGTATCCTGGGGATTCTTGACTCCGAATACGTGTCCCTGCGGTAGTGAATGTCGCCAGACCCCTATACAGCCCTCAAAAAATAGTAAACCAAGACCAGGTGGTTCGTGCCGTATGGAGATCAGATGATGGCATCAATCTCACATGGTCCGAAATCTCTCGCAGAAGTTTCTCTACGAAACTCGCCATGGCTGGGGTGGTTCAGTCAGTTTACAAACCCAGATAAATTGCATTTGCTACAGAAATGCATTCTAGGCCTCTCTACTACCCGCTGTAAGTGATTTTCACTCAGTGGTTAGCTTTTGAGAAGAATGTCAACAGTACGCACTGAACTGCTGGCAGAGTTTGAATGTGCGGTAGAACTCTACTTATCTATCCCAAATGATCCCAAACTTACAGAAGGCTCTTTCCGTGAACCGTGAGAATTTTGATAATGTTGATCATCACTTTAGCCGATTCGGCTATGATCGGCTAACCGGAGACTTCAGACCTCAACCTCCATCAGTACCTGAAACCTCAAACCACGACAGCCCAAACTATGGACAAAGATTCAAGGAGCAGCACCAGAAAATAAACAACGAAAAATGCTTTTACACTTACTACTAGTACTATCCAGTGAGTATAGGCTTTAGCTGTCAAAATTAATGATTCAACAAAAAAGGGCCACTGAGTGTGCAACCAGATTCTTGAGGAGGAGAAGGGTTTTGAAGGTGGATATGTGGGCGGTTACTGAGACGGTTCTGAGGTTCGTCAACTGCCAAATAAGTTGGTTTCCCAAATCGGGCGAAAAATTGTTCGAGCCAATAATGTTGCCCGAATTTAGCAAGATTAGCTACTGTACATGGACTCGAATGAATTGGACGTATTAGACTAGGATGTTGAATTCCCATTCGCACTGAAGCACCCTCCCATGTGGACCATTGTCCACATACCCAACTTTGATCCCCGCTGTCGAAGCCTTCATTGCCTCGGCTCTCTTCTCATCTGCCACCACGTTCTCTGCGACATGATTCCTCATCAGCGAAGCGTGCGCGTTGATCCTGGTTTGCTGCTCCTTGGAATACTTGTCCATTCTATCCAACCAATTCTTGGGATTTCTGGATTTACCAACAGTCTGACCAGCGGCAATTATCACCGGGGTTTGCGAGAAATTGGCGATATGAAGGATTGGTTTTTCCCTCGAGATCAAGGTATCCGCCGATCCATACATATCATCTCCGCATCCGTTGTTATTGATCTCTCTTTCCACAAACAGAGAATCTTGACCCGGTGGAAAATAAGCTTGCACTTTAACAGCAACGCAGGTTTCCGGTGGAATAACAACGCGATCTGTCGACCAGACATCTGCCTTACCTTGCCGAAGCCGTGTTTTACGCTTCAGCTTCTGGTTTCGGCGATGAACTTTACCCTTGGGTCCTTGAGTTTCGCTTCCGAGGTGAGTTTTGACTTTGAAAGCATGTCCCTCATCGTCAACCATTAAAGACGTCGAGGTCTCAACTCTGAGTGTTCTATCGGAGTCCCCAAAGCGTAGGTAGGCCTTTCCTTCATTCCTAACAATGGAAATCGAATATTGATCAACAAAATCATTTCCCAGAATGAACGGAGTCGACATTCCCTCTACAACGTAAGCTTCTACAGTTATTTTCACCGGTCCATCCTCCGTGTGGAAGAACAAATCCAGTCTAACAAATCCCGAGATAGAAGACTTTCCAGCTACTTGAATCAGATTAATCTGATGACCGGATTTTATCTTCGGTGGGTTTGTTAAATTTTGCAGAGTTTTCCGTGAGATCAATGTGATGTCTGACCCCGAGTCCATAATGACAGGAATAGGATCAATATCCAAACCTCCGACTGTAGCGGTCGCTTGCGTTGCACTAGCACCAAGAAACGAAGAGCCAGACGGTCGTGCCATATGTTTCCGGAGTTCTATGAGCGGTTTGAGTTCGGAACTTGGTGAGCCAACCACTCGATAATTTACGGCCTTAATGTCTCGAGCTAACCGTCTCCTAGACCGTCGGTTTAGTAAAGGTTTCGAATGAAACGTTGAACAAGCCTCAGGCATTGATTGTGAGTGCGATTCCGAGTCGTCCGATGCAGTTGCCGTAAGTTTCCGGATTTCTCCCCCCCCCGGGGCTGAGTTACTCGTTTCCTCGTCATGAGGTAAAGAGGATTCAGTAGTCTGGAGGGGTTCTTCAAAACCCTGCTGAAGGAAGACATCGGTACGTTCAACTGTTTCGGATTCGAATTCCACATCACTTTCCAATCCATAATACAGTTCATCGTATTCATCCTGTGCTTCAAGATCATCGCTGGTTGCACTCGCAAGGTTAGCACGGGCAGCTCGGTTGCCTTTGAACGAATGTTTGCACTTGTTATCCCAATGTTTTCCGCTCCCACAGTGCCTACAAGGTCGCGCGCCTTTGGATTCTGGAGTAGCTCGTTTAGAGACATTTTTATCGTCTTTAGGGAATTTTGGTGGCCCACGGTTTGCAGACCATCCTACTAAATTCACTCGATCGGAGCGTGGAGTAAACAGTTGATTGTCACGTTCACGTTCACGATCTCGGTAAGAATTTTCTCGTTCGTTCCTATCCAGTTGCATTAAAGCGTCTTCGTGATTGTTGTTGTTGTTGAGATCAATTAACGTGCTCGAGCCGCTGCAAGCGGCTATAGTACACGACATGCCGACATCGACTACATGATTAATCGTTTCCAGTCCGTCCTTTCCTCCCACGTCGCCCTTTTTATACAACCAATCAACTCCCAGTGCCTCGGGCATGAAGCCCAGTGAAAACACCGTCTTGGGAAATATCGGCAGGTATAAGCTGGCCTCAAATTGTCTCGGCTGGCCTTGAAAGTGTCTCGAGGTGTCTCAAGTCGACCAGTGACATCATCAATTTTCTGCGGTTCCGGCGTCATCGCGTCAGCTCAGGAAGCGAGCGCGAGTCACAAAATCGTTAAGTCCCCAAATTTGTCTAAGGCAGTCTCTTCCTCGCTCTTACCACCATCTCGCCCCCCGCCGTTTGCTTGGTAGCGCTGTCCCGCCTCTACTGCGGGCTTTTACTCCACTGTGGGGCCTTGTCCCACCCTGTCTACAGTCTCTCTGGCACGCATGACAGTACATGGGAACTGACCTGCGACGCAAAACGCCCGCCGCCCGCTGCCTCTCGTCTCGCCCTCGCCGGTACCGCAATGTTAAGATCGTACCGCCGTCTGCAGTACGGCCTCTCCACCTCTTCGCTGTGCCATCTCCTTGCATGGGTAAGGGCTTGCGCCGACGCGATGCATTCACCTCACCATCACCAAGACCCTCACTCTCTCAAACACCTGGCATTAACTTTACTCTCGTTCATACACTCCTACTTGAATGCTTTCCTATGCTCTTGTCCGGTCTTTGTAATTGTAGGGAATTAGCTGTCGGTTCTCCGCCGCAAGTCCGACGGATTATCTGATACTGGCGAATGCCCGTCTGCGGGTGAGTCCTGCCTTCAAATTTCATTGAACTATTTCGCAAATGCTCGTAGTGACGCATCACACTTTCAACAACATCGCCTATGTACACAAGCCGCTCGCTTTTAGTACGTTTCACTTTTAGCGATAAGACGAACACTCTCCTACAGGCCATTCATTCCCGCGCATCGGCGCTGCTCCACACGCATTACCCTAGGACAGGACGGCGGGTTCATTCTGTTTACAGAAAGTTTGGAAGACACTGCTCAAGGTGTGTATTGTGTGCTCTCACCTTGCAGTGGCTAATTTACGTTGCAAAGCTTCTACAACGTGAGATGAAGCGGTCAACGAGCCAAGAGGGATGTACAATGGTTGTCAGCGTCAGTATCTCGTTCTACTTCGTGTGTGCACGCACTTAATCTCATCCGACTACTAGTATCGCTCGTTTTCCTGAGAATGGTCAAGTAAGTGACCGTTTTCATCGTACTCTCTACCCATCTCATATATTGTAGTGTGGTATGTGCGCAAGATACAAGCTCCGCTTCCTGGTACGTTCTATTTCTATCTTGAATGCCCGTCAAACTCACATTCGTTTTGATATATCCAGATCGACGTTACGACGAATCTCAGGCGACATGATCTCGGGAAGTTGAGTGGCATGGAGTGCCTCGGGCGTGTTGGCTAGAAGGAGAGGCGAGAACGGGCGGGGTAGCGGGCGTAGAAGGAAGTAGTAGTACCAACAATTGTATTTATAGCGACAATACAAAATTCTTTAGACCATCGAATGCAGACCGATATAAAAACCCATTTTTGCTATGTGTAGCATCGGCGGGTATCGTCCTGCCTCGAGAGGCATCGGGAATGTGAGCCGATGCTCCCCGATGCCTGTCTATACCTGCCGATGCCCGCTAAGACGGTGTTTTCACTGGGCATGAAGTCCCGGTCCGACGGCCTTTGGCCAGTGCTTGCCGAGGTTGCGATCCCCGTAGGATGGGCGTCAAAGGATCAAGGCGGCAGCGTACGCCTGATCAGACAAAGTGTGATGGATGATTTGTTGCCGCGCGTCTGTTAAAGTTGAATTTCCCAGCCGCCGGCCGACCGGGGCTTGTGAACCGCAAGTGCGCTACTCCTCGGAACCCGTGACCCGAAGTCACGATCAAACGTGTTTGCCGAAGCGGAGGGAACGGAGTTTGAAAAGTGGGAGGGCAGAAGCCGAGAGTGTCTAAAGTGTTTTCTCCCGGGTGCGGGGCAGGGAATCGAACCAACGAGGGCCCTCGCCGTCGTGGGCAAAACTCACACGACTCTCCCCGGAGACGATGGATGCCACTACACCACCGCGCCCCTAAGCGAATACTGTAGCACTTTGTATGGGTGAAACGTAACGCGTAACGCCCGCCCTGTTTCGTTTCAACGGTAACGCATAACGGTCGGGTGGTTTCCCTGAGGACTGCGTGACATACAAAGATGTCGAATTATCATGTTTGTGACTGTAAAATCTAGCTGAATCTACCGCTATAACCCTCCTCCTCCTCACTGCACTCAATCACTCTCTACAATCTTCGTCAAGATAGAACCGTTACGGTGCATCGGAGACCACGGGCAAGGTGCTGGGAAGCTGTACCAGAAGCTGGCCGAGGTAGTTTAACTAGTCGCTCGAAGAGGGCTTGTGGTGGACCCGTCGCTGGTTTAGGTGTCTGAGCGTGCGCCACGGCGCAGTGTTCATGAAAAAAATAGGTGTATTACGGAGCCCGTAACAGGAGAAATGCAATCACAAAGGGCTATGGATACAAAGAAAGCATGAGAGCTAAAAATTGCCCAGAATCCGTTCAACGTTTGGAAATAGATTTTATCGGTGTTTGCCCACCCGTTTCCAAAATTATATGATGTCACGCATAACGCTGAGTCAGTTTCTGGTTTCCATGTGTAGCGTTTCCAGTCACGCTCGAGGGTCTGTTTCACCCATACAAAGTGCTACAGTAGCGGCTTGGAATTCAACGACAGTGCGATACATCTGAGTTGTAAGGATGGTATTCCAAGTTGAAGGTGCGCTGTCCATGACTTCCAACATGATTTCTGAATCGTCCATAGTATAGACCATGTTGATAAGCTCCACCTTGCGAATGAAATATTCACTCGGCGTCTCACGCGAGTGTCCCGCGTCACGATAAGGGAGAAGCTGCTAACCGTTGCATCCAAGTTTATCCGTTCGGAGGAGGATTCGAACGGAACTGAATCAGTTGACCTCGGCATGATTCCGCTTGATGACGATGAGCTACTGACCACGACTTTTGTAAGCTCCCGCACATTTTCCGTACTTGTTGGGATATCCAAAGGAGAAATTGATGCATGGTCAGCTGCATATCGAGATGACCCACATTTTTCCCGAGTCCTGGAAGGATGGAAGGGAGAATCGGATTGGAATAATCCCAGGTACCCTCAATATCATTACGCTGAGTCAGGACTGATTTATTTTGAAGACTGGGAACGCAATCGATTATGTGTCCCGGAGTACGGTAGCCGGGATCGATACGGTTCGATTTTGGCCGAGGACTTTCGGATGAGCTGCCGTGTGGCTGTGAGAGGTCACCTCGCACAGAGAGTCAAGCACCGATTTGCCATGGGTATCTCATGTCTCATATTAGTGGTGTAGATACATGCCTAGTGTAGTAATAAATCATACTTACCACCTCCAAATGCCCTCGGAACACAGAGGATGTAGAATAAAGTGAAATGACGGGAAATCAGCAGCGAAACGCGATCACCTGACTTCTTTGATGTGCTTATGTCTTTCGTGTTTAACGCCAAGCAAGGCAGTCTGATATTTTTTAGGTGCACCTACATAGGTTACAGAACTGATAGAGTCCTCAGCGAAGCTTCCAGCCAAAAACAGCGAGGTTTGGCAGAGATCTCACTTGATTTGAGTGCTTATCAGTCGGCGTGGCGGTGCTCGGGCACCCTTCAGCTTTGTATCGACAATACTTCTCTGAGACCCATAACTTAGGTTTTCCGACCATACCACTGGGTATCCAAAAGGGGAAAAGAACGGAAAAAAAGCAGCAAGACACACGGGTAACTGGCAAGGGGTAACAAAGTCCAACAATAAAATGAAAGGGGAGCCTGGAGGAGAGGAAGATAAACTCTGCCTCCTAAACAGCCTGCTATTGCATCGAAAATAAAAAATAAAAATGCAGTATCAATTGCGTACATTTGTATGGCTGACTTGAGTGAATTCTTGACTCACACCACAGTAAGTACAAGCTCAATTACTGGCCAGTGCCAGTGATGCAGCTGCAGCATCAAGATACTTCAAAGGAACTGTAATCCTAAGCTCACAGAAGGTGATGGAAAATTCAAAAATTGCCCAGTTAACAGACCTGGAATGGGATTTCCGAGTACATCAGAGACTGAATGAAACAATACTGAGATCTCCCCACCCATTTTTTGCCTCACCTCGGACTGCATCAAAATCCCCGAAGCCATGAGGGAAAAAATAGTTTGATCGTGACTAGAGCGAGAGAATCTCGTGAGTTTGACCATGCAAAGAGCATTCAAAACAAATTGAGTGTCGCCAATATTTTTCTGGAGCGTTCGGAGGAGCGGGAGATGGCCATTTCGCGGCAACAGAGGGGGATGATAAAAGGCATAATTTATTCAAATTGCGAACATTCGGGCCGTCCCAGCATGAGAAAGCGCGCAATTAAATGACTTGAATATCGTATCTGTACAGCCCAAGCAAAGTCAGAGGTCTGCAAGCCCGCAGGGTCGAGAAATTGCGGACAAAAGACAGAAGGTTGTTAAGTGTTACAGCTGTGACAACGTCACACTCAGCCTCCGTAACTTACGTACCGGGATGTCTTGCGGTGTGTGAATCGTGGCTGTGCACTCAACATGTTGAGTGGACCCAGCTGATCGGTCGGTTAACCTCTCAGTTTTCAATCAGCAGCTCATAGCATCAAAGATGATCTCGTTAGAAGGACAAGAGGTTTGCAACATTGTATGGAAAGTAAAGTATCTCAGCCATCTGAATTCTCCAGCTCGTCTAAGTACCTCGTCCTCGGTCTCTTTCTCCGGTGCCGGATTTTTGAGGGGGTACAAAACGTTAAGTCATAGGGCGGAGCAAACAGTGTTGCACTCGTGGTCCTGTACAAAAGTGTTTATCCCGTCCTGTCCAAAGTCGCCCACACCGCTATCACTGAAAGAAATTGAGTAGGTACAGCTCCGGACAATCAAACTCGACAAATTTATCGACCTTTTCCCACGACCCCGATATGTATCGGAATCGAAAGGAAACGAGTTCAGGAGCCTGCTGAATTTTTTTGGTGAGAATTCATCGAGTCGTTCCGGAGATATCCGCTATTCTTAGTAGAGGGCAGCCAAAAGTTTGGCCGGAACCCCCAAATTACAAGGAAAAATCACAAAAATATTGATTTGAGCTCTTTATGACTGTCTGAGTCTGTTTCTGGACTCAGAATGAAAATTCAACGAGCCATTATGTCGCAAAATAGGAGGGAACCTGTGGGAACATTGTGACATTTAACAGCATGTCACAAATATGTCACCTCCGGTCACCTTGGCATTGCCAATTTCGGGTTTTTATGGGTTCCTCAAAGCAAAAAGGGCTGAGGGACAAGAGTAGTTGCATATAGTATCCTCTGGATGGTCAGCAACCATGAAGGTTGGGTCAACATTCGTCTGGAGGGGCCAGAAAGGTACACACAATTTTGTTCAGACCGCCTAAAAATTTGGCCAAACCCATTGTGTCGTGGGAAAATTCAGAAAAAAATCGTTTTTAGACGTATTTTGGGGTGCTGAATCCGTTTCTGGACTCAGCTAAGCCCAGAAAATAGCGGTTTGACCGAAAATAAAATTGTTGACTTTGATTGTCCGGAGCTGTAATATCACGGAAAGACGACAAGAAAAAGAAAACTAACCCTTCTTCCTTGTGTGTGATTAGATCAAACAAAACAACACCATCCCCGCCACGAACCCGAGTAGGGGTACCTGAATTTACTTCAGCTACATTTCGCCGGGAATAGATCAAAAGGTACGAAGATACGATGTATACGGCCGACTACGCTTACAAAAGCTCAGGTAAATACAAGTAAATACCTCGTCGGTTCGAAAAAGTGGTGACTTACCCTGTAGGTCAGCAAAAACCATTCGCCGCCCGCTGTCCCCAAAGACATAAGCTCCGCCTCTGCATTGATCTCCTTCTCTGCAAACTTCCGCACCGGCTTCTTCGCGCCACCAAATAGACCATCAACGAAAGATTGTCCACCGTGCTGCCAATCCACGCTGTCGAATGTGCGGGTGTTCTGCAGCAATTCCTTCTCATGCTGGATGCAACCCTTGCAGTAGGTAGCCCAGTGGCTGCTGTTGAATTTAGGCCTTCCATGAAGCTTGAGGAAGTGCGTCCACATTGGGCTGGACGTTGATATCGAAAGAAAAGAGATTAGGTCGGCAATCAAATGGCTGCAGGCGCCAGGCAGCCGGCTGAGCCGGTCCGGGCATTTAAGGCTTATGAGCTGGGCAGCCGTTGCTCTAAGGGTTATGTATGATAAGGCCTTAATAACCCTTAACGCAATTAAGGCCTTATCCCTTACGGCCAACACTGATTTCACCCGTATTCCATGTCAAGAACTTTGTTTGCGTCAAAAGACACACTGAATGCCCCAGAACCGCTTGGTGCAGTTTTAATGGCGGCCACTGTATGTGCCAAATTCATTATTCAATGCTGCGCTTTTGTCGAATTATAGTCTCGTGACCAGACTCTTCCATCCCAAAGGGAACCCTGTCATAGGAACAACAAGCTTTAGCTCCCTGCCTCCGGCACGGCCGACTCGCTGCGCTCGCCGGCCTTCCTCCGTTCGGTCACACAGCGTGTTGGGGCTGGCCGCCCCAAACCCCGCTGCGCTCGCTCCGCTCGCGACGTCTCGTACGATCTCAACATCTCGACAAAGACCCCGTGATTTTCTGTCAAAAGTCACGCGACTGATGGCCTGGCCCTATTTTCAAGTATGGTGGGGGACGTGACTTCATGTCACGCCGCAATTTTTGGAATCTTGACCTGAAACTCGGCCCAATCGACTTGGAATATCCAAGAGTGGCCGTTTTCCGAAATCTTGGACCGTGGGAACTTTTTGATGGGAAATGGCCAAATTTTCGCTGAAAAAACAACATTTTAAGGGGGTGAAAATACCATTGAGGCGGGACTTGAGAAGATTTTCAACATTCCATTCGCCCCCATAAATCTCTTCTGACCGAATTCATGAATTACCTATATCTGGAGGAAGATTGACCATTGATGGGCCATCAAATTTGCCCCGGCAGAGGCGTTTCGGATCAAATTCCGCTTTAGGATGGCCAAATTCGTGGCCAAAATCACGAAAGTCAACGGAGGGTAAAACTGTTCCATCCAATCTGTTCTACTCCTCATAAGGATGCGATTTCTGCAAGATCAAGAAATTCGGGTGACTGTCACACAAGTTATTAGCGTCACAACATTGTCCATAAAAGTTTGTCACAAAGTCACGTCCCCCACCATAAGTACAAGCTTAAGCACCCCGCCTTCGGCAGGGCCGGCTCGCTGCGCTCGCGTCCCTCCCTACGGCTGGTGCACAGCTTGTCGGGGCTCCGCCCCAAACCCCGCGTGTTTGTTCTTGCTGGATTGCATGCCCTCGGCGCCGCACTACTCATCATTCCCAAAAATAACCGGAAATTCCAATTTTACATGTTCCTGTGACTATGCTGACTATTTTTTTGGTCGTGATCCTCTTCTACATCATGTTTTGAGTCAAGTCTACCACTTTGACCAACCATGAACTGTCTTCCAGCACCCAGTATATCAAGATTACATTTATTTGTTGTTTCCGCGTGACATTCCTTATTTGGGGTTGTGCGACAAAAAATCCAAAGGTCTCTGTGACTGTAAATTATGTTTAGGCCTATAGGAAGCTCCCCATGAAATATTGGAGCAATTGAAGGTGTCCTTGTCTTTGAATGGCCACAACAAGTTTTGGGGAAAATGTTGAATTTCTCACGCATAGGATTTCATCGCTAATTTCCCCACGGTAACAGCACAGTTGGGGGATTGTAATGAAGATGTGTCTATTTGCTTTCCAATATGTCATTTTCTTTAAGGAATTACTGGGCTCTGGGGCAAACATAGGGGAGTTTTCATTTCCGGTTATTTTTGTGTATGATGAGTACTGTACCGCTCGCTGCACTCGCGGTGCGCGGCGCCGTCGGGAAGGTTCGTGGGAACCGGGAGCAACATCTCGACATCCGGCAGCGACATCTCGACATGGTCCCGTGGTTTCGTGTCAAAGTCACGTTACTTTTCACGTGAGCTGATCGAAAAATCGGTCATTCTCTTGGTGCCGAAAACGCGTTTTCCAGGCCGAGGGATTTCCCCTTGGGGAAGGGGGGACAATGACCCACCGTGGGAATCGGGACCGTTTTGCCATCACCCTCGGAACGGAGAAGTTCCCTGAAAAGAGGGCCAGGCCATCAGTCGCGTGACTTTTGACAGAAAGTCACGCGGTTTTGTCGAACATCCTGCAACCGGCTGTCGTGCACTCGCCGGCGCGCGGCGCCGCGGGCCAGGAATCCAGCAAAAAAAATCCAGGCGGGGTTTGGCCCCGAGTCGGCCGACAAGCTAGGGACGCGAGCGCAGCGAGCCGGCCCTGACGAAGGCGGGGTGCAAGGGTATTCCGATCCGCGAAATCCGGATATCACCTCGAATTTTTTTTTTCAGCGACTTCGGCAGACCCCTCCCCTCATGGCTGCCGTAATATTCCCATATACAGCAGTTTCACGTAAGTTTTTCCCACCGGCTAATTTGTTAGCTTTATCAAGTTTATGTATTTTCGGACTCAACATCAGCATTTGAAGCAAAGAACCTGTTGTTTTGCACATTTCCATGTACCTACACTGTGCAAAATTGATATTTCTGAATGTCAGCAACCTGTCTTCTGAACCAAACAACAGCATATACACTGATAGCCGAGGCTGCCGAGAGGCTTAACAGTGGTCAAACCGATCTGACGGCGAGAATAGTGGCTAGAGTTGGACCTGAAGCACTGAAATGCCAGAATAGAACTGTAGAACAACGTACATAGCATATATTCGCTGCATACAACGCTTAGAACTGAGTTCCAAAATTTTGTATGAAAGTTTTTTTTCAGGCCGAGGGGACCCCCCCTCCCCCACATCCATATAAAGGAATTTCTTATCTCGGAAGGCCCTTGGCGGGGTGCTTAAGCTTGTTATAGAGTAAAAGAACCGTACCGTCGTTCGATGGAATGGATGAGATACTCAAAGTACGGCTGGATGCGTTCCTCGCGCAAGCCCCGAGTTAGAATAAAATAGTCGAAAAAGTGGCAAAAACCATCGGGACCGTAGTGTCCAAGATTGACATATCTCGAGGATAGTGAAAGGTCAAGCTGACCGTCGCCAAATGAGCGTCGTAGCCGGGGGAAGAGGATAGAGTCCCAGTCGTCGTCAGAGTTGCCCACTGGAACTGTACCTGTAGCAAACATAGCGAGCGGATGTGTCGAATCTGCGAGGGGAGCATGAGCTGGAATATTTCCCAGTTTAGCGCGAAGACGACGCATCAGATTTTGAGCGTCTCTACACGGGGAAACTTGGATTCTTACACCTTCAACAAACTAGAAGAAAGTTACGTAGCCAAATTACCCACTATACTCCTCAAATCCGCATGAATTGAACATCAGTCTGTTTTGGACGGATATGGGCACTGTGACATCAATCACGTGGGGTGGGTTGCTGATGGATGAGGTCTACCTTATCATGATTTTTCTTTCCGCCCACCTCTTGAACATGTGTCATGTTAGACCGACACTTTTGACATTCCGCCGCTGATGTGACACCTGAAAAAGGAAATTTGATGGTGGCTGTTCTCACTGATCAGATATCTCAGTACATTTTGATCAAATTTTGATGGGGACCACGATAGACACAATGTCCAGGGAAGAAAAAGATAAACTAGCGATTACTAGATAGTATGGAGGTTTTGATGGTCACCTTGAGTTTATGCTGCATGAATGGGTTCCGAGTTCAGTTCTCGGGCGTGACAATTTTTTTTTCGTCAATGCCGAATGCCAAAGAATTTCTGGTTAAGTGGTTAGGGTTTGCTTCCCCAAAAAAACACTGCCGAAGGCCAAAATACTGCTGGGTTAAGTACCTGGTTAGGGTTAAGGCCTAGGGTTACGGTTAGGGTTTGGGGGGGTGTGGGGGTGAGGAACAGAAGGATTCGCGCGAACGAGGCTTTAGAGTGCCAACCTGAGCGGCCCGGCTTAGGGGACCCCCCGAGCGCAGCGAGGGAGGGGAGGGCCGCGAATGGGATGGTTTGGGGCCACTCAAGATGGCAGTATTGATTATTAGACAATATAAATAACACGTACGTAGAGGGCCCGGGCAGGGGATGGAGTCGGCGGCGGCGGTGGGGGGGTCTACGGGCGGGCGTCTGCGAATTGCGGTTGGGGCGAGGCAAACAGCGGCGGGGGTGTTGTGGTTTCCGAGTAGTGAGGGGGTACGAGGCGGGGTGCGGCGGTTAAATGCGGAAGGGGTCGGCTGCACGGGGAAAGTCGACGTCTGAGACCTCACCTCGAGCCTTGAAGGCGGAGATGGCGTCCTCGCGGGTGGGAGCTTTCGGGTCAGGGGCTTCGGGGAGGGTGCCATGGACATTGTGGAACCTGCCGGTGCGAGCAATATAGTTCTTTCTGTCTTCTGAATGTGCTATTCGGTGGGAGCTCTCGCACATTCGAATTATTGAGAAGAGGAAAAGGTGCCAAACACATCCTATTCAGGTTAGGAAACAAGGGACTCGCCGGGGAAAAAGTACGGTGTGCCAAAAAGAAAAATTAAACAGTTTCAGGGTGTGAAAAGATAAAAGGTGTGTGCCATCGGGTTCGAACCCATATCCTCACCATCCATATCAAGCGGCGCATACTACATACCAATCGACGAAAGTGACCACAGCAAAGCATGCCAACCGGCAGAATACATCCGCCGCCTCGTCTTCCGCCCATTACTATATTTGGTAAGTTCTTCCCTATTTGGCAATGTCAGACTGGGGGAGGCGTGGGTCTCTCGAAAGCTGTATCGCATCGATTAGAGCAAATACGAGCGCGATTTAAGCAAGATTTGAGTGCATTTTAGATATTGTAAGGGTAAGTGTACAAGTTAGTCTTGAAGGTGGGCGCAAAAACGAGACAACGGAATGATTAGATCACTACCCTACTGTACATGGATGTGACCGAGAGTACATAAGGTAAATGTCCGGCAACTAGAAATACCCGGGTGCACAGTAGAGCGCGCACACCTCAATATTTTAACACACCCCCTCGCGCGAAGACTGGGCAAACGCGCTAGACCGCGACAGAGGGAGTAGTTTTCACCTTGCGACGGTTCCCCCGTCGAACCTTTCTCTTCCCAACCTGCACCCCCTCAAGCTCGACAGCGGCAGCGGCAGGCGAGACCACGATAGAATCCTCATTGAAGAGGATGACCTCGTCGGGGTCGGAGGCAGCGCCAGGGAGGACGATGTCGACGTCGGGAGCGTGTGCGACTACGGCGACATCATATTCGTCGTCTGAGTCGACTGACCAAGCGGCGGTCGCGTTCAAGAACTTATTCTTTACGTCGGCGGGCATGTCAGCAACACAGCGTCGGACGATGTGACCGGCGCGTCCGCAACGGTGGCAGACACCGTTCGCGTCCTTGGGGTTGCCCCAATCGAAGGCATCCTTGTTGCGCTTACGATCGCGAGCGGCAGCCATAGCTACTGGCTCGGGAGCGAGGGGATCATACTCATCCTCCGCCTTGAGGTTCTTGTTGACGGTTTCCTCCATCTCGAAAGCTTTGATCCGCGCTATAATGTCGTGGAGCTTGGGAGTCGGGACGGTGGTGGAGAGGGAGGAACGGATGACAGCGAAGGAAGGATGAAGGCGTAGGAGCAAGAAGTCGGTGACCTCGCTGCTGCTCATCTCATGGCCGATGGCCTTGAGCTGTCGCACGATGGAGAGGACAGCGTCGATGTAGACGGCAACGCGTTTGGCGGGGTCGTGACGAAGGTTGTAGAGCTCGCTGCGGAGGGCGAGGCGGAGACCGGGGGTATCGCTCTGATACTCTCGTTTGAGCAGAGCCCAAGCAGCAGAGCCGGTGGAGACGTCGGCAATGGTGCCACGATAGTCGGCCTCGAGGAGGAAGTAGAGCAGGGAATGCGCACGGTTGTTTGCCTTATCCCATGCGGCGGCCTCGGTCGCATCCGTCGGCCGGGGCTTCGTCCCACTGACTATCTCCCAACTCTCCTCCAGCCTGAAGTAGTTCTGGACGTCCTTAGCGAACGATGTCCAGTTAGAGCCCGAAAAGTGGGCGACACGAGAGAAAACAGCGTTGTTGGTGGTGGACATGGTGAAGAAGAATGGGGAGGAAAGGAGTGAGGGGAGTGGTGGTGTAAAGACAGTGGTAGGGGAGACACGCGGGGCTCGACTTCAAAGAAGGAGCAGAAAACCCGTGTGAAAAGTCTTGGGAGGCTCAGAGGCGCTCAAGCAGATCCTGCGGGCGAGACGGCGCGATCCCGGAGACAAGGTGGGTGAGGAACACGAAAGAGGACACAGAAGACGCAGACAACAAAGATTAGGCGCAGTGGGCGGGGCCCATAACCTCTTGAAGGTGGGCGCAAAAACGGTTACGAGACAACGGAATGATTAGATCACTACCCTAACATGGATGTGACCGAGAGTACATAAGCCTAAGGTAAATATTAATGTCCGGCAACTAGAAATACCCGGGTGCACAGTAGAGCGCGCACACATAAATATTTTAACAGTTAGTGTTTTACCAGTGGAATACTTACGCGTCGAGGGCAGAGGAAGAAAATTTTAAAGAGGACCTCTAACCCAAGCGCATGGGTTAGAGGTTAGTTGCTACTTCCAACATGGAAAAAAATACCAAAATTGAACCTCTTCATACATTGAGAACAACCACCAAATGCCCCGAGTTTGAGCCGCAAGAATCAACGAGATTCTCTCTTTTCTCTTCTCTTCTCTCCTCTCCCCTCCTTCTTTCAGCAATGCTTTGAAAGGCAACAAGCAGCTGGGTTTGCTCGTCAAGAGGCTGCGGGTCGAAGGTGGATATGGGCCGTTAATGCACACTGTTTTGCAATTCGCGCCTAATATCATTGATATTTTTCTTTCATTCGATCTTCAATCTTCCGACAACACAAGCGGACTGTGCAAAGGCCTCGACCTCATCAACCCCGCACGATTGATTTTGTGGCATGACTCCTCCAAATTTCGGGGCAAGAAAATGATCTCGCAACTGCTGGACTCGTTGTCTCGTGCGATTCCCAACTGAAAAAAATCTGGTACGAATACTTGTCTTCATCTCGCTTACAGTCCACTCAATCTGGTACAGCGCATCTTCGATTGCCCGTACACATCATCACCGGCTGGCGCCCAGAAGCTCATCGCAAGAACGAAAACTATAGCACATGATCAGAGCCTCCAGGTTTCTGATCCTCTGGCCAAAACACTCCGATTAGATGGTACTTCAATCCCTCAAGAGGGTTTCTCGATTGGATAAAAACTCACAATAAATAGTTTTTCCTCGGGTCAAATTGAGACATCACTGATGTAATCAATCAATCAAGCACGTACACTTACGCAATGTCCTAATGCAGACAACCTAACCTGAGTTGTAGAGCATATACAGTTGCGGCGAAATCAATTTACTTACCGAATATTCAATAGAGACTTTGCGCAGAGCCACCGGGAGCCACCCGGTGGCTCTCACGGCATGCGCTGTGGAGCGGCTACGCGCTATGGTGGCTCATTCGGTGGCTGGAAGAACGACTTGAAATTCATTTTCTTCGGCATTTTTTCACCCCCCTGGATGACCTCGAAGCGCTAGGCTCCCAAACCCCCAGGAAGCACACCAAGGTTCCACGCCAACCGTCGGTTTTGCAAGAACCGGCCAAAAACGCACCAAATAAAGCGGGAAATTGGTAACCTAACCACGACACCTCACTACATTGAGGTATAGTCACAGAGGTACCATGTAGATACTTGAAGCTTGAAGCCCCACCTGCAACGCGGGCGACGAGCCACCAAACGAGCCACCATATGCCGTAGCCGCTCCACAGCGCATGCCGTGAGAGCCACTGGGTGGCTACCGGTGGCTCTGCGCAAAGTCTCTAATGCCCTCCCTTTGCACCCAGATGACTGATTGTTTGTTTCATGGGGTAAGTGGATATGATAGAATACATTAAGTATAAACTCAGTCGTGGAGGAAACGACTCATGTATTATATACCTGATAGAATACAGTAAGTATAAACTACCAGGAGAATCAGTAAGCTGTAAGGACAGTAGATACACTGACTCGGAGAAGGTATGGGATCACGGCATCTGTGAGAAAGATGCTCGTGTTGCGCAAGATCGCGGGAATATACTGGGAATTTTTGTGACTCAGTATGAAGTACACTATGTGTAGTATGTGCATGTAAGATATCGGGAGGCTGCGTCAAAAAATGAGAGCTGTGCAATGGATTTATTCGTGATGGGTGATCCAATTATATATCTGCTTTTTGCCGCTTTAGGAAATACAAGTCAGAAAATGAGTTTGAGAGGGAAAACGGACAAGAGAAGCCCACAGAACATTAATAGTGAGTCAGGCCTCCCTTTTCCTTCAACATTTTGCGCATCCTGTTGGGCATACTGCCGTATAACTTGTCAGTATATGTCTGATCTATTTTCTCCCACTCCTCCTTCAAAGTGATCCTAGGGAGTCCCGAGCGCGTACCATACGCTCCAAATGATCCCAAAGATTCTCTATGATGCTCAGATCGAGCGGGTACGGGCACCAGGGAAGAACATCAAAGCCCTCGAGATTAAGCCACCCCTGCGCGTGCTTGGATTTATGCTTTGAGTCGCCGTCTTGCTGGAAATAAATGGTCGAGCGGTCCAAATTACGCGGGTCCAGAATGTCGAGGAGGGATTTTGAGAGGATGTCAGTGTAAACGAAGCGATCCATGATCCCTTCGGTCCGATGAAGTTGACCGACACCGTGTCGGGTGAGACAGTCCCAGACCATAACACCCCCGCCGCCGAGTTGGACCTTCTTCTTCGTATATCTGGAACCATACGCCTTCCTTGGTTCCCTTCAGCACCACTGTCGGCCGCCCGAATCAATGATGTTGAATTTTGACTCATCTGAAAATATAACGGCCCGCCAATTCTCTGCAGTCCGGTAACAATGAAGTTCCCCCCACTCTTTTCGCTTCCTCCGGTGCTCTGGCTTCAACAGAGGCTTAGATTGGTGTACATAGGCCCCTAATTTACGCTCTCGTAGCGCAAACCGGACCGTATCGACATGCAGATGCGGGAAATATTGCATTCTTGGCTTTCCCGGAAGAGAGCGATTGGAGGGCTCCACGGATGTTTCGCTCCCTCATTGGCGTGGGAGACTTGGCCTAGGTAGAAATCATAAGGTATCGTAAACGGCCTCTCTAGTCGCATGAAACCCCTTCCGGCCCTAAACAGCGGGAGGTCCAAGTGACGGCCGGTAAAAGGATTAAAGACAGAATTGTTCTGCCGCTCTAGCGGCCATAGTTCGTTGGATGCTCCCGAAGATCCTCCCCGCCAACCGAATCGATGTTGTGTGCCAATCCGCCGAGATGTGCGTCAGTAATTTCCGTCTCTTGACGACGCCGGGGATATTAGCAACGGTAATGAATCCGCGAAGACTCGGTATGTGGCCCAAGTAGTACTGTGACATCCTTAGCGGCCATGTTAAGTCATCATCAATGAAGAGGGACTTAGCAGCGAGCAAAACCGATACTTGTTCTTCATCCGGAAGTCCGGCCTCATTCAGCTTCGCTGCGGTCCGCGCAACAAGCTCGCTAGCCGTGTCGATGCGCCAATGAGAAAAGTGGATGCAGTCCACAAAGATGTGGTGCATGCTTTCCACAGCATCGCACCCCATTCTACACAAGCTGGAAGGCAGCTTCCCTCTTGAAGCCAGGGTTTCCGCTGTGGGATTCAAACATATTCAGATATATTCGAATATGAAGCTGTCCAGAACGGGCATACAGCTGAATAACTGCCGAGTGAGCCGATAGTGCGCGGGAGTAGGGGTAGTCGGGAGGGGGGGATGTGTCGTAGATGTGCGATAGCATTCGCATTCGGTAGCCAAGCGCGAGGTGGGAGGCAGCGCGTTGTGACAAGAAAAAATCGACAAAGCTTCGAGTGTTGGGGAGACAGTTTCCTTCGATATCTTTGGACAGCCTTTGTGCTCCCTCTGAGTCGGCCAAGCACAATCACACATTCGTCGGAGTGAAGGGGATGTCCCTGCGCCATTCATAGCTTCCATCCAGGCCCATTGTATCGCGGGAGCACGATCTTCACGGCGGAAGCGGGATCTAGGACACATGGACTGCTTGGGATGTCGTCGGGATGAAAATCCGCCAAAGAGTGCCACAGGCCATCAAACGGGAGATGGGACACACGACTCCCAAGGAAGTGTAGTGAAACAAATATTCAGAGAAAAACGCATATGAGCCCTAAAGCTAAGTTAAGTTACCAGGATTTATTGGGAATGAGACAGTAGTAATTCTTACCTCGGCATAGGTGGGCTCTTTCCAAAGGGCGAACTCCATTCGCGTCCAATTCAAGAGAAGAAGCCCAGCGGATATCTCGAAAACAAGAATATTGTCCCACACACTCAGGGCACAAACGACTGTCACACCAGCATAAAGATGTAATGTCCGAGAGGAGAGTCCAGACTCCTAATCCAATTTGAGTGCAAGAATGTGGGTTCCACCGTTCCAACAATTTACAGCCTAGTCAGACGGATATTTACAGATCTGTTGATTCCATCACTGTCCAGCCTGGACCAGAATGGCTGGGTGGAATCTATTTCGAACAGTTGAATCTGCTGTGCGTCTATTGCAAAGACGTATCTGCCACCAGGGACGAGACCACAAAATAGTGGGAAGCAGTTGAGATCAAGAGAGAGAGCTCCGCGTCAATTAGCTGCGAAGCTTGATTGTGCCACGTTTGCGGACCAACGACTGCGCACTTCATTTGCTGGATGATCTCTTTAGAAGTCAGGCTATCGATCACTATGTTGGCAAGCTTGCTCGATGTAGACGAGATCGTTGTAAAAGCGGCTCAACTTGATATCTGGATCTAACAGAGGGGTCATTTCGTCGTGCCCACTGAAAGCTTACCCTGGATACTTGGAGGGATAATTCTATTGAGAAACCCGGGGTGCAGGTAGAAACCCCCCCTTTATTTAGAAACCCTGTTGTAAAAATATATTGAGGTGGGTTTCTCCGGCCGGCATCGCCGACCGAGAAGCTTCAGCCAAACAAAGCAAGTGACATCATCATTTCGCTCCTTGCACCGCACCAGCATCTTCGTCCGAGTCCGCCCTCAACGCGTTGCTGCGCCCTCCCGACTCGGCCATGAACCAGACTAATTGACAATCGAAATCTGCCTCCCCCCCGGGCCTTTGACAATACCGTCTGCTACCGTCCGCTACCCTGCAAATCCCATCGGGAATTCACACATTTCTCGTGTTAATCGCTGCAACCCTGGAGGCGGTGATGAGCTTGTTGGATTTTGAGGTGGACGGAGGTTAGAAAGGTGCGATATCCCGCCATTTATTGATGTTATTCTGACATTTATGCGTGTTTAGGGGTGAATTCTATGCTGCAATTCGTAGGGTTCAATACGTTGTCTTTGTTCTCGACCTACCAATGAATTTTTTTACCTTTCTATGCCGTTCATGAGGGCTGTATATATGTGTGATACCGACTCCGACTCGCAAGAGCTCCCAACAATCTCCCCGCCATGTCTTTCTCTGAGTATGCGACACCCGTCGCAACTCTCAAATATTCTCCTCAGTATTTCGCTGCCCTCACTTTCTTGCGTGTCCAAGAACTGGACTACCCCGAAATTGCGACCTCCAGCATTGTCAAGAGCTGGTTCTTCACCAACGACATCCCCTCGACCGCTGTGGGCACTGTCATACAACCGGGAGAGCTCATCCCTTTCATAGAGGATGTGCTGCCCATATCCCGGGCGATGGCAGCTGCATTCGCCGCTGGTTCGCGGGCCGTTTGAGTCTGCTTAAATATTGGAGGGCACGAGAGGGAAGTAGACCTGCATTTTTCCAAAGTATGTGACCTTGTTGTGTTCGCAGCTGTCCCATATCTAAACCAGTTGCAGATACGGCTGTTTATCGCTATCAACAATCATTTTCGTGCTATCGCTGCGGCGCGCCAATTGTACTTACATATCGTCGCCACCACTCTTCTTTCTCGCGTCGACATTCAGTTTTTTGGCGAGCTGCGCATCTTCGACTCCATCTCCGGCTTCGACATAACTCGTTTTCCTCTTTGGAAGCTTTCGTGTCTTCTGGGAGAGACTTGGCTGGAGGAAGACGTTCTGAATGCGCTATTGGAACTTCAGTACCTCCAGAACTTCAGCATCCAGCCATGACCCATCGATCGTCATTTTACCGACGTCCTTCTCCAGCGACTTAAAGTATCTGTCCAGTCAAAATCCTCGGAGCTATAGCCATAATCTGCACGTCCTTCGTCGCCGGCTACGTGCCATTCCCTCTCCCAAAATTTCGTTTGCTGTTTGCCGCTTTAATCATTACACCGGGTACCACTACACCACACAGTCACCTGGAAATCTTGTTCATGGGGACTCTCTGGGGGGGGCCTGCCGCCTCAGACATCATGCCGTCGTTCTCTTGGTTTCTTCAACACACTGGACATTCAGCGCCGCTGCGAGTCACCTCGAACGGAATCCGGGAACTCCAAGGCCCACAATCCGGGAGCTGCGGTGTTGCGGTGCTTAACTTCATTCAGTGCCGCAGTTCTGCATCGAAAACATTCTCCTGGACTGACGAGGCGTCCCCACATTTCCGAAACAAAGCAATCCAAGATCTTGTTGTTTATCATTTCATTGCGTCGATACACAAATCCGTACGTGAGATCAAATCAAGTTTATATTCGAATCCAACTAATGGCTTTTAGCCTCGGGATAGTTGGACAGTGCCCTGTGCGATCGCTCCAGCGACGGCAGAAGAGACCAACACGATTGATGATGGCCCCGTTGGATTCAACGACTTCAATCTTAGCCGTCCAACCGTAAGAATTTTATTTCCTCGCATGTTACCAAATTTGAATGCTTCAAAGGCTGAGCATCCTATCCAACTATTCGAAGCTCTCGGTGACAGGCAACCATCAGTCCTTATTCCTGGGCGTCCGGTACGTTTGCAAAATAGTTTCAGTACTTATCTTCTCTGTTCAAGTATGTTCCGGAAGTTCATCTGCCAACAAATCCTCTTTCTAAACTTCCCGGACTCGCCCCTACCCCTTCTCTCATCGTGCTCGACTCCGATGAAGACAGCGATACGGATGATCATGATTTTGAGGTGACACAACTCAAGAAGATCACTTCTTTTAAACTTGAACCAGCAATCATCGACCTCAGCAGAGACTCTGATTCACCTTCTCCATTCCCCTCACGCCGACTTCTGCATCCCACCGTCTTTCTTCGCGATCCTTCCGAGGAGTCTGACGACGTCGTTGTGGTTTCACATACCTCGGCGCCATCCAAGTCCATCACTTCTCCGAAAAAGGAACCCCTTTGCGATATCACAAACTCGCAACAGCGCCAACCTTTCCAGGTCATTGGTGATATCAATATCGGAAAGACATACAGAACCTTTGAGGAGGGCAAGGCAGACGTGTATGCCTTGGAGAATGCTCGAGGCAATATCTGGCGGATCGCACAGAGCCTGAAGCCCCGAGGTGGCAGCGAGGCGGTGAAGTATACTGTTCGGTGCAATCGTTATTATCACCATATCCCGAAACACGACCCCACTATCAAGACAAATTGCATGGCTCACGTCAACTTCCGCCGCTCAGCTAAAGACGGAACGTGGCATGTAACATTCACCGACTGGCAGCATAACCACCCCCCTACGCTCTCTGTTGGAGCATCTATCCCCCGTCCTGCTACAGAGCCCCAACGCGAATTGGTCGCCAAGCTTGCTACTAGCTCAACTAGCAACTTCTCCCGGAGCCAGATATCCAAAGTTTTAAACGAGCACGAGAGGGTCTTTTCGCGGTAAATCTCGCCCAAATGTCTCCGGCTGCGTGGCGGCACCGCGCCGAGGCTGCCGGAAACCCATTTTCCGTCGATTTCTGTACGCATTGGGATCGGACGTCCAACGCAGCGCGCAATTTCCGTCCTCATACTGGATCGGACATCGCAAGTTTTTTATTCGATTCCGTACGCATTCGTATCGGACGTAGACGCCTTTTTTTGACTGTTTCCGTCAGCCTCAGGATCGGACCTTTTGGCGCATAAGCCACACTCCTAAGTACAACCACTAGGGCAGACAAATATTGATGCCGTTACTCCTCAAGCTTTCATTACCATGTGTGATACTTAAACTTCTTTTTCTCTTCTGTTATGGTCTACTCATCATACACAAAAATAACCGGAAATGAAAACTCCCCTATGTTTGCCCCAGAGCCCAGTAATTCCTTAAAGAAAATGACATATTGGAAAGCAAATAGACACATCTTCATTACAATCCCCCAACTGTGCTGTTACCGTGGGGAAATTAGCGATGAAATCCTATGCGTGAGAAATTCAACATTTTCCCCAAAACTTGTTGTGGCCATTCAAAGACAAGGACACCTTCAATTGCTCCAATATTTCATGGGGAGCTTCCTATAGGCCTAAACATAATTTACAGTCACAGAGACCTTTGGATTTTTTGTCGCACAACCCCAAATAAGGAAAGTCACGCGGAAACAACAAATAAATGTAATCTTGATATACTGGGTGCTGGAAGACAGTTCATGGTTGGTCAAAGTGGTAGACTTGACTCAAAACATGATGTAGAAGAGGATCACGACCAAAAAAATAGTCAGCATAGTCACAGGAACATGTAAAATTGGAATTTCCGGTTATTTTTGGGAATGATGAGTAGAGAGGTCGATCATAGCAATATCAATATTTGTGATATTGTGGCATTTGAAGTGTATTAGTGAACTGATCCTGTATCCAGAACAACTTAAAAACACTACTTTACTATAGCCTCACACTTGAAAGAAGTAAAATCAATGAATTATGGGCTAAGCAAGGCAAAATGATTGCAATTTCCTTTTTAAGATTACAATTTCCTTTTTGAGATGCTAGGCGTTAGTGGACCAAAAGGGAAAGTGTCACTGACCCGGCTGATGTGTAGATCTATCATGTAGGGTTATACAAGATCCCCACCAACCCTTACCGTACTGCTGCATAGCTCTTCCGTAGCCAGGTAAGTATATATCAGAACTTCAAATCAAATCTCAAATCGAGCTTCCACACTGGCCATCAAATAAAGCCGCGTATGTGCGGAATTGGGTCTTCTATACTGTTACTGTACTATTACGACCACTAGTTCACTGGGTGTTACGCGTTACGCCAAAAGTTCAGCGGGCAAGTAACGTTGTTCACCGAACGGCAATCACATCAAAATTACCCAATAAGGTACCTCTGCAGCGGCCGGCAGCTGCCGGCCGAGAAAATTTCCCATTTTTTTTTTTGACATTTTAGAGCCCAAAAACCCGCCGTTACGCGTTACGGCGTTCAAATTCGTTCAGTTCACAAGCGGCCGTTACGCGTTACAGTGGCGGCAAAATCAAATGTCCCGCGTTTGCCGAGCGGAGTTTCAATTTGTCACGCTCTTGAAAGCCCCCCTCCAGCGCGCGACGACGAGCCTCCGGTAAAACATTCTGGATGCTCTTGAGGCATTCTTGGTACTATAAGACTCTGCTCCATTTTTTTTTGGATTTAATCGGGAAGGCTTTGTAGCCAAAACTTGAAATCATCGCTGGGATCACTGACCTTGATGCACCGGTAAGTCTTTCTTAATACCTTCCACTTGTTGTATCTCCAAGACTTTTGGTATATCTATAGTATAGTAGTACAGGAATAAATACCGGAGCATCCCGAGGCCAAAGAGGAAGGGAGGGAGCTGGAAAATAGGAAATCCAGAGTGCGTGTGCAAATCCAGACCTGATGGGCACAATAGTACTTATGTGAACAATGATGATGAAATCAATTTATTAAGTAACGATTCATGCCCTTTAGGGCATATGTCGCTACTGCGCCTCTGTGTATCTAACGGTAGGTACTGTGTGTAGGTACGGGCGGTCATAATGAGTAGAACAGCAGAGTAGATGCGAACACGGGTACGAGTGATTGCGAGGCCATGAGGGAATAATCATAATGGAACAAACTTGAGAACAAGGTATAGTTCATGGGGCGAAAAGCTCTAGGAGCGGAAGTCCGGGTACGGTGTGTTGTACGTGAGGGAGAAGGGGCGTGAGGGGAGGGGGAATGAGTATCAAACGGACTCGCCTCGATGCTCACTTTGCGTAGCAGCAAAGAAGCATCCAGAGGCAGAAAGTTCATCCTCAATGCGACGGAAAAGTATCTGGCGAACAGGGCACTCTGCCGCCGTAGCTGAGTGTTTACCACCGCAGCCACGCAGAGCGCACTTTTGGACGATATGGTTGCACTGTTTGCCAGGTTTGCAGGGTTTGGCGTTGGGGCAGCGGCATTCTGATGGGGGATGAGGACCAGCGCAGGTGCCACAGACAGCCTTGCTGTGGCATTGGGAAGCGATATGACCGAATCGGAAACATTTGAAGCACTGGCTGGGACGGGGTCGATACTTCTCAACACGGTGGAGGAAACCTTCGAGAGCCAGGCGCTCTCGGATGCAAGCATTCGCCACATCTGCATCGTCGAAATACAGGACCAGCGATGAGTGGCGTTTGGTTTCTCGGAGCTGCTCTGGAGAGCGGCGGCCAATCCAATGGACTGATCGAAGGTTGGTGACGATGCCCGGCCGCCATTCCAAGTGACAAGCTTTAGCTCCCTGCCTCCGGCACGGCCGACTCGCTCATTGTCGTCGACGAGATCTCGTACCCATGAGGCATCTCCGTCACTCTCTATACGGGTTGACGTCGACACTCGGTGGACAATGACGGCAAAGAGTGGGGTTCGGATTCTGAGAAGACTGGAGAATGAGGGTAGCCACGAGCTCTGCTGGTCTCGAAGGATCACCACCTCCTCTGGGGAGTTGAGAGTGAGGCGGATATCACCGTTACGGTGCAGGGTTACTGCACGTGCTAAAGGGGTCTGAGGAAAATATGTTTCCCCATCTCCTGCGAGAGCTTCGTACGTGATCCCTAGGCGTGTTGTCAGCGAGTTGAATTGCTCGCGTACGGCTGCTTCTTTAACAGTGTTGTTAACGGCATCAAATTTGGATACGAGGGAATCGAGACGGCTTGTTGTTTCGGCTGAGGAGGGTGTTTTCTGTTCGCTACGATGGTTCGTAGTAGTTTGTGTAGGGCTTCGACGATTACGGAACATGTTTCGGCGTTGGCCTTAGGTAAGGGGAGGGCATATATACTTAAGTAGCATTGTGGAGGTCATGGATGGTGAACCTGGCCGGGGTGGCGGGGTCCTTTGTTTGCGGAGGTGGTGGTTGTTGATTGAAAGCCATCCTATATGTGAAGTTAACAAGTGGTCGTAACAGTACAGTACCTTCGGAAGTAAGTAAGTAGTATTTATTGAAATCTAATTCAACCCCTACCCCGGACACGTCACGTGAATTTCCTTATCAGGTAGTGGCTTGCACGAGGACGGAATGAGGTACAAGTGACTCAGCTCAGCAGCTGGATGTCTCCATTGCGAAATTTTGCAACAGCGCGAGCAGATGGGATACTGTATCATTTCGACCGTTTTTTCAGGTCACAGGTCACAGCCGGGCCTGAATTGAACAGCAGCATAGCACTTATGTCATGGTTTCTCCGCCTCACACCTTTCCTTCCCCCCCTTTTTTTTATTTTTATTTTTATTTTTATTTTTTTATTTATTTTTTTTACCATACTCACCAGTGCCCCCTTCGTGAGGCCTAGACCCCAATCTACTTTACTCCCGCGCGTTTTGCGCATACGTTCTTCACTGCCTAATGTGGGCGTGATCGACAGTCTGCCGCCGGTCGATTTACATACATTGAAATGGTCTATCCAGATTCCTAGCTATGCAACTTACAGTACCGAGTATGCCTACCATGTTTTTAGGGACAAAGGGCAAATAACGAGGATTCAAAAAAAAAAAATCTAGCTCAGCTGGTTATCGGCAGTCCTACGATCACCGAGGCATGGAACTAGGCCCATGGGAAATCGAATAAAAATCGGTGTAACCGAATTGGTGCCAACAATGGGTCCCATGATAACGGACCGACGAATCGACAAGGATAATCCACATCATCCCCAGTAGTCAGGGATTGAAAATCAGCAAACACACTAATTCCGAACCATTCAAGCCCGCCGCTGGGTGGTTTCAAATTTTAGGAACATCAAAATGCTGCCAATATCGGTCATAGGAGCAGGTGAACATTGAGAATAGAATTGTAGAGTGATATGCGGAGGTGGATTAGGCGCAGGCAAGCGCTGGACAACTGAGGATGTAACGATCGTAACACATACGAGTACTTAATCGGAGGCGCGAATACGCGTTAAACTGGACGGATATAACGCCGTATACGCATAACGGAGGCGCGAATAGGCGCTGGACTGGGGCGAATCTAACGCCATATACGCATGTATGCGCTCAACGAGTGCGGATATAACGCATAGTTGTAGGTGCATGTACGCGCTGCTCTAGTGCGGATATAACGCGAAATCGTAAGCGCATGTATACGCTGGACTTGGTTCGAATATAACACAACAATGGGCGGCATGGGAGGGCCGAATTGGTACGCATATACCGCAAAGATACGCGCATGGATGATAGGTAACGCCATGGCCCGCGTGAGCGCGGAGAATACGAAACAAATGAAAGTGAAGGCGCCCAAGAAGGAATGGTAGAAGGAAGCAAATATGCAGATGGCCTGCTAGCCAGAAGCCATAAAGGAGGGTATTAACCTGTTTGCGCAAAAGCCATACGAGCCACCAGATGGCTTTGGGCGTGTGCGCAGCATACAGCCGTTTTGGAAACAATATACGGGTTTTGATCGAGTGGTGCTCATTCGTTTGTGCTTACCTTTGTTTTGCTTCCCGTCACCAGCTCCACTTCGGCCGAATTTGCTTCCGCCACCTAGAGAACACCGGGAAAAAAAACAGGCGGTTAACAGAACTGAGGATCAAGACTCAGCTGCTAAGATAGAGAGCGTGGGATCCCCGCACCTTACTTAAGCACGTTATGTAACGCTTATTAATCGTTCCCACGGCCAAATCCCCAGTCGCACAGTGCTCTTGCCGGCCTGCGGAAAGTCTGACCTACAGACTTAGAAGACATTCTCGCTGTTTCGGCTCTGAAATTTTTGAAAAGCACCTTCCACACTGCAAGGAAGTTCTGTCACTCATTGCGCCGCAAAGATTTGACAGGTCCCACCCTTAAGCGAGCTGCCGAAGCATGCCGAGATGACTATCCTGTGGCTGTGCTGGCCAAATTTTCCTCCGAAATTATTGAAAAGTGTCCCATTTGGTGAGAAAACCACAAAGAAACACTCAGAAAAAAAGTGGTCTGAATTTTTTTGTGGGTCATATAGCAAGAGACCAAGGGACATTTTGGCAACTCTGCCCAATAGGAACCCTTCATTGAACCTCTATCTAAGACTTGTATTGGGCAAAACTCCCAATCTGGACCTTAGCATCGTGCTATAATAAGCCCTCGACGTCGAGCGTGACAATGTCACAGTGTGATGCTGACATACAGTGGTGGCAAATAGAAATTGCCGTGGCTTTTTGGTAAAAATCTCGATGTATACTTCACCGAATGACCTCAAATAAGATGTAGAGATGGGTATGTGATACCTCTGTACCTCTTAGAACACTCAGCAACATATCATGCACTGAGAATGCATCAATAATGGATGGTTTCCGATTTTTGCCATATCCGGAAAAACACAATGTACCCTCAGCAAAAAAGTGTCATAATAGGATAAAAGTACTTGAAAAACAATGCTAGTTCTCACTTTGATTGACTGGAATTGATCGTCATTTGAGCTCACAACGGCCGCTCGAAGTAGGTCATTTTAGCTACTTATTTTCTCTGCATTTTCAGCTATTTTGTGTGAAAATAGCCAACTCTGAGCGGTTGTTGTGAGCTCAAATGAGGGTCAATTCCATTCAACAAAAGTGGAAACTAGGACTGTTTTTCAAGTACCTTCATCCTATTGTGACACTTTTTTGCTGAGGATACATTGAGTCTTTCCAGATATGGCAATAATCAGAAACTGTCCTGTTATTGATGCATTGTCAGGGCGTAATATATAGCTGAGTGTTCTAAGCAGTACAGAGGTATCATATATTTATCTCTACATTTTATTTCAGGTCATTCGGTGAAGTATACAGCAAGATTTTGGCCAAAAAGCCACGGCAATTTCTATTTGCCACCACTGTAAGGGTGCGGGGATCCCACGCTCTCTATCTTACTTGCCCAGAGTTCGACAGGGCCATGACTTGCGAGAAAGGGCGAAAACAAGAGACCAGCGGCACTTGATGTGGTACGGCAACACCCCACAAAGTGGTGCTCCCGGCTTTGCCGATGACAGAATCGTCAACAAACGTAAGCACAAATGAACGATCAAAACCCGTATATTGTTTCCAAAACGGCTGTATAGCTCCTACAGTAATTCTGAGAAGTTTGAGCATCAACAAACCTATATTGTATGCAACATATCCGCACAGTGTGTAGTAGCTGTCATGGGCTTCCCCAAATCACCAGAATCCACGGTTAATTTATGGCATCAACAACAATTTCTCTGCTTGAGTGGTTTCTCCCTCACTGTCTGGCTATTGCCCGTCATAAAGGTCCGCAGTTCACCACCGGGCTTTATCTAGATAAGCATGAATGGTTCTGATGCAGCTGGGAACAGAATGCCCAAGATCAGCAGCCATTAGAGCTATCGGCTGCGCACACGCCAAAAGCCACCAGATGGCTCGTATGGCTTTTGGGCGCGACTACAATAAAGGCCGACTTCTCTGGGAATTTGAGGAAGGTGATCAAGTTCTCATTAATCCGCATTCCCTTTTAGGCTCCTCCGCGATGAAAAGGGTGCTGGGAAGAAACTGCTCCTCAAGTTCGACGGCCCGTTCGAAATCAGTGGCAACCTCAGTCCAGTGACGTACCGTCTCCGTTTGCCGATCTCCTACGGCATGCACCCCATCGTGAACATCGCCCATTTGGAACCCTATAAAGTCTCACCTCCTGAGCTTGGCAACCGCCCCACTCATTCACTCGCGATCGAAAGGCTTTGAACCGGAGGACGACGATTGGCTCACCAAGAAAGGACTGCGGAATGCCCCTGAAATCCTAGCCAAGTAGATCGATCAGGGTCGGATGGTACCTGCGGTGCCTTCCAATTGAAACCTCTCCATTCTCATGTTTGACTACTTATACCCCGGTTTCTCTCCAGTTTTCTTCACTGCGACATCCGCCCTTTCACTGGAATCTCGCCCTCTCAATAATGGATTCGATTCCCGTCCGCATCTTCGACGTTCGTCAGTCTTCCGTCCCGCCTGTTGCCTCATCGACTTCCTACAACCTCTTTCTCTTCGGCTCCTCCTGCCGCTGTATCTCCACTCGTCTCACCGCTCCTCATCGTACAGATTCCACCTGTTGATCAGGACCGCGAATCTCCATTCGTCCCCTTCGCACGCCTTCTCCATCCGTGATCTCCGTCTCCAGTTCTCGTGAAGGCCCTGTCCAGTACATTGACAATTTCCGTGATTTCCATGGTCCTTTCCTTCCCAATCACATCTACAGTTCCTCTCCGACTGTCTCTACGGCCCTCGAGCTCATCTCTGTACTCGTTCGTGACCCAAACTTGAGGGTTCTATTCGGCTCCATGCTCGGAGGCACCGAGGATCATCGGAACTTCCCATCTGCCAGTGCGGCCATCTACAGAGACCGCGACGGTCAGTGGTGCCTACGCCCTCATGTCAACAGTCGCGTCCAACAGGCTTTGGAATTTTAAAAATTGCGCAGGCATGATTCTTTGCGCCTTCAACGACGAGCTCGTTGACGACCTCGGTTTTGATCCCCATCATATGACCATGCATGTCCCCACTGCCGCTCTCGTGGAGACCAACATGGAGCCACCCGCGATCTTTTCCCTCCTCTACGAGAACCGAGACCGCACTCCGCGACGACTCGATGACGAACAAGACGCTCGTGACTACTACGATAACTGCCTTGCCCAGCTTACCGTCGGCATCATTTATCTCGCCAAAATCATCCCCGTCGTCATGATCCGTGGTCCCCTCGCCGTGTGCAACCCGGGCGCGGGTCTTGCCATTCCGAAGCATGAGTTCCATAATCTGGGTGGGAGGGCGGACGGTCGGACGGACATCTTCCGAACGTATCTGGACGGGTTCGTCTATAATCGAGAGCTCTCGGCGCTTAGCGATTCGAGCTGTGGTCGCATTTTTTCCCCTCAGGGTTTTGCGGAGATCATCACCGTGGAACACAACGGCACCGTCGAGCTCGTACATTTCGCGGTTTTCCGACCATACCACTGGGTTTCCAAAAGGGGAAAAGAACGCAAAAAGGCGGAAAAAGAAAGAAAAAGAAAGAGAACAGAAAGAGACAAGTGTGCTTTTGGGGTGCGCATGGAGGCTCTTGAGAGCCTCAGAAAGATCCAAGGCGGGCTATTATTGTACTTGGTTGAAGCTTTTTCAATTACTCAATAGAGCTTATTTGCAACCGGTGAGAAGCAGATTTCCAAGTACGAAGCTAAGCGAGAATTGTGAAAAGTGAGAGGCACATACTGGCACAAATTTCCGCTCCACAAGTGAGATTGACTGACATCTAGGTAGGGCAATTCCTATTTTTCACCGGTTGCAAATAAGCTCTAATACAATCATTGCACAAAATAAATATAAAGGAGCAAGACACACCGGTAACTGGCAAGGGGTAACAAAGTTCAACAGTAGATATGAAAGGGGAGGAGAGGAGGATAAACCTCCTAAACAGGCTATTGCATCGAAAATAAAATAAAAATAAAAATGCAGTATCAATTGCGTACATTTGTATGATTGACTTGACTGAATTATGGACCCACACTACAGTAAGTAGAAGCCCAATCACTGGCCATTGCCAGAGACGAAGCTGCAGCATCAACATACTTCAAAGAAACTGTGATCCTAGGCTTACAGAAGGTGATAGAAAATTCAAAAGTGGCCCAGTAGAATGAGATTTCCGAGTACATCAGAGACTGAATGAAACAATATTGAGATCTCCTCACCCATTTTTTGCCTCACCTCAGGCTGCATCACTGGAAAGCGCAGAAGCAACGAGGAAAAATAGTTTGATCGTGACTAGAGCGAGAGAATCTCGTGAGTTTGAGCAGACAAAGAGCTAAGAACAAATTGAGTGTTGCCAATATTTTTCTGGAGCGTCCGGAGGAGCGGGAGAGGCTCATTTTGCGGCAACAGAGGGGGGATGATAAAAAGGCAGAATTTATTCAAATCGCGAGCAATTCGGGCCGTCCCAGCATGAAAAACACGCAATTAAATAACTTGAATATCTTACCTGGACAGCCCAAACAAAATCAGAGGTCTGCAAGCCCGCAGGGTCGAGAAATTGTGGACGAAAGACAGAAGGTTGTTAAGTGTTACGGTTATAACAACGTCACACTCAACCTCGGTACGTACCGGTTACGTCCCAGATACCTCGCGGTGTGTGAAACGTGGCTGTGCACTCAACATGTTGAGTGGACCCAGCTGATCGGTCGGTTAACCCATTTCGCGTAATTTATGATCCCATTGACGCGCCATCACAAGCGGTCGGGAGGGAATAGCAAGGAAGTCCCGCGGAACTATCATTGGGGGAGCTTGCTCCCCCTTTTATCAGAGCCGTCACCGAAAAGCAATAAGCTGTGCTCGAGAGCGTTTTGATGTAATCAATAAATGCGTGATATATTGTGACTCCGAGTGATGCGAGGGATTTCCGCTTGATCCAGAGACAGTCCGCTTGATCCCAGGTGATGGGTGGTGATGGGAACACAATTTTGGCAGATGCGCCGGTGCTGCCATGTCAATGTCTTCTTTCCCTTCTTCGACGACTATCTGCGAAGAATTTGGGCTTCCTAAAAGTTCCTTTCCTCACGACTGTTTTACAGACGTGAGAATACAACTTCTTGGTACTCCCTGGATCCTCCGAGGATTTTTTTGTGTGTCTTATAAATTCATTTCTCAGTAAATATTCTAATTTCAACCCGAAAAGAAAGTCAAGATTGTAGTTTTGGGCTAGTTTACTGCTTGGTTCGAAGTTTTGACGATAATTCACTTGAATCCTGAATGGTATCCACCGCAAAACTATGTGAAAAAACATGATGGAATGTTCCACTCACATAGTCCGACCCAGTGAAAATTTCTAGGTGAAACTCACAAGCTCTTAGTGGAATTCATGGCATTTCCCTGTGACTTTCCCTCCAAGATTGGATGGAAGAACTAAGGGAAAGTCAGGGGGTTCTACGACCACAGTGGTAACGAATTATTGAGTGGACTCGGATGTCCCAGTCTGTGCATGTTAAATACTCTTTTGTCCCCTTCGCGACTGCTCAGATAACATTCTATATGGCGAGTAGTTTGTATTGTTATTCATGTACCAGTAGGGAGGAAGTGCCCTCAATCTGTTGTGCGTGGGCTCTCGGCTTTGCCCCATGAGCTAAGTGTGCAGATCCACTTGAGATCCACCTGAGCTGAGAGGGTTTTCACTCAGGATGAGAGGGTCAAAACAGTATATCATAGATACCTTGAGATCTCCATATCCATCAGTGCCCTCCTTGTCTTTGCAAATTACCAACTATCTAATGGCAACTTGTGTTGAATTGTTGGCGTAGAAATCTTACTCAGAGTCGCACTTCTCTATTGCAAGCTGAAACAAATGAGAGTTTGACTTACCACAAGTTCCTACCGGTCACACAGAATATACCAAGGAGGTGAATTTATCCATAATAAGACTCTGGAATTTGTGATATTCCAATCCAAGCGCAGTCAACAAAAATTCTAAAGAACTAAGATTTAGTAGCAGTATGATCAGACGAAATGTGAATCAACCCTGACCTGCATTCAATGCATGTTGGATTCAAAAAGATTTTGCCGTGAACAAATAGGCCGGGGTGATTGCCCTATCAGTCAATTGGAATAGATGCTTCACGAAGATTCAAATGACGGAAACATCCCAACAGAGTCCGCTGGTGGCACAGAGAAAATCATCAATGCTGCTGCGCAGTAAGAGGCAGAGAAGAATTCCAACCGCAACGACTTTGGTGTTTGTCAGCTGAACTCCCGCCAACGAAAATGTTCAAAGACTCAAACAAAACACAGAAGGGTTGCGGAAAATCATTATCAATATCGAGCGGGATACAAGTCAGGGGAGATTACTACACCGAAATCAATAGTACTTGTTGGAAAAGACAACCATGCATGGGATACATGTATATTCATCATAGCTCCAGTTCTGGTGAGTTGAATAAGTAGAATTAGCAGCGGAGACAGCCCAGAAGTGAAGTACTCACTCAGATAAACATTATAGATACTGCCCAGATTGACTTAGTGTCTCAAATATCATAAACTTCCTGAGACAGAGACGTACCTGCGCAGAGCGTCACTCGTTTGAATAAACCTGGTACATAGAAGCTTGGCTGTAAACAAGTAAACTCTTCCAACAATGTATTTTGAACCAAAACCTGTGAGAAAAACAAATTGTTGACGATGGTGAACCCTGCAAATCAGTTTGCACAAAAAAAATTTCATGGAACGTGAGAAGCTCACATGGCTTGGAGAGTTCACGGTATATCTGCTGATCTCAAGTAAAAAAAAGGAACCGAAAAACTGAGGGCAGTTGAATGGCAAGCGAGATCCGTGCAATGCAACGCACTTGTCAAAATGGAGAAAGGCACCGAACGTTGATTAGCTTGCTGAAGCAAGAACGTCGACCTCGGACACCGAGTGACTGAGATATGGATGTGAGTGATTATGAATGAACATGGGCAGAAAGCGGAAGGGTCGTCTCGCCGAGAATATCAGACAATGGTTGAGATCAGGGGATGGACTTCTTTACAGTAATCAACGAGGAATCTTTAACACGGACCTTGCTAGAGAAAAGTTATACAGTAGCATACAGTCTGGTACACAAGCATCGGCATCCACTAGCATCCCAGATAGAGTTGGAGGAAGTTGAACAACCGAGGAAGAGCTCATTTCCAGCTCCGTCCGAGAGACTAGCTCAATCATTAATCAGAGCTCATTGAGATTTTGACCATCTGAGTCATTCGTCGCAGCTGAGAGTCGAGCAGATCAAGCACCTCATGCATTCCATTGACAAAGTACACAGCGGTGTTGTGCAGACCAGAAAGATGATTGAGAATGCAAATCATTCGGGAGGTGGAGTCTGTGATCCGCCATCATATCAGCTGATGATCAGTGATGAATTGATTGCAGTGTGCCCATCAAATCAGGCAAACAAACGTGAACTTGAAGTTCACGAACTATATGTAACCTCGACCAATGCTGAACTTCGAGCACAAAATGGCAGTTAAATGTTTTGTCCTCTTGAACTGCCAGTTGCCAACTTCAGATAAAAGCTCGAATATTTAATGAAAAATGAGGTTTCCTTCTCTGCTTTCCTACATCGGCCGCTCTAATTGTTGTCTTCAGACAGCCAAGCTACTGCCGAGCTCATCGTTCTTCGCGACGTTTTTGGCGACGACTCTCCGGAAAGAGAGACACTCCTTGCATGGTATCAGCAAACTATTGATGCTGCGTGTGCTGAACGCCGTAACGTCCGAGTAAGCTCTTTTTATCCTTCCGCCCTTCTTTACGTTGAAACAGACAGCCCAATCATCCTGGCCATATGGCTCAGATTGGGTGGAATGCAGGTCCCCGTCATGCTCGTGTATTTCAGGCAGCTAAAAGTTATACAAAAAATCTCGACTTGGAAACACGAATCGAACACGACTTGTATTCAGTGGCTGCTCTCTCTCTGACTTGGGCACTCCTCAAAGCTTTGGCCCCATCGGATATCCCGGATACCATTGAGAAGACTCTCGCTGACAGCGGACTGCCCAAAATTGCAACTCGAGATGTACCTGAAGGTGAGTGTCTCTATGCGCTATCGTTCCGCTGTCTCACCATCACCACATTTGCAGGGATTGGATTTCGTCTGGTCCTCAAGGGCAAAACCTACTCGTTTCGCTTTGATCGCGCCCCCCCCCGAAGGTTATCTTACCGTCGACTACTCTGCGTGAGCTTCCCTTTCACTCATCATGCAGCACTTCAGCTCTGACTCTTATCCGATAGCTCCCTCCATACCGACCATGCGTACGTACCGGGTGCATGTGCTGTTAGCCTTAACGTCGGCCGCAAGGTTGATGTGAAGCCCGGTATGAACGAAAATCGAAAACGAAAATGCGGCTAGCTGATAATGATCAGGCGGCCTTCCAGGCCATCAAGTCCATCAATTGCCAGCATTCAGAAACGAAAATGACCGGTTTCAACACGGCAAACAAGCCGAAAGGACTGGATTGATGTCACAGTCACAGTATATCAATGTACGTAGTGCTGCCGCGAGGTGGAGGCCCTCGGAGGTGAGGTGACCTTGGCCTTAAACTGTTGCCATTTATGGTAGTCGAGGTGATGGCGCCTTGAGACTGTTTTCGGAAATAATACTCAAAAACAGTTGTTAGCACCAGAAAAACGTGATGCTTGCTCATGAGTGGGTCACTGGAGGCTAGCTGAACTTTTTTCGCGGCTCAGGGAATGAAAATGAAGTGAAGAGAGTGAATTTCGAGGTGGACTGCTGAGGTGACGTCATCTCAAGGTGGGTTCAAGGTTGATGGGCCATCACCTCAAGGTACCTCGACCTCGCCTCGCGGCAGCACTAAATGTACGTGGTCTATTGTGTCATCGGCCGCTTGCCGAACGCGTCCGACTGGCTGTACCAGGTCACGCACACGGCGTGTTTTAGCACTCTAAATTAATTGAAGAGCGAAGATCACTCCACTTCAAAATCATAAAATAGAAATTTTTACGATACCCAAGTATGAGATTCGTGGCAAACGTGATATAGACGAACACTAAAGGTAAATAGGAAACAAGAATGAACTACATAAAGTAAACAAATATTATTATTTTATATTTATCTCTTAATTTGTGTTGGCTGCCGGCAGTAGCTAAGTTGCACGAGCACGGGAAAAAACCAAGAAAAAACGGCAATTTCGGTTACTTTTAAGTAGTAGCCGAGCATCGGAACGGGACCAACGTAACTCGATCGATCAAGCATGTACGTGACCGTGACCCTTGGCGTCATAGAGCCGACCTTGACTTGTTCCGTGCCGACTGCTTCATTTTCGTTTCTGAACCTGCTGCCGACGGGCACCACCGGCCATCTATCGGCTATTCTATATATAGTCGTTTTCGTTTTCGTTTCTAGTATATACTCTGTGAAGCCCGCCCCGCCTACCACTGCTGCCGCACCTGCATCTTCTGTGCGGTCCCGCCTCCGCTCAGGAGCGAAAAACAGTAAAACCCCCGCTCCTCCATCCCGCGACCCACTGTTCGATGATACCAGCCTTTGGCCCGAATCCGGTGGTGGGAACTTTGTCGACATGAGTCTACGTGTCGTTATTGAGCAGGCTACTGGCACACTCTTTATGTTCAACCCTACTCACAGGCATGGCACGACCCGTCTTTGTGGAGCACACAACTACACTGCATCCTTCACCTTTTCGCAGCATATCAAGGACGCATTCGACAAGGCAAACAAGGGACCCCATATCGAGGCTGGGAAAGGTGCTGGCGACGGAAATTTTGATTTGAAATAGTCTTCTATAAAATAGCTATCTTTTGTTCAGAACCTTGATTGCACTGTAATTTACTAGCTACTCTAGGGTAACTCAGGCACCAAACTCATCGAGTTTCGCCTTCACGTGCCTGAGATTCATTGCAAGTGAACTCTGCGACAGTTCACCTGCCTTTTTCTCAGCCGGATCCTCCGAATTTCATCAATGTCAACTAGTCGGCATGCGTCCAGAAATGGAGTCGAAAATATCAAGAGATCACCCGGATGTGTAGGCAAAAGTTCGGAAACCGGAGAGATGGAGTATTCCGATAGCTGCGAAAGGGAGCTAGACCGATGGAGGGAAGTAGAAGTCGGCCCGAGAACAAGACCCGGAGAAGCACTGCGTGAACTGGGTGCAGATGATAGCCTAGCAGGAACCGCGGAGAGTGCGACTTGGGGAAGCCATAGCGCCAGGATGAAATGCGACTTGAAAAAGTCGCGACTGGGGAATCGGACGCCCCATGTGCGGATGTACTCCCGCGTTTTGAGATGTTCATCGTCAACAGCAAAAACAAGCTGTCCACGGTCAATACCTGGCTCATCCAAAGTCACTGCTGCCGGATACATGTCGGGGAAGCTATGGAAACCATGACTTGCTGCCTGCCAGTCGTCACCAAAAAATGGGACCCTAGGTGTCGCAATGTGCAGAGGGATGGGTGAATGAATGGCAGCGATAATAGCCGGAGGAACCCAGAGGAAGGTAGGGCTCGCTGAAGGCAGTTCGAAGAAGCGATAGAAGAGCTGAAGCTGTGATGGCTTTTGTATCTTCTTTTTCGGTGATCAAAGGCCCGAGAGCTTGCAGCGACTGCACCATGTAGGTAACTGGGGGTGCCATATAGGCTCCGATATAACTGCGACTGTGCATGAGATGTCGTGCACAGGTATATCATCGAAAGCTGCCATATGTGAGTAAGGGGGAAGCACCCTCAAGTCCAGATCGCTGACCTCGCCCATCGAAGTCTGAAAATATCTGATGCAGGTCCATGTGGCACTCTGCTGCCTGGCAGCGAAAAAGAGGAGTGTCACATCATGTGGGTGTGACAGACATCCTTATCTCATTGATCTCGGACTCCTATGTCGCAGCCAACAGTCCCTCCTCCTCTCGAGCTTTTGGAAGCTTTTCGCCTCCACTTCCACCAATATCATAGAGCTGTTAATGAGGCAATGTCCAATCCCACCGACGAGGTGGTCTTGTCTCGGCTGCACGACGATCTTCAGGAATATTCAGCTCTTGTGGTCGAAGTCAGTAGCTAATAGCCTCTAAGTCTATGATCTTGACTGATAATGCACTCACAGCATGCCCATATCTTTCCTGTAGAGGAGCTTGCGACTGTGCAGCAAAATCTCGCTCTCATGCTCAATGATGTTCGGATTCAGTACCAGCAGGCTTTGGATGCATCGCACCATGGCGGCCGACCGTCGTTGAAAGAGTGCACTCTGGGCGGAGGGGGAGACCCCGGATTGAGATTGATCCACAATTTTGGAGTTTGCTACAGAGCACAGGTCTATAACGGGGATTGGCCGCTTTCTCAATGTTTCTCGCAGTACAGTGCGCGCCCGACTTCTAGAGCAAGGGCTTGCTACACCTCAGCCGGCACCTTTCATAGACGACAATCCTGCGGCTGATAGTGAAGCTGACGACATTCTTGATCCTCTGCTGCCCATCCCCGAAAATATGCCTAAGGAGACCTCAATCCCCACTGCCTCTAATTCTGCTGGTGAAATCTCCTCTATATCGGATTGGGAGCTTGACAGCTTGCTTCTGCGACTGCGGACACATTTCCGGCGGGCTGGGATCACCATGCTTGATGGTATGCTGCACCGACTGGGGCACCGTGTACCGCAAACCCGAATCCGGGAATCCCTTGCCCGTATCGACCCTGTGCACCGTGTCTTCCAGCGTATCAGAATCCGCAGACGTGAATACCGTGTTGCGGGCCCAAACTCACTATGGCATCATGACGGCCAGCATGGTACACTTCATTTTCTCTTGAGAAAAGGCTGTATTAACAGCGGATGCCAGGTTTGATTCGGTGGGGAATTGTTATCCACGGTTTCATTGACGGCTATTCCCGCCTGATTACTGGTCTTCGGGCCAGTAATAACAACCGTGGCAGTACAGTCCTACTTTTATTTTTGGATGCTGCTGGCCGGTATGGTGCTCCGTCGCGGATGCGGGGTGATCACGGTGTCGAAAATATAGAAGTAGCAGCCTGGATGGAAGAGCATCTTGGAATCCGCCGGGGATCATATATCTGGGGGCGGTAAGTTTTCGCAGATGGAGAAGACTGCCGCTGATTTTCCTCGTGCAGAAGCATTCACAACGTACGAATAGAACGTCTTTGGGTCGATGTTACCGCTTAAGTTGGTGCTATGTGGAGTGATAATTTCACTCTGCTTGAGCTGCACCACGGTCTGGATATCAACAACGCCAACCATATATGGCTTTTACACCATCTTTTTCTCCCGACTATCAATGATCAGCTCACCTTCTTCATGGGAGCTTGGAATGAGCACCGCATCCAGATTCGCAATGGCCCAAACCGTTCTCCGGCGGATATGTTCGGTTTTGACATGCTTGTCCATGGTGCCCGTGGTCACGCCATAGCTGATAATCTCAACGACGAAGAGCTTGAAGTATACGGCGTAGACTGGGAGGGTCTCCACGACGATAATCTACTAGAGTCACAGCGCCGGAACAATGCTACAGAAGACGGGTGGACATCGTGGATTGGACGTACTGGCCCACCTGAACATCTGAATGAAGTCCCTGTGGAAGCACCCGAAGGCCCATTCGCAGCAGCAGAGCTTGATTTACTGGAGAATGCTGTGGCTCCATGGCGTGGCTTAGCAGCTGACAGCGACATTGTTGATTTATGGAACCATGGATTAGCTAGTTGACAGCTATCTACAAAACACTGGAGCGCTCCGAAAAAAAGTTCACACAACGGTTTTGACAGCTCCTGCCTAATTCGGCCAGCCCGCTCCACTCTCTCCAACGACACTCGCCCTTTCGTCACTGCTCCTGGAACGTCTCTCTCGCCTACCATGCCCTACAATACCTTCCGCTACATCCCTCCTGCACACAAGCGGCTCCTGATTACCATGGCCGCCTAGGCTGCAACACGAGGTCGCCCCGCCCTGACGCGCCAGCCGCCGACGCAATGGATCCGGCAGTGCCTACCTCATATGGTAATTGACGTCATCGCATCAATGGGAACTTTTTTTCGGAGCGCTCCAGTGTTTTGTAGATAGCTGATTTTTTGACTGTTATCACTACCTGAGATGACATAATAAAAAAAGATTGAAAAAGTCATAAAGATTATTTCGGCATAAACTTTTGAAAATTTGAGCAAAACCCCACTTGTGAAGAGAGAATGCACATGAGGATAATGTACATACAGTGGGGTTTGAACCTATGTCAAAAGGATTTACCGAACCCAGCAATTTTGAACCAGCCAACGTTGAACACAGAAGGGGGCTAAAACCACTATACTATTGAAGACTTGCCGAAATCCTCATTTTGGGGTCCACACCAGGGCTCTTGAGGTAAGCTCAACAGTAGAAACAGTGAAATTAAAGTGATTAAAGTAATGGAAACCACAATACCAAGGTAAAGTAGAGTAAACGAAAAGAGTGTGTAGTGGTAGAGCAGGAAGTGTGTGGAATAGTGGGTCAGAAGCGAAAAGGAGAGTGTAGTGGTAGAGTAGAAAGTGAGTGGAATACTAGGCAAGAATCGACAGGGAGAAAGGCACAAGACTAGCTGTAGCTAGACTAGCTAAAAGTATGAGCAGCTATTCCATTGAGCGACTGGCACAAGAGCCAGTGGTGGATGAAAAGACGACGAGAGGGAGCACCAGCCGAGGGGTAAGTGGCCTGGGCAGCCTTGAGAAGGAAGGAGGCTGGAATGTGAGCCTCAAGAAAGCAGGTGCGAAACGAAATCGTCCCACTCTCCAGAAGAGCAGGACGAAGAGAAGCAGGTCTACCCCCCAGGTAAAGGGGATCGTTGTCAGCAACAAGAATAAGCTATCGCTGGGTGAGTTATATGCGAAGAAAGAGGGTAGAACCCTTACCTGAATAGTCGAATCTTTGGCCAAAAAAGGAGCACCCAACACAGCCCAAGTCAGCATCTGGGCCCGAAAGTTGTTATTGTCGACAAGCGACAAATCGACAACATCGGGGAAAAGCCCCTGGCTTCTAGCTTCCTCGAAGAGGTCAGGGCATGGAATGCCCGACCCCAGGAGATAGTCGGAGATGATATCGATCAGAGACTCACCCCCCATAGCCTGGGCAATAGGCTGCTGAAGATCATCGGTTGGTCGTATGGAAAGACGAGGAATGAGAGTCAGAGCTCCGAGAGCCGAAGCCATGGCATTGGCGAGGAATCTGTCGGATCCCCCAACACAGCCCTTGAGATACTGACAGGCAGAGTAAGTCTGGGAACGAATGTATATGGAATATGACTTACTCGGGTGAGGGTGAAGCCATTTCGGCAGGGGAGGCGAAAGTTTCTCGCCAGAACTGCAGCATCGAGGTGTGAAGGGAGCTCCGATCCAATGCAGCTTCGGTACAGCAGCTCCATAGGGATCCCATCGTGGGTATCCTGATCACGATCCATGAGTGGTGGCAGCTGAAGCAGTGGTCGTAAACCTAGAATATGGAACAATAGAGTAGATCATACCTCGAGCCCGAGCCAAGTTGCAAGGCGGGACCTGATAAGAGGAGTGTCGATGTTGCCTGTCGGCCCAGCTGCAATCCATGTTTAGAGAACATTTTTGAGAACTGGGTGGTATTCAGCAATGAGGGGAGGACGGAGGGAGTTGAAATCGCAGTCGTTCAGAAGGAACTGCAGGAGTGCAGGATCGATAGGATAAAGGGCAAGACCTCTGATCATCATCAGCGACCATACAGCCCCAGCAATGCCTATCATCCTCTGACGAGGGCCCGAAGAAAAAGTGCGGAAGCCTGCAGATCGAACAAAAAGGAGGGAAAGGAACCCATCGAGGCGAGGGGTAAGCCACTGCTCGCTGGAGGCAAGTGTCTTCGAGAAGGCAGTGTACATGATTTCTCGCATAACACCATCGCCCGAAGACACAAGCCTACCATTGCGAGAGTCGGTGCTGGGCTATGATTAGCATGAAGCGACCATGACAGGGAAAAGGAACTTACACGAGAGCAGACTGGTCGGTGGAAAGCATCGGTGTGAAGTCGCCATTGTCGACACACTCCCCAACTGCAGTGAGAAACTTGTCAGCAGCCTCGACCACCGAGATGGCCTGGTAAGTAACCAAAGCCCCAGGGGTTCCCCTCGTTGCAGCCCGATATATCGCACGACTGCATTGTCGACATCAACTGCCCATCAGCTCTCGGTGGGGACCATGCAGCCGACCAGAGAGCCGATGGGAAAGGAACGACAGTGGGAGCAGTCGGAGAGGGCAAAGGGGCATGAGAGCGACCCATTCCCCCAATGCTACGAAGTACCTGCGAAAGATTTAGATATAGATTCGACTGCAAACATTCTGAGATTTGAAAACTTACCCGAGAGGGCTGAGCTGGGGTGGGGCTCTGGGGGATGTTCTCATTCTCGTACTCGTCGTCGTCGTCATCGACATCGAGGCCCAGATCATCGTCGCTCTCACCACAGGAGGAATCGCCATCGGCATGGGGCCAGGGCTCATGCACTCGATCCCGAGGAAACATCGTATAGATTCGTTGGGAGAGGCAATGGTGCCTGCGAGCAGGCTGTCCATCCCCAGAAAGCGACAGCGAGGCAGTCAGCTCTGACTGCCTCATGACTGGAAAGAGATAAGCCACCGAATCTTCCATCGAAGCAGCAATGACTTACCAAAATGAAGAACGAGATGGTTCTGTCCCTCGTAAGGAACAATGCAGAGACCTGGAACAGCGAACTGAACTCGATTTGCTGCTAGTTCCCCGAGTGTCGCTGTTGGCTGTACAGGAGAACGACGAAGTCGGATTTGGTTGTCGCTGGGGCGAGGGACTCCCCTGTTGACGACATAGAGGGGAGCGAGAGGCTGGTTCTCGTGAGGCTGCAAGAGGGTACTGATGGAAGAGGTGATTTCGATTTCTCGGTGCCGAAGAACATGGACGAGGTTTTGGATATGAGCGATGAGTGAGGTCGTTGTGTCGGAGGTCTGCACAACGATGAGGCCATAATTATCCATGATTTGGAAGAAGGACCCCCAGTGGAACCTCATGAGAAATAGGTCGGACTCGGATTCGTGTTCCTGAACAAAAAAATCAGCACTAGGTCGTAAGCTCGTGGAGGAAGCTTACCTGGGGAGGATAAATGACATTGAGTGTGCGAATCATTGTCGAGTTCCCCGAGTTCGTCATGCACGAGGAAATGTCAGGAACACGAGGAAGACTCGGAGGTGCAGTAGCAGCACCTCGAGGGCGGCGACGAGGGAGAGCAGGCTGACGAGGGAGCGAAGACGCTGCATGGCTGAGCCGAGCTTGGTTGACCACCGAATTCAGCGAAGCTGAGGAAGACGAGGAAAGCTGGGGCAGAGGGGGTAGCTGGGTAGGAAGCGACGATGGAGCTGCTCTCAGACTCTGATAGGGCTGAATAGCTGGGACCGAGGGTGTAGGGGTGGGGGCAGGTGGAGCCTGGTTTTGAGCGACTGAGGGATGAGTCGATGGTGGGGGAAGTGGGGCTGGAGTCGGTGCAGGGGGAGGGAGCTGGCCAGCCTGTCCAGCAGCAATAGCTGCGAGAAGGGGCTGGGTATTTCCCCCGAGCAGCTGCAGCAGCACATTGGCGACATTTTGCTGGTCCATTCTGCAAACTCCGAGTTGTCAGAGATGTCGAGTGGTCGGATAAGTAGAAAACATACTTACAGGAATTAGATGCAAGTAAAAGAGGGCTAAATGAATTCAGTTAGCTAAAGCGACGAGTGGTGAACAGCAAGAGCCTACTGAGCGATTTAGTATGTCTGAAAGTCGATGGCCTCTGAGTCTTCTTCTTCTCCTCCTTACTGCCCTGGCCATCGTTTGGCTTCCCAGCACCTTCGTCGCCCCACGAACGGACGGTTGCGAAGATTTAGGGGGCTCGCTCGCAGAACTCCCTGCGCCGAACTTTAAAACCCCCGAGTCTTGTTTCTCCCCTTCATTTTGTCGTTGTACGATAGGTTGACTTTCCATAAGCATCAGAATATTCTCAGCATTTTCCGCGCGGTGCCAGCCATGCCGTCACAACGCGATCACGCATAAAAAATACTGTTCCCATTTCCATAAGCTATAAATTTATTGCGTTGCACTGTTTACTCTTACTCCGCGAACTCGGAATCGTTGACATCCCGAGTTTCCGCGTGCTCGCAAATCATGCGGTCGATGCGCTTGGCGCGTTTGACTTCGGGAGGGCAATGCCCTTCGCCGGTAGGCTTCTTGGTCTTGACGTTGCGAAAGCTGGGGTAATTCTGATCAAATACTCTTATAAGGCCGTGTAAGGCTCGTTAGGCCTTATAAGGTCCATTATGGCGTATAATGCCCTATAAGTCTCATTTGGTACATATTTAAAGCTTATAAGCTGCCTTTTACCCAACGAACTTATAAGGCCTAACACGGCCTTATTTGGCCCTATAACCTGTTTTCAATTTTTCCGACATTCTCGATATGATCCGAAAGGTTGGAGGGGGCCACAGCTTTTGTAACCGCCCAAGTGAGGGAGAGAGCAGCGACAGCATCCAAGTCATGCTCGACACGGGTTTCCGTGTCGAGTTTTTTCGTATAACTCTTGGCGGGCCCCCACACGCGGGCATGACGAGGACCAGCATTCCACCCAATCTGAGCCATATGGCCCGGATGATTGGGCTGGAAATTTCAGCATACAAGAAGAAAAATAGCGGAGCAATAATAAAAAAAAAGACTTACTCGGACATCACGACGCTCAGAACATGCCGTGTCGATAGTTTGCTGATACCATGCAAGGAGTTTTTCGCGTTCCGGAGAGTCGTCGCCAAAGACATCCCGAAGAACGGTAAGCTCAGCGATGGCATTCCCCTCTGGGAGACGAACGGCAAGTGAGAACAGACGTGAACAGCCAAGGAACGAAAATCAAATACCTTCGTCGTTACCGACAAAAATGACAGACTCGGTGATGGGAATGCGATAGAAACCAGCCTCTGTGGTGCAAACAAAGTCGCGGGGGTCAGATCGCGAAAGGGTATCGGTCAGAATGATATTTCTGGCACTTTGCGGGCCAAAATTGAGATCCCGATTGCGCCGGATAATGCGCGGATTGAACAGAGTTCCAGATGGGGCTTCAGGATCAGCCGGAAATCCGTCAAGAATTTTGGCCCATGTCCCATGTGAGAGGGGGAGAACAAAAAGAAAGAAAAGGAAGGAAAAAAGAGAGAGAAAGGGGGAAAAGAGAGGATATTTCAGACTGTACTCTGAGTAGCCTACAGCCCTTCTTTTCAATAAATCTGCTTTATATTGCACGAAATGAGCGTCCCGGGCTTTTGATCGCTGCCTTGTCCCAAGTCCCGGCATTGATTTCCGCGGCCCATGTCCTTTCGGAGCATAGCTCCTCATATGGACATGGGCCAGCCAATCGTTTTTCAAGATAAGCAGCCAGATAATCGCAGCGTGATTATCTGCTGGCAGTTGCCGTGAATTCTCTCACGTGGTCGTGACGCGTCATTTTCACCCACTTTCCAGCTCTCTTCCTTGTCTCTCCCCTCTGTGTTCTGGCCCAACATTGAAAACAAGACTTTGGACCCCATCCAAATATACTTGCTTCTGGCTTCCCTGGCAACGATTTCAGCAAGATTTGACTTTGGCAAAGTGCTTTTTGGTCTCCTTTACCTGCGCGTCGATGGGGAATGACCCTTCCTTGTAAGCACGAATTCTGGCTTCCTTTCTTCCGGCCGGCTTTCTGTCGTCATCGCCAACGCACTGCGTTCCATACACCCGAGTGAGGCATCTGAAGTCATCTGAATACGGTGCGTCGGTGTGTGGTCATCCTTAATTTCTGTCTTTCTTGTTGCTGATTCAAACCCTTCGATCCTCCAAGAAATAGCATCGTGGTCGACTTTACCAACAGTTCAAAGCTGTATAGTCGTCGATACGTACGGTCGCAAAAAACTGCAGCGCCGGCACCCGCTGCCTACCTCCGCCGATCTCATCGATGCCTCCTCCTCTGTGTCCTTCGCTCTCGTTGTCTCCGCCGCCGTCTTGTTGCCTGGTATTTTCCCGCGCCTCCGTCCCACTTGCCGTCGCTCTCGGCTGCCTCCGCCGGTACAGGACTGTCACTGTTGTCTTCTGTTTCCGCCGCTCGCAATGCCTCCATCAACCCTTCTGCCGTCCGCTTGCACTGGTGACCTCCTCATGCACGATGTCGCGGACGATCTTCGCGTACGCCTATCGATTTCAACCTGCGGCGTGCGCTATCCGTCGTGTGCTTTCGATTGCACACAAAATCGCAGTTGGCGATGCAGGACTTCCTGTGTTCGTTGAACGCGATGTTTTGTTTCAAATCAAGCACATCGGCACAACTCAACTGATGGTCGAGGCGCGATACGTGCCACAAAATCATACAAGCCCTAGGCTACTTGTCCATTCTCTTCTTGTTTGCTCAAATCTGGGCGTCCGATTTACAAATTCTCTTCGACGGCGGCCCATGCCCACACATACACCACTTACGGCTTCCCCTTCTCTTGCATTTATGGCTTCTACTCGCATTCGTAGTGCGAGCACGGTGGGCAGCGATTCTTCAACGGATTCTTTCAATCTTCCGGCAGCTGGGACCGGGTCGGGCACCAAGATTTACTGCATTAACAATCGAGTGGGCGGCGGAGGTTGCGAAAAAACTTTTGGTGGCCCGACAGCCATTGGCTGCGGCTCCCTACAAATAGAGAGCAGAGATACTTACCTGCATGCCAGCAGAATTCCCCGAGTTCCGAGTTCGCGGAGTCTCAAACCCGAGACTCATGCGTCTGGAACCTAAATCGTAGCCTCCGAAGCCGGGGTCCCATCCATTACGGTGAGCATTCAGTGTGTTGTTGGCGACGACAAGAGTCGAATATTTAGGTGAAGAAATCGCGTGTATTGGGCGCCGAACGTATGTACTCTATGTGTCATGTAACGACATGCCGACGATGCCAGGGCAGTGCCATCATGGATCACCGGGCGATAAGCCGATCAGATGGCTAAGTACTTGGGCTCATGCATGGATAATGAGCCCGCCTTCATGGCGGTAGGTCGACATCTCAACATCGCTGTGGAGCGGGATCAACGTCTGGTCGAATCCGGTCCACTGCCGGGAGAACCCGGTTCCGCTACTGGGCCGCTCCACTCTGGCACTCCAGCTCCACTTTTGTCTAGACAAACCAAAGACAAACACTTTCTTATATAGATGAGCCTAAGATGATCAGATCTCAACACAATAACGACGACTTTTTGGTTTCTCTGAACGTGGTGCGATTTTCGTTTGTCATTATCTTCGGTTCAGGGGATTGAAAGAAATCAATTTTCAAGGTTAAGACTTCGCTTCGACGACGCACTGAAGATGTGTACAGTTATTTAACAAAAAGTAATGACATCGAAATAAGGAAACGCGGTGCGATATGATTGTTTGGTAGTCAAATATGTAAGGATAAAAAATGTGTAGATGCTTGAGCTCGATCTTGCTATGAATACGTTGAGATTATTGACGGGCTGCAAACCCATCTCATCAAGGACGTATTCTGATATTTTGAGGACGCGAAGCGCAGGGGCTCGAAGGCTTTCGAGAAGCTTGTTGTTGGCTTCACTTTCCTGCTCGACAATGAAGATTTCCAAATGTGGCAAACTGATTTCCGAGGGAGCGTTTTGAGGGAAGTCTCGAACTGTCCACATGGAGAGCGTACACTCGACCAGTTGCGATGCATCCCGTAAGATCAACATAATGTTATCCGAAGGCATGGAGCGCAGTGTGAGGGACGTCAACTGGGACCCGACGTTTCGCAACAGCGGGAGATCCAGCAACGGTGGGGGGTGGACATCGACCGCACCGATGGTAATGACGAGACTCCGGAGCAGTGGCATAGAATTATTTGGAAACGTGTCAATCTGCCAACCACCGTAACCGCCTAAGATTGGCTAAGATTGGCCTAAGAGCAACTCCAAATGTTCCCAGCGACGGCGGTGAGAAGAGAGCATCGGGACGATATGGGCCGTATATCGCGAGCTGCTTCCGGATATAGAGAGCGGTGTGCTGCCCGACCTTTCCAGCCACAAGGATGCAACTGGGGCTGCTACATACTCGGAAGGAACTCCGTGACCAGGAGCCACATTCATCGCCCTCCATAGCTTCGGAGTAGCGAGAGCAATCTGTCGCCACTTCCGACATATTTGTGCGAGAAAAGTCGGGGAAAATTTCCCGACCAGCGGAGGCGGCTCCGGATATGGCGGTAAGTAGTGGATGAAAACTTTTGTGATAATTCGTTCGGCAAAGTTAAGACGGGGTAGCAGTACGAGTTGAGGCGCTCTTCGATGAGCCGCCGTCCTTCTTGGAGCAGGAAAATGATTTCTGAATAAGGGATATTTGGGCCTCCAGTTCGCCAATTTCGGCGTCTTTTTGGGCGACAAGTACGCGGTCGCGAGCTATGTGGGTAAGCATTCCGCGCCGCCGATGCACAAATAGGGGAGCTCAATTCTTAGCTCGTCAGCTCGTCTCATCCAGAAAATAATTAATTCTGTGATGAGCCATCAAAATTTGATCTCGCCGTCAAGCACGCTGCAGCTCCACACCGACGTCAATGCTTTTCGACCAATTTTCGACTCTGACTGTGTCTTGAAGCCATTTATTTCTCGTTTACATGGGGAACAATGTGCATACATGGAGGAATAGACAATTAAATGCGGCGTGTCTAAGGATGTGTGGTCAAAGGATCAAATTTTGATGGCTCATCACCAATTAATTATTTTCTGGACGAGACGAGCTGACGAGCTAAGAATTGAGCTCCCCTAATGAACGTCTGCAGCGGCTTGATTTAAATTGCTGCCGCGGTCCCCCGGGGATCCGAGCAAATTGATCAGAATTTCAGTTAATCCAATTACAATGCACATATTGGCGGCCGACCGTATTGTTTCTCCTCTGACGGCGATGGCAAACGGCGTGCTGCGACGATTCTACTCACCTTCAATCGCGAACTCGACCGTAATGGACCGTTATTTCAGAAGCTCGGGCATCTGGCACTATTGACTATCACTGTGGCCGCGACGACATTACGGGGAATATCGACATCAAACACATCCTGAAACGGCTTTGCAATACCCTCATTCGCCCCCTTGCGTCGACTGTCGATGGTGTTGTCCTCCTCAGGTAGTTGATAAAGCAGCATCTACAGCGCGATAGCAAACATTCTGGGCAGCATATCAACAAACTTCTCAACCCTGACGATCGCCAAAATGTGAAGCTCATGTATGATCTTCTCAGCGCCATTGCTGTTCTTCCGGAGGCTCTCAACGCCGACAGCCCCACGTTCAAAAATACGTATTCTCCGTTTACTAGGCGCTTTTTATTGCCACATCCTCGAAACATACATCAACATCAAACTCTCGCTCCACGAGCAGGTCGTTCACATCAGTGCTGCAATGCATGGATCATTCTGCCTGGCTCCGACCCGCTCGAAAAAGAATTCGGCCACGTCCGCACAATGACGGGTGCAGACAGCAACACCGATATCAGACCCCGTGTCTAAAATCTTAAGGATGGGTGCCCCTTGGCTCGTTTGTCAAGTTCAGGATGGTAGTCGCATACTCCAGTACATAATTCAAAATGGGGACTTGAGACCTCCTGTTGTGATCCACGGCTTCTAAGCTTTATTGCTTCTAGATGGCCCTCCAGGACATCCTCGTTCTTGGACCCTCTGTCAATGTCTCACTTCTGGCTTGTACAGCTTATCACCGAAGCTCCGAATGTGAACCCCTATCTTTTCTCGATCCTCGCATTCCAAATGGTCATTCTCTATCCGACATTCCCGGTAAGTAGGCAAACCTTATTCGGAAAGAGGTACGAGTTCAATACAGCGTCCGTCTAGAGAGACTAATAGTAAACGCGTCGTGTCACACACCGCACGTAATGTTCACTTCAACAGAACTGAGAGCTGTCCCGCCTTGTGGAGAAGAGGGAAGGCAAGATGCATCTTTTCAACCACTTTCTGAAACGCGGCCCGGCGTGAGGGGCGACGGCGTAGAGGCGCTCAGGTCGGCGATTTCTATCTCCACACTTTTCAAATGCAGCAGCCTCTTCACAATGCCCTCAAACTCTAAGTTACGAGAAAGGGTGCATCTGCATCAGGAATGGAGTACGATGACGTGATCGGTGCTGGGATGACGATGCGCGCTATACCGTTGTTTTCGGACAGCGCGCGGCGTTAAACGGAGGTTCCGGGCCACCTCGTTGCTATGATCGTATTGAGTGATGGAAATAGGGAGGACAGGTTGATTCCTTTCAGGCTGTCATCTGCAAGGATAGGCAAGGATCATCAGTCACAGGGTGAGCATTTCTGGAAGATTAGACACAGACCGTGGGGTGAGACTGTGACATGCTCAACCAATTCTCCTGCGTCCCTCATCAGCTCAACGAAGTCCGGCATCCAGGAATCACCACAGCAGCCGAGTTTGTGGAGCGACGACAGATCAAATGTACTGCGAAGCAGGGACGCAATACCACTGCACCTCAACAAGTGCAAATGAAGAAGCGTGGGGCGCTGCTTTGGCTGTGACCCACCGAGGTCAATAAAATGTTGACCAGGGACAAAATGGAAGTCATTAATAACCAGCGATACGATACGTGTGGCAGAGCATGCTTCCACTGTTCGGTATAGAAACTCCGTCTGTGTTTTCGAGGTTTCCACCGCTCCCACAGCAAGGTGCAAACTTTGCAACGACTGAGATCGCAACAGGAGGCCAATGCTTCCCTCGACTGACGGGTCAACCGAGCCTATGTTCTTGAGGTGGATCTTATGAAGGTGGGACCATTGTATGGTGGAAAGGATGGAATAACACTTGGGAGCCGAGCTGTCAATGTCCAGGCGTTTGATGTACTTTACAAGATGCGGCGAAGTGGAGAGCGCATTTGCCAAGAGCTGAGACGGGCTGCTCTCACCTTCGCCACGGTTTTCTATTACGATCTCGTGAAAGAGGCGTCTCTGTGCTGGGGCTGTTAATGGGCGACAGACGAGCGCTGCGACGCGGAGAAGGCCAGGATCAACGAAGCTGATGATAGTGTCCCAGACGTCGATTACGGCCAGAGGCGCTGCCATGACTTGGTGAAAGCAGAAGAGACGCTCCTGGCGTCTATTTGTAAAGACAGAGGGCCTTATATGAAAAAATCGGCCCCCGATCCACCCTCGACAACGTGTTGTCTTCTATTATCGGTTGATCATATACATGACCAGGCTCAAAGAGCGGCTGCGAGATACGGGCGAGATAACTTACGGGGTTTTGATGGGCAACGATTTCCTTATAGAGTAGGTGCAGCAAGCTGTGACTTGTGTGACGATTCATAGGTGGCCGAACTGCCGACAAGATCAACCGTTGTCAAGCATCTCGTCCTCGTCGTCTCCAACAGCGGCTCTTACAGCCGTTTTGGAAACAATATACGGGTTTTGATTGAGTGGTGCTCGTTCGTTTGTGCTTACGTTTGTTGACGATTCGGTCATCGGCAAAGCCGGGAGCATCACTTTGTGGAGCGTTGCCGCACCACATCAAGTGCCGCTGGGTCCCTTGTTTTGGCCCTTGCTCGCAAGTCATGGCCCTGTCGAGCTCTGGGCAAGTAGCAGCTGAGTCTTGATCCTCAGTTCTGTTAACCCCCTGTTTTTCCCTGGTGTTCTCTGGGAGGCGGAAGCAAAACTCAGATTCGGCTGAAGTGGAGCTGGTGATGGGAAGCAAAACAAAGGTAAGCACAAATGAATGAGCACCACTCGATCAAAACCCGTATATTGTTTCCAAAACGGCTGTATCGCCGCTCGAGCAAATCTTCGTAGACACATGTATTTTGGATCAAGATGAATTGATAAGCAAATAATAAACAATATTAAGCTTAGTTTTGAGTGCAATATGATGAGGCGGGAATGGGGCGGGACAAGACGAAGGGGGCGGGAGTTGGGCGGGAGACAATGGCGAAGCTTTCGCAGGTTCGGGATGCTGGACCGACTGATGAGACTGGTGTCACGCTGTCATTCTCTATAAGGGAATCGTTGCCCATCAATTCTGCGTATCTTGCCCGTATCTGGCAGCCGTTCACACCCTAAACTCCTTCTGAAAACCAGGTTGAATCCGGCCTTCGGTGGTGGATTTCTTTGTGGTTTTGGCTGCAATCGTCCGGGATAAGTCCTACCAAATACCTCTATGTGGTATGAATGCTGAAAACCTTTTGGATAAAAGCTGGCCATATATTTGCCATCAATTCCACTCTCAGCCATCAAAGCCGCGGGGTCTCATACTGTCTTTTTCAACAACGGGTTGTATGAATATTCCCAAATGTTGTGTAATTGTTTCTCACTACAGCTCCGGACAATCAAAGCCAACCAATTTGATCAATGTCTCCCACGCCCCCCGATAATTATCGGAAATGATTAGAGGAGGCTGCTAAAATTTTTTGGTCGAAATTCATCGAGCCGTTGTCGAGATATAAGCTATTCTTGGTGGAGACGAGTCAAAATTTTGGCCGGACCCCTATATTTTAAGGAAAATTCATTGAGCTCTTCTTGAGGGTTTGAGTTTGTTTCTGTACTCAGATTAAAAATTCAACGAGCGGTTCTTCCACAAAACGAGGTGCAACAATGTGACGTTTGTAACATGATGTAACATTAGAGTATGTCACGGTCAGAACCTTCCCACCATGAAATTTCAAACAGAACTTTCACAAAGTCCAAACACGACCAAAAGCAGCTCCAAGTGCTCTATTGGGTCGTATGAGGTGCAGTTCCAGATAAGCCACCCAAAAGCTTCTCTTATCAGGTAATTTGAAAGCCCCGGAGGCTCGCAGAGGTAAGTACACACAATTTCATTCAGACCGCTCGAAAATTTGGCCGGACCCATTTTGTCGTGGGAAAATTCAGGAAAAATCGTTTTTCGACGTATTTTGGGGCGCGGAATCCGATTCTGAACTCAGCTAAGCCCAGAAAATAGCGGTTTGGCCAAAAATAAATTTGTGGACTTTGATTGTCCAGAGCTGTATATACCGCACGACGGAAATGGCCGGTTGAGCCAGAGTCAATTTGGCGCAAGTTGTTCGCCTCGTAACTCAACAACCGCACCTCATAAAGAGGTAGGATTTGGGCTACAGACTCCCAAGAGGATAAACTTAAGTTTGGCCGATTCAGGTTTTGGCAAGCTTGGAGCTCACGTCAGGCTAAATGAAAAGGTGGAAAAACCGCCCGATTTTGGGTTTCCTAAGGAGCAAACATGTACAAAGAGGCCGCTTTCGGAACTGATGGTGCGCCACCCCATCGCTGCAAAGAGAATATTCTGAAACCCTGGCTCTGTGCTCAACAACATTATACTGAGTGGAAATATACATTACTGGTGGTCACAGCTAATGCATCCAGCATTAAAACTAACCTAGCCGGCAACAGAATGCGCCAGTGCGAAGTCCACATACTGTGGGAAAGCTCCATCAAAATTGATGGAGGAAAGGTACGGTTAACCCGCGGCTGATACTGTAGTAATTCGACCGGTTATTCACATAACGGGTAACAGCCCCTTGTGAACTGAACAATTTTTGAGCGGCGTAACGCGTAACAGCGACTTTTTTGGCCCAAAACGGCAAGAAAATGTCAAAAATTTCCGTCCGGCGTTTGCCGGACTACCATATCGGGTAATTTCTGCTTGATTCCGGGAAAGTTCTGTGGGTACCATAGAGCATTGGTCTATTATCTGCTTAAATTACAATCCTCACATGGACCCCAGCAATCGTGCAACCTGGTCTGACCCAATTGTGTTCCTTACGGCACCTTCCTTCTGAGGCAACAATTTGTGGAGTTTTTGACAGAATCGTCAACAAGTGTAGACAAAAAATCAAAGAGGAAGAAATGACGAAACCCGTATTCTTTTTACGAAACGGCTGTATTATAGTCCTCACAAACGCACCTGTTACAGTGGTGGCAAATAGAAATTGCCGTGGCTTTTTGGTAAAAATCTCGATGTATACTTCACCGTATGACCTCAAATAAGATGTAGAGATGGGTATGTGATACTTCTGTACCTCTTAGAACACTCAGCAATATATCATGCACTGAGAATGCATCAATAATGGATGGTTTCCGATTGTTGCCATATCCGGAAAAACACAATGTACCCTCAGCAAAAAAGTGTCATAATAGGATAAAAGTACTTGAAAAACAATGCTAGTTCTCACTTTGATTGACTGGAATTGATCGTCATTTGAGCTCACAACGGCCGTTCGAAGTAGGTCATTTTAGCTATTTTCTCTGCATTTTCAGCTATTTTGTGTGAAAATAGCCAACTCTGAGCGGTTGTTGTGAGCTCAAATGAGGGTCAATTTCATTCAACAAAAGTGGAAACTAGGACTGTTTTTCAAGTACTTTCATCCTATTATGACACTTTTTTTGCTGAGGATACATTGAGTCTTTCCAGATATGGCAATAATCAGAAACTGTCCTGTTATTGATGCATTGTCAGGGCATACTGTAATATATAGCTGAGTGTTCTAAGCAGTACAGAGGTATCATATATTTCTCTCTACATTTTATTTCAGGTCATTCGGTGAAGTATACAGCAAGATTTTGGCCAAAAAGCCACGGCAATTTCTATTTGCCACCACTGTATGTCGCTCCTGAGAATGGGGCATGAAATCTCTGGGATCCATGAATAACAAACATCATGGCTGTTTCCATGAAAAAGATGATTCATGCTCGAGGTACATGAAAATCATGCGCCGATGTTTTCACAGTGCTTTGCTCTAAGTCAGTTGATCGTAAATTGAGATATTAGAGCCTTTGCGGTCGCTGCTGGCGGCTGATTTTTCTCACGACCCACTAAGCACCGGGTCTCAAGTAAGCCACCCTGAGCAGCTGTCATGAAGGACATCTCAAGGTGGCTAACTTGGCCCAGTAGCATCAGCAGTCGTTGTGTGGCACGAGCCGCCAGTTCGTGTGGCGGCTCACCGCAAAGGCTCTATTGATGGACAGTTTAAGTACTTACTTTGATATTTTGATTGATTACCTCGGCGCACTTCCTACAGAATTTCTGGGGCCTCAAAAGCAAATGGGGCGTGGTGATAGGGCCTCTGAAAGGTATATTCCATGGCTACGCTGATAGACCATGCCAGCCGGCGCCTCGGACATGTTGGGGATGGGGACTTCGTCAGGCCCCCGGTCACTACCTACTACTAGCACCGCCCGTCAAATCAATGATTTCTTTGTTCATGTTTATTGATGGGGTCACCCTGCCAAATTTTGATTTGGGACTGCCGACACGTTTTCCGAGCGGCACACTCCTCGGCATCCTAAACCTGAGAAGCCAAACTCTTTTAAATTTAAATATCTAGGGGATGTAGTTGGGATTTTTAAAAATTTGCATTTCATCTTGAGCTACCGAGAGTAATTAAATCAGTTTTTCATATTTTCAGAACTCCCAACTACATCCCCTAGAAACATCAAAATAAAAATTTTCGGCGAAGAGAGTTAGGTGCCGCAATGCCGGGACGATTAAATAAACGTGTTGGATGTCGCGCCATCATCAGCCGCGATGTGCGTGACAATGAGTCTCAGAACCGTGACAATTTGACCAAAATGCAGCACACTCTTAACGTGAAAGGGTCCTGATATCGGAGAGGGTGAGGTACTCATTTGTATTGACTCTTGAACGCTTTCTATGAACAAATTACGGTCATACAGTGGAAAGAGGTCCCAAAGCACATTCGGCGCCAAATCTGGTGGCTGTACGCCTGCCCATCAGGCCATCGAAACCCCATCGCTGCCCACCTCCACCTGAGGTCCGTCGGGTTGGCGCCCTGGGTTGATTTACCCTACGATTTTGGGCTCGGGCAGCTTGATTTACCCTATTTTGGCCGGACCCTGGGGCCCCAAAAATGCCAAATTTTGCCCCAAAACCCCCCAAAATTGTTTTTTCGCCTATTTCTGCGCTAAAGGCGGCCTCGGGAATCTTGCGGTGATTGAATTGTAGTTTGACCCCGCACGATAGGTGAGCCGCAGGTCGGCCTCTGGACGGCTTGATTTACCCTATCCAGCGCCGGAGATCGTCAATTTTGGCCAAATTTTGGCCTTGATTTACCTTATATTTTGGCCGGAGATTCAGCGAATTTTGAACGTTATTCATAAAGGCGCCCGCTTCCTCGTTTTCTCCGCCACCCGACGTCAACGATACGAATATGGAGGATCCCACATCCAGTTTCAGAGAAGACTTCCACCGCCTAGAAGGTGAACAGCGACGGAAGGAGATGATCATGAGATGATGGATTATTTGGGTGTGTTCACCTTGCCAAAAGCGGCAAAGAAAAAGGCACTATGTCCTGCGAAACGGCTATCTCAAGGCAAATGCCCGCAGCTGGCGTCTCTTAGTCATCGGTAGAGTTAGCTATCACGGCTTCGTTCGCAGATATTCATATCAGAACATAGGAATCATACCCTGACCTCGGCTCATCATCATTTATCGACCCAGACTCTTGTATGTGGCCTGCATGTCCAAAGTTAGAAGACCTCCTCGGTATCCTTGTTGAAGGTTTTTAGTCGGTTCAGCCACGTCCGCTGTCACCAATTTTGGAAGCGGAGTTCAAACAACATCTATTCTACCTAGCATCCGCCGTCAACTCCACCTCCACCAGCTTTCAGCTGTGTTTCGCACTCTTCCCGAGAAACTCTAGCACGAGTTTCCCGCGCATCTTCTGGCTTCCGAAGTCGGGTCGCGGCGTGTCCCGCGCAGTCTGGAATTTGGCAGCAGGAGCTAGAAATATAGGAGTTGAGCAAAGGATCGTCATCAAGCTTGTGACCGCGACCACTTGACGGATACGCGAGTCCATTATGGTGCTACGGTCCCGTCAGATGTCGTGTACAATGTACTCGTTATGTACAGAAGTGATGGACGGTGGGATTTTGGACGATTCTCGGCCATTGAGTCTGCGTTTTTCATGATTTGAAGTGCTGGAGGGACTTGGGAGGACCAGACCTGTATCTCTGACCCATCATTACCATCAAAATTGATTGATGTACCGACAAATTGGGCAACATTCTGAAAATGCGATTTTTCAACTCATGGAGACATTTTTCTCAGCGAAAATGAAATGACCCAGATTGTAGCCCAGGTGTCACTGATCGATATCCCAAGTTGATTTGCATCAAAGGTCTTAGCCGTTATTGAGCTACAGGGCACTCAAATCAGGCAAAAAGGCCAAAATAGGCCAAAAACAGCAGAAATGACCTACTTGGAGCCCTTAGAACTCACCAACCACTACAGATTTCACCCTCAAACAACTTAGTATATTAATCAGTGCTACTAGGGCTGCAATCTAGGCGATTTCATTTTTCCCACCTGCATCCGCTGTGCAAGCTGAAAAATCGCATTTTCAGGATGTTGCCAAATTTCGCAGTACATCAATGGATTTGATGGAAATAATGGGTCAGGAATACGGGTCTGGTCCTCCCAAGTCCCCCCAGCACTTTAAATCATGCAAAACGCACACCCAATGGCCGAGAATCGTCCAAAAGCCCACCGTCCATCACTTCTGTCCATAACGAGTAAATACTGGCTGGCGTGAATGGAGGCATCGGCGAGAACGCGGGAGGGTGAGCTTGTGCTGAGTGCCGATTGTGATATGTATGTTTGCTTGTGTAATTTCGTAGCGAGAATATAAGAGTCGGTATGGATATATGAACTATATAGAATAATAGAGTACAGAAAGGTGAGGTAAGTAGGGAGAAAAGGAGACAGCGGGTCATAGGACGTAAGACAGACGCTATGTACAACACATGGGTACTCGTACTTGCGATGTGTTGTAGCGGCGGAGTGAGACTAGGGAGGTGCCAAGATGTAACTCTCTTCCAAAACATCCCGTATATGAAGTTTGAACATGTCTGCCCCCTTTTTCCGAAATGTGTTGAGACTCAAAATTGCCTTTGATAACTCCTCTTTGTTCCGTCACGAGTATGTTTGAGATGACTTCACACTGCATTAATCTTGAGGAAGCCCCGCAGGAAACAGGTTTCAGACAGACAGATGAGCAAATCGAATTATGCCCGGACGCGAATCGTGCATGGGTGGAAGCGAGGGAACGGAGCTGGAAAGATTGAAGCCAACCAAAAATCAGAATGGCGCCTGGCCAATGTTGAATACTCTAAGTACAGTCGTCACTGTCATAACCCATACCTGAGATACCCCATAAGGCAAGGGGGTGTCGGGATTAAAATTTTGGACCGGGGGTGGGGGGGAGGGGGGGTCGGGGAAGGTCCTTAAAAGTTTTGTGGGGGGTACTTACTCACAAGCTTCCCAGCCTCACAGGCACCCATAAAATGGTATTTGGCATACCCAGGAGCAATAATTTTGTCCAAGAAAGAGTGAAGGCGGAAAATTTCCGGATTTGGTGAGATTTCGCACGCTACGCCAGTGACATCACGCGGTAAGTTGTGGTCGATGTTCGCAAATTGCGTCGGAAAATAGAAGAGTGAGCTGTATTCTACACCATTAGATCTCTTGAGACTCTATACATTGTATCAACTCTATACTAATCACTTATACCTTGCTTATACCTAAGGTTACTGTTCAAATACTCTTTGAACAGGTGACAGAAGTGCATTTGTATCAGCTGTAAAGGCGTTCAAAGAGTATTAGACCATATATCAACTCAAGCTATGTAATTACTAGGTGTAATCTTGACTTCTTGCACCCAAACATACAGAAAATTGGGAGTTGCCGCGAAATCGGCATAGAGGCTTGATGGCAATTGTGGGAAATTTTTACCCTATATAGGGGGGGAGGGGGGGAGGGGGGGTCGAGCTAAGGCCTTAAAAAATTTATCGACCCTATATCCGAATTTTTAATCCCGACACCCCCTTGCCCCAAGGTGCCGCAGCACCCCGGGGTACCGCTATTTGGCACCCCGCCGTTTTCGCCCCATTTGGCTTGAATGGGGCGGCCGAAACTTGCCGACAGTCAGCTCAACCCGAGAGTCCCCCCGGATGGCGAAGTGCCAATATGTTCTGGGTGGAAACGAGTATGCTCGTGCTCACAAAAAGTGATGGCGTCGCTGTTTTTTCACATTTCTGGACGCTGTATGAACGCCATTGCCCAAATCAAAGCGCTAGGCAGTGTAGAATCTCTACGCGCATATTTCTAGCACAATGATCAATAAATTGTGATGCGCGATCAAATGTCCGAAAAAGGCAAAACACCCAAATTTTGGCTTGCCGTGGGATGTTTTCCATCAAAATTCGAATCGGCAAAATTGTAGCCCTGAAGGAGTAGACAGGCTTGGCACTTTGACTTATGCAAAAATGTGCATGCAATACTGAGATATATGGACTTCAAAGTCGGGAAAATTAGCAAAATTGACGAAAACCACAATATTGCACGGGTTATAGCGACAGAACCGATGTATATTTTTGCCCAATTCGAAATGCCACATCTATCTACATACTCGTCAAGGGCTACAATCTGGCTTATGCAATTTTGATGAAAAAGATCTTGCGCCAAGCTGGATTTTGGTGGTTTTGCCTTTTTCGGCATGATTGTTTGATCAAATCATCATGCTAGAAATTCGCAGACAGCCATTTTAGCCTACCTAGCGTCCAGAAATCCGAACAAGGAGCGACGCCATCACTTTCCGTGACCCCGAGTAAGCTATCTCCAGCGACCAAGCATATGGTTACATTATCACCTCAACTTCATGTTGAACTCAACTCACTATCTCTGGGTGACTCTTGACGACGTTGCCGAAGATAATACATCAGCAATCCCTGGGCCGACTATGCAGTGCTATTCGTAGAACCGCGGTTTATCTGTAGAACCGAGGATTCTATGTAGTTGTGTGTAGAACCACCGTAGAGCGCTGTAGTTCCTGTAGTTTTTGCCACCAGACCAAAAAAAAAAAAAACCCGGGATTTGATGCTTAAACAGACGGAGGAAAAAATAGATATATTGCTACTGATAGAAGACAATGTACTGAACGGATACCACAAAAGAAAATTCTCTATGACCTGTGGGGGGACAGAAAACAGATGGTCAGCATACTGCTTGAAAGATCAGGAGCAAAAAGACTCACTCGCTGCACGGACAGAACTAACTTAGTGAATACTTGAGATGACGCCAAGGGACTACAGTGATAAGAAATTTCTATATTTGGAGGGGGGGGGGGGGAGGGGGGGGTGTCCCTCGGCCTGAAAAAAAACTTTCATAGTGAATTTTGGAACTCAACTTCGAGTGTTGTACTCGTGGTGAGAAAAAGTCATGGACGGTCGGTTCTTTGACCGATCTCGGCCGTCTTTGCACCTTTTTGTATGATTCCAGGTGCTGGGTGTATGTAGACTACACTTGCAACAAATTACTGACCATCACCGAGATCAAAAATAATTGCTGTATTTACCATCCCAAAACCTCAGTTTCGAGCCTACAAAGCCACTCCGATAATCGGCTGAGCCACGGGTGAAATTCTCCTTTCCTTCCTTCCCTTCTCTCCTCCTCCTTCCTTTTTGGGATTTTTTCATTTTTCTCTTTTGGGATGCCCACAACATCAGTATTTTGCCAAAATTCCCTGCCAAGTTCCATCAGACAAAGTTACTTGACCATCAGATGGCATCAGGCAAAGTTACGTTCAAGTAACTTTGCTTGATGTACTTCGCTTACCCGCAAAAAATTAAGTAAAGTAAGTTTTGTAAGGACAAGTAAAATTGCTCAAGTTACTTTGTTAACCGTCCATATTCTGGGGGAGGAGAGGTGCAACAAACTGACCAACGAAGAAGGGGAGAAGGCTTTGGCTCCCAAAGGTGTAAACGGTTTCACATTCGCCTCGTTCCTGCACCGGTGAGCTTTCGCTGCAGTGCAAAGAGGATACTGTTGAAGCATGATAGACTGCCGCCAGAGACCACCGATCTTCAACGTCTCACCTTAACTCCGATCACCATGCTGGATGACGAGTCAAAAGCCCTGCTCAGGGAGACTTACCCGGTCAATCCAATTATCGAGTATTTCCGGTCGAAAGAGCAAAGCGACAGGGATTTCAAGGAGCGCCAACCAGCCAGACGACTGGCAGCTCAAGATGCGAGGAAATCAAGGAAAGGAAAAGGTATTCTTTTGTCCAGTTTGGCGAGTCGGAGCGCAAACGCTTTGAATGATTTCAGATGTTTATCGCACGCGGCAACTGAGCCTGGTGCAGTTTGGGATTTCCCAAAACATAACCGTCAGAAGTGTGTCCATCGAGGTGTTGTTTATGCAACAGCGTGTCGACACAGATAAAAGGCATAAAGGTCGCAAATTTACGTTTCCCAAATGTTTTGCTGCCCCAGTTTTTTGCACAGACATCGAGAACTGGCATTTGGCGCCCGAGAAGAGTGTACAGTTGATGGACACGAAGCTATACAGCCCAGTGAGAATCCCGTCTGGGCTAATATGCTCGGATGTGGTCAGATCTGTGCAATTTCGGATCCCAGATCCGAGCATACCAGCCCATTCATCGACACCTCAGAACATAAAATCCGGACTTTTTTTCTGGGCGGAAATGGGTGGGTATGCTCAGCTATGCTCAGCTCTGCTCGCCTCTGTTCCATTCAGTTCCTTCGGATATATTCGAATATAATTGAATAAAATCCAATATAATTCAAATTCCACTACCGAGATACTGAAGAAAACTACCAAGTCGGTCGCCCTACCATGGTACCACCCGAGGCTTCCCACCGTCCCTCTCCCAACAAGTCTCCGCGTCCGCACTTCCGTCTGACTTTGAGGAGACGCCCACTGAAACGAATAAATCTGCTTTTAGCGCAATACCATTGGGTGAATATCGGAAGGTACTTACTTGATTGCGATGCGACAGACTTAATATTCCAGTAATCAGACATGGATCGTGATTAAGAGTTTTGCGTTTATGAGAAAACGTTGCGAACGTGTGGAACGGGGCGGCAGCGACAGAGGAGCTACAACAGAACTGAGAAGGGAAGGATGGCATACGGAGGTATATTACGCACGCAAACGTCGATCATTCAATCATCTTCGTGCATCTAAATAATCAAGTCATTGAGAGCATGTAAATCATAACAACAACGCTCACCTAGCCTGTTATCACGTCTAAGTAGACCGTCCGGATCGCTGGGCGAGAGCACCAATGAAAGCGGCGCAAGTAAGAAAAACGCACCAGAAAAACTGCGTCGGTTATTTCATAGATACCCCGAGGCCCTTAAAACATCGTTAGTTTAGCGCGAAGATAGGAAACCATGTTACTGACCGATCCCGATTGAATGCCGAAAGAAAATGGGATCCAGAAAACTCGTGCCCTTACCAAGACCAAACAAGCTAAAAGGTAATTAGTGATGCTGTAAAATCACGACGAAGAACGGGCACTTAGAGTCCGTTCGGATCATCCAGATCCTGGCGTCAGGATGCAGGATGCAGGATCGGCAACCCGGGTACGATGTACCCGGCCTTTGTCCGCGGCGTACGGGCTGATGACATGGGTGTGAACTGTACAACAACAAAACCATTCTATGAATTTTGAGGGTATCGAGACACAGATTCTGCATAGAATTGGTGCAAAATAGTATCCTTATGGGTATGACGCGTTCAAACGCGTTAAAAACGCGCAAATAGAGGGAAAAGAAGAGAATGTGGGGAAATCACGGGACCTGTCTATCAGTCGGAACGTTGCCCCGATCAGCCATCATTCTGCATCCTGCATCCTGACCTGGCGTCAGGACGATCCGAACGGACTCTAAGAGCACCGCAAACTCTCTAATTTTCACTTCCGGAGCTCGTGGATATACCAAGTTACAGCCGTTTCCAGCTATTTTGGAAACGATAGACAGTTTCAATTTTTTAGCTGAGTTCGGGCCGAGCCGCCGAGACGAGCTCGTAACTAGTGCCAAATTCAGAATAACCTTTTCTGCTAATACCTCCTCGACAACGACCATCTAGTACGGTTACAGCGTCACTGGAGACTTACAGTCATGACGAGCAGGCTGACGATTGCGTGGAGCATACACTGTGCTATATATCCTCGCTCAACGAGTCCAAGGCGCCCAACTATTCTACTTTTCGACCGGTTTTGACACCATGCAAAACACTATTGCACCATATCTTCTTGGCGTCGGCCCTCCCCCCGCTCTCACTGGACGACAGCTCGCAGTGGCCCAATTACAAGCCTCTCTCGACAATGGCATGTTTGCCCACACCCGCGACTACGAGCAGCCTGGGGGCGACGACGACGATTCTAGCGATGAAGATCCGTCTTATCATCAATACCGGCTTCCTCCGTTCCCTCCTCACATTGTCGAAGCCCGCCAATCTCAGTTGCCATCTACTACAGCTCCCAGTCAAACTGCAGGTGTGTTACAGCTATTTGCGCATTCTGCAGGCTACTAATAAACTTCGAGACCGCAGTACCTTCATCACAGTCAAAATCCCTATCTATGGCGAGCCAGGAAATGGAAAGAAGCGCGCCACGGTCACCACAACCCTCGTCCTCCCCTCTGACATTCCTGCCGGCGACTTTCTATCACGCATCACAGCTCAGATGAATGTCGACCCCACATCTGCGACATTGGGATGGAAAGAGTCTCAGGAGCGTCGCAAGGATCCATATCACCGTCTGTCGTCCGAGGACGATGTTCGCGACGCCTTCCAGCAGCTTCTCAAGCTCCAGAGGAGCACACGTCGTCAGAAAGAGGTGATAATGGAAGTGGTTAACCTGGTAAGTCATCCATTATCTATGGGTTCTTCGGCGTTGAGCACACCGTCTCTCAGGAGGTGCAGCCTGATGGAAAGACGACAAAACAGGCCGAAAAACCCCCAGAGACCGCTGTTACCGCCACCGAGGTACAGCAGATTCAAAACCATCTCAAGTGCGCGGAACATCCTGGCAAAAATTTGTGGTGCTACGTGATGGGGCCGAAATCTAAGTACCCCGGCAAGCATGTCGAGATCGGAATAGATGTTATTAATTTGTGGGCTCGGTACATGGTGCGTGACGTGGAATTTCTGTTTCTCTTTTGCACTGCTGACTTCTGTCTTCAGCACGATGGCACCGCAGATCTGGAACATCCTCCCAAAGTCCTCAAGCTTGACGAGCTTGCAGAGCGTGGCCGTGCTCGCGAGGAGCGTGCTCGTAACCGCGGTCAAAATACCATGCCCCCCATCCACCTCCATCTTGGCAACTCCGAGTCCGGCGATACCATCCTTCGCGATGGCAATGGCGTCAAACGTCGACGTGAGGACGAGTCATCAGATGAATCTGATGAAGATGAGGACGTCCTCCTTGTCTCCGACGTGCTGCGTGCTCTGGATGAAAAGTACCCAGCTCTCAAATACTTCCAATATGCTGAGAGCCTTGGGGAACAAGGCATTGTCTACGCCAACAGCATCGCCGACTTCGACACCAAGTTCTACAAAACCGACGTTGGGATGGCAGCCGGTGCCGTGGGTAACTTCGTGCGCAAGGCAAGTAAGATGGTCGCCGCCGCTAAGAAACGCAAGGGGAAGAAGCGGGCCAGGGTTGTGGGGGATGAAAGCGACAAGGAGAACTGATTTACTTCACGCTGTGTATGTTATCGCCTCTGCTGAAAATACTGTATCGCTACTAGTTTTCTGTATATTTGTATAGTCATATTGTTTATATAATTTCTTGGCGTCCTACTCCTGTATTGACAACTACTGATACAACAACCTATACAACATATCCGCAATCCCTAAACCATCCTTCAATGTTCTCCAGGGTCATCGTCTCATGAGCAGCTTCCCACAAAGTTGCAATGGGGTCGCAACCATCACGCCCTTCCATCGAGCTGAGAACATCGTCCCCGTTGCGTCGGATCCAGTATTTCATGCATGAAAACCCTTCTTCGCATGGATTGAAGTCGGGAGAATATGGTGACAGATAAATGAGTCGGCGCCCGCTGTAAATCAAATTCAGTTAGTTGGCAATCAATAGGATATATGCTACGCACCGTCCCTCGACCATCTCACGAATCCCATCAAAGTGATGAACACTTGCGTTGTCCATGACGAGAACGGAGTTGTCCTGCGGAAAGGGATTCATGCGGTCAAGGAGAATATCGAGATAGTTGCGGAACTCTACGGCGGTCCAGGATCGAGTCAACACATCGAAGTGAAGTATGCCATCGAGGCAAATTGCCGGAAGAACAGAATAACTATACATATCAGCAGGCACGTAGCGCTGGCAAGAGCAGAAACACATACCGGATGCCTCGGACAAAAAAATCATGCCGCCGCGCTCGCATTCCAATGGGGGCCCATGCCATCTGCCGCCGCGTTGTATGTCGATTGCAAGCTGCTTCGTCTAGGAAAACCAGCCTTCGAGGTGGGTGTTGTCCAACTTCACATTGAAACCCAAGCCGTTTGTTTTCCTCAGCTTCGAGTGCAGTTCGAGATATCTAAGGATATACTCATGTCAGCGGCCAGAGGAATTCGGACATGGTCCCCAGTGGTCCGCCACGTTCGGATGATGCGGTAAATGGTTCGCTCGCTGATGTAGGTAGCTGCAGCAATGTCTGGGACAGACATATGGGCCGACATTGTGGTGATGAGCTGTTTCTGCTCCTTAGGAATGTGGCGGCGGTTTCCTCGTCGTATCATGGTGAGAGTGAGGAGAGTATACTGTGTATTGGCGGGGCACGCTCGTCGTCATGATGGAGCTGAGCTGTAGCTAAAAATAATTATATGACGGGTCTGCCGGGAGTTGCCGAACTCAGCTCGAAAATCGAAAATGTCTATCGTTTCCAAAATAGCTGTAAGGTGCGGAAAAAATTGTAGATGAGTCGGTTGTTTACTCTATATTCTGACACTCCCCATAGAGAAATGCGGGGCTTTCCGGACGAAACAAGCCAGACGACCCCGCATACCGTCAGAGCCACCAGGTGGCTTCTGGCGGTTCCCCCTTTTGTCTGAATCAAAAGTCCGGATGGCTGTGCAAAGTTCTGGTCTCCCGTGGGAAATTGACTCGATCTCAGGTAGTTAGAGCCTGTTCGGTTGCGAGATGCAGATGCTAGTGCTGCCGCGAGGCGAGGTCGAGGTACCTTGAGGTGATGGCCCATCAACCTTGAACCCACCTTGAGATGACGTCACCTCAGCGGTCCACCTCGAAATTCACTCTCTTCACTTCATTTTCATTCCCTGAGCCGCGAAAAAAGTTCAGCTAGCCTACAGTGGCCCACTCATGAGCACCTATCATGTTTATCTGGTGTTAACAACTGTTTTTAAATATTATTTCCGAAAACAGTCTCAAGGCGCCATCACCTCGACTACCATAAATGGCAACAGTTTAAGGCCAAGGTCACCTCACCTCCGAGGGCCTCCACCTCGCGGCAGCACTAGCAGATGCAGATGCCAGAGCGGTAGTCGTGGGAAGATGCAGCGGAATTTTGATCTACCAAGTGACATCGACTGATTGTGCGTCGGGCAGCCGCCTTCTGGCCCGCCCTCTACGACTGCCTCATCTGTTTCCCTCCGGTTGTCACAAAACTTGTGGTAGTACATCGTGAGTACTGCTTCTGCCTGCTACCCTCTCGATTTTGAGCTCAAGCGGTCGGTGCACCCCAAGCGCGCAGTGCCGCCGTCCGCCAAATGGCGGGAAGTCACATTTGGTCACAGGGATCAAAAACCCATTGTATCTTCCCACGACTACCACAAAAGGAAAATCGCATTGCATCTGCATCTGCATCTTGAACAGGCTCTTAGTGTTGCCACCGAGTCGAGTGGAGTCGAGTTCGAGTCGGAACTCGATGCCGACTCGATTGTATTGAGCTGGTCCGAGTTCCGACTCGAGTTGACATCGAGTTTTTCCCACCGCCCAGGGCAGCCAGGGGCCTGTCTCCGGAACATCGGGAAAGTGACGCGGGGATCATCGTGTCACGGATGTCACAGCTGATCATCATCCGGACATTCCCGACCACAACCCAGATTCAATGTTCACTCCCCTAGACCGCTTGCTGCAACAATTTCTTTTTGCCAAATCATTTATTTTCGATTCTCAATTCATCCTCCAAAAAATCCCCATCCAAAACGGCCAGGAAGTGAGTGATTTCCATTTTGCGAGCCCAACTCGCCTCAAACTCGAGTTGAGACTCGGCATTTCGAATCACCCGGAACTGACCACTTCGAATCACCCGGAACGGGTATATGCACCCCAATTACAAAGGTCGAATTTTTCGTATATAGGCTGGTTACGAGCCTAGCTTTTCTTAACATTCACTCTCAACTCACTCTCTAATTCCCCTCCCTCCGGAGCGACGTCCGAAGTGCCGTAATTTTTGACCAGCCTGTCAGACTGGGACCAAATTTGGTCTGGGGCTTCCCACAGTCCTTTAACTCAATCCTACAACGCCGCTGGGCCACTGGTACAGAAATTCAGTTACATTCAAAATGGCCAACTACCCTCCTCCGTCTGCTCGTCGCGCTCGCTCTGAGGCTTGTTTCCCCCCCGTCTTTTCTCTGCTTCTGCTAAATTATACATAATTGACATGTATACTGTGTCATCGCAGGATGTTGTCAGAATTCATAATAAGTAAACTTCTCCCCGGACTGTCTCGGTGACCCAGACGTTCAAGAAAGCAGCTGCGCGCGCTACGCGCGCGGGCGGACCGGCGGTCCGCAACTGATCCTTGCCACGCGAGGTCGGGTAAATTTGATGTTTTGTTGAACTCGATGACAATTTGACAAGCCCGATTCAGTGCTGTACATAATATCTACTTAGCTAGGAGAGTCTCTCCATAGAACTTAGAATACGTTTTCCGTCCCAAAAACGACTCGAAATGGGCGAGAGGGGTTTCGGGGTCCTACACAGCCACCCTGAGAATTTTTTACGTTTTCCGCATCGAACTGAAAAGAGCTGTAAAAGAACGACTACTAAAGTACTCGTAACCTCTTCGTGAGCTGGGATCGACGCAGAAAGTCAAGAAGAGAAAATTGATTTGAATAAGTATGGGGAGAACCGACATTTGTAAGGTGTACGAGATCGATTGGGTCCGCTGATACGGTTGGCGCCATCGAATCCCGAGTCGGGTATAGCAAGCTTCGATTTAGAGTTGATTTTTAGGATGGAGTGGTGGGGAGGTAAAACCACAGTGATATTAAGGTCTTCCAGTAGCGTAATTTGCGGGATAGAGCCGGCAACTGGGTCGAGAATTCGTCGACGAGACTCAGGCGAGACTGAATTCAATTCAAGACAGTAAAGTTCGCGAAAAGTTGGGCTTTGAGGCCTTGAAACATAAGAAATGAAGTTATTGTTTCAATGGAATAGCTGGACCATGGAGACTGAGAGGTAGGCCAGAGAAAGACTGTGTGAGCTGGTATATTCACGGTGGGAGAGGAAGAGAATAGCACATTACGAGACGCCTGTCAATCGTGAGTATTGGACTCGGCTGTGTCGGCACATTCGGATATGCCCGAGGTTTGATGAAACCCGTTATTTGAGCGATAGGGTCGGCCTGGAGTGGTTTTTGCCTGTGCAGAGGGTGAAAACGGCATATATGGAACCCATCCTGGCCTCTGCTGAGTGCCGAAACTTTTGACCTACAAAAGTTTTTTTTTCCCGGCCTTAGAAGGGATACAATTGAAGCTATTTGAAGCCCAAATACACAGTTGCGCACTCACCAGGATGCATGGGAATAGGATACTAAAAGAAGAACTGTGGGAATCAGTTATTTCTCATGGGCGGATTCATGGGCGGATGGCCCCGGATACAACAAGGATAAAGTCTGTAGATCATTGGCACACTTTGTGATGGTAATACAGAGTGGTCTAGACGATTACACAGCGGCTAAATTAAAGGACAAATTAATAAGGAGTGTATTACTAAAATCCGGAGTTTTACTTACCAATTTACCCGGAGATGACTGCGCGATCCCCCAGAAAGCTGGGAAATGACTAAATATGATTATAGAACTGTAGTATATAAGCCCGCATGTAAACTATGTACTGGAGCGAACCCTGCTCCCCCTTATTGGCACAATTTTGACGAGAATCCCTTGACTGTAGCTGTGAGATAAATCCCTGCAGTGTTGGGTACTCTGAGGTCTTGGGTTTTCTAACTGTCTCCAAATTGCTGTAGCTGTGAGATAAATCCCTGCAGTGTGGATCACTGAGTTGTGGATTCTCTGAGGCATTTGGATTCAGTGTGGGTTACATCACTTTGGATTTACACGACCGAGCTGTGGCGTCCTGAGGTCGTTTACTCGAGTGACGGCTGTAGCTGTGGATTAGCCTGAAGTCCTCTGTTTATTCCTCTGTTGAACTCCCACTGCGAGGTCAAGCACCAGCTTAAGTCCAATCTGGGGTGTGTATAGCAGTTAGTAGTCAGGTTTTCCCAATAAACTGGATTATTTGCACTTTGCACTGGCAGAATTATCTAAGTGGTTCACTGAGATTGACGGTCGATACGCCTGACCCACCTCCCCGAACACACACACACGGCATTGGAGTTGTTGGTAGTTGGATTTTGTATTGGTTTGGAGTACAGACTTTGTCTCTACTCTTTTCTAGTCAGATTTCACTGCTGCACTTTGGTGCATCGTTTCACTGGTATATATCGACGAATGCGACGATTCAGAGCGTCACCTTTGGCGCGCTTGGCATATTCCCAGTTGATTTTATGCGCCTCAAGGACAGCCCGAACTGCCAGAACATCAGATTTATCCCGGATGAAGATGGCCTCGCTGAAATCATGAGAAAAGGCTTTGAAGGCGGAGTGCTTCTTTGATAATAGTCGTAGCAAGCGATCCATGAAATGGAATGCATCGTCGAGTACTCGCGATGGAAGGTTTCGCCGTGTTCTTGGATGAAGGTGCAGGTTCTGTGAAACTCTTGGATGAGATGTGCGGTTGGAGTAGTCTGCGAGATTTATCGGTTCTCGGTGTAAAATATGTGGGTACGGGCATAGCCCGTTATGGAAACGGCATGCTTGGTCGTGTTTGGTTCGCTTGGACGCCTGGTTCCAATTTTGCAAGGTCATCATCCTCTCAGGAAGTGGCCAGATCCTTTGACTCAATTAGAATAAAATATTCGGAAGATGTATTAGAATAAATGTTATCCCTTTTGGAGCCATCTCCCCCACAATGTGTTTTTCAACCAGCGTATTTTGGCGAGACTTGGTTGTTTCAAAGGGAGGATGGAAGACTTTTTCGAAAACAAGGGATAACTTATGAGGAGAAACATATTGCGAACATTTTTTGCCGCGAAGTTGAATAGAATGGGCGCATAATGAATAAACGATGGATTTTATTCTGGCGGTATTCAAACGCGTGAGGTCACTCGTGTCACACCTGTGACAATTTTTTTGCTGACGCGTCGCTCTCCCTCTGCTTTCATCTCACTGTTGTCTATCTCAGCTTTCAAGTCCATTCTACCTCTCTTGATGATTTCGGATGATGCCCCAGCCTACAAAACGCCAAACGGCGGCCAAACGGCGCGTTAACGACCGGAAGGCTGATTTACCTGATCCTTCGACCTCCGGGACGACTGGCGACACAGAGAACCTTGGTCTGGATCTTTCGGCGGTGCCTATAGCTGATATCACCAACTTGCCGAAGAAAAAGCCCACGTTACGGGAACAATTGACTCATAAAGAACCAAGGATCGACCAATTAGAAGCCGCTATTTCCGAACTTTCTACTGATTTCGAGCTACTCCGTGCTGATTACCAGAGTCTCTCCAAACGAAATGCTGCTCTCCAAACCAAGAAAGACGAATTGTCCGCTACCAATCGCACTCTCACGTCCCTGAAGCGCAAGGCCGATACCAGCTCTCGGGAGGAGTTAACTCGACGCCGTAAACGAATTAAACGACTTGAAGGCGCCCACACTGTAGCGAAGAAGGCTCATGCTTCGACTCTGGATAATCTTCAGACTGATCTCGAGGTTCACCTGGCTCGTATCGCTTCCCTGGAAGATGCTCTGTCCCTTGCACACGAAAAAATCCGCTCTCTAGATTCTACTGTTCTTTCGCTGCAAACTATCGTTAAAGAAAAGCAAAGCACTCTTACCACCACTCGCAATCGACTTACTGCTACTCAGAAGCAGGTTGTACGTGCTCAATCTGCGTTGAAGGAAGTCCGCAAGAAGTATACTGATTTACACGAATGGAACGCTTTCGACGGGAGGAGCTATAGTGCTGGGGCGCGCAAGCTGGCGCGAGATCTGACCCAAGCTGGTTGTGCATCTGGACGGCTGGAATCTGCGGACCTTGCATGTGCAGAAGCTTTTGGTATCAAAATTCGGCGGAGATTTATGAGCCGCCGCACGGTGGGACGTGCACACATATTAGGCTGAGTTGAGGTACAGGATTTATAGAGAGCTCGGACGGCACCACCTTTCGCGGGATCAACATGGAGGGACGCCACATCACCCTCGCAGTCCCTTCCTATGCTCCAGATGCCGACGACAGCGACCAATCAACTTGGACGCATCGCACACGATTCTGGGAAGTTGCTCCCGCGTTGGATCATACGGCAAAGACCCAGTTCGAAGGGACTCGCGCTGCTGCTACCCGAATGAGCAATAAGCTGGGAGATGGGCGGGATCATGCCGCGGATGGGAAGAAGGCGTTCGGGTATTCAGACGAGTACAAAACGGAGGTGGTCGTTCGAGATTTGGGAAGGACTGCGATGGACGATCCAGAATTACTCACCGGCGAAATTCTCCTCGCGATGTCGCAGATATCAGACGAGGATCTCCAAGATGTTGGCAAGATTCCTGCCGCGCAATTAGCATCCCTGTGAGTACCAAACCGTTTATTCATACATTTACACTGAAAAAAACAGGTCGAGCGATAAACGCAGCGTTAGGCAAGACACTCGCGACGAAGCTACTTAGGTGAAGATCGTTTCGCAGCACTGCCTTCAGAAGAGCAAAGCAACCTCACTACCCATTTCTTCGGTGGCTGCTGCATGCACAAGGACTCGAATGTGCTCAAACACGGTTACGCCGCCGTCCAGCGCCTATACGACACTCACAACATTTCCCGTCCCGTCCTGCTCGCTAACAAAGCCAACAGCGCCACAATCGCGTTGGGATCTGACTCCGACAGCGCCGCTGTGCGACACGCCGTCAAGGAAAGTTCGTTTGGCGCGATCAAACTCCTCCAACTCATGGGCTCTCTCTTTCGCCACAAGGATGGTATTCGAGGCTATCAGGATCGCTCAGCTCTTTTTATTCGCAAGGAGAAGGAGGATCTGTTCGGGATCAAGGAGGCAGGAAAGTTTCCGGACGTCTCCAACACTCGGTATGGCTGCTACACCTGGGCAGCGGTTGAAGTTGTTTGTTATCCGAGCATCTTCTACGAGCTTGTGACTCAGGCGATGGATTCCAAGACGAAAGCAGGCGCCGCCAATAATGTCGAACGGAATATTCTCCTGGGACTCGACTGCAAGGCAACCATGACGGAAATGGTTGCTTTAGCGCTGTATGGGGTATCCGTTTCTTGGCCCTATATGGCGCAAGTTCGCGGCAAACGACGCGGCGAATTTGTCGATCTCTTCTCTCTCGTTCCCCTTCATCGCAAACTCCCCGGTTTCTGCGCTCATATTGCTGCGAATCCCCTCACCTTCTTCGACCCGTCGACCCCAGCAGATGAACTTACCATCGATGGACGCCCCTTCCTGAACGATCGCCTGCTCGACGCCATCTCTGTTATACGTTCTGACCTGCCCAACTTAGCTCTTGTGATCTCCACCTTGTTCTCAGGCTGTGACAACGGCTGGATTCACTTCACACGCGACTTCCAAGTCGGGGGTAAGTACGACCAGCTAACATTGTGGCAGAAGCAAAATATAAAGGTACCGGCGACAAACGACGCCAACGAAGGGATACTCGGCGGCTATACTGATAACTTGGGCCACAGACCGAACAGCACCCCTCGATACTTCACCAATCGGACTAGAACTTCGCGGAACAATACCGAGGCGTTCATCCGCAAGTGCTGTAATTCAGCGGTACTGAAGTATGTGATGCGAGCGGTCCGGAAGGAGGGTGCGAGCGGGGAGAACGCAAAGTTTCGGAAAGCGTGGGCCGCGTTGCAGCAGGAGAAGGCGGAGAACGGGAGAAAGCGACGCGAGAAGGCGGCTGCGAAGAAAAATGCCAAGGCTGCTCGGCTGGCAGCGACCCAACTGGAGCTCAACATCACCAAAATCAACGCAATGACTTCGGCGCAACTCAAGGATCAACTTTCAGTCTATCGGGATCAGCTGAAGGACTCCGTCCTCGTCAAAACACTGTGGAAGGATATGTCAAGAGTTGATGTTCGTCGTAAGTTCGTCTTGGAAGCTCGCGAGCGCGAGTTGTCGCGACGGTATTTGTGTTCATCTCCCTTCAAAAAAATTGCTTATATTGCGCAGAGCAACAGAGCCCACATTGGATGTAATTGTTGAGTTTTGGGTAGCGAAGCGCGCGTCAATCACAGAGAAAGAGTAAGTTTGCAATCGCAGTCCGGTAAGGGATAGGTGCGTTAGGGCAAACGGATGCCCTACGCCAACATTCATTGGCTTATTTATACTACTACAGCATGTATCTAGAATATTCTACGAAGTTCAAGTAAGTGGAGTAATTAATTCTGGAATACTCTCCAGCTGACCAGTTCCATCACCAATATTCCTCAACACTCCCCCTGAACTGGACAGCTGGAACACGAAACATCAGATCCCCCTGAAGTCAACCAATACCTCATTACCGTGTCGTAATCCACTATGCGTCCCTCGTACGCCGTGCACGCAGCTGAGCTCCACACGAGCCACCATTCCGAGGTACGTACTTCGCGCTTCTGGGATCCGAATGACGGCACCTCTGGGTATGCCACAACAGTGAGGTTGTCCAACAGAACAGTGGAGGTAAGTGAATATTTAATTCACACAGAAAGTGAATGGAACCGCGGGAAAATGAAAATGGGTGATTCAACGAAGTTGAAAGTTCAAAAAGAGAAAGCACTCGAGTGTCCGGGGTGATGGAGAATTCTATGGCAACTGATGCACACAGAACGAACCTGGACAATCGCGGGAAAGGTGTCCGTGTCCGCGGCAGCTATAACAAATCTGGCGGCGACGGCGCACAGAGCGCGGTGGCGGAGAGATTGTTGAGCGGCGATGATCTTCGGCGAGGATTAAGGGAATTAAATCACTGGTGTCGAGATCAGCGGCGGAAAGGTCAATGGATGCGATGAACGGCATCCAGGAAGGAGGAAGTGATGCCAGGAGCGCATCAGAGAAGTCGGCGGGAGGAAGGAAATGGCGGAGGGATTCCAATTCGGCACGGTAGGCACACAGACTCCGAATATGGTCAGCAACATTGCCGCCTTCAGGAAGGGTAGCGCGGAACAGGCGCCGGCGGATGAGCGTGATGTCAAGCAAGCGCGAATTGGCGGGCGCAAGCGACGGGGAAGGGGAAGGGGATGGAGACGGCGAGAGCGATGCCATCAAGGAAAGTGATGCGGATGCGGTTTTCGGGGATGCACGGAGCGGCGAAAGCGCACGGCAAGGTGCGGGAATCAATGAACTGTGATACGCGCGGAGGAAGCCGGGGTATCGGCGGCAGTAACCGAGATCCGTTTGTGTTGAGTTTTGGGTAGCGAAGCGCGCGTCAATCACGGATAACTCTATTGAGAAACCCGGGGCGCAGGTAGAAACCCCCCATAAAATAAAGTATTCTATTGAGAAACCCGGGGTTTTGAGTTTGCCGGTCGCCGGATGTGGCGATGTTTGGACCGGCGGGTCTTGTACAACGCGATGTCACAACTCACGAGATCTGTGACATCGCGCGGTGCAAACCGCAAGCTGCTTTCCGCCCAATATACTGCCGCCCTTTGCATTCTCACCCAGACACCCGGACACCCTGAAGAAAGTCGGAACTCAAGCTCATTGAAGAAAAGCAATGCTATGATGATTCTATGAGGATACTGTCTACGACTGCGACCAAGAACAAGTGGTGCGATTATGACCCTCCTTGTGGCAAAGTGCGCACCTACGCTTGGCTTTTTTCTGTGGAGGCTGCCCTTCAACACTCTCATTCTCCTTATCATCCACCCTGCGCCTTTTTACTCCCTGACCTCCACCACCGAGAGCTCTGCCTTCAGTAGCACCTGTCAAGCGCTGTGTCCTCGGCCGGCCTTGCTGACGAACAACTGGGGGATCATGAATCGTCGCGCGGTGTCTCTGCTGGTCACTTTCACCACTGTCCTTTCCTCAGCTTCAATCATCGCTACAAATATGTTATTACTCACCGAATCTGATCCAGTAGATTCAAGAGACCATCAACTTCCTCTCGCGTGTGAACGTGGGTCATGAGGGGTCGAATGGCTGTTTGAATTTCATGGAAAACTTCCCGTGCAGGTAGAGTGTCTGTTGGCTTGCTTGCGTTGGAAGTACTGACCGAATCTTTATACGGCTTCGACAGCAGCGATGACAGCTTTGTCCCTATCGGATCCGAAAACCTGTGGCTCACGGGTAGAGCCTTTGAGATATTCTTGTAGGACCCATATGTGTGTCTCTGTATTTTCCTTCTCATGAAGAGCGTAGAAGGCATTGCAAGATTTGCCGAAGTTGTCAATAACAACACCGATATCAAGAGGATAACCTGCGACGAAATTAATAAAGCTTGGGCTCAAATCAATTGGTAAATTGTGTTACTAACCGTACTGGTTGCGATTGTATGTGTTATCGTTGAGAAGGATATCGTAAAAACGCTTGGATCTTTCAACTTGAGTCGGGGACTGCCAAAAGATCCCGACTAACACTTGGTTTTCATCAAGCCTAACGGAATACCTCCACCCATGCTCCGTCTCTGCCTTCTTCGTGAGCGATTCAAGAACAGAGGCGGCATCTCCGCCAAGGCGATCGACATCTACAACAGCCTCACGACGTGCTTCGTTCATGAGATTGGAGATCTGGCTGTACTCGAGACGATGCTCCGGGAATTGTTCGTTTAAAACTTTGGATATCTGGCTCCGGGAGAAGTTGCTAGTTGAGCTAGTAGCAAGCTTGGCGACCAATTCGCGTTGGGGCTCTGTAGCAGGACGGGGGATAGATGCTCCAACAGAGAGCGTAGGGGGGTGGTTATGCTGCCAGTCGGTGAATGTTACATGCCACGTTCCGTCTTTAGCTGAGCGGCGGAAGTTGACGTGAGCCATGCAATTTGTCTTGATAGTGGGGTCGTGTTTCGGGATATGGTGATAATAACGATTGCACCGAACAGTATACTTCACCGCCTCGCTGCCACCTCGGGGCTTCAGGCTCTGTGCGATCCGCCAGATATTGCCTCGAGCATTCTCCAAGGCATACACGTCTGCCTTGCCCTCCTCAAAGGTTCTGTATGTCTTTCCGATATTGATATCACCAATGACCTGGAAAGGTTGGCGCTGTTGCGAGTTTGTGATATCGCAAAGGGGTTCCTTTTTCGGAGAAGTGATGGACTTGGATGGCGCCGAGGTATGTGAAACCACAACGACGTCGTCAGACTCCTCGGAAGGATCGCGAAGAAAGACGGTGGGATGCAGAAGTCGGCGTGAGGGGAATGGAGAAGGTGAATCAGAGTCTCTGCTGAGGTCGATGATTGCTGGTTCAAGTTTAAAAGAAGTGATCTTCTTGAGTTGTGTCACCTCAAAATCATGATCATCCGTATCGCTGTCTTCATCGGAGTCGAGCACGATGAGAGAAGGGGTAGGGGCGAGTCCGGGAAGTTTAGAAAGAGGATTTGTTGGCAGATGAACTTCCGGAACATACTTGAACAGAGAAGATAAGTACTGAAACTATTTTGCAAACGTACCGGACGCCCAGGAATAAGGACTGATGGTTGCCTGTCACCGAGAGCTTCGAATAGTTGGATAGGATGCTCAGCCTTTGAAGCATTCAAATTTGGTAACATGCGAGGAAATAAAATTCTTACGGTTGGACGGCTAAGATTGAAGTCGTTGAATCCAACGGGGCCATCATCAATCGTGTTGGTCTCTTCTGCCGTCGCTGGAGCGATCGCACAGGGCACTGTCCAACTATCCCGAGGCTAAAAGCCATTAGTTGGATTCGAATATAAACTTGATTTGATCTCACGTACGGATTTGTGTATCGACGCAATGAAATGATAAACAACAAGATCTTGGATTGCTTTGTTTCGGAAATGTGGGGACGCCTCGTCAGTCCAGGAGAATGTTTTCGATGCAGAACTGCGGCACTGAATGAAGTTAAGCACCGCAACACCGCAGCTCCCGGATTGTGGGCCTTGGAGTTCCCGGATTCCGTTCGAGGTGACTCGCAGCGGCGCTGAATGTCCAGTGTGTTGAAGAAACCAAGAGAACGACGGCATGATGTCTGAGGCGGCAGGCCCCCCCCAGAGAGTCCCCATGAACAAGATTTCCAGGTGACTGTGTGGTGTAGTGGTACCCGGTGTAATGATTAAAGCGGCAAACAGCAAACGAAATTTTGGGAGAGGGAATGGCACGTAGCCGGCGACGAAGGACGTGCAGATTATGGCTATAGCTCCGAGGATTTTGACTGGACAGATACTTTAAGTCGCTGGAGAAGGACGTCGGTAAAATGACGATCGATGGGTCATGGCTGGATGCTGAAGTTCTGGAGGTACTGAAGTTCCAATAGCGCATTCAGAACGTCTTCCTCCAGCCAAGTCTCTCCCAGAAGACACGAAAGCTTCCAAAGAGGAAAACGAGTTATGTCGAAGCCGGAGATGGAGTCGAAGATGCGCAGCTCGCCAAAAAACTGAATGTCGACGCGAGAAAGAAGAGTGGTGGCGACGATATGTAAGTACAATTGGCGCGCCGCAGCGATAGCACGAAAATGATTGTTGATAGCGATAAACAGCCGTATCTGCAACTGGTTTAGATATGGGACAGCTGCGAACACAACAAGGTCACATACTTTGGAAAAATGCAGGTCTACTTCCCTCTCGTGCCCTCCAATATTTAAGCAGACTCAAACGGCCCGCGAACCAGCGGCGAATGCAGCTGCCATCGCCCGGGATATGGGCAGCACATCCTCTATGAAAGGGATGAGCTCTCCCGGTTGTATGACAGTGCCCATAGCGGTCGAGGGGATGTCGTTGGTGAAGAACCAGCTCTTGACAATGCTGGAGGTCGCAATTTCGGGGTAGTCCAGTTCTTGGACACGCAAGAAAGTGAGGGCAGCGAAATACTGAGGAGAATATTTGAGAGTTGCGACGGGTGTCGCATACTCAGAGAAAGACATGGCGGGGAGATTGTTGGGAGCTCTTGCGAGTCGGAGTCGGTATCACACATATATACAGCCCTCATGAACGGCATAGAAAGGTAAAAAAATTCATTGGTAGGTCGAGAACAAAGACAACGTATTGAACCCTACGAATTGCAGCATAGAATTCACCCCTAAACACGCATAAATGTCAGAATAACATCAATAAATGGCGGGATATCGCACCTTTCTAACCTCCGTCCACCTCAAAATCCAACAAGCTCATCACCGCCTCCAGGGTTGCAGCGATTAACACGAGAAATGTGTGAATTCCCGATGGGATTTGCAGGGTAGCGGACGGTAGCAGACGGTATTGTCAAAGGCCCGGGGGGGAGGCAGATTTCGATTGTCAATTAGTCTGGTTCATGGCCGAGTCGGGAGGGCGCAGCAACGCGTTGAGGGCGGACTCGGACGAAGATGCTGGTGCGGTGCAAGGAGCGAAATGATGATGTCACTTGCTTTGTTTGGCTGAAGCTTCTCGGTCGGCGATGCCGGCCGGAGAAACCCACCTCAATATATTTTTACAACAGGGTTTCTAAATAAAGGGGGGGTTTCTACCTGCACCCCGGGTTTCTCAATAGAATTATCCCTCCAAGTATCCAGGGTAAGCTTTCAGTGGGCACGACGAAATGACCCCTCTGTTAGATCCAGATATCAAGTTGAGCCGCTTTTACAACGATCTCGTCTACATCGAGCAAGCTTGCCAACATAGTGATCGATAGCCTGACTTCTAAAGAGATCATCCAGCAAATGAAGTGCGCAGTCGTTGGTCCGCAAACGTGGCACAATCAAGCTTCGCAGCTAATTGACGCGGAGCTCTCTCTCTTGATCTCAACTGCTTCCCACTATTTTGTGGTCTCGTCCCTGGTGGCAGATACGTCTTTGCAATAGACGCACAGCAGATTCAACTGTTCGAAATAGATTCCACCCAGCCATTCTGGTCCAGGCTGGACAGTGATGGAATCAACAGATCTGTAAATATCCGTCTGACTAGGCTGTAAATTGTTGGAACGGTGGAACCCACATTCTTGCACTCAAATTGGATTAGGAGTCTGGACTCTCCTCTCGGACATTACATCTTTATGCTGGTGTGACAGTCGTTTGTGCCCTGAGTGTGTGGGACAATATTCTTGTTTTCGAGATATCCGCTGGGCTTCTTCTCTTGAATTGGACGCGAATGGAGTTCGCCCTTTGGAAAGAGCCCACCTATGCCGAGGTAAGAATTACTACTGTCTCATTCCCAATAAATCCTGGTAACTTAACTTAGCTTTAGGGCTCATATGCGTTTTTCTCTGAATATTTGTTTCACTACACTTCCTTGGGAGTCGTGTGTCCCATCTCCCGTTTGATGGCCTGTGGCACTCTTTGGCGGATTTTCATCCCGACGACATCCCAAGCAGTCCATGTGTCCTAGATCCCGCTTCCGCCGTGAAGATCGTGCTCCCGCGATACAATGGGCCTGGATGGAAGCTATGAATGGCGCAGGGACATCCCCTTCACTCCGACGAATGTGTGATTGTGCTTGGCCGACTCAGAGGGAGCACAAAGGCTGTCCAAAGATATCGAAGGAAACTGTCTCCCCAACACTCGAAGCTTTGTCGATTTTTTCTTGTCACAACGCGCTGCCTCCCACCTCGCGCTTGGCTACCGAATGCGAATGCTATCGCACATCTACGACACATCCCCCCCTCCCGACTACCCCTACTCCCGCGCACTATCGGCTCACTCGGCAGTTATTCAGCTGTATGCCCGTTCTGGACAGCTTCATATTCGAATATATCTGAATATGTTTGAATCCCACAGCGGAAACCCTGGCTTCAAGAGGGAAGCTGCCTTCCAGCTTGTGTAGAATGGGGTGCGATGCTGTGGAAAGCATGCACCACATCTTTGTGGACTGCATCCACTTTTCTCATTGGCGCATCGACACGGCTAGCGAGCTTGTTGCGCGGACCGCAGCGAAGCTGAATGAGGCCGGACTTCCGGATGAAGAACAAGTATCGGTTTTGCTCGCTGCTAAGTCCCTCTTCATTGATGATGACTTAACATGGCCGCTAAGGATGTCACAGTACTACTTGGGCCACATACCGAGTCTTCGCGGATTCATTACCGTTGCTAATATCCCCGGCGTCGTCAAGAGACGGAAATTACTGACGCACATCTCGGCGGATTGGCACACAACATCGATTCGGTTGGCGGGGAGGATCTTCGGGAGCATCCAACGAACTATGGCCGCTAGAGCGGCAGAACAATTCTGTCTTTAATCCTTTTACCGGCCGTCACTTGGACCTCCCGCTGTTTAGGGCCGGAAGGGGTTTCATGCGACTAGAGAGGCCGTTTACGATACCTTATGATTTCTACCTAGGCCAAGTCTCCCACGCCAATGAGGGAGCGAAACATCCGTGGAGCCCTCCAATCGCTCTCTTCCGGGAAAGCCAAGAATGCAATATTTCCCGCATCTGCATGTCGATACGGTCCGGTTTGCGCTACGAGAGCGTAAATTAGGGGCCTATGTACACCAATCTAAGCCTCTGTTGAAGCCAGAGCACCGGAGGAAGCGAAAAGAGTGGGGGGAACTTCATTGTTACCGGACTGCAGAGAATTGGCGGGCCGTTATATTTTCAGATGAGTCAAAATTCAACATCATTGATTCGGGCGGCCGACAGTGGTGCTGAAGGGAACCAAGGAAGGCGTATGGTTCCAGATATACGAAGAAGAAGGTCCAACTCGGCGGCGGGGGTGTTATGGTCTGGGACTGTCTCACCCGACACGGTGTCGGTCAACTTCATCGGACCGAAGGGATCATGGATCGCTTCGTTTACACTGACATCCTCTCAAAATCCCTCCTCGACATTCTGGACCCGCGTAATTTGGACCGCTCGACCATTTATTTCCAGCAAGACGGCGACTCAAAGCATAAATCCAAGCACGCGCAGGGGTGGCTTAATCTCGAGGGCTTTGATGTTCTTCCCTGGTGCCCGTACCCGCTCGATCTGAGCATCATAGAGAATCTTTGGGATCATTTGGAGCGTATGGTACGCGCTCGGGACTCCCTAGGATCACTTTGAAGGAGGAGTGGGAGAAAATAGATCAGACATATACTGACAAGTTATACGGCAGTATGCCCAACAGGATGCGCAAAATGTTGAAGGAAAAGGGAGGCCTGACTCACTATTAATGTTCTGTGGGCTTCTCTTGTCCGTTTTCCCTCTCAAACTCATTTTCTGACTTGTATTTCCTAAAGCGGCAAAAAGCAGATATATAATTGGATCACCCATCACGAATAAATCCATTGCACAGCTCTCATTTTTTGACGCAGCCTCCCGATATCTTACATGCACATACTACACATAGTGTACTTCATACTGAGTCACAAAAATTCCCAGTATATTCCCGCGATCTTGCGCAACACGAGCATCTTTCTCACAGATGCCGTGATCCCATACCTTCTCCGAGTCAGTGTATCTACTGTCCTTACAGCTTACTGATTCTCCTGGTAGTTTATACTTACTGTATTCTATCAGGTATATAATACATGAGTCGTTTCCTCCACGACTGAGTTTATACTTAATGTATTCTATCATATCCACTTACCCCATGAAACAAACAATCAGTCATCTGGGTGCAAAGGGAGGGCATTAGAGACTTTGCGCAGAGCCACCGGTAGCCACCCAGTGGCTCTCACGGCATGCGCTGTGGAGCGGCTACGGCATATGGTGGCTCGTTTGGTGGCTCGTCGCCCGCGTTGCAGGTGGGGCTTCAAGCTTCAAGTATCTACATGGTACCTCTGTGACTATACCTCAATGTAGTGAGGTGTCGTGGTTAGGTTACCAATTTCCCGCTTTATTTGGTGCGTTTTTGGCCGGTTCTTGCAAAACCGACGGTTGGCGGGGAACCTTGGTGTGCTTCCTGGGGGTTTGGGAGCCTAGCGCTTCGAGGTCATCCAGGGGGGTGAAAAAATGCCGAAGAAAATGAATTTCAAGTCGTTCTTCCAGCCACCGAATGAGCCACCATAGCGCGTAGCCGCTCCACAGCGCATGCCGTGAGAGCCACCGGGTGGCTCCCGGTGGCTCTGCGCAAAGTCTCTATTGAATATTCGGTAAGTAAATTGATTTCGCCGCAACTGTATATGCTCTACAACTCAGGTTAGGTTGTCTGCATTAGGACATTGCGTAAGTGTACGTGCTTGATTGATTGATTACATCAGTGATGTCTCAATTTGACCCGAGGAAAAACTATTTATTGTGAGTTTTTATCCAATCGAGAAACCCTCTTGAGGGATTGAAGTACCATCTAATCGGAGTGTTTTGGCCAGAGGATCAGAAACCTGGAGGCTCTGATCATGTGCTATAGTTTTCTTTCTTGCGATGAGCTTCTGGGCGCCAGCCGGTGATGATGTGTACGGGCAATCGAAGATGCGCTGTACCAGATTGAGTGGACTGTAAGCGAGATGAAGACAAGTATTCGTACCAGATTTTTTTCAGTTGGGAATCGCACGAGACAACGAGTCCAGCAGTTGCGAGATCATTTTCTTGCCCCGAAATTTGGAGGAGTCATGCCACAAAATCAATCGTGCGGGGTTGATGAGGTCGAGGCCTTTGCACAGTCCGCTTGTGTTGTCGGAAGATTGAAGATCGAATGAAAGAAAAATATCAATGATATTAGGCGCGAATTGCAAAACAGTGTGCATTAACGGCCCATATCCACCTTCGACCCGCAGCCTCTTGACGAGCAAACCCAGCTGCTTGTTGCCTTTCAAAGCATTGCTGAAAGAAGGAGGGGAGAGGAGAGAAGAGAAGAGAAAAGAGAGAATCTCGTTGATTCTTGCGGCTCAAACTCGGGGCATTTGGTGGTTGTTCTCAATGTATGAAGAGGTTCAATTTTGGTATTTTTTTCCATGTTGGAAGTAGCAACTAACCTCTAACCCATGCGCTTGGGTTAGAGGTCCTCTTTAAAATTTTCTTCCTCTGCCCTCGACGCGTAAGTATTCCACTGGTAAAACACTAACTGTTAAAATATTTATGTGTGCGCGCTCTACTGTGCACCCGGGTATTTCTAGTTGCCGGACATTAATATTTACCTTAGGCTTATGTACTCTCGGTCACATCCATGTTAGGGTAGTGATCTAATCATTCCGTTGTCTCGTAACCGTTTTTGCGCCCACCTTCAAGAGGTTATGGGCCCCGCCCACTGCGCCTAATCTTTGTTGTCTGCGTCTTCTGTGTCCTCTTTCGTGTTCCTCACCCACCTTGTCTCCGGGATCGCGCCGTCTCGCCCGCAGGATCTGCTTGAGCGCCTCTGAGCCTCCCAAGACTTTTCACACGGGTTTTCTGCTCCTTCTTTGAAGTCGAGCCCCGCGTGTCTCCCCTACCACTGTCTTTACACCACCACTCCCCTCACTCCTTTCCTCCCCATTCTTCTTCACCATGTCCACCACCAACAACGCTGTTTTCTCTCGTGTCGCCCACTTTTCGGGCTCTAACTGGACATCGTTCGCTAAGGACGTCCAGAACTACTTCAGGCTGGAGGAGAGTTGGGAGATAGTCAGTGGGACGAAGCCCCGGCCGACGGATGCGACCGAGGCCGCCGCATGGGATAAGGCAAACAACCGTGCGCATTCCCTGCTCTACTTCCTCCTCGAGGCCGACTATCGTGGCACCATTGCCGACGTCTCCACCGGCTCTGCTGCTTGGGCTCTGCTCAAACGAGAGTATCAGAGCGATACCCCCGGTCTCCGCCTCGCCCTCCGCAGCGAGCTCTACAACCTTCGTCACGACCCCGCCAAACGCGTTGCCGTCTACATCGACGCTGTCCTCTCCATCGTGCGACAGCTCAAGGCCATCGGCCATGAGATGAGCAGCAGCGAGGTCACCGACTTCTTGCTCCTACGCCTTCATCCTTCCTTCGCTGTCATCCGTTCCTCCCTCTCCACCACCGTCCCGACTCCCAAGCTCCACGACATTATAGCGCGGATCAAAGCTTTCGAGATGGAGGAAACCGTCAACAAGAACCTCAAGGCGGAGGATGAGTATGATCCCCTCGCTCCCGAGCCAGTAGCTATGGCTGCCGCTCGCGATCGTAAGCGCAACAAGGATGCCTTCGATTGGGGCAACCCCAAGGACGCGAACGGTGTCTGCCACCGTTGCGGACGCGCCGGTCACATCGTCCGACGCTGTGTTGCTGACATGCCCGCCGACGTAAAGAATAAGTTCTTGAACGCGACCGCCGCTTGGTCAGTCGACTCAGACGACGAATATGATGTCGCCGTAGTCGCACACGCTCCCGACGTCGACATCGTCCTCCCTGGCGCTGCCTCCGACCCCGACGAGGTCATCCTCTTCAATGAGGATTCTATCGTGGTCTCGCCTGCCGCTGCCGCTGTCGAGCTTGAGGGGGTGCAGGTTGGGAAGAGAAAGGTTCGACGGGGGAACCGTCGCAAGGTGAAAACTACTCCCTCTGTCGCGGTCTAGCGCGTTTGCCCAGTCTTCGCGCGAGGGGGTGTGTTAAAATATTGAGGTGTGCGCGCTCTACTGTGCACCCGGGTATTTCTAGTTGCCGGACATTTACCTTATGTACTCTCGGTCACATCCATGTACAGTAGGGTAGTGATCTAATCATTCCGTTGTCTCGTTTTTGCGCCCACCTTCAAGACTAACTTGTACACTTACCCTTACAATATCTAAAATGCACTCAAATCTTGCTTAAATCGCGCTCGTATTTGCTCTAATCGATGCGATACAGCTTTCGAGAGACCCACGCCTCCCCCAGTCTGACATTGCCAAATAGGGAAGAACTTACCAAATATAGTAATGGGCGGAAGACGAGGCGGCGGATGTATTCTGCCGGTTGGCATGCTTTGCTGTGGTCACTTTCGTCGATTGGTATGTAGTATGCGCCACTTGATATGGATGGTGAGGATATGGGTTCGAACCCGATGGCACACACCTTTTATCTTTTCACACCCTGAAACTGTTTAATTTTTCTTTTTGGCACACCGTACTTTTTCCCCGGCGAGTCCCTTGTTTCCTAACCTGAATAGGATGTGTTTGGCACCTTTTCCTCTTCTCAATAATTCGAATGTGCGAGAGCTCCCACCGAATAGCACATTCAGAAGACAGAAAGAACTATATTGCTCGCACCGGCAGGTTCCACAATGTCCATGGCACCCTCCCCGAAGCCCCTGACCCGAAAGCTCCCACCCGCGAGGACGCCATCTCCGCCTTCAAGGCTCGAGGTGAGGTCTCAGACGTCGACTTTCCCCGTGCAGCCGACCCCTTCCGCATTTAACCGCCGCACCCCGCCTCGTACCCCCTCACTACTCGGAAACCACAACACCCCCGCCGCTGTTTGCCTCGCCCCAACCGCAATTCGCAGACGCCCGCCCGTAGACCCCCCCACCGCCGCCGCCGACTCCATCCCCTGCCCGGGCCCTCTACGTACGTGTTATTTATATTGTCTAATAATCAATACTGCCATCTTGAATGGCCCCAAACCATCCCATTCGCGGCCCTCCCCTCCCTCGCTGCGCTCGGGGGGTCCCCTAAGCCGGGCCGCTCAGGTTGGCACTCTAAAGCCTCGTTCGCGCGAATCCTTCTGTTCCTCACCCCCACACCCCCCCAAACCCTAACCGTAACCCTAGGCCTTAACCCTAACCAGGTACTTAACCCAGCAGTATTTTGGCCTTCGGCAGTGTTTTTTTGGGGAAGCAAACCCTAACCACTTAACCAGAAATTCTTTGGCATTCGGCATTGACGAAAAAAAAATTGTCACGCCCGAGAACTGAACTCGGAACCCATTCATGCAGCATAAACTCAAGGTGACCATCAAAACCTCCATACTATCTAGTAATCGCTAGTTTATCTTTTTCTTCCCTGGACATTGTGTCTATCGTGGTCCCCATCAAAATTTAATCAAAATGTACTAAGATATCTAATCAGTAAGAACAGCCACCATCAAATTTCCTTTTCCAGGTATCACATCAGCGGCGGAATGTCAAAAGTGTCGGTCTAACATGACACATGTTCAAGAGGTGGGCGGAAAGAAAAATCATGATAAGGTAGACCGCAACCCACCCCACGTGATTGATGTCACAGTGCCCATATCCGTCCAAAACAGACTGATGTTCAATTCATGCGGATTTGAGGAGTATAGTGGGTAATTTGGCTACGTAACTTTCTTCTAGTTTGTTGAAGGTGTAAGAATCCAAGTTTCCCCGTGTAGAGACGCTCAAAATCTGATGCGTCGTCTTCGCGCTAAACTGGGAAATATTCCAGCTCATGCTCCCCTCGCAGATTCGACACATCCGCTCGCTATGTTTGCTACAGGTACAGTTCCAGTGGGCAACTCTGACGACGACTGGGACTCTATCCTCTTCCCCCGGCTACGACGCTCATTTGGCGACGGTCAGCTTGACCTTTCACTATCCTCGAGATATGTCAATCTTGGACACTACGGTCCCGATGGTTTTTGCCACTTTTTCGACTATTTTATTCTAACTCGGGGCTTGCGCGAGGAACGCATCCAGCCGTACTTTGAGTATCTCATCCATTCCATCGAACGACGGTACGGTTCTTTTACTCTATAACAAGCTTAAGCACCCCGCCTTCGTCAGGGCCGGCTCGCTGCGCTCGCGTCCCTAGCTTGTCGGCCGACTCGGGGCCAAACCCCGCCTGGATTTTTTTTGCTGGATTCCTGGCCCGCGGCGCCGCGCGCCGGCGAGTGCACGACAGCCGGTTGCAGGATGTTCGACAAAACCGCGTGACTTTCTGTCAAAAGTCACGCGACTGATGGCCTGGCCCTCTTTTCAGGGAACTTCTCCGTTCCGAGGGTGATGGCAAAACGGTCCCGATTCCCACGGTGGGTCATTGTCCCCCCTTCCCCAAGGGGAAATCCCTCGGCCTGGAAAACGCGTTTTCGGCACCAAGAGAATGACCGATTTTTCGATCAGCTCACGTGAAAAGTAACGTGACTTTGACACGAAACCACGGGACCATGTCGAGATGTCGCTGCCGGATGTCGAGATGTTGCTCCCGGTTCCCACGAACCTTCCCGACGGCGCCGCGCACCGCGAGTGCAGCGAGCGGTACAGTGTAGTACGGCTCAATGGGGAAGGAGTGTTCCTTGGTGAGTATTTTTTTTTCACCACACCTCTTCACCGGAGGCTTGTCCCTTGTATTAGAATATCATTATCTATGCTAGCCCTACCTACTGTATTAATTCTGAATGCAAAAAAGAGACAAGTATCGTTTGAGGCCAAGTTTTGTGTCAATACGCGACAAATCAAGGAATCACCGACTTTCTTCTCCGTGATCCTACTTCAATGGGGGCACTTTTCGTCTCAAAACAAATTCCGGCATAAAGGCCTTGATCTTAGGTATGTTTCCTTCCGCATGTGTGAGAGGATCGGACAAAAGATGCGGCCGAAAGGAAATGGACAAGATCATGCACGTGGAAGCGTGACAGGTGTTTGTTGACGCGTCTGTCCATCACCTCTCTCCGTCTTCTCTAGCCAATCCCTACTGTCCAGTTCTCATGGTGTACCGCGCAAAGTCCGATCGGGTCAAAGCCCAGGAGGCCAGTCGAAAGAAGGAGGCAAATATAGCGGCGGCGGTGCAGGAGTGGGACAGGGAGCGCGTCAAGCCCGCCATCTTAGGCAAGCCCAAAACTGTCTCTGATCTCTCTTTCAAATACGGGATTCCTTACATGACACTATCTCGACGAGTACATGGTGGACAGAGTATTCGACAAGCCAATCAAAAGAAGCAAAAGGTCCCCATCGTCACGGAGTGGGCACTCGTCCAGTTCATGCGTGAATCCGCGGATCGAGACTTCCCATTCATCCATCGACAGATAGAGCAGTATGCCATGGGGTTGAAGAAGATGAACCAGGCACTGCGATTGCAGGAGGAGAAACAAGTGACGGAGCGAGCAAAGCTTTTTCAAGGCAAAGCTCAGTGCCTCTCATCAGCCGAGTTTGTTGCCAAGGTGAATGAGATCAGCGAGGGGAAGAAGGCGAAGGAAGCGGGGAAGGAGAAGAAGCGGGTCGAGCGGGAGCGAAGGAAAGAGTTGCGAGCAGAGATTGGGCTGGAATGGGCTGAGATGAAGCGCCAGCACGCTGCTGCTGTTGAGAACTGGGTGGCGGAATGCTCTAAGCTGCAGGAAACCGGCGTGAAGAAGAAGGACCTTCCCCCAAAGCCGAAATTGGGCAAGAAACCGAAGCTACCGGTCGTGGAGGATGAGGATTCGGAGGAGGAGGATGAGCTGAATGAGGAAGGTGACGTGTGACATCCGTTCACCAAGGAGCCCGAAACGTGACATCTGGGATCAAAATTTTGTGTCGTTCATCGCACTTCCTCTCATACGAAAAGTACCCATAATTATACTCAATACCTACTTGTTATATGCTCTAGTAGTGCCTACACGAGTTCCAGGATTTTTGCGATACAAATGCGGAGCATAGATCGAAAACATCAAAGTTGATCACCATCGAGCCGTACTACACTGTAGTGCGGCGCCGAGGGCATGCAATCCAGCAAGAACAAACACGCGGGGTTTGGGGCGGAGCCCCGACAAGCTGTGCACCAGCCGTAGGGAGGGACGCGAGCGCAGCGAGCCGGCCCTGCCGAAGGCGGGGTGCTTAAGCTTGTACTTATGGTGGGGGACGTGACTTTGTGACAAACTTTTATGGACAATGTTGTGACGCTAATAACTTGTGTGACAGTCACCCGAATTTCTTGATCTTGCAGAAATCGCATCCTTATGAGGAGTAGAACAGATTGGATGGAACAGTTTTACCCTCCGTTGACTTTCGTGATTTTGGCCACGAATTTGGCCATCCTAAAGCGGAATTTGATCCGAAACGCCTCTGCCGGGGCAAATTTGATGGCCCATCAATGGTCAATCTTCCTCCAGATATAGGTAATTCATGAATTCGGTCAGAAGAGATTTATGGGGGCGAATGGAATGTTGAAAATCTTCTCAAGTCCCGCCTCAATGGTATTTTCACCCCCTTAAAATGTTGTTTTTTCAGCGAAAATTTGGCCATTTCCCATCAAAAAGTTCCCACGGTCCAAGATTTCGGAAAACGGCCACTCTTGGATATTCCAAGTCGATTGGGCCGAGTTTCAGGTCAAGATTCCAAAAATTGCGGCGTGACATGAAGTCACGTCCCCCACCATACTTGAAAACAGGGCCAGGCCATCAGTCGCGTGACTTTTGACAGAAAATCACGGGGTCTTTGTCGAGATGTTGAGATCGTACGAGACGTCGCGAGCGGAGCGAGCGCAGCGGGGTTTGGGGCGGCCAGCCCCAACACGCTGTGTGACCGAACGGAGGAAGGCCGGCGAGCGCAGCGAGTCGGCCGTGCCGGAGGCAGGGAGCTAAAGCTTGTTGTTCCTATGACAGGGTTCCCTTTGGGATGGAAGAGTCTGGTCACGAGACTATAATTCGACAAAAGTGCAGCATTGAATAATGAATTTGGCACATACAGTGGCCGCCATTAAAACTGCACCAAGCGGTTCTGGGGCATTCAGTGTGTCTTTTGACGCAAACAAAGTTCTTGACATGGAATACGGGTGAAATCAGTGTTGGCCGTAAGGGATAAGGCCTTAATTGCGTTAAGGGTTATTAAGGCCTTATCATACATAACCCTTAGAGCAACGGCTGCCCAGCTCATAAGCCTTAAATGCCCGGACCGGCTCAGCCGGCTGCCTGGCGCCTGCAGCCATTTGATTGCCGACCTAATCTCTTTTCTTTCGATATCAACGTCCAGCCCAATGTGGACGCACTTCCTCAAGCTTCATGGAAGGCCTAAATTCAACAGCAGCCACTGGGCTACCTACTGCAAGGGTTGCATCCAGCATGAGAAGGAATTGCTGCAGAACACCCGCACATTCGACAGCGTGGATTGGCAGCACGGTGGACAATCTTTCGTTGATGGTCTATTTGGTGGCGCGAAGAAGCCGGTGCGGAAGTTTGCAGAGAAGGAGATCAATGCAGAGGCGGAGCTTATGTCTTTGGGGACAGCGGGCGGCGAATGGTTTTTGCTGACCTACAGGGTAAGTCACCACTTTTTCGAACCGACGAGGTATTTACTTGTATTTACCTGAGCTTTTGTAAGCGTAGTCGGCCGTATACATCGTATCTTCGTACCTTTTGATCTATTCCCGGCGAAATGTAGCTGAAGTAAATTCAGGTACCCCTACTCGGGTTCGTGGCGGGGATGGTGTTGTTTTGTTTGATCTAATCACACACAAGGAAGAAGGGTTAGTTTTCTTTTTCTTGTCGTCTTTCCGTGATATTACGGGCTTAGCTGAGTCCAGAAACGGATTCAGCACCCCAAAATACGTCTAAAAACGATTTTTTTCTGAATTTTCCCACGACACAATGGGTTTGGCCAAATTTTTAGGCGGTCTGAACAAAATTGTGTGTACCTTTCTGGCCCCTCCAGACGAATGTTGACCCAACCTTCATGGTTGCTGACCATCCAGAGGATACTATATGCAACTACTCTTGTCCCTCAGCCCTTTTTGCTTTGAGGAACCCATAAAAACCCGAAATTGGCAATGCCAAGGTGACCGGAGGTGACATATTTGTGACATGCTGTTAAATGTCACAATGTTCCCACAGGTTCCCTCCTATTTTGCGACATAATGGCTCGTTGAATTTTCATTCTGAGTCCAGAAACAGACTCAGACAGTCATAAAGAGCTCAAATCAACATTTTTGTGATTTTTCCTTGTAATTTGGGGGTTCCGGCCAAACTTTTGGCTGCCCTCTACTAAGAATAGCGGATATCTCCGGAACGACTCGATGAATTCTCACCAAAAAAATTCAGCAGGCTCCTGAACTCGTTTCCTTTCGATTCCGATACATATCGGGGTCGTGGGAAAAGGTCGATAAATTTGTCGAGTTTGATTGTCCGGAGCTGTACCTACTCAATTTCTTTCAGTGATAGCGGTGTGGGCGACTTTGGACAGGACGGGATAAACACTTTTGTACAGGACCACGAGTGCAACACTGTTTGCTCCGCCCTATGACTTAACGTTTTGTACCCCCTCAAAAATCCGGCACCGGAGAAAGAGACCGAGGACGAGGTACTTAGACGAGCTGGAGAATTCAGATGGCTGAGATACTTTACTTTCCATACAATGTTGCAAACCTCTTGTCCTTCTAACGAGATCATCTTTGATGCTATGAGCTGCTGATTGAAAACTGAGAGGTTAACCGACCGATCAGCTGGGTCCACTCAACATGTTGAGTGCACAGCCACGATTCACACACCGCAAGACATCCCGGTACGTAAGTTACGGAGGCTGAGTGTGACGTTGTCACAGCTGTAACACTTAACAACCTTCTGTCTTTTGTCCGCAATTTCTCGACCCTGCGGGCTTGCAGACCTCTGACTTTGCTTGGGCTGTACAGATACGATATTCAAGTCATTTAATTGCGCGCTTTCTCATGCTGGGACGGCCCGAATGTTCGCAATTTGAATAAATTATGCCTTTTATCATCCCCCTCTGTTGCCGCGAAATGGCCATCTCCCGCTCCTCCGAACGCTCCAGAAAAATATTGGCGACACTCAATTTGTTTTGAATGCTCTTTGCATGGTCAAACTCACGAGATTCTCTCGCTCTAGTCACGATCAAACTATTTTTTCCCTCATGGCTTCGGGGATTTTGATGCAGTCCGAGGTGAGGCAAAAAATGGGTGAGGAGATCTCAGTATTGTTTCATTCAGTCTCTGATGTACTCGGAAATCCCATTCCAGGTCTGTTAACTGGGCAATTTTTGAATTTTCCATCACCTTCTGTGAGCTTAGGATTACAGTTCCTTTGAAGTATCTTGATGCTGCAGCTGCATCACTGGCACTGGCCAGTAATTGAGCTTGTACTTACTGTGGTGTGAGTCAAGAATTCACTCAAGTCAGCCATACAAATGTACGCAATTGATACTGCATTTTTATTTTTTATTTTCGATGCAATAGCAGGCTGTTTAGGAGGCAGAGTTTATCTTCCTCTCCTCCAGGCTCCCCTTTCATTTTATTGTTGGACTTTGTTACCCCTTGCCAGTTACCCGTGTGTCTTGCTGCTTTACATTTATTTTGTACATTGAGTAATTGAAAAAGCTTCAACCAAGTACAATAATAGCCCGCCTTAGATCTTTCTGAGCCTCCCAAGAGCTTTCCCATGCTCACCAGCGCTCACCCCGAAAGCTCACTTGTCTCTTTCTTTTCTCTTTCTTTTTCTTTCTTTTTCCGCCTTTTTCCGTTCTTTTCCCCTTTTGGATACCCAGTGGTATGGTCGGAAAACCGAAATGGGTTAACCGACCGATCAGCTGGGTCCACTCAACATGTTGAGTGCACAGCCACGTTTCACACACCGCGAGGTATCTGGGACGTAACCGGTACGTACCGAGGTTGAGTGTGACGTTGTTATAACCGTAACACTTAACAACCTTCTGTCTTTCGTCCACAATTTCTCGACCCTGCGGGCTTGCAGACCTCTGATTTTGTTTGGGCTGTCCAGGTAAGATATTCAAGTTATTTAATTGCGTGTTTTTCATGCTGGGACGGCCCGAATTGCTCGCGATTTGAATAAATTCTGCCTTTTTATCATCCCCCCTCTGTTGCCGCAAAATGAGCCTCTCCCGCTCCTCCGGACGCTCCAGAAAAATATTGGCAACACTCAATTTGTTCTTAGCTCTTTGTCTGCTCAAACTCACGAGATTCTCTCGCTCTAGTCACGATCAAACTATTTTTCCTCGTTGCTTCTGCGCTTTCCAGTGATGCAGCCTGAGGTGAGGCAAAAAATGGGTGAGGAGATCTCAATATTGTTTCATTCAGTCTCTGATGTACTCGGAAATCTCATTCTACTGGGCCACTTTTGAATTTTCTATCACCTTCTGTAAGCCTAGGATCACAGTTTCTTTGAAGTATGTTGATGCTGCAGCTTCGTCTCTGGCAATGGCCAGTGATTGGGCTTCTACTTACTGTAGTGTGGGTCCATAATTCAGTCAAGTCAATCATACAAATGTACGCAATTGATACTGCATTTTTATTTTTATTTTATTTTCGATGCAATAGCCTGTTTAGGAGGTTTATCCTCCTCTCCTCCCCTTTCATATCTACTGTTGAACTTTGTTACCCCTTGCCAGTTACCGGTGTGTCTTGCTCCTTTATATTTATTTTGTGCAATGATTGTATTAGAGCTTATTTGCAACCGGTGAAAAATAGGAATTGCCCTACCTAGATGTCAGTCAATCTCACTTGTGGAGCGGAAATTTGTGCCAGTATGTGCCTCTCACTTTTCACAATTCTCGCTTAGCTTCGTACTTGGAAATCTGCTTCTCACCGGTTGCAAATAAGCTCTATTGAGTAATTGAAAAAGCTTCAACCAAGTACAATAATAGCCCGCCTTGGATCTTTCTGAGGCTCTCAAGAGCCTCCATGCGCACCCCAAAAGCACACTTGTCTCTTTCTGTTCTCTTTCTTTTTCTTTCTTTTTCCGCCTTTTTGCGTTCTTTTCCTAGTTTCCACTTTTGTTGAATGGAATTGACCCTCATTTGAGCTCACAACAACCGCTCAGAGTTGGCTATTTTCACACAAAATAGCTGAAAATGCAGAGAAAATAAGTAGCTAAAATGACCTACTTCGAGCGGCCGTTGTGAGCTCAAATGACGATCAATTCCAGTCAATCAAAGTGAGAACTAGCATTGTTTTTCAAGTACTTTTATCTTATTATGACACTTTTTTGCTGAGGGTACATTGTGTTTTTCCGGATATGGCAAAAATCGGAAACCATCCATTATTGATGCATTCTCAGTGCATGATATGTTGCTGAGTGTTCTAAGAGGTACAGAGGTATCACATACCCATCTCTACATCTTATTTGAGGTCATTCGGTGAAGTATACATCGAGATTTTTACCAAAAAGCCACGGCAATTTCTATTTGCCACCACTGTATGTCAGCATCACACTGTGACATTGTCACGCTCGACGTCGAGGGCTTATTATAGCACGATGCTAAGGTCCAGATTGGGAGTTTTGCCCAATACAAGTCTTAGATAGAGGTTCAATGAAGGGTTCCTATTGGGCAGAGTTGCCAAAATGTCCCTTGGTCTCTTGCTATATGACCCACAAAAAAATTCAGACCACTTTTTTTCTGAGTGTTTCTTTGTGGTTTTCTCACCAAATGGGACACTTTTCAATAATTTCGGAGGAAAATTTGGCCAGCACAGCCACAGGATAGTCATCTCGGCATGCTTCGGCAGCTCGCTTAAGGGTGGGACCTGTCAAATCTTTGCGGCGCAATGAGTGACAGAACTTCCTTGCAGTGTGGAAGGTGCTTTTCAAAAATTTCAGAGCCGAAACAGCGAGAATGTCTTCTAAGTCTGTAGGTCAGACTTTCCGCAGGCCGGCAAGAGCACTGTGCGACTGGGGATTTGGCCGTGGGAACGATTAATAAGCGTTACATAACGTGCTTAAGTAAGGTGCGGGGATCCCACGCTCTCTATCTTAGCAGCTGAGTCTTGATCCTCAGTTCTGTTAACCGCCTGTTTTTTTTCCCGGTGTTCTCTAGGTGGCGGAAGCAAATTCGGCCGAAGTGGAGCTGGTGACGGGAAGCAAAACAAAGGTAAGCACAAACGAATGAGCACCACTCGATCAAAACCCGTATATTGTTTCCAAAACGGCTGTATGCTGCGCACACGCCCAAAGCCATCTGGTGGCTCGTATGGCTTTTGCGCAAACAGGTTAATACCCTCCTTTATGGCTTCTGGCTAGCAGGCCATCTGCATATTTGCTTCCTTCTACCATTCCTTCTTGGGCGCCTTCACTTTCATTTGTTTCGTATTCTCCGCGCTCACGCGGGCCATGGCGTTACCTATCATCCATGCGCGTATCTTTGCGGTATATGCGTACCAATTCGGCCCTCCCATGCCGCCCATTGTTGTGTTATATTCGAACCAAGTCCAGCGTATACATGCGCTTACGATTTCGCGTTATATCCGCACTAGAGCAGCGCGTACATGCACCTACAACTATGTGTTATATCCGCACTCGTTGAGCGCATACATGCGTATATGGCGTTAGATTCGCCCCAGTCCAGCGCCTATTCGCGCCTCCGTTATGCGTATACGGCGTTATATCCGTCCAGTTTAACGCGTATTCGCGCCTCCGATTAAGTACTCGTATGTGTTACGATCGTTACATCCTCAGTTGTCCAGCGCTTGCCTGCGCCTAATCCACCTCCGCATATCACTCTACAATTCTATTCTCAATGTTCACCTGCTCCTATGACCGATATTGGCAGCATTTTGATGTTCCTAAAATTTGAAACCACCCAGCGGCGGGCTTGAATGGTTCGGAATTAGTGTGTTTGCTGATTTTCAATCCCTGACTACTGGGGATGATGTGGATTATCCTTGTCGATTCGTCGGTCCGTTATCATGGGACCCATTGTTGGCACCAATTCGGTTACACCGATTTTTATTCGATTTCCCATGGGCCTAGTTCCATGCCTCGGTGATCGTAGGACTGCCGATAACCAGCTGAGCTAGATTTTTTTTTTTTGAATCCTCGTTATTTGCCCTTTGTCCCTAAAAACATGGTAGGCATACTCGGTACTGTAAGTTGCATAGCTAGGAATCTGGATAGACCATTTCAATGTATGTAAATCGACCGGCGGCAGACTGTCGATCACGCCCACATTAGGCAGTGAAGAACGTATGCGCAAAACGCGCGGGAGTAAAGTAGATTGGGGTCTAGGCCTCACGAAGGGGGCACTGGTGAGTATGGTAAAAAAAATAAATAAATAAATAAAAATAAAAATAAAAATAAAAAAAAGGGGGGAAGGAAAGGTGTGAGGCGGAGAAACCATGACATAAGTGCTATGCTGCTGTTCAATTCAGGCCCGGCTGTGACCTGTGACCTGAAAAAACGGTCGAAATGATACAGTATCCCATCTGCTCGCGCTGTTGCAAAATTTCGCAATGGAGACATCCAGCTGCTGAGCTGAGTCACTTGTACCTCATTCCGTCCTCGTGCAAGCCACTACCTGATAAGGAAATTCACGTGACGTGTCCGGGGTAGGGGTTGAATTAGATTTCAATAAATACTACTTACTTACTTCCGAAGGTACTGTACTGTTACGACCACTTGTTAACTTCACATATAGGATGGCTTTCAATCAACAACCACCACCTCCGCAAACAAAGGACCCCGCCACCCCGGCCAGGTTCACCATCCATGACCTCCACAATGCTACTTAAGTATATATGCCCTCCCCTTACCTAAGGCCAACGCCGAAACATGTTCCGTAATCGTCGAAGCCCTACACAAACTACTACGAACCATCGTAGCGAACAGAAAACACCCTCCTCAGCCGAAACAACAAGCCGTCTCGATTCCCTCGTATCCAAATTTGATGCCGTTAACAACACTGTTAAAGAAGCAGCCGTACGCGAGCAATTCAACTCGCTGACAACACGCCTAGGGATCACGTACGAAGCTCTCGCAGGAGATGGGGAAACATATTTTCCTCAGACCCCTTTAGCACGTGCAGTAACCCTGCACCGTAACGGTGATATCCGCCTCACTCTCAACTCCCCAGAGGAGGTGGTGATCCTTCGAGACCAGCAGAGCTCGTGGCTACCCTCATTCTCCAGTCTTCTCAGAATCCGAACCCCACTCTTTGCCGTCATTGTCCACCGAGTGTCGACGTCAACCCGTATAGAGAGTGACGGAGATGCCTCATGGGTACGAGATCTCGTCGACGACAATGAGCGAGTCGGCCGTGCCGGAGGCAGGGAGCTAAAGCTTGTCACTTGGAATGGCGGCCGGGCATCGTCACCAACCTTCGATCAGTCCATTGGATTGGCCGCCGCTCTCCAGAGCAGCTCCGAGAAACCAAACGCCACTCATCGCTGGTCCTGTATTTCGACGATGCAGATGTGGCGAATGCTTGCATCCGAGAGCGCCTGGCTCTCGAAGGTTTCCTCCACCGTGTTGAGAAGTATCGACCCCGTCCCAGCCAGTGCTTCAAATGTTTCCGATTCGGTCATATCGCTTCCCAATGCCACAGCAAGGCTGTCTGTGGCACCTGCGCTGGTCCTCATCCCCCATCAGAATGCCGCTGCCCCAACGCCAAACCCTGCAAACCTGGCAAACAGTGCAACCATATCGTCCAAAAGTGCGCTCTGCGTGGCTGCGGTGGTAAACACTCAGCTACGGCGGCAGAGTGCCCTGTTCGCCAGATACTTTTCCGTCGCATTGAGGATGAACTTTCTGCCTCTGGATGCTTCTTTGCTGCTACGCAAAGTGAGCATCGAGGCGAGTCCGTTTGATACTCATTCCCCCTCCCCTCACGCCCCTTCTCCCTCACGTACAACACACCGTACCCGGACTTCCGCTCCTAGAGCTTTTCGCCCCATGAACTATACCTTGTTCTCAAGTTTGTTCCATTATGATTATTCCCTCATGGCCTCGCAATCACTCGTACCCGTGTTCGCATCTACTCTGCTGTTCTACTCATTATGACCGCCCGTACCTACACACAGTACCTACCGTTAGATACACAGAGGCGCAGTAGCGACATATGCCCTAAAGGGCATGAATCGTTACTTAATAAATTGATTTCATCATCATTGTTCACATAAGTACTATTGTGCCCATCAGGTCTGGATTTGCACACGCACTCTGGATTTCCTATTTTCCAGCTCCCTCCCTTCCTCTTTGGCCTCGGGATGCTCCGGTATTTATTCCTGTACTACTATACTATAGATATACCAAAAGTCTTGGAGATACAACAAGTGGAAGGTATTAAGAAAGACTTACCGGTGCATCAAGGTCAGTGATCCCAGCGATGATTTCAAGTTTTGGCTACAAAGCCTTCCCGATTAAATCCAAAAAAAAATGGAGCAGAGTCTTATAGTACCAAGAATGCCTCAAGAGCATCCAGAATGTTTTACCGGAGGCTCGTCGTCGCGCGCTGGAGGGGGGCTTTCAAGAGCGTGACAAATTGAAACTCCGCTCGGCAAACGCGGGACATTTGATTTTGCCGCCACTGTAACGCGTAACGGCCGCTTGTGAACTGAACGAATTTGAACGCCGTAACGCGTAACGGCGGGTTTTTGGGCTCTAAAATGTCAAAAAAAAAAATGGGAAATTTTCTCGGCCGGCAGCTGCCGGCCGCTGCAGAGGTACCTTATTGGGTAATTTTGATGTGATTGCCGTTCGGTGAACAACGTTACTTGCCCGCTGAACTTTTGGCGTAACGCGTAACACCCAGTGAACTAGTGGTCGTAATAGTACAGTAACAGTATAGAAGACCCAATTCCGCACATACGCGGCTTTATTTGATGGCCAGTGTGGAAGCTCGATTTGAGATTTGATTTGAAGTTCTGATATATACTTACCTGGCTACGGAAGAGCTATGCAGCAGTACGGTAAGGGTTGGTGGGGATCTTGTATAACCCTACATGATAGATCTACACATCAGCCGGGTCAGTGACACTTTCCCTTTTGGTCCACTAACGCCTAGCATCTCAAAAAGGAAATTGTAATCTTAAAAAGGAAATTGCAATCATTTTGCCTTGCTTAGCCCATAATTCATTGATTTTACTTCTTTCAAGTGTGAGGCTATAGTAATGTAGTGTTTTTAAGTTGTTCTGGATACAGGATCAGTTCACTAATACACTTCAAATGCCACAATATCACAAATATTGATATTGCTATGATCGACCTCTCTACTCTAGACCATAACAGAAGAGAAAAAGAAGTTTAAGTATCACACATGGTAATGAAAGCTTGAGGAGTAACGGCATCAATATTTGTCTGCCCTAGTGGTTGTACTTAGGAGTGTGGCTTATGCGCCAAAAGGTCCGATCTTGAGGCTGACGGAAACAGTCAAAAAAAGGCGTCTACGTCCGATACGAATGCGTACGGAATCGAATAAAAAACTTGCGATGTCCGATCCAGTATGAGGACGGAAATTGCGCGCTGCGTTGGACGTCCGATCCCAATGCGTACAGAAATCGACGGAAAATGGGTTTCCGGCAGCCTCGGCGCGGTGCCGCCACGCAGCCGGAGACATTTGGGCGAGATTTACCGCGAAAAGACCCTCTCGTGCTCAAAGGTCCGATCCACTTGGCGGACGAAACCAGGAAAAAAGCAAGGCACCCGATCCTAATGCGTACGGGACACGGTGGAGATGAGATGTACGGAAACCACGAAATCCGGCAAATTTGGATCGGACCTTTTGGCGCATAAGCCACACTCCTGTGGTTGTATCTCTGATTGGCGTCGCAGGCCGTCAGCTGGAGGTTGCCGGTTCGATTTTGGCAAAATCTCCTTTTATGAAATTCTCCTCGTTTTTCATCTCCGTTGTCGTTAGCTTCCCTTTCTTAGCCTTCATGTCTATGTTTGCTCCTTATTCTGTTGCTGCTATGTCTTTGGATTCTTCTATGTGTCCTAGCAGCTATAAACCCAACTCTTTGGAAGAAGTAATTAAATTCAAATAACCAAACCACACTACTCAAAATCTGTACCTAAGTGAGTGCAGATGCGCAGAAGACATATACTCTATATGCTCACTTTCTATAAATTACTTGGAAATATTTTTTTTCTAAAAATGTACTTAGTCGAACCGTCTCCCACGAGAACATCACGTGACGTGTCCGGGGAGGGGAGGGGTCAAGGAGGGGTTGAGCTAAAGGGAGCTAGACACCCTTGCGAGAGTCTGTGCTAATCTTCTTTACGACCGCATCGGTGACTGGCTCCCTGCCTTCTCAAGCCTGCTATAGTCTCTCGTAGACAGACGCTCTATATAATCCAGCTCGGTGCCCTCGCTATATAGAGTCTGTTGGTTACCGCGCCCCTGCGACCGCGTCAGGTTCTTATTAGGTAATATTATATAAGCAGATTTCACGGCGCGTATATCTCAATGGAAACTAATTATTTTCCTTCATGTCCTTGGAGCAGGGTGAGTAGATTTAGTTAAGCTACATTCCTGTCTACTCAGATCCACAAAAATCAGACGGCGCGCGACAGAAAATGTTGTCGCGTCTTCATCACGTGCAACTCGGGAATTTCGGCCGAGATTCACAAATGCATTCAACTTGAGCTGGAACCACTGTGGAAATTCGAGAGACAAAGCAAAGATGTTGAAAGCCTAGTATAGAGTGTCTGGGAGCTCGAATTAGCATCATAACAGAGCGGGGGAAGGGGGAAATGAGATACCGGCAACGTCCGGCTTATATAAGATTAGCTAATAAGAAGCTGACGCGGTTTGAGGGGCGCGGTAAACATAAGACTAAGCCTGCTACAGCTCCGCTTCCCCACATATGCTTATGAGAGGCTTTGCGGAAGCCACCGGGAGCCACCGCAAGCCACCGGGTAGCTCCACAGGCGTGCGCAAGTGGTGGCTCAAATCACAGGAAACAGTTTTTCAAGCGTAGACCCTCGTATGAACGCGCTCCCTGAGCGGTATGAACGAAAATCGAAAACGAAAATGCGGCTAGCTGATAATGATCAGGCGGCCTTCCAGGCCATCAAGTCCATCAATTGCCAGCATTCAGAAACGAAAATGACCGGTTTCAACACGGCAAACAAGCCGAAAGGACTGGATTGATGTCACAGTCACAGTATATCAATGTACGTAGTGCTGCCGCGAGGTGGAGGCCCTCGGAGGTGAGGTGACCTTGGCCTTAAACTGTTGCCATTTATGGTAGTCGAGGTGATGGCGCCTTGAGACTGTTTTCGGAAATAATACTCAAAAACAGTTGTTAGCACCAGAAAAACGTGATGCTTGCTCATGAGTGGGTCACTGGAGGCTAGCTGAACTTTTTTCGCGGCTCAGGGAATGAAAATGAAGTGAAGAGAGTGAATTTCGAGGTGGACTGCTGAGGTGACGTCATCTCAAGGTGGGTTCAAGGTTGATGGGCCATCACCTCAAGGTACCTCGACCTCGCCTCGCGGCAGCACTAAATGTACGTGGTCTATTGTGTCATCGGCCGCTTGCCGAACGCGTCCGACTGGCTGTACCAGGTCACGCACACGGCGTGTTTTAGCACTCTAAATTAATTGAAGAGCGAAGATCACTCCACTTCAAAATCATAAAATAGAAATTTTCGTGGCAAACGTGATATAGACGAACACTAAAGGTAAATAGGAAACAAGAATGAACTACATAAAGTAAACAAATATTATTATTTTATATTTATCTCTTAATTTGTGTTGGCTGCCGGCAGTAGCTAAGTTGCACGAGCACGGGAAAAAACCAAGAAAAAACGGCAATTTCGGTTACTTTTAAGTAGTAGCCGAGCATCGGAACGGGACCAACGTAACTCGATCGATCAAGCATGTACGTGACCGTGACCCTTGGCGTCATAGAGCCGACCTTGACTTGTTCCGTGCCGACTGCTTCATTTTCGTTTCTGAACCTGCTGCCGACGGGCACCACCGGCCATCTATCGGCTATTCTATATATAGTCGTTTTCGTTTTCGTTTCTAGTATATACTCCTCCCTGAGCCGCGCGTGAAATGCTGCCTTTTTGCGCAAGAAATACGAGCCACTGCGGCTGCCACCAGACGATGATGTCAGTGTGGAGCCATTACTCCCGCATGCCTTCGAAGCCACCGTTGTGGCTCCCGGTGGCTTCCGCAAAGCCTCTATTGTCATGCACTGAGTCTCAACTGATTTCGAGGTTGGGAACGGTGTTTACGATCCGGACAATAACTCATGGGAGAATGACATCCGGGAGCTGATGGAGGGGAACGAGATAGAACGAGATAGACCCGGGTGACTTCATTGGATTCGTCGCCGGTCCAGCGAGCGGGTTCGAAAGACCAAAAAATTCTTGTCGCTCGTTTTACACTTTTCTGGCTCATCGGTGGCAAACTACCTGGTGTTGCCATGGCTCGGCTCGAAGCCGCTAGCCGTTGAAGCCGAGCCGAGTTTTAGCTGAACCAAGCCAGCCGTTTGATGACCGGCTCCGTGCGACTCGGCTCCGGCTTGAGCCGGCTCAAAGCCGACTTGAGCCGTGGCTGTGACCCAAATTAGGAAAATCGGGTACTGCGCACCAACCAGGGCCTCCTACGCGGTATCTTCAGCGCATATGAGTCGGAGAGGGTTTGTGGGTGACATCTATTGGATTATCAGCAGTGACCTTCCCTGTAAATGAACACAATCTCCATGTTTCGTCCGGTTCCAAGTTGAAACTGACCTCAGTCAGTATTTTGAGTCGCATCGGCTCTGTATCACAGTAAACTCCTAGTAAACTCCTGCCATATAGTTTTATTATGTTCTTTGTATGTTCCTTTGGGATTTACAAGTATTTTTGGGCCTGATTTGGGCCAGCAATGCAACTGTATAATTCTCGGATTGCGCAACAGAAGTGTGACACATGTGACAATCCCGTTCTCTCTCTCCGCCTCCACACGCAATGAAAGTGATGAATTCTATCGGCTGAAACCCATTGTTCAGGAAGAACAAACACTCACAGCACCTCAAGAGATATCCTGCCTACCCCAGCATCATCTTCAATACAATATTTCCACTGTCTGTCCTCCAACTTGATATTACTCCGAGTCCTACCGAAAACCTCAAGTACCGACTCATTCTTGCTCCTTTCGAATGAAAATGCGGCCCTGAATTATATTGACTTTGTCGTCGTGTTGCAGCCACGGCATTTTAATGCCTCGTTTGTTTGATCATCGAGTTTAAACTTTCAGGGTTCGCAAATGGTGAGAGGATTGAATCCCATGGAAACAGCGCTCTTTTGAAGCGACCCAATTGTCTCTTTCTTCCCTCTTCCATCTCTGAAACTCTTTGCCACAGTTTTCAAGCTCTCTGTGCTCTGCTTTTGTCACGGCGGCGCGAAGGTGTTCGTGAAAATGCCTCCGCGTCGCGAGGGTACTTCAAAAGCCCTTCCCGGCGGTGCTCTCGAAACTATGATTCCGCTCGGTGAGTCAGTTCATGGGAGACTCATTTTTCTCTTTTTCAAACAAGTATCTAGATCAAGCTCCGGATACTCCCGTTGGGCGCACACCACCAGCTACCAGACGCCGTACACGTAGAAGACAGCCTATCGATGAAGATAACACAGGCGCTGATCAAACTCCCATGCGCACTCGCCGCAGTCAACACCAACATCCGCCAACGCCTATTGTTGTCCAACCGCTTGATGCAGGGGCCGAGAGTAAGCTACCCGGTCGTCCAAATGTCCCAGATGAATCTAGCCCTGCACCACAGAATCGTCGTCGAGCTGTTGCAAGAACTGTGCCCGTTCCCGCCGTCGCAACAAGCTCTCGAACAACTTTAGAGGACATGCCCCCTGGTGCGTAATTTCATTCAATTCCTTCTCATGCCCTTACTAACTCGAAGAAAACTAGCTCATCCCAGCCTGTCCCAGCATCCAAGAGACTTGTTTGACTCCGACTTAAACGATTCCGGGCACCATAATCAAAACCAGCGTCGTGTACGTTTTACAGACGATACAGAAGACTTTCACTTTTCATCTCCTCCTCGGCAAGCCCTACGTTCGACCCACATTCTCCTTTTATATCGACTCCCTCACATAGTCCAACTCCGAGTCGACGATCTCGTGGCGGAGGACCTCGCAGCCCCTCGCATGCTCCCCAGCCTCCCATGAATACCAGACAAGACACGACACCGTCTCGCGGTCTGCATACGGGCGGGCCCGGGAGGTCTACTCCTCGCAGTCCTGCACCCAGTCGTGGACGACTAACACCCCAATCAAGTCGGGCACCACCCCCAGCCGGCACGCGACGTGTAGCTCGAGCTGTTGGGACTCGGAAATCAAGTGCAGAGGATATATGGACATTTTACAGCGAGATGAAAAGCAAAAACCATTGCTTGTTTTGCCAGTTGAGTAATTTATTTGGTTCTATCACCGTTCTCATCTTTTCTTTTTCAAGGAAACTTCGTCAGACTCATCCTCATATCAAAGCCACTGCATTCAGCACTAAGACCAGCACTGGCGTTCTACGTAAACATCTTTATACAGAACATCCCATTCGAAATCGAATCATGCAGCTTCTCGATGAACATCTCGATCGGACTGCAGCTGAAATTGCGGTAAGTCAAGTTGATCCAGTTTTACGTTGGACTAACATTATGTAGGCAGCATTAGGAAAGCTATCAACCACGATGGACGTCTGGACTGACCAGCGCTCACAGTATGCGTTGAAGCTTCGGTCTGCCCTCGTCGGTTTCATTCAGATCCCGGGGAGGCATGACGGGGAGCATTTGGCACATGCCTTCTTGCATGGCATCGACCGAATCAAAGCAGCAAACAAGGTAAGCTCTTACTTCTGTCTCTTTTTTCTGCGGCTCAACTGCTCTTTTCCTGCCCATTCTAGCTGGGCTGGATCACAGGCGACAATGCCTCGAACATGGACACGTTCTCAGTGCAAGTCGGAACTCAGTTACGTCGCCGCGCAATAAAGTTTCCAGCACGGGAACGTCGTATACGGTAGGCGGCTTACTTTCTGATCTATTTCTTCTTACATCTGGTGCCAGGTGTTTCCGTCATATTACCCATTTGGCCTGCAACGCCGTCTTGAAAGCCATTACCAATATGGATTTCGCCGAACCCGAAGCTGTCGACTTTGGTGCGCACGACGATACGGCATCATCGTTCTTAGATGCGATAGACCGTGATCCAATTGCCACCATTCGCACTATCATTCGACTGGTACCACTTTTTTTTTGACCAGATGTATCTCAATTTTCTCATGCCTCCTCAATATTAGATTTGATCCTCCTCACTCCGTCGACAATTTCTTTCAGAAATCATTACCACACTCGGATTGAACAACCTTGAACTTCTTCGCGATGTTATAACACGGTGGTCTTCCACGCTTCTCATGATTGATCGCAGTCTTGTCCTTCGACCGGTGGCTATTTTCATCTTGATAACAAGTGGTAATTCTGATGTCTTGCAGGCCATTGATCACTTTCTGGAAAGCAATGAATTTGAAGAAGTCTCGTTGTATCATTTTGGGGATGAGGAGTGGAAAGCGCTTGAAGTTTTCAAGAAGATTTTGGATGTAAGCATTGTTTGATTTGTGCCTCACACCGGTCTCTTCTTGCTTAATTTGTGGCTCGGTCCCGCATGCCTTTCAACAAAAATTATCTGCAGAGAAGACACCAACACTTTGCCACGCACTTCCGGCATTCGAGGCCATGATCAAGAAATGGGAGCAAATGCAGGTCGAATTCCCGGAAGCATACAATATCATACAAGATGGCATCGACAAACTTACCTCGTATCAAGCACGAATTGAGGACGTTCCGGCTTATACTTTGGCGATGTGTGAGTGTCGCAGGACTTGATGCAAATTTGATCTAATGGTTACAAAGTCATCAATCCGAGAATCAAACTCCGTTGGCTGAGCCTTCATCGACCAGAGAAAGTAGACTGGGCGAAGCAAACCCTCAAAAAAGCGGTAAGTCGAGACATTCATCACTTTCATACGACGCTAATCAAGCCGAGCAGCTTCAAGCATATGACAACAACACAGCGACGGAGCCGAATCCCCCACCATATGACAGCTGGGCCGACGAAATCCTAGGCATGGAAGCTCCCGCTGCAGAGGTTGCCGAGGACAGCATCGACGACGAAATAGCTGCGTACTTTGCTGATCCTCGAGTTGGACTCAATTTACTGAATTTTTGGGAGGTGAGCTCCTCCTGCCCTCGTCGACAGTGTGGCAGATAAATTTCTAACTATATTGCAGGAAAACCAGCTGCGTTATCGTCGAATGTTCACACTTGCGCATAGCAAAGAGAATATGCTTGCCAACATGGCCGCGCATCCCAGATATTTTTACAGTGTACCCACAAAGTTTGCATGGAACTTGTGTTTTGCCGTCAAGCTTTGGTTTCGGTCGCACATGTGACGGTACCTCTACACAGAATGACTTATGCCCTGTAAAAATGCAAGGTGGTTAGGAGGTAATGCAAAGCATAGTGCTGATTTACCTGTGGCATTGTGGTATGGTACTGAAGGATTATTGACTTCAGGAAGACTATTGATTCGAGTCACAATAGAGGGTTTGCGAAGAGCCATTGGAGCCATTGAATGGCTACCGATTTCCGTATTAGGAAAGTTTGATGGGCTAAACTTTATGTCGAAGTCAAGAAGAGCTATTTGGAATGAAAATTGGATGCTCAGACCGGGGGTAGCTTTCGTCAATACGCCGGAATTCGGGCACTTGCGTAGCCATTAGCCATTCAATGGCTGCATCGCAAACAGGCTAATGTCATCGCTCTCTGGGTCAAGCATAGTCCATGTAAACTCTGTAGTTTCCGCCAATTGGGCAAAATCAATGGCCCATGTTGAGCTATCAGGGTCAGATATTTCTGGTGCAAGAGGGTAAATCTGGGAAGACGGTAGTTCAAGAAGAAGCTGTTTGTTTTTGGCTTGAGCGGTTGCTTCAACAAGTTTAAGAAACTTCTTGTTCCATTGCCATTTGGTCTCCTCACGCTCTTGAGTGATCTCCATGAGCTGGTCAACAACTGTGATTCCGGAGTTGGGATTCTCCTGTTCCTCGACATCTATTGCAGAGAGTGGTGTGCTCTGGTTATCTTTCTTGAACTCCTTGATTAATAGTGTACAAAGACAAACATCCTCTTTGGTTCGAACAAGGAATCCAGCCAGATCATTAATCTTGACTGTATCCTCCTCCTCTAGAGGATCAAAATCAATATCAAGCTTTCTCTGATGGAAGTCTGCAACGGCAATTCCCTGTACTCGCTGTGTTCTCAAGGTTGTTTTCTTGCTGCGGTTTGAGCTAAGGCCAGCAACAAGAGTGGATTTCATATATTTTTTAGTAACCGTCCTTGTCTGTCAGGAAATTTTTTACCATTTCTGGTTGATCTTCAGTATGAGGATCATCCACTATGTCCGAAAAATAGTTATCCAGGTCAAGGCCAAGGTCGACCCCTGAATCATCTGACTCTGATTCACCAGCTGTGTTGAGTAGTGCCTGATTAATCTCATCAGTAGAGACTGATGGACCATCAGGATTGACTAGAGGTGGAATAGGGACGCGCTCATTTTCCATTTCCGAACGATCATCCCCCGGTGAAAATGAAGTCCCGATATATTCCCCTACAGGTCGCAGGTGATCCCAGTCAGAGTCTACAAACAGCTCATCCCACTTCACAACATAGTCAGCACCGAAATGCTTCCGCAAGACATCATTGGCATCTTGCTTTCCTTGCTTATACTCCTTAGCAATGTCAACATTCCCTACAACCACATCACCTAGCCATGAAGCTGGATTTATATGGTCAATCCCCAGAGCTCCTGACAATTTCAGCTTCCGATGTCCACGGTCAAGGTCTGGATTTCGTTGAAAATTTGCATTGATCATAATACATGGAACAATGAGCTGTGAGTCTGCGTAGAGTGGATTGGTGAGAAAGTTTGCTTGATGCTTGATATACATGGCAGTGCAGAGATGAGAATAAGTAGACAGTGAGCGGATCTGTTCTGAAAGACTTTTATTCACATCTATGAAAGGAAAAATCAGGTATCCCATGAACTCTGCATAGAAGTTGATTGCAATTCGTATCTTCCTCTCGGCTGGATTAATCGGGAGTTGAAGTGTCCGCAACTGGTACTGTACATCTCTTGGATCAAAGTGATAGCCTTTGGAACATTTTGTTTGTCTGCAGGATCAAGAAGGCCTTTGGCTTTCTCAATTGATATATGAGATAGCATGGCTAAATGTGAGATAATGTTAGTTGGCTTGAGGATTGTGTCCCCAATAGCAATTCCAACAAGGTTACGGGTAAGCGTAGCAAACCCTGAATCAACTTTGATATTCAGTACTTATGTAGGGTCAATAGAACTCACGCTTTGCCACATGCTTCAGATCTGAACCAGGAATTACTCCATGCTTTGAGGTATACCTGTTAATCCCAAGACACCCCTCCAGAATTCTTCCCAGGGGTGAGTTCCGGTCCACTTCCTGCACCATGCAGATTGTAAACTTAGCCAGTCGAAAAACCCCATCACCATCACTTTCAATGGACCAGATAGGGCCATACATTGCTTCACCATTAGGATCCGTTCTCCATGCCTCAAGGACAATTTCTAGCCACTCTGCAAATGCTAGGCCGCTTTCTGACTTATCTGTTGGAGATGCAACAATGGGCACAGCAGTGTAATGCTTTTCATTTGCATACGGAGCAATAGCAACAACGGTAGCATCGCTGCCATAACAAACTCGGGTTTCTGACTTTTTATCTGTCTCTGCAAGAGCTTTGCGGACTATCTCGAGTGATTCCAAAGATTCAACTTTTGTATTGACCCTTTTTGAATGCTCTCGGCACAGGCCCAAGATGGCGTTTCTCTGTGCGCAATATCTGAGGAATGGATTAAGAGACACACCATCAAACATCATCACGTTTCCCGGGAGCTGTGAACAGTTTGGGAAGGAAGGAAGAGGTTTAATCTCCGGAGTGAAGAAAGAACGGATGTTGGATGTGATCTCCTTCTTGTTAGGGGTTCCGATTGATGGTATTAACTTTGGAATTCGATGGTGACGCATGATAGTAGAAACTGAAGCTAGACCCAGAGACTTTTGGAGAGCATATAGAAGTCTTGGCCCTCCAATTGCCTTGACAAGAAAGGATATATCAAGTTCCCGTTGATTGAACCCACCTCTGACACGATAGACTTTCCTGATTGACCTTTCCAATATCAGCAAGATCATTCTGGGTGGTGCACCACGAGCCAGTGCCTGCTCAAGTATACATACGCCGCAGTCCAGGAAATTCCTCTGTGGCCATCATAGTGAATATTCGCTCAAAGTCAGATATTCGATTGCGGTAACGCTTTATATCTCTCTTCGAGTTAGCATTCTATATCAGTGGTATTTTTTAGAGCCAAATAAGTTGTATTCATGAATCGCTAACTCACCTTTGTTCTGAATACAGCAAGTTCTCTAGACATCTTGGCAATGAGACAATCTTTCTGCCGCGATGTCAAGTACCGCGTGTTGGTGTGGCTCTTCACTGTGAGAAGGAAAGATCGTGAATTTCAAAGAATTTTCATGACCCGAACATCATGAATTTCAAGACAAAATGTCAGTGTGTCGTCACCAACCATCATGAAAAATCTTGAAATTCATGACGATTATGGGCCTCTTCATGATGTTTGTTATGAGTTCCGGGATTCATGACGTTTTGTTAGGGTCCAGGTCATGAATTGCAGGAAATCTTTTATGGTCGTCTGGTGTTGTCTTGCAATTTTGTGAAAACATCATGAATGGGCCCATAATCGTCATGAATTTCACGATTTTTCATGGTATTTGGTAAGGACATACTGACATTTTGTCTTGAAATTCATGATGTTCGGGTCATGAAAATTCTTTGAAATTCACGATCTTTCCTTCTCACAGTGCTTCACTTCCTTAGCTCGTTCTTGCTGTCGGAAAATCCAAATTTGCTCGATATCCCTTGACAAAGCATTATAGCGCTTTTTTGAACCTGATACAGCTTTACGCCCTTGATCAAGTGCCGTAAAGTACTCAGACAACCTGCCTCTACAACCGGTCAAGGGCATAAAGTTTGATAAAGTTCAAAAAAGTGCTATAATGGGGTATCAAGCTTGATCAAGTAAATTGCGTTTTTCCGACAATGGGCTTCAGGATCTCATACAACAGGTCGAGTCCGGGAAGGTAGCAAGTATTCGCGCTCGCTACGGTCCTTCCGATGGGCGGCGCGGAGCTGCTGAACCGTCCTGGCCCAAATACAAGAATATTGTTTCTAAACATGAACGGCTCTATCGCATCGTTTCGGACGACTTTGCGGGGGATAAACAAATGTTTCTCGCATTCTTCACTGTCCCACAGATACCAAAGAAACGGAAGCGCGCCAAGGACGAATTAGACTCGCCCGAGGACCACTTTCGATCATTTCGCAAGATTGTCGAGGCTGCACCGTGGTGTGAAAGTAATCTACAAATCGAATGCCGGAAAGAGAAGTATGTTGAATTCCAACGGCAATTTCTCTGATGCGCTTTGGACTGAGAAATGGGGGACAATGAATGGTTGGGAAATTTGGCGCGAGGTGGATAGAAACTACTAGTACTAGAGTGTATTGATTTGAATCTACTCTCGTGTCTTCTTTTCCTTTTCATATCGCTCGCCTTTCGTGCATGAATTCGTGGTTATCGTTGGGTGAGTAAAAATAACGGAACATGGTAACCGCTTCGACTTGTGACCACCCACCCCATGCAGCAACCATATCTGCCGACCACCGTTTGACTTTGATTCGGTACTGACACCCACCGCGACGGAAGGAGTGGGTGCCATACAAAGCCCATGAGGAGTAGCCCAGACCCTGAAGATCTCGAGACAGTGCACGACTCAAAGCACTTGCTGTCTGTATATTTTCTCAGCACCACGTAGGGTCGATGTGAATGTAGATTACCAAAGGCTGATTCTGCATCACTGCACCTTGCGCTTGGTACATTTTCCGCACGAAAAAAAGTTCAAAGCCATCGAGAACTACTTAATAAAATGGCCCAGCCAAAGGTCGTCCCAGCAAGGTACATGGTTCAGGTCATGATCTTCTAACGTTTCCACTGTATGACGTAGTCGTGCTCGACACATAACATAAGAAATGAACTTACAGTAAGTGCTAGAAATTAGATTAGATTAGGGGCGCTCAATTCTTAGCTCGTCGGCTCGTCTCGTCCCAGAAATTATTTAATTGCATGATGAGCTGATGAGCTGCTGATCCCACTCCGCGTTTCTCTCCACTTGCCATCAAATTTGATCCCCTCATCAAAAAATCGACATTTTACGGACGAGACGAGCTGACGAGCTAAGAATTGAGCGCCCCTATTAGATTGCGTAGTTAGAATTAGTTGAGAATTAGACCTCATTACTAAAGTAAAGCAATTGTAGCCCTTGTTAGCCCTTGTAATAACCCTTCAGTGAAGGGCGAAATACGTTTGTTAATTACGGCGAGCCCAAGCTGATCAGTGTGTATCAGCACCGGTCAGTACAGATAACTCGCGGTCAGACTGACGAGCTGATAAAGGGTTATCGGCCCTTTCTGCACGCTATCAGGCCCCCTCCGAGCTGATCAGCGCATATTCGGGCATGTCAGGCATTTTCGGATTTTCCGACAATTTACTCTCGACAGCCAAGGAATGGACTTCAGTACTACAGTAGTCAATATGTGTTTTTCTGAAACCTAATCTATTTGAACGTATGTAGTTGAGCTCACTATCCTTTTAGGTCAGAGCCGCTTCTCCAGCTATTCCCGGAAGCGTGCCCGGGTCGAGGATGCACCTCCAACCAGCAGCCCAACGCCCAACTCCAGCTGAATTCTGGACACAATTGTCCGCTCATTCGTTTACTTCGCCTACCTTGGCTCCTTTTGACAACCGCCTCTCCTCTTAATTCCCTAATTCAAACTCCCCCATAACTCATTGACTGCATGTAATCTATCCTTACCTCCGGGCTCCACATTTCACATTCATGTTTATATAGTTCACCGCTTATGTAATTACCTACTAAAAAAGTATCTACACTAAGTAGCACCTCTGTTTGTTTGGATGACAATGCATTTGCTTTGTTTACATATTTTCGTAGCGGAGCACGAGTTCCTGCTAGTGTAGTTGATAATTTCTTGTTTAACTTACTTTACTCCAATAGCCTGTTTGCAATGCAGCCATTGAATGGCGAGAAACTGCACATTTAAATTTCGACTGAGGTTTGCTTCGCCATCAAGTCTCCGAAGTAATCACTGTCATTCATTTCCATGCCAAATTCTACCATACCTGAATAGAAAACTCCTCCCTGTTGTACACAAAGAATGAGTCCTGCTGGTCCTCGGAGGCAGTCTTTCTCTCGAATGTCTTCCGTAACGTCGCACTGTACATTCCAAGTTCAAACACAGCTGCCCCAGCGTGCAAGGAATTCGTCAGGACTGGGGTAGCTGACCTGAACACCTCCGAAACAAGTTTTCTTCAGAATCCATGCCCTCTTTCGAATATTCGGTGTTAGCGGTAATTATTTACCACTCTTTACTTTCCAGCATACTGTACTCTCGTAAGCATTACGTGGTCTTTATGCGTTTGTAACCGAGACCACGACGTTCTCTACACAAACGCAGTTTCTTCGACTTCTCGTCTTGACCATTCGATACGGGCGATACCGAACAGCAAATTACGCTGACACAAACGCATCCCAGGTGGCTCCTGGTAAATAACGCCAGTCCGTATCGACTTTCGGCATCAGCGGTATAACCTCAAGCTAAGCTCGAGCGTGCAGCACTCCCAACGGCCAAGCCTTGGACCTCACGGCCGCACACCATCGCCGACGGACAAGCGCCACAACCTCTACTCACTCCGCTCGACGACTGCACCAAGTTCGGTGATACACGCGTCATCGCTACGCATTTACACAACGACTCGGGCAGCTACATACCGAGGCCCAGGGGGAGGAAATAGGTTTGGATTCGGCGAAGCGAACGAAAGGCGCATCCTTAGGGGTCCCACATGGTACGCCACAACCCGCCACTGCCAGCGGGGACGTATGCCAGTCAACTTGGCTCTGGCACGTATCGCAATCCCACGGCCGCAGAATGGGGCAGCGAGCCCCAGGATCTATCTCAACGAGGGCCGCAGGCGCTCACTCGCAACGAACAGCAGCAGCGCCACCGACGAGCAGTTTGACTCCGTCACCACGCCTCGGACAACTCGGACGACACGAGTACGCTCTCGTCCTGACGTTCCGGGCAGCGCGACATCGCGCACACCCTCCTCGCATGCCCAGGGGGAGCCTCTCCTTCTACACCTCGCACAGGCATCACAGGGGGGGCATTTAGAGCAGTCCCTGCATTCGACGACTTGCTCATGGCGACTTTCGCACCGCCAACTTCGACGCGAACGGCCGACACAGGGGGAGCTTCTTGCTTCCTCATTAACGTCTCACCTCATCTGCCGCACACTGACACTCGCGTCTCACGCGCCCAAGCACGCAATTCACTTTCATTCACCCCGTCGCACGTCATCTATCGCCGACTTCACACATTCTTTCACATTTTCCCCTTCCTTCCATTGCGCACGCGGAACAGTCGAAAAACCATTTTTTCGAAGGGGGAGATAAGGGGTATGGAGGACCACCACGCTCAGTATGGGGGGCCGACTCGATTAGACCGCCTAGGTGCACAATGTGACGGGCGGAGGTCTTGATCGGCGACATCCAGAGCAGCAGCGAAGACTACGGAGCCAATAATACGATGACCAGAAGACCGCCACAGCTGCAACGGGCGGACACGTTCCGACTGGGCCAGAGACCCAAGCGGGTCAGCGCCAACAGTCTTCGATCCGCGACCGCGTGTGCTGGAGAGCCACGACACAGCGTCGACGCTCTACCAGAGAGAATGCTGGGTCGTATCGTATTAAGATTATAACAAAATTATATCACGATAAAAATTGTTATAATATGATATTGTTAGATACAGATACGATACGGCTCCAGAATCTGTGATATGATATAGAGCTATATAGAGTATACTTAGGGTAACCAGCCCGCTCTGGTTACCTTGGTGACCCCCGCTTAGCTTAGCCGAGGTAACCACCGGAATACACGAATTGTACTCTCTGGTGATCGGAGAACCGAGTCCGAGGACTCCGAGTATATATACAGTGCCGGACACGCAAAGTCGACAATGTTGATTGCCGGCGAACGGGAATTTTGGGGATAAATCTGACTTCACAATCGGATTCGCCGACCCCGGAAAAGCTCAAAAAACCACCTCCGAAGTTTTTCCCACGACATTTTGGCTGTGGCCAAATTTTTGAGCCAAAAAATCAAAATTGTGGGTACCTCTCCGAGCCTCAGGGAGCAAAAATTAGCTAACTAGTATGCCTTCTGAAGCTCGAACACAAACACAGTTGGGCAGCCCAAGTGGGCGGGCCATCTCAAATTTGGGTAAGGCAGCTCTGAGCTGAAGAAAAGGATCTTGGCTCATGATAGAAAGGAAGGATGCTGGTTGAGTGCCATGTCGCAAGACTTTCATAGGTGTGCATTCCATGCTGCACACAATACCTCAACAACGTTGCAATGCTAAGTAAGTCGATGCTAAGTACAATCTTATCTTTGACAGTAACATGTAACGTGACTCGAATTGCCAAATCCGGTGCGATTTCCCAGGCAAAGAGAGGCAGATTTCTCAGAAACCGCTCGTGGAATTTTCTTTATTTTATCAGACTCATAACTTACTCAACGAAAGGATTCGATTGCACTATGTCCGAGGTTTTTCCCATCAATTTTGAGGTTACGGCCAAATTTTCGGCTATCATTTCATAATTTTTCGTTTTTTTGACAATCGGCTCGTGCAAAACTGTTCTTTGGATGCTTAGCGACTGTTGTACATAAAAATCTAGACATCTTGGGGTATGTCACACTTTCCATAAAGGGAAGATCAAAGTTGTCGACTTTGCGTGTCCGGCACTGTATCACAGCCGCGTTTCCTCAATTTATCGGGCCGACAAGTTAATTGTTAAGTTCTAAGTTTCTCATTTGGAATATGAGTCCCAGAAATTAGTTGGAATGCATTTGATTTCTTGGCGCTAGAAATATAACTAGAGGATATACTTTCTTGTTATATATCTCAACCCAATAAATCTGTTGTATCCTGACACCTTTCCTGAGCAAATAAATCAGTGACAATCCATAGAGGAAAAGTCCGAGATGACTGAGACAGTAAATCTTAGATTTAGAGTCCCCAGAAACGTTTCAAGATATGTGGGGTTTTCTGTGTATAAGAAACTTGCAGTTTCTGGACTCATTTCATTTATCTGGGACTTGTACTCTATAAACTGTGTACGGTTCATTTGCTTCTGAAAGCTATTAGGATACAATAAATTTATTGGACTTAGATAGGGGACAGGAAGTTATATTATCTAGCTACATTTTTGGCGAAAATAGATCAATTGTATTTTAGCTGATTTTTGGGACACATATTCCTAATGAGAAACTTAGAGCTTAACAATTAGCTTGTCGGCCCGATAAATTGGGGAAACGCGGCTGTGATTAGCGAGTTTGTGCGAAGCGGCGGCCGCGGCCTAGGTCGCTCCGCCAGGTCGCTGGGTATCTGAGCAAGACGCAGAGAACCCGGACGCGTAAGATTTGGTAGATGGGGTGATTATGCCCTCAAGAATGGTGCGCATATGGTGGCTAAAGCTGCAGGTGAGCCCGAGAAAACAGGAACTTTTCAAGCGACCTGGGGAAATTGACACGGTGTTGTAAAGCGGCTGCCTACTGCGAAGCCAGGTTGTGATGGGCTTAGATTGCCATCATTGGCGGTCCTTCTCCATCTACCCGCAAGACATTGAAAAAACGCCACAGACATAGTACATGAGCCTAAATTGAAAACGAGAAGCTGTATTCCCGGCAGTCCATTTGCTTCTGATACAGAGAGCCAGGTCCGACTCAACCGCTTGAAGTGATGGGGTGGAAGCCGGGATCACGGGCGGACCCAACCAGGCGAATCGTGGGCGATGTTACCACCGACCGGGTAGCATGTAATCGGCGTTGGAGGACGTTGGAGCGTAAATCAAGTAAAGCATTAGACGCTACGGCTAGACAATAAGAGCGGCAAGCCGGGAGATCGGTGGGAACTGACGTGTAGATTCATGGTAAGGCCAGCTCAAGTGGGCCCAGCTTGCAGTCCATCGCAGCCTGGATAATTCATGTCATTGTGAGAGTTATCCACCTTCATCCCACGAGACACATTCACCCGGCATCTCGTAAGGCAACTGTGTCCTCGCCTTGCTGGGGCAGGGTTGTAGAGTCAGGCGCCGCCAAATCGGACGCTTCGACAGCACTGGGATGAAAGAAGCAAGTGCCAAGTTGGTGATGTATGGAACAGAATGGGGAGCTGTCCAGGACCCGCAATCCAAGTGGGTTGCCACTGGAAATGCGAGCATGAGGCAAAAAGAGAGAGAGAAAGATAGTGAAGAAAAATCCGTACCAAACTGCACATCCAACACCCTGCGTTTGGCAGCCGCATCTCTTCCAATCTTTTGGGACAGTGAAATACTGGTCGTGTAGTGGAACCACTGCCGCTGCCACGCCGCTGCGGGTGCCGAACCAAGTGGATTGAAAGATAAACGCGCGACTGTGCACCTCGGCTCCACAGCCTCCCAGAGTCGGACCGAATACAGTGGAGTGGTGACAACGAAGAATATGATGAGAAGCCCAGGGAGGGACGGTCATCGTGCGGTTGGACGTGACAAACAAGGACTTGAATCCGAATCGCACAAAAAAGAATTTGGAGCACGTGACCGTTACGTTGGAACTGGGCTAAGTAAGTATCTTTTTTTTTTTTTTTTTTTTTTTTTTTTGGAATGTTTGCCCACAGGTTCTCTCTGTGACTGGCAGTGCCCTCGCCGCGGCAGAAGCTTTGGCAGTGACACCCATTTCCGGACTTTGCCATTTTCAGGCGGAAGTAGAGATCCGGAACCCGGGAGGAAATGCATTTATGCAGACACGTGACATGTCACGGTACTGTGGGACTCGCAGCTTGGGATTTCGACCAGTGCAATACCCACTAAAACCCCCCACGGTTGCGTGGGACTCGAACCCACGACCGTAAGCGTTACCACACTTACGGCAGCCGGTCTTTCCCGGCTAGGACTCATGGCATACCCGCTCGACCATTCGTCCCCTAAGTAAGTATCTTTCACAGCCGCGTTTCCAGCTATCTAAGTACAAAACACTGGAGCGCTCCTAGTCTGAAATTGTTGGCGGGGTTCGACCCGGACCTCGGTTTTGTCACGGCTGTAACATCATGTGCATTTCCCCACGCCCCAATGGGGCATGACACGTATGCGCTTCGGTGCTGTGGTACGCAGCGACGACCCACTGTGAAGGCTTCGCAAGCCTAGAGAAGTATTGAAAGACTGCCCAGCCCATAGATAGACATAATTCAGTGCTATTTCACGCTTTAGGACCATAACCATCAAGTAATATTGTGTTCATGGAATAAGTATAGTATCTTCGGCATACGTACTGGTTATGACCCCGCCCAAAGCCCCAGATGCTTCACAATGGTAGATATTAGCCCCGGCAAGTGTAAATGTGGGGTTCCGAGCCCTTTATCCAACAAGCTCCATATTGGGCTCAAGTTGGACCGCCAACTTTTCCGAACGACGTGTCATTTCCTTATCCGACCGTGTGAACTGGCACGTGTGTCACAGAATCCGAGGTCTTGGATGACAGGCGCCATCAAGTTCAGACTCTATATACTGTAGTATTTCGGTCAATTCTCCCGGCTTGTGACCTGTGACACCTCGGAACGAAATATGAAGTTCGTCAATGGGCCAGAAAGAACGTGACACCCCAAGAATATTCGTCAATGCCTCGAGAATGTCTCCTTTCTTATTTTAATCTACTGCACTGCGCTTAAGGCTCCAACCCTTTCCGTTTGTAAACGTTTATACACCGTTTTTGTTTCCGTTTTGTTTGCCAGGGTGCGGAAACAGTTTATAAACAGTTTATATCTTGGGGGCAGTTAGCAGTCTTCCACCGCAGTAAATGAGGTCAAAAAAAGGCGATATCACTGGGTTTATATCACAACACCATTGACAATGCCATCAGAATGCTTTCTCTTCGATACCTGAGGTTACGGACCTCAGTCGTTCGCGTTGTGGTAGTTGTTCCAAATAAGGAAATACCCCCACTTGGTCCTGGATGTGCTGGTACGTCCGAATTCTGCCTCGGAGCATCATTCAGGATGTTCAAATAGAATGAAAGCAATCGATTCGAGGCATTAGCGATACAGCTTGAGGGAATTGAATTTCTGAGCCCTGAAAACAGTTTGTAAACGGTTTTAAACCATTTCCGTTTTGTTTGCCAGATTCCACAAACGAAAACGAAATGGTTGGAGCCTTAACTGCGCTCCAGAATGCAACATAATATAGAAGTAGACGGAATTTATCTTCAATAATCTAACCGGTACACGGCGAAATTGGCCAAGACATAGCCGCGGTAGGTACTAATGAAGCCGGGAAACGGAGCAAAATGTCAGAAACCGGCATTTCGGGGGATATGCCCGGTATTCTGCCACAGAAGCGCGTCGAATGGCGTGCCGAGAAAAAATTGTATTTTTTCGCAGATTTTGGGACTTTTTTGTCACATTCGTTCAAGGTCTCGGTGACCTGTGACACGTACGAAAAAATTCGTCAATTTGGGGGCCTGTGACGCGTGACAGGCGAATTGATCGAAATAGTACAGTAATAGATTTATCGACTATCATAAATCTTGTAGAGTCTGACTTGGTGAGACTAGAGCGCTCCGAAAAAAAATTCACACAACGGTTTTGACAGCTCCTGCCTAATTCGGCCAGCCCGCTCCACTCTCTCCAACGACACTCGCCCTTTCGTCACTGCTCCTGGAACGTCTCTCTCGCCTACCATGCCCTACAATACCTTCCGCTACATCCCTCCTGCACACAAGCGGCTCATGATTACCATGGCCGCCAATGGGATGTCCAATCAAGAAATTGCATAGGCTGCAACACGAGGTCGCCCCGCCCTGACGCGCCAGCCGTCGACGCAATGGATCCGGCAGTGCCTACCTCATATGGTAATTGACGTCATCGCATCAATGGGAACTTTTTTTCGGAGCGCTCCAGTGTTTTGTAGATAGCTGTCACGCTAAAACAACTTTAAGTACATAATACAGGGCTCCTCTAAATTCTGTAATTGGGGAGCTTGCTCCCCCTCTTGTCAGAGCCGACACCAAATGGTGATGAGGCTGTGCTGAAGCGTTGATGGGTATCGTAAATCAGCATGTGCCGCGAGGGTACATTATTCCTTTATCGGGAAATTTGATTGCGCATCGAGCAATCCCAATATAGCAATGCCTTGACCAGCAGCAGTGTTTGACGTGAAGGAGACTCCAGAAGCTCTTGAATCTCACTCACAGTGATTTTATAGTCAATCTGACCACATTCCCGCTAAAAGGTCGCTCAATAGCGGCAGGAGGTAAGGACTTCCAAATACAGTAAACATCCGCGTGATCAATGATGGGCAAGCAAGATTTCCTTTCCTTTACCTCGAGCATGGTGTAGAACCTCAGTCAAGTGCATCAGAGTACTGTAGGATTATACATGCAAGGTTTCCAAGCCAAAATTCGTTGAATCAAGGGCTGCAAAGCAGTTTGATGGCTGACCAAAAAAGGAATTCCCTAATTGAGAAGGGTGGGGGGTCCGCCATTTCGCTGAGAAAAAAACTTCGACCCTTAATGTAGATTTCGCGGATCGGTTCCCCCTTGAATGGAGACATCCGTCTCACCCTCACGGGAGTCGACGAGGTAGAGGTCCTTCGGGACAATCTCGACGGCTGGCTGCCGGCATTCTCTAGTCTGCTCCAGGCTCGCTCTCCATCCGCATCGTGTGCCTACTGACTTTGAAGTTGGTAATGGCACGGTGCAGACAATGACTCATGGGAGAACGACATTTTGGAGCTACCAGCGAGCAGGTTCGTAGGACCAAGAAATTCTCATCACTCGTTCTTCACTTCAACGACTTGGATGTGGCGAACTATTTCATTACGAATAAGCTCGCCCTCCATGGTCACCTTCATCGCACCGAGAAATACTGCCCGCAGCCCCTCCAATGCCTCAACTGCTACCGGTTCGGACACATTGCTGCGCAGTGTAAACGCTCTGCTGTTTGCGGCACCTGCGCCTCCGACCACGCCACTTCCAACTGCCACTGCCCCCGTAAGACTCCCTGCCGTACCAACTCCACTGGATGCTCCCATATCGTGCTCAAATGCGCCCTCCAGGGATGCGGCGGGCAGCACCGATCCACTGATCCTGCATGTCCCGTCCGTCAGTCGATTCTTCGTCGCATCCGAGTCGCAGCCGAGCACCATGCATCGGGGCCGTTCTTCCGTGCGGAATAACTCTCCCAATGCCAATCCCTGCTCCCTCCTCTTGCCTTCCCACCCTCATCTATATTCAATTTTCCTGCTCGCCCTCACCCCCGGGATTACTCTCACTAAACCCACGAAAACCACTCCCACCTATATACAATCAATAGTAGAAATCTCATGTTTAGAGTAGCATCATACGCCATAAAAATGGAACTTTATTATTATTATTATTTAGTCGTAACAACCAAGTAACAACATGTCACAAGTATATGTCACCTCCTGTCACCTTGGCATTGCCAATCTCGGGTTTCTATGGGTTCCTCAAAGGGACAAGAGTAGTTGCATATAGTATATTAGAGACTTTGCGGTAGCCACCGGTGGCTATCGGTAGCTCCTCGTGTGCAATAGTTTATGAGCCTCCGGCTCAAGGTAGCCACCACTGCATCCTGTCAATAGGACGTACAAATGGTGGCTAATCCACCCACAGGCTGTCATCCGGTCCAGAGAAAAATTAGCCACCAATAGCCACCAGTGGCTACCGCAAAGCCTCTATTGCTTCTCGGTATCTTCCGCCCTCGTTGACAGGAATAGCAGCGGCTACTCTATTAGGAGGATTTGGGACGTGGATTTATCGGACTGTATATGTCGCAAATTTATTTATTTTGTTATCGTGCCCGACCACCCGACCATGCCCGATAATACCCCGACAGGGCCCGACCGGGATGCTATCGGGGTGCGGTCAGGTAACATAAGCCCACCCGCCACAAAGTGGTCGACAAAGCAACGGTTAAGATTTTTAATTGCATACATGGCCTATAGCATTGAGCACGCGTAAAAACATATCACCGTCGACTACATCCACAAGATAATGAAAGTTGCGACGCGAGTTTGATGGTCCCTGAGCATGAGCCAACAATGCACCTCGGATGACAAAGTCCATGAGGAGGAAAGTCAAGTCTACCTCCTCCTCGAACACAACACAGCCGTCCCACGAAGTTTTCGGCCGCCACTTGTTGGGCTTCATATTTTGCACAACAGCAAGATCCACAACACGACCTGAGGGCAGCTGGCAGCGAACGAGGGATCGCAATCGAGCACATGCGACGCCCGGTTGATCAGAGTTGAAAAGGACACAATCGTACCGAGGCCCAGAATTGTACCAGTTACTTTTGCAGCGCAAAATATCCTCAGCATTGGTCCAGTCATCCTTTGACTGATACGCAATGTAAACACATTGAAATATCTCGATCTGTATGTGCGATAAGTTTGCGCAAGGAAAAAGAGAAAGAAACACTTGCCATGATCGTGTCCTCGTAAGTCAGATATTCGTCGGGAAATTGCGAGTGCAGAAATTCTCGAAGACGAGGATCAAGAGCACGGTATATGGGATTATTTCCCCCATGTAAATCCTCGTAACTGCGGCTGTCGCCATACTGCAGTGGCGAGCCAAAAATCCACTGGTTCTCCCCATTTGCGGGCGGGATCCGTGATTTCGGGACACGCCGTGCGGAGCCTTGTTTGAACTGAGCAACATCGGCTTTTTGATTTGTGGCATCGGTGTCGCTGCTGGCGTCTGACAATTCAGCCGTTTGCGAAGCGCGCCTGAAAAAATCGTCAATCAACAGGTGCGTCCGAGCGACAACCTCTTGATCCTCGTCGCGAATAGAAATCTGCTTATTCTAAGTGTTTTCATTGGAGTAAGATTCAACATTAGCTCACCTGGGCTTCCGTGTTGCGCTTATTTGTCTGGCCATAGTGTTGTTTGACTTCTTGGTGTATTCCCTCCCCCGTTCGAGTGGTACCGTTGCGCAGCACACCCTTCAAACGAACATCATCGAGGGCGTGTATAAGATAGTGTTGTTTCGGAAACTTGAAGTTCTTGTCGTAGTCCTCGGAAACGCGCTTCAGATAGAACTAGTCAGCAACTCGAGCTTAATGTAAAATGGTGGCCGTACCTTGCACCATTTTTCGTAGTCTTCTATGCATTGTTGAACGACAAGCTGTCGACTCGTCGTCATCACGCGTAAGCCAAGCAACATTCGACACTTCAACAGGGCTCGGATGCACGGTATCAGCGTCGATTTTGGGGGGAGAATCTCGCAGAGAATGTAAACAATACACTAAGAGGAAAGGGTTTCTCAGCATCTCCTTGAATTTCGTAGACAAACAATTGCCCAAACAAAACTCTGACCTTGAGAATATCGAGATGAGTTTGGCCGTCAGTGAAATCTTTCGTAGCCAAGTCGTTGATATGTTTGAGATTTCGCCAGCGAGAGAATTTTGCCATTCTATGACGGAAGTTAATTGAGTATCTACGCGGATCGGGAACATACCGTTTGGTGACTTCGGCAAGCAGACCGAGTTTCTCGAGGAGATCTAACGTTAGCGACCACAGGTGGTGTCCCCACTTGCCTGCCTCGAGAAAATGGAGGAGATCATAAATGAACGAAAGGTACGGGTCAGAGAAACGGATGTTCCACATGAAATGCTGAATAAATCAGTATCTAGACAAGCTTTCCAAATAAACTCATACCGGTACGTCGTGCAGACCGTGGTCCATCAAGAGCTTATCTCGTTGAGCTGCTGTGGGAGCACACCTGGCTCTTTCAACCACATTCCGCATCGCTTCAGAGCTGCGCAACGGGAAGAACTGATGAAGGCAGTCGAGCATCTCGTGAGAAACGAGACAGCGGGGGCAAGGGTGTTTCGCTCGGTTAGCTCGGCAACAGGTGAAGCTCCACGCCTCCTAAAAATCCAAGGACTCAATTAAGAACCCCGGATAAAGGTTGCGAACCACATCATCACCGCAACGGACAGGTTCCCCAAACCATGACTTTTTCCAGATCGTTTCGAAGAGCTTTTCCATGACTTGCTGGTAGATTTCACGCTTGAATTGATTGAATTCGTAGTTTTGACGCTCCGTACGATTTTTGGAATGACCAGGGTCTTCAACCTAAGAAAATCGAATTCCAAACGAATTCTGCTTTCGCTGAGAGTGAAGAAACACACACCATAATCATGAATCCAATTATGACTCCGCCTCCATTGCCCGATGCGTTTCTGATCTCGGACGGCAGCCAGAGAGCACGGAGCACGATAGGAAACATCTTGACGTGGCTCGTTACAAGACCCTTGTCCAGCCAGATGTGAAGCGGTAGCCAGCAGTGCATGAGTGGATTTGCAATCGTGGCTGGTGCATACGGTACGTGCCAAGAAAAAATCTCCGCAAAAAACTGACAAGTCGGTTCAGTTCAACAAGGCGATGGATAGGCAGCGGACAAATACCTCCAGTCGTCTTCGCAACGATATTGGAGCTGTCTTCGTCGCCCATCTACACCCTCGCGTTGGCGATGCTTTGGACATTCAAGATATGGCGCTCCGTGCTGGGTACGCCGACCTCATTGGCGGGAGAAAGGACGACTCCGGCAAAATAACATTTCATCCATTTGATGCACCGGCCCTGCATAGCGACGGCGCGGACCGCCTCAACGTCGAAACATTCCTGAAAAACAAGCTTGTCATGCATGTATGTATCATGAAATTGTGGCGCGGGTTGTGAAACTTACATTTGCAGGTCGCTGCCGCCGTCATTTATGGGAAGAAAAAACCTATCAAGATGGCGACCAACAAGCCATGCGTTTCCGGGCCCCGTTGCATGCAACAGATGCACAATATTTCGAACTCCACACCAGGCTTTGTTGCCTGCGCAGGTGCTCTTGTGAGTCCGAATACTTTGACAGCCGGCTGACACTTACTTCTATGCGAGACGCTTTGGGCCCTGTCGATGGACGTCGAGCTCAAGAAGAAAGGTCAGCAAACAGGAATCAATTGGTACTCATGCTACGAATCGTACCTGCGTTACCTTCTTGAGGGGCTTCGCAATCGCTCCAAGCCCGTTCTCGCACTTTTCAGAGAGTGGGATGCGGAGCTTTTCCCGGACAGTGAAATGAGTCTTGGGGATGTCAGAGTCACGAATGGCGCTGCCGGTGATGACGAGCTGGATGCTGCGTTGGATGCGATCAGAAATGCCGAGGTCGAGGAGGAGGAGGACGTTGACATGGACAATGCGGGGGATGGCGAGACCGGTAATGGCGAGGAGAGTGGTGATGACCAGTAAATCACTCGAGCAATGCAATTGGAACAAAAAGAATATATTGTTTCGTATGAAAAAAAAAGATTTTAGTCATTACATCTCCTCGTCAAAACCTTTCGCTTTGTTGGGGATGGTGAAGCGATGTTCTCCTTGCCTGAGATGTAAAGCTGGGGGGATTTGGTGCCATAGATTGCAGACCGCACAGATTCTTCAAGCTCCCGACTATTCGCATCCCGTTCCGGAGTGCTGAGACGTAAGGAGCTTTGATGGATGAGGGGCGAGTCGATGCGACTGAGTGGGCTGTCGTTCCCAACACATGCGTCGTGATGGACGCGGAATCGCTTGGGCGGAGGAGTAGTCGGTGGACTGGCGGTTGCACGCCGAGTCACAGATAGTCTGGGCGCGGCTGCCGACGGGATGTAATGAATGAATTGAATTAATGGAAAGTACTATTACGCACCGGGCATACCGCGGATCTCGTCCCGCATGAGCTTCAACTCGCATTCCAGTTGCTTCACCGTGTCCTCCAGCACCAAAATCCGGCCGGATACGTCTTCATTTGTCGACGAGGAGACATTGGGAATCCAGGCATCGCGTTGACGGCGAGCCTTCCGAGATGATTTGGCGCGCTGCGTGGCGGCGATGCGCTCGGGTTCTGAGTCCGAGACGTGTGAGATGTCTGAGGACGAGCGACGAAGGGTAGCAGAGGTAGGAGACATGAAGGTGGTGTATAGGGAGTCGGTGAGTGTCCATGGCAGCCGTCAGACCGTGTCATTTGTTTGGTCGTGCTTGGCTGTGGAGCTGACCTCATATGTTGGAGTTCACTTCCTCAACCAATAATGCGCGCGTGGCCGAACGGTAAGGGCTGCGTTTTGTCTTGTACTCCACGCCGGTTCAACTCTGACTGCTCACGATTGTTACACAGACTCAATACAATTTATTAGACTCTACTTCAACTCAAGTTCAAAGTTCAATCATCATTACAACTTATCACTTCAAAGTCAAGTACTACAAACCTGCTTGCAACCAAGCGACTTCGGACTGAATGAATAGAATTTTCTTGTTTTTCATTAGTTCTGGAGTAGTTGGAGATCGTGCCCGAAAAGACATCATCGGGCTGTCAGGCTGTCGGGTACGATATGCCCCGATCGTTTCCGAGCCCCTTCGATGAGGCGGCTGTCAGGCTGACGACCTGAAGCTCCCCGATAACAAACGACCGCGGACGACCGTCGCCGGTAACAGGAAAAAGAAATTTGCGACATACAGTCGGATATCTCATAATGCATGAGGTCAAAATGCATAAACCTCATTATGCATCGACTTTTGGTGTCCACCGACTTGGTAGGCTGGGATTTTATGCATTATCCTCATATTGCCCATTGCATAGGGTGAAGAGTGCATTTATGCATTTTGAAATTGCAAAAATCGTACAATTTGGTGAATTTTACCGCTCTCAGGACCAATTTAGACATGTTCCGCACCCTGAATACACAGCTGTGTCATTTTTACCCCAAAATTTAGCCAAGTTCCTTGATCTGCTGGTTATTACAGCTAATTTTGACAGGCTCCCGGCAACTTCCAAGTGATTCGGTGTTCGCCGGACTACCATATATAGTATTTTCGTGACAATGTCACGCATGTCACCTAGTGTGACATTATGCAGAAATGCGTATTGCTCATAATTCATAGGGTTTGGGGGTCCACGGGCCTTATGCATTATGAGCTATCCGACTGTATATGTAGGTGTTGGTAGGGTACTATGCATATATTTATTAAGTAGGTGAGGCACTAACCGCCCGAATGGGTGGTGAAGCAGAAACAGCCCGGCTGAACAACAGCTCGGTGTAACGCTGCGCGACTTGGCGAACCCAAAGCCGACTTTGGAGCGGATTGCTTGGGAGCGCGATGCTCGGAACCAAGAGAAGCTTCTGAAGAAGAAATAGAAGGGGAAGACTCACTATCTTCTGCATGTTCCTCGACGGTAACACGATTGTTCCGAGTAGTAGCCCGAGTAACATAAAGAGAACGTCCGCTTCCACGAGTAAATTGAGCCATTGCGTCGACATGAGAGAGTACAAGAAAAGAAGCAAGAGTTGAGACAGGAGATGAGACAAGAGAAAAGCTTTGGTGAGAGAGTCGTCGTCGAAGTCGGTAGCGGCGGTTACAGGTAACCAGAGCAAGCGGCGACGAAGAGCAAAGATACTAGTTAAGAGTCAAAAATATGTGACGAAAGATTACCGTTAAGTAATGGTTTCGGCACACGAAAGATTTGTTGAGAGCTGGTGGCGAACAAAGTGACTGTGTTAAGTTCTAGATTCACCAAAGTCTTAATACAAAGTACATCACAGTATTTAAAGTAAACTAAGAAACGAGACAAAGCGGAATGAAGTCATACATGAGCGCAAGGTAATGGACGGAACGGGAGGTGGATAGTAGTAGTAGTTACTAATAGTACGTCTAAGTCAAACACGGTCACGAGATAACAGAGAAAAATACTAGTGTTACAAGCTTTGGTGACCGGCAAGTGGCTGTGATCAAATGTCTGTTCGCCATCGGTCCCGTCTGCAGCCTCAGGCGTCAACATTTTGGAGTAACTTTGAGCGTATAATCTCTAGTCATTAGCAATCTCCAGGGAATGTTCCGGCCAGATTTTTTGTTTTTGCCCTTGTTGCTTTGGAAATGAATATTTCCCTCTGACACAGCCATTTCCCTGCCATTTCCGCGATTCTGTTCCGGGTCCATTGGGGAAGTTTTTGCGAGCGAAGCGAGCAAATCTACCCTTCACGTGACCGGCTGGGGGCTGAGCTAGGCTGCAAACAAGGACAACGCGTACGGATGGTGGCTGACAGGTGTTCAAAGATTAGAAAACCCACTCAAACTCATTCATTTCTGGCCTGAGGCGAAGGAAAATTGACCCACAAACTCTCCCAGTTGAAGGGCATCTGCTGATACCAAATTCTAAGCAAATGACGCCGGAATGATTGAGTTTGGAATTGCCTGCTTGACCAAGTCATGCTGACACACTTTCGGATCACGTATCCGAAGCTTCGCGAGCAGTTCTCGCCTCGGCGGATCCATGTTAAAAAATCGACGCGGAACATTCCCGAGAGATTTAGTTCAGGACTCATTTGCAATTTGTTTTAGATTTTTAGCGTCACTGTGGAGGGCGGGGGACTAAGCACCCCGCAGCGTTGGTATTGACCCAACAGTGTCGCGAGCACGTGATCAATACGTGTTCGCATCGTAATAATCTCTCCTCTTTCTCCCTCTTTTTTTCTCTTTTTCTGCAACTTGAAAACTTGATTAATTCTCCGTAACCACAGACATGGTACATAAGCCGATTTCAGGTGCTGGATGTATGTAAACAGATTACTGACCATCACCAAGACCAAAAATAATTGATGTTTGGCTGACGAGCCGCCGGTTCGTGTGGCGGCTCACCGCAAAGCCTCTATTGAGGGATATCACCGAGCTGGTTTATATAGAGCATCTGTCTACGAGAGACTACCCCGCGCATATGGATAATTCAAGCATCGGATTCAGCTCTCCGGCGCCGCTCAAGCGCCGCTACTTATATATGAGACAAAGACAAACCATCGCTCTCAGAGCATGGACATGGACGCCGCACTTTCCATTATGATTGGCATTGCATTTCGAGCCATTATCGACGTCTGTACATGTCCCAATGGAGCATTGTCCGCAAATGTGGTTGGTCTCTGGGAAAGCATAGTCCTCCTCCATTTCACTTCGAAGAACACCAGGGCTTCGGGCCCATGGCCATATCTGGCTTGTGGGGTACGCGTTTTTGGAGACTTGCTAATGACGCAAAGTATATTCAAATTAGCGGTCGTCTTCCTGTGGATCACAATAACGCTATTAATTTTTGAGGCTGTGCCCGTCGATTGCCAGATGTGAGCCCCAGATCGTTTTCCTTATTTATTTCTGTAACGTTATACTATAATTTCCCTAGTAATATAAGAGTCAAAAATCCCCTCCGTCTGGATGTCCGATTTGGCACCTCAAATTCATCGGAAGTACTCGGAGAGCCTTTGTGGTCGCTTTCGCCGTCATATGTTCTGCCCAGTAAATCCCCCTCGACGCCCCCGGGCCTCGAACGTACTATTCCTGCTTACCCGACGGACTTCACTCACGTGAAGTAGTCAGGAAGCGGGTAGAGGCTCTTAAGTCGGATATTGAATTGCTGGAAGCTCAGTGGAAGCCCGGCGGGGGTGTTGAATCCTTCCTGCAGCGATTCTCAATTCAACGCAGACGACAGCAGCTTGTACCACTCATTCTCCAAAGTGTGTGTCTTTCCACCACTTAGTCGACATGCGGTGATTAAAATGATAGTGAACAACATTGATGCTGAACTTGAAGAGTTCGAGATTGCTGGTTTGACAGCTCAGGAAGCAATCGCTGAGACTGCGGCACGCATGGAAGTCCTGAGGACACAGATGCATGTAGATAGCGCCACAAACGGAGAGGGAAACCGCAATATCTTACCTTGCAGAGGGCATTGAGGGACGGATAGTGAAGCAGAGCCTCTTAGCGGCGTTGACGGAGAACGGGTGCGTGCTATGCACTGAACATACTCGTATATTGACCATCGTAGAATACGGTGGTCGGAGGACTCTGTTCGCTCCCACATCATCCGCGTTTTTCTATTGTGACGCATTTCACTCCAGGTGTAGATAAGCCGCTCTGGCTGATTGAGGGGTTCTGTGCGTTAAACAAACTGTAACTTACAAGGTTAGGGAAAAAAAAATCACAATTTCTGAGATGGTGTTATCTGCGGCCGCTGTATCGCAGTGGATTACAAAGGCCACCCCGCGCGCGGCCGTGAGGTTGCCCGGGTCGGGGGATACCTCAATCCGCAGATTCTCTAGTATAGAGTGAACAACTAGAGTATCTTCAGAAAAACGTCGAGCATACACGAGTACTGGGGAGGCTGAAACGAGCTTAAGCTTGCATATACGTCCTATACACACCCATCACACACCCGTGTTAACCCTGCTTTTAGTCGAGGGCCACAGAGGCACACTGGACCGAACGGAAAGTTGTCAATAGGCAAGTACCTTGAAATAAGTTGGAGTCAAAACTTCACCGATGTCCTTCTCGGAGAATCGTTCAGATCAGAAGCATGGCGTGAACAGGGACAGTGTAACGGCGTCACATTATAAAATTGAATCGTCAGAACGCGTTCCCGCAGCAAAGCAATCAGACGTACTGGTCAAGCTTACAAGTCCTGCAAACAATGAGACAGTAAAGTTCGCGTCGAAGTAAAATAAAACACCCACAGCACAACACGGGGAGACGTCAGCATATAAATTAGCACAAAACACAACCAGCGTAGACTCGTTACCAGTCTGCTACGCGAGGCCGACAATTGTGGCAAGCACGTCGGGCGTAGCAGACTGGTACTTCTCGGGACAAGCCAAAGGGCTGTCGCGGAGTTTGAAAATCTTGAGTGGTGCCGGTCATTCGCCGATTGATGCAACTATGTGACAGTATGTGACCCAGCCATTTCTCGACTGTCATTTCCTCTACCTCTTGTGTTGAAAATACTGAAGTAAATACCTGAATATACAGTCACCAAGCCTAGTGCTGCCGCAAGGTGGAGGCCCTCAGAGGCGAGGTGACCTCACCTTGACTCCATTACTTTGTATGGTAATCGAGGTGATGGCGCCTCGATACTATTCTCGGAGACATCATTTTGTTGTTACGCAAACGCGCGTGACAGTCTGTGACACTCGCGTCACGGTTTACTTTCTACTCCTGATTTGACCCTCTCTCGCATTCAATGTGCTGGGATTCCGATGAATATTGTGTAACCACTCTTAAGGAAGACAAACCTACGCGTTATGTATTGAGCTCAATGGATGCATATTTGTTGATTTTGACTTGCATGTAGAATTCAAGTTCAGAGGACTTTTCAAATGTTCTGGGCTCGAAATTAGTCTCAAAAAAGTGTGTTCTGTACTGTTGAATTAAAAAATGCGCTTTTACCGCTCATTCCATACAGCTGGTCCGTAAACTCATCTGTGGGTAAGTTGATCACTGTAAAGCCCATTTGCTCACAATCCTACCGAAACGGGGAAGGGTTGTTCAGCATTTGTGTCTACATATAACTTCAGCAATTATAGTAGCTTTATGTAGCATTTTAAGCCATGATAGCCGTGTATCATTCAATCTATACTGCTCTTTTCCTATAAAACACTTTAATCATATGTAGCTCAATCATGAGTCCCAAACAACTTTTCGCTTCGCAAAAGCAATACATTCTATATTGTGTAACATATTAGACCCCTTTCCCCCACTCTACAGGGCCTCAATGAACAAAACCATGTAGAAAGAGTGAAGTTCGAGTCCGTGCGACAGAGAATTTCCAAATATGGATGACCTCGGCCGTCACCTTGAGGCAAGGTGATGTCACCTCAAGGCGCACCAAGGTTGATGGCCCATCACCTTGAGGTGCCTCGACCTCACCTTGCGGCAGCACTAACCAAGCCAGACTCCACATAGTCAATAAATCTATTATATAGAGAGGCCCCGGGAAGCTCCACCAAAGGGTTGTCCCCAAAATTTCCGGATTTTGGCCTCAAAAACCCAATTTTTTAGGACCCGACGGCGAGATGCCTCGAGGGTCTAGCGAGGGAGAATCCAAAGTTAATTAAAGACGCTACTAGGAATACATTACAGCGCACCTAGTGAGGGAGAATCCAAAGAGAAGAAAGGCTAAGGATTCCCACGCTAGGTGTGGCAAACAATCAGGAAAATTTGGTTTTGAGCCATAGACCGTCATAGAAAGGGGCCCACTATGGGGTGCTCTGTATCGCTCTGACGCGCTATGGCGCACTTTGAGCTAGGCCCCTCCACTATGAGTGTCTATGAAGCGCTATGATATTCTCTGAGGTTCAGCGCGGTCAATGGTCACTTTAGCAAGTTGCCAAGGAGGACACAGGAGCACTTGAGCACAGATAACATAGCGGGGAGCAGTGGAAGCCAAGCCTAGTGAGGGTGCAAACTCGCAAGTCCGAGGTCGAGAAATCTCTGAAAAAAAGACCAAGTCCGAATGGTCACGTGTGCGTGTGCGTGAGATCTTGATCAAACCAAACATCGTACGACTTTTTTCTGCCTTTTCCTTCCATAGCCTTCCATCTCCTCCAGTCTCCCCCCGAATCCCCGCCGCCATTGCATTGAGCTCACCTGCTATCATGATTATTCAAGCTCTTCAAATATCCCCAAGTCTTCCTTCTTCGTCACATCGGTGACATTGCTGTCCTCGATGGCAGCAGTTAACTGCGTCTACTATACATCCCCGGTGTGTGTTCCCCCTCTAGTCAGGCTATACTGGCTAATTCGATGAGCGGTCAGCCTCCCTTTACACCCTTATCTCCTCCGCAATTGTCCGCCCTTGGCATCGGCGTCAACTTTCTCTGGTCGTTCCCCGTACTTGATGCCCGCTCAATCCCACCTCAAGCCCTTCTATCAAGCTTTCGCTCGTGTACCGCCGTCCCCGTCTGTACTGCCCACGCCTCTTCCATCGTCCAAAGCAACAGTCTACGCCTCTCCAGCGCTCGCATTATTCCCTCCACTGTGCAGTACCGCCCACGCAGTCGTGCGGCGGATGCTATACGGGCGGCAACGTGTCGACGCGGACACCTAGCTCTACCTCAGTCACTGCAAGAACTATCGGCCGGTCTTTTATGAATGCTATGACCTTACTACAAGTGCTTCTTCAAAGCATCAAGTATTTCTTCACTTCAATCCCGCCGCTCATCGCTGATTGGCGCGCTCCCTGCGGATTACCACCTGGCCTTGCTCGTTTGAATTAACACTTCATCAACGTTACCTTCACCTGGCGCCGCTTTACCCCCCCTCTGCCTCGTTTTCTCTTCGCGACCGCTAACCCAGGCGTATCAAATTGCTCTCTTATGCCCTCCCCCTCCCCTCAAAATTTTCTCGATATGTCTTTCGCAAGCAACGCTCTCCGAATTTGCAAACGGAGACCTTAAAATCAAGCAACCGCGTAGCGCCTCGCTTCACCGCCAATCATTCCCAGCCCCTTCGCCTCATTCCCCGCTCTTTCTATCTGCCGCAATCTATGGTGCGCTCGGCCTAAACACCACCAAATAGGTCCCATCATTGATGGGATCATTGATGTCTCAAATCGACCGAAGGAAAAAATTTAAATTTAAATTGTATTTTTTGCTGCACAATTGGGGCCAGGCAGAGTTAAAACATACCAGGAAACCTCAATTGGTGTAGCAGCGAGGTCACAGAGGTCTCTGAGAGCATATAAAATGAGGGAGTAGATCAGTGGTGACCTAAATTAGGCATGTTCCGTAAGCTCACATGACTGATTGATTGATTGCATCACTGATGTCTCAAATCGGCCCCGCGGAAAAAGTATTTATTGTGAGTTTTGAGCGGATGAAGAATCCCTCTTGAGGGATTGTACTACTATCTAATCGGAGTGTTTTGGCCAGAGGATCAGTCGTGGGAAGGTTTTGATCAGGTGAAATAAATTTCGTTCTTGTTTGGTGGTGTTTAGGCCGAGCGCACCATACACTCCCTTTGCTCTGGTGATGAACGGCCGGTTATATACGTGTATTACTTACATATTCTCATCGCAATATATGATTTTTTTTTTGTATTTTACTGTGTGTGCTTCGACCTACTTTGACGACTTCGAGCACTATAAGCGCTATGACTTTGGCTACTTTGACCTACTATGGGTGTCTATGTGGCCGACAACACCCCACCCACCTTTTTATGTGGCTCAGTCCTCTGCTATGACGACTTTGACGTCTATGGGGTGCTTTTGGGGTCTATGGGGGTCTTTGGCGCAATTTCAGTTTTTCCTGTACTAACTAATTCCCACAAGGCCGGGTCAACCGGCAATAGTCCCTGGCCCGATCACATGCTAAGTCCCACCTTGATGACGTAGTTGGACTGGGATCTTGTGTACCCAAAAGTAGAACTCTGTCATAGTTTGATGGAGCTCCACAGGAATAATGTAATGGGACTTGGGCAGAAGTAGGCTAGATACCTATGCTGTGGGTGTCGAGAGGAAAAAATATTAATTCCCAAAAAAGGAAAGAAGGAGGGAGAGGAGAGGAGAGAAAAGAGAGAATCTCATTGTTTCTTGTGGCTCAAACTCGGTGCATTTGGTGGTTGTTCTCAATGTATGAAGATGTCCAATTTTGCTATTTTTTTTCCGGCGCCTGCGGCGCGCAATGCGTTATGTGGCCTGTCGGCCACGTAAAGGACAGATATTCGTGTGAAACTGCCGTTTTGAGCTCTATCCACCGGGTAAGAGCTGTTCACCGGGTCCGGTCGCGTGGTTGATCTGGATACCTCTGCCCCCAATTGGTTTTTTCCGCGGCCGGCACGTCATTTCCGATGGCAAGCAAACACAAAGCGCTATGTCACGACTGTGACCAAACCGCAAACTTGGCTTGTTCAACTATCAAAACGGGTGCCTCGCGCCTGCTTTCAAGCAATTGCCTTCGGGCTTAAGCTCACCAGATTGTCTCTCGTGAAAATCCGACCATTTACGAGGTAAAAACAGCTCAAAAGCTTTGGGAATCGAGTGCAGCATTTAATTTTCAACTTCAAGTTGACTTCTTGTTGAGTTCTTCTGGAAATGCAATTAATAAATGACCTGTGCTATTCTTTTCTGTTGGAGATTCTCATAACCGCAACACTTCTCAGTCACTGTAATTGCTGTTGTTTGATATCCTGTCTCCCGGCCGAATCTCAACATCAATACAATTTATTTTATTTGACTGCTCGGCAGCTGCACTTGCAACTCATTTGTTGTAGTAAATACCCCTCGCTATTAAAGTCTTACCTTTGACTGCCATCTTATTGAATGTCTATCTGGCGAAGCAAGCTTGATTCTGACCTTGAAGCGGCAAAATCAGCATCTCGGTCTTCTCGGGGAGCACCAAACGTCCCAAAACCCGTTCCGAATTTGAACCACATTTAAATCAAGGCACTCACTGGATACTACTGGTTATTTTCCGGTGCGCTTCCTTACCACTAAACTCAGTGGAACATTTGTTGGACTGAACATTGGTCTGGATGCTAAATTGGTCATGAACTAACATTCAGATTGTTGATAGCAAGCAAAGCAGAGCATTCAAGTTATGCACATATGCAAAAGACAGGTTCTGCAATTGTTCTGCTCACTACAAGTTGATACATACAGGATTCTGAAGTTGAATGCAGTTTAGCACTTTCCCGGCTTCACATTGACCCCGCCGGGGAACACTGATTTTTTTTTTCAAATACATCCTCAAGTACCTCTACTCTTTTTATCCTCAGCCTATCTGCAAATTCCGGCTGCTGAACTGTGAAGCTTTGAACACGAAAGTCCAGCAGCAATGATACCCATCGCGGAACAACCCGATTAGGCGATCTTGTAGTCCATTTTTAAGATCAACGGCGTGCAAGGAGTAGAATTTGGATTATGTAATCACGTTTCCGTCCGTTTACACAGTATCTAGAGCTCGAATTTGTCCTGGAGCGTTTAAATAGGGAGTTAGGAGCCTATTCGGCGCTTGAAACTAGCCAGAATTATAACAAGGTGCTGCGGAAAGTGGTTGAAAAAATGCGTTACAAATCTGTCACAGATGTCACAAGGCAGAGCAAGGGCTCGGTGCGTAGACCCAGAAGATGCATTTTACTGCAAATTTTTTTCTCGGAAGGTATATATGCCTCCATAGATTGTCTCTAGTCAAAATAATAGTGTATATGGGCCTGAGGGAGGGCGCTATGAGAAAAGTGAACTATTTTGCCGTAAGAAACACAGCCACAAAGATTATATAATAAGATTTTACCGTTGACACGCCCATGAACTTAAAAACAGACTTCAACACATCGAGGTACGAGATCAACAGTGTTGAAGTCTGGCTATGAGAGACTAGCGATCTTGACTTGTCGGCGAAGAGGCTGCAAACTATTGTAGCCCCTTCACGCACTCTTCTCCCACCCTGCCTGGTGTCGCCTTCGACCACACACCCCCCTCTCTTCCCATCTCCTCGTCGAGTTCTGCCCCAGCACCCCGGCCACTTCTGTACCACCCTCTCCTCCTCACCTCCTCTCCGCTGTACGGGCACGGCCATTCTAGACGCACGGCGCAGCGCAGACGTATTCTTACGTCCGGCATTGCATGTGCGTCTTGAATGGGTCGTTTGTCCTGCCTCCGTCTTCTCCGACTTCTACCACCCTCCCTCTGCATATTGTCGCTGTCCCGCCGCCGCCGCTACCCTTCAATTCGTCACCCCACGTCAACGCCTTGGTGCTGCCGCTGTCATCACTGTTCATATCTGCCGCCGCTATTTCACTGCTTCAAACATCACCAATACATCAACTCGATGACCAACAAGATGTATTCAACTACTTTGTAAACAATATCTGCTTGTTCTTCGCCTGCCCATTCCATGCAAAACCAAACTTGGTGCATACACCTTTTGTAAGTTCGTTCTGGTCCAACTGCGAAACGGGTACGCAACGTCTCACCTCTTGGATAGTGAACCTCTTGGATAGTGATAACTGTACGTGTAGCAGTTAAATTTACGCCGTTGAACTGGAGTTGCGCGGCATTTGGCGAAATTAGACCTCGAGCAGCCGGATGTTTATTATCGTCGGTAAGGAGGAGAACCTGGGTGCCAGGCGCGAGTGCGCTATCGGTGAAGGGATTCACAGGGAGAGGGGTTTTATTGATCTCCTCGTAGAGAAGTAATGAAGCGTATGCATCCCGAGCTGCATATTCCAATTGAGCCTGGGTGAGCTCGTCGTCTGACCAGTTGCTACTGATGCGCTCCGAGTCGGGTTTGGGAAGACATTGGTGAAGAAGACAGGCAACGAGGTCGGCAAGCGACATGGTCGCCTTTTTGATAAGGAATCGGTCTTTCGCGAACTTTGCAAGATCTAGTGCGCCATGAAAGTTATCAGGCGAATAGCCAGCTGCGACTGCAAGCTGACTCAGATCTCCGCTGACTTGGCCAGCCTTTATGACCCGGGAGTGGCGGAGAAGGTTTACCAATTCCTGCGGCAGCTTATGACGGCTGAGCATTTCTCCAATCTAAGGCAAGTATAATTAATATCCAGTACTGAATTCGAGTCAGACCACTCACCCGTAGTATAAAGACAGAATCTTTATAGGCAATCTGAATTACCGCTGGAGGGCTACGACCGCCAAACTGACCATACTGTGTTATCTCCACATTCCACTCCGAATCAAAACCAATAACAATGTATCCATTAATCGGAACATCATCCAGAATAGCATGCATTGCATTGTTGATCGTAGTTTCGGAGTCCAGTATTTGAGGGTTACGAACAAAGTCGGGAGTGGTGAGAATAGGTAGATGGGAATATTTGTCAACGGGTACGACCGCCTCTCTGAGCGAAGGAAAGATTTTCTCTAGCATGGCTTTGTCCACCATGTTGTCGGTGTAGAAAACCTCTGGTAGGTCATGACCGTAAACGGTGAGATCATCAGCCAGCCGACGGAGAGCATCGTCAAATTGCGAGTGTGATTTGGTCGCTACAAAGACGCACACCCGAATCTCGCCTTTTTCATTCGTGACGGCGAGGAGAGCGGTGAAGATGGGAACACCGTCTACTGTAAAAACATGTTTCGCTAACTAGATAGTTGCTGTCAGAAAGAGAAGACTGTATATGAATTCACGGCATACCTTATGACTATGATCAATTGCACAAACCCGCGCCGAAAGCATGGCAGTATGTTGGTTGAGAACATCACGGTGCGACTCGATAAAAGTATCATATACATCGCGGAGCCATTGGCCACTTGGTACAAACCCATGATAGCCTTGAGCAGTCCGATCTTGGAACACAGGGAAAGGTGTGTATGTCTGCTCCGGTAAGGACATCTGCTGAAGTTTTGTGCGTAGATATTGTAAGCGCAGCTCATCGTAGCGGCGCAGGTGCTGCATCCGAAAAAGGTCTGACAATCCGCTCCGCCATGTCAAGTGTGCGGGAAACTCTGACGCAAGCTGCGGAGGCAGAGGACCCCGGTTTATCCCTTTGAAGGCCAGATCCCGAATCGGCCAAAACCCCCAATTTTTGTCCGAACCAGTTTTGGGGCGGATTGGCAGTTTTTTGTCCGAACCGGAGGTAGCCTGTGTGCCGTAAGCTGCCAAAAGCGGGTGATTTTCTGCTTTCCCCCATCAAAAATGCTCAATTTTTCTTTCCGAGCTGTTTTTTTTGCGTCTGTTAACCAAATCTAGCCATTTTCTCGGTGATTTCCAAGAAATTAGCTTTTTCCTAGACCTTCGGCTTGTCCTCGGCGGACTCAACTCTCTGCGACAGCGGAATTTTTGTCCGAACCGGATCTAGCTACCTGGGCTCCGTCCCCCCAAAATTTGTCCGAACGGCATCTAGGCTTCGCGGCCCCTCCCCACCAAAATTTGTCCGAACCGGGATCTGGCATTTGGGTGGATAAACCGGGGTCCTGGAGGCAGTCGGTCCAGCACACGTTGATCCCATGAACGAAACCGTTTACCACAGCCAGGCTTGGCCCGGCATTCATACGAGTACCCAATTAGCCAGAAGCAGTTGTCGATGTCAACGACGCGACGCGGGCGCTTCACAATTCCGTCATGAGTGAGGTGGTGACCACAGCCCAATGTAGGGCAGGGGAGAGCGAAAGATGGGCCGAGAAGTCTCAACGGATCCCAAAGGAAGAAGTCGCATGTGAAAATATGATGAGGCTGCAGATTCGTTTGGTTTTGCCTGAACCACGACGAAGTCTGCAGGATCCAGAACGTGCCGTTGGTGTAGTGACGTGAACGGCCAGCAAGAGAACTCAAGTCCCGTTTGAGCTCGCCATGGATCTCAGCAAGTCGTGCCTCAAACCAATCCGGAAACTTATGCTTTGGTTTGCCAGGATGAGGATCGTCGTCTTCCTCTTCACCAAGCCCATCACCGTTTATAAATGAACGAGAATCACATTCTTGTTCTACTACAACATCGGTAATCATGCCGATAGAGTTCGAAGAAGTCGTAGAAGGGAGAGGTGATGAGTCGCCGGCACCAGCTGCAATTTGTCGAGCTCTCGAGAGAGTACTGCTGACATTTGCAGGTGTTGCAGCGGGTATGGAAGATGATCGGGAATAGTTTGGTGCCTCGGGGGGAGTGTCAAGAGCGGGAGATGTAGTTGCTGAGGTGGTAGAGGTAGCCGGAGTAATCGTAGCCAAATGATGTTGCTGGCCCGGTGGAGTGCGAGGACGAAGGAGGCCACGGGCCTGCATTGGAATATTTCATTTTCAGTAAGTAGTACAATGTGCGAAAGTAAAAGGACGCACCAGACCGGAGAAGCTGCGAGTAGCGCTACTTTGAGTGATATTTGTCTCATTTGATACGTTCGTCGACTCTTCGCTGCGTTTTTTCTTTGCCGGAGGCGACAACGTGGGCTGTGAAGATGCTTGTGACAGCTCGGGAGGCTCTTTCGGTTTGTTTTTCGATCCCTTGGGGCGTCCGCGTTGTCGTTTAGTAGTCACAGATGGCTCCTCCAGTGAATCGGAGTGCCGGTCCGGAGACGTGATGCAGGCGGTGTGAACGCCTTCCATCGATATTGAAACATGCCGTTTGTACCGGCAGAACAGAAGAACGAGGTGAGAACAGTTGAGAACAAAGCCCGAAGCTCGAGTTGGACGTGTGAGTATCGCTGTCAAGGACGTTGAAGAGCCCGTCCAGAAACACAGCCTCTCGACATCCTGTTAACGCCTTTGTTGTTGCAGGACCTCTGTTTATCCCTATCAATGCCAGGACAAATTTTGGTGGGGGAGGGCCGGGAAGCCTAGATGCCGTTCGGACAAAATTTGGGGGGAGAGTGGCCAGGTACCTAGATCCGGTTCGGACAAAATCCGGCGGTCGCAGAGGGTTGAGTCGGCCGAGGACAAGCCGAAGGTCGTGTGCTTTTTTCCTCAAACTCGTCGAGCAAATGACTAGATTTGGCTGAAAGAGCGCAAAAAACAGCTCGAGAGGAAAAATTGAGCATTTTTGATGGTGGGAGACCAAGAATCACCCGCTTTTGGTGATTTACCATGGCTTTCAATCAGCAACCATCACCATCGCAAACAAAGGACCCCGCCACTCCGGCCAGGTTCACCATTCATGACCTCCACCAAGCCATCTATGCCCTCCCCTTGCCCAAGGCCACCGCCAAAACATGTTCAGTCACCGTTGACGCCATTAACAATCTACGAAAGCTCGTAGCGCAGCTCGTACAACAAAAGACACCATCCTCATCAGAAACCACAAGCCGTCTTGACTCCCTCGTATCCAAATTTGATGCTCTCAACAACACTGTCAAAGAATTAGCCTCTGTAGCTGCCCATGCACCTCAACGCACCTATGCCTCCACACTCAAAACCTCTGCCTCAGCCAAGACAGCCCCCATAGCCGCACAGCCCCCCACCGCGACACGTAACACATCATGTGACCTGGTACTTGCCCCGAAAGATCGACGATCCCCAGCCTTTCAGTCTGCATCCCCCGCAGCTGTACGCGACCAATTCAACTCGCTGACAACACGCTTGGGGATCACGTACGAAGCCCTTGCTGGGGATGGGGAAACATATTTTTCCCAGACCCCGTTGGCTCGTGCAGTCGCCCTGCATCGTAACGGTGACATCCGCCTCACTCTCAACTCACCGGAGGAGGTGGTGACCCTTCGAGACCAGGAGAGCTCATGGCTGCCCTCGTTCTCCAGCCTTCTCAAAATCCGAACCCCACTCTTCGCCGTCATTGTCCACCGAGTGTCAACGTCAACCCGTATAGATGGGCTGTGTTGTACTCCTGAACGAGCCGCTTAGCGTGCTCCACAGCGGATCCGGTGGTGGTGCGGTCAAGGCCACTGAAGATGAGCTCAACGCCCGGGGCCAGGAGGCCAGGCGGAGCCGCATCTACGGTCTCTTGGTCTTGTGTTTCTTCCCTAGGTGTGAACGAGGGGGGTTTGTAGGCGGGGAGCGTATACGCCGCCATCGTGAAAATTTTTCTCAATTTTTCCGGGTGTATCCGAGAAAAGAGTGTGCGGTATGGGAGATAGGAGCGAGTTTATTGCGCAGTCTAAGAGTATAGATGTATGATTACAAGAGGAGGTAGAGATAGAGACAGAGGCAGAGACCGTGGTGGTGGTGGTGGTGGTGGTGGGGGAAGAGTGTTGAGGACGATTACGAGAGCGCTACCGGGCCAGTATAGTTCAGCCGCTGCAGGGTCGCTGCCGCCATCGAGACATTGAACGCTGAGAAATCAGGCCGGAAGCGTGGGAGTTTGGCACGCTTTGAGCTGCGAAGAATTCAGATTCAGCCGATTTCGCCAGAGTTGGAGAACATACCGCATTGCACGAAGACCTGGCCCACCGAAACTTTTTTGAAAGGTGAGATAGGCGCGCGGTGACGTGGAGGCAAGAAGATTGCAAAATTGGTCAAACTCGGTAGGATACTTGAGATTCTTCAAACACTTCCCCATTGCGCGACGCTCTGACTTCAAGACTAGGGCTTTGACCATGCCGGTAAGCGTTTCAGAGCTGTATGTACCATCCACACAACCCTGGGCAAATTTTAACCACGGAGAACGGCCGTCATCCTTGTTGGAATATGAAGCCGCAGTAGTATATGGGAGAATATCTATTATACAAAGGGTTGTTCTGTCTCCTGTAGACATACAAAGGGATAACCTGATTGGCTGCTCACCTGGTCAGCTGCTGATCTGTTCCGTCATCTTCTCCGGAGTCCGAGGAATTCAATCAACGGGTCCCGTGATCGCGTGCCCGTCGTCGCGTCCTGTACGCTCATGTCTTCTGCGTCGTTCCCTCTTCTTCCTCTCCTCTGTCTCATGTCTTACCATGTTTATGTAATGTTAAGGCAGCTGCTGCTCATGCTATGTGACTCAATCCCCGGTTCCTCATCAGTTTTTCTCAGCCGACGGCAGATGAAGCTAGCCCATGGCCTATATGACTCAGAAGTAAGAACCAGTAGTCTCCTTGGGCGATAGTATCTCCAGCGAATCAACTTCCAGCAAGCGCTCAGTGGGTCAGAAACGACGTCGCGAAAGGGAGGGCCGAAAATTTCTAACCCGTGGTAAGCAGGACAGATTTTGGTCATGGTACGAGGTTCAATCTAAGCTTTGCGAGAAGTCACGGTCACGGCGTTCTGTCGCTCAACGTGCACGATGACAGCGGGAGCTTGCAGACAAGATTGAGTCTGAGCTCACTCAAGTGATGTCATCACCGATAAGCATGAGTCGCGCTCAAGAGCTCAGAAATTCCGGAGACAAGTTGAGGTTGCTCAGCGACGCCTCGAAGCTCACCCTGACTGTGGTATGTGCTGCGCACAATTTCTTGCTTGCTTTTGTGTGCGGTTTTGACAATAGATGCAACGGAGTCCCTGGAGTCAGTTGCCGTCACAGATAAGCATGCGTTTTGCTCCGGAACTCAGAGATTACGTAGGCAAGCTGAGGCTGCTCAGCGACGTCTTCAAGCTTGGCCTGATTGCGGTCTGTGCTGTTCTCATTATTTGGTTTATACTGTGCTCAGTTTGACAATAGATGCAACGGCGTCCCTCACAATATTTTTATCGTAAAGAGAGCCATTAGAGGGAATGCGCAGGATCCACTCCCCATGTAGGAACTTTAATTTGTCAGTTCTGACTATTATGATTTGTTTCTTGAGGTTCAGATTCTCATGTTGTGAGGTTCTGTTTCCCCTACGAGTGTCATCCTGGTTGTAACCTGTCGGTCTGTACTCTCTCCGTACGCCTCTGCTGATTCTTGCTCCGGAGTCCGAGGATGTCGATCAAAGCCTCCATCTCAACCTCAAGCCAATTCATCTGCTCCCAAGGCAACTCTTTGCTCTCAATGCACTGCTACAAGTTCTGATGGCTTTTGGAATCTTAGCCGACATCGACACGGTGCGACTCGCTGCCAACCTTTGCTCCTCATCAACCAGAAGCTTCGTTTTCTTCAGGGTAAAATGTCTATTGAGTTTTTTTTTACCTTGGGTTCCATCATGTTTCCAGAGATGTGTTGTTAAGTAGGCGCACTCAGTTTGGTTACAGACGCAACCAAATCCTTGGACATGTGACTGGAATACAATGAAGACTATTTTTCACGTTTCCAGAACGAGAGTCAGTGGAAAAGAATGCATAGAATATATTTACAGTCCAATGGAAACTAATATTTCTAAATACACTGCTCAATCCTGCTCCGAGAATGATTTGGCTTCTTACCTATGTATGAGCATTATTAATATTTGACTCTTCTTCCTCTCCTCCCTATACATGTCACCGAGTTTTGTTCAGGGTCATAAGTAGGTCTGTCATGGATCTCTTCATTGGGACAAGTGTCCGAGGTGTTTTCTTCTTCTCAATCTCAAATGACTGGTGCTATTCACAGAGTAAGAGTACATGAATGGCTGTACTAATAGTATTGACCTGGCATTTTGAGCGGGACTCGGAAACAAGGACGCGAGGAACCAACCACAGGTTGGTGACAAGGGTCCAAGAGATAATCTGAGAATCTGAACTCATGCATAGTGTGCACATCCGCAACTCAGTTGCACTCAGATTCTTCCTTCAAGTTCTTGAATTCCAAGAATCATATCATTCGTAGCGAAGCACGAGTTCCCAATGCTAGTCTATTATATGTCACTTCCAGCAGTGAATAACTTTGTCAATTCTGAAGTTGAAGTAAAATGGTTTGGTAGTACCATATATAGGATGGGTCTCTACAATATGTTGGGAGCCGATTTTGCAAATTGTTCCTTAAATCTAGGAAAAGGACCATTTTGATGAATATCTTGTCCATTCTTCCCAATTTGGAGGGTTGTTCGTATTTGCGTGTCGTCTACCTTTGGGGACTGGCAAATCACACCAAACAAATGTCTGTTTGGACTTTGTTTGTTCGGAGTCGGTCCTGCCCCCCGCCCTCTACAGTGACGCTAAAAATCTGAAACAAATTGCAAATGAGTCCTGAGCCGAATCCTCAGGGAATGTCCCGCGCCGATTTCCCAAATTTTCCCCAAGAAAACCGGAACATTAACGCAGAAATGGCTGTGAAATGGCTTTGCACGGAGAAAATAATCATTTGCGGAACAGCAAGGGCCAAAATAAAAAATGTGGCCGGGACATTCCCTGTAAATTACAAATACTAAGAGATCCTATACTCAAGTTGTGTTGAAAATGTCGACGGTTGAGGCTGCAGAAGGGACTGATGAGGGGCAGACATTTGATCACATGAGGGGCAGACATTTGATCACAGCCACAAGCTTAAGCACCCCGCCTTCGGCAGGGCCGGCTCGCCCAAACCCCGCGGGTTTTTTTCTTGCTGGATTGCGTGCCCTCGGCGCCGCACTACCGCTCGCGCCGTCGGGAAGGTTCGTGGGAACCGGGAGCAACATCTCGACAGCCGGCAGCGACATCTCGACATGGTCCCGTGGTTTCGTGTCAAAGTCACGTTACTTTTCACGTGAGCCGATCCTTGTGTTTTCATGTACAAGCTTAAGCACCCCGCCTTCGGCAGGGCCGGCTCGCTGCGCTCGCGTCCCTCCCTACGGCTGGTGCACAGCTTGTCGGGGCTCCGCCCCAAACCCCGCATGTTTTTTTTTCCCTGGATTCCGTGCCCGCGGCGCCGCACTGCCGCTCGTTGCACTCGCCGGCGCGCGTCGCCGGGGACCGCGTGTGAAAAGTCACCTGCTTTTTCACGTGAACTATCACGGGACCTGCGGTCCCGTAGTGTCTTTTATTATAGATTATAGATAGGACTTGCCAGTCCCCACTACCTTACAAAGGAGAGTGGTCACGTGTTGGTCTTTGTCTCGAGACAAGTGTCAAGTTATAAGTGTCACGGTCACATCCGCTGTCCCTCTGCTCCGTCGCGTCGTCGTCCGTCGCCCTCAGTCTCGGAGTCAGCGTTGTTCTCTCCATCGACTGCTGACTCCCGTTTTGTATTTTGACATCATGACTTTGACTTCCCATGGCCTCTCGGCTGCTCTTGACTCCGTCGACTCCCCTGAAAACCGGCGGCTCACCGACTTCCTCGCCTCTGTCATCGTCGCCTCCTCTACATTTAGCATAACACGTTCTGTCTCATTAGCAGAAGTAAGCCGCGTATCTATCTACTACACTAATAAAATTTGTTCTTTCTTTCTTTTCGCGTGTGCTGCAAAATCTTGAGTCTCTCTTGCACCTGTCCTCGCGTTTCAAGTCTACCGGCTCGCTTGGGTCACGTAAACCTGACAAGACACAAACAACTCTCAAGGTCTTTGCTTGCGCATCCTCGATGAGGTTTGGGGGACTTTGGTGGCTCTTTGCAGCGACAGTGCTTTTCGTTGTTGCCATGCAGTGCGTATTACACTCTTTGGCAGTCGTTGTGGCGTCTAACTTTACAGTAGGCCAACTCCACCTTGCTCAGCACTTCCCTCCTCATCCTCTCTTGCACAACGGCCGCCTCGAGGTGTTCGAGATGCACGTAATGAAAATCGACGTCGTCGAGATGAAGCTGTTGGTGACCCTGATCGCAAACTATCGGTGAGGGCATAGATTCTTCATCGATTTCACGGGGTGTATTTAATGAGGGCGAGGGAATAATGACTCCATCGTCTTCAGGCTCGGAAGGCTCCGACGGTTCGGGGGTTGTCGCGGGGCCACAAAAATCGTACTCTGATTCGGAATCATCATATTCAGACATCTGCTCGATGTTCTGTTAGTGCTGCGGGAGTTGCGGAAAATATATATATATATATACCGCAAATGTCCGGAATGGTTCGGCGAGATTAAGAAACCAGTGGATTCGATAATACGGAGGATCAGCTGGGGTCCAATGGGCATAGTCCAGACGAATGCCCGTCCGCTTGTCGAGGGTAAGGAAAATCCGGGGGAACGAGGGAAAAGAATGGGGCGGTTGGAAGGAGGAAGCTAACCACCATCGAATGAGAGCAAGCTCATCCGAAGGCGGTGATCCACCTAGAGAGTCGCAAAAGCGAGGGTGTGGTGAACGAGATCGATCTGGAGCAGCGTCCAATGATTTCCGGATACGTGAAGGGGGAAGTAGACTGTATCGGCAACTCCTGCACTGATTGTCGGTACACGAAGGAAACCGGTCTCTGAGATGGACGCAAAAAGGTGGCCAAAAGCCCTGATCCGTTACGCGTATCTACCGGAAGTAGACTACGATGTACATGTTTGACTACAGGCCCTGAAGCCGAGCAGACCGTAACTACTGCACATACCAACACTCCCCCTCTGCAAGGCGAAAGAGATCAACACGTAGACAAACGGGAATTAGAAGTATTAGAAAGATGAATATACTAAGCATCAAAATCATCATCGGTGAAATCAAGTCGGCCCTGTCCTCCATATTCAGGCGCGTCGGGTACGGCGTGGTAGAAAGAGTGGCCATGAGACGAAGGAGAAGGGGCGCTGGGTTCCTGAGCGAAATACGATGCGACGGGATGGGTGGATTCTGCTGCAAAATGGGTGGAATCTGCTGCAAGCTGGGCGGTCTCGTATGCGCGATTGAGACACCACTCCTTGACCTCGGGAGGCATTTCCTTGATACAGGACACGGCCTTGTGCGAGCGTCCACCACAGCGATGACATCCATCCATGGACATGTCGCACCAGCGATTGCCCTGACGGTCAACGAAACCGTCGCCTCGATGGGAACCGGTGGCTCCCCCAGACACAGTGGTACCTACCCCCCCTCTGGGAGAGGAACCGGAAACTCCCCCGGCATGGGCGCTCAAATTCCTGTACCGCGCAGCGTCGCGTGGCTGATGACGGGCAGCACGAGCAACGTACGCGTTAGTCATATCCTGCGGCTCTACCTTGACAGTAGCACCAACTGACTGGAGAAGCTTGTCAGCCTCCTCCTCGACATTCCAGTCCGGCCCAGTAGACGACAAAATAGTCTTGCACTGGTCAAGCTCTGGTTCACCAGAATAGTGTTGCCGGGGTTCGGTTAGGTTCGGTTTTTTGCGAAAAAATCCGAACCCCGAACCGCACCTGGGGTTCGGTTCGGCCAATCTGGCGAACCCCGAACCTAACCCGAGGTTCGGTTCGCTACGGGTTCGCACAGGTTCGAACCTTTTCGAACCTGATGATATTTCCCACGGTTCAAATGGACGAATTTTGGCTTTGAGTGTCTAGCAGGGGAACATTTCCTTGGTAATTCAATGTTCTAACTAACTGTATTGTAGAATACACTCATGAAACCCCCCAAGTCCACAAAGTTTCACTGTCCCAGTGGGTACATATCATATGAGAAATTGAAGTGATTTTGAATCATATTGACCATTGTTCAGGTGTTTGGAGAACTTCATAGCTTACAAGGAACTATGCAATGAGAAATTAACTACAAGTTATCCGGAATTCACCACATTTCGATTGAAAATTCTCCATTTTTGAGGATGGGTTCGCACCGGTGCGAACCTCTTCCAAAATCCCCGAACCCCAAACCGCACCTGGGGTTCGGTTCGGTGCAGCCAGCCCTCCCGAACCTGAATTCAGGTGCGGTTCGGGTTCGGTTCAGGTTCGGAATCGGTTCCGAACCTAACCGCGGCAACACTACACCAGAAGCGGAACCTAGGAGATTGAGTTTCGCAGTGGCATAGGATGAATGAAGGTTCGTCAAGATGACGTCCTTGAGGTAGGTGTCCGAGACTTTCTCTTCCTTGGGGAGAAGGTCGTTGAGCCGGTCGCGCAGGGACGTGATGCGGTCGAGATAGATAGAGATGGGTTGGGAAGGATCGTGGAGACAGCGGTGGAAAGCAGCGCGAGCCGCAGAGCGAGTGGTGAAGGTCGATTTGTCGAAGCGTTTACACAGCGCGGCAAAAATTGCAGCACCTCCGTCCTCATTCGCGTAGATAGAACGCGTATTTGAGTCCGTGAGGGCGCGTATAACAGCCGCAGCGATGGTGTTTCGCTTATCCCAGTCGACAGCCTTCTCTGCGTCAGTCGGGCGCTTCGTGGTGCCATTGACAATGCCTTTGGTGACGCCGTCAGCAGCGAAGACGGTATTGATGATTTTGTCCTTCCAGTAGCTCCAGCCTTCAGCTTTGTTCACAGAAAGCTTGTCGAGATCCTTGGCAAGTGTGAGGAAGCCAGTTGTCGCCGACGTCATGATGGTAGAAAGTGAAGATGAAAGAGCGGGATTTTTTGGGGAAAGAGAAAAGATTGGGGTTTGGGGGGATAGACTCTGAGATGTGATGGAACTCTTAGATAGGATAAACTCTTGGATGGGGTCAGAGGAACGCGGGGCCGCCCATAACCTGTCGGTACACGAAGGAAACCGGTCTCTGAGATGGACGCAAAAAGGTGGCCAAAAGCCCTGATCCGTTACGCGTATCTACCGGAAGTAGACTACGATGTACATGTTTGACTACAGGCTCTGAAGCCGAGCAGACCGTAACTACTGCACATACCAACACTGATAGCTTTGTCAACGGGAGAAAGTTTTGGAGGCCGATAGCTGCCAGGTCGAGCAGCATGAAGATTGGCAAGGGCCTGAATGAACAGGCAGTTGAGGATGCGAACTCGGCTGCGTCAAGACACCGAAGGATGTAGTTTACGCCCGCATTGAGCATGTCGTCGTTCACCCATCGAGTGCCCAAAAAAGAAGCAAGGTCCTGCGTCGTGAGGCGGACGGAAGGACTGAGACCAGGGATAACCGTGTCCCAGGACAGATAACCAAGCGCACTCCAACACCTATTTACAGGATCGGTATGCAGCTCATCCACCTCAAGACCATCCAGCCAGTCCCGCGCTGCCTGCCATCGACTGCGTTTGTGGATAAAATTTTGGATCTCGGAGAGGAAGTTCTCGGCCCACAGCGGGTAGCGTTTGCCGGGAAGGTGGGGGAAACAGATTGATATTGCCCCATCACGCAAAGCGTCGTTAAAAGACGCGCGAAGTGGCGGGAAAAAAGGGACGGCCGTGGTGAGTGTGTGATACCAGTGGCTCGAAGTTCCCTGCATGTTTTCGGCCTGGGTCGAGAAATAGGCAGGCCGAGAGTCGGTTGATGGGGAAGGAATGACTTCGATGAGGAGATCAGAGACAGTGACGTTCTCACTCGGAATGACAGACAACCGAGCATCGAGCGGGACATACCGGGCGGCATTAAGCGCCCGAATGTCAATGTCTTCGTCTTCAGATGAAAGGTCGATGGGCTGAGGGGGCGTGCCGGGCTCAATGTGATCATTGTCGTCATTGGCGTTGCCGCCGCCTCGCATGACACACAGGTCGAGGGAGTTACAAGGGAAGTTGTTCGGAAAATTTGAGCAAGGATTGGGTTCCGCAGGTGACTTGTAGTCGTCACTCAAGTATCCATCATCGTCACTCCAGTGGCCGCTTTCGCTGTAGCCATCGTCGGTGTCGCCGCCCAAGTCTGGTGTTGAGGAGGTCGGCAATGAAGTCATTGAACGGATTGGTAGTCGTCGTGGGTGGGAATGCCCGCACTGGCAACTGATTGGGGACAAATCCACATTTCGCCATCCTATCCCGCCGCATATGGCTCATGTGTGTGCGGTGGTACCGATTCGACCGCGGTCGCAGATAGCGATGAAGCGGCAGCCATTGCGGACGGAGAAGACAGACTAAAATTAGTTAGTTTTTTTGTGTTGCGTCAGTTAGTGAAGTCGAACTCACACAATAGAGGCTTTGCGGTAGCCACTGGTGGCTATTGGTGGCTAATTTTTCTTGGGACCGGATGACAGCCTCTGGGTGGATTAGCCACCATTTGTACGTCCTATTGACAGGATGCAGTGGTGGCTACCTTGAGTAGGAGGCTTAAAAAACTATTGCACACGAGGAGCTACCGATAGCCACCGGTGGCTGCCGCAAAGTCTCTAATACCGTGGATTGGAAGGATATCTCAGATAGATAGACGACAAAAGCGGCCACCACACTGTGGACGGAGACTTGGCTGTCGACCGAGACTGCAGTAACGAAACGGTGGACACGAGGATCGAGGCCGAGAGCAACGAGGGTGAGGATGAATGCCGAGAAAAATTGCAGAACGGGCCAAAAACGGTGAGCAAAATGAAGGCGAGACGAAGAAGACCGAAGTGCTGGTTTATGGCGACGAATGTCTACGAGTATGGTGAGAGTCTGTTGCAACAAAGGGCTCAGAAAGATCCCACCTTTCTTTTTTCCCATTGTTGATTAACTTTTTGGAGTAGCGTGCGTACGAGGACAGAACGAGAGTGAGAATAGGACGGAGGTGAAGGAAAAATAGACGGTCAGTGACACTCGGTTTCTGTAGAGGCACTAAGGAAAATAGGATCAATTCTAGGATGGTCGACTATCAATTGTGCAGGGTCTGCAATATGGAATGATTTACCTCCCAAAATTTTGCCGAGAAACCTTGGAGAAACCCATGGTCGGATAGCACATTGAATAGCCTCGCCGTGTGTGGAATAGCGCGTCTGATACGACATGTCGGAGGTGTTTCAAGCGCACAATAGCGCGGACGCGTTGAAGTCTGTTCAAGTTGACTTGGGCTCAATTGAGGCTCAATTCTACGAAAATAGACTTTGAGGTGGGAAAAAAAAAGCGATTCCTGTAGCTAATTCAAAGGTTCGGAGAAGGAGAACAGTCGCCTCGAGTTGGCAGAGCATGGAGGACGCGTTGAGGTGTGGATGGCGTCGCAGTATGGACAAGGGGAGAAGGGTCACACCGTGATGCGACGCGTCAAAACCTTAACTGTCTACGCACCCAGGGATGGTTACACGACTATCGCAATACAGGGGGATTCAATTTATTGGTCGAGCAGGGTGCCACAGACATACCACTATCAAGGGCAGAGCTAGGTAGAATTTCCAAAACCGCGTCCAAGTTTGTGCAAAAGTGTACGCCAAATGATCGGACCTCAGAACCGACCGGCCGTCTCCGTCAGCCTCCTTGATCGGACATCGCACCTTTTTTCGCCAGATCCGTACGCATTCGTATCGGACATTCAGCCCTTTTTTCGGCCATTTCCGTCCACCTTAGGATCGGATCTTGGTGGTCGGCAACGCTGCCAAATATCCGTGATCACATAACCGGTATTGCCGTATTTGGTAATTGTGAGCTCTGAGGACTCTGGTTTATTCGAAGCACCGTTGAACGGCCCCAAAAAATTATAACTTTATGGTTGGTGTATCTCTGTATACATTAGCTCGTCTCAGAAGCAAATTTGGACGAATATATATGATATATACATGGAAAGCAGTTTGGCCTCTGTTGCGGCGCACACCTAGAATTACTGACCACCATGGCAGGTCCAGTGCCTCAAATGACTGCCCCATACAGTCAAGTACTTACATTGCTTCAACGAAATGATTGTTGCCGATTTTTTATATCTGGCTAGACTCGAACCAATCTCTCGCTGGCACTTTGACGGGGAGGAATTAGTGCCAGGAGAGACTGGTGGAACTTATCAGTACACCTATATAGCCCAAATACACCCGCTAACTAGCCGGGGAGATATGTGGGGTCTCCCCGGCTAGTTAGCAGCTGATTTAGCCGATCACTCACGGCGCAATAAAAGCGCGATAATTAGCTCTTTAAAGCGCCGCACCTTAGCGATCAAGGCCGCTAAGTAGCGCTGACAGGCGGCGGAGGTGCGCCCTCCCCATCAAGTCGTCTGCGTCGCCATCAAATGCTGTCGGGGGACAAGTCCCCGACGCTGCCATCAATACCATCAGAAATCCCGCCCCGCAGGCCGAACTCGCGCGTTTCCTCGCCAAAAATCACGGTAAATTCGCAAAACTATACAATGTAGGCAGGACCACCATAATGTAATGGATACTCAGCTTATATAGACGATAAGTACCGTACTTCAGAATATTTACCGATTTTCTCGGACCTCGAGCCGAGAACGTTCGGGTGTCACACGTCACACCTTCTCTTCCCCGCGCCCACTTTCCGCCCCTACGCTAGCTATAGCGGCGACGTTTGGCACCATCTACTTTGAAAAACCACCACTGGGAATGCCCCTTTACGCTCACTGCTGCTTCCCGCCGGTTGCGACTGCCGTAGTACGGTGGCGGCGCCGTCTAGGGCCCTGTTTCTCACTGCTACTCGCTGCCCGAATGACACGGCCCAGCACTGAAGCCTGCGATGGCGGCGCTGGGCATCATCTACAAGCCGCTTTTCCGCCCCAATTGCTGCTGCCACCACCGACGTCGACCGGTACTGGCTGCCCTCACTGCTGCTTGAGCCTCCCAATCAAAACTCTGTGCTCTCGTCTTTGCTTGGTACCAGCGACACCGATTTGTACAGATGCAGCGGATGGTGACACACTCTACGTTGACCTTGTTACCCTGCCCCACCCCTCGCCGTGCTTGAGTGTCTCCTGCAATCTCTCCTCTCTCCGCTTTCTCTCCGCTGTTTTTCACAGTTACGAAATCATCCACACCATGCTTACCTGCCGACTCTCCTCCACATCCACCCATTCCCGCTAGCTCAGGCTAGTAGTAGCAGCCCCTCTGTTGACCCCCCCCTCCACTCATACCGACCAGGTCAGCTCTACCTTCTATCGACATCGCCACCACCCTACGTTCCCCTCACTTTCCTCGTTGAGCTCTACTTCACTCGCACCATTTCCCTTTCCCTCTCTCTCCCCTCCCCTTTCGTCTCTCTTGGATTCAATCTTGTGCAAACACGAAGGCATACGATACGTTCCGATTGGAATATTCGTCGGTTTACCTCACTGACCACCCCTACCCATCCTTGCCTTCTCCTCTGTACCCCCACCTTCACTATTTTACACCCCCCTCATTGGATCTTGTCGTTGTTTCCCCTTCCTGTTGTGTTCTTGACGCTGTACCTGTATCATGAATAGCCAATGACTTCCATTTAGATGTTGTTCTTTAGCTTGTATGTCTTAAAAGTGATTTAAAGTTGTTTGACTCCCTTGTCTGGCGAGATCTGAGGCATCCCTTCGAGGAAACGAGGAAACGAAGAACAGCCAAATGTGCTCGGCCGATGATTCGGCGGCATCGGAACAGTTTCCCATTGGCTGGAGCACCGGACCGATTTGGGCGCTTAATGGTTCAAGTTAGGCGGCTAATTTTTTTTTTCGTTCGCGCACCACCTACAGGCCATGGAAAGTCGCCGAAATATTAGGTTAGGCTCTACTCAATGTACATAACAACATATCTCAAACTTACACGCCAATTCTTTCTCTATCCCTCAATATTGATCAGTCGTTACTTTGAACGAAGTTCGCGACTAAAAACATCCCTATAAGTAACCGATGCCTTCAATTGTCGGTTTGTGTTCCATGTTGCCTACAAACCAGATGTTCAGAACTTTTCAAGGATTTATTGGTCATACAACATGTGTGACTCAAATTTGAACAGAAACTCAGCATTCTTAAGCATCTATGCTCCCCAGATAGTAAAAAGTTGAAAAAGGGTCGGATTTTGGAAGTTCAAAGAGGCACTCAGTTTTATGGCAAAGAGTGAGCCACACGTGCAGTATATTGTTCTCTTCCATTTCTGTTTAGAAATATGCATGGTGGAGCTCACAGTGAGGTCAGAGATCTTAGGGTAAGACAGGTAATAACACATGAACTACTGTATATAATGCTCAATTTTAGTTCTCTATACCATATAGTAGGTCACAGAGACTCTATAGATAATGCAGATGACTGCTGTCACTTTCCGACAGTTGTGCAGAACATGCTTTTCTCGTGAGCATATAATGAACCAAGCTCTTTCAATAAATTACATCTGGCTTTCGTTCTACCTGAGAATGAGTCATATGTATTTAGGTAGTCATTTAAGATACTAACCAGCGATGTAATACTCTTGATGAACCGTAAAATCGAAATTTCGCTGCCTCTGATTTGAAAACTGCCGAATTAGGACGACGGCGTTCAGTATCGGTGATCGCACCGGTATTTCCGAGCCAGTCGGAAGCGATGCCGATGGGGTGACACAATGCCAGCCCATCACCTTTCCGCCTTCTTGCCTCCTCCCCACTCCACCTTGCCTCATCCTCCAACTCCAGTGGCGACGAGAAACATCAACACTAACTACCACGTCATCTCAGAGAGCCAAACGGACTCCCGATCCACCATTGAAGACGTGCCATCCACGCGTTGGATTCAATGGTCTTGGATTGGCCGAAACTCTAGCGGGTTTGCAAGAGGGATGACCCTTCAAAGAAGGGTATCAGTGGGATAATGCCAATGGTAGTGAAAGGGGGTGAATATGAACGAATTGGAATGGGGCAATTGTGGTACGTCGTCCCCCTTTTGTTTTTTCTTTCTTCTTTGTTTTGCTCTTCCATTCTTCCTCTTCTTTCCTGACCATCTGAACTGGCGATGGCGTGTCTTTTGTTTTCCCTTTTTTTTGATCTGTCTTGCCTCTTCTACGCTTCTCTCTGTTTCCCTTTGCTTTTTCTTCTTCACTTCGTCATTTCTTGTTCTTGATGTCCACAGCCGCATCCATCGCAACCACCCCGCAACATCCGCCCTGCCGCTGAATCGACTCCTGATCATCGACAACCATCCCCCGCCGCAGTCCCTACCGATTATATCGTTCACAATATATATACCTGGGCTCGAATCTTTGTTGTAATACAATTACTGTATATGCATTATTTTGTTCTTTATATCAGAGTCCAGCTAGTACATGGCTTGGCACCTAGCAGAATGAGATGCAAATTACTCTGGCTACACTCTGTAATCTTTGCCAGAATTTATCTTGATTTTTGGCGAGGAAACGCGCGAGTTCGGCCTGCGGGGCGGGATTTCTGATGGTATTGATGGCAGCGTCGGGGACTTGTCCCCCGACAGCATTTGATGGCGACGCAGACGACTTGATGGGGAGGGCGCACCTCCGCCGCCTGTCAGCGCTACTTAGCGGCCTTGATCGCTAAGGTGCGGCGCTTTAAAGAGCTAATTATCGCGCTTTTATTGCGCCGTGAGTGATCGGCTAAATCAGCTGCTAACTAGCCGGGGAGACCCCACATATCTCCCCGGCTAGTTAGCGGGTGTATTTGGGCTATATAGGTGTATCAGTACCGTGGCAGAGTGGAAATATACCCGATATGGTAACTACCTGCGCCTTGATGCTCGGATTTGTGGGCTGCTCGTCCTACCTATGGCTGAAATAATTTGAGGGATGTATTCAAAGGTGCTGCAGCTGCAATTCAGCCAAAATTCAGCTGTAGGGGAGAGCTGCAGAGCCCTCAACGGCGGTCGCTACTCGCCAGCTCCTTCTCACGCCTCCGGATTTGTGTCTTAATCGGGTATATTTTGGCTATTGCATCCGCACTCTGCCACGCCCCGCCTAAGGCTCCATTCGGCTGTCGTCATTTAGCGGCATTTAGCGTCACTTTGGAGCACTCCATAAAAATTCCCTGCCAAAATCTGGGCGAGAGATGCTCCGAAATGACGTCAAGTGCTCCGAAATGACGCTACCGAATGGAGCCTAAGATCTACCAGCCTTTACTGAAGGTGTAAAGCGCTGGTCCGAGCCTAATATCTGGCCTAAGGCTCGAGAAATTCAGCCATCAGTACCTCAGTTTGGCCGATTCTCATATTTGGGAGCCCGAGCTCAAAATTTCGCAACAATCATTCTTCTCAAATACATTATGGAACTATTTTCCCCTGCCATTGTTTTGCGTGAAAGTGCCGGTACCATGAGGAAAGTTGCCCTACCATCGAATGTGCCATCGTCGGAGTTTGAAATTGGCGGTGCGTTGCCGACCACCACTCTTCTCCGGGACCCTCCCTACCACGTGACGTCCCAAAAAGGAAATTATTCACCAATCTTAACGGTTTGCGCAGGAAATGACCGGAGAATGCAATGAGAAACATTCTAGACCATACACAGAGAGTTGGTTGGGTAAACAAACCAAGATAATTTGACCTCACAGCCAGGCTTTTGTCAGAACAGCCCAATATGGAAACCTTGATCGCCGGGCTGTTGCCTGGGTTTCCAAATTTGGACAAGGCGCCTACCTGGACCTCGCCTTGCCTCACTATAGCTCTTGAAGCTCTAAGGCCATTTTTAGTGAGAAAAATAAAACATCATTAGTTTTTTTAGTCGGCCTGACGGCCGACCCACCCTCCCTACCCCAGGTCCCGGCTTGACCGGCCCGCACCCCCTTGGTGTTCGCCCTAAGGCATAAGGCCTTATTAAGGTTAAGGCTTATTAAGGCCTTAACATAAGCCTTAAGGCTTAGCCTCTGCGACATTAAGCCCTTAAGGTTTGATGCCGGCACCGAGCCCCGCCGGCCGGACATCACCAAGGAGCGGTGCCTAGCATCGGCCATCAACATCTGCTGGCGTGGGAGGTGGGCCGCAAAAATGGTAGTTGACAAATGCGAAGCAGGACTTCGAGTACCTCTCGGCAGGAAAAAAACATAGATTTGTCTGGTAGGGCAGAAATATAATGCTTGGTACTGAATTGAAGGTAGAGAAACCATTCTATCACTCAGCAACACCGCGCATCATAGCGCGCCCGAATAACCCGAAATACCCGATCACCGGCTAAGTATCTGAGCGATCCTATTGGCTGTCACATATTCCCACGGACTCTCTTTGTATAATACGACGTGGAAGTCACGTGGGGCGCTACATTGGACCTGTCGTCTCGGAGTCATGTCATTGTCAATACTATGAGAACGACTATCTTCTCATCGACTCAGCAGAAAGTCTGAGTAGCGAGACTATGTCAATACTGGCGATCAGTACTGGTCCCCGTTTGCTGCGGCTTACAGCGTATTGTGTATGGACCAACTCTCCTTCTCCCACTCAGTATTCAAAACGTTGAAACCTTACCAAGAATCATGAAGCTGAATTAGAGTCAAATATTGGCATGCAAGATGAGCTGCAGTACCTGAAAGTAATCAGTAATAAATTGCAATCTGTGAGCACCTGGGGGTCACTGTGACTGATGACCAGCAGAGCGGAAAATGATATGTGTATGTAATACATATACTTACCTGCATCGTCTCTCTCACGACCTACCAGCTCAACTCCAGCGATTCATGAGTGTTGAAGCGCACAAGTCCAGCACTCATGCCTTGGTCATGAATCTATGCCTTCTTTTTTTGTCAGAACCTCTATGAAGCGGTGAATCAGCTGCAGCCCCTGCTCAATGGTTGAAATTTTTCAGGTCCGCCAAACAGAAGATGGGACAGTCACTGTCGATTGGAATGAACTGGACAATGAGCTGGTGCGCTGAACAACTCACTTGAATGCTGAAAGCAGCTTACCGATATCAGGAGACCCTCACACAGTCTCTACGTGCTGGTGTAGCTGAAATGTTGACAATGTTCTTTGTAGCACAACGTTCTGCGAAAACAACTATACTACCTGTGTCGGGATGCCGGTGTTCCATTCGAACAGGCACGTGTGACAGAAATTGTGAAGACGGACGAGCCTGGAGTCAGCATGATTTTGGGTGACGGTCACAAGCTTCTGGGCAAGAAAGTAGGTGATTTATTTTTTGTGCTTATTATTGCTGACTTTTGTGAATGTTGTCGGCGCTGATGGACACAACAGCTTCGCTCGCTCCTATGTATTGAAAGACGAACCCATGAACAAAGTCCTGTTGTAGCGTGAGTGCCATGGCTAACTTCGACGACCAAAATACCGACACATTTATTATAGGGTCAACGTCTCCATCCCGATTGAAGTGTTAGAGAAAGACAATGAATTACGCTCCATGTGTAAAACAGATCAGGTCTGTTTTCTATCATACAAATCAAGCCCCATCCTAATCATGTTATAGTTGACGATCTGGATGGGCAACGGCACAAGTCTCCCCGGCCTGTTCGACTTGCAACTTCCAAGTGCTTGACATTCAGCCTATCCATCTGCTGCCCGACTCCGAGTTCCCTCAGCCAATCCGTCGACTCTGACGGGTACGATCGGTGGTTGCAAAGGCTGCTCGAGTTGGCCCGACAGTCCACAGGGTGTTCCAGCAGGACAATTTTGTGTGCCACAACGGCTTGCTGGTGCTTGTCGGAGACGCTGCGCATTCTGTTCTTGTACGTATATGATATCATTCAATTTGCGTCCACAACTAATCTCTGATTCTGTTAAACAGATTAACGGCAGCCACAACACCTCAATGGCAGTAAGTTCATCACTTGGCATAGGTAATAATGTCATCAGTTAAGGTAGGCGTCGCTCGGATCCAGCACCCTTATATATAAGCATTACGTTTGCACAGCCACACACCAAATCCTGAGGATTCGAAAAATTTTTATGTGTGTTTATATTGATTTTGAAGGCTTTGAGGCATAATGAAAAAAATTTCAGGTGCTGGGTAATTGCTGGCATGCACGCAAGTTGGTCAAAATTGCCGTAAATTGACCAAAACTGGCAAAACTGGCGGAAAACAGCAGATTTGGCGGTGCCGTATCTCGGGAACAGCTGAACATTTTCGCTCCATTTGACTTGTGAGTAGTACACTGGCGGCCCAATCTGATGACACCCCTAAAAATCATCAGATTGGGCCGCCAGTGTATCAGATCTAAGAGATCTATAATATGGGCGAAACAGATTCCACCAAGAAAAATCTCGTGGCAAGTTAAATTTTCTGGGTTTTGAGGTTTTCAAGTGTTCTGCCTTATATATCAGCCAATCAATATTTTTTGATCGTATTAATGGGTAGGTCCTCGTGATACGTCTACCCATTTACGTCGAAGGCGTGGCTCCTGGAAAGGTACGAACCAAATCGGCTGGCGCGGGATTCTGTTTTGGCCTACGAACATTTCCATGAAAGTTCCTGGTCCTGACAAACCTACTGCCGATCGGCGTCGTATCTACGCTATCTACGAGACTCTTAGACGAGCGGACACTCACAAGACCCTGGTGATTTACTGCGCCTCAAAAACAATCATTCGCCAGCTATGCTACGCGGCGGCCAAGAAAATGTCGATGGGATGGCCGGGTCCGAATGGAGACTTGTTCAAAGCGACTACCAGGCTGCTCGCCTCGACGAGTTTTGTTCACGTTGATTCAAAGACAAGAAATGTGCTTAAAAAAGAAGCGTACTCACTGGCAAAGGCTGCTCTTAACGTACCCGAATCGGCAACGCACTTCGAGCCTGAATCAGGGCCACTTCCAACATGCGGAATTGACCATAGATTACCGAGTATCTCAAATAAATGGTATCAACAGACCTGGAAGAAACGTCGGCCGAAAAGCCAAGACCTTGGACGAGTTGGGCTGAACATTCTACTCCGATAAACAATCAAAGTCACCGTGGACGAGCAAAGGTTCACGAACTACAAGCTGGGCTGCGCGCGGAGCTTCTCGGGTGCAAGAACATCAAGGAATTCTGGGACTTTGTTCGTAAATGTACTGATCCTCGCCCCAAAAAAGTCACGGTCTCACTCGATGCTCTTTCCGATGAGTTCAAGGACCGTTTAAACTACCCGGCTGTCACGCCGCCTACGTTCAATTCTGACCAGCTCAACTTCAACGCAAGAATGGCTCGAGAGCTACAGCCCGACCGCGCGGACACCTCACCACGCCAATCATATACGCGCGAAATTTCTCTGGATGAAATTGAATGGATGAAGCGTCATATCAATGAACACGGATTGGATACAGCAATCGGGGTGGACGGCTTTTCCTACGAGGACTGTCTGCAAATTCCAAACGAAAAACTGCTGGAATTCTTTCGCTTCTGTCTCGGAAATCAAGAAATACCCAGATACTGGCTTGTATCCCTGCTCATTGGCATCTTGAAGAAGGATAAAGACCCAACGGACCCCAAAGGCTATCGGCTTATCGCGCTGGAATGTTGCATGTTAAAAATGCTCACGTTGATCATTGATCGAAGGCTGCGTGAAGGGGCGGAGGATATTGGCGCGATACCCCCGTCGCAAAACGGTTTCCAACCACACCTTCGCACAAATGATAGCGCCTTCGTTTTGCTTTGCATGATCGACAAAGCTGAGGCGATGAACAAGCCACTGCACGTTGGATACTTAGACCTCAAGAATGCCTTTCCTGGAACGGATCAACCTACATTATGGATTAAGCTAGCGAGACTGGGAATCGCCGGTCCGATGATTCAATGGCTGAAAAACCTATACGACCGAATCCGCTACATCGTTCGATTGGACGGCCGATATGGACCGGAATTTGAGTGCTTGTTAGGCATCCTTACTGGAGACCCCGGCTCCCCGCACCTATGGAATATATTCATGGCCGACTTCGTCCTAACGCATCGTCCAGACGACATTTGTTTGAATGGAGTGCCCATCAATCAAGTTGAACATGCCGACGATGTCATGACAGCCTCCACTTCCCCGCCCGGCTTTCAGCTGCACCTCGACGACTCACAAATGGTGGGCGGACATCAACGGCTGCGAGGTATCCATCCCGAAATGCTTGTATCAGATATATGGCCGTCGTCAAAGATGGTATCCGTCATTTCACATGGGCGGCAAACTGATCCAGCAAGAACAAAGAGCTCGCTATCTGGGAATCTGGTTCGAAACGGGCTGTAAATTCATGTGGCGCGAGCAATATATCGTCAACGCAAAGAAGGCTTCAAGTGTTGCCAACGTCGTCCTTGGCCTTAACCGTTTTGTTGGGTCTATGCCTGCCTGGGACTTGCGCACCCTTTACATGGCTCGTGTGGACCCTTACCTCACCGCCGGATGCGAGGTTTGCTTGGATATGGAAGAGAAGAGCCTTCAACGTCTGGAGAAGGTTCAACTCAAATTCCTTCGTCGAATGCTCGGTATTGGATCACGTTCGTTGAAGGCCGTGTTATTCTCTGAGACCGGAATCTGGCCCATTCGATATCGACGCGTGTATCTAGCCCTCAAGAATCTCTGTTATTGGATAGATTTGGATCAGAGTCAACCTGCGTGGAACGCACTACAGGAGTCTCTGAACCTGGCCCGGAACAAAACAAACACATTTCATGGATCAACGACTTACGGATTGTTCTCTCAAGACTGTATACTCCCGTAATGCTGGACATAACTGGCCCTCTTGAAGTTGCATCTGTTGAAGCGGCGATGATTCAAGTCAAGCTGTCGATGGAAGCCTGGATTGACCACGAAATCGAAACTTCCGCACGAACGAAGGATATTTTTTGGGGAAGACGTGAAATGGATAAGGATACGGGAAATCTAGTCAAGAAAACTCTGGATTTTCGCCATTACCTCCGAGTCAAAACGCCTGAACATCGACTTGCCCTGACAAGACTCGTTTTAGGTCGTGGGAAGTATTGGGTGATCCAGAGATCGCTCACCCCTTGCGACTGAGAGCCATGGCGGCCGTGAAATCTGGCTTGCTGCCAATTTCCTTTTTAGGAAAGGCAAGTAAAGTTGCTGTTGCTTACTAGTACTGTAGTATTACGTTCAATTCGTAAGGCCAAAATGGGTGTGACATCTCATACGAACCTGACCTTTCGTAACCGAGCCCAATTAGGGAATTTGATCCGCCGGCAGGCCTCGGCTAGCCCCGAAACGTGATTTTTTGGGCGAAAAATGGCTTGTGACCCTGTGACTTACGAAACTTTTCGTAGGCTGTGACCCGTGACCATACGAATTGAACGTAATACTACTGTAAGTGACGCTAAGGCTCCATTCGGCAAGCGTTACTTCGCGGCACTTAGCAGGGCATCGTCACTTTACTCGTCTGCCGCAGTTCCGCGGAGTTCCAGCCACGGCTCCACAGACTCTCCACAGAGGTCTAGACCGTCGGCCAGCCAATGGGATGCCTGTTTCTATTGTTTTGATTAATTCAAAAACCACAAGTGGAGCAGCACTTTTTCCAAGAGTTGAGCGATCTCTGGATCGTGGAATTTGATGTCGTCGCGTGCGGTGGCGTTGATTGACGTCGGACTTCGCCGAATCTCCTCCAATGTTCCCTTTGTTCATGGTTCAGCTCTGAGTTATTGGGGGGCAGAGTGTGAGTTCATTGCCCTCCCCCATTCCCGGTGGATGTGAGCCATTGCCAAGCTTCAACGATAGCGACACAATTCTTGGTCGACGGCCCGCTTGATGCGGCTTAGTCACAACTGCCTTATTCGGGGGGAGGGGGGGTCGTGGGAATAAATCCAAGATCCAGAGATCGCTCGCCTCTTGACTTTTTCACCGTTCCAAGAAAGGAAACAACGTGCCGATTCGTGCCGCATCGCTTGAGTTGCCTTTCTGAGAGACTTCCACGCTCACTGCTCTACTCACCGTCCTGCGAGCCTCTTGGAACGACGAGCAACAAGCTCTACCTTTCGCGGAAGCATCCTATGTACTTTGTCATGATCGCCACTGGAGCGGGGAACGGCCGTGCGCCTGACCGCATCTCTCGATGACGTCTTCGAGGTTTTGCATGTTTGGAGCCTCCGTTTTTCACTGATCTCGCTTAGTTTTTCATCGTATATTTTGAAAAGCACCGGCTGCTAATAAGCTCTATTGAATTGATGGGCTAAAATACTTACGGCAGCTGCTGGCACATTGTCGGGTAAGAGGCCGAAGTGCTGCCCTGCTACTTAAGTGCCGCTAAGTAATAGTCTAGTAGTTACCGCGCCTGTCAAGAGGCGTCCTGCGTTATTATATAAGCAACCCTTTTGGGAAGTAATGGCAACCGCGTCCTGACGCGACTTGTACGCGCCGCACGCGACTTCAGTTTAGCAAACATGGAGAGTGAGTGCAAAGAAAGCTTCCTTCCAATAACCAAGGGCTTTTTGGAATGATTGGGCAGGGTGTCGCTGAAAACGAGAAATCCTGCTAAATTTGGGCAAAGATGATGCGCATGTCTCTGGGGCGACATGGACTCCAAAAACATGTTGCAAAGCTTGATTGCAGTCATACTGGGTATGCTTCATATATTATCGGCCTTTCCTTGCTCGCAGATCGCGTCGAAATGCCTACGGTGAGGGCGTTGGTTGGTCGTGCATCCCCATCACCACGTCATAACGCTGGACGCCGGTTACCGGGGCGCGGTTAGTAACAGACTATATGTAACGGATCTACCGCTCGCATCAGCTCACGGCGAGATTTGCCCGAGTCGTCGCCAAGACTCAATACACAGCCTCCATTTTCTAGTATAAGTAGTTAGCTGATTGTCGTAGATTCCTTTCCCTTGGTCAATCCAGTACTTACACCAGTTCTTTGTTGATCCCCTTGTGCCGGAACTCGACTCCCTCTCGCTTCCGTCACATCTTTTGAACTCAACCAAGTCTCTAGACTGTCGACGCTCTTGACTACGCTTTCCCCCGACCTTCTCTGACCCCTCTGAGCTCGACACCGACCCCGATGACTGATCCTGCTGGCCGCGCTCGTTACCCGCTTCGCTCTCACGCTCACCAAGCCGTCCCTGGACTGCCTGCGTCGACTGGAAGACCTGCTAGTGCTGCCAACACCGCGAGTCCGCGCTCTGGGACTCCCCGACCGGAGAGTCGTGCCTCCTCGACAAAATCACGCCCCGTTTCCCCTGACTTCTCATACAGTCAGGCGGTCTCGGGTGGAAGACCTTCCCCTCGTGTAGATACACCGCTGCCTTCGGGCAGCGAGACCCCATCACCTTCGGATGGTGAGACCGCTTCGCCTTCGGGCGTCGAACAGTTGCCTCTGGGCAACGAGACCTCATCGTCGATACCCTCGACGCATACCGAGCTCTTTGGGCCCGTCTTGACCTCAGCCGTGGATTGGGGGATGCTCGACGAAGGCCTTGCCACGCCTCGCATGGCAACGCCCGGTCGTCATGTTTCGGTGGATTCACTCACTGTAATCAACTCTCAAAATGTTTTATCCCGTTCCACATCCACTGTCTCGCGTGCGATTCAGAATATGAGTGTTGATGAGCTTGTGAGTGTTGCTCGCCGCCACCAAGCTTTGGCACAGGAAGCTTTGGCTGCTGCGTCGGGGCGCGGGGTAACTATCCCGCGTGAGATCCCGCCCGTTGATGAGAACACGAACTTGATAGATATTGATGATAGATCGGCAGTGAATGTGCCTGAAACTATTGTCAGTCCGGCCATACCTTCTGGTGTTGGAACCTCCCGCCAGAAAGGTAAAGGTGCTGACCCTCGCAACTGGGGTGCAGCTAACCTCTCGGAAGATTTCTCTGAGCGCGATATCGACGCGCAAAGAACCGCTCTTGAGAATTTCGCCGAAATTCGCCGTGCTGTCAAAGAAGAACAGCTTTCACCGCCACCTGGGTTCTTTGATCAAATGCCAATCACCTTGGCTTCTGAACGGACCGAACCCCGAACTCCGAGATCATTGCTCAAGCCGATGAAGGATTCAATTAACTCTGGCCAGAGTGTAGATGAAAAGATTGCTGATCTGCAAGCGCAGATCAGCAGCTTGCAACGTTCTCGGACGATAACGCCCAAGGTTAACTTAACCCGGGCACAGACTGCTGTTAAAAACAGCATTGATAGACAGATCGGTGCGGATCACGGAGCTCGCGGATTCCGTCCCGATCCCACTCCTGCTGCACGCGTCGCGCCAGGCAGCTTTATAGAGCGTACGTTGCGCAATGCCGAGCGCGTAGATGGTTCACCCACCCCATCCGACCCATCTGACTCGTCGAGCTCAGACTCTGAGCCCTCGGATGGATCAGGTTCCGGGAAGTCACACCCGTCGCGTCATCGTCGCAAGCGCCGTTCCTCTAAGAAGAAACAGAGTTCTCACAGGAAAAATAAAATGATTTTGAAGCCTATTCCTCCAAAGGAATATGATGGCTCACCGGATGCCATTGCCTTCCATCGATTCGTCAAGGAAGGATCAAATTATGTTCAACTCGGAAAAGTTCCAACCGATCAACGAGTGTTTTACTTGTCGTACTATTTGACGGCTCGTGCACTTGAATTCTACAACAGCAAGGTTGAGAATGATGAGCACGTTTGGACTCTGAGTGAGTTCTTTTGGGGTTTATTCAATTTTTGTTTCCCTGTGAATTTCCGTGAGAAACAACGCACTCGATTGCGCTCTTGTGTCCAAGGCACCAAGTCAGTATTGGTTCACAAGGCTGAATGGGAACGAATTTACAATACCATTGGTCTTGAAGCCAACCAGGAGAAGGTTGTGATGTTCTGGCGGAGCCTCAACGCCGACATACGCAAGGAAATGTTCCGGGATAAACTCGATCCGGAAACCTCCTCTTGGGCTGAAGTCACTGCTGGTGCTGAAAGCGCTGAAATTATCGTCAAGGTTGACGACGATAACGATGAAATTGATATGGCTGAATCGAGTAAGACTCAATTCAAGCCCGATGACCAGAAACTGGACTCAGATTTGAACGGGAAACGTCGTACCGGAGGGCGCGTTATCTCGGTTTCCAGTGCTGAACCCGAACCTTCCAAGTCGAAATCTCGTGACAACGGCGGCCATTTGTCTGCCAAGAAGCGGAGTGAATACCTTGCAGCCGGCTTGTGCTTCAATTGCGGGGTGCATGGACACCTTTCCCGCAACTGTCCTGAATTGAACACAATGGTTTCCAAAGGTGGACCTCCTGGATTTGCGTCCCATGCTGTTGATTTCGCAATGACGGCTGATCGCGATGCTCTTTTGGAGAGCACGGAAGTTCTTGAACACTTCTAAATTCGCACGATTTCCTTCCTCAACATCGAAATGGTCGTCGAGGAGGGCGAGGATACCAGAATGGTTTGATTTTGATTTTTCGAAGACCATTTCGGACGTTGAGTTGACTTTGAACAAGTTTATTTATTTTTCTGACTAGATATTGAGCTCGTCGTGGTCGACGATCTGGAGGGCGGATGTAACGGATCTACCGCTCGCATCAGCTCACGGCGAGATTTGCCCGAGTCGTCGCCAAGACTCAATACACAGCCTCCATTTTCTAGTATAAGTAGTTAGCTGATTGTCGTAGATTCCTTTCCCTTGGTCAATCCAGTACTTACACCAGTTCTTTGTTGATCCCCTTGTGCCGGAACTCGACTCCCTCTCGCTTCCGTCACACTATAACTAGCGAGGTACGAGCGTTCAGTTATAGCGTCTGTCTTAGAGAGACTAGCTAAGTAACGCTTGCTGAATGGAGCCCAACAAGACACGACGGCCGAATGGAGCCTAAGATCTAAGGCCTGAGATAAGGTAGACCCCCATCCACCCTCGACGAACGTCACATGTTATTTCCTTTTTGGGTGAATCTCAGTAAAAGCCCTTCGTTGAGTACCTTATAGCGGGAATATAATAAAATCCCTCGAGCAAATCCTTCATTTTGGTCTTATATTCATTTCTCTCACTTGTGTCCGGACAGTTTGTGGGACTAGTTCCCCGATCAATGGTGCCTCCTCCCAAAGCTGACAGGAGAGTGACTCTCATTGTTAAGGCTCCAACCGTTTCCGTTTGCAAACGTTTTAAACGGTTGTATCCGTTTCTTTTTTCGTTTGTTTTGCTGAGGTCGACAAACGGTAAACAAAAATAAAATAAACGATTAAACGGTTACTTACTTACATCAGCCAGATCAGTGTGCGGAAAGATCCTGTGAGCTGCCGTTCCATGCAAGTTGATACCAGCGTTGATTCTTGATTGATCCTGAGTGTCAGGATCATCAAGTCAGTGCCTCAAGGGCGGCAGAATCTTCGGCTTCGAGACGGCGCGACACCTTGATGCCTGCTGAGGAAGGTGAGATATGGTCCAGCGATGAGTGTACACAGTGTGTAAGTCATTCAGACATTGTTCTACTGGTTTGATACCTTTCAGTCAATTTTGAGAAGTGGATCTCGTTGATTTGAGCCATGCCGCTCCGGGCCGCCCCAACATCCGTTTAAAACGATCAAAAAGGTTTTTCTAAACGTTTAGAACCGTTTCCGTTTGTTTTGCCCTCGGGCGTAAACGAAAACTAAAAGGTTGGAGCCTTACGAGTCATTGTGACATACTGTCACTGAAACTTGTTTGCGGAACTTGCTGGCGTAGAAGACCATTATAGCTTTGATATTTTATCTAGTACTTCATAACACAAATACAAAGGATTTGCTCGAGGGGTTTTATTAAATTCGAGTTACAAAGCACTCAACGGAGGGGTTTTATTGAAATGCACCGAAAAAGGCAATATCATGTGACGTTCGTCGAGGGTGGATGGGGCCTACCTTACGTAGTCTCGGAAACCGGGGCCAAATTTGGAATTATATCCGGCCTGCGTTCTACGACTCGGATTGCGCAGTAACATCTGGGTTTCGGAAAAATTCCAAATTTGGGTAGTACGAGGGAGTTTTGACAGCTGATTGGGGGAGCTTTCCCCCCCCTTTTGTCCGAAAAATAACCTCTATTCGCCATATATAAAAAGACCTCCGATAAGCACTGCGAAGGAACGTCTGGGTATCCAAGACTAAAGATACGCTGTGTTGGCATGAGTTGCTGAAATCTTAGGATTTCTCAGGCTATCTTAGTTTAATACAAGACGCGTTTTCACTGGGTATCATTAATAGCCTGCAGTGAGAAGACATTCCGATGATGACGCCATGACCCCCTCGACGTCCAGCTGAGAGTCAGTGATCGATCGACCCAGGTTTCAGAAGCGTCAGGTTCTGGCCAAGATTCTGACTGACCCGGCCTGACGGGGTCAGTGACAACACTGCATGACGATTTCGCCGAAAGTGAGCAATTTATTTTTTGCGTTCTGAGCCGTTTTCTGCTCAATTTTGGGGTTTTCGGCATGTTCAAAGCCAAATATCACCGCAACAATCACTATGGACTCGGATTAGGTTACAAATCAACCTTCGGCAGGTTGATGGTATCCTACCGTTGGTTGATTTGCCGAGTAGCCGATTTTAGGTTGGTATTTCTTCTAGGTTGATCGTAACACTCAACCTAGGGAAACTAAAACAACCTTCGGTTGGTTTGTCTTCACTGGTTGAATAACAACCCTCTGCAGGTTGTTTTAGTTAGCAGCACACCTCCAAATGAACCCTCAAACATTAACAACGAAGAACTTTAACACAACAAGCCTGTGAGTAGTGTTCGATCAGGCGAAGTCAAATATCAATATTATTATTAATGCTGTGGTTTGGGGCCGCCGCAATTCAAGTGTGATTTGTGCACCAATTCATGATCAGAACATCGATTTGAACTTCAAGCGGCTCACTTGCACTTTATTTGAAAATTCAAAGCTGCCAGTGTTGTGAACTTGTGGCTCTTGCTGACTACTGAGAGTGCCTGGACACGACTCGGACCTACTCCGAGTCGGACTCAGATAACCAATATCTGGTGTGTCAAACGCGGTCGCGGGAGGGTTGTTATTTACGATCTCAAGAATCAAGATATCACAATGCGTAGGTGACCACGCTGCAGTCTGTCGTGCCTAACATCTCCACCACGCCATTCCACGATCGTTCATCATATCAAACAATTCAAACGCATCACCGCAGCCATAGTAGCAGCGGCAAGAGGTAAGTGTTGAGCACACTAAGAAAGACTCGACTCACCGATATCCTTGTTGCATCCTCAGGTCTGATCTGCCTGGCAAATATGTTCTAGGCAAAACGAAGTCAGTTGCCTTTTTGAAATCAGTTTTCTCTTCTCACATCCTTCCGGCCTTGAACATAAGCGTCAGCCGTAGACTCCCCCACCCCCCTCAGGCTGATGAACAGTTTCGTTTTGGTCTTCTTTTGGGCTTCAAGGATGTCCTCATTTTTCTCAACTTTGCAGCCTCGTCTCCATTTTATATGGGCACCCTGCGCGGCCGCGGCCGCGGCACTTCGTGAGCTGGGTGCAGTTTATTATGCATTGCGGCGACGCCGGTTCGTTCTCTATTGCGAAGTTCTCTACTTTTTTACTGACTTTTTTGTGTTTTGGATTTGGGAAGGCTCGCGCTCGACTAGAGACTATGCGTATTCATGGTGCTCAAGTTCTCTCCGTTCGGTAAGTGAGCTCACTTTCCACAAGACTATCTAGCATTGATAACTTCAGGTTCAGTTCGAATTTGTCAACTTCGCCATTATGTGTCCAATTTTGCGACCCTGTGGACTTGAAGTGGAGCGAATGTAAGCAAGTGTTTCTTTCACTTCCATTATTATGTTCATTGACAGCCCTTGGCTTGATAGGTCTCCATCTCAACTGAGGGCGTCAGGAGGGGGTGGTGTGCCAGTGGGTTCGAATGTAATCGTATCTGTGTGTATACGTACGGATAGTAATACATGGATTTGTAGTAGTTGTACCCCCTGTTCCGAAAGCAAGTGTTTCTTTCACTTCCATTATTATGTTCATTGATAGCCCTTGGCTTGATAGGTCTCCATCTCAACTGAGGGCGTCAGGAGGGGGTGGTGTGCCAGTGGGTTCGAATGTAATCGTATCTGTGTGTATACGTACGGATAGTAATACATGGATTTGTAGTAGCTGTACCCCCTCGTTCTGATTGAAACCCCCCTCAGCTCGATCGAATGGACTGTCGGAAAAATTGAATTTATCTTAGCAAAACAAATCCGTGCTTGTCAGGTTGAATCAGCCCTCCAGGTGAGGGGCAGACTTATATGGTTCAGAACTGACCTATTGGCCCTTATCAGCCTGACCGACCTGATCAGTCAAGGTGATTGCGTGACCGATCCCAAAAATTGCAGTTAATATTCCGCAACCAGTTGAGTGGGTGACCCTCTCAGACTGATTGCGATTGCTCCTCATGGCGTTAGTACAGTGCTAACATGAAGCGGACTACTGCAAAGTTGTGCAAAGAGTACATCTCATTGCTTTAGGCTCAGTACAGTGTATATCACACGACCTATGCCAGTAATATTTACCAGTTAGTGCCTTGGGAAGGTGGCTTGAGACGCGCCAACAGGTTGAGAAGGACGGCGCGCACATCATGTGACCGTGTATTGACCATTTCGGGCCACTGGTGTACAGGGTCCCTGGCGTACATCGTATCACACGGCATGCCCGGATCAATGTTCAGAATGCCCAGAACTCGAGCAGAACGATAAACGATACCATAGTAGAGAGTCCTGGTGACTCGTAAGGCACTGTGAAGCGAATGCCGTACTCATTGCTCAAGACAGCGAATCAAACAGGCCATCGGATCGGTGCTTCGAAGCGGTCGGTTCCACAGTGGATGCGGGGAGGTTCCTGTTCAGTCGGGTTTGCCCTGCGGGTAACTGGGGTAGGCAAAGCTGAAGCGGACGTGCTCGCAATGGGTGCGGGACGCGAAGCGGACATGTTCGCCACCGGAATGCCTCTTGATCCGGTACCACCACCTGCTCCGAGGGCGCTCCCTAGCGCTACTATCCAGAACCTCCACAAAATCATCTACGCTGTGAAACTCCCAAAAACCACCAATGCTAAATCTTGCACCGTTCCTCTTGTTGACTGGGATACCATTCGGGCGCTTGCCGCCGCACTTGTACAGCAGCCTGCTGCCAACTCCAATACTACCCGCATCGACTCCTTGACCACAAAACTCGACACTATCATGACCAAACTGGAATCCCTACCCAATTTGACCACCCAAACCACTCCTGCATCCACAATCTCCCCAGACAAAACTTAGGCCCTGATCGGGTGCACTGCCTAACAAGGCAGACTCCGCTAAAATTATGGCATCTGCTCGATGACGCAGGTGCCTGCATCAAGCGGAGCAGATGCGGCGTTCGGCTGCGTCTGCGATCTTTTCTCTGTCTGTCACGTCTCCTCAGCCCTCCATCCGACGCGCTCCCCCGCTCACTCTTTTATTCTACTGTCTCTACTACTTTCCTCTATACTTAATGGCCAAAAATAAAGAGAGCCGCTGTCAATGGACCAACGACTGTGACGCCACCCTCGTCAGGACGCTTCTCGCATGCAAGGAACAGGGCCTCCAGTCTGACAGTGGCTGGAAGCCAGTGGTCTGGACCCAATGCGCTGAAGCTCTGAAAGATACTCCGGGTCCGGTGAAGACTGCTGAGAAATGTCAGGTGGAGATCCACGCCGCGAGGAGGAAGCCTCGAGATCGGCAGCTTCGTCTTTGCTGTCATGAACCCGTAGGAAGTTGTGAAGAGCAGCGATGGCAGCAACAAGCCTTGCCTGCGTTTCTGACGGATACTCTGGTTTACCACGGAATACTCGCCAACGCCGCTTCAACACACCAAAAATGCGTTCAATAACGTTACGAGCTTGGGCGTGACGGAGATTGAAGAGCTCCTCCTTGTTTTTCGGCCTTGTGATAACATGTTAATGCAGAAAGAATTCCGGTCATGGAACGGAACGTACTTTTGACTAGCAGTTCCCCGTTCCTTGAGATGGTATCGTATGCCCCGATATGGAGTCAACAATGCATCGCATAGTGGGAAGCCAGCGTCTGCGAGATAATACCGACGGGGACAGCAAAGTCATGTTGACGAGCATAGTCAAAGACGAGAGAGTCTGCCGCACTCCCTTCCCATCCACTCAGGATGTACAGAAACATCATCGCAAAATTGCATGCTGCAAGCACGTTCTGCCCAATGAAGCCTTTTCGGTTACGATATCGAGCCATGGCACTCTCCAGAACCCATGCATGGAAATGAGAACCGTCAATTGCGCCAATACAGTCCCGAAAATAGGGATAGAGTTTGGGATTATTCCGAATTTCGGGCGGTGTGCCATCAGCCGGAAGATGGACGAACTGTTTGTAGAATGAGCCGACTAAGAGTATAAGGATGGAGTAGATGGATCTATTTTGGCGTCAAGCTCTACAAGGAAAAATGAATTGTGAAGGAAAACATGCCGATGAATTGTATCTGCGCTACGCTGAAAGCGCTCCTGGAGGAAACGACTACTGGAGCCAGTCCTCGCAAAGTGTAGAAAGGTAGCAAGTTTCTCATTGCAAGTTACATATTTGGTTGTGGTCAAGCCGTGGCGTCTCGCATCGTGTTTTTGCTGTTTTCGAGCCTTCTCACGCGCCTCAGAGGTCTTCCGAGCAATTTTGCGCCTCAAGGCTGCGCTATTGGAAGCCATCGAGCGCGACGACAAAGAGGAAAAGAGCTTGTAAACTATTTACACGGTGTGACTAACGTGACTCTACGCGCCAAGCAGGTGGGAATCTGCTTCGGTGTTATGGCAATTTGAGTGTGGCTTGAGCGGGAGCAGCGGAAAAATGGAGGAAAAACATGCCGGATACCTCAAAAAAACGGGCTTGAACTTGCCCAACGCAGTCACACCATGTCACACGGCGTGACAGTTCGCGGCGTGGGTTTGGTCTTCTGCAATGAGTCGAGAGCATACAAAGAAGTTTAATTCAGCATATCCAGCATTTATCAACATGATCTGAGCACAAAAACATTCTCCTGCCAGAATGGCCCAATACGAATATCTTGGTCGCCGGGAAGTTGCCGAGCTTTCCAAATCTGGACAGGGTGCCTACCTGGACCCATCCCTGCATCGATAGATGTGCGAAACACTTAGCTGATAGTGGTAGCACATGAATTAGTGTCTTTTGATTGGCTTACCGAAGGCCTACGGCCATTCTGAGTGAGAAAAATAAAACATCATTATTTTTTTTTAGTCGGCCTGACGGCCGACCCACCCTCCCTGCCCCGGGTCCCGGCTTGACCGGCCCGCACCCCCTTGCACTTGATATGTACTCTTGATGCGGGCAAACACATCAGTGCGAAGGTCCAAACCAACATGGTTCACTGATTGACTTTGCAATTTATCTAGTCTCACCAAGTCAGACTCTAGAAGATTTATGATAGTCGATAAATCTTTTTATATAGAGTCTGAACTTGATGGCACCTGTCATCCAGGACCTCGAAAAACGTGACTTTTCCCACGTCCTAATTGGGCCGATTCCACTATTGCGAAGGTAGTAGGGCTATAGGTGGGGTATAGAATGGTAGCTAGAATGTATTAAATAGTGCCAGAGCAGTCCCTATCTTTAACATAGCTGAGGATGGACGGCAAATGCATGTTCAACCAATTTTGATGGAACCCGCCAAATCCTCCAATTTTAACCCTAGATTATAGGAAACAGCTACATAAGAGAGCTATATGATAATTCAAATGCACTGAGTACCAGTACAGAGCCATATAGTGAGTCGAAGTGGGTAAACGAAGCCTCATGTCCCAATTTGGACGTGGGAAAAGTCACGTTTTCCGAGGTCCGGGTTGACAGGTGCCAGTAATTTCAGACTACAATTTATCTATTGTCACTGTAAAAGCAAGGCTGGGTACTGGCGGCGCTTCATTGAATATGCGATTTGTTCAGCTGAAAGAGCGATAAAGGAGTCGGGACACGATGTTCTCCGCTATCTCCAAAGCATGGGTAGAGGCCCTGGTTAGGATCGAATAGACCATTTGAGGCATCCAAATTTCGAAGGGCCATAATTGGAACCCCAACCTTCAATCCTGGCTTGGCCAAAGGCAGCCCAGAGGCACGAATAGGGTTGAGGTATTAAATGGGGTATTCGATGCCACTGTGAACTCCCTCCTCATTGGCAGCGGAATCTGCACGATGTTAAACAACTCTTGGCCTGGGTACTTGAAATCACCGCCAAAGACCAAAGGAACGGGCGTGGAATCAGACCCACCCTCCAAGGCACCGAATTCTGTGTGTCTGGTGTACTAGTGCTGCAGTTCTGACCAAGAGGCATGCCCGGGGTGCCAGAAGATGATTCATTCACACTCAATCCAGTACCAAGCATCATATTTTTGCACTTACAGACAAATCGTTTTTTTTTTCTTTGCCGAGCTACTTGTATTTTTTTTCGCTGGCTCACACGGCTTCAAGTGGCACGCCAAGGAATGCTGAAGCGCTGATGGCCGATGTTCGAGTGTTGCAGGCCCCCGGTCACTACCGACTATGTAGGTCCGAAATAGAGTAAATCTGAGCTCGAAAATCGCGATTTTCGGTCTCAGAAATAGAGTAAATCTGGGTCCAAACGGCCAAATTCAGTCCGGGACAGAGTAAATCTGGTGCTCGGAACAGACCTTACCTGACCAAAATGGCGGTTCCGACCAATTTTTTTCCGCACTGTTGCGCAACCAATTTCGGCCTGAAATCAACGCGAAACGACCGAAAACCGACAAAAACGCGCTGTCCAGGCGAAAACCAGAGAAATAGGCCGAAAATAGGCGAAAAATCGAATATTTTACCGATTTTCGGTCCGCGATAGAGTAAATCTGAGGCAAATGAGCCGAATTTCATAGAGTAAATCTGCCTAAATGGGCGGACCGACCTTATAGGTAGTGACCGGGGGCCTGGAGCGAATCAGGGGGGCCTAGCGAATCGAAGCCATAATCGACAGGCACCGGCATACAGACCGTTTACGGCAGGACCCACAATTGGCGTTACCGAGGATGAACTGGCTCCAATCGTCTTGAGTGAAGTCGTATAGGACAGATTTTGTAGCCAAATCATCTGCTCTCCCGGCGGAGAGCAGTTCGCGTGTATTAGGCATACATAAGATATCATACATCATACGAGGGTGGGATGAGCGTCCAGTTAAGAGTAGGGTGGGTAGCGCGAAATATATACAGCTAGAGGACTATGAGAAGAAGAGTAGACATGAAGTAGGAATACGAACCTGGCGGCAGTGAGAAGAGGAGTGGGGTCTCACTAGTCTAGGATCTGATGGGGGGTAGGTCAGTGAAGCGTCCGTGGGAGTGATTTCAACCATGCCGACTGCTGATGGCCGCAGGCATTTTGAGCCTAGACACACAGAATTCAGTCGAAATACTGATTTTCATGCATAATTGGTGCTTACATGCGCTCACATACAGGTTATATACTGCTTTGGGGACCCAATCTATACGCGAAAATTGTCCAACTTGCGGCCATCAGTTTCTGCATCGCCAGCATCACTCCCACGGACGCTTCACTGACCTACCCCCCATCAGCGCCCAGACTTTCTATAGATCCTTGAGAACGACTATCTTCTCATCGACTCGGCAGAAAGTCTGAGTAGCGAGACTAGGGTCTCACCGCCGCCAGGCGCCGCAGATTTGCAATGGCACTGGAAGATGATGTCAGTAAATTGGAATAAACACGCGCGCGCGAGCGGCGCGATGCATTGAAACGAGACGTGCGAAGCTTCGACTCTCATTTGCGACCCGTGGGGTAGAGAGGAGCATGGAGTTGAGAGTTGAACTTGCTCCCGTTTAAACTCGATCAATTGACAGGACGTCAAGTGGAGTCTTTGATCTCCGCTGAATTGGCACAAACCCAAACCATTTTCTCAGGGCAATCAGGAACCATGTTACAGCTGTTTTACGGATTTTGTCCGGTTTTTGATCGAGTGAGAAACTCCCAAAGTTGCTTACCTCTGTTTGCTCCACATCACCGGCTACATCCAAGCCGAAAGAGCTTTCCGGTCTTGCTGGCACTCCCCAGTGCTGAATGAAGCTCCAAAAGAGTAAAAATTTGCACACTGAGGCAATTTAGATGTGAGCAGCCCTCGCGTCAAGCTCAGAGACGCACGGCTCGAGAGGATGTAGTCCTGCCGCCGTTGGAGAGGTAACGGCATATACCCCACAAACTGTGGCTCCGCGCGTGCCGATGACAGAATCGTCAACAGAGGTAAGCAACTTTCGAGAAACTCCACTCGATCAAAAACCGGACAAAATCCGTAAAACAGCTGCACATGCGATATTTCACAATCCCCCCATGTCGGGTGTCTCCCACCCACTTCGAAAGCCCTTTCTCGATCGCCCGCGCGCGTCTTCGTGTCCCACCTTCGATGCTTGTAACCTGCAGATCCGTGTCCCCGACATTCGGGACTCCAATGCTGGCAGCTGCAAGTCCGTCGCCGCAAGCATCTCATTCCTGCATGCACCCTCGGCCCATGAATCGCAGCAAGGCATTTTACCCCGAATACATCCTGGAACTGCAATGTAGGGTTTTGTCTGATACTCGTTACTCGTTGCCGCAAGACTCGGGATCCATCGTCAAGTCCCTTGCAAGTCTCGCCAGCAAATTTGAGGTCAGGTCTCATGGCGCAGGTCCCAAAGCAACATGTCCTCCTCAAGCTTATAGGTCAATGTGCCCACAACACATCGAGGCCCCTTCAAGCATCAACATGCTTCAAGCTCTTTTTTCAAGATCAACAGCAAGTCGACGCAAGAACTCATCAAGCCCGTTCCGCATCAAGTGTATTTTTTTCTGTTTCAGGTCCTCAATACTGTCGTTCACACCCGGATCCTGCGAGGTGCGCAACGCGCGACGGCTACTAGATCAAGATGGCGGAGCGTGTCGCTCGCGTCGCCATTGTCAAGCCTACAGTGGCCGCCAGTAAAACTGCAACACGCAGTTCTGGGTGATTGGGTGGGTCTTTTGACTGACCCAAACGAAGGACAGGACGCCGAATGTGAGGCAAAATAAAATTTTTGGGGCTGCTCACTTGGTTACCATATATGATAGTTTGTACGGAATGATTTTTTTTGTGCATTTTTTTTACAACACACTTTTCAACGCCAAACCGTACCCACAGTTGGCCTCCACAGCTCGAAGTTACTCGTAAATACGACCTAAAACACACTTTGTTCCATATAAATTGCCTGTGACTTGAGCTCGCAATTGCCGCTGCAAGTTGGCCATTTTAGCTGTTTTTTCGGGGATAGACTGGTAACTTTTGTGACTCAGTATGGAGTACACTATGTGTAGTATGTGCATGTAAGATATCGGGAGGCTGCGTCAGAAAATGAGAGCTGTGCAATGAATTTATTCGTGATGGGTGATCCAATTATATATCTGCTTTTTGCCGCTTTGGGAAATACAAGTCAGAAAATGAATTTGAGAGGGAAAACGGACAAGAAAAGCTCACAGAACATTAATAGTGAGTCGGGCCTCCCTTTTCCTTCAACATTTTGCGCACCCTGTTGGGCATACTGCCGTATAACTTGTCAGTATATGTCTGATCTATTTTCTCCCACTCCTCCTTCAAAGTGATCCTGGTTCTTCGGCAGAGACCCTAGCGCGTACCATACGCTCCAAATGGTCCCAAAGATTCTCTATGCTGAGCGAGTACGGGCACCAGAGAAGAACATCAAAGCCCTCGAGATTAAGCCACCCCTGCACGTGCTTGGATTTATGCTTTGAGTCGCCGTCTTGCTGGAAATAAATGGTCGCGCGGTCCAAATTACGCTGGTCCAGAATGTTGAGGAGGGATTTCGAGAGGATGTCAGTGTAAACGAAGCGATCCATGATCCCTTCGGTCCGATGAAGTTGACCGACAGCGTGTCGGGTGAGACAGCCCCAGACCATAACACTCCCGCCGCCGAGTTTGACCTTCTTCTTCGTATATCTGGGATTATACGCCTTCCCTGGTTCCCTTTAGCACCACTGTCGGCCACCCGAACCAATGATGTTGAATTTTGACTCATCTGAAAATATAACGGCCCGTCAATTTTCTGCAGTCCGGTAACAATGAAGTTCCCCCCACTCTTTTCGCTTCCTCCGGTGCTCTGGCTTCAACAGAGACTTGGATTGGCATACATAAGCCCCTAATTCACGCTCTCGTAGCGCAGACCGGACCGTATCGACATGCAAATGCGGGAAATATTTCCGCTGCATGTCTGATGCATTATTGGCTTTGCCGGAAGAGAGCGATTGGAGGGCTGTACGGATGTTTCGCTCGCTCATTTGGCGTGGGAGACCCGGCCTAGGTGTTTTCTCATCGAAGCCGTGCGTTGGACCGTAGCGGGCATTGATTTGGGAGACCGTAGAGGGCGCAACATTCTCTTTTTCGGCTACATCTCTATTTGAGATGCCTGCCTTCTTGAGGGCGTCTATGGCGGTCTTGTTTGCAGCAGTGGTGTCGAACATGATGTGGAGGAAAACCAGGTGATCCCATACTTTTTCCGAGTCAGTGGAGTTGTGAGCTGTGGAGATTCGGCATACCTGTCCGAGGCAGAGGACGTGTGTTGCAGTCCCGGCAACGGCTCTGAATTTGGCCGTCCTGTTGCGCGTGCCGTACTCCAATCTTGCTGTTGGGTTGTTGGTGTTGATGAGAGCGGAAGGCAAGAATGATCTATAGAAACAGCTACAAACATGTCGTAACTACGCCAAACTACAGTACTAATAAACGGAATACGTAGCCAGCGAGGCGCGAGGCGCGACACTGCGATGGGAGGATTTGGGGCATTGCGAGGACGGTATGTGTCGCTTTGTTTTTGACACCACTGTGGTCGAATCCCCATCTACGGACACGGCGGACGTTATGGCGCTACTCGCGGACTTCGATTGGGCCGACGACGCGGCATCCCCTAACAGAATTTGAAATGCGCGGAAGGCGCAGTAACCTCAGTCTCCCGCTGTATGTGGGATGAAAGACTGAGGGCAAGGAGTGCTTGCGAACGGTTTATATGTAAATACGGGGCTGTATGATAATAATCAAATCAATATCAAGGACGGAGTCCCAGGCTGTCCCAGGCGTTCCGAAGAAGTTCATATCCTGACACCCCCACTCGACCCAGGCCGTAGTCCCATAGATAAACAGAATTTGGAATGCTTAGCATGAGATAGCGGTTTTGTGAATATATCCGCTACCATGTCCTCTGTAGGGTACCACAGTACAATGCATTCACCTGTTCAGACCAAATCATCTCGCACAAAATGATGGGGAAGCTTGCTTCCCCATTCATCGGTATAGGGCTCCGGAATGCAGATGCTTACAAATCTCCGTCCGAATGCTTTGTAAGCATGCTTTGTAAGCATGTCCTGGAGTCCTGCCTCCGTGGCCTCGGACTTGGCCGGCAGTCATGCAACTGTCAATGTCACGTGACCCCGGAACGCGCGCCGAAACAGAATTGATACTATGATAGGGATCGGCACCGTAACCGTAAAAGGTGTACGGCCCCGTACAATACGGCACCCGTAGCCGTCCCGTACAGGGTCTCGAGGCCCGTCCTTACGGTACGGGGGGGCGCCGTCACGACTGCCGTATGAAGCCGTATTTGTACGGCCGTGTACGGCGTTGTACGGCCCGTATCCACATCATCCCGCTGGAACGTGATTATCGGGCTTCGGCTCGGACTCGGATGTATCAGCAGCTCGCCTATACTCTGTCGGCTATCCATTTGCCTTCGTCCCATCATTTCGGCTGATACTGATGTGCCGGGTTGTGCCGGTGGGCTCTGGCTCAGTGCGTTCGCCAACACATCGCATGCAAATACAGTCAGCGTCCACACAATCGTGCCCGAAACTGTTCAAATATCAAAAGCTTACCTTCAACTAGCTCCCCACAGCTGAAATTGACCCTCCCTAAGCCATATAAGTGGGTAAAAATTGGTACGGCCGGATGACCCCTTAAATACCCCGTAAAACATGCCGTACCGTCCCGTATAGGCCCCCCAAGTTGACCTATACGGTTACGGTTACGTCCGGGGTAAACGCCGTAAAGCACCGTAAAGTGTACGGGCCGTACCGTATACGGTACGGTGCCGATCCCTAAGAATTGACGCTTCAACCTTGCTTCAACCTCATGGATAGATATGTCCTACCTATATAGTATGTGTAGTTGCTCAATGGATGTGCTCCCTCTTTTCTTTCTCTCCTCTATGACGTGTATTTTGGTATTTCTTACACTTCTAGCCATTTGCTTAGTGGCTTGTTGCAGCTGATTTTTTTTAGCGCTTAGCATTAGCACTCAACATCAGCTTAATCCTCCACATTATCTTTTGTTACTGAATGTATGAGCCAGATCAATCAGTCAATGCTTTCTATCAAGCAAAATTAAATTAAATAGGTCTACGCCTCCAAATACTCCACAGCGCATATGAAATGCAGCTCAGGGGCAAGAGCGTGTCAATCGCGTTCTGGATAGCCCTGTACACCGGAGATTGCCTGTACAGCAACCAAATTTTGTTCAGGTCAACTGGAATGGCCAGCAACTTCAACTTACACCCCGCACAGCTGGCCGAATTGCTGAGATGCAGAACACTGGGAATAGCTGGGAATGCTGGTATTTTAGCAGGACAGAATGAAGACCAGGATATGCAAAGTTCACCTCCGTCACCAACATGTAGACCTCAAGGTTCAGAGCCACCTCCGGTGCAGCAGAATCCTGTACAGCCAGCGCAAAATATACTAATATAGTACAAAAACAGGGAAATGCTCAACCCAATGCTCAAGCTCGAAAAGAAGACCAGTTGCTAGAGAAGCACATCCTGAGAATCCTGACCTCTGCTATATTGCACAAGTGGCATTCAATATACAGGATATTCTTACTGAATTTCAATTTCCTGAGCTTTTCAGCAGTTGCATGAGTACTTAGAATAGATCGACGAGGGGGCCGCAGTGTACTATGTAGTATGTCATTCAGTAAATTGCATGTACGGACTGAAACAAGCTTCCCCTCCTATGTGGACCATTGTCCACATAAGGTAGACCCCATCCACCTTCGACGAACATCACGTGCATCAGTGTGACAACTTCCTTTTTCGGAGGCTTTCGAAAGAAATACCTATAAAATCATCAGTACGCTAGATTAGCTCAAATCCTTCGACCAGTTTTTGGAAAATCAATGTATATTTCATTCTACGGCGAAAAAACGGGAAAATAATTAGACTTGATCCCGGAATTATCAAATCTGTCTCCGAGACCGCACATTTCCGACCTGCGCGCCCTCTCAATTGCCTATGGGGACGTACTCGAGGACAAAAAAGACTCGCGCAGCTAATCTACTCAACAATATAACCAATGGGACCAAGCGCGTGTGGGAAGAACTCAGCCCCAAGAAGATAGCAAAATGGCTGTCACCGAGAAAAAGGCATAAGGAGAATATTGACGCGATGGTACGTATTGAACACCTTCAGATACATCGTCACATACTTCACTGCCATACAGGAGGTGGAAAACACGCTGAATGAACCTGAAGACGCGTTAATTAACACAATTCACGCGTTTGACGCGTCAAGTGATGATCCAGCCTCGTCAGATCCATTTACCGCGTCCCTCCACTCATTTTCTGTTCCTGGCTCACCCGAATCTATCCATGGCGCGCCGGCAGCGCGTGAGTTCCTCTGGAAACTTCCCAAACTGCCGAAGCCGACAGTGGAAGAAGTTGATGATGAAGATGACTTGTGCTTGGACTCGGATTCCGATATCGATGATCATCAATCGACACACACCTTTCCTGCTCCTCGGCAAAGTCACCGCCATTCCCCGGACAAGCCTGTAGATGGTACGCTCGATGATCCCCGAGACTTTCTGGATGTACCCGAGGATGAAGACGAACTCTTGGCGACATCGCCTGGTTTTGATGACAGTTATCCACGCCCATGTGCTCCCCGGTCTTTTCTAGACCGGGTTAATGAACAGGCTACGCGCCCCGGGGTACACCGTCGAGCCCCGGATCCTGGAGAGGCAAGGGCTGCATTGGAATGTCTTCAGAAATTTTTGCGTGGAGAACTTCGTGGTACAGACCTCTTCGGACTTCGCGGAGTTGGCTATAAAGATCCAAACATCAGTCCGTTCACCCGCAACCGGCTCATAGGTATAAGAACAATGCTCAATTTCTATGTCACTCCCGGCGTCAGCACCTATGCTCAATGGGGGGAGTCAGCCAAATTAGCAGCTTGCGGGCTCGGACGAGGGCCACATTGTGCTCGGGTTTTGGCTGCCTTATCACGGCAATTCATTCTTGATCGCGAAGTTCTGGATGTGAACCCCTACGGTGACTGGAATGAGAGTATGCTGGCGGATGAAGACCTTGCGAACGAGCTAAGGCTTCATTTACAAGGTCTTGGGAACGAGATTACTGCCGATAAAATTGTGGAATACCTGAATGATCCAGCTGTGCGTGTAGAGCATGGGATTGACAAGCCCGTGTCACTGACGACAGCACGCCGTTACCTCGACGAGTTGGGATACAGGTGCAATTCAATTCGTCGCGGCATTAAGGATGTTGTTCTCATCATTTAAAATTTCAGATTCAAAGCTGCCAAGAAAGGGCAGTATGTTGACGGACATGAGCGTCCCGACGTTGTCTATTATCGAGATAATATCTATCTACCTCGCCTCTTTGAGCTTCAAAAGCGAGTAGTTGTCTATGACAACGAAGGGAATCCTATTCCTAGCAATCATACCATTCTCGGCCGCCGTGTCATTCTTTGGTACCATGATGAGAGCATTTTTTATGCTCATGACCGGCGGCGGGAGACCTGGTATCACAAGGATGCTCCGGCAAAGCCTTACCGGAAAGGGGAGGGCCATTCTTTCATGGTGGCCGATTATTTCTCGTCTGATTTCGGCTGGCTTCGTGATCCAAATAACCCCAAGCGCAATGCGCGCCGGAGCATCAGACCTGGAAAGGGCCGAGATGGGTACTTCACCTCGGAAGAGGTTCTCGAGCAGGCTGCTGCTGCTCGCGCTTTGGTCAAGGAGTTGTGGCCAGAGTTTGACCATGTCTTTATCTATGACAACGCCACTACGCATAAAAAACGCCCTGATGGTTCTCTCTCAGCCCGCGGAATGCCAAAAGGTCCTTCGGGTACGCGGAAAAACAAAGAATCAGCCAATTTCCTGGTCGAAGTCAATAAACGGGATCCTAACGGCAAAGTTATCTATGATTCCAAGCGCAATCTCGTCAAAGAAAAGATTAGAATGACGGGGGCGACCTTCAATGGGCAGCCACAGGATTTGTACTTCCCTGACGATCATCCGCTATACCCTGGGAAGTTCAAAGGCATGAAACAGATTCTAGAGGAGCGCGGAATGCACGCCGAGGCCAACTTACGCTTAGAGTGCCCTCAATTCAAATGTGCAGATCAGAGCAGCACCTCAAAATGTTGCTGCCGGCGGGTTGTATACAATCTCCCCGACTTTGCTGCTGCTAAATCTGTGCTTGAGGAGGAGTCCATGAAGGATGGAGTAGAGATCCTGTTCCTCCCTAAGTTCCACTGCGAGCTCAATCCCATTGAGATGGTGTGGGGCTATGCCAAACGGCTCTACCGCTTGATGCCTGAATCCTCCCGCGAGGATCAACTTGAAAAAAATACAATGGAGTCGCTGGAGGGTGTTCCTTTGCTGTGCATGCGACGGTAAGCATCCATGGCTGACTCTTGGATCCGGAGTTGCGCTAACTTTTATCGGTGAAGCTTTGTTAATCGCTGTCACCGCTTCGGAGACGGATATTTGAACCACAAACTCACTGGTACTCAGGCTGCATGGGCTGCCAAGCGATATCCCGGTCACAGAACATATCCTGCAACTATTCTAGAGGAGCTCGACCGAGCAGGCATCCGCTAATGACTGAAAAGGTCTGTTTTTTTGATAACTTTTGTAATTCCGAAATGTAGAAGGACCGTATAGCTCTAAATTTTTGTCTATAATCTTTACACCTGTATATCTAAAATCTGGTCGAAGGAATTCGCTATATAGTCCGTAGTTGTCTCAATAATAAAAGTTTTGTCGAACTTCGCTGAGAATGGAAATGTGACCGTCACGTCATGTGATGTTCGTCGAAGGTGGATGGGGTCTACCTTACATCATATTATTTTCTTTGTATGTGCTGTGTGTGTCCTGGCACGATATTGGGGATCCTGAGATAGGATGATTGCAGCTCGGTTATCACATCTTAACTCGGTTGGATTTTTCTGGGGTTGACCTAGTTCGTCGAAAAAGGATCTCAACCAAGCCAAATGCTGTCCTGCATTGGCAAGTCCAATGTATTCACTCTCAGTGGAAGAAAGAGCAACCATTGATTGACGCCGACTGGACCATCCAATAGCTCCAGAGTTTACAATGAAAACATAACCGGATGTTGAACGAGAGGTATCTTTGTCTCCATTCCAGTTTGCATCACTATATCCCAAGAATTGCATATCCATGCTTAGATCTGCACCGTTGAAAACTAGTTCCCAGTGATGGGTGCCTTTGAGGTATCGAAGCATGCGTTCCAAGGCTGCCCAATGAATTCTCCTTGGCTTTGCACTGAAACGACCAAGTACCCCTACAGTACAGTGTCGCAAAAATCGAAAGTCTGATATAACCGATTATAACCGATTATAGCAGTTATAGGGCGATTATAGGCTGGTTATACCTAGTTATAACCGGCTATAGGTCGGGAGGACCCTTATAGCCTATTAGAACTCTACCTTACAAGCTGCAACACCCAACAATAGTACGACGGGGATTGGGCAAGCTTGGAGCGTATGGCTTCTCGCTCAGGCTCGGAGTCGGGAACATATGAGGTGGATGAGTCAGCTGCATGGTTAGGTGGGCCTTGGGCCATTTTAGGGACGCTCCACACAGTGACGTCACCACGGGAATATGAGGCCGCAGGCCGTGACAGCGTGACTCCGCAGCTCTTTCCTCTCAACCACCACCATCGACAGCTCGAGGACATACGACGGCGTCGATCCCGCCCTCCCTTCATGCTAGTGCGGGTATTTTCGACGGGTGTGCTCAGTAACGGTCGCTTGCCCACGCATCGACCACAAATCACCGACATGGGGAATTGCATCGGTCCATCGGTGTGTCGCTTTTGTTGCTCATTCTCCGATGAAGTTCTAATCCTGTGCCCTTTGAAGCTTCAACGCAACTGAGAACAGTTGGTGTGTCTTTAGTTTCTTTATCTCCCGTGCGCTGTCTCATCTCGGTTGTAGTTGCCTTCATCGGATACTCCTCTCCCCTTCCCCAACATAGCTCGCTACTTCTACGATGTTGTACACGTACCTTAGTTGGAAATAGATCAATTTTATTCAGTACTTTGCTTGATTTGAGATGAATTCCATGGGCCAAATGTGCGGTGAAAACTTCCCCGGGCCAACACGGTAATAAGGAGCTATAACCTCTATAATGACTTATAACGATCTTTGAAAATTATAGGACTTATAAGTCTAATCAGGCTTTATAGGCCCCCCTCCCAAATTATAGACTTATAACAGGTTACAACTGAGTATAACCGGGTTTCGATTTTTGCGACAAGTGGCCGCCAGTAAAACTGCAACACGCAGTTCTGGGTAATTGGGTGGGTCTTTTGACCCAAACGAAAGCCAGGACACCAAATGTGAGGCAAAACAAATTTTTTGGGCTGCTGACTTGGTTTCCATATATGGTAGTTTGTACAGAATGAATTTTTTTGTGCATTTTTTTACCACACACTTTTCTACGCCAAACCGTACCGACAGTTGGCCTCCACAGCTCGAAAGTACTCGTAAATACGACCTCAAACACATTTTGCTCCATATATATTGCTTGCGATTTGAGCTCGCAATTGCCGCTGCAAGTCGGCCATTTTGGCAGTTTTTGGGCCATTTGAGGCATTTTTGAGTAAAAATGGCCGACTTGCACCGGCGATTGTGAGCTCATATCCCCACCAAATTGAATGAAATAAAATATGTTTGAGGTCGTATTTGCGAGTAATTTCACGTTGTGACGTCCAACTGCCGGTACGGTGTGGCATGGAAAGGTGTAAGAAAATGCACTAAAAAAATCATTTTGTACAAACTACCATATATGGTAACCAGGCCAGTTCCCCAAAAATCTTGTTTTGCCCCACTTTAGATGTCCTGGCTTTTGTTTGGGTCAGAAGACCCTCTCAATCACCCAGAACGGTGTGTTGCAGTTTTACTGGCGGCCAAGGTCTGGTCTGGTTCCTAGCATTGCATACATCCCAGAGCCGATCACACTCTGATATGGAACAACAGGTCCACCTTCAACAATGGCCATGTGAGTTATGATGTCATTATCATTGGGATCGTCTTCAGTGAGAGGAGTGCCAGTGGTAGTGCTGCCGCAAGGTGGAGGCCCTCGGAGGCGAGGTGACCTCACCTTGGCTCCATTACTTTGTATTATGGTAGTCGAGGTGATGGCGCCTCGATGCTGTTTTCGGACACATCACTTTGATGTTACGCAAACACGCGTGACAGTCTGTGACACTCGCGTCGCGGTTTACTTTCGACTGCTAATTTAACCCTCTCTCGCATTCAGTGTGTTGGAATTCCGGTAAATACTGTGTACCTACTCTTAAGAAAGACAGATTTACGCGTTATAATGTATTTCTTACGCTCAATGGATATATATTTGTTGATTTTGACTTGCATGTAGAATTGAAGTTCAGAGGACTTTTCAAATGTTCTGGGCTCAGCATTAGTCTCGCAAAAGCGTGTTACATACTGTTGAATTGACAAATGTGCTTTAACCGCTCCTTTTATGCAGCTGGTTCCCGTAAACTCATCTGTGGGTAATTGAACACTGTAAAGCCCATTTGCTCGCAAACCTACCGAAAATGAGGAAGAGTTGGTCAATCTTTGTCTCTACATGAAGCTTCAGGCTCCATTCGGTTGCGTCACTTCGGAGCACTTGACGTCACTTAAGAGTATTTCTCACCAAAAGTTCGGCGTGGAATTTTTCCCAAGTGCTCCAAAGTGACGCCAAGACACGACAGCCGAATAGAGCCTCAGCAACTGTGGTAGCTCTATGTGACATTTAAGCCATGGTAGCCGTGATTCATTCAATCTATACTACTCTTTTCCTATGAAACACATTAATCATATGTAGCTCTATCATGAGCCCCAAAAAACTTCTTGCTTCACAAAAGCAGTATGGTTGCGGACCGAACTTCGTGACAAGTCGCAGTCCCAATTTGGTAATTGATACTGTCACGTCAGTTTCCATTGAGACATCCTGGGATTGTGTAAATAGCATTGCAAGAAGGTAATCTACAAACGTACTGGAGCAAAACTTCGAAAAATCGGTTTTCCGTGTTTTGCACGGCAATTTCGCGCTTTTGATTGCGGATCACTCGGACCGGTGGCTGTGCAGCAGCATCAATGTCGCCTGGCCATTGCCGATTTCTTGGTTAGGATATTTCACTTTCACTGTGGGGTCCGGAAGAAGGAGTCCGGGGTTGCAGAGGCAGAATGGCAGAGAAAGACTTGATTACCTGCCTCAAACTCGCGAGTTTAGTACACACAATTTTGGTTTTTCGCTGTTCAAATTTCGCGTTTTGTAACCCTAAGTTAGGAGTACCTCCGATTCCTCTGAAATAAAAATTTTACCCTATAAACCATACCCTAGTTCCTGCTAAATCTCGAATCCCGAAGGATTTTGAGCAAAATTGGGACTGGTCATGAAGTTTTGGCCGCAACCATACATATTGTCTTGTGTAACATATTAGGCTCTATTCGGCTGTCGTGTCTTGGCGTCACTTTGGAGCACTTGGGAAAAATTCCACGCCGAACTTTTGGTGAGAAATACTCTTAAGTGACGTCAAGTGCTCCGAAGTGACGCAACCGAATGGAGCCTTAGACACTTTTCTCCCACTCTACAGGGCGTCAATGAACAAAACAATGTAGAAAGCAAGGGGTGGCGGTAACAAAAGTTCTTGACCAGGACTACCCAAAACCTTCCTGTCAAGACCCCGGAAACCAGACCCACCACCACCAGTCGGCAATCAGCTGATGCTTGCTTAAACGGGCAATCCTTCCGAATACGATAGCAGAAAGTGGGCAAGTTGAGCGGCTAGTCACCGTTAGTGGCAATATATCGACGGTAACTAAATGCATAACACTCTGGAAACTATACAGTAAGGTTTTTGAGAACCGAAATGCGTAAAATCAGGCCAGTTGCCAGAGATTGAGAATGTCACACTCATTTTCAAGGTAATATGATAGTTTAACTTGTTTTGGCACATTTCTCAAACATCTCTGGATGTTCTGGTGCTCTCAATGCGAGTAAAGAATGCGAGAGGCAAAACAAGGGGGCACCGGCGGAAAATTCTATTTGGCACCCCCGGGTGCCGGAATACCCTGGGTGCCAAATAGTACTACCCGGGGTACTGTCGAGGTACTCCAGCACCCCGGGGTGCCAAATAGAGTTTTCCTTTTCAATGTACTCTATAAGAAGGAAACCATATGGAGAATGACTCATCATCACACGAACTGTGATGATTCAAGGACAATCAATGTTTGTCAATACCGATCATCTACGGCGTTGTCACGATAAGATCGCTATTCAATCGTGACACAGTCCCGAGTTAGTCGTAAACAGACGGAACAACATAAAAGTCCAGAAAAGTCCTCGTACCTAGTCGTACCTGTGGTCTGTCAACATCCTTTGATCACCGGTTGAAGGGTCGGCTTATTACATAATCATCAAATCACGGTGCATCGATACAGCTTTTAGCACGCGTCAATTGAGATCTTGAGCTCCTTACCATATTGTTGGTCTTCCAGTCATCGATATACGCGCTTTAACCCAAGAAAATGGCCAAGAAATGGGCGAGATCAAAATTTGCTCGGTTAATGCCGGTTGGCCGTGAGCCAGCGGAAACATCGAGGTTCAGTCTCTCCTTAGCCATAAATTACTGATCTAGGGTTAGAGTATAACCTAATTATACTGTACAGTATGTGTGATGAAATGAGGGCAGAGCGCATGGTGCCGCTGGAATATAGCGCAAATGGTGTGTGGGAAACTCCTTCCATTTCAAAATGTTTACATAATATTAATAACCGGACCCTCCTGACAGCTGTCGCGCGGTAAACCAGACTATGTAGTCCCGAGAAATTTTAAATGGAAGATCACTGTTCTACTGGATCTTCGTACCTTTGTTGCAAGCAAAACTGGATGAATTTCGTCTCTGGTGGAATCATCACCGTGTTCGCGATCATCACCGTGTTCGCGTTCAGATAGAAAAGAATATGCCTTCAGGCCATGTCCCCGCCGACGCATCTGCACATCCCAAGAATTTCGGGGGCATTGATTGCCGTATCTCAGTTCCCCTGGCAGCCGTGGATGACATGCGCCAGATGTTGACAGAAGAGGTTGGTTCGCGGGAATCTCACTTATCTTCGTTCTCTCTAGAATTTGCGGAGCTGGCCGAACAAGTTTATTTGCATATTGGTAAACCTACGTTGTCATTGGAAACAGCATGGGGAGTATTCCAGCAGATGGCCCGGCCCATCGCAGATGTGATAGAACTATAGTATAAATACTCTGAGATACCATTTACCTCTATTTACCTATATAGCAGTCAACTGTTGAGCTGATCTTCAATAATCCTTGTTGGCGCAGATGAGCTGTCAAGAACGATAAAGAGGACGCCAAGAAGCACAGCCCCTCGACAAACTCTTCATCGTCCTTGACATGATCGTTCCCACAGTGCGACATCCGGCAGTGCCCGGAAAATCGAATCCGCTTACCGTAGTGGTCTGTAGTGGTGCTCCTTCGTTTGTGCTTACGTTTGTTGACGATTCTGTCATCGGCAAAGCCGGGAGCACCAGTTTGTGGGACGCTGCCGTACCACATCAAGTGCCGCTGGTCCCTTGTTTCGGCCCTTGCTCGCAAGTCATGGCCGCGTCGAGCTTTGGGCAAATAGCAGCTGAGTCTTAATCCTAAGTTCTGTTAAGCTCCTGTTTTTTCCTGGTGTTCTCTGGGTGGCAGAAGCAAAACTCAAATTCGGCCGAAGTGGAGCTGGTGATGGGAAGCACAACAAAGGTAAGCACAAACGAGTGAGCACCAGTTGATCAAAACCCGTATATTGTTTCCAAAACGGCTGTAAGTGTCCAGATTCCGGCGTATTGACAAAAGAGGTTTTTTTTTTTAATGTACTGGGTCCCGTGACGGAAAAAAGAGAAAAAGAAAGGGAAAGGGGGGAGAAAAGGGAGAAGGTATAGAGGAAGTAGAAACACTTGTTGTTGCTTGGAAGAGGTTTCAATCAAGCAACGTGAATCTAATGACTACTTATAATATATACTGCCTCGAGTTTGTGCTCACAAGTATGTCCTGAAATGAAGCTGAATCTATTACAATTCTGGCTAACACAAGATGTATGTAGACTGCTAGACAACTATGACAGGAATCCCAGCTGCGATATTTCGTTCTTGCCGCTCGCGGTGTCGGAGCTGAGGTGTGATGGGTGCAAGAGAACAGAGAGAAAGTGTAATACTCACGTACCTGCGCAATAGCCCGCGTTGATGAACATTCCTCCGAATCACCGACTTTGGTTTGCCCGGCGTGCCAATGCCACAATCTCCATTTTCCTCTAATTCCTCCTTCCGCGCTGCTCCATTTCCGTCACTTGCAGCCGTGGAAACATTGTCATCGTGTTAGGGTGGGGGCCGACAGCAGTGGTGGTTGATTATGTTGAATTGAGGTGAGAGAATCTGGTTTTGGCCGCAAGGAAACGAGGAGAGCGACGAGGAAGAGGCAAAAGAGGAAATAGACGCCGATAGTGTGTCAATTGATGGCATCAATTATGTTATTTGCCAAGCGCCCATGTTAGTAGCCATTTCGCTACCTGGCCGAAAAACGCTTCATTTTGCGCAAAATAACTTGACAGAAATAAGCCCACATACTTAAACTAGATCTCCACAAATTTTTGAGTACTCAAAATATCCGCAAGCTAGGTAAAAGAAGAAAGTGATGGAAAGTGGCAAGTAACATTGTGGCTGTGGGCAAATAACACCCAGCTGATCGGATTATCAACCACAAAAGATATGGATGGTCTGGCAGACCAAGGGGATTGGCAAAAGGTGATCTCATCAGTCACATGTCTCCTCATTCTCTTCGTCTCGCCCACCTCCGCACATCGCGCTTTTGGCGCGGCGACTTCGTCTCTTTGAGACTTTCCCTTGTCCAGTCCCCCTCCATGACCCTGAGTCTCGTCCCCTGCTACTAGTCTTCTCCCCCCGTCGCTGTCATCCCTCTTTTCTCGTGCCCACCCACCCACTCCTAGTTAGTTTTGCTATTTTCTGCGCACTCACGTAGCTACGGTTTTGTTCTGTATCCTGTAGTGATGTAGGGGCTGCCTTGGCTCCCTCGCCTTTGGGCGGAGTGCAGCGAGCTTCGTTTTGAGGTTCATGCCCAATATATCAATGGCTTGCTTACGAATCCTCTCTCTCGTGAAGCTCAGGCCAATCCTCACCGGTTCGAGTATCCAAATTTCATTCCAGGCAGCTCTTCTTGACTTCTACATGAAAGTTTAGCCCATCAAAGTTTCCTAATGCGGAAATCGGTAGCCATTCAATGGCTCTAATGGCTCTTCTACTATGATGTGTGAAGACTGAGATCTAGACGGAGAAGGTTAGACCACCTGCATGCCTGAGCAAGCGTCTAACTGCTCCACGGCCCCGGTGTTGCAGGGGCCCCTGTTCAGGGTAACACGACTCCTCGTCGATGGGTTACAACGATGACGAGCGCTCAATAGCGCTCGCCTTATACTCATCTCGCCAGCGCTTCACAAGCGCTGGCTCATTCCCTATCCTTCCCAGAAGCCGCCAACCGACTCGCATCACATCCAGTAACGCCTGAAGGCCCAGGTGGAATACGCTACTGGGTGGTCCTTATAGATCATCATTCCTCTGAGGTGTGGATTCTATTTGCCCAAAAGAAATCCCAAGTCTATTCGAAACTCAAAGAATGGCGAAAATCTACTGAGGCCCATTTTCGTGCTCAAATTGCTAATTGGGAATTCTGTGAGGGCTGGACTCGATTCTTTCGCACAGATGGGGGTGGTGAATTCACGTCTCATCAAATGGAAACAGAATTCAAACGTCTAGGCATCATCCATGAAACAACAGCACCTTACACTCCAGAGCAAAACGGAGTAGCAGAGCGAATGAATCAAACACTTGTTTCCAGAGCTACAACTATGTTGATTGCCTCACGCCTTCCTCGTAAATTTTGGGTCTTAGCAATGCGAGCAGCTGATTATACTGTGAACAGAACACCTACTTCAGCACAGGAATTTGAGATCCCTCATGAGAAACTTTTTGACCGTCCAACAAACTGTAATGGAAATTGAATGGAAATGGGCTTCGCGCGCTGCCGAAGGTGCGTGAGAAACAAGCTGTCCGACAGCTAAAGAATAATATTTGGTTCAAAATCCCTATAAAACAGCAACGTTCACCACAGAGACGAACCGAACAGCCGAACAGTAAGAGCTAATCTTTACTAGACGCAAACTACGGTAATCACGTAGTTTTTAGGACTGAGGATCTTAGAAATTACCCGCTATGCAAGGTAAGAGACTAAGCTTAGGTGGTAAGGCTCCGAGAGGAAAGCTTGCGCTTCAAGGCGATCATAGATTGCAGATAGTAAGTGTGTTAAATTACAGGATGGGACCGAACTAAGGGAATATTCTACTGTATTCTACATTGTTCCATTTGAGTCAGAGACCTGCAATGAGTCAGAGGTCTGTGAGTCGAAGGTAGTCCAAAGCACGGCCCGAACGCAGCCTGATACAGATAAAACGCTTCTCGGAGAAGCTTCATTGACCGCCCCCGCAACCGCTGAAAGCATAACAATGCTCCATCAATCACTCTCTTCCGATATACGCGCGCTCTCGAGCGGATTCGAGAAGCTGCTTCGGATCGTCGCTGAATCTATCAGCGCACCAGGTATATTCAATCGATTGTACTCCTGTTGGTTTCTCATTTCTTCTAATGCTGTTTGGTGTCGACGCTGCCTCCGCATTCTCTATCGATGCTCAACAACTCTGTGGCGACCGTTCAAACTCAAACTCTATCAAATCTCCCCGCTTCCACCACATCGAGACCCATCATTCCGATCTCGCTGCCCTTAATCTCGTCTTATCCGCACCATTTTGCCCCCCCTCAGTTCGCTAACCCATCCAATTCAACGCAATCAATTGTTTCCGCACCGAATCACTCATACGGCCGTCCCCTCCCCAATCACGGTCTCATCGTTCCCGATGTTCCAGTCACCCTTCCTGGCGGCAGCAAATCAAAACGATCCGATTCTTGGCTCATAATAGTCAGACACTGGGAGGAAGGCGATCCGGCACACGGGCTCAACACTCCATTGAAGGATTGGCCGAAGGAGTGGCTCAGAGGTGCGAATAAACCACTTGCTATGAAGCACACAAATTGGAGGACTGTTGCAACTGAATTCATCGATCAGTTGAGTGGTTTAGCTGTTTCTTACGACGACTACTCATTACATTTACAGGTACAAACGAGACAAGACCGCATTTCTCGAAGCGTATCCCGAAGCAAACCAAGGCGCTTCAGCTCTCCTGGATGCCATAAACAAAGCGCGGGCAGCTCGAGGGGATCGCGTCTCACGCAAATAATGTTCTTATCTGGCCTTGTTGCTGAAATCCAGCTTAATCTATGTATAATTCCTTATATTTTGGCTTGGCTGTGTTTGGCAAAAGCACACCCAAGATATGTTCAATTTTTTGAGGCACATTTAAGGGTTGGAATGGAGGGATCTCCATTATACTAATACCTGGGGACCTGTCCCAAGGCATTCGGTTTCGAATTGACCGAGAAATGGGTGAATTTGATGGTAACTTCTTTTTTTGGAGGTCACGTGGTAGGGTGGGTCCCGGAGAAGGGTCTCTAATAAAAAATGCAGCATGAGGTCCTTTTTTTCGGTTTCAGTACCCCCTTGCTCTGTACTATGTAGTATGTAATTCAGTAAATTGCATGTACGGACTGAAGCTATGATCTGAACGACTATCTTCAGATTTCATGTCCTCCACACAAGAGAGGGGTAGTCTGTATTTGTTGGCGCCTCAGGACCTCGGTTTTGTCACGGCTGTCACGGCACGTGCAGATTTTCCCACACGGTTCGAATCTGGTTCAACTGCTCGCGGCTGCTCATAGCACTCTCGTAGACCACTCTAAATGTTGCAGAGTCTCAAGTAAGGTTTATTTCTAGTTGTACATTGCTTTTTCTGCCCTGAAACCATCACTGGAACCAAGCTGGGTTAACCGACAGCCGAGGCAAGAGAGTGAGTTCAAAGATATCTGTTTTAGGCCAAAAAGTATCAAAAAAACTGTTCTGCAGTGCTGAGAGGCCAGCTAGAGTGTCATCAGAACCTTTTAGAAGGCAAAATAATGAGCAAGATTGAGGAAAACAGGTCACTCGACGCATTCGAACTGTGTGGGAAAATTGGCACGTGCCATCAAATCCTATCTATAATAAAAGACACTACGGGACCGCAGGTCCCGTGATAATTCACGTGAAAAAGCAGGTGACTTCTCACACGCTTTCCCCGGCGCCGCGCGCCGGCGAGCGCAGCGAGCGGCAGTGCGGCGCCGCGGGCAAGGAATCCAGCAAAAAAAATCTAGGCGGGGTTTGGGGCGGAGCCCCGACAAGCTGTGTACCCCCCGTAGGTAGGGACGCGAGCGCAGCGAGCCGGCCCTGCCGAAGGCGGGGTGCTTAAGCTTGTACTTGAAAAGAGGGCCAGGCCATCAGTCGCGTGACTTTTGACAGAAAATCACGGGGTCAATGTCGAGATGTTGAGATCGTACTAGACGTCGCGAGCGGAGCGAGCGCAGCGGGGTTTGGGGCGGCCAGCCCCAACAAGCTGTGTGACCGAACGGAGGGAGGTCGGCGAGCGCAGCGAGTCGGCCGTGCCGGAGGCAGGGAGCTAAAGCTTGTACATGAAAAAACGCCCCTTGGCCTCCCCCACCTCTGACATATGCCGTAACAAATTTCCCTTTTTGGTTAACTGATCCGAAAGATCCGAAAGCGAATCTGGCGATGGAGGGCGAACAACCTACCTATTTTACTGTAAAGGCTTTTTGGGTGTTGTATGTATCTTAAGTGCTGTAGCTAGTTCCGGTTGTTTTTAAGGGCTTTTCTTTCAACAAAAAAGCTTGAATTTGAATATATCTAATCAGTTGCAGGCATGGTTTGGGGGGATTTTGAGATGCTGGGGGGAACAATGTTCCCCAGACCCCCCTCCTTTGGCCTGACGGCACATTGAAGGAGAGATAGATTTGTTTTTGCCTTTTGTGTCGCCGATTTCAATGCTTAATACAATATTGATGGGAAATCTAGCGCGGGGGAGACCCCCGCGGACCCCCCTTTAACGCTCGCCGCTTGGCCCACTGCGTGGTGCTAGCGCTCGCCGCTAGGGCCCACTGCGTGGAGCTTGTACATATTTTTCGCGTGGTGGAAAGCGGTGATTGAAAAAGATCAGGAAAGCAAAAGTAAATTGCAAAAGTAGGGTTCGAACGGCAGACCGCGTCATGAGACTTGACGACACCACCGTCCGCAACGTAAACCACTCTACTATAGTGAAGACACAAGGTAAGAAATTGATGGCAATACATCATGTCGTTTCTTGTCCAAAAGAGGAAATGATTTCCCAAATAGGCAACGTCAGAGGTGGGGGAGGCGTAGGCCAGCTACATGAAAACACAAGGATCAGCTCACGTGAAAAGTAACGTGACTTTGACACGAAACCACGGGACCATGTCGAGATGTCGCTGCCGGCTGTCGAGATGTTGCTCCCGGTTCCCACGAACCTTCCCGACGGCGCCGCGCACCGCGAGTGCAGCGAGCGGTAGTGCGGCGCCGAGGGCACGCAATCCAGCAAGAAAAAAACCCGCGGGGTTTGGGGCGGAGCCCCGACAAGCTGTGCACCAGCCGTAGGGAGGGACGCGAGCGCAGCGAGCCGGCCCTGCCGAAGGCGGGGTGCAAGGGGCACCCATCCTTAAAATCTTGGACACGAGGTCGGAAAACTGACTTAAGGCTCGGTCGACGCCCACCCCCCCATACGTAAGTGTTACATAATCCCCAAAACGGGTAATTCCTATCAAAAACTGAGAAAATTTGTCCAAGTTTTGCCGTGATTTGGATTGTACCAGCACACTTCGGGGACACTTTGGTGCTCAAACGTGTTATCCCACACAATTCTGCCTCCCAGCTGGCCAAAAGTTGCCGTTCGAGTCTGGTCGTGGGATACATAATATATTATGTAATCAAATATTTTCTGTTACTTTTTTTTTGACCTTCGGAAACGCGTTTTTAGACCAATCAGAGGCTGGGTCGGAAAAGTGAAATAAGGTACTTCAGACCCCCACCCCCCTCTAACCACGTGTCTCGGGTTTTGCCGGTGGGTGCCCCTTGGCGGGGTGCTTAAGCTTGTTGTCACAAAATCCGAGGTCCTTGGTGACAGGTGCCAACAAAATCAGACTCTATATAAAAAGATATAGCGACTATCATATATCTCATAGAGTCTGACTGCGGGAGACTAAAGAGAGGGTGAAACGAGCCTAGACTGAAGCAAGCTTCCCCTCCTATGTGGACCATTGTCCACATACATACATCATATTTTTTCCGACCAATGTGCACGTGGTTTCTGCCACGTATGAACGCACCTCATCCATGGCTGGCGGTGTCCCAGAATTTACAAGCTCCACTGGTTGTAAATCGGGCGAACGTCTCTGACATTTCGTCCAATGTGAGCACCTGCTCCTCGCTCCGTCCTCGAGACGTTTTGATTTCTCTTCCTAGTCCGCGAATGACGGTCACCATTACATCGCAGAGCTCAGCGCGCGCTTCATCTGCCACCTGTTTTGCTGTGTCGCAGCCCGCACCAAAACCGATATGCCCCTGCCCAGTTTCATAAGTGCAGTGTTGCAGCGTATCCGCGTGCACTCCAATGTTCCCTACGTAGCCTTGGTTTTGCTCCAACGTTTAAAAGCACGATTCCCCCAAGCTCGCGGATCGTCCGGTCATCGACTCTTTCTTTCTACGCTCATGATTGCATCCAAGATGGTATGCGATGCTAGCTTCTCTAATCGTTCATGGAGTATTGCCGCCCAAAACATATTCCCTCTCCGGGAGATCAATGCAATGGAACGTCATATGTGTAATCTGTTGGACTGGGAACTCAACGTTGACAGCCGCATTTTGCGCAATTTTCAGGCTATGGTTCGACAGGATTTTTCGTCTTGGTCGAAAAGACCATACCCGACGTATTCTCTTGCCACCGTTTCGAGGCGGGCCGCTCCCGCGGACGCCTCGCGTTTCCTTCCCCCGGGCCTGGTTTCCAATATGATCAGGCGCGCGGACGGGCTACCGCATGGGCCGTTTTTGGTCGTCCCCCCGTACCGTGGCAGTCCTGCGCCGCCGGCACCCACCCCGTCAGCATCGTCATCTCCGGCAGCGTCGACTTCGAGTACATGCGCAGAAAGCTCACCCTCATCTGCGTCGCCTCAGACTCCTCACGAATCATCTGGGTCCCACCATCAGGACTGTTGTTTCATTGGTCTGTTGGCAAGTCCCTCGACCCGCACAACCGGTTTGTATGCAAAGGCTGTTCCTGCTCTATGGTGAGGGCTTTAAACCCCCCGTGCCACAGTATGTACAGTTCCGGACAATCAAACCTCCACAAATTTATCGACCTTTTCCCATGACCCCGATATGTATCGGAATGAGTTCAGGCACCTGCTAAATTTTTTGGGTGAGAATCAGAATCGAGATATCCGCTATTCTTAGTGGTTGGTGGGCAAAATTTTGGCCGGACCCTCAAAATACTGTACAAGGAAAAATCACGAAATATTGATTTGAGCTCTTTTTGTCACGAATGAATAGCGATCTTATGGTGCCCTCCACTAAGTCACCACCAATTCCTGACAACAGCTACTACGCGGGCAGCAAAATCCGGATTTCTTATCCCTCTTGCCAAAATGCTCTATTCCATTGGTAGAAACTTTTGGCAAGAGGGATTTTTATTGGCGGCAAAATTGAGGGAGATATAAAAGTTCCACCCCCAAAAATTGGGACTGCAGCCTACAAACGTTCGCATCCCCCTCCATTTACGCTCACTCATACGTTCCCAATACCGCTATGTGTGCACATATGATATGCCGCTGCTGGTTGACGTGAAAGCATGAATTTCATTGGCGAAGCTCGAGTAAAATCCAAGCAAAAGCACCGATCTCTGGCACTAAAAGAGGTAGGCAGAAAAAAATCTCAGCCTGCGGCAGATTTGGGACTAGTCAAGCAGTGGTGGTGACTTAGTGGAGGGCACCATAGATGATCGGTATTGACAAACATTGATTATCATTGAATCATCACACGTACGTGTGATGATGAGTCATTCTACATATGGTTTCCTTAGGCCCCCGGTCACTGTTCTTTACGTCCAAGTCACGTCCATAGAGTAAAACAAGGTCGAATCTGAGAGGTCTATTTCGCGAACCAGCCACCGCGAACCAGCCATCTGACCGCGGATTTGACTAGATAGGGCGACTCTAAACTAAGCGTTTGCGCGCATTTTCAGAAACAAATCGTGATTTTTGAAGCCGCCAGAGCGCCATCAGTGCCGAAAAATAGAGTAAATCAGGCCGAAATTCGGGTTTTCAATGTGACGAACCTAGTAGGTTACTCCTTAATCCGGCGCGCGATTCCGCAATAATCAAGCGGCCCAACGGTGAAGTCCTGAGTGTATTTGATGATATATGTGAGGAGCGTTCGCTCCCGGACAGAAGAGTCGCAGAGGTGAATTGGCGTAGGTTTGGGAATAAGAACAGGAGCTGCCTTGGGTTTTGGGCGGCCGTGATTGCCGCTTCTGTTTCCCTCGTTTCACCGGTGGGGGTGGTGGTGGGGGCGGGGAGACGTTCTCTGTTGGTGGCTTTGGAGGTCGAGCTTGCGGGATCAGCGCCGAGTTGTCGGGGAATGCTGGGATGACAGACCAGATATCGGATTTGGAGATCCGGTAAAGCTGCGTTAGAGGATGTGACGCCCGGAGAGCGTTCTTGGTCTCGAGAGAATGGAACAAATATGTATATCTGCCCAGATTCAACCAAGACGCGCTCATCGCGGGCGGAACTAAAAAAGAAATACATGAGTATGCACACAGTAACGACTTGCAATACTCACGCGAAAGAGAAGCATAATACCGTGCCAACGGATTTCTGCCCGAGACGCACGCCGCAGGCAGACCTGCGCTAGCACAGAGGTTCTCCCAGTGCTCAGCGCCAAAGATCAAGGAGCCAAGATTGACTTCCTCGCTCTCGAGCGCATGACGAATAAACTCGGGCTCGAACACATCGAACGGCCCGCTGTCATTACACTGACGGATCCAGAGCGACTCCTCAGAGTGCGCTTCAAAAACTCCCTGTTAGCCCAGCGCAGATCAGCGGAAATTAAGATTGACTGAAACGAGAAAACAGTACAGACCTCAAGATCTGAAAGAAGGTCCCGAAAGCGAGCTGTGACATACGAACGATCCTTCCCATGCACATGGAGGCGCTCGCTGTAGAGAAGCCTGTCCTTCTCATCGACGCAGATAACAAAGTCGACAAGGAACCGTTTAACGAGCGGCCTATATGCAGACAATTAGCAAATGAGAAATAACAGACCTAGAAAACCTACCAAAGCATACAAGAAGCGCTCGAGACGAATCGCGATGGCATGCTTGGGCAATGACGTAAGGGGTGCCAAATAGCAATATGTTATTTAGCACCCGGGGTACATCAGCACCCCGGGGTGCCAAATAGATTTATCCTTCTATTTGGCACCCCGGGGTGCTGATGTACCCCGGGTGCTAAATAACATATTGCTATTTGGCACCCCTTACGTCATTGCCCAAGCATGCCATCGCGATTCGTCTCGAGCGCTTCTTGTATGCTTTGGTAGGTTTTCTAGGTCTGTTATTTCTCTAGTGTGGTTATAGAGACATGATATACCAAGGGGCCGCTCAAGCTCTATACCTGTATCACAAGGATAACTAAGTGCAACTCACCAGCTTCGGACTCGCAACATGATCTTGCCATCATTTCGCTTCAGACCTTTTTCAAATATTCAAATCACGCGGAAAATCACAGAGGGCTGAGCCTCTGAGTGCTCTGTCCCTCCTTGCTTGTCGCCCATCATGTCCTATGCAGAGTACTCGACTCCTCACCACCAAATGCGCTTCTCTGCGGAGTTTTTTAACACAATAACTCTGGCAGACGTCGAGGGTCTATTCCAAAACGATGTCCTTCCCCATGTGCTGCCTCGGGATAGCGTCACAAAGTGGAATTTGGACCGTACAGTTCCCTCTGCAATTGCAGAGATTGTTGTTGCTGCCGGGGAGGAGATTCCCTGCTACCATGACCTACGTCCCATCTTCGAGATCCTAGAAAAAGCTTTCTACGACGAAGGCATGAGCTCTGTGTGCCTTCAAATTGGAAAACAACAAATTGTGCGATACCATTTCTCCAAGGTGCGATGAGTCAAGTACAAATTAACCTGTTTCTCTGTTCTCACAACTCCTGACTCCTAGCTCCGTCTTATCGTCAATTACAACAACCACGAATACAACCTCCTCGTTGCGAAGAGACTTCTGGATCGTGTTCATGACAGCAACCTCCTTTCTCCCAACCTCATTGCGGAGCTGAAGCTCAACCGCTTCGCTGAGCCCTTGGCTGGGTTCAAAGTTACGGAGACTCCTCTGTATACTCTTGGCTCCCTGCTAGACGAACGTTGGGTCCTCGAAGACGTTCTCAGCAGTGTACCCCGGGGTAGTACTATTTGGCACCCCCGAGTATTATGTACATTAGTCAGCCGAGCAGGAATATACTTACTGCACACTGTACACTCTGAGGCATCGCACTGGCCGTGGAAGGGGAGGGAAAATGAGCAGAATATTATTTACTATTCAATACAAGCAATTTTTCTCCGCTTTCGGGGAGATAATACCATAACTGTTGGATCGCGATCTGCTGAGCGCCGCCGTTTTTTGGGTGCACAATCCGAGGTCGGCTCGTTCTCCTTCTGCGCATCAGAGCCAACATCTACCTTGATTTTTACGACCTTTCGCTCCACGGCCGCCAACACCTTTGCACTCACACTGAGGAAGTAGAACCCCCTGAATTTCCCATAGCCGGACCATGAATTCCACAATTCATGGGATTATTTAGTGAATACAGATTCAGGGGGTTGTGACTTCACGTAGCTGATTCACATAATTACAATAGAGACTTTGCGGTAGCCACTGGTGGCTATTGGTGGCTAATTTTTCTCGGGACCGGATGACAGCCTCTGGGTGGATTAGCCACTATTTGTACTACCTATTCACGGGATGCTAGGGTGGCTAACTCGAGCGGGAGGCTCAAAAAACTATTGCACACGAAGAGCCACAAATAGCCACCGGTGGCTTCCGCAAAGTCTCTAATATGAACTATGTGAATTTCACTTGAAAATTGAATGAATGCATTTGTGTGAAAACTGCTCAAAAAAAATTCATTCCTGGCTTCCAGGCGATTCTTTGAAATTCACCCATGAACCTCGTGGAATTCATGGAGTTGAAGTTACCCGGAACACGGTACATGGTTCTGGTCACCAGTACTAGTTGTGTTCCTAATGCTTTAGACAGTTTAAGCAATGTAATAGTAATAGTTGTTATTGAAGACTTGTAAATCCTTGTTCATTAAGCACAGATGAAATGCAACCAATACTTGTAGGTTTGATACCGGACAAAGCGAGGAGGAAGTACTAATAGATTTTTCATGTAGTAATAGATTTTTCATGCAGTTTCCATTGTGTTTTCACATACTTTTCAAGTGAATTCCCGGAGCATTGGAAGGGAATCCAACACAGTGAGAAAAGTTTTCATCGGAATATGTGGTGGATGCCATTTTAAAACCATGTGAATTAACACCATGGAATGTCCCATTCACATAGTTGGACCCAGTGAAAATATCTCCGTGAAATTCACAACTTCATAGTGGAATTCACAAAGTTTTTCAGTGAATTTCCCATTAAAACCTTGTGAACCGACTATGGGAAAGTCAGGGGGTTCGGAAACCACAGTGTCAAGCCCTTCTTTTCCTCGCCTTTGGACTTGAGCTTCGCCGTCGCAACAGAGAGAGCATGGCGGCGGTGGTAGAATGTTTGTAATCGAGGGTCGCCCTTACAATACATGATTCTGTGCCACTGCTCAGCACCGAATAAGATAAAACAAAGAAAACCGACTTACAGATCCCCACCGCGACCCTTAATCCGGCGCGCGATTCCGCAATAATCAAGCGGCCCAACGGTGAAGTCCTGGGTGTATTTGATGATATATGTGAGGAGCGTTCGCTCCCGGACAGAAGAGTCGCAGAGGTGAATTGGCGTAGGTTTGGGAATAAGAACAGGAGCCGCCTTCGGTTTCGGCGGCGCCCGCGGCCGCGATTGCCGCTTTTGTTTTCCTGGTTTCCCTCGTTTCACCGGTGGGGGTGGTGGTGGGGGCGGGGAGACGTTCTCTGTTGGAGGCTTTGGAGGTCGAGCTCGCGGGATCGGTGCCGAGTTGTCGGGGAACGCTGGGATGACCGACCAGATATCGGATTTGGAGATCCGGTAAAGCTGAGTCAGAGGATGGGATGCCCGGAGAGCGTTCGTGGTCTCGGGAGAATGGAACAAATATGTATATCTGCCCAGATTCAGCCAAGACGCGCTCATCGCGGGCGGAACTAAAAAAGAAAGTCATGAGTATTGATGCGCACAGTAAGGACTTGCGATACTCACGCGAAAGAGAGGCATAATACCGTGCTAACGGATTTCTGCTCGACATGCACGCCGCAGGCAGACCTGCGCTAGCGCAAAGGTTCGCCCAGTGTTCACCGCCAAAGATCAAGGAGCCGAGATTGATTTCCTCGCTCTCCAGCGCATGACGAATAAACTCGGGCTCGAACACATCGAACGGCCCGCTGTCATCGCACTGGCGGATCCAGAGCGACTCCTTAGAGCGCGCTTCAAAAACTCCCTGTTAGCCCCAGCGCAGATTAGCGGAAATGAAGATCGATTGAAACGAGGAAACAGGACAGACCTGAAGATCTGAAAGGAGGTCCCGAAAGCGTGCCGTGACATATGAACGATCCTTTCCATGCACATGGAGGCGCTCGCTGTAGAGCAGCCTATCCTTCTCATCGACGCAGATCACGAAGCCGACAAGGAACCGTTTTACGAGCGGCCTATATGCAGACAATCAGCAAAAGATAAATAAGATCATTCAAAGACAATGGGCTTACCAGAGCGTGGTGTGCGCCTCCTTTGCGAAGTGGTAGTATGCAGCGCAGAGACGCGCCGTGCGAGACGGCGAGTCAAATACCTCAGCTTCGGTGAGATTTGGGGCTAAACCTAGAAACAAAAGCCGTTAGATAGATCGATCGCAATCGCAAATCGAAGTGGAGAGTTGCTTACCTGCCATATGCCATAACTCGGGCATGGTATACACCCCTCCACCCGCGAATATCTCTGTGCTAGTTCGAACGAGAGTCATCGCATTTCCGGAGCGGTTGCTCTGAACGTTGCGACGGTCAGCAATCCATTTCACGACGTCTTCCAGGAAGCGGGGGAAGTCGAGATACACATCGGGCTGGCTGGCAAGGGAGGCGCGGTTAGGGGACCAATAGAACTGCACCGTCATTGTCAGTAACTTAGAAGATGCCCGAGAAATAGAAACGCACCTGGATTAGCAGATCCAGCGTTAAAAAGGCCAAAACATACTCCTTGAATTCAAAAGCCAGACCGACTTTGAACCCGCGATCGGTGCGATCTACTTTACATACTGCTTCTTCCCAGTCTTTCTTAGCAAAGGCCTGAGCAACAGTGTGCTTCAATAACTGCACCTGAATAAAGCCGAATTTGCGAGTTTAGTTATAATATAAGGCTAGCAGCATGTAGTTTCAGCTTACTTGACACCAATGAACCTTGGAGTCTTTATCCTGGAACTTGAGGATGACGTTCCGAGGATGAGTCTCCACCCCGACCAATTTCAAGCCATGCTCAATGATTGGGACAAGTGGATCGTTGGGATCTGTGCTCAGAGCAGGTGGGTACAGTGGTGTTTGGGAGTCAGACGATCCTCGAAGCGCAGTAGAGTCAGAATCCAAGGTGAAGACATGGCCCAAGCTAGCTCTTGAGCCTTCTGGGTGCGATGAAGATTCTGCCAGAGTGGCATCAGCCCACAGATTTTGGACCACCAGAGACTCAGGAGGAACAGAGTTGAGAAGGAATAAGCATAGAAGAGCAGAGACCAAAGCCTCAGAGAACTCTGGCATGGTGCTGTTGGCGGAGTAAACAAGTTCGAGTTCGTGACAGTCACATCACATGACCGTGATGTGCCCGCAATCCGCCACACAGTTTGAGTATAAGCAATGTAGGTAGCAATGGCACACAAACCTAGGAAGCCAAAACCTTTCTTTTCATGTATATATTGATTCTGCATGCTTGGTTTACATTCATTTAACAGCCCACCTCCACTATAAGCTGAACCATCTTGCCTGGCTGAGACAAACAAGAGTCAACAAGGCTGTCCTGAAAGCGAAAAGTCCTCACTCATTGCACACAATCCTAGGAAGCCAAAACCCTTCTTTTCATGTATATATTGACTCTGCATGCTTGGCTTACATTCATTTAACAGCCCACCCTCACTATGAGCTGAACCATCTTGCCTGGCTGAGACAAACAAGAGTCAACAAGGCTGTCCTGAAAGCGAAAAGTCCTCGCTCATTGCACACAATCCTAGGAAGCCAAGTTGCTCTATTTCATGTATATATTGATTCTGCATGCTTGGCTTACATTCATTTAACAGCCCAGCCTCTTCTGCTAGTAAGTACTACTTGAAGACTTCAACTTGAAGTTCTCCCAATTCGTTCAATTCACATAGATCTACTCAACGAATACATCGAATTCGATTGAATGAATCAAGACACAGCCATTCATGTAAGCTAAGGTTCAGTTTCCTCTGGAAGGCACCCGGCAGCTTGTCCGGTTGTGTCCAGGCTGAAGACAGTTGGAGCAATGATTCTGTCGACGAGATTGACTTTGTGTCGACGAAGGCTGGCTTCTTGGACCTCCACCTCGAGGCCTCCCCTCAGTTGCACCTGTCAATCGAGCTGTGAGCGGCCTACCTTTACTTCGCTCCACAACGGGAGGGTCACGGATTCTCTCCCTTCTACTCTCTTCCTCAGTTTGGTATCTGGGAAACGATGATTCAATCTGACTGCCAGCAAAGTATCATGGTGCAAATTAACTCACTGTATATTGGCTAACTGTTCCCGAAGCTGATCCAATTGTTCTTGAGTTTGAACCGAGCCAAGCATCGCCCGAACGTCTGCATGCAAGGCGGTGTATGCTTCTCGTTGGCCAATCGTTCGTGTGATAGGTGGGGGAGTGACAGCCCTGTTGATGAGTTCTCGAGAAGAAACCGGATTGGAAATAAGGGTGGCAGGTAAGGAAGTGGTGTCGAACTGAATGTTTCGATGAGTGTGCTGATTGTATGTTACCACCGGGGTGTTTCTAACATCCAGACTCGAGTTTTGATACCAGCTATAGGATGAAGAGTGAGGATAAGTACAGTGCGGTGCTATATTTGATTGAGAAGGACAGACCGTCGCCGGACTTGCGAGATATGGAAGGGAAGTCCGGGAATCTTGACCCAGGAAATAAGAAAATGGCGACAAACGACGCCGACGTTGTTGCCCATGGTGCAGTCGCAGAAGTAACGGCCATCCGGCAGCAAAGCAATGATGTGAATAGCATCAGATTCGCTACGCGTTACCTTCAGCAGATAGGAAGGGACTGCGCCTTGTTGGCGAACCAAGCGCAGAAGGAAACGTGACCCAATGTATGCGCGATCATTGCGGAAGTCATTGAGTTGGTTCTGCAAGTCATTAGTGCGAGTCAAGGGTTACAGTAGTTGACTCACGGCTTCTTCTCCTCCTTCCCAGTCAAATCCGGCCTCCCCTACATCAGAAGCCAACGCATATTCGGACTAAATGCCCGAGTCAAGTTAGAATTGGTTCTGTATCTCAGCGGATGACTTACCCAATCGCGCACACCCTCAGGCTTCTGAAGCAATGCTGCCTCATAATAGACAGACTCCTCCATCTGCCTGTGGATCTCCTGTAAAGCGAACGGCCCAGCAAATTCTCGCATCAGGTCAAGGATCGGCTTAAAGCGCATTTCGAGCCGAGCTGGGTGCTGTTTTCGTGACGACTGAAACAGAGGAGGAGGACGCTTGAGCATACGTCGGCGAGAAATGAAAGAAAGAAAGACTCACCTCACGAACGCGGATGAGTTCGTCACGGGTCTGCTCCTCCGTGCGATCGTTGAGCGCTGAAAAGAGCTGGTATAGCGACTTCTTGGGCCCAGAGATGAGCTTGACTACGAAATTCTCCGCCTCCACTCGCCCATTCGTACGAATCCCAGCTGTGAATACAACGCTGATCCATGCCCAGGCCCAGTGGTCCCGCACTTGGTACAAGTCGTTCAGGTACGATCGAGCGGCGGGAAAGTGCTGAACAAGAATGGACCATTTGTCTTCGAAATCTTCAGGGGAAACCGCCCGATAACAGACCCAGAACTCCTGAAGGAAGTCTTGCCAATCAGCGCCAAGCACTCGCGCAAGGTTTTTGCTGACGTTGTCCTTGAGGTGAGACAGGCAATAGACATGGAAGGAAAAAAGGAGGACATGGGAGACAGCAGCGATGAGAGCAGCCGAACGATCCGAAACGAATATTTCCGGATGAACGTCACCAGAAACCTGAAGGGCGCAGCGAAGAATCCATTCATGGGACTCGGTGTCCTCGGTTTTCTGCATAGCATACCACCCATTGCGAGACCGACGATGAAGGTCGATGACAACACCGATGGAGAGAGCGAACTGGCGATCATTGCGATTGTAGCAATTGTCGTTGATGAGAATATCGGGATGATCCCTAGTCAAACGTGCCTGTCGAGGAGACTGCCAGAAAATGGTGTTCAAGACGTTGTTGGAGTCAAGCCTCATGAAGTAGGCCCATCCAGGCTCCTTGCTATTGCGCTCAGCGAGGGACTGAACAATGGCGGAGAACTCCCCGCCCAACTCTTCAATGGCATCGTGCGCCTCCTTTCGAATTTTGTTACGGGCGTTGCCGATTTGGCGAGGCTCGAGACGGTTCCCGGGAAACTGAACGTTGAGAACCTGCCCAGTTTGTCGACGAGTCAGCGAATCTGGAAGCTGAGCAATAGCAGCTCGCTGTGCCGCAGTTGGTGGCCGCTGTGCCTGACCGCCGACTGGGATCGTCCGATCGTGATTATGAGTTGCATCGATATGAGAAATTCGCCATTTCCGGGTTGGACCCTTGACCGCCATGAAAGCCACTCGTGCCTGGCAATTCGTCCTGCCGGACTTGCCACGCCGATGGTCAGAGGGATCGATATCTTGACGATGAGTCTCAACTGCCTCCCGATATGCATTACACCGCACTACGCGTCTGTCGAACTCCTGACTGTCTTTGTTGCGATGACTCTGTGCCAGGATGAACTTGTAGCCTAGCGCCTCCTGTGCCGCGAAAACAGCGCTGATACCCGCTTCCACGGTGTTGTATATATTTCCGACTTTTATCGGGCCAAAGCTGAGTACGATCTGACGGGTTTGAGTAGGGGGAGGCGGAGGGGGAGCAGGGTTGGTCCGAGAAATGAGTGTCAGCGGGGTATCCTCGGTTTTCGCTTCAAATTTAGGGCGGCGGCGGGGAGGGGAAACGAGGTCGATTGGGGTAGGCTCAGATTTCAGAAGGGGAGGAATGTGTTTGCGCTTCACGCTGGGTCGGAGGGGACTGAACGCGGCGAGTTTGGATGCATTGGGCGCAGCAGCAGGTGGGGTGCAAAGATCGATGACATCAGGGCTGCATAAATCCACCACTTCAGTCTTCCGCGGGGGCGTTTTGGGAGGTACCGGGGAATCGAAAATAACGAAAGGTTTTGAAGAAGAGTCGGAAGCAGATGGTGCGCCTGAGATAGCTTCACCAATATCGGGGAACTCTGGGAGGCGGAAGTCCGGCCCAAGCGACATCGTCGATAATTGATTGATTGGAGGAACATGCACGGTGGCGGGGGAGTTAAATGCAAAGGGAGAGCCAAGCGAGGCGCTGTTTGACAACGATCCAGACCCCGACTCAAAGATTGGCGCAGGGAGCGGCATCGCAATGGGAAAAACAGGGGACTGACGGTTGATCGCTGCGAGCCATCCAAAGATGGGGTGATCAGACTGAAAGTGAGGAGAATCAGGGTCCTTCGTTGCGGGTTGAGTATAAGACTTGAAGCTTACATTTGGAACAAGCATGTCCAGGTTGAAGTCATTGTACCCCACACCAGCATGCATAGCGGCGAACCCAGGAACCTCGCCAATGGAAGAGCGGGTACAAGGCTGCACCCAGTCCACATATGTCTGCAATCGATACAATGAGTGTGAGTTTCGATGATATTTGCCTTTCGATAACGCACCGTGGATTTTGTACGAGCAATTAGATGATATAACAGAAGATCCTGTAGACAGGAATCTCGGAACGAAGCCGAGTTGCTAGCCTGCCAGCATGGAATCCCGAGACCCATCTGCGTCTCGATGAAGTTGGTAGCAGCGATACCACAACTTCCCATTCCAGCGTAGATACTCTGTAGATCGATCGGGCCAGCTTTGATCGATTTCTGCTGGGGAGGCGGTGCGAAATGCCCGAGTCCAGAGAATGCCCATCGAAGAATGTCGAGGATATCTTCGGCAGGGGAACGTTGAAGAGAGTCGCCGTGCTCGAAGTCAGCGATAAAGATTTTGCAAATGGCGGAATAATGGTCGGCAGTCCAGGAGATGAAACCAAGTGAATCGACCCCGCCACTGCGGATGCGTTCCCGCATAGCGATGATCTCTGCGCTGTATGGAGCATCCGCTTTGTTCATGAGAGTTCTGCCGTCGTTGAAGAAGCTGGTGGGGAGGAACAAGAAGGAGGGCTCAGCGTCCTGATGTTGGAAATGGACCGCTCGTCGAAAGTAGAGAAACTCGGCTCGAGCGTTGAGAACGTCTTCGAGGACCCAACGTTCGTCTAGCAGGGAGCCAAGAGTATACAGAGGAGTCTCCGTAACTTTGAACCCAGCCAAGGGCTCAGCGAAGCGGTTGAGCTTCAGCTCCGCAATGAGGTTGGGAGAAAGGAGGTTGCTGTCATGAACACGATCCAGAAGTCTCTTCGCAACGAGGAGGTTGTATTCGTGGTTGTTGTAATTGACGATAAGACGGAGCTAGGAGTCAGGAGTTGTGAGAACAGAGAAACAGGTTAATTTGTACTTGACTCATCGCACCTTGGAGAAATGGTATCGCACAATTTGTTGTTTTCCAATTTGAAGGCACACAGAGCTCATGCCTTCGTCGTAGAAAGCTTTTTCTAGGATCTCGAAGATGGGACGTAGGTCATGGTAGCAGGGAATCTCCTCCCCGGCAGCAACAACAATCTCTGCAATTGCAGAGGGAACTGTACGGTCCAAATTCCACTTTGTGACGCTATCCCGAGGCAGCACATGGGGAAGGACATCGTTTTGGAATAGACCCTCGACGTCTGCCAGAGTTATTGTGTTAAAAAACTCCGCAGAGAAGCGCATTTGGTGGTGAGGAGTCGAGTACTCTGCATAGGACATGATGGGCGACAAGCAAGGAGGGACAGAGCACTCAGAGGCTCAGCCCTCTGTGATTTTCCGCGTGATTTGAATATTTGAAAAAGGTCTGAAGCGAAATGATGGCAAGATCATGTTGCGAGTCCGAAGCTGGTGAGTTGCACTTAGTTATCCTTGTGATACAGGTATAGAGCTTGAGCGGCCCCTTGGTATATCATGTCTCTATAACCACACTAGAGAAATAACAGACCTAGAAAACCTACCAAAGCATACAAGAAGCGCTCGAGACGAATCGCGATGGCATGCTTGGGCAATGACGTAAGGGGTGCCAAATAGCAATATGTTATTTAGCACCCGGGGTACATCAGCACCCCGGGGTGCCAAATAGATTTATCCAATTCTTTATAGACATAAAGACAAGGGATAATTCTATTTGGCAACCCGGTTTGTTTGGCAACCCCTGGCTTTTTTGAGGGTTGCCAAATAGAACTGGAGCATACTTGTAGATAAGAGATAAGATATTCAGATAAGGCGGGCTAAGGGAAGATCTGGGGACTGCCCCGGGTAGTCTGGGGTAGTACAATTTATTGTAGTGTTGCGTTCCAAAGGAATAAATTCAATTTACAACAACTCGTCTACGCTTCCTGGGAGATAAAACCAATCCCACCTCCGCTAAGTCCCGATCAGCTGAATGTCGTTTCTTCTTGTTCTTGGGGGGCATCTTCGGCGCGGGCAAATTCTCCTTGTCCCGAGCCATTGCTACCTTTGCGACCTTCCCTTCCACCGCTCCGAGCACCTTGCTCCCAAGTCCCTCTTTCTCCACCCCCTTTGCCTTGAGCTTTGCAGTTGCGATGGAGAGAGCGTGACGGCGAAGGTAAAACTCCGTCACCCGGGGGTCGCATTGACAGTACAAAATCCTAATAGATAGGTTTAGCGTGCACAAGAAAGCGAAGCGAGAGAGAGCACATACACATCTTCGCCACGACCCTTGATTCGACGGGCAATACCGCAATAATCCAGTGGCCCAACCGTGTAATCTTGAGTATACTTGATGATGTAAGACAAGAGGGTGCGATCGCGAACGAACGAAGTCGAAAGTTCAATAGGTGTCGGTTTCGGAATCAGCGGTGGTAATGGTTTGGGTTTAGGAGGCGACCGCTTCGGTTGTGGTTTCGGTTTCGGTTTCGGCTTCGACTTCGTTTGGCGAGGTGCGCGCGGCTTTCCTTTCCCGCGTTTTGCTGGTGGCGGAGGTTTCACAGGAATTGGTGGGGGCGAGGAGCTCTCCACCTCCGGCTTCGGCTCCCGAGGATTGAGCGGCGGTCGACGACGGGGAATTGGCGCCGAGTTGTCAGGGAATGCGGGGATTACTGACCAGATGTCTGCCTTCGCTAGACGGTAAAGTCGGGTATGAGGGTGGAATGCTTGGAGAGGCTTCCTCTGGCTGCTCGGATGGAACAAATAGGTATACTTGTCCATGTTCAGCCACGAAGACGCCATCTCAGAAGGGACTGTGAAAGAGAATCAGCATGAGAAAATAGATAGGGAGCAGACACTCACGTGAAAGGGTGGAATAATAATGTGCAAGTGGATTCCAGCTGGACACACATGCGGCGGGAAAGCCAGCGTCAGCGCAAAGGTATGCCCAGTGGTCAGCACCAAAGATCAAAGTCCCTAGATTCATGTCTTCGATCTCGAGGGCATGGCGGATAAGCTCGGGCTCGAAATGGGCCAGCGATCTCGTCGCACTGCCGAAGCCATAATGGGTCATCAGCATGCCACTCGAAGCATAACTGCGCAAACAATCAGCAAAACCGAAGATTGAAGGGAGCAAGCTCATACCTCAAGGTCCGAAAGCAGCTCGTGGAAGCGCGCGGAGACGTAAGATCGGTCTTTCCCATGGACATTGAGGCGGTCGCTATAAAGCAACCTGTCCTCCTCGCTGACGCAGATCACGAATCCGACGAGGAAGCGTTTGACCAGCGGCCTGCATGCCAATAGTCAGATATTTCCAAAAAAGGAGAAATCGTAACGCAGAAAAATTTCCCAAAAAGGAAAAAACGAAAAGACGAATCACTTACCACAGTGTTGTGTGCGCCTCCTTACCGAAATGATAGTAAGCAGCACAGAGCCGGGCTGTGCGGGAGGGCGAGTCAAAGACCTCAGCCTCAGTGAGGTTCGGTGCTAGACCTGAAAGACATTTAACTCAAAGAGCAATCTCAAATTCCGATAACGCTTACCAGCCATGTGCCAGAGTTCAGGTATTGTATAAACCCCCGCACCAGCGAAGATTTCAGTGCTGGTGCGGACAGCTGTCATCGCATTTCCAGACCGATCAGTCTGCTGGCCGCGACGTTTGGTGGTCCACTTGACAAGATCGTCCAGAAACTGCGGAAAATTCAGGTAGACATCGGGCTGGCTAGCGAGAGAGGCTCGGTCGCCAGACCAATGGAACTGAAGGGAAGATAGCTTCAGCAAGGAGGAACAAAGGAAAGAAAGCAGACTTACCTGGATTAAAAGATCAAGCGTTAGAAAAGCTAAGACATAGTCTTCAAATTCGAACGCCAGGCCGACTTTGAAGCCGCGATCAGCGCGATTGACCTTGCATACAGCCTCATCCCAGTCCTTCTTTGAAAAGGCCTGGGCGACTGTATGCTTCAGGAGTTGTACCTGAGGAACGAAAGTGGGGTTAGATCTGGAGTCTATCTCAAGAGTCCCACCATACCTGACACCAGCAGTCCTTAGAAACATTGTCTTTGAATCTCAAGATCACGTTCCTAGGGTGAGTCTCCACCTCCACCAGAGTCAAGCCTCTTTTGATGATTGGAATGGGTGGATCCTTTGGATCGTCAAGTTTTGTAGCAAAAGGAGGTGGGTACAGAGGGGTTTGAGCATCAGAAGATCCTCTAAGCGCTGTGCAGGTCGACTCCAGAGGGTAAACATGTCCCAGAGCAGCTCTTGAGCCTTCAGGGTGATCAGTGGATTCAGCTATTGTAGCATCAGCCCAGAGGTTTTTGACCAGGAGAGAGCCAGGGGGAGAAGAGTTGAGGAAGTATATGCACAGTAGGGCTGAGACTAGTGCTTCATAGAACTCAGGCATGAGCAGAGTCGAAGATGTAAACAAGTTCGAGTTGGTGACAGTAACATCACATGATCGTTACTTGTCACACATTCAGTCGCAGACATAGCTCAAGGAAATTTTGGTTCTAATGGCACACTATTCTGAGAAGCCAAAAGGCTTTATTTTACATCTACTTTGAATCTGTCTCCTCAGAACAAGTTCATTTTAGAGCCTAGCTCAAGGGCAAGGCCAACTGTCTTCTGATCTCTCAGTAAACAAGGGTCAACAAAGTGTGCCCCAGAGCGAAAACTTCACACTCATGGCACATTATTCTAGGAAGCCAAAAGGCTTTATTCTACATCTACTTTAACTCTGTCTCCTCAGAACAAGTTCATTTTAAAGCCTAGCTCAAGGGCAAGGCCAACTGTCTTCTGATCTCTCAGTAAACAAGGGTCAACAAAGGGTGTCTCAAGAGCGAAAACTTCACACTCATGGCACACTATTCTAGGAAGCCAAAAGGCTTTATTCTACATCTACTTCAACTCTGTCTCCTCAGAACAAGTTCATTCTAAAGCCTAGCTCAAGGGCAAGGCCAACTGTCTCCTGATGTCTATGTAAACAAGGGTCAACAAAGGGTGCCCCAGAGCGAAATCTTGATAGTATTGGGATAGTATACAATCCTAGGAGGGTAAACCCCTTATGTTAGAACTGACTCTGTATTCTTCAATCCCATCCAGTTAACAGCCTTAACCAATCATAATCATAATGCATTCTGCCGACTTCAAGATTTGAATTGAAAGTCTTTCTCCAAGTAACAAGCCTATTCTACCTAAACCCTAAGCTCAACCTCGAGCAAGTGGACAGGTTCTGCGGTTATGACCAGGCTCATGGCATAACCCGCACTGGTTTGACTGACCCTGAGCTTGACTCAGTGACTGAGCTCCCCCTCCCCCTCCTCCCCTTGGTCTTCCCTCCAGCGGTCCAGTGAGGCGTTGAGTTCGGGGTCTCCCTTTGCCACTCAGGACTGGGGGATTCTGGATTTGCTCCTGTCTGTCCTCCTCCTCCCCCTGAATCCTGTAGATCGAGATAAGAGGTAAGTAATATTCGCAGATACAGCCTGAGGCAATAAACCAGCCACCTACCTTGCTTGCTCGATTCTCATTCTCACAGAGTCTAATTGCTCTTGCGTTTGAACACCGCTCATCAGGGACCTAAGATCTGCCTGTATCGAAGCATAGACTTCGCGTTGGGGTATGGTGCGAGTAGGCGGAGCAGGAGTTGTGTCGGGATTTGGATTGAGCGGTCGAGTAAGGGGGTTAGAAATGGACGAGATAGGCTGAGTCTCTGCAGCAGTAAACCGAATTGAGTAGTTGGAGACCCCGGACTCAAATGTGACCGATGGAATTTGGCGAAGGTCCTGGTCAGGATCAACCAGCCACCTGAAAACGAGACAAGATGAGCAGCTGGAATTGGAAAAGATCAAGAGAGCAACTGACCTGGCACGGATAAGTGATATGTGAAAAGGCAATCCGGGAACTTTGACCCATGCGGCAAAATAATGGCGACAGACAATCCCTAAGTTAGTGCCCATACAGCAATCACAAAGATAGCGCCCATCGTTGAGCAGAACCAGAATATGCGTTGCTTGGCTCTGGATGTGCACAACCTTGAGAACGTGGGTTGGTGCAAGCCCCTGATTGCGAACGAGTCGCAACAGGAACCGACTTCCAATGTAGGCCCTGTCGTTCTTGAAGTTGTTCCGATGTTGCTAATGAAACATGAGCGGAGAATTGAGCCCCAGGTTAGAAAGAAAAGCACCTGTTCCTCGTTGTCTTCCCAGTCAAAGCCCGATTCGGTCTCGTTCAGAGCAATCGCATATTCGGACTAGTGACAGCAATTCAGCTAAGGTGGCAGTAGAATCGACGCGAGCGAGAGAGCCTACCCAGTCGCGCATTCCTTGAGGCAGCTGCAGCAATGACGCATTATAGAACGGAGCAAGCTTCATTTGCTCAAAGCAAGTTTGCAACGCAAAAGCTCCGGCAAATCTTCGCAGATCCCCCAATATGGCTCTGAACATCCGTTCCGTCACGCCAGGGTGCTGTTTGCGTGAAGCCTGTCAGTCTTGTCAGAAGATCGGAAAGAAGAGGTATCAGAGAATGACGTTTACATCGCGAGCGCGGATGGAGTCATCCCGGAGCTGTTGTTTGGTCCGCTGATTCAGGGCAGTGAAGAGTTGGAACAGATTTCGCCCTGGCCCGGTGAGTCCCTTCGTTGTACGATTTTCCGACTCGACTCTTCCATTCGTTCTAATACCAGCGGTGAAGCGTACACTGATCCATGCCCAGGCCCAGCGTTCCCGGCAATCGTAAAGCTCAGAAAGATAGGGGCGTGCTGAAGGATATCGCTGGACGATAACGCGCCACTGCGCGTCGAAATCCTCTGGAGTTACTGCGCGATAACAAGCCCAAAAGTCGCGGCGGAACTTCGGCCATTCCTGTCCGATAGCTCGTGCCAGGTTGCGATCGATGTTCTCAGTGAGGTGCGAGAGGCAGTAGATGTGGAAAGAGAAGATGAAAACCAGAGCTACCGCAGCGATTAGAGCCGCCGCTCGATCCGAGACAAAAATCTCGGGATGGACATCACCAGATGCCCGAAGGTGGGCACGGAGAATCCACGCAAAGGTCTCGATATCCTCCTTTCTCTGAACGCAGTACCAGACGTTGCGAGAGCGGGCACGGCAATCGATGATAATGCCGATGGAGAGGGGATACTGTTTGTCGTTACGATTGTAGGAGTTGTCGTTGATGAGAATGTCAGAATAGCGTCGATTGAGCTGTGCATGCTCAGGAGACTGCCACCATAGGGCGGTGATTGTGTTGTTACTGTCCATGAGTACTGAATATGCCCACCCTGGCTCGGAGGCACTGAGCTCCTCCAGGGATGCAAAGATAGCCTGAATGTCCCCGCCGAGTCGCTCCATCACAGCATAACCTTCTCGAAGCGCCTCATTGCGCGCATTCGAGATCTGGCGAGGCTCAAGAATCCAGGGAACTGAGAGGCAAGAATCTCAGCTAGCTGCTTCCGAGACATGGAGTCGGCAAAGCGAGCAACGACTGCCCGTTGTTCAGCTGTTGGCGGCTGCTGAACCGCCCCTCCCTCAGGGACAGGAGGCTCATGGTTGTGCTCGGCGTCAACAAGAGAGACCCTGCATCCGTCCAGTCCCCCAGGCATAGCGACAAGATTGACATGGGCACCGCAGTTCGTGCGCCCCGACTTTCCGTTCCGATGGTCTGCCGGGTCAATGTCCGTGCGATGAGTCTCCTTCGGGTCGCGGTATCGATTGCAGCGTAGAATCAGCCGCTTCAAAACACCGTTGACAACCTTCGTCTGACTTCTGATCCATTTATATCCAAGATCTTCTTGTGCGTTGAAGACAGCTCCCTGTCCTTCCGCAAAGTCATTGTATATATTCCCAACAGCGATCGGGCCGAAGGAAACCTGGATTTGACGAGGAGGAGGGGGAGGAAATGAAGTTCGCCCAGAAAAGCCCGGATCCGTCTTCAGTTTACGACGTGGGGGCGAGGAGATGGTGGAAGTGAGGTCGATGAAGGGAGGTTCGACCTTGGTGGCAGGAGAAGGCATATGTTTCCGCTTGACAGCGGGTCGTGTAGGAGTGAGTAGATTGATGATCTCCTGTTCCTCTTTTTTCGTGATCAAGCGGAGGGGCGGCGGTGTACAGAGGTCGACTACATCGGGGCTGCATAGATCAAGAACTTCCTGCTCCGCTTTAACGCGCCGTGGTGGGGTTTGGGGCGGAGCAGAAAAATCGTGGGTGTAAGCGCTGATGACGTCACCAGTGCTTGTGTCGCTCGTGTCGTGGGGCGCGGTGAACGTGGAAAAATCGAACGGGTGGTCGGACGGGAACTCAAGCAGAGCAGATAGAGTCGGAACGGTATCTGTGTTCTCTGTTCCTCGAAATTCAAAGGCCGGAGCAAGAGCCGGTACTGTGGAGGAGGAGGTTGTGATGAGGGGATGTGTGATCTGCGGCTGCTTTGGATGGGCTACAGACCAATCGAAGATTGGATGGTTCATCTGTTGGTGAGATGAAAAGGTGTCAGTAATATGAAGTAAAGCAAGCAAGTCCGCATACCTCCGCAGACAATGTGTCGAGATTGTAATCCGAGTAGCCAACAGCTACATCTAAGGTACCTGCTTGCTCGCCGATCGATATTCGCTGACATGGAACGACCCAGTCATAGTAGGTCTGAAAGGCTTGCCATCAGTTTTGTCCCTTTCATTCGATTCGGTAGAATCGCTACTCACCGAGTCCTTGGAACGAGCAAGAAGGTGGTATAGAACAAGGTCACGCAAAAGAGCACGACGAAACTCAGCAGATTGGTCAGCGAGCCAGCGTGGGGTTCCCAAGCCGGTACGAAATTCAACGAAGTTGAGTGCAGCAACACCGCAACTGCCCTCGCCAGCCAACGAACGCTGGCGATCGATGAGTCCAGGCTTGATATAAGTATCGCTGATGCCCAGATGCGGCTCAGGCTCAACTCGTCGAGACCGTCAAAGACCCAACACAGGATCGACAGAAGATCAGGCGGCACAGGCAGATGCAGGGAGTCGCCGTGCTCCAACTCGTCGAGACGCATGGTGAACACTGCAGAGTAATGGTTGCTGGTCCAAACCAAGAGTCCGATAGCGTTCACGTTTCCAGAGCGGACACGTTCGCGAACCCAGATGATGTTTTGGGAGTACTGACGCTGGCCTTGACGATGGAGTACACGGGCGTCATTAATGAAGGATGTGGGAAGGGATAGGAAGGAAGGCTCGAAGCCGAACTCCTTCTTGACTGCGCGGTTGAAGTAGATGAGCTCAGCTGCCGCATTAAGAATATCTTCATCGACCCAGCGCTCGTCTAAAAGGCAACCGAGCGTCGAGAGCGGGACTTGAGTTACGCAAAAGCCTGCCAGAGGCTCCTTGACTTTGCAGAGCTCAAGATCTTTGACTAGATTGTCGGAAAAATCCTGGATTGCTTATAGCGGCGTGGAAGTAGTTAGAAGGTCTTCGAAGGCCCCAAGCCTCGGGGTCTCTTATAATGTACAGTTAAAACCTCATGATGGCCTCTAAGACACTCGGGTGACCTCTAAGCCACTCTAATCCATTACGCGATTAGAGCCTTCCAGCACCTTGGAAGCCGCTAGGATCCGCTGGCTTGCACAATAGGTATCCTGTAGTTATCCTGTATTTATGACAGTACTAGTAGTACTACTACATCACACATGAAGAGGGATGAACACAGTTTTATTTCATTCTAAATAGTGGTACAGTGGTACAGTATAACTACCTGCGCTACTTCCCACGGCACACGGACGAGCGCGGCGGGGGCGAAGCACAACGAGATGAACACCGAGCATGCGGCGAGTGATCTTGAGATCCGGATTGAAACAGCCCCGCCTGGGACCACTTGAAATGACTGGGCTTGCGGCGGCGGTTGACGCTGGCAAAAGTAGAGATGAGGAGGGCGAAAGCGAAGGCGAAAACAGATAAACATACCGGCGCATCGTCGTTGTCGTGTGATCCACGCTAAGGGATTAATCTGAACATTCGATGGCCTGCACGACGTGTGGATCAAAAATGTGAACAGAATATGATAAGTCGACAGCTCACCTAAAGGGTAGCATTACACGATTTATGAATGTATGGAGGTGCAGAAGGGGGATTCTGGGGGAGTTGCGTTGGGGTAATGACGGTGGATTCGGGGCAGTCAGACGTCGACTGCAGCTTGACTGCAACGCGGCGACCAAGCCTAGTGAGGAAGGGATTAGGGACAGGGTGAAAAGCTCTGTGATCGACGCACCTTTCGTCGTAAGTTCTCGCTAACTTTGCCATACGGACTCGAGTTGCTGACGTCGTGTGCACGGCCGGCAGCGGCAGCAGCGGCGCCGGGCGGGGACGAGATGCATGCGGGCCGTTGAGCGGTGAAGGGGAGGTACTGACGGCGACGATGTCGAGGCGTGGTGGTGGTGGGAGGAGACAAGAGAGACGAGCAGCGTTCGCAGCATATGTGTGCTGCGGATGTGGAGCGCTGACGTCATTACTCGGCATCTCGGCATTTGGACTTCAAACGTTTTTGCGGTTTTCTGTGCGGCCAATTTTCATGTCACGATGCATGAATTTACACGGGGGCGAGCGTCTACCGATGTTTTCCCATTTTCATTAACTTGTTTAGATGGCCTGACACCTCTAATCCCCTTAAGACACTGCTTGGCTTATAAGGTCTCCGAGCTAGCTTAGGGTGGATTATAAGCCACACTGCCAGCGGTTCTAAGCCATCCTAGGGTTCTCGAAGGTCCTAATTGGTTAGAAGCCGTTCGAAGCAATCCGGCATTTTTCCGACAATCTGGAAGCAAGAGCGGAGTCGATTTGAAGAGAGCCATGATCCCAGATGCTGCCGACAGGTGGGAAGCGTAGTTGTCGGCATTCTGAATCAAGCGAATCTAAAGATATGTGCATTGAGCCAGGTTCTGTAGCTCAGCTGTAGGATGTACCTTGCAGAGGTGGTAACAGACGACTCTGTCTTGAGCTAGCTGGATTATAACCGATCGACAGCCATTCGCAAAAGCGGATTGCAAAGAGCTCGTGATGGGGAGCAAGTCCTTGTAGCAAGGAACGACTTCATGCGCAGCAAGGGTACTATCAGAGCTAGCAGTTGGGATTTCGTTGTGGGGAACCCAGGCTAGGACACTGTTTTCCGGGAGAAATTGGGGCAGATGGATGCCCTGAGCCTCGCCGAATGTAATGCGAGCGAGACTCTCAGCAGAAAAAAGCTCAGAAGGGTCAGGAGTCGAAAACTCGTCGTAAGTGCGAGGGCGAGACATTGGGGAACGAGGAAACAGAGGGTCGGGCGACTTTCCTTACATTTCAAAGCTTTAAAATTCATATGATTTGCAGTCGGCTCTGGTATCAGAGTTTGATCAATGACAGCCTGAGTACTTATTTGAGCACTGGATGTGAAGGTAAAGAGAGTCGATTGTGCTGCCTCATAGCTCCTAGTAGTTTGCGTGGTTGATATACAGCTTACAGGAGAGCCCATTGAGCAGAATTTTTCGGTGTGAAAGCCGTGAGATGAGTGTTTGGACAGAGAAGTTCGAACTGATAAGATGACGTTGAGAGCGGGCCGGAAAGATAATCATAGATAAGGACGTGAAGGGTTGCCAAATGCAACCCCAAACATGCTGGCAACCGGGTTGCCAAATAGAATTATCCCAAAGACAAGTTTCTGAATTCAGACGATGAAATCCAAGTTTCAGAATCTCCGTATCAAAAGTGCGATTCCAAGTTCTCCCAGCCTGCTTAAGACCATATAAAGAGCGCTTCAGTCGCCAACAGTGACCAGCCGGGATTTCAACACCCTCTGGAGGCATCATGTAGATTTCTTCCTCCAGCCTGCCATTTAGATAGGCTTGGGATACATCAAGCTGATCTAGCTCTGGATCATATTTTGCAGCCAGGGCACAGATGATGCGAACAGATTCAAGATTCGCTGTGGGTGCAAAGACTTCTTTGTAATCTACACCTTCTTTCTGTGTATCACCCCTGGCAACAATCCGAACTTTATAGCGTGCAATTTTCCCAGTCTCGTCAAGCTTGATTTTGGCCACAACCTTTGATTTAATGGGCTTCACACCCTCTGGCATGGGGACGATGTCATAAACATCATTCTCAACAAATCCAGCTAACTCCTCTTGAAATCCAGCTTTCCATCCATCAGTGTTAGGGCCTTTGAATGCTTCTTGCCAACTGGTAGGATCAAGTGGATTCTGCGCTAAGAATGCTTCCTCGATAGCATCATCAAGAGAGGCAAGAAGAACAGCTTCAGGAGCATCAGAATCCTCAACATCCGATTCAGAAGAGAAATTCTTTTGACGAGATAATTTCGAGCTTCTGATTCAGCGTCTCGCTGAGCTTTTGTTTGCTGTTGACTGCCCTCTGCAACTCTCTCATATTCTGCATTTGGATGTTGTGCATGGACTCGAGGACGTGTTGAGCGTCGAGAAGGTTCAACTCGTGCACCTGCTACTTTGCGCAAGGGTGGTGTTCCTTTATCTAAAGGATGCACTTTGGATTGGTTTCCAGGAGGTGTATCCGGTCGATCCAAGTTCTCCCCCACTGAACCTGGTAAGTCTACAGGATTTTGCAGGAAACATGGTAGTGTCATCGTCATCATCGTAATAAGGGATGTTTCTGTGATGATTGTGCAAAATCCTCATAATCCTTTCTAGAGGAAGCAGGTGACTCAAGCTTTGGTTCTACTTACTGTGGCAGGAGGTTCACGATCATCAAACTTGACATGTCTGGATGTAATGATTTCTCCATAAGAACCATCCTTGTTAATGACAAGTAAGTCGTAAGCTTTGCTGTCTTCGTGATAGCCAACAAAGACACAGTGTCGTGCTTTATCACCAAATTTCTGCTTGTGGCGCTTTTCCTTAGGTATAAAAGGATATGCTCTACACCTAAATGGGTGGAGGTGTTGTATGCTGATTTTGCAGTCAAAAAGTATCTCATGTGGGATGCGATAACCCTGTGAGGAAGTAGGGGTTCGATTTATGGTAAATGCTGCTGCAAGCATGGCTAAGGTCCAGAATTTTCGGGGAAGACGAGACGCAATTAACATTGTTGTGGCTCGAGAAACAAGAGTCTGATTCATTCGCTCAGCAACTCCGTTCTGCTCCGGAGTATATGGTGCAGTGATCTCATGGATAACTCCTAGACGTTTGAGCTCTGCTTCCATTTGGGCGGATGTAAATTCACCAACTCCGTCTGTACGGAAATATCGAGTCCATCCCTCACAAAATTCCGAGTTAGCAACCTGAGCACGAAAATGTGCTTCAGTGGATTTTCGCCATTCTTTGAGTTTCTGATAGACCTCAGATTTCCTTTTTGCAAATAAGACCCACACCTCAGAAGAGTAACGATCGACCAAGACTACCCAGTATCGTATACCACCTCGACCTCTGGTGTTACTGGACCTCCAACATCAGATGATACAATGTCCAAGGGACCTCGAGCTTTAGTTTGACTTTTAGAGAAAGGAAGTTTCTTCATTTTCCCAAAAGTGCATGGCTGACAGAATTTAGGTAATCCTGTCAGAGAGGTGATTTCCCCACCGCGGAACTGCTTACAAATCCATGGCCAGCGTGCTTACCAATCATCTGCATTTCGGAGCCATATACCGGTGAATGGGGAAGCAAGCTTCCCCATAAGATAATACGCGAGAGTGTACTGTTAAAGCGTTGTCCTGCTGCATCTCATGATTCTCATCACCTTGAGGACCATTGTCGCCCTCGTTTGACGGTCCAGCCTGATGCGGTGCCGCAGCGGCGGCGGCAGCGGCCTTCCTCGCGGCAACCTGTCTTCTATGAACCTGATTCCGCTGCGAGTAGTGTTGCCGCGAGCCAAGTCGAGTCGAGCTCCACCTCGAGGTAGCTCGCTCCAAAAAGGTAATGGCTGCCTTTTCCGGCCTGATAAGTTATTATCACAAATTACCTTTTTGGGGCGAGCTACCTCGAGGTGGAGCTCGACTGCTGCGAGGCTTTCGCCTGCGCCTCGGCATTCACTGTGCAAAGGAAGGGTCATGAAATTCATGATGTTGTTGGCCATGAAAATCCTAACATTATGTCCAGGAATTCATGATGAATCGCCTGGAAATTGCTAACGAAACATCATGAATTGAAAGTGTGTTTTCATGATGATTATGGGGCTCTTCATGACGTTTTTTCATGATGTTTTATCAAGTATTTCAGAACAAAATATCATGAAATCAGAGCAAGTGACTCCAGGCGGAATCGAACTCAAGACCGCCGTACGACACCTGATGTCAGGTTAAGAGTACTACAGGTAGACTAAATGGGAGTTATAAGCGTCGTTATTTTAGTCAATATATGGACATCATACGGCCCAGTCTCAAGTTGTTCATCCCCGTTCTCCTCATTTGGTTAACTAATTTTCAACAGTGTGCACTTGATAGAGACCAGAGACCGACTGATACGATTTATTGGCTTTATCATTGATATTAGCACACTACAACTCTTGGTGGACTTAGCCAGAAAAAATCGCTCGGTTCTTTCATGATGAAAATTCATGATGTTTTGTCATGAATTCATAATCTTGCAAAAATGAGCTTCTGAGCATCATGAAACCCCCCTTGAAATTCATGGTGTGCTTCATGACAAAACATCATGAAACCTGAAATTCATGACAGTTTGCATGAATTTCATGATGTATACTCTGCACAGTGATTACGAAGGCCAAGAATGCTGGCGGCAATCTTCTTGAGGTCCTGGCGGCCTCTCCAGCACTTCGTGTCGCGTTGCTGATCCTGGCGAATTAGGCGATCGGCATTCTCATACCACGGCAAAGTAACCGCCACCTCGTCATCACCCAATAGGGACGTTCAGAGTAGCCTGCTTACCACTTACTTATAAGCGCGCTCACGTCCGCGTGCGAAAGGTCAGGTGCTGTCACTTGCCGATTACGTCACTCTGGGGCAGGCCACGGCATGATTAGTGGGGCCGTTTGATGAGTGGGGCTCCGCTGATGGCTTCTGTGCCAGACAAATCCTTGCTACCACGCGCCGTGTGCATGTCACTGGCGAAGTCTGGGACACCATTCCCCTTCTTGGGAGGGATACTACGCTCTGCAGACCAGCCAGTGTGGAATCTTTGCTTGAAGCCAACAATAACCTGCGCGGCTTTGCACAAGTCCCCAAAGCCGCCTGCGGCTTTGGCACAAACCATCTAATAAGCGTTGCAACGCTCTTGTTTGCCCTTTCTTCATTTCCTTCTATAACGAGAGTGAGTAGACATGAGGAGACTGCGGAGGCATAGATGAAGAGTGCTCACCCTCATCTGACTCATGCTCTTCGTCCGCATCATAGCCGTCCTTGATCGACGCGCTCCGCTCCTGACGCTTCTCGGCCGCATGGCAGTTTACACGTTGTTGCTGTTCCTTCCGAGCATTCGTGTCCAGGGCCTACTCTAGATGAGGACAAACTCAGGGTTGCGCTAAAATGGTAGGGACGCACTACTCACCATTCTATAGCCATCCTTGAGACCCCCCGACTTCGTAGTATCACTATTCGCATATGCGTTGATCTGCACCTCTGTCAGCTTTTTTGGTCCCAGCCACGAGCTAAGTAGTGCGTTAGGGGCATTGCAAAAAACCATTGGAGCACCTGTGAAGTAGTCGCCTGCAGGGAAGAACCGCACACAGTAGCTGCACTTGCCATTCGTCAACACACCCCGACGCCCAGCGGCGGCACTCACTCTGGGCTCTTCTTGGAAAGAGGTCGCGCTGTGGCCGCCAACTGTGGCACAGACTGGGGGTCGACGACCTAAAATCATTCGGAAGGAAAAATAATAAGAATGAAAACCCGATGAGAGAAAGTCCCGCGGGCGATATGGGACGAGCAATAGACAAGAAAGGCACGGAGTAACTAGTCTGTTTGCGATGCAGCCATTGAATGGCTAATGGCTAAATAAGTGTCTAGATTCCGGCGTATTGACAAAAGATACCCCCGGTTCGAGTATCCAAATTTCATTCCAGGCAGCTCTTCTTGACTTCTGCATGAAAGTTTAGCCCATCACACTTTCCTAATGCGGAAATCGGTAGCCATTCAATGGCTCCAATGGCTCGTCGCAAACCCTCTACTATCATCCGAATGAACGGCGGAAGATGGCGCATAACAGCTAACGACCAAATACTAACCATTGCAGGCCACGGCTGAAACCCTCGAACTTTGGCGAGGACGATCTCGCGGAAATTGAAAACATTCGGGTCCTGCTTCTCGGCGTTTTCCCGTGCGCCCATCGTCGGACACTTGCTCGTAGGCCTGCTGGTGGAAAGGCCAGGAAAGGCCTTGGGAAAAGCAATAGGGTACGCAATGACACGTGCTGGTCCTTAGAGCCCGTGACTCGACCTTTTTGGGGAAGCAAGCTTCCCCATTCAGCGGTCAACGCAAATCAATCAGCCGCTATCGGAAGTTGCGACAGTTCTCCGGAGCCTACTTGCTGTGTGTAAGGGCTAGGCGCACATTGAAATACATGTGTGTGTAGCAGCGGTTGTACGGATATGTGTCCTAATTTTAGTAAACTAACTACTAAAGACGCGGTGCCCGCGAGGGCAATGAATAATATGTAGTCAACGTAAGGTATTCGGGCGCGAGGGGGAAGTGCAAATGAAAGTTTGTTGTAGTCTAGGCTCGAACCAGCCGATCCGCGTGATCTGGACGTTTGATGATAGTCGATCAAGGGACGAGTTGTGACTGAGGAAAAAATTTCGATTTTTGGGCCCAAAATCGGCCAAAATTGTGTGACTTTTGAGGCGACATTTCGTTTGGGACCGCAGTGACACTGTGACTCCCGAAAATTTTCGTCGTTTTTGGTCTTTGTGACATGTGACAAAACGAATTGAAGGAAATACTACAGTAGGCTAGTAGGTGATTATAATTCAAGTCTCCCATCTGAGACTTTGAATTAATTTATACTTGGGCGTGTTGCGTACATTTAAATGTTCGGTAACACGCATGACGGCTGTGCAATACAAATTGATCCCCCAGACTAAACGCTATCCCCCCAACGCTGGTTAGTCTCCCGCAGTCAGACTCTATGAGATATATGATAGTCGATATATCTTTTTATATAGAGTCTGATTTTGTTGGCACCTGTCAAATGGGACCTCGGATTTTGTGACAATTTTGATGGCACGTGCAGATAGTCCCACGCCCAAATTCGGACGATTTTGCTATTGCCCCAGACCTACAGGCATTTTAAATCCATAAACCATTGCAGAGGCACTATTAAACCATGCACCATCAATTTTTATGGGCTCAGGACTCGAATATTGATAGGAAGTGTGAATTCAACCAATTTTGATACCTTGTTGAAAACTCCGTTGTTTTTGTATGTCTACTGTCAAGGTAAGCGGCCACTACCTTTCCTAGGCTATTCAATTGTCTCAAAACTGCACATATGCGCACAGACTCACAAAAGGTGGCCAAACGAAGCCTTGCGTCCCAATCCGGACGTGAGAAATGTGACATGTCACATCAAAAACCGAGGTCCTGATTGACAGGCGCCAACAAATACAGACTAAACGCTGGTGCCAGGCACGCTAAACGCTATCCCCCCAACGCTGGTGCCAGGCACGTGGTCTCGGATCTCGGGCATCAAAGATGGATGCCACGCTGTCAGAGGACTTGCAAGTCCGTTTTCGAGCGCCTAACGTGGCGCCGACGCAGTCCCGCCCCGCCGCCACTGTAGCTTCACGCAACATTCAAGTAATTAATTATAATGGCTGGTATCTAACAGAGAAATGTCTCAGCATTTAAGATCTGCAAAGTAGAGCGTGACTTGTTCATGTCGCCATGACGTAGTTGGATTTCAGCGCTCAGCCTCAAATCCAACTACGTCATGGGTCGAATTTCTTCGTACTCAGGCTCGCGGTCTTCGCGTTTGGTATCGAGAAAGCAAAGGAATGTAATATTAATGCACAGGAATGTAAGGGAAATAATCTATTCAGGTGGAACATTCTCATGGAGGCCGAACCGACACCGGAAAGTGTGACGTCACATGTCACGCTTTCCGTGAATGTGGGGGATTGGATCCCCCACACCCCCTCCTTTTCGCTGGCGCTGGCCTTTCCGCTGGCGCTGGCCCTTTCGCTAGCGCTGCCTTTTCCGCTGGCGCGGGGCCTTTTTTTTGTCTGCATTTTGTTTTATTTCCCTAAATCTAACAAATGAATTCAATTTGAAACCAACTATCATGAGTACATGAGTTACTGTAAGATAATAAAAAATTGGAAGAGCATTTGCGGGCGCCGGCCCGGACGGCTGGGGTTTTCCACCCCAGACCCCGACCGCTGCGCGGGGCTTCCGCTCGCCGCGGGGCCCACTGCGTGGTGCTTCGCTCGCCGCTATGGCCCACTGCGTGGCGCAGCCGCTCGCCGCGGAGGCCCACTGCGTGGTGCCAACGCTCGCTGCGAGGCCCGCTGCGCGGTGCTATCCTGTTGGAGGTGTTCGATACTTAGACTCGGACATGTGGGGGGAGGAAGGCCGACTAAAGCCGACACGGAAAGTGTGATGATGGTCACGCATCACGTCACACTTTCCGGTGTCAGTTCGAATTCCCATTCTCATCACCTTTGTACAAACCCATAGTGTTGCGGGTATATATATTTGGGACTGCTTATCTCCCTTGCGTGCCCAAGTTGTTTCACGACGGCGGCTTGTTTTACTGAAGGTTTACTGTAAGCTGGCCAATCGTAAGTACTGTTATACCACAACAAGGCTCAAAAGAAGCATACTCGACGGCATGGGATGCCACGAATGTCTGAGTGTGGGCGAAGGAAGACATACGCGTCAAGTCACAAATGATCTGTGACTTGACGCGTCGCAGATGTGACTCAACGCGTTGACAGCGTAGCGACTTCAAGCTTTTGGAGCCTTGCAGAAACTGAATTGCAGTAAAAAAGTCCGAAATGCATTTATTTTCAATTGTATCTACAGAGTTGCAGCTCCCGACTGCATCGGGAGGGCAGGACAGTGTCGGCGACAAACGGACTGAGCAAGTCCTCTGACAGCGTGGCATCCATCTTTGATGCCCGAGATCCGAGGCCACGTGCCTGGCACCAGCGTGCGTTTAGTGTGACACATGGGGACTGGCAAGTGGCTGTGATCAAATGTCTGCCCCTCATCAGTCCCTTCTGCAGCCTCAACCGTCGACATTTTCAACACAACTTGAGTATAGGATCTCTTAGTATTTGTAATCTACAGGGAATGTCCCGGCCACATTTTTTATTTTGGCCCTTGCTGTTCCGCAAATGATTATTTTCTCCGTGCAAAGCCATTTCACAGCCATTTCTGCGTTAATGTTCCGGTTTTCTTGGGGAAATTTTGGGAAATCGGCGCGGGACATTCCCTGAGGATTCGGCTCAGGACTCATTTGCGATTTGTTTCAGATTTTTAGCGTCACTGTAGAGGGCGGGGGGCAGGACCGACTCCGAACAAACAAAGTCCAAACAGACATTTGTTTGGTGTGATTAGCCTAAGTGTCCCCCAGTCCCATCGTCCGAAAGAAAGTCCATCCCTGATAGCATTCAGAAACTTCGGCATCGTCGTTGATGACAATACCTCCTCCCGTTCTGCAGACTGCCGCAACATCCGGGTACTCGGAATATTCGGATGCGGTGGGATCTCTTTGTAATTCGTCTGCTGGCGGCAAAGGCGCGTCCGGATCTTGACCCCGGTTGATCGATCCCCAGCTACCTCATTGTCAACCACCAGTTGAACACCCACCAGCGATCTCACTAGACTCGCCCCATTGACGCCTCAACACTAGCTCACCCTCGAATGGTGTCTACCGCGCTAATTACCCTCAACACCCGCAGGCTTGACACTGGCGCCATTCTTTCACCCTAAGCTGACAAGGGCAAGACAAGGGTCAAAATTGCTTCGTGTTGTAAGGTAGAGGACAGACATATACGGTTGCCCATGGCCCAAAAACTGCCAAAATGGCCGACTTGCACCGACGACTGCGAGCTCAAATCCCCAGCAAAATGGATGAAATATCTTTGAGTAAAAATGGCCGACTTGCACCGGCGATGGCGAGCTCAAATCCCCAGCAAATTGGATGAAAATAAAATATGTTTGAGATCGTTTTTGCGAGTAATTTCACGTCGTGAAGTCCAACTGGCGGTATGGTGTGGCATGGAAAAGTGTGTTTTAGGAAAATGCACTAAAAAAATCATTTCGTACAAACTACCATATATGGCAACCAGGCCAGCAGCCCAAAGATCTTGTTTTGCCTCATTTTAGATGTCCTGGCTTTTGTTTGGGTCAGAAGTCCCTCTCAATCACCCAGAACGGTGTGTTGCAGTTCTGGCGGCCACTGTATGTCTGTCCTCTACCTTATGCAGCGTCTGTCTACAAGACACCAGAAAGTCTCTACAAACTGAAGCAACTGGGAAGGGGAAACCCCCTACACCAGACAGGTTGGCTTGTTTCTATTCTGTTCAGCCTTTGACGTTGGTTGTTGTGCTTGCATTGGCTATTGACTCACCTCCATTAATTTCCATAAAAACCTGAGATTTTCATCTGGACAGGGGAGGAGCTGTCTCCCTATTTTTAGCGTCCGCAGAGAGAACCCTAACTCAGAGGAGTGAGACTTGAACAACTGCAAAAGGTCGTGGCTCTTGTGGATATGCTGTTTCTCACTCAGTTAAGAGTCTGAGAGTGACTGATTAGTGACTGACAGTCACCCATCAACTCTATCTCCGAACCAAAATCAAAATCAAAATCAAAATTAGCTGCCGGAGCGACTCTTAGTAAGTAGGGGTGCTCGATTCTTAATTCGAACCGTTCAGTTCGCTTTTTAAAATAATAAAATGTTTTGACGGCTGATGTGGGGCTGATGTGTGCTGACGCCTGTCAGAAACGAGGGCCAGTGAATGTGGTTGACATCATACACAAACTGATTGCAGTGATTGACAGCATAATTGTTTTTTTAAAAAGTGAACTGAACGGGTTCGAATTAAGAATTGAGCACCCCTCGTGTTGCTTTTTCCCGACATACGAAGCGCGCTCAGATCGAATGTACCTCTAAACCGCCATGATAAACTGAAGTAAGTGCTTCAGTCATTCAGTGTCTTCTTTGTCAGTCAGTACATCATCTGCCAAGTCCTCAGGACCAAATACGGCTTCCTGAAGTGGGCTCCATTTTCTGCTTCAAGTGAATTTCACAATCAATGACAAGAAGTCGAAAAAGAGAACTACTTGCGGCTTCATCAATTTTCGTCTTCTTTCCGTCCACATATAAGGCACTTCATTGAAGTTAAAGACAAGATTTTGTTCTTGTGGGTCGAATTCATCAAGCAACACAACGCGTTGCACATTGTTGCCGAAAGCGTCTGTTTGCTTGCGTTTTATGACGGTGTAAGCAAGACAGCAATTTCCGTGGCTGATATGTAGGATCGAGCCTTCGCTGTCAGGAGGAACAATTTTCTTGCGTTGCGGATTTCCCTGTGCAAAACTCAACAGCTCTGTCAGGACGCTATATCTGGATGGCCCACGTACGTCGAATTCGAAGTTTCTCAAAGTCACTTTCTCGATAGCTCCGTTATGAAAGCCTAAATAGATCGATGCTCGAAGACCTGACCGGGGCGCCCAATACTCGGCGCTCACTGGCGCGTCTGACTGAAAGATGCATACTGGAGAAAGCCACTCAGAATCGCGTCTGGGGCAGACCTTGATCATAAACGTTCAGCGGCCATACTGGAGCTGACGTTTGCTTTTTCGCTGCGTACAGAAGGGAGTAATAAAGTTTATCGGGCCGGAATACAATAAATCAATGGCTATTAACAACAACTGTCAACCAATTGTCAACGTCACAAATACAGCATTGATTTGTAAACAATCAGTACAGTACATGCTTGTTGACGAAATGCATCCAACTTGTGTGCGTAATGTACCCCGGCGGCGCACCCTCAAAAAAAGAAAATTTCTGAGTTCTCCACATCTCGGTACGGTATGATACTCATCAACCCAAAGACGCGCTGTAGCTTGATTGACAGTTGTTCTTTTTAGAAAGGGGGAGGAGCGACAAAGGAGCGAGGTCTGCTAAACTAGGTGACGCAATCAGTGGAGTGAATGGTGGTGTGATCAGATTTTGATGCCTCATTCTGACTGGCCAAACAATATTAATGGTCTTACAGCCGTTTTGGAAACAATATACGGGTTTTGATTGAGTGGTGCTCGTTCGTTTGTGCTTACGTTTGTTGACGATTCTGTCAGGGTTACTCCGGCAGCGGAGCAGGATCTGGATTTGATGGGATCTGGATTTGATGGTGGAACTGATGTCTGTATGTAACGTAGTCCGCGGAATGTCCGACGTTAGCCGCCATTGTGTTTGCAACATGCCTGCTCGTCGGCGACGACGACGAGCTCCTTCATTGAGCCCATTGCTTGCCTCCAGAACGGCGCACTTTTTGAGAACGGTGTGCTTTGATTACTATATGTTGCCTGCCCAATTTTATTGCTGTAGCAGACCTCTTAAGTGCCAGCGCAGGCACGGCGGGAAATGGAGCGGGATGGCGGGAAAATGCCGACGAGACAATGCGCTGGCAGTTTGGCGGGAACAGTCCCGTCATCAGTTGGCAACGGTGACTGATTGGTGACTGATCATCACCCATCAGCTCCAAATCCCATCAAATCCAAATCCAAATCCGCTGCCGGAGTGACTCTCATCGGCAAAGCCGGGAGCACACTTTGTGGGGCGCTGCCGTACCACATCAAGTGCCGCTGGTCCCTTGTTTTGGCCCTTGCTCGCAAGCCATGGCCGTGTCAAGCTCTGGGCAAGTAGCAGCTGAGTCTTGATCCTCAGTTCTGTTAACCCCCTGTTTTTTCCTGGTGTTCTTTGGGTGGCGGAAGCGAAAATCAGATTCGGCTGAAGTGGAGCTGGTGACGGGAAGCAAAGGTAAGCACAAACGAATGAGCACCACTTGATCAAAACCCGTATATTGTTTCCAAAACGGCTGTAATCAAGGGGGCACCGGCATTCTAAAAATATATATAGGGCCGTTTCTTTCTTTTCCGACCTCTGGGCTGGACTAACTAACTACGTAAGCACTATATACGGCAATATGTTCCCACGGTTAAGTCGCCGCAGTGCTCCACCTGAAGCTCACCCCGCAAATAAATTTCGTGGACGTCGACTGTTCTCTGGCCTTGAGGGGAGTAGCCAGAGCAGGTTGGATGATTTCCAATCCTCTTTGGAAGGCAAAAGCGGATTGACAACTTCGCCAAACAAAACCACATTGACACTGACTACTGAGAAGCAGCGCAAGGTCCCCTGAAGCCACATGTAGACCTAAAGCACAGTGGTTCTCACTTGAAAAGACCACCAGAAGATCATTCCCGCTCATAATCTGGGGGGTCAAACATTTTTTTTCCCCGCCTGGCGGCCGCACTAACTAACCGGCCCTTAGTCGCCGGTTGAATGCCGGTGCCCCCTTGGTCTTACAGCTGTTTTACGGTTTTTGTCCGGTTTCTGATGGAGTGGGGCATTTCGTTTCTTGTTTACACCTGTGTGCCTCCGAGTCGCCGTATGGCTCCACTCTGACTCAAATTGGGCATTTTGCTCCACAGTGAATGCAGTGGGGCTGCGGAGGAGCGGTTGAACTGCCTCCGGCTCCTCGGCGAGGGCACGCACAAGCAATCAGAGGTAAACAACTTCTGAAGAACCCCACCCCATCAGAAACCGGACAAAAACCGTAAAACAGCTGTAATGCTCCACACTCCGTTTTGCAAGATGTCATTGGAGACCATGGCGATGCTTACCACAAGTGACTCTGAGAGCGGAGCAGTAGCAGCCGACCGTTCTAACGATCTCACAAGCATCTGTGTGAGATCTTTAGTTTAGTGAAAAAGACGAAAGACATGACAGTAGTACGTACAGTGCATAGTACGTACAGTGTACGTACAGTGGACGAGAGTATGATTGTATAATTTACTGACCGCGCTCGGTGTCGCGCAAACCGCGGCGCGTTTCAGTCGCAGTGCGTTATTGAAGGTGAGGAGCCATCAAGGAACATTCCCCAGGTCCCGGTGACACTTTGTTTCATGAGAAAAGGTAAAGATTTGAGTGAGAACAACGTACTTCAGTAGTGATGCCATCCCATCACAATAACGGCGACGACATCGGCGAACACTTAGTATGCAGGAAAAGAGTAAGATTTGCGACAGAAACGTACCATTTATCCCAAGTGTCGACATCCATCCATTACAACAAAAACCAACGCGGCGGGGTACTTTATCGATACCGACGAGGAGCCCGAAGCCTCCAGGCACTTGCAGGCATCATCATGGTTTGCCACAGGCCTTGGGTTGATGGGGATCGAAAATTGGGTAAAATAGACATACCCGAGCACTTGGGGAAGCAGGAATGATGCCCATCAAAGACGGGGGCGACGCCAGCGGGTTTCGAGTCAGATCATAGATCTGAGGGCGGGGAGTACTTGAGGGACTCCCTAGGAACGTCTAGTAGCTTTAGTTCACATCAAAAGACTAAGAATTGAGCAAGATACATACTGCTCAAGGAACGGCCACTGGTCCAGACTCTCTAGCCACAGCAGCCTGACTGCCTTACTGACTGCTTCTGAAGATGCCTTCAGTGTGTCTTGAGGGGAGCGGGAACGGCCAGCCAGGGTAGAGAGGACGAGTGAGACATAGGCGGCGCTAGCATGGAAAAGAGCAGAAGAAGATGCCAAACAAAGGACTCGAACGCGTGACCTCATAACTTGAATCCGAAATCGAAGTGTGAACTTCCCGCGCTGCGTACTCTAGGGCTTAGGGCTTAGGCACGACACTGCAAGCTAGACGCTCTCGACCTCACTCGGATGGGGATTTCTTCTCCCCCGCCACCCTTGAACATTTTGGCGCTCAACTTACAGCTGTTTTACGGTTTTTGTCCGGTTTTTGATGGAGTGGGGTTCTTCAAAAGTTGTTTACCTGTGATTGCTGGTGCATACCCTCGCCGAGGAGCCGGAGGCAGTTCAACCGCTCCACCGCAGCCCCACTGCATTCACTGGTGGAGCAAAATGCTGGAAATAGCCCAATCTGAGGTCAGAGTGGAGCCATACGGCGACTCAGAGGCATACAGGTGTAAACAAGAAACGAAATGCCCCACCCGATCAAAAACCGGACAAAATCCGTAAAACAATGCATGTGTCACATCTTTTGGCAGTGAGGCAGTGCATAGAGTGGGGTGTTGGGTGCCCACTCGTGCATTCCTATCGTCCCATGACCTGGAGCTGGTTATAAGTATCCCCCGGTTGTCTTCTCCTCACCCAAGCAATACTATGGCTGCCTCCTGATAGCTCCATGAGTGTGAACAAGTACAGTCACAAGATGGAATTTGACCGTACGGTTCCCTCTGCGATTGCAGAGATTGTTGTCGCTGCCGGGGAGGAGATTCCCTGCTACCATGGGTCAAGTACGAATTTGTGCATATGGGGCAGGCCACGCTTCTGAAACTCAATTGGGTAGACGTAGGCAGCGCACTCCCCGAAGATACCATTGGTGTGGATTTCCTGCACGATCAGTCGTTTCTTCATATGGAAAACCCACGCGACCAGCTCAGGGAGGCTGAGGGCGATCATAAGATGTCTACCCTGTAAGAATAGCACATGTAATCGCTGGCTACTGAGGATTTGCCGTCACGGTAATAAAAAGGTCAACCTGTGAAAGCAAAGTCTAGTGTCGCAAAGCAAGTGGTCAACCTTTCAAAAAAGCCGTGCTATTGTCATGGCGTCCTGGAACCGCTGTTCCATGTGGCGTGGTCAGTGCACCCTGTAGGGAATTTGCGCAAATTTGATGAGCGCGTAGGAGGTATATACTTAAAGGTCCTCAAAAGTTACAAAAGTTACACCCAAGTGAGCCTCTAGCACTTGGCTCATGTACTAATTTATGTCTGTGGATGCGACCTGAAAATCGCGTTTTTTCAAAACGAAAGAAGGGAAAAAAGAGAGAAAAAGGGGGGAGACTCAAGGATATATCTGAAGCTAGTGTACCTCATTTACAGCGCTCAGAGCTTACCAGAACGCTAAAAACAAAGATTTTTCGCTTTGATTTGCCTATCGAAGCCGGCCGTTCCGTAGAATTCCTGTGATTTCAAAACCTATGTCTTTCGGAGATAAAGACATAGGACCAGCCAATGGTTTTCAAGATCCTTGTACGTTCTCGCACGTCAACTGCGGCAACTCGGCTCCATCACTACAAACAACAGCACACCACGACGACGCGAACTCTTGCTGTCCTGCTCGGACGCGTCTCTCATTACCAGTCGCTGCGGTAATTATGAATTTGATGAGGATACGGTAGGAGAAAATTTTCTAGCGTGTTTCTTGTTCTAATTTTGGCAATACTTGTAGGACACCGGCCAAACACCAGAAACGTCTTCAAGTCTTTTTTGCTTTGTTTTGAGGCTATTGTATACCCAACTCAGCACCTTCAGGCTTCTGGATCACCAAGATTTGCACATCCTTGTCTCTCTCTGAGTGGAATTTGTACCGCGGCAGATCTAAATGATTGCTTCCTCCTATTATCTGCTAGCTCATCAAAGCCGTTTCTGGTGCTATTTCTCCCTTGAAAATTCAAACCATTACTTTGAATCTCTTCTACAACCTAGAGAAGGATGCTTTCCTGTAGAACTCAACTCGAAATTCTGTTCAAGATGTGTTAATTGTCTTATGACTGTTTTACTGTTTCAAACTCTGTTGCTCAATATGCTTCCCTTGGTTTGCTTTCTAGACAGTCGACAATAATAATATCGATAAGGACTCATCTCGCCTTGGAGTCCCTGATCTGCTGTAATCAGCAATTATTTGCTAGCAGCTAGTCTCTGCCTTTGTATCCAGGGTGAGTCTGAAATCAAGTCTGTGCAACATTTCATTCTACACAAGGAGCCTCAAGTCAGGCATTCGTTCCGTTATCAATGCATATCAGCTGTGGAACTCATTAGTACTCTGTAACTCCCGCCGTTGCCTCAACCGACGTTCAATTGTTTATTTCATATACAGTGCTACAATACTTCTCAGTGTCCCGTAATCAAGCAAATAAACTCAATATTATAGTCTGAGATGTTCTAGTATAGCCATATAGCAGTCTGCTGGAGAAATGTGAGTGTTTGAACGAAGAATGAGGAAAATGTTCGAAATTTAGTACAACTTCGGGATTTCGGCCTTTTCGGCTATGTCGGTCCTAGGCGAGGCAAGGATCAAACGGAAGCGATAGGATCTGTCAATCAGCACGGGTGCAGACCTATGTACATACTACACGGACATAGTTAATGAGCCTAGCACTTTGCCCTCGGGGTGGTGTGCCCTCCGCTAACCGGAGGGAAAGTCACTCAGATCGGCACAAAAGCTGTCAGGACATGAATTTGTTCGTTCGCATCATTCCAAGTTGGGATGTTCCTTATCTCTTGATATCTATCTACATCTATATACTTCCCGTAGTTGAGTATGGTCTACAATCAATCACTCTTACTCTTAACCCCCATCTTGACCTCTGAGTCTTTCTCTCTTGTGCCCCTCCGTGTGCTCCTGCACCTGCACTCCAGCAGCTCTTGTTCCGATCGAGCTCTATCGGCTTCCAGCCACCTCGGTTTATATTCTGATAGGTTATGGGCCCCGCGCCCTAGCGCCTGAGCTTGATGCGAGAGCGGCTTGCTCCAGCGTGCCTCCGGAATCTTACCATCCACTCGTTACTTCCACTGCTCATCCTGATCTACGCCATCCTCGCCAAATCCTCGCATCCACCTCGACTCTTTGCTGTTCTTCCTAGGTCTTCCTCTCGAGCCTCCCTTACACTGCAGCCTCGACACTCTTATCTCTACAGCATCTACTGGTTCTCACGCTGCTGTACAGACCTCTCACGGATGTCAAGTGTCCGTGCACATGACCTGCTCATCCCGATGACTCTCCGAAAGTTCTTTCCCACACACTGTGCTCAGTTCTCCCACACTGTGTGCCGCTTCGACCTCTCTCTGGATCCTCACTGGGTAAAGGAATTGTTTCCTTCCATGATCCATCCATCATCCCCAGCATTCTCACCCTCGAGGAGGTTATTATTTACCTCAATTGTCCTGCTGTTCCGCGGATTCCAACGGTGCTCCTCTGGTGTACAGCCATTGCCGGTTCACTTCCCCTTGCACGACAATTCCTACCAACATCAGCTTCCATATTCATTCTGCCGACCTCTTCCTTTCCATCACAGGATCACAACCCTTACCGTTCGGCAGAACACACCACGAACTTCCAATCCTAACCACTGCACTGCAAGCTGCGGTCTCTTGGGATAGGTGGGAGCCAACATTGCTGCTCCACCTGCTGTGCTGTACTTGCGCACACAGCATACCACATCCAGATTTTATTGTTCACTTGGATACTGGAGCCAATTTTCGCTGGTATTTTTTCTAGGTATCTAATGGCCAATGCGCTGCTATGCACGCAGGATCTGGTCATCACCAGGTGAAAGCTCATGGGCTTCCACATGGATCGCACATTTGGGCGACCAATTATAGCAGGGTTGCGGAGACTAAACTTGTTCTCGCCGACTTCTCCATTGTAGCGCAACTGTCTTTTCGACCGTTCGGTGACGGGGACTGTAGCCATTGTCTCGATTGCAGTTTGCGCTGCCCTGGGCGTTGTTTTCGGTATGACTGCTATAGTTCTTTCTGTCTTCTGAATGTGCTATTCGGTGGGAGCTCTCGCACATTCGTTATTGTTGCTTTTATTCCTTTGTAGGCTATATCTCGTTCTTTGCGAAGGTGGGAGTGTCAGGACATGAATTTGTTCGTTCGCATCATTCCAAGTTGGGATGTTCCTTATCTCTTGATATCTATCTACATCTATATACTTCCCGTAGTTGAGTATGGTCTACAATCAATCACTCTTACTCTTAACCCCCATCTTGACCTCTGAGTCTTTCTCTCTTGTGCCCCTCCGTGTGCTCCTGCACCTGCACTCCAGCAGCTCTTGTTCCGATCGAGCTCTATCGGCTTCCAGCCACCTCGGTTTATATTCTGATAAAAGCCACTCTTGCACCGCTACCTTCCTCACATACGTACCTTTTTGTTTTTCTTAGCGAACAAATGCAATGCTCGGCCTGAACCAAGGCTCCACATACTTTGACCGTATGTACTATGCTGTCTGGAACTTAAAAGACTTATAACCTTCTTACCGCCTACATAGCCACCACTTGAATTTAACCCTGTGGCGTGACTGCGGAGGGAACCGGTGCTTGCACCGCCGGTTTTAAGTACTGCCAGGAAAAATCAATTTGCTTGATCAAGCTTGACGGTCAGGACCATTTGGCTCCAAATTGAATGACTCAATCATCGGGCCCGATAGGCCCAGATGCTGTTCAAAAGGAGCTCAAACCCACCAGGTAGCGCATCTTTTTGATCACATAGGCCGGCCTATTATCATGTCTCAATCGACGGAAACGTTCAGACTTCCAGTTCGTGGCCACCGCATTGGGTACACTGCAAATTATTTGCCTCCATCTTGCGGGCCACTTTCAAATATACACAACTCTCCCATTGTGTGGGAATGGCCAATCTCTGGATCCAGCTGTGCTGCAGCTACGTCGGTCAGTGGTGTTGATTCTATTGTGATCGTTCGAGACCTCAGTGGAACATCACTCCCCTAGTCAGCAGCTGTCATGGTGCATGCTGCTCCCGGAACACTAGTCTATGGCAGGCACACAGAATCTCGGATGGACGTGGCTGGGCTCGGCCAATGTAGCAGTTTTTGATTTTGATTTGATTTGAAGTTCTGATATATGCTGTACCTGGCTACGGAAGAGCTATGCAGCAGTACGGTAAGGGTTGGTGGGGATTTTGTATAGTAGGTAGTTCGGAAACGGCAATATAGACTATACCAAAAGAGGAAAAGAAGTTTAAGTATCACACATGGGAATGAAAGCTTGAGGAATATCGGTATCAAATATTTGAGACGGAACGGGAAGGAAGGGGAAGAGAGAGACTTGGGGTGGGCATGAGTCAAGGTTGAAGAATACAAAAGAGGAAAAGAGAGCGGCTTCTGGACCAATTCATCAAAAGGCTACCACATGAAGGATAGTATCCACGAGTTTGCCCATCCTAGCACCGCAGCCGGTCCACGCGTATATGAGACCCGTCCCAAAGAAATGGCCGAAATGGCGGGGAATTACCACAACAAAATTCAATCGGTAGACCGAGGGGACGAGTATGCAAGGATGATAGCGACCACCCTAGTGCTGGAAGACTGCACCAACTGCCTGTCCGAGGATCAGTATAGTTCTTTGAATCGCAAGAATACAAGCGGACGAACTGCGAACCGCATTACGGATATCCAAAAACGGATCCGCACCAAGACTAGACGGGATACCATACGAATTCTACAAATGGCTCGAGATCGAATACAAATCTAAAAGCCAGCACGAACAGGATACCGTCGATATTGGCATCCGCATCCTGGAAGACCTATTCCATGACATTGAGCAATTTGGCATCACGCCCGGTACAGAATTCAACAGCGGATGGTTATGCCCAATATACAAGAAAGGTGACCAAGCAGAGATACAAAATTATCGTCCGGTAACCCTGCTGAACACGGACTATAAGATGCTGACAAAAGCGCATTCACTGAGACTCGCCGGTGTTGCACCATACATTATTCACCGCGATCAGGCAGGCCTGCTTCATGAAAGGACGTAAGATAGAAGACCAAGTGAAGCGGGTTAAACACTTACTAAGTTACGCCGATCTGACAGAGGAAAACGGTGTGATTTCGTGGCGTTAGATCAGAAAAAAGCATATGATCGCGTCGACCATGAATATATGCTAACAGTATTACAACATTTGCGCTTCCCACAGAAATTTTGTGACCTGGTCCGTACACTATACACCAGAGCACAAACGTCAGTCATGGTCAACGGGGAACTAAGCAGACCTTTCACCGTGACTCGCGGCGTCAGACAGGGAGATCCTATTTCGTGCCTGCTGTTCAACGTTGCAATCGAGCCCCTAGCATGTATGCTCCGCAAATCTGAGCTGCGAGGAATCCCAATTCCGGGCACAGAACGAAGACTACTGATTTCGTTATTTGCTGATGATACGACAATATTTCTTTCTGACGAAGATAGCTGGAAATCCCTGTGGAAGGTCCTCTACACCTGGTGTACAGCGTCAACCGCTAAATTTAACATGAAGAAGACGGTATTATTACCCTTCGGCTCCAAACGATACAGGGAGCTTATAACCACAAGCCGCAAGATCGGCGCGAAGCGAGAAGAGATCGCGCGTGAACTCACCATCGTAGAGGACAAAGAAACATGCCGACTGTTGGGTGCATGGGTCGGAAGTGACGTACCCTATCTTACTCCATGGCCGGAAACAATTGAGAAAATTTCGCGAGACTTAACGAGATGGAACCAGAAAAAGCCATCTCTGGAGGGACGACGCCATATCGTTAACATGGTCATAGGAGGACGAACTCAGTATCTCACCAGAGTACAAGGCATGCCAAAGGAAATCGAAGAAGCCCTGACGAGGATTCGTGATAACTTCCTGTGGGAAGGAAAGAAAGCCCGTGTTGGTTACGAGACCATACGACTACCATTAAACGAGGGGGGAAAACAGATCTTGGATATTCGACTACGAAACGAAGCTATTGATCTATGGAACCTGAATCAGTTCCTACAACGCGGTGAAGATAGACCAAACTGGTCAAACCTGGCGGAACACACCATTATTCATCGATGGGATGCTGCCGTACCCGAGTTCAATCGGGGTTCCCTATACAACATCTTCCTCCAGAACATTGATATTCCACAATGGAGAACTGATAAATTACCCGACGACCTGAGCCGCATGCTTCGAGCGGCCAAGAAATTTCACCTTGAATTCACAGGCCTCTCGATAGACAGAAGTATTCAACTCCAAATGCCAGTCTGGAACCATATCGCGATGGATCAACGAAGATACGAAACAATAAGAAGAAGGAAAGCAATCGGATGCCTTCGTCGAAACCATTCAGCGAGAACAATCCTGGATATCTTACAGATAGCGGAACGCACCTCCACAGTACCGAGACGACCCCATACTATCAACCCTTCCGGGATTGGGAGGAAAGACTGTGGATGCCCTCAATGCCAACGCGATCAAAACGAATATGGATGCACACACCCTGGAGAATGTATCGAGACAGCAAAATTGCTGTTAGAATGCATCCCACCCAAACGGAATCCGGCCACCGCTCCTAACGACCAACACGACGCGCTAGCTCTGTCCGATGGGGAGAAGTTGGCAAACGAAGCAGACGGCGAAGGGCAAGAGACACAGATAACGACATTTGATCCGGCCTACCGCCTGACAAAATTTGAAGAGGGTTTTCGGATCTTTGCTTCCGAAGACCATCTAATCTGAATCAGTATGCCGTCAAACCGATATGGCTCTCGTGACGCACTGCCACGCAGACCAAACGCTCGACATCGCCCTTGACGCACAGGTCAAACTTTGCAACGGAGAAGTCCCAGAAATGCTTAGTTTTGTACAAAGCTCCAACACCAGTGATTTTCAATCCATGGCTATACGCCTGTTCTTCCACGACTGGTCCCGACACCCGTCCTACAACACTGCATTACTTGGCGGAATGCTCTATGCCTTACAAATCGCGCCGAAAAACTGGGACATTGTTTTTTCTTTCAAGCTCGAAGTTATTAACATCAACTTTTGTTTCACAACGGGGCAAAATTGAGAACGACCCTCTCAACATTAACGCACCTCTCATCAAAGCTATCATCGCAATCCTGCGGGAAAGAACCGGGAGAACTCGTTTCAAGACTGAGAAATCTAACACAGCGAGCTCCTTAAGAGGACAACAAAGCACCCACCTTTCCCTGGACCTCGAAACCGACGTAATATACACAAACCCTGGAATCCTCCTCGGATCTGGAAACCAGCGCTCATTCAACAAATTAATAGTGTCCCCTACCCCAAATAAATCCACAATCTGCAACCTAGACCGGGTTAGATTTTGCACCGCAGACGCTTTCGATTTTGTCCCGTCGGACAGTATGATATGGACTTCCATTCGCTCCACCAACTTGCGCAGACAAACCCGGAACTTTCTATGGAAGGCCATGCACGAGGGATTCCATATTGGCCAATTCTGGGACCACGTACAGCACCTCGAACATCTAGGCCTTTGCTCACAATGCCGACTCCCGGAAACGATGGAGCACATCCTACTTGAATGCACCCTCCCAGCACAACAGACCATATGGAATCTCACTAAAGACTTGTGGAAGATACGATTCAACGGATGGCCGACCCCCAACCTCGGTTTACTCTTAGGATGCGCGCTCACGAAATTTAAGACTCCGCGAGGGTCACAGAACCATTCAAAAAATAGATTTTTTACTATCATTGTATCTACCTCAATGTACTTGATCTGTGTGATGCGAGTCGGTTCGGCGGCTTCTTGGGAATGGGAAGGAACAAGATAAGAGAGAAGAGAGCCAGCGCTCTGGGCGCTGGCGGTTGTTGGTCGTGTCTCGTCAGCCGTTGTAACCCATCGACAAGGGGCTGTTTGACCCTCAGTCGGGCTCCTGTGACCTAGGAGGCACGGGGAACAGTTATACGCATGTTCAGGCTAGCAATGGGTCCTGGATTATTAGTCTTCGGCGGTAGCGCCGCCGCTCGTTGAGATCCCTCTTAACCGTACATCGTAGTGTCAGTTAAGCAAGATTAGATTATGTAATATCTACATGCGGAATATAGGTAACAAGCGTTTAAGTAAGTAAATATTATATAGACCCGTCACAGTGCCCCCCAAACGGTTGGTGCCTGCTATGAAGCAGGAATTGAGTATGCTCATCCCAGGATAGCATCACAATGGCCCCCCAAATTCTGCATCCCTAAGATGCAGAGATTCCATCAAGGAGGAGGAAAGAGAGGAAAAAAAAGTTGGCCAGCTTTATTGAAGAATGCGGCAGTGATGCTCTGCATTATTGGCTGCCGCAATGGCATCTGCAACGAAGTCCAGATGCCTATCCTCAGCCAGCAGCCAGGGCGGACTAGCAGAGCTACAGTAGGATGATCTGTATACTCTGGACTGCACCTGCAGTGCGCCCTGGCTAAGCTCCAGATCTGTATTCCACAAAGATCCTTGGGCCAGCCTCCATTGCTCTCGTCTGGCCTGCAGTATGAGCTAATGTGCATCCCAGGCGCTAGGCTCTGCTTACGCTGTGCTAGCTATGAGTCCCTGACTCAGGGCATGCACACTGGGGGGACTAGCAGAGGTACTGCCTCTGCAGTATCACCCTAACAGTGCTCCAGGCCTTCCTTTTGGGCGGCAACCTGTAGCTATGCAGGCCAGCCTGTATTGCTCCTGTCTGTCCTACAGGGTATGTTGAGTGCATCCCTGGCGCTATAAAGCTAACGCTCCAGCAGCCTGTGAGTCTACGCTAAGCATAGACTCAGGGTATGCACTTCATATACATCCCCTACAGCCCCCCACTTTTTCTTCGTGCAGTCCATGCGACAAGTTAAGCAGGATCTGCACGACGAAAAATTAACCCTCCAAATTCGTAGGTTTTCGTGGAAAAAAAAAACCCCCCCGAGGAAGATATGGGTGCGGTTGTGAAGCAGGAGAATATGGAGGCCAGAAAGTCTGGGACGATGGGAAGAGCTGATGAGGTGATGAAGTGTCGGGCCAGACGCAAAAGGGAGGCGGGAACAGAATGAGCAGCAGTGTTGAATGGATAAAGGGTCGAAGAACATATTGCATAATAGGCCGGTGGAGTCATGGCCGAGAATGGTCGGGGCATAATTGGGAGTAACACAGGACGCAGCGAACTAGCGCGCAGACCGGTGTCAGAACGGCTCCCGAGACGCAATAACGCCTCACGACTAGCATGAGGTAAGGGTCCATAACCAGAGACCGGAGGCATATGCGTGGGAGGAAGGTTTGGCGTGCGATGAGGGATTCATCCAGAGGACAAGCTGGGAAGACGCGCAAAAGGACGAATGAGTCAACTCGGAGGTGCGTCATATATATCGCATAGAGAGTTTCCAAACGACGACTTGAAGCCACGCGCCGCTCCCCATCTTAGGCAGTTCCTCGCCAGGTCTTTCTTGATCACGGTCACTCGACTGCCCCCATTGGCGACTCCGCGCGGGCCGCGCTTCCCAAGCAAACATGCTTGGGCTTCGCAGCATGAAATAGCGAGGGTGCCGATTGAGTGTTGAGTGAGTAGCAGGGTAGTGGAAACCGCCGGAATAAGTGGTACGTCGTTTGTTTCAATCTTCGTCCTCTGCCAACGCGGCTACCGCATACCCACCAGACGAGGCTTTGTGGAGAAAGGGCAGCGCAGGAAGCAGAGGACAACGATCGGTACATCTGCGTCGTCTCGGCGGCCTAGTTCCGCCCCCCAATGTACGATTCCATTGCGGCGAGAAGATGATTGGCGGAACGCGGCGTTGTTGGCGAAGGTCGTGATTCAAGGGAATATGGGTACAATCGACCTTGAGGTACGCTCCCCACCTCCATATCTCACGCAGGGTTAGCTGACGACACTTGAAGCCAAGTCGTACGCCGCCCTCCATGTTTCATTCCTTAGAATTTGTCGTATTTTCATCAATTCGACGGTATTTATTTAAAGGTCGTCTTCGTGTGAACCTCGCAAACGAAACAAAGGTCTGAGGTATGCAGCCAGACGACGAAGCGTCGGCGCTTCCTCCGACAGTGGTAATTCAAACCCTTCTGGTCTATCTTCCCGTCATCTACCAACTCCAAAGTGCTGACGGCTCTCAGCATTCGCTTTACGGCGCTCCTGGTCGATGACGCCACGAATCGATGCCCCACGCACGGAGCTTTCATGCTCAGTACTCCGTACGGAAGATTCAAGGTTGCAGCAAAGGCAGAGAAGGTCTGAGGCGTGCAGCTACGAAGCGCTTCCTCAGACCGTGGGGTAAGCAGAGCTCGACCCATATTCGCTGATTCAGATTTGTACTACAGTCATATCTTCCGAGGACGTCAGCATTCAATGCGACCACACACCATCTCAGCAGTGCCAAGAACAGTGTATCGTTGATCGCGGATTCTTCCAAGGACAGCCGCGTCCCACAACGCTTAGCCCGAATCGGGAGAGCGTCAATGCCGAAGCCTGGGGGACTACATGCTGCCTATGAAGATATCTTCTCAAGAGTCTCAGCAGTTTGGCGAGGCGCCAAGGTGCGTCATCGACTCGAGAGGCAGCGTTGTTCGCCTCGTTGAAATCTCGTCCACCCCTTCCAGCCTTTACTCAACCCGTCGAATTCCCGGTCCCATCTCCTGTCCAGATATCCACTCAAGACACCAGCAGCCGTTTCACGGCGCTCGGTGATGATCAAACAAGAAGGATCTGTATTGGAAGGTAGGGCGCGAGCCCTCTGTCCGCAAAATAGCAAACAGCTCTCGGTGCTTCTTGATACAACACCAACGCCTCAAGCCTCCACGCGCCACATCGAGAATTCGCGCCCATCCAAAGAGGTTTTGAAGGTAGGAGAGACCAGCCCCCTCATCGACCGGCGGAAGTGAGAGCGCAGCGCGAAGATCCACCCTCTTCCCAGAAGAGATCTTGAAGAGGGAAAGGTATAGCCAGCTATGTGGTAGACTCCAAGATGGAATCACCGGCATCTTCTTGGTGATACTGTGCGAGCAGCGAGCGGCGGAGAACACGGATGACGGAGAGGAATATGGAGCGAACAACAGCCGCGAAGGTCGCTCGCTGCTTCCTAAGCATAGGCTAGCGCGATGGACCGCCGATGGTTCGTTACACGGTAGCGCAACGAGTCTTCTCCGCCCAGAACGTCTTGTAGGAGGACGGATAGAATCCCCAGTCTCCGTGTACGAGTCGAGCCCTTCCAGTGCCGACGTCCGTGGAGTATCACCGTAAGGGAGAGCGGTGGAGGAAACGATTAATAAGGCGCGACGAGGACTCAAGTAGCCGAAAGAGAGTGTTGGATGACGTGGAAGGTCTGAGGTAACTAAAACGAAGCCCATTACATTAGGGAGGTTGTGCGAGCGACCCAGGTCGCTATTAAACCGCTTAGGTCTCCACAACGAGCAGTCTCAGATGTGATATCGCAGCGACCTAGGAATGTCCCAGGGCAATACTCTTCTAGATCGCTTGGAGATCACACGTGGTATCCATCGCTGCGGAGATCTGAGCGGTCAAAAAGCGACCTGGGTCGCTCCCACAACCTCTCTATTGTCGAGCGATGAACAAGCTCGTGTCGACAACAAGCATCGAATCGCGTCTGGCTGAGAACCTTTGAGCTGACTCTTGCCCTGCGTTCGAGCGGAAATGCGGTCGACATGAACATCTGGGCCTGCAGCCAGACGACGAGGCGTCGGCGCTTCCTCAAAATTCCATGAATTCGTATGAACTTTCGTTCACTCCGAAACCTTCCAACATCCCAACGCGTCAATCCCCAGCCTCCCAATCACCAAATCGACAAACCAGCTGCAGTGAAAACCGCGCTCGGTGGTTCCCAGTCGCACGCCCGTCGATTCCAACCTTCCAAAATCGCTTGAAGATTCGTCGTCCGTTAAAGGAGAAGGTCTTGATGAATAGAGACGAGAAACCGGCTCGCCGATATCGAAGCGCCAAGATCCTCCGACCATCCAAAGAAATCTTGAAGAGGGAGGACGCCGGCCCCTCGTTATCGAGCTTTTCAAGACGAACGCGCCAGGAGGAATGGGCCACTCGCACACGGCGCTAAGATTCTGTACTGAGGGAAGGGCCCGATACGGAAGACCAGCAGCTGCCTGGTCATGCCCGGTGTTTCCCTGTCAAGCGCCAGCGCGTCGCAAGAAACTAAAGACGTGCGCAGCGCGTAGACATTCCATCCGCGCGGGAGACGTCTTGAGAGAAGAGGTAAGAAAAACCTTAAGAGACCGGTGTGAAGGCGTCTGATATGAGCGTCTGAGGCGTGCAGCCATGACGAAACGTCGGCGCTTCCTCAGGCTTCAACGAATTCATATCAGAACTAGTGTTTATTCCGATTGAAAGGAACAACATGTGCGAGACAGGCGGGGCGCTCGATGGAGGCGTACCAAATTCCTCCTGAATCGAATTCCTTCCACCCAAAACCTTCCAACATCTCAACGTTAACCTCCCGCCCCCCGGTTACGGAATCGACAAGCAGAGCATCACCAGCAGCCGTAAAAACCGCGCTCGGTGCTACCTAGGTGTACGCCATCGATTCCGCCCTCGATTCGTTGCACTAAGGGTTGACGTGCATAAACGAAGGTCTTGATGAATAAAGAGGAGGCCTGGCCCCCCGTTGTCGAACTCTTCAAGGCAAAAGCGACCGGAAGAGATAGCCAGCCGCGCATAGCGCGGAGAATCTTCGTCCACCCAAACAAGAAATCTTGAAGAGTGAGTGGGGAGAGTATGCCGGCCCCCCAGATAGAAGTCTTCAAGATGGCGACCACCAGCAGCCTAGCCGGAGGCGGCGCAACAGTGTTATAAAGTACCTGTTATATAACACGTTGATTCCTACACAGCGCTAGTGACGGTGACACTCGAGTTTTTTCGCCCAAAATGGACCAAAAACGTCAAAAATTTTCGGGCCGGCATGCGCCGGCCTACCATATAAGGTAAATTGCTGTGCTCTGAACACTTTGTCCAGTGAACATTGTAGGTGACAGGTGACACCCAGTGAACACTTGGTCGAAATACTACAGTACCCTGAAAACATTCTACCCACTGGCAGGCACAGCGGGCGCGAAAACATCGTAGAAAGGACGATTTGCTTGGGGTGATGGTTGATGGCAACTGATGATCATTGCCTTTTCTGGGGGGGGGGGGGGTGGGTCGTGGGATATATTGGGTGATCCAGAGATGAAAGGTCTGAAGAGAGCAGCGGGATTGGCAAAGGTGATCCCATCTATCACATGCTCCATCTCTTTTTCGTCTCGCCGGCCTCCACCCCGTCGTGCTTTTGGCTCGGTGACTCCCCTCCTCCCTCCTGTGCGACCTTAGTCTTCTCCCCGGGCCCTAGTCTTCTCCCCCCGTCGTCGTCATAGCTCATTTTTGTGTCATTTTCTTTTGTTTCCTTTCTCTTCTTGGGTGCTGGCGCTGCCTCTTCGTTCCCTCCCCCACCTTCGGCTGGTCGACTTCGATGCCTTCTCACCGGCCCGGCTTCAGACTCGTCAAGGTCAATGGACTACTCAGCTGGCACCATGAAGATCGTGGGCACTGGACGCCTCCGACGGATGGAAGGATTTTGATGGAGAACGGAACGCGAGTACGTGCACAGATCTGCTGGGGCCACAATCGCCTAGGAGGCTGCTGGGAAGGTCGCCGCCAGTGCCTACGCCGCCATGTCTGCTCTCATTGCGGTAGTCGTCACCACACCGCGCCTTTTTGCGCGCGCCGTTCCTCAAACCCCCCGGACGTAGCTCGGCCAGTCCTGCCTCAGGAAAATCCCCCTATGGCGCGTTATCGAAGCCGGGTGAGCGAGGGGGAGATGCTTCTGGCTCTCCTCGCTCAGATTTGAGCAGGAAAGTCCCATCTCCTCCCCTAGTCACCCATACAGCTGATTCTGACCGCCCTCTCTCCCCGATTGAGGTTATGGCGCAATCCCTGCCCCCGGCACGCCCCAACACGGACCTACTCTTCCCTCTCACTACTCCGCATTCAAAACCCATGCCTCCGACGAAGCTTCACCCCGAGGCGTGGGCTCGTGCGCTCGCAGACTACCCAGATCGCTCGTTTGCTGAGACCCTTGTCTCTGCTATCCGCCACGGTGTCCTCTTAGGTGTGGATCCTATGCTTATGCCCTCTCCATCTCCTTCTGCCCTGCCCCTCTTCCATCCGCGCTTGCGTTCCCCGAGACAGTGGACAAGGATATTGCCCATGAGGTCTCTCTTGGGCGTATCATTGACGTCACAGACATGGCCATGGCTGATACTGTTAAGCCTGTCCTTTCTCCGCTGGGCTCCGTGCCCAAGAAATATAGTGAGAAACGTCGTCGGATCCATCACCTCTCATATCCTCCTGGATCCTCAGTCAATGACGCGATCCTTGCTGAGTACGGCCATCTGGTCTACGAGGCTGTCATGGGGGCTATTGACCGTGTGCGGAAGGCAGGCCCTGGATCCTTCCTTTACAAGGCAGATCTGGAGGCAGCGTTCAGGCATATTCCAATTCACCCAGACCATGTACATCTGATGGGCTTTGAGCGGAAGATGCGTCTATTCCTGGACATCTTCCTGCCGTTCGGTATTCGTACTGGTCCACGCCTGTACAATTACTTTGCGGAGGCTCATCACTGGATTCTACTGTCTCGTGATGAAGTCATGAAGCTCATCCAGCATTACCTGGATGACTGGATCAATGTCACCCCTGCCTCCAAGGGTTTGGCATATGCTGAGCATGGTCGTGCTGTTTTCCGCTCTGTAGCTGCGGAGCTTGGTTTTTCAATATCCGGTGATAAGGAGGAGGGGCCCACTCACTGCCTCGAGTTTCTCGGCATTGAGCTTGACACCGTGAAGATGCAGGCACGTCTTCCTGCAGACAAGCTTGGTCGGCTTCTTTTGCTGCTCGATCAGTGTCTGTCCCGGGGTTCTGCTAGCCACTACGAACTCGAGCAGTTGTGTGGTCACCTCGTTTTTGCTCAGTCCGTGATTCCCGTTGGTCGCTTTTTCACCCGTCGCATCCGAGACTTCCTGCGGAGTCTCGCCTTCCTTCCCCATCGCCAACGCCGTCGCCTTCCTGCTTCTGCCAAGCTTGACATTGCTTGGTGGAACTCATTCCTGCCAACTTTCAATGGCATTTATGTGATTGGACCTCCTCGTATCAGCTTCGAGGTTTTCACTGATGCCAGTGGCAAGCTTGGTATTGGTGGACATTGGGCAGGTGTTGACCTGTTCTTCACTGAGCCAGTGCCAGCACGCTCCCGTCGTCATCCAATCCATTGGAAGGAGATGCGCGCAGTCCTGCGTGCTGCGGAGATCTGGGGCCACTGCTGGACTGGCTTTGAGGTTGTCTTTCGTATTGATAACGAAGCCATCTCTACCTGCCTACAGTCTGGCTCCATTGATCACCCACCAACTCAGGCTTTGTTTCGTGCATTTGCTCTCCTTGCGGTGCATCACGATTTCACCTTCCGCCCACTGTGGATCCCCACCCATGAAAACGCAGTCGCTGACGCCCTCTCTCGCTTCAAGTGGCTCAGTCTTGCTGAGTTGCGTCCTCTGTGGCCACTCCCAAAGTCTGGTACCCGCCCTGCCACAGTCGCTGTCTCCCCCTCTTCCCTTACTGTTTCACCTTCCTCACACCACCATCTTTGACCTCCCCACCCCCCATCCCTCCCCCCTCCCCTCCCCTGCTCGCCTTCTCTCCCTTGATTTTTGGAGCCTCTGGCGCTTCACCCTGTTTTCGCCCGCCTGTGGCTGCTTCATGGTGAGCTGTTGGTTGTGGGCTGCCTTGGCTCTCCCGCCTTCCCGGTGGAGTGTAGCGAGCTCCGTTTTCGGAGTTCAAGCCCAATAAATGATGGCTTGGCTTAGAAATCCTCTCTCTCCGGAAGCTCAGGCCAATCCTCGCTCACCCCTTGGACTGTCGCCTACCTTAGCCGCTTGTGTAATTACTCGGCCGCCGCCGTGTGCGCGGCTGGCGCATCAAGTTAAATCCATTACTCTGCTACGCAAATCAACTCCTCAACAGCATTCGACATTCCGACGGTATGTATTATTCAGATAAGAATTCTGCCCTTTGCTATCTGGTTCTCTGCTTTCTTTATCTTCCCACAAGTCTTCCCAACACGCTTAAAGCAGGCCCCGGGAAGCTCCACCAAAGGGTTGTCCCGAAAATTGGGTTTTTGAGGCTCAAATTTGACCAAATCCTTGTCCCCAAATTGGGTTTTTGAGGGCTCGGAAGCTCGAGATCGGGCAGAATTTCCGGTTTCTACTCAGCTCACATATTTTTGCAGGGTAGTGCACTAGATTCGGCCATTGTCTTCCTGTTCCGGGGCGCGGGAGAAAAAATCGCATTTTTTGACCGTTTTGCGTGACATTTTTTTGGCGTAGTCACGACCGTGACGCGTCACAACCCTTGTCCGATATTGGGTTCTTGAGGCCAAAATCCGAAAATTTTGGGGACAACCCTTTGGTGGAGCTTCCCGGGGCCTCTTAAAGCTGACTACAAATTCATGTTCCCCATCCAGAAAGCTCATTTGTAGGCATTGCGAGCAGCGTTAGTCAGTGAGATGGGGGGGTCGGAATTTAGATTAGATTCCCCACGCCCTAGGCTTAGAAGAAACAAAGAAATTTAAAGTTTGAATTTCTGCATTTATACACACATCGGACCTGGAGGATAATTTCAATTATTCCACAATTGAATTCATTAGAGTAACTTGCTTGTACCTCATGTCAAATTGTACGCCAATTTGTACGATTCCAAAAGTGAGCTGGTCTCAGGTTCCACAATTTTGTCACAATTCAATTCATTATTGTGTACGATTTTGTGTTGGGAAACGTATACAGGGCTAATTTTGAGATATAGAGAGGTTGCGGTGAGCCATTGGTGGCTCATTGTGCTGCCTGGAGCGGGATCGTTGCTGGTGCTTCTGGATTAGTTAGGCTGTATCCTACTAAGACCTACCAGCCGACCCAGTCACGAGAGGAGAAAGCAAGATCCTGATCCCCCTCCGACTCTCTGGCGGATACTCGCATTCCAAGAGCCGGCGCAGACATTGGCTTGTAATAAAAACAGAAATAAAAATCAGTATTCGGTCATTACCAGAGAGCCAATTTAAATGTGGAAAGAACAAGAGTGAGACAGAAGCATAGAGAATAAACGATTCAACGCAGGGGCAGTCAGAGTGGGGGATTCGGATTCTGACTTGGATCCCTGAACTTGGCGTCCCAATACATAGCCGATATACTAATAGAAAGCGGAAACGATGATCAGAATTAAAGTTGGAGATAAGAATCCAAATCCTTTGAGAATCGTCGAATCTCCTCCAGAGGAGATTATGCGATTGTGGATTGGGATAAATATCCGTCCCAGAATCGTGGCAGAAGCGCTTACTGTGACTGGAATGATTGGAAGTGGGGAAGCACTGTTGGAGATTGAAGGTGCAGCCACCGGAAACATCCAGAACTTTCCGAAAGCTTTGTTACTCAGCTTACTTGTTCACTGTAGAATATTCTAGATACTATTGTAGATAGTATATAAGCCCAATGTAAATTCAAGTTAGAGCATCCTCTCACAAGCAGTGCGATCGCAAACACAAATTATCCGGCATCTCTGATTCTTACCTGATCCGCCGTTTCACAACAAGCACCCTTCAAATGGCGTGGGAAACGGGGGGAGGAAAAAGAAGCAGCAACAACTCTCCCTCCCTTCTCCTTTCTCTCCACAATTGCCTCCATGCAATCTTCTTCACCCGACAAGAAAAACACGCCGAGGAGTTTTTTTTTTCTTTTTTTTTTCTGCTAGCATTTGCTGCTGTGTATCTGTATCTTCTTGCGAATTTGGATGAGAGTGCGAGAGGGGGAAATCGAGGTGAGGAGGAGTGGGAGAATGCGACGAAGCAGCAGACAAAGGAGCACGATGCCCATTTTGCTGGCGGTGAGGATGCTCAGTGCAGGAGTTGGCTCCGCTTTGTCTGATGGGTTGGGATTGGGGGAGTCTCGTCCAGGTATCGCTGGAGAGCTGGTAGAGGGGCAGGTGCTGAGGGTCTGCAACGGGAACAGTGTGATGGGATCCTCCATGCTTATAACAGAGACCCATTTTAGTCATCATCAGAACAAGCACTAGGAAGCATGAAGTTAGGAAAGCTCGAACACACCTCTCCGATGTCGGTGAGGGAGGATGACTGGTGGCCCGTGGGGCGAAGCCAAAGCTGGACAGTGCCACTGGTCCTTGTTGATTGTGGTTGCTGCGGAAGGTCCAGAAAAGAACACCCACTCCCGAAAGTCGCCAACGGACACTGATGCCCAGGTGGAGGTGGGCGGAGGTGGGGGCCGGGTTGGGGAGCCTCCATCTGCGTTGTTGAAGAGGAAAGGGGAAGTGGCTGAAGGCGGGCCACTGCTAAACGTCGACGGAGCTTGGCCGGGAACGATTATAGGCGGCGGCGGCGCAGTCACCGCCGGTCCCAAAGATTCCAACACCGGCGCGCCCCACTGTCCCAGCTTGCACTTCCACTCTGGCGGTGCAAACCTCCTTGTATGCTCCTCAACAACCTCACTGGGCACAGGCTGCCGCGCATTGGGAAAGGTGGAGTAGAAAAGCTCGTCTTGCTCGCGCTGCAAGTCTTGTAAAACCCCTTGGCCTCCCCCTCCCCCTCCCCCACCCCGGGTACGAAATTTTAATGCCGATTCCCCTGTCGGAAAAATCAAAAAAGCCTTATAAGGTGTTGCACATTTTCTCGGTGCTAACGTTTCTTTGACTTCACAATATCTACGGCAATTCTATCAACGCATGCTCGAAAACACAGTTACATCTATCGAGGAGGAGCCTTCGCAGAGCCAAGCTGAGGAGGAGCAGAGTGCATCTAGCAAGCAGGATACAGCGGCAGCTTCAGCCAATGCCTCCGAGACAGTGGGTGGCGATGGCGGTAATGAAGGGCAGATAAATGTAGATCTCATGGAAGTGGATGAAGACCCTACAGCTGGGGTGCTGAACAGTACTGGTGCCTTCGACTCCAGCAACTCACCCGACGCAGTGGAAAAGCCAGATGCGAACCACTGCGACGATTTACTCGGTGTGGACCAAGCCATCCTGGATGAGCACAAAACAGAGAGTTTGCCTGCAGCGGAAGAGTTTGAGTCGGAGGAGGAGACATTCAGGCATCCAAGAGTTCTCAAGGTGCGAAAGATTGGTGAGGTACGAGTTTTAACTTGTGAAACGCTTCCCAGTCGTTGATATCGCTATCGTAGGCAGTCTGGGAATACCTTGTACATGGACATGGTTTCGAGCCAGCTCAATGGCTAGCGTATGAGGAAGTGCAAAGGCTAGTCGTCGGTCTTTCACTGCCCTTCACAAGCTGAATGCTGGTTTTTTGGTTGAATTACAGGATCGACCCCAACATGTTGCGCAGGACAAGCGGACAATCGTTAGATAAACGAAGGAGACAGGCGAGTTTGGCAGTCTTATGTAGTCGTACGGATTAAGTTTGTTAATTGGATTCAACAGGAATCGGATGATTCGGATTTAGACTCGCGTTCAAAGTCAAATAACACGTCAGTCGCTGGGTCTGATTACGATGGTAACTCAGATCATCCATCCGATGAAGACTATGGTGTGAAGAAAGGGAAAAGAAAGGTGCCTGCAAGCACACCCTTAACTGCCCTTACATCGGAAGATCTAAGTGACCAGCCGATAGCGGCGTTAGACCGCTTGTTGAACTCCAAAAGCCTTACAGCGGAACTTGACACTCTGAGATCGGAACGTGACATTGTCGCTCCGCTCAAGGGGCGCAAAATCGCGCTTCCTGACGTCCTCCGCCAGCTGGTAGAAAGGAACGAACGGAATAATATTGACAGCAGTTTCTTGTCGTTTGCACCCTTGTCGGATGAGCGTTCCTTCCTCGTCCAAGTATCACGACTCACAAGCGTGGTCGAATCGGTCCCGGAGCTGCTGCGCGTACACGAACAGCTGGGCATTGTTAAACGTATGGTGCAATGGGACATTTGTCGAGCACATCTGCTGCTCTATGAATGGTTTATGGTCACAGGTCCGGGTCTGGCGCAGGACTTGGTGAACGTTCACAACCGTTCTCTCTCCGACCTAGAAGACTGTTTCCCAGGTTCGCACCGCTGGTCAAGCGCGTAGTCGCCTATGCTCAGGAGGTTCAGAAAGGAAAGCAGACAACTCGCAAAAAGCAGAAGACAGCCACCGACGATCAACCTAACACCTCAGCAATTGCTCCGTCTACCTCAGAATTTCAGCAGGTGCCGGCAGACCTCTATGGGCTTATAAAACCAAAGAAGCCAGGTGCTTTCAAGCTTCCAGCAATCAAGAAGGTTGCACAGAAATCGCAGGCACTGTACACTGCCGCAGTAGAGTGCTTGCTGAAGGTACTCTCGAGAGAGCTCGTGCTTGTTCACATGGCCCCACCGGATGATAGCTGGATGACCCCGCAGCGTCGCGCAGCTCGGAAAAAAGTACAAGACAAGAAACCAAAGACCTCTGGATCTGTGGCAGAGGAGCTGGAGAAAGTACGGGCCCGCATCATTTGCCGAGGGGCCGTACTGCAGTGCTTGGCCAAAGTGTGCGAGGGAGAGTCGATTTTTGCATCAGAGGGAATGCATGAGGTTCTCATGTCCCCAACCGGTCTTGTACTCCGCAAATGGCGCGAGGACAGTCGGTTTGCAGCTGCGCTTTAGCGGGACGAAGAGACGACCCTGTCAGCTGTTCCTTTTTCAAAGATGGCAGACCAGAAGACGACCCCGAAGTTTATGATATTATCGTCGCTTTGGCAGTTTGGAGGTCCCTTGCGTCAAAATACCACCTACAGATGGGTCTGATTTTGCCTCTGATGCGCGAAAACAAGAGCTCAGAGTATGGATGTTAATCACAATATGTATAGGTGAGCACTGTAGAAAGAAGTCACAGCCGGTATGACCGCGCCGCGGTTATTTGATTTTTCGCGCGGTTATTCTGACCGCCCAAATTTTGACCGTGGCAGGCCACGGTCATGCCGACTGTGCGCCGCACAGTCATTCTCAACACAGTCAATCTGGCTGTTCCTGTCATATGTTGCTACAAGTCTTGATTCTGTTCCTCTATACACAATATCACACCATAAAGTCTATGTATACAGTGGTGGCAAATAGAAATTGCCGTGGCTTTTTGGTGAAAATCTGGCTGTATACTTCACCGAATGACCTCAATTAAGATGTAGAGATGGGTATGTGATACTTCTGTACCTCTTAGAACACTCAGCAATATATTACGCCCTGAGAATGCATCAATCATAGTATGATTTCCGATTTTTGCCATATATATATATTCGGAAAAACACAATGAGGGTTCAGCGAAAAGGTGTCATAATAGGATGAAAGTACTTGAAAAACAGTCCTAGTTTCCACTTTGGTTGAATGGAATTGACCCTCATTTGGGCTCACAGCAGCCGCTCAAAGTTGGCTATTTTCACACAAAATAGCTGAAAATGCAGAGAAAATAGCTAAAAGGACCAACTTCAAGCAGCCGTTGCGAGCTCAAATGAGGTTCAATTCCAGTCAATCAAAGTGATAACTAGCATTGTTTCTCAAGTACTTTCATCCTATTATGACACTTTTTTGCTGAGGATACATAGAATATTTATCTGGTTCTGAATCAGTGAGAAGACCGTTAAGGCTGTGTCTCACTGTCCAAGTTAGGGGTCGACTCATGACGCCGGGTCATCGTCTCACACGGGGAGCTGCTCCGGTCTGCTAATTCCTCCTGTTCTGCTGCCAGCAGACATCACCATCTTTTTTGAACTGGAGCAGGTTTGAGACAAGGGTACAGTAGCGGAAGTTTGTTGTGTGTCACAGCTATATCACGAACAAAGTTGCAACAGTGCCCAGAATATTTGAATTTGGTAAAGCGACACCAAGGCATGCACAGGTGAGATGATTATTTCCTCCATCTGTGTCAGAGGCGGTAGATCGTCAGGTCCAGGGATTGATCCAGGGTTCATTTCATTGCAGTCTCGATATTTCCTTCACAATCACAGATTCCATCGTTCGGTTCTCGGGCGCAAGCAACACAAGCGCACAGTCAATCACAGATCACAGGGGTCGGGCGCAAGCAAACACAGGCGCAAAATCGAGTTGGGGGGCAGGGAAGCGGCGAGCAACGAGGGATAGGGGTAGTAGGCAGCGAGGACAGGAGAGCGAGACAATCAGAGGCAGAGGAGGGGCTCGGGGCCCATAACCTGTTGAAACAGGCTATGGTTCACACGAGAAGCGAGCGCAAGCAGGTATATTCGAGACGCGGAAGAGCGACGAGATGGGGGTACAAGAGCTACAGGAATACACTAAACACGGGGAATATATACACAAATGAGCAGTCAATCGGTAGTGAGGCATAAGAGGGAGACGGGTGATGAGTCGGGATAGGAACCAGGGGAATGACGTCGGCGCGTCCGATCCTATTTCCAACATGCATGTAGTGCGATGCGTCGTCGATAAATAGCAGCTAGTTGTGTTGGTACGTTGTCAGGCATTTGGGATAGAGAAAAAGAGCGAAGCAAAGACTATATGTCACAGTAGGTAACGACGTGACTACTTGTGACTCTGGATCGGATTCCGATTCTGAGCCAAGAGTCTGGAACAATCAGCGGCTGTCGAACCGTACCCTTGAGGCTTGAGCTATCAAATTTGATGGAGCTTTCCCACAGTATGTGGACTTTACTTCCACTTGTTTTGCTCCCTCCTGCACAATATTCTTTTAAAATCGGAGCCTATGCTACCTCTATGTTAAAGTGAAAATCTATCTGTACAGTCAAAATCATATTTTCGAAGCAAATCTCAGTTCCTCAAGGGGTTTGAGTACTGCGTAATCAGGATGACTGTTACTTCCCAAAACGGTACGAGGGACTCAAGTGGCTCAGTCTTCGCTCTGTTGCAGACATTCTATTCAGTGTAGCTTGTAGATATCATCCCTCCCGACACTCTCGCTTACTACCTGCTTCAAACTACCGTCTCAATGCAACTTTCAGCGAGTTGATACAGTTTTGGGAAGTGCTGTCAGCAGAATTACGCACAGGCTGAATATCTTGTGGCTTCGACCATGGGCAAGAAAAGAAAATGTTTCGAGGGCTAGATACACTACAGACAGCCAAGGAACTCTTATGATGCACAAGTTCTATGTCGTGAATAGGCAGAAGTGAGCAAAACAAGTGGAAGTAAAGTCCACATACTGTGGGAAAGCTCCATCAAATTTGATAGCTCAAGGGTACGGTTCGACAGCCGCTGATTGTTCCAGACTCTTATGACAGGGTTCCCTTTGGGATGGCATAAGAGTCTGGTCACGAGACTATGAGGCACCCGATCAGGCCCTTAGTGGGGGAGAGCATCCGATTGTATCTTCCTGCGAATATCCAAAATTCAAAACGGTAGGTCATTCTCACGTCCAAGGCTGATCTGCAGATGTTCCACCACAACTCATTTCTCGGGCCACATTCGGTATCCTGTCATGTCCTTATTCCTAATGTTTTACTGTATCTATCCGATTTTTCACTCGTCGTTCGTTGGGTTACAACCCCAATTTTACGCCTTCCTGATTGCCACTCTTGGCGAGCGTGCGTTGCGACTCTTCGTTTGGCGACGAGCTGGTTGTTACATTCTCCATTGATTCAGGCTTCAAGTTTGTCTGCATCTACACTGCAATCTGGGGCTTGAACATCTGTCTCGAAATATATCAGCTGGTGTCTGCAGCGTCCCAGATTCTGTGATTTAGATTGGTCTGGATTTTCATGTCGACAACATTATAATTACGAATACGCAAGTTAGCCTAGAGCGATATTCCGCCCGGATGTCGATGCGCTTTGGCTTTGCCTCATGCTCCCAGCACTCTTGAACGGCGGAGCTCTTATTCCATGAATTTCCCGTTAAGTCTCCTGCTAAGCCTTGAGTCTGTCTTACTTGTGTTGCCGAATTGGTTAATCCATCGTCGACGGTTTCACCTTTATTTTCCTGGTTCTTTCAACGTTTCCTTATCGAATCGCGCGATATTCGAATTTGTCCTTACCTGGTTTCGAATATCTCGTTCTTCGTTCCGATACTGTCAATTGACTTCTGCGGTATCGGCTACGATTTAATCGTTCGTCAGTATAGAAGGCCTACCCATGGTCAACTTCTGTCAGGTTCCTATCTTCAGTGTTCTCCCTTAAGGCCTTATTAAGGGCGTCCTCGGCGGCTAAGGGCTTAACTTGATATTAAGGCCTAATTAAGGCCTGCAATTTAAGGCCTTAAGAACAAAAAAATCGATTTTTTTTTCGGCCGGCCTAGTAGCAAATTCGCAAATTTTACTCGTTCCCGCCATTGTACTCGTCTCCGGAACCTTCAAGTTCACCATCGTCAGGTTCTTCGTCCGAATGTTCAGCTGCCAGCAATTCCATCAACCGCTCCTCTTGTGTGAATGCCTGACGCCGGCGTGAAGGAGGCTTCTTCACCGTGCCCCCGAATACTTAGCTTTGAAAGTGGGCACGGAAGTTGCACGGAAGCAATTTCTTGCTGTGGTCCTCTGGTTGCAAGAGACGACGTCGAAGGTAGTCTGTTAGTAACCGCGTCACTGTGACAGCTGCTCGACCTTATTACCAATCGTCAGAGTTTGAATTTATTCCCACACACTATGCTGCCTCCCGCATCGCCGCACATTTATTGAGGGTAAACTTTAGCTGGGTAAGTTCACTATATACATGCCTTAGAACGCTCTGTCTACTCAGAATATGAAATTTGCCTTGGGATGGGGTGAGCGAAGAATTCATGATTTGTCAGGATTTGTCAGCGAGTTTTCCTATCTCACCTTTGCGCGCATATTTTGCTTAGTGTTGGCTGACAGAATTGTCAAGGAGGAGTCCAATAGGTGTTTCCGAAACAAATTTCTACCAAAGACGCGTTAAGGGTTGCAAAAAGAGTCTCGAGAAATTTGTGATTATATAATAAGGTCGGGCAACGATCGGCCGATGGACCTTTTTGACAGACTACAACATACCGCAGGTACGAGGACCTTTATGTTGTAGCGTCTGTTTACAAGAGACTACGTCGAAGGAGCGAAAATTTGGCCGAAGTGTGCCGTAAGTCCATCAGCCATCAATTAAGCCTTAATTAAGGGTTAGATTGCGGCTTGGCCCAAGTTAAGCCCTAACATTAACTTGTTATTAAGGCTTAATCCATTCTAAGTCTTAACCCTTAGGAGGAACACTGCCTATCTTCACGACCACTGCCGCATCATTTGAGAGCGAGTGCTCGCTGAATACCACGTTGCTCGAAATATTTCACTCCGACCACGGGCACAGGTACACCTGAATCCTGATAATGCATTGTGTATTCATTTCAGGGCCTCGCTTAACTGACTCTTACATAGTTGGCCAGTGATGGCCATTTTAGTTACAGCCGTTTCGGAAAAAGAATGCGGGTTTTGATCGATAACTAAAACAGTTGTTCCCACGGGTGGTCGCTGCCCGCTACTAATTGCTCAAACTGCGCCTTCCTCGTCGATTTTAATTCTGATTAGAGCACTTTGGCAAACGGTGAAAAATGATTTTTTTCCTCAGTTCCCGCTAACCAAATTTTGGTTGTGGAGCCGCAAAACAGTGTGCAGCCCACTGTAGTTTTTCACCAAAGTCGCTTAGTTTTTCGAACTGAAATTTGATTTTCACTATTTTTGAGATTTAGGCTTCATTATTCTTGAGAAGCATCAGACGACCTTTCCCGACCCGAAATCCCGAGAGATGTAGGTTCGTCGACTAATCACCGGATCGCCGGCCTAGTTATCGCTGATCGCTAGCCATCAAAACTAGTCACAACTGTAGTATTACGCGAGGCCCTGATTCATTTACTGCCTCAACCAATTCGGGCGATGGGCTCACTCCCATCGGTCCTATTCTATAGGGCGTCTCTGTCGCTGCAGGCGACAAGAGATGCTGCAGACAACCCGCCCATAGCCTTATGGACCCTCTGCAGGAGGAAGCGGCCAAGCAGGTGGGGGCAGTAGGAATCTGCTCGTGGCGGAGACCACTTTGTATGTATTACTTTGACCGCTGGCGGGTTTTTGACAACTCAGTCATGAGGCATCGGGACAGAACCTCCAAGCGCAAACTACATATCGACCAATGCAGCACCAGATAGGAGCTCGTCGTCGACTGCGCCGACTCAGACACCAAGTCGACAGCGACGCGAACACAACGAACCAATAGCAACCGGGCATTGTAGGATCAATTGCAAGCCCTATGACGGCTTTGCGACTGAGAATTACTTCTCGACGCCTTTTGCGTCATTCCCAATCTGGCGTAGGCACCCAAATCTTTGCTTATTCGTCAGTCTGTCGGCGTTTTAATTCACACTGATGCTTAGAGCCTTGTGCTAGATCCCAAGTCGAGTTCTCCGACAGACTAGTCGCCGCAGGTGTAAGAGATTGATACATAGTCCATAAATGGTGTATACTCGTTTCGTCTTTCATTTTTTTCTTGCCGCATCCTTCTGTGGCCTGGTCATGAGACTCTTGTGGATGAAAGGCAGGACACCACCCCCAGGGATCGTTGCGCGGACGAGGGCGTCGAGCTCTTCGTCACCACGGATAGCGAGCTGCAGATGTCGAGGTGCTATACGCTTTTTACGCATATCCTTCACCGCGTTGCCTGAAGGGGTAGAATTTAGCGTTGCAGCTAAGGCAGTTAATAATGTACCTGCCTGCGAGTTCAAGCACTTCTGCGGTTAAATACTCCAATACCGCAGCCGTATAGACAGCGGCCTTGGCTCCAATTCGAGCTTTATGTTGCGTGGATCGCTTAAGGTAACGATGTATACGTCCAACAGGGAACTGTCAAGAAGAAGAGGAAGAAGAAGAAGTACATGAATCCCACTACATTGCGAAATTTATTCACCTGCAGACCAGCTCTCTGACTCCTCAGTTGTATCGGCATGCACGACAAAGTAAGCGCGATGATGGTATGTTGTGAGCGGCAGACGAGCACGACGAGTAATTGAGTGGGACAGAGTGCTGGACGTATAGTTCCAAAGTACTTAGCCAGAGAGAAACAGACGTAAACATTGAAAGTTCTCACGGCAAAAGACGTGATTTCGCCGCGGTCGGCCGCTTCAGCGCCGCCGCATCGCCGCATCGCCTTTCCGGAAAATCGCGAATAAATTCATTCTGCATTAGAAGGCACTTTTTATATCCCAAAAATCTTGAAAAAATTACATTTCGATGTTGTTGGATATCGAGGCCGGGGCAGCGATGCGCAGTGGCGAGATGGTGGCAAAAGACAACGAATCAATGATCGGCATGACTAATGTACATGAGGTTAAGGCGTGTAATTACGGAACGTCTCGGCTGAATCCTATATGTAAGTATAAGTACTTTTATTCCTCCGGACTACGAGAACTAGTCTGAAATTAACCGCGCCCGGGGTCCTAAGAGGGTGTTGTATGGTTCTTCACGATTATTCCAGCTCTTCGCCGACCGAACGTAGCGCTGCCATCGAGTCACAGGCGGACTCAGGCGGAAACTCTTGTTTTGGTGAGGCGAAACGTAGGCGGATTGCCAACGTGCGTGAATTTTTCAACCTAATGTTGTTCTTTTTTTTATTATTCAACAAAAACAAACCAGAGAGTCAGAAAACCCTCCTTCATTGGCTGTAAGGGGATTAAAGGTGCGCGCGCATCTTACATGAATTGTCGGTATCTTCATTTCCTAGTTCTACGAACTAACCTTTCATCGTTGTAAGGTAAGTAGCCTGTTGAGGTTTGAAGACAAATCCGGCGTATTACCCCCTTCCATTATGTTCCCGAGTGGTTGTAGTTCAGTTTGATGCACATATCTTCAAATAATAATTCAATTTTCACGAATCTGTGAACAAAATCTTGTACTTTGATATGAGTTTGTCGTCCTTTGACAGTCCGGCAGCTTCTGGACGCAATCCGAACCCATAGCAAGCGAGGCAGATGAGCATCGCATCAGTGTGCCTCACTTGCCGTTCCATGCCTCACATCATCGTCATCTGCCTCAGATCAAAATAATCTGGGCCCGCCATCTTGTCGATCCTCAACTGAAATGGCGATCACTCACGATAAATTAGCGGTGAAATCTACATCTCTCATATGAGCAAGAGACTCATATAGGGCTGGGTTTTAAATGGTTTTGGCCGTGTATGTATTGAATGGCGGCCGGAGGCCGGATGTATGAATTGCAGGGCCTGTATCTTTCGTTTCTTTAACGAAATGGCGACTCGGCGGTGCATTAACTCCATTTGTTTCTGCTCTGCTCAACCTCTCTTCCCACAATATTCCGCCACGCCCGATTCGGGTCGACTCAACAGCCTTCACTCAACATCTTTACCGCAGCATTCATAGTTGATCTTTACCGGCATCACCCCAAAGCAACCTCAATCTGGGTGGTTACTTCGCTCCAACGCTGCGGATTATCAGCTCCTACGGCGCAGTCACTTTCTCTCAATAAATGCCACTGGGAAGGCTTGACGTTGAATCCCCACCGCTCTCTCCAGTTCACCCTACCCGCATCATCTCCGACATTGTTCAGACTGCTTGGAACAATTGTATTCAAGTCGCAATGTCGCTCCAATGCTGCCTCAATAATTAAGATCCAAGGTCCTTGCTTACCTTGAATGGATTTTCTACGCTCAGTCTTCAAACCGCTGGTTGTCTCCCTGGTCCTTACTTAATGGGTCTAGCTCCGATCTCCGATATGGTCAAACATCCTCAGCAAATCACCGAATTTGGCGAATGAACTCTGACCTCAATTGCCATGCATAATTACGCAACCCCTCAGGTGTCGACTGCAAGGTTTCAACGGCATTGGTCCGCTTTCGGGTCTGAAATTTGACTTTGAAATCTTCATGGTGCGTACTGGGCTAACTTCAGTCTACCGTCAATTAATTTTTCGCATTCCAGTTTGTGACATTCATTGCAAGAGTCAAACGCACATTATTCCACGCGTTGATCAGTCTGATTTTCACTGACAATGCCTGCCGGAGCGGAGCGAAGGCTCGTCTTGTAATACATTAAATACGCGCGGCGCAGGAGAAAGTTTTTGAGGTATTCAATGTATAAATACGTGTATTTTAAGGCGTATTTAATGTATATATTTAATGTACCTTTTCACGCATCCCAACTGTCTGCATCCCATTCCGCATTCTCAACTGACCATTGACGCGCCGGGGCCTTAGCGGCTTTTTTAGGTGCAGGTGCATCTGCCTTCGGCTTCCCCTGATCCGCTGCAAATCAGGCAGTCAGTCGTGACGCCTTGAGATCAATGTACGTCTCGATATCGAAGACCGGGAACCCGGCTTGCCGGAAAGCAAGAGTGGTGAGCCTGAGGCTTCACCATCCCGGTCCTGGCGTTTGTGCGGGACTCCCGCCGTTTCCCTTCATACGCCCTACATATGGCCCGTTCCTTCCTCCCTTTACTTACTTAACTTTCCTTTCCTTTTAGATAGCATCATATACACATACTTATATACTTTCTCGCTACGACCTCGCTCTTATCATTGTACATACCACAATCGGCGCTCACCACAGCTCTCCCCTCCCGCTCTCTCTCTAGATACGTAAATTAGCTGTAAATTACTTACCTAAATTAGTTCTCGCCTGGTTCTCACCTCGACAATCAATCAAAAGTTTACAAATCCAATGGAATCGCTGGCAGCCTTGCTCGGTTAACTGCTACTTACCAAGACCAAAGTTGAGATTCCAACAAAAAAAATTATAAAAATCAAGAACTGCATCTTGTGACTCAAGGAGACTCATATGTACGTAGTCGAAGGAGCTGTGGTACAAGGTATCTATGGATGATAATACAACAGATAGCGCAAAACCAGACGACAATGGAGACACAGAGAAAGGATCTAGTACTCGTAGCGAGAAAAAGTCACGGACGGTCGGTTCTTTGACCGACCTCGGCTGTCTTTGGACCCTTTTCTATGATTCCAGATGCTGGGTGTATGTAGACTACACTTGCAACAAAGTACTGACCATCACCGCGATCAAATATAATTGATGTTTGGCTAAAAACAGTCAAACAATCAGACAACTCCGAAATTCATTTTTCTAACTCAGCAAGAATGTTTTTTCACAGAAATACCTCCCACCCAGGGTGTACCTCTAATAAAACTATTGTGATTCAGAACTTGGATGAAGCAAAACGGTGCAGCCAATCTTGAGATATCGCGCTTGCAAGTTTGCCAAAATTGCCGTAAAATAGCCAAAAATGGACAAAAGTGGCCAACTTCAGAGCGTGATATCTCAACAACGGCTGCACCGTTTGACTTTATTCAAGTTGTAGAATCACTCAGTTCTGATGGCGCTACAAGACAGTCCAAACCATCATTCGAACAAAAAAAGTGTTGAACGTGGTGTTTGGCGTGGTTTGGTACAGACGGTGTCGCTTTTCCTTATTTGTACATTGTCACGTATTTAGGCACTTTGTGACAATGTGACGAGGCTTTTCGCCTCCCATCTGGTGCTCTATTTGCCTTTTCGGCTTCCATCTGGTGTACACCTTCCAACAGGTTATTGGGCCCTGCCTTGAACCATCCTATACCTCATTCTCTCTTCCTCTGCCCCTTTTCACCCTGAAATCTCTTCTTTTGGGCTGGATTCACCTCTAGCTCTCTGGATACCCTTTTCCTGTCTGCGCTTTTCTGTCACGTCACCTGTCACGCGTCACACTTTCCCGTGATCACATGGCTCCACCCCCTATCACCACAGCTCTGACTAATGTCCTTACTGTCATCCTTGATGGGTCCAATTGGGCCAAGTTTGTGAAGAATTTCAAGGTCTTCCTTCTCGGTCTCGACGCTCTCTGGGTTGTAGATGGAGGTCCTGGTACTGAAGCCGACAATCTTTCCCTTGATCGTATGATCATCCCCCACCTCTACTCCCATGTCCACGAGGACTATCAGTATCTTGTCGAAGATCAGGTCTCGGCTACTGCGGCGTTTACATCTCTCAAGGGTCATTTCGAGAAATCGAATATGACCAATCGTATTGTAGGTCGCGCGGAGCTTAACGCTGTCCGCCATGATCCTTCCAAGGATATCTCCGTCTACACCCGTGCTATGGCTGATGCTGTCAAGAAGCTCACTGCCATGGGGGTCACCATTGACGATACGTATCATAAGGATCTTCTCCTTATCAACCTCCACTCCTCCTACAGCTCCGTCCGCACTGTCCTTCTCACCCGTGCTACGGAGCCCACCCTTAAAGACGTCACCGATCTCCTCACGGCATCTGCTGCTGATCCTGGGATCAAGCAGGAGGATGATGGTCTCAGTCCCCTCGCATTCCTTGCTCGCGCTGCTCCCGTTCCCCGTCGCTCCGCCCTCGCTGCCACCTCTTCTTCCTCCTTGACCGGCAGCATTTCTTCCGACGGTTTTCCCCAGGACTCTCAGGGCTTTCGGTGGTGCGATCCCACTAATTCCAACTGTCATCGCTGCGGTCGTGTTGGGCATATCACTCACAAATGCATGCATACCATGCCCGCCTTCGTCAAGGATTGGATCAATTCCAATCTTCGCTCTCATCAGTCGCACAAGGCTGCATTCGCGTCTGCTCTTGACGCCGGCCTTGATCCTGAGACATTTCTCGAGCTCTGGGGCGCCCACGTTGGAGAACGTTACGGTGATGTCTCTGACCTGGCCCCTCATCGGACTTAGCTGGATTCGGTGGGAGATGGATTATTGAATTCGGTGGGAGTATTTGTTCTTCGGTTGTGGTCGCTTTCGTCTGTCCCAGGTGGGAGTGTTGAACGTGGTGTTTGGCGTGGTTTGGTACAGACGGTGTCGCTTTTCCTTATTGGTTAACCGACCGATCAGCTGGGTCCTCAACATGTTGAGTGCACAGCCACGATTCACACACCGCAAGACATCCCGGTACGCACCGAGGCTGAGTGTGACGTTGTCACAACCGCAACACTTAACAATATTCTGTCTTTTGTCCGCAATTTCTCGACCGTGCGGGCTTGCAGACCTTTGGCTTTGCTCGGGCTGTACAGATACGATATTCAAGCTATTTAATTGCGTGTTTTCTCATGCTGGGACGGCCCGAATGTTCGCAATTTGAATAAATTCTGACTTTTTATCATCCCCCCTCTGTTGCCGCGAAATGGGCATCTCTCGCTCCTCCGATTAAAGTTCCTTTGAAGTATCTGGATGCTGCAGCTGCATCACTGGCACTGGCCAGTGATTGGGCTGCTCCTTACTGTAGTGTGAGTCCAGAATTCAGTCAAGTCAGCCATACAAATGTATGCAATTGATACTGCATTTTTATTTTTTATTTTCGATGCAATAGCCTGTTTAGGAGGCAGAGTTTATCTTCCTCTCCTCCGGGCCCCCCTTTCATATTTACTGTTGAACTTTGGTACCCCTTGCCAGTTCCCCGTGTGTCTTGCTGCTTTATATTTATTTTGTGCATTGAGTAATTGAAAAAGCTTCAAACAAGTACAATAATAGCCCGCGCGCCTTGAATCTTTCTGAGCCTCCCAAGAGCCTCCCCATGCTCGCCCCGAAAGCTCACTGGTCTCTTTCTTTTCTCCTTCTTTTTCTTTCTTTTTCCGCCTTTTTGCGTTCTTTTCCCCTTTTGGACACCCAGTGGTATGGTCGGAAAACCTCCTTATTTGTACATTGTCACGTATTTAGGCACTTTGTGACAATGTGACGAGGCTTTTCGCCTCCCATCTGGTGCTCTATTTGCCTTTTCGGCTTCCATCTGGTGTACACCTTCCAACAAAAAGTCCCGCTGACTTACAAGATTGAGGTTTTGAGCTACAAGATTGTTTGGCCATTTTCGGCCAAACATCAATTATTTTTGATCTCGGTGACGTTGTTGCAGATGCAGTTTATATACACCCAACACCTAGAATCATGCAAAAAGGTACAAAGACGGCCGAGATCGGTCAAAGAACCGACCGTCCATGACTTTTTCTCACTACGAGTATATGGATAGGAAGATTAGGTTTGTGGCAGACCGCATCAAACCCAAAGCAAGAAAACTGAACAAACGGACAAACGAAACTCAACACTCATTCCTCACATCATTCTCCGAATCCGTCGATATCTGCGGAGGAGGAGAGTCCGCATCTCGTCGCCGCAAACTCTCCTTCGCCAACAGCTCGTCGTCCGCCGACTATGTTAGGGAGGAATCTGCACCCTGATGTCGTTAGGGTAGACGCGGGTGTGATGGGAGAGAGGACGGTTGAATTCAATGAGGAGGATGAGGCTGAGTATGAGCAGGATCCCGCCTGCATGGCACTCGGGCGGTGCGAAGACGGCGAGGATTGCCGTGTGAACGAAGTCTGAATCGACACCGTCGAGGATGCTGGAGATAAGGATTTTACGTGGAAGGACAGGGTAGACGGTGCAGAGTTAGAAGAATGACTGAGGGTGGTTGGTGATGTCCAACTATGCATCGTCGCAGGGCCCGGAGGAGGCATGAGCGCGAGGAGAGGGGAAGTGTATTGGTGCATCGTGGGACTCGTGATGGTGCCGCCTACACGCGTTTTCGACGCGTTAGAAATCGTAAAAGCCCTACGTATCACATTGTGAGGTAAAATATGTGCACACCAGCCGCCTTTTTGCCCTTTTACCTTCGCGCACGGTAATTAAGATTTTCTTTTGCATATTTTCATATAAGATTTGATTTTTGCGCAGGATGGAAAGCATGGCAGAGCCAAAATGCTTCATAAGATGTCTACGGTGTACCTCACTATTAACGCACCTGTTTCGCGGTATAGTATTCAAGTACAAATCGCGACAGACCAGTTCGATGTCCCGTGACCGTGTTTCCTGGGTAAGACCGGAACTGTGCGTGTCGAACAGGTATGAACATCGATATCAGAGTGTGTACACTGGTTCACAACAAGCAAGATGCATATAACAGCTCACAAGGAGATTTTTGCGCTCGGCGCAACGCGCCGGCATATGACTCGCGTGAAACTAAACAATTTAGTTCGATACGGCACAATGAGGAAATAAAAGCTTACTAACAATATTTTGCATCTAGTGCAAAGTTGCAGCATGGATGACTTCCCATAGTACTAAATAGTTTTTTTGGAATATATTTGCTTTTCCGGAGGAGATGCCGGGGGACCCCATCGGGCTCAGATCTCATTTCAGCTGTTTTTAACCCATACTAAAGCTTGTTAGATGGTAAATCTGAACAGGGGGTAGGGACCCCCTGTTCAGATTTAATCCGCCTGCTTATCCACTGAATAGATGAATCTGAGTGAGGACCTTGTGCCGATCTCGGGTGCTCGGTTATTTCCGCTTGCCATTTGTCGGCAACCGTAGGAATCCATATGTAGCGGTGATGCCGGGTGAGCCAAATGGTCCGTTTGATGGTCGCCACCAAATACGCGTATTGACGCGTCGCAAACGCGTCGAGACACGTATGGTAGCGGACCGAACTTCGTGACAAGTCAGATACCTAATTTGGAAATCGTTACTGTGCACTCACTTTTTACCCAGTGGCATTGAAACTGTGCAGAAATCACTATAAGAAGGAAGACTAGAGATCCCCCGGGTCAAAATATTTCGACACCATCAAAGCTTGTAAGTTGGCATCATTGGCACCCCTTCAAATATTATAAGAAATAAATAGTACTATGGGAAGTCATCCCATATTGTCCTTGACACACTGACCTTGTACAGTGGCGGCGCCATCTGATGCCACCCCTAAAAATAGAACAGCCCATTTCTGGAATTTTTGATGCAAGTGGAGTCAATTGGGGCCCCATCATTTTTTGGGGGGGTGGCATCAGATGGCGCCGCCACTGTAGATATACACTGGAATAGAACCGGAAGTCAGAAAAATAATTGTGATTGGGTGACTTCCCGTAAGCCCAGATACTTTTCTACAATATTTTCGACTATGCGGCGGAGATGCCGAAGCTTCCATCAGGACCCCATCGGACTTGGATCTTGCTTACGTTGCGTTTCCGTCGCTCTAAACCTTGCTAGATGTTGAAATCTGAACAGGGGGTCGGTACCCCCTCTTCAGATTCTAAGCTACTCGAATAAACGGATTTGGAAGGTGTCTGCCTTCCATCCGTTGGTTTCGTCACCGGCATTTTGACCAGTCATCCTCGGCATCCTCCTCCCGTAGCTGCCGCGTACCAGACACCCCGGAGAAAGGTTCCGATCAACGAACATCGCAAAATACGCGACGCGTTGAGTCTCGTGCAACACGCGTAGGGGACGCGTTTGACGGAGGCAGCAGGCTGGCGCCCCATGAGAGAGTCTACTGATAAACTTAGTTGGATTCTAGTCGTCAAAAAGCTGAGGGAATAGAGTTGGGATAGAGTAGGACTATTTCTACGCCATCGAAGAAGAGATGCCGACATCGCTGGCACCCCTCAAATAGCCTCAAATATTGGCGAAAAAGTATCTGGGCTTACGGGAAGTCACCCATTTACGCACCATTATCTATACTGTGCCCCATGGCAAGGATTAGCTTAGATATTCATGGGGCACCCTATGGCTGGCAGATCCCTTGGGTTTTTGCGTGCCCCATGGGCACCTAACACTTGATTTCTTTCATGGGGTACGCAGGCAAGACGGTCCGACGGCCCTACCTAGAGCGAGCCCGTCCGTGGCGACAGCTTGAGGTAAAAGAAAGTTGCTGGGCTTCGGGCCTGCAAAACTCGAGTATTTGTTCATCAAGCCCTGAGAGACACGGCACAGATTGAAAGAGGAGGCTAAACGCTTGCTCCCAGTATTAATTTCGTGGCGGGGCGACGAGAAACAACATAGATATTGAGTGCGGTATGTTGCGTGACGGGACATGTCCGGGGGCTTCGGCCGAAAGCAGAGCGATGACAGATATCTATTTGTCAACGTACCTCAGTCGGATCTAAGGGTTGCTTCTTCACCACTTCCCAAAAAAGCCGAAACGCGTTCATGCAGCGCAATCACCTCTTCGTCGCTAATAAGGCCTGGAGGGGGCTGAACAATAACCTCGCTAAGGTCTGGTGGCGGTCCAACACGTCCAACCCAAGAACTTGAACCCTCACCGAGTGGGTTGTTTCCCCGCTGTGACTCGAGCAGATTGTCGTCGCGGAGACCCTGCCAATCGATTCCGTACACCTCGAGCTCATCAAGATCCAAGCCTTCCTCTTCTGGTGGAAGCTGGTCTCCCCGGACCCCATTGATGTACATGTCAAAAACAAACATGTCAGTAGGAGAACGGTTCGGGCCATTGCGAATCTGGATACGGTGCTGATTCCAGGACTCGGCGAAAAACGCAAGCTGACTGTTGATGGTTGGGAGGAATAAGAAGTGGAGGAGCCAAATGTGGGCGACATTATTGATGTCAAGGCCAAAGCGCAGCTCGAGCATGACAAAGAAGTCGCCCCAGGCAGCGCCAACCTGAGCAGTCACATCAACCCAAAGTCGTTCAATACGGACATTATGAACACTTCTATAAATCCTTGAGCAATGGATCAAGCGAAAATAGGACTGCCATACCGTCCCCAGATATATGATCCGCGACGAACTCCCCGACGTGACTCCATCCATGCTGCAACATAAATATCCTCGGTACCATGATCCCCGCGCAAACGAGATGGAACACCATATATCCGGGCTGCATCCAAGAACAGCTCCAGAACAGTGTCAGCCGTGTTATTGTCACTAGCACGCAGACCTGTAATGAGACGGGAATAACCGTCGATGAATCCGTGGAGAACAATGCCCCAACGTATCAGCCCTGATATCTGTCAGAATCTGAGATGAGTAGAGTGTGTGATTTTTGCGCACCGTGCGATGCCACAGAGAATTTGGTCCTAGAACACGATAGTCGCGACGACGTATCCGAATGCGCTCAAAGATTCTGCGCACAGGATCAATGCGGAGAAGTGATTCCCGTACACGCTGTGTGGGCACACGATGTCCAAGTCGGCGGAGCATACCACCAAGCATACTTAGCCCTGCTCTCTTATAGTGAGTGCGTAGTCGGAGGAGAAGCATATCCAGCTCATCGTCTGTGATATCTGAGACAGGACCAGTGAAAGAGACTGTCGGCTGGGCAAGATTGCTGATTTCGGGGGGAAACTCTCCCGATTCTGGGATAGGGAGGTTGGGGTCGAGAATATCGTCTTCATCACCAAGAGAGACATTGGTTTGTCCCGCCGCAGCTGGGAAAGGATTCGATTGTGGCTGTGCAATGCCCTCTGCAAGCAACGCATTCCGAACAGTAGAGCGGCCGACACCGAGGAATTGTGCGATACTTGCTGTTGACCTATGCCCATATGCCCATCGAAGAAAATCGGGATTAGATGGGAGCGACTCAACAAGTACAGGCCTCCCATGATGCGAGGCATCGACTGCATCTTGATAAGCCAGTCGGACATCGTTTTGCATGGCACTGACACTGGACTGCAGGGTTGTAAATTCATCGGGAGGAAAGACTTCGGGATGCTGGACAAAGAATAGTATCAGGATTCGAGTTTTCTCCGATTGCAAACTTACTTCATGAATAATGGCTGCAAATTCATCAATATCATCGCCCAGTCGAGCAATGACTATAGCATCAGTGAGATTGGTGGAGAGATCGGTGACTGCAGCTGCAAAACGATGATAGTGTGTACGAAAGGCATTGAGCAGAATGTCTGCAGGAAAACTTGGAGGGGGGAGATCTTGGAAAATTCTATTTGGCACCCCGAGGTGGCGGAATACCCCGGGTGCTAAATAACACTTTTCTATTTGGCACCTCCGATTCCAGCCACGTGCCACTGCGGCAAGCGCCATGCCGAAGAGTGGCCGTCAAGGCCATCACTGAAAAGGAGTATAGACAGCTCTCAGTAAAATATGAATGAAAAAAATAAAAAAACCTCGAATTAACGTGTTTGATTGGCACTGTGTCACAACCAGGTGACTGGAGTTCCTGGGACTCCACAGATAGTGCCGGAAAATTGCCGTTTTCCGGCCATCACGACCAGGAAATTTCGTCTTATCCTCAGAGGTTAGTGCTGAGTAGTTAAGCAGATTATGTGGTTACTAGTTATTTATCTGAATCCCAGTATCTCTGCTCAGTCTGCTGTCCATGTAGTTCCAATTGAAGTCGCAGATTATACGCCGGCATCATTTCGGAATGATCTGAGCCGAGGTGAACGACTTGAAAATTGAAATCTTCGAGTGGAGAGTGACTTGGTTGTGGGAAAAAATTGAGTGCTGTATCTGGCCGAGGTTTGCTTCTATGTGTATTTATCACATTCACCTTCTGCCTGAGCAAGATAGATTTCAAGTTCAACCAACCAACAACCAACCCTAGACTCTGAACGGCTTGACGGCTTGATGCCAGAACTGATGGGATCTGTAGCAAATTGATGTTGTGTCGCTGAATTAGGGCGGGCCTGACGGGGTGCCAAATAGTACTACCCGGGGTACTGTCGAGGTACAGCACCCCGGGGTGCCAAATAGAATTTTCCCATTTCGAGGGCTTTATTTCGCCGGAAATAGCCTCAGATTGCCGAGGGTTTTACTGGCCGGGGCCATCGGCTTTAATCGGTCTGGCGACCGATTTGCCATCACCCTTGGAAATGGCGGGGTTGCCGAGGACCCCCGACAACCACCTATGATGCCTGCCCGCAAAATTTTCAATTCGGATAAAACATGCTCAAAATTCGCGCGCACCCTGCCCGGATTCGGATGAGAAATCAACTTTTTGGCGGCCAAGCCTGGTCAAAAATTCGGATAAAGCATGGGTGGTTGCCGACAAGCCTGGCCGACGTTCGGATAACCTGGGCTGCCAACGGCTTGGATGAGGATCTGCGGCTGGCCATTGACGAAATTCGGGTCAGTTGTCAACCAAATCATGGTATGTAAATCAGTGAAATCTCATAATATCGACCTTTTCAGGCAGTTTCGGGAATATATATGAGACGCAACGCTTCGGCAGGGCCAATACCTGACGGAGCTGATACCCGAGTTAAAGGAAGCATTTTCGCCGTCACCGAGAACCGAAGGAGCATCTGCAAGGTTGTCCCGTAGGAGCAAAATTTCGATTTTTACTTGATTTCAGGTGATTTTCTGATGCCTGGCCAACGGTTCGGATAAAACGTCGACCTCCTGGGAGGCCTGGTGCCAATTCGGATAAGAAATGCCCTATTTGGGGTCCGGATAAGATGTCCCAAATTCCGGATTTTCCGGGGCAGGCATCATAGGTGGTTGTCGGGGTCCTGGTTGCCGTGAAGCTGGTCGAGAAACCAGGTAGCTAGGCGTCGTGACGACATGGTGATCAGAAAGAGGAGCGTCACCTCACACGTCACTCCGCTTGTCACAAGATCATGCACTTCCTTCCGCAAGCTCCTGAAGTGCAACCACGCTTTCATTCCGTCCGTGCCGCTCTGTTCGCCTCCCGCTCGTCAGTTGACTCACGGCCCGACTTTTTACTTACAGCCGTTTTGGAAACAATATACGGGTTTTGATCAAGTGGTGCTCATTCGTTTGTGCTTACCTTTGTTTTGCTTCCCGTCACCAGCTTGATCAAGTGGTGCTCATTCGTTTGTGCTTACCTTTGTTTTGCTTCCCGTCACCAGCTCCACTTCACCCGAATCTGATTTTCGCTTCCGCCACCCAAAGAACACCAGGAAAAAACAGGGGGTTAACAGAACTGAGGATCAAGGCTCAGCTGCTACTTGCCCAAAGCTCGACAGGGCCATGACTTGCGAGCAAGGCCCAAAACAAGGGATCAGCGGCACTTGATGTGGTACGGCAACCCCACAAAGTGGTGCTCCCGGCTTTGCCGATGACAGAATGGTCAACAAACGTAAGCACAAACGAACGAGCACCACTCAATCAAAACCCGTATATTGTTTCCAAAACGGCTGTAGTTTTGGAGCAACCACTACCAACTTCTGGGTCAAGGACAAGCATGGGAAATTCCGGGACATCCTCCTGGGATTTGACAACCATGTTGGTATTTTTCCAACTCATCAGAGTCGGATGCTGAATATTTGAGCAGACTTTGCACCAGACTCAGACCTACGGTCACCCATATTTTGGTCCCGTCGTGGGCAGGTAAGTTAGAGAATAGAGACTCTTGACATTTCCATGATATAGAACATCGTTCTTTTCAGGTACGCCAACAGAATTCGGAATGGTACCTCTGTTGCAACTTGATGGTCAACCGTGACGTATCACGTTACCGTTCATCTTCTCCCCTCTTCTCCCATCTTCGAGTTTACTTCGATTCTCCGCGACATTGCAGTAACTTATATCGACTATTTACATAACGTGAATGGTCGGAAAGAATGCTCAGCCTCGACAGGGCGTCTTTCCATGAAGACATGGTGAGGCTGGAGCGGTTGCCAACAAAGGACGAATATCGCAGAGTTCGTCACCTCGTGCTTCAGGAGCCCTCTGAGACTCCTCCGAGCGATGACGACCTGGCCACAGTATTTTCCGAATGTCCACACCTAGAAACCGTCGTACCCTGCCAAACCAGTTCCTATGGATCACCACTCAAATTGTTACCGACGCCTGAAGCAGGATGTCGAAGCTTACCCTCAAAGTGTTAATCCTGCGTCTAAGGTAGAGAGCAACCAAGTACGGTTGCCCCACGTGATTTAGCCTTTTCGAGAAGATATAGTCCGTTCTACCTATGCTCGAGGGAAATTAAAAAAATCTGGCTCTACAGTTCTGTGTGCATACTATGTATATACTAGGTACCTAAAAATCAAATACTATGCATGCAAGATGAGATTCGACGGACTAGTTCCTGAATTGATGGCAGACCTCAAAATCCCATCAAATTCATCGTTTTTGCATCATTCAAGAACTAGTCTTTCAATTTTACAGCTTTCTCTCAAGTCCAAGTTTAGGGACATCGTAGATAGGACTCTCCTCAGATCTGTTGAGCCAGATTTTCTATTGCATACGACGAACGGACTATATCTTCTCGAAAAGGCTAAATCATGTGGGGCAACCGTACTTGGTTGCTCTCTACCTTACATGAGCATAATGGAGGATAAACAAAAAAGGACCCGAGCTGCGGCTGTGCCGGCTGGGAGCCGGCTTGACGAACCGAGCTGCCTTGGCAACAGCTGGCTCGCCTCGGCCAAAAAGGAATGGCGGGGTTGCCTTTACTGTCGCCTACCTAAGTACCGTACTCCCGGGATAGCCTAGGACTGAGTACTAGGCTGCTTGAAGCGTTGAATACCACATGTATGTAGAACCACATCCTTCCTACTTTAAACACGACAGGTGCGCCTTGACGAATCTTTTGATGTCGGGCAAGGCCTTCGCGAAAAGCGCAACCGATCGGTCCTCGTCAACATCCAGAACATGACCATGCCATTCGACCTCCTGAACCCTCCTCCGAATGGAGTGATCACACCCGAGGGCAAGGAATGAATGCTAAGGTTGCTTGAGCTTCAGAGAGGAAGGAGGGCAAGGTGTATCTTACGCATCGATACCACTTCAAATTTTCGGGACGACTAGGAAGACATGGTGGCCAATGTCCGACCACCTGAATGACACTCCTCACAGATTCCACAACACTTGTTTCTGGGCAACATGAAGACTTGAGCCACTTTGAAATACGGAACGGAATATACCTCGCATATCAATTAGATCCATGAGCTGCTGGCACGCAGGGCCATGGCCGACAAGGACAATGTTCCTAGCACTAGATAACCTATGCATGCATCAGCTCCTGCGACCTGCGACATTGAACAACACTCACATCACGTAGTTATCCCACACATAGGTGATCACTTCCTGACGCAGTGCGCGTATACTTTTTGTTTTTGGTCGCTTCATGGGATAAGTCCTTGCTCTCGCTAATATGTATTGAGTCGTACCAAAATGGAGCCGTTCGGCTTGGGAAACAGGTTAACATCGAGGAGTGAATAACCCTCTGCCTTGACCCAAGTCACTAGGTCTTTAGAAAACTCTATCTAAATTGCCATATAGTTTAGCCCGGGGAACAGAAGGGTGAAAGAAGCGCACCAAGTTTGCCCTTTCCAACTGCGCATCACGCATTACTGAGGCCGACACTTCAACTCTAAGATTACCACTACAATATTGCCAAATGAGGGAGGGGCCAATCTCCGAAGAGTTACACACACAATTCATGGACCACGAACACCAGTGTTTCGCACTGGAAAACATCGGGACTAAGCGGCGTGTTGTTGTACTTGATTTTTCAAATAAATTCCAACAGGGCTCACGAGCATATAACTTGCCCAGAAAAGCGTTGCTCCAATTCGGCACTGACGAGAGGAACTTCCATCATACCGTGTTCACTATACATGTAGTGTTGACGGTGTAGTTTGAGAATTTCTGGCATCACTTATGAGACCTAGTCTGATATTATTGTATGTGCATATGTATGCGTACCTTGGGTCGGTAATGGCGGCGAGTTTGCTTCTGTTGGCACAACCGTTTTGTATGAGCTGTAACTGGCAGCAGCACACGGCAGACCTTCTGGCTCGCATGCCCTCGCATTTAAGCTTTTCCAGTATTGACTCTGCTGTCTAGCCACAAGCCAGACGGTTCTGGCCCCCGCCTCACTTGCAACCATTGGTCCCATTTCTGGGGGAGCGCCGCCCATAATTATCTCAGTAACAGCTAATGCTGACTTTGTTATTGAATCAAGATTATAACCTCCCTGGAATGATTGGGTAATGACTACTCATTTCAGTATATGTATATGACTCACTTCCAACGCAACTGCCAGACGACCACCAGCGAGGCCAGCCAGCATGTATGTCATGTGGGCATACCCAACAGGGGTAACTAGACACTCTCCCAGATCGTCGCCTTCAGCGGCATCGAAGCCAGCCGAGACTGGTAAGTTGACTTAGCTATGCTCAAGCTCCTACAACTCGGCGTACTTATAACAAGTTCCGGATCAAATTCCGTCGCAATCGGCATTATCACTTTTTGAAACGCGTGGATGTAGTCAGCGTCACCCATTCCATTCTCGGGCCAAGGGATGTTCACAGAACTCAATGTGTAATCAACAAAAAGACTGATGATAATTCGATCAACGCACTATCCGAGACCCAGTCCTTCTCCACAGGAATCCAGGTCGCCAAAAGGGCCATAAGGGTAGAAATCGCCTCCATCGTGTCGATGGAGAGATATGAAAAGCACGGAAGGATCGCTATTGAACGCTCGTTGAGTGCCATTGCCTACGAGGCAAATTAGAGAGCAGGTTGACAGAAAGAGTTGTTGAAACCTGCCGTGATGTACGTCCCTTGGTTAAGTAGATGAGTCAATGGGCCACCCTTTGAGTATTGCTCTTACCAGTCTAGGATAAGAATCTTCTTCAAAGGGGTTAAGTTCTGAACAACCCTCGCTGCGACAGCAACATTATTGAAAAAGCAGAACCCCATGTGTTCCTCAGGCTCGGCGTGATGTCCAGGAGGGCGTACAACAGCAAAAGTTTTGCTCAATTCTCCCCGGGCTACAGCAAGACAAGCTTCAATGACACCACCGCAGCTGAGACGAGCGGTTAGAGTTGTGGCTGCACATATATACAAGGAGAGCTGCTCGTAATGTTCTTCAGAATCAAGAAACTGGGGCTGGGTCATATCTAAAGAGGTTCAGTGTTGAATCATCGGCTAATAATAGATTCTCGGAATCACACTGGATAGCCTCTACTTTGTCCCACAATTTCTGACTGTGGACCAACAGAGCTTCATGTTCAAGGACTTGACGAGTAGGAATGACTTTCGCCCTGGATATATAGTGACCGGAGACCAAGGCCTTCCAAATTCGTAGGATTCGTTCAGGTGCTTCCGGATGGCCGTCAGGGGAGCAATGTAAAGTCATTTCGGTGTCGTATACAAAACCCACATCGGGTTCGGAAGACGGAGGATAGGCATGTGCTGTCATTGTGGATTGAGGAGCGGACGGCTCGACCGAGTCTATCACCATCGGATCCGACTCTTCGACGACCTGCATCGAAGACTGCATCGCTGCGCTAGCCAAAATCAAGTTGTGGAGTTGAACTGGAAGAGCGACGCGTACGTGGCATGCGCGTGACCTGTTTTCTTTTCTAAATTTTTTTCTGACACATACGTAAGGTTGTGTATGGCCGGCCTACAGGGGGAGGAGCTTGCGCACACTGTACTATTTCGACCACAACTTCTATTGAGATGGCAAGAAAGGGATGAATCAGATGTGACTACGACAGGGGCTAGGTACATGAAGACAGGGGCTGAGTACACGGTGACGATGACATAATCACCTCCTTCCAACACTCCCCCTCATCGCAACGAGTACGAAGCCAAGATGTAGAACCAGAACCAATTAAACTCCCCCTGGAGTCGTCGCATATCTTCATCGGCAAAATACACCATCTAATTCCGATGTACTCACGATGAGCAGGGAAATAGCGAGACGGCAACTTCCGACGTAGCGCCGAAAGCCCCAGCAGATGTGTATAGGACGAACGGTACGGCTAATGGGCTATAGAAAAAGATAAGGGAGGGAGGGAGGGAAATTAGGAGCGGTAGAGATAGAGTGGGAAGTCGTGTATATGATAGAGGACAAAGATTTGGAAGGAAGTGTAGAAAGTCGTGTATGGTAGAGGGAGCGCAGCGAGAGAAAGGAAAGAAAGAATGATGGGAGAGAGAGTGGTATACGCAGCTTAGGCATGGGCACCCGGGCCCGGAAGAGGCTCGTGGACAGGCCTCCCAAACAACATCGCTTGCAAAAGGACGGGATTTTTCCGAATGTAAATCTGGAACGCATCCGACGCCCAGCGCCCAATGGCTTGAATGACATTCGGGGGAACCCCTGCTTCGGCAAGAGAGGTGGCACCACCTGCACGAAGAGACTGACCGGCGACATCGCTAGGAAAGTACGTCTTGATCCTCGCAATGAACCAGCCTCGAGTGGGGACGGAGCCGTTGGAACGTAGCCAGAGTTCGCGATGAAGGGGGAAGCGGGCATCACAAGAGGCGAGATAGGAACGGAAAAAGGAATGGGGATCCGACCGGCAATTGGTGCGCTGGATTATGATGGTGTTGCCTTCATAGAATCTGTCGGCTTTGTGGTAGGGGAGGAAATAGGAATAACGGTCCTCGAAAACTCGCACCGTATGCCGCAAGGAGAGCTTCCTTGAATTGCGCAAGCGGGAGTTGTCAGAAACCGTCATCTCGCCTAGACGTAACAAACCGTCACGCCCGTTGGTGAGCATGCTGAGGAAGAGTATGTCGTCGTGGAGGGAGGAATCGCCGAGGGAATCAATGACCAGAGAGATGTCGTCCTCTGTTATCGGCCGTTTGCGAGTTACAGGAGTACCGAAGCGGCGCATGCATCCAGCGAGGGTGCGGGAGACAAGGGTGCCATTTCGGCGAGCGCGGATGTCAGGAAAGAAGGGTTCCAGTTGGTTACAAATCCCCGAAAGGTAGGTGTTTACGGAGCGAGGATTGATGTGGGTGCACATGTATACGACAAAGAAACTGAGGGTTTCTTCGGTGGGATCGATGGGAAAGTTGTGTAGTTTGACGAATGTGAGGTAGGAGTTGAGAGCGGATGTGTAAGTTGTAGTAGAATTTGTTGAAGGCGTGAGACCATCACGCGCCGCCTTTCCTATCTGTCCGTTTCCTCGCTACACCCCCCCCTATCCGTCCCTTTGTATATTCCTTATATTGTGTCGTACGTACCGATTTCCTGTAGCTCTCGCACCCCCATCTCGTCGCTCTCTCGCGCCTCGAATATACCTGCCTGGGCTCAATCTTGTGTGAACCATAACCCGTTCTATAGAATTGGGATCGAGGCAGAGACCGAGAGCAATATTCCGCTCGCGAACGAGACGGTCTTATGGCAACAGAAAACGAGCAGCTTACCATGCCGGCGTAGAGCCGTTGTTAGCATCTGATATGGGGTCAGCAACATCGGAGGGACCCCCGCCACACCGTCTGCGATGTCTACGAGATCCAAGGTCGCCGTCGTCGTCGTCGTCGGCGGCGATGGTGTAGTATCATGTACCGGTTTAAAGAAGCAATGTTATATAATGAATGTAAATATGTACAAGGGTTAATCATACATATGTGCATTCAGAACGTGTCGAACAGAATGGGAAGCGGTGGTGGGATGATATCGTTGACGCAGGGGATGACGATGCCGCCGTAGTATTGTCAAGTCCGGTCGGCTCTGGCGTTGCGAGTGCGGGTCGGAGACCTAAACAAGAGAGAAGCGTTAGTAATGTGCAGGGAGAAGAGGTAGGCAGCAGACACACCATGTACTATTTCTTTCTCAATATACAATACTATTCCAGCCTAAGCTTCCCAAACTCTGCGGCGTCCGTGAGACGGGGAAAGACTCGGAGCAGGCTGAGGTTGATGATGCTGAAGAAAACGTAGCACGAGCTTCGCGCGGCGAGCGAGGACTTTGGTGGGCACCGGAAAGAGAGGACAGTGGGACCAACTGGGAGAATAGTGCATGCACTAAGAGACGTTGTTAGTTTCTGACTTCAAGTGGGGAGGTGACGCACATTCAACAGCATCGACGTTGCTGACGATGCGTCGTACACGAGTTTGGTGTGGTGCAGTGTCAACAGGAGAGTGGAGATGGATGGGAGATGGGGAGGGCGTATCGGCCGTTGCAGTTGCGAGCCGAAGAAGGGGCGAGGGTGCGAGGCAACGTGGGTGTGAGATGGTGGAGCTGGGGACAAGCATGGCGAGGCAGATGCACTGGAGATGTTGTTAGATAGCTCCAGATTACAAACGAGAGGGCGACACACAATCGTCGGCGTTGAACGTGAGTGCCAACCCTGAGTACATGGGTTTGGTGTGAGTATGGAGTCGGCGGTGAGAGGGAGGCTGGGAAAGGGCCCGGGCTGGCTGAGGTCATTAAGTAATACTAGAAAAGATTTTGTTAGTCCAGATTCCGCAGAAGAGCGTGAAGCAGCGTACATTGGTCGGAGTCGCTGCCTTGAATGCGCCGTTACACGAGTTTGGTGTTACGAGTTGGCGGTAGTAAATAAATGTCGGGGGGAGAGAAAGGAGCGGGGACGTGCTATCAGCGCTGTGTTGTGGCAGGTGGTAATGAAGAACAAGGGAAGTGAGTGAGGAAAGAAGAAGTCAACAATTAAACACACACCATTGACCCCATCTCAGCGCTACATGGCGGCTGCTTGCCACGTTTGTGTTCTCAGTGCAGGAAGCATCGACATTGCTGACGATGCGGGGTACGTGAGTTCGAACGCAAGAGCGAAGGTGGGTGGGAGCGTATGGAGAAGTCGTAAAGGCGTCGTAAAGGCGTAGGATGAGTTTATTAATGCTTGAACAGATTTCGTTAGTACAGATTCCGGATAATAGCGCGAGGCGACACACGTTTGCCGGCGACGACTTTGGCGCCTGGGTTTAGTGTTGAACAGCTGGCGACAGCGGAGGCGACAGCATGGGCGTTGAAGTTGGGTCGAGTTTGTGGGCGGCGCAAACGTTGGACTGAGAGGTGGGGCTGGGGGGTAGGAGACAGAAGCAGGGTGCAACGGAAGGGAAGGGGGAAGACATCTTATCGGCGCCGTGTTGTCTATGGGGGAGACGGAGCTGAAGGTCATGAAACTCGAGACAGAGATAATGAATGGTAAGCACGCACCTTTGATCCGCATCAGCGCTACGTGGTGGAGGCTTGGGATGCCTCAGCTGTCGGTGCAGGGGAGAAACTAAAGGCGGCGGGTGTGTAGTCGACGGAACAATATGTCGGCGCGGATGAATGAGTTGAGTTTAGCAGACGGAGATGCCAACGAATACAATTCGGCGGTGTTGGTCTGTTAGAGAGATAGGTTACTTTCATTTCAATCCGTTCACAACGTGGAAGGACTTGCGTTCGTTTCATTTGCAGAGCTTTTTTGAGCCGCAAGGATGAGCCTGATCTTAAGACAGTTTCTGGTGGTCATTTCGTTCGGAACATTCCTGGTAGGATATGCTGAGCCAACTGAAAGAATGGGGGAAGCAGGTATGGGAGTTATGGATGAACCAGAGATGCTACAAGAAAGCCATTCGAGCGCAACAAAATTGCAAGTAGCCAGTGGGTATTTTTACATTTGAACACACTCTATCTGCAAGTAAAGCGAGAAGACAAAGCTGTTGAAGGACGCTATTGACACAGAGTGAGTGACGGTCGCCAGAGAGAGACGTTGTTGTTGTTGAGTGTAAGAGCAAAGTGAGGACTTCCCAATCTGGCATCTCGCTTCTTGTTTCGACCTTCGACCTCCCTGCTACTCAACTGTTCTATTCCGCCATACCGTTACAAGTAGCCTGTATCTCTATCTCAAGTCAATATCTACCTGCACACACTCTCCTGTCTTAAACCTGTGAAGCTATGAATCGAACCGTTCTCCAAAAATCCAAGTCTGAATACTCACCTCTGCGGCGGCTATTATCGCCTCGATCTCGCTGACCGTCATTCGCAAAGGAAACGGCAAGCACTCGGTCGCTTCATTTTGAAAGAGAGCAGCAGCTAGGTCTGCAAACCTCGTTGCAATCCCATTCCACGAGTTGTCGTATCGAAAATTCCAACGCTGCACTTTGCAAAGCACATGCTCGCAGAAGATGACGCCAAACCCGAGCTTCTCCTTGTCGTCTTCTGAGAGGTGGGTATTCAGATGGTTGTAGACGCATAAAAAGGCAGCCCGTGTCGCGAGAGGATCAGAACCTCGCAAATTGAATCCCAGGTGCGTCAAGCCCTTGAATGCTCCCAGTTCTCCTTTGCTGGCAATCCACGCCCCCATCTCGTCAGCCTCCGGCAGCTTGCAAATCCCCAGCAAGGCCATATTGTTTGCGAGCTGGAGTGTCGTCAAGCCGTCGTTCATCATGCCAAAGAATTGGAAGCTCTGAATGAACGCAATGGTTTCGCTCCAGGTATGACGGGGCCCGACGTATGTCGTTGGATCTTGGTTGTGAAGCGGCCCGAGGAACTCGACGTAGCGGTCTTGGACGTCGTTGGTGAAGAAGGGGAGGAATTTCTCCTCGATGGTGTACTTCGGCTCATCCTTCCGGCCAGGCGTCAGCGTGAGGGAGTTTGATGCCTCACCGTATGCGTTTGCATTGTGCGTGGCGACGTATCCTGCGACTCTCTTGATTGCGGCCTCAACCTTCTTCTCGTCAGTCCCCGGATGCTTCTTCAAGTATTCCTCCCGCAAAACTGAGTTGCCGCTGTCTGCGTCTCGGAACACCTGAACACACTGGTCTCCAGAATCAAAGAACATTGTCTGCCGCTGCTGGAGAAGACTTTGCGTACCAATCCCTTGGCCGGTCAGATGCCATGCAACTAAATTTGAAAACCCGAGCCTCTCAGTGACCCGCTGCTGCGGTATCTTCTCCCTCAACAACGTTGTGCTGACATTGTACAGGCGAACGGGATCTGTATGATCGCGATCTCCAGCGTGCAGGCCAGTCGCCGCATTACGGTCTTCGAGAACCCATCGGAGACTTTGGTTAGAAGGTGTGCGTCCGTGCCGCTCATTCAGCGCCTCTCGCACGATCAGAGCCAGCTTTGCGAATAGCGGCACGGAAACACTGCCTGGTGGTACGTCATCGACCAATAGCTGGGACACCGTCAGACTGGCATGGGGAATATGTTTACGGCGTGTGTCCTTTGGTGCTGGCGCAGCAAGGGAAACTCCAGCGGAGGCTTGGCTGTGTGGATTTCGGAACTCTTCCTCTTCAATCGGTCGTCCACGGTGTAGCTCCAGGGTGCGCCGGTGAACAAATGCTCCCAGCTTAGCTGCGTTAACAGGTACGTCTGTATCGTCTGCAATCTTGGACTGCAGCACATCCATAAGAGCCTTTAAAGCGACCTCTTCTTCGCGAACGAGCGCAGCCGCAAAACGAATATCCTCGTGCCATTTCTTCGGCAGCAAGGTGGTGGGACCAACGAGCACCTCATGCATGGCTGCAGACGCGAAGATGTATTCACCCTCGCACACCGTCACCAAACAACGTAGCAGCGCTCCACGAGACATGAGCCGGGCAGCCACCTTCTTCATTTCCTCTGCTGCAGACGGTGCCGGTTCTGTGCTCGAAGTCTTCGTCGCCTTCTTCTTCTTGGCTGCACGGCGCTGAGGGCTCAACCACCGATCGTCGACTTGAGCCATGGGAATGATCACCATCTCCCTGGATAACACGTCCAGAAGGCAGTCGGTGGCGGCATTTACAAGCGCTAAGTTCCTGTTTTTCTGTGCCACCTTTCTGATTGTCGGGAGTTTGATCATCCCTGTTCTCGTAGGCTTTGAAATTAGGCCAAACAGGTTAACAGGAATCTTCTGCGCATCATCGATGGGGACGGCAGGAACGGGAGGGGTTTTGTCCGTGGGTGTTCTCTTCTTCGAGCGCGGTGCCACATTTTGAACTTGTTTTGCATAGCGGAAGATCTGTTTGACAAGTGGGGCGAACTTCGGAAAGAGTCGTTCAAGGTCCGCGGTGCTTCGCTCGTGTAGGAGAACCAAATCTCGGGCCATTTGGGGCCCTATGTGTTGCAACCACTCATACACCACTAGATGTGCGCGGCATAGGTCCCATTGCACCATGCGCGATATGATGCCCATCTGCTCGTGAGCTCGGAGCAGCTCTGGTATCGAGTCCACGGCGGTCAAGAGTCTTGAGAGATGAGTGAACATGGTCAGCTCATTCGCATCCGCAAACGTAAGGAAACTCGTGTCAACGTTGTTTCTCTCGTTCCTCTCGATCACCGCGCTTACAACCTCAGGCAGAACAATCTTCCGACCTTTTAGTGGGGCGACAGCCTCTCGCTCGGACTGCAGTGCTGCCAGCTCGGCCTGTAGGTTCTCGGAGTTCAGAAGTTGAGATAGACCTGCCAGAGCTCGCGCATTCAGGTCACCGGTTTTCAGCGGCTCGAGTGGTTGAGCGGATGTTGGCGGGTGTGCCTTCTTCTTGTTCTTCCCATAATCTGGGTCGTTCTCATCATCTGGCTCCTCGAACTCCGATTCAGAAGACTCTGCGTCTGACGGATCTTCCTGCACCTGGTGTCAGAACAGTCAAGGGAACAGCGTTGAGCAACGTACCTGCCGCTTACGCTTTCCAAGGCATGAAATACCCATGGGAGCCCTCAGCGTAACGTCAGGGTTGATTCTGCAGATGTGATGCCTGAGATTCTTTCAAATAGGGCAGCGAACAAACTTACGCTACAACATCGTCTGAACTCAGCCACCGCTGCTCATCAAACCCACGTCCCCGTATACGATACTGTTGAAGCTGGTGGGATTGTTAGACCGTCTGAACATTGCAAGAGACACTGATATTCACATACATCTTCCGCTCTGCGCACTTCAATAACTCGCGGAGCTGCATAAGTTTCCTCCTCGGACTCGCACTCAGACTCGCTCTCTAGAGGACTACCCCCACGCCCAACAGTGCCCACCCCATCTGACACCTCAGGCAAAGCCCCGCTGCCCAACGCGCTGGATGCAGTTTCTCCAGCGGAACTTGAGTCAGGCTCTTTGTCCAGGCCACTCCCTCCGACAGTCTCCCCCTCATTTCGTGGCACCTGCGATGATTCCCGGCTCTGAGCACTGCTCGTCTCAAGCTGCGAGACAGGTGGGTCCGTCGTTACAATGTCTGTATCTCTCGATCCCGAGCTGGTGGGAAGCTTTTCACCGGTGCTCTCAACACTGTCTTGAGCACGGGAAGCAGAATTCTCAACCATGCGCTGGTAAAAACTGCGCAGGTACACTGAAGTCAATGGAACATGAGCAGCTAGGAAGTTCGCAACGACGGAAGCATTCGTTGGATTGTGTAGCCTGTAGTCAAAAGTCAACAATGTATTAGCTAGTGAAAAGCAGATACTGCGTACCATGCTGTCGTATCTTCAGGCACCGTTAGAACAGCGCCGTCGGGCTCGACTCGTAGTTTCAAATGCATCTATGTCCTTCTGGTCAGGAAACATTCCGTAGCAGTGACAGAAAATAAAAAATGCACCTCTCCATCAACCTGTATTCGCTGCAATACCTCGATTACGGTGTACAGTGGGTTACTTTCCTGAATGTTGGAACCAAGCAACACACCACGCCGTTCAGTAATCGGAAACGCGTTGTTCTCTGTCAGCCGCCGCAGAGCCAGTGCGTCCTGCACCGACCGATAAGCGTCTCTGCTAATACGGATGAGATATCTCTCGCTTTGAATCCGATACCACGCAAACCACCCGCGCTTCATGCGAACAGCAGCTGCATCGCGCTTGATGTCGATGGGAGGCGACTCGAGGCTGCAGAGTTGTCGCTCGGGACCGTCGCCACGATACTTGGTGCGAGCAAACAATTCGTCAGGAGTCATATCAAGTTCAAGGCCGGCCAGCTGCAATGCGTTGAATGCGCCCCACCAGATCTCCCGGCCCAGACGATTCGCGCGCGTATGTGCATCGCCAAGAACGGTGGCCCCGTGCTGAGCAAAGTTGAGCTGCTTGAGCTTATGGCTCACAGGGGCGCCTTGATTCATGAAAAACACGGGGGGGACAACGGAGACGGAAGCGACACGCGACATCCCAACTTCACTTGGGTAGGCAACAAAGAACATACGGTTTTCCGGGGATACAATATCCACCAAGGCCTCAAGCGCCTCGGCATCGTGCCATTCCTTCAGCACGTCGTCGTCATATGTTGGAGAGTATCCAGAGTGCAGATCATTTCCACGGAAGACGAGGTAGAGCACGAGCACACCCGTCTCGCGAACGTATAGACCACATCTTCCGAACATAAAAGGTCCAGGATCAGAGCCTAAGTCATTCGTTTCAGCAATCAGATATTCTATGAGCATAAACGAACGCGCCTGGCGGAAGCTTGATCAGTAGTATCCCGAACGTCCAGTAAACCCATGCGTCGGACCCATCGGTATGCCATCGACCTTGCACCAGCCCAATCTTCTGAGCAAGGTTACCTTTCCCTGCCGACACGTTGTACTGTAGTCCGGTGGCACCAGGTAGAAGGCCACCAAAGACGAAGACGTTGTTCTCAGTGATATACCACTTTGCCATTTCCCACTCGAACTTCGATAGGGAGCAGGGCATAATGATTTGTTGCAAACGATGGATGAGACGCAGAGACTTGCCAATCAGCATGCTCGCTTCCGGGGTAGCTGTTTGCACGGCAGGCAAGAACACGCCACGACCTTCACCCTTCCCCACCGTCGGGCCCAAGCTGAACGAGCCGCAGGTTGAGTCCTTGGGCAAATTCTTAGCGGAGCGGTCATTAGGTTTCAGCCCGAGTCTGCACAGCGAACGAATTGAGGGCTCGTCGGTGCGGTTTGGATTACTTCCGAAAGATAGAATGTAGAGTTCCTTCTCTAGCTTCTGGACTTCAGATCGAACACCGAACATCTCAAGCGAGGTGCTACTGTGCGCCACTGCGCAAGTAACAGTATTAAGCGCATCACCATCAATGCGCTGAATGAATGGCACCCCGAGCGGCATACGGGTCATACCAGGAAGTGGAGGCGCTGTATATTGGCGCCCCTCAAGTATCGGTTCAATGTTGGGGGGATTTATGGTGCAGAGCAAACGCTGACGCAAAAGAGTTTTGTCGGCAACACGAAAGTCACTGTGATATGCTAAACCACAGCGGTATCGCTGATCTTTAGAGAGAGTGAATACTGGGGCCTTGGGATATGCATAGCCTGATGGGGCAGGGGGGCAGAGAGGTGGAATGAGCTGAGAAGGAAGTTCGGTGGTGAAATTGGATGCATATTCGGTACGGTCCCAAACAAAACTCTCAAGTGGCGGTACAACTGGCTTAACACCTGTAATTGGCATCCCATAGTACAGAGGGCCTTCATCTGCCCCTGTAAAATGCCAATGAAAACCAGCTCATAATTGTCAAGAAAGTGGACGCACCTGCATTTAGTTCCACAGGTACAGCAGAAGCAAATAACTCTGTGCTATCATTCAGACACCTTTTCAAAGCCAAGAAAGCTATAGACACATACCGGCTGCCGTCTCCTCATCTACAAGCTGCATATCCTCTGCATTGACCTCGTTGCTCACATGAGCTATCTGCTCTTGTAATCCCTTGATGAATGGCTTCAAGAGCTCTGGGTTGGCTTGAGCTGCTACAGTATTCACATCTTGAAGAGTTTCATGCAGTTCAGAGAGCAGGGCAGCACTAGAGGATGAGGGATCCATGGAAGAGGTCGGTTGTGTGGGAATGTGGTCTGTGCACAAGAGAGCTGTGCTACAGCTCCCCAACTCTGTGAGCTGGCAGCTCCAGCGCACAGAAATTGGGGGCTGCAACACAGCTTTTTTGATCTCAGCCTTCAGGTGTGTCTCTTCTTGTTCTCTTTCACACTCTCCACTGAACAAAGCCCCTAGAGATCAAGTAAAGAGATTTCCGAAGATATTTAAGATGAAGAGGTCTGAAAAAGAAAAAACAACGATGAAAAAAAAAATCCCACCTGAGCGAATTGAACTCGGGACTCTTGAATGATTAACATAAAAGTGCAGGTAAATACCTCTACACCAGACTGCCTTTACCGATGGTTTATTTTGGTGCAATGCAGCATGTTTAGACAGCTCTTAGGTGACATGGAAAATTCCTAAGTAGCAGCTTTGCCAACACGCTCTTCCTTTCTACACTCATCTCATTCCAACGACCTAGGCAAGTCTCTTTCCTCTGGGCAACAGACCAGCTAGAGCTAATTAATCCCTCAAGGTTACATTGTAATTACCTTGCCAAGACGAAATAAATACACAAAAAAAGTTATCGCTCAAATCCATGCTTCGTCCCACCGCGCATGAGACATTGAAAGGTTCCACACCACGGCCGCGTATGTTCCCACTGAACATGTATGCCAAGTATCTCAGCATACATATTTTGTTGACAACTGTTCGTGAGTCGGTTACTGATCTCCTCTGCCGCCACAAGTTCACGTCCGTCCCTTTGCATCGGGACGTGGAAGCGAAGGAGCTGGTGACGCTTGAGCAGGAACGACTTGAGCCAGTTTTGGATGGCAGTCAGAGTGTCATTGCATAGCGGAGGTTCAAAGTACACGGCCAGCGTTGAGCAATGCCCGACTTGAAGAATTTCCAGGCCTGTGATCGCCGTCTGCAAGTCTGGCAAGCTGCCTGTGTCATGTCAGCTGTGTGGTGTTTAACCAGCGACGGAGGACAGACCACTGCCTAAGTCAATTGACACTTCGATGCTTTGAAGTTTTCGCAAGATGTCGCCGTTCATGGGCTGGTATGGCATTCCGCCGATGCTCAGAGAAGTCGTAAGTGTTGACTTTTGCATCCACTGCTGCAATTCATCCCATCCCGAGCACGCTTCTACTGACAGCCAGCCAAGAGCCATACCGCCCTTGTAGACGACGGTCTCTTCGCCGGGATAGCAAGTCCGTCCATACCGCCCGAAATGACAAGAGACGAATCGCAGGTTTGTGAGGGTCGGTGCGAGTGGTATAATCTCAATGTGCGGAAAGTGCCAGTTGACAAAGATCAATGAGCGGAAGGTGGGCAACGCTGAATGGTGCAGGTCAGTGGGATTCACTCTCGCCTTGCGTTTTGTGCACTTACCAACGACTCCATCAAGCAGTGAGAGGAAGCAGCTCGGGGGATAGAACTCTGTGTGAGGCAGCCTCGACGATATGTTGGCACGTTTCCCTGGAATAACCTCAAGTTCGTGGAGGCGCGGGACCAGAGATACCAAGTCGATTAGAAGAAATACAAATGTCTCATCTCGCACATCAGGAAACACGACACGCAAGATTTTGACATGATTCCCGAGAGGCTTGGCTTTGAACAGGCTTGCGAGCTGCTGAATCTTGGTTTCCGAGCTCGCTGTGAGTCTCGAAAAGAGAAGTGCTTGGGATGGTTGTGCCCAGCGACGTTCCACAACAGAGCAGGCTTCGAGGGTCGACTTCTCGTCTTCCAGATGCCCAAGGGTCTCATCGACAAGCTCCTGTGGAAATTGCTGCATGAGGGAGAGCGCTAATGAGTTTTCCATCATTTCGGTTTCAAATCCCATTTAAGTTACGATCAAACACAGCGTGACCTCCTCTAACTTGACTCCGACTACGTAGACTACCCACCGAATGCCTCCTGACTCAAGCAGCACCCTCGCAGATGAACCACGGCGCCGCTCCAACCAGCATCGCCCAATACGTACGTGATTCTCTCCATGTCTTTTCTGCATACATCTGATTATTCCGCTGTTCAGCCCCTGACTCTGAACTGCGTCCCCTAGTCAGTTTTTACTGGAACTTGGGCTTCACTTGCCCCAAGATTCTTGACGCTGTCATGGCGCACTTTGACCGGGACCGATATGGACTGAGGTAGGCAGCGATGACAGGCTATCACTGTTCTGTCTAACATCTTGCAGTGTCTACACTTTTCGCAGACGCTGCGAGGAGTGGGGGATGAAAAGCACCCGCAAAACAGCGGCTGACTGGGCGACAATTGAACCCATGTTCAATGAGCTGCGCCAGAAGTTCCCCAACATGGGTGCTCGTTCGATGGTGCAAAACATGCGGCTGGTGTATGGCGTAAAAGTCCCTGAGTAGGTCTTCGCACAGCTCTCCTTCCATTGTTGCTGACGGTTTCTGCAGGGCATTGTTGAATCGTGCTTTTCAGTTGGTAGAGCCTGACCAGGTTGCACGACGCAAACGGAAACGCTTTCGTCGAAAGCGCTTCTGGGCAGCAGGGATAATGGATATACTGACCTTTGACCAACACGACAAGTGGAAACGCTTTGGTCTCTGGCTTCATGTTGGGCTGGATCCTTTACCAGGAAGACTCGCGTGGCTAAAGATCTGGTGGACGAATCGCAATCCACGCCTGATCACCAGCTATTATATCGAAGCCTGCCGACAGTTAGGCGGTTTGTGATTCTATTCCCCTGCTTTGCATGTGCTAACGCTGTAATGATAGGTATTCCTCTCATCACTCAAAGCGACGCTGGCCCTGAGAACTACGGAATAGCGAACTGCCAAACCGTCACCCGCCAGGAGCTCGACAACTCGCTCATCGGGACGCTCCAGCACCGGTGGGTGAACAAGAAGGGGACCAATGTCAAGCCGGAAATCGTGTGGTCCCTCCTTCGGCGCTACTTCGCACCAGGGTTTCAGGACATTCTTGAACGCGGTGAATACTTGTTTGACCTCAATAATCCTCTACACAGGTCGGCGTACACGCTTTCCCTCTAGAGCAGTTCCTGACCTTCTGCAGACTCCTCTTGCGCTGGCTCGCTATTCCATGGCTGCAACGTGAGCTCGACAACTGGCTCAACACGTTTAATTGGACGCCACGTCGTGCCGACAAGCACAAAGTTATGCCTCATGGCATTCCTAATCTAATGCTGTTAAACCCAGAGCAGTACGGTACACATAACTACAGGGTGAGCTTCATTGTCAAGCTTTCCGTCTGGCACCAAAAGTTTGGCAGATTGAGGTGACGCCTGAAAAGTTTGACGAGATGGAGGCTAAGTGGGCTCCACCGGATGACCCCGTGTTTCAGCTTGTTCCACCGCTGTTCAAGTCCCAGGTTGAACGCCTCCAGTTGCAGCTGGGAACGCCTGAGGTGACGGGCGACAACTTATGGGATGTTTACTCCCAGCTCTTGACTGCGTTTGAGTCCATGGCGCTGGAAGACGAATTCATGAGTGCGATGCAAGGTGCGGATGACCATTTCGAGTCTTCCATTGAGCTCCTTGAGGGTCAGAAGGACCTGCCGCAGGGCGCTGCAGCAGGTGGGAACTGGGGATATGAATACTATGGCGGCCTGACAAACCCACCTCCGTTTCCCCAGTCTGCTTCGGGCACAGCCAGTGATGATGGAGAGGAGGGGGCTGATAGTGACGATGGGCTGGAGAATAATTCAGACGAGGAGGATGGATATTACGACCCTCGGCAGTACGCTGAGTATGTGGACTTTACTGACGACGAGGCACCATACGATGCATACTAGATTTGTTGGCCATGCACACAAATTATGATTGGAGTTACTCTGGATCTTTCGGGCAAACTGCGGGTGCCGGTGCCACATTGTATCGCACACCACATGGCGTCTCGAGGGAGTCAACAGAAACTGAGCAGGTTTGGTGTTTCTTCCGTTGATGAAATGATTGCCCTTGGTACGTAACCTATTCTTCTAGGCAGACTTGTACTCTAATACGTTTCTGAAGGATATTGTATTGGGTATGCTCAGAAAGCGTAGAAGGGCGGGCGTGCAACAACAGGCAGAACGAATTGAAGAGACTATGTTCGCAGTTCACAGGCGAACCTTATCAAGCTTCTTCTTCGGCGATCAATCTTATCCCATCACTGTCGCTTCTTTAAATTTTATAAGGCGCAGTGAGTTGGAGAAAGTGATTCGCTTCCTTGCATGAACGCACAAGGCCCTCCTCCTCCCCCGCCTGGGGGCGCGCATGAGTTAGCAGCTACCTTCACGCCAGTGATCCCAGTCAAACACTGTCAGAGATGCAATCGTGAAATCCATGATCTTTCGTCAGTGCGCTATATCCAATCCCAGCAAGCTGGACAAGAGGGACGCTATGTCTGTTCGCCGTGCCATCAGTACTATCAAACGAAGCAATCTACCATTCGTCGCCCAATTCCTTCAGTAGTTGACGAGGAGCACGTTCGGAAACAAGTAGCTATAGGACAGCGAAACAGTATGTTGCCTTTCTTGATTTGAAAAACATTCTCTGAAAGCGATGCAAGGCAAAGGTGTCACCGTTCAACACCTGGGACCGTCAGCTGCTCAGATGGGCCCTCCAGCTTTGGCGTGGAACGCAGGACAGCAGCTTACCGTTGGCTCATTCAACAACTGGAATCGCGCTGTAAATGAGCGTGCTCGTTATGACGTCCGCCTTCCGGTTCCCACCTCCTCCGCTCCGTACTATGCGACAGGAACTCCCGCGCCGGCTGTGCCTTCTGGCTACACGCCTGTGCATGGGCAATATGCAGCTGAGCGACTGAAGCGCCAGAACGCAGCCTATGCGCTTCACAGTGGGTACACCGTGGTTGTTGATGCGCGTGTGAGCTATACACCTATGGGCAAAACTAAAATCACGTTGGTTGGGGTATGGCAGCCGCTTCCAAATACAGCATTGACTGACACGGTTTCAAGAACGTTTTCGCAGTCTTTGACAATGTTCCTGCGCACATTGGTGCCGTCGACCTCCTGAGACTCTGCTGGGACCATGTGAAGCCACTCTGGGATACGTACACCTTTTCCTTCCCGCTTTCCATCCAGGACGTCATCTTGCGAGACGACAAATGGGTTCCGTTATCTCCAAAGCAGCCAGATGTCGACGCCATCTCCTCGAAATTCTTTCATGCAAAGGCAGGAACAGCAGCCCCGCAATTCCGCTCAAAGAAAATCGTCCTCCATCTGGAGATCTCTGCAGCACTATTCGAAAGCATGATGACAGCGAGGGAGAATCACGAGGAGGTAGCTTGTGTTCTTGGTGTTTGTGACCATTCACGCACTGACTCATTGAGCAGGGGCTATATCAGGCAGAGCCAGCGGTGGGGCTGGGAGGCGGAAGCGGCTATGAGCCAGAACCCGCTCCTCGCAAGGCCAAGTCTAAACCCAAGTCGTCAGGCAAAGGCAAAGGCAAACAGAAAGTGGTTGAGCCTGCCTTGTCGACTTCAGAGACAGAGGACAGTGATGTACGCCATAGTTTCCTTCCTGTGTGTATATCTTCTGACCTGTCATGCTTAGCTTCGCGACTTTGAGCCACCATCTCCAGTAAGCTTGCGACGCAACGACTGTCTCTCGATGCTAACGCCAATGATTCAGGGCTCTTTGTTCCTGCCGAGTGGCTCCAAGCGCACCGCTTCGACGGTCGCTCTTACCCCGCCGCGCTCAAAGCGTGCTCGCGACATCCCTGCTTCCCCTGAGTCTCCTCCCATCAACCGAATGGCAATGAAGAGCCTCGTCGAAAAGCAGATGCCCGCGTCTCGCATTGACGTAAACAACTTCAGTGAGTGATTTTCATATACGTTATGAAGGCGCACTGAATGGATCACAGTGAGGAACAAAGTGCTCACCGGGCTTGCCTACATCGGAAAGTCTTTCAGTGGGCTGACCGACTTGCAGACTATGACAAGCAATTGGGAGACTGTTTGCGATTCCACTCCGGGGACGCTTTCCGTTGTTGTGACCATGGACCCCAGACTTCAGATGGTTGGCTCGTTCAAGATCGCTTATCTCGCAACTGCGTTTCCCCCTATCTTTGGCACCTCCGAAATTGTGATCAAGCAGACGTACTACAAGACCAAAAACCTCAAAGTCGCTGGCAATGCGCCGAAGGTGCACATGGTTGTACATGAGGCTGTTCACCAGGTAAGCCGTTTCCGCTTTTCTTCTCTTTGAGTCTCCAAACTGAAAGCATACAGGTCAAGAGCCTTATCATGGAGATGCGCTGCCTTGCTTGGGCACATGCTCTTCTCGTTATGGTGTATCGCTTCATGCAACGGTTCGAGAAGGAGCATGGGTCTCCGCCATTCACTGCTCCCGTCTTGCGCTTCGTGGGTTCGGCACTGTTCTATAGTGGTAGCGGGGCAGACAAGGATGTTCACTTGTTGGAGGAGCGCATCGTACCCGCAGAAGGAAAGCAGTTCATGAAGTATATCAACAATGGGGCAGCGGTGGCCACTGTCTCCGGTCCTTCTGACTTGTTCCAGGATGCACCTGTGAATAATGTCCCCTCGGATAGTTCATCCTCTACTGTTGTAATAGACAAACCGGAATATAATTCTCCTCCCCCTCACTCCGTGTCTGGCCAGACATCCACTTCGTTATCAGACGAAAGATTGAACCTTCAGAAGCGTCTGAAGGAAATCAAGCTTGAGGAGAAGCGTCAAAACTACGCCAAAATAGCGGAAGATAAACGCACCGCTAAGTTGCTTCGAAAGAAGCAAGCCAAACAAGTTAGAAACCGTTCGAAGGAAGCGGTTGAATCAAGTATTAGGAAGGAAATGCGCACCAAGAATCCTGGTAAACAGGATAAGAAGCGCTCTGATTCCCCTCCTGCTAGACCCCTTGTGGGCGGCACATTTATCGACAATGTTATTCGCGAGGCTGCCGCTCGGAATACTTCTCCACCTTCGTCGAGTTCGAGTTCCTCGAGCTCTAGCAGCTCATCGAGTTCAAGCTCGGATTCCTCCGATGATGATTCGTCTGATTCGGGTGACGAGTCCAGCACCTCAGAGAGTTCATCAAGCTCTGAAGGGAGTGATTCCGATTCTGGAAAGTCTGCGAAACGGCGTCGTAAGTCGCATACCCACAAACATAAAAATAAACATAGCCATTCCCGCAACTCGCGGAAAGCTAGCAAATCACGACGAGCGAAAGGCTACCGCCGGTCGAGATCAAAATCTCGTAGGACTACCAAGATGACCTTGAAACCGGTCCCACCTACCAAATATGACAGATCAGTTAATTCGTATGCCTATTTCCGTTTCGTTCGCGAAAGTACGAACTATGTTACCATGGGTAAAGTTCCAAAAGAGGACCAAATTTTCATCATCAGCTATTTCATGACGGGATCAGCTGGCGAATTTTACGAACGGAAGGTTGTAAAATATGAGAAAGAGTGGACCTTACCAAAATTCTTCACCGAACTTCTGAACTATTGTTTCCCTAAGGACTTTAGGTTGAAACAACGTATCAAACTGAACGGACTTTACCAGGGTTCAAAATCAGTAACCGAACATATTGCTGAGTACGAGCAACTACATACCATGATTGGGTTGCCGGATGACCAGGAAAAGGTTACCCGACTCTGGTTGAGTCTGCGCAAGGACATCAAAAGAGAAATGTCCCGTCAGAAACTTGATCCAGAAGTATCGTCGTGGGACGACGTAGTCGTTGAAGCTGAACAAGCTGAAAAATTGCTCGGTAGACCCGAGGAAGATAAGCCGAAGGCGAGCGCGAGCAAACCTTCTACTTCCTCGTTGAAAACCCCCACTCGTGGACGTGGAGGTCGCTTCTATAAGAAGCCGGTGATCCAGACTTCATCCGTGAAGTTGAACTCACCTAAACCGAACAATGAGAAGGCAAAGCCTTCTAATAGCAACCAGTTCAAGGGAAAACGAACATACCCTGACCGAAAATTGTCGACAAAACGTCGAAACGAATTGATGGCTGCTGGGCTTTGCTTGAATTGCGAAGAGGCAGGCCATATGGCTCGCAACTGCCCTAAGTTGACGACCATGAATTCAAACCAGAGGGGTAAACCTCCAGGTTTCGGCGCACATGCAGCGCGAATGCGCACCGCCAACGAATCAGCACTTTCAGCAACGACTGAAGTGTTGGAAACCTTACCCGTGGGGTCTGCGAGTTTTCCGTATGGAAGCTGAGGAGGGCGGGAACCCATAATCTAAATATTTTGGAAACTGTCAACTCTCACCCGGAAAAACCGCGACCTATCGGCGATTTAGTGGCTCGATTCGTTCGCATTGTACTGCAGGAAGCTCAACCTTACCCTGGAGACGAAGAGGTTCAAGAAGAATCCCGATTCCAAGTGTACGAGGACGTCGGAAACTGAGTATGTTGTCATTGACAATTCAACCATGGAGGATGTGATCTTACCAATGGAATTCTTGTTTGACGAAGACTTCAAGATAGGTCTCTGGTATGCTATTGAGCGCCAGCTTGCGATAGGACTTGATCCTGAGGACGTTGAATGGAAGACCGCTACACTGCGGAAACCGAAGACATGTTCGCAACAATGGCAACATTTATCCTACAGGATGTTGATCAAGAAATTGAAGGTCCTTTAATCAAGGATAATAAGATTCGGGTTGAATCTTTCAACGAGGACTCTTACATTGTCACCAGTCTATTCCGAAACCTCGAACCACGAATTCTTCCCAAAGAATTCCTGCAAAACCGGGACTTTGATCTCTCGGCCTGGTACCTTGAAAAATTTGCGGGTACCTTCCTACTCGGACTCGGAGTCATCTAGTGCGTCTGGATATGAGCCGAGTGAGTCGGAAGATGAGTTCGCCGACTTACCTGAATTATTCGAGGCGAGTGATTCAGAGTACGAGTTGGATTCGGACTCGGATGATGGGGACTTCGATCTCCCTCGTTGCTTCAAAATTCCTGGATTCCGCGATGAATCTGAGAGAGAAATTGAACCAGAAGAAGTTGAGGACTTACCTGGTCATGAAGAGCACCTTCCAACGATGGTCTGACTACTTGGATATGCCAGAGCTAATGTCAGTTAGCGACTCCGACTCTGAAATTGATGAGTTTGATGGCTTGATGATGAAGACAAACCTGCAATTATTTCCGGTTTGAAGCTTTCAGGGAATCCTGAAGAGACACTGGATGATCGTCTAAGTCTCCTCTGCCAGGTCCTAGACTTTCAGGATATTCTATCATCAAATTTTGAAAATAAACGACTTAGATCGGATCGCATCGGTGATCTTGTAGCGGAGGGCGCATGTGCCGTTCTTGAATTTCTACAGCCTTATCCAGGCGATGAACTTGTTGAAATAGACAGACCTTGCCGAGATAAACGTCGTTTCTATCTTGATCAAGTAGTAGACCTACAATTGGACTGTTTGGGATGAATATTTCCATGAGATCACGATTGTGCCCAAAGGTCGATTATTGACGAAGAATTCGAAATCGCAGCGTGGTACGCCAGTGAGCGGTTGTATCAGCTTGAGAGGGAAGCCGAACCCCCTCGTCCACTTCATCAAGTGCCAACTGATGATTTACTCTGCAACGGAGCAAATCAGTATTTGAATGAGCGTGTTGAAAAATACCCTGAAATTGCAACTTGCTATGTTCGCAAGAAGTATCCTGGACTATATATCGTCTCCGGATCAAGCAAACGAGGTTGTCGTTGGCAGCTAGACTTGCCCGAGCACTATTTGATGAACTGGAGGTTCAACTTCGTGAACTGGATCCGCCGAAAGCGCAGTAAAATTGAACTTGAAGAAAGTATTCGTTGGAATACATTTGATACTGAAGATGGCTTCGGCTATTTGTATCTTCTCTTTGAAACATCGTATTCAGAACCAGAAATTTCGGTTGTTTGAAGTAATTCAATCAATTGAAATTGAACGCGATACAGTCGAAGTTGAACTCGGTAGACCAAGTGCGCTACCTAAATTATCATACTTGTTGAAAATGCTTGCGGATGTTCAATTCCATGACGCGTTGGAATCGTCTACTCTATACTGTGGAAGAATTCAGGTCCCTGCGGATCAAGTAAATGGAATTTCGCGTACCGCGTGCATGCCTCGGGTCCCTGACAAAATTGTCGCAAAGCCGTTGATTATTGTGGTTCATGTCAACGGGCACCCAGCGCGTGCACTCGTTGACTCGGGTTCACTTGGGGATCTGATTTCGACGTCCTTGGCAGATCAGCTTCAGTTGAAACGACGAGAATTGGGACGAACCAATTGTTCTTCAACTCGCCGTTCAAGGCTCGAGGTCGAAAATTAATCACTCGGTTGAAGTTAACTTCAAGTATCAAGACATTAATTGTCCACGTACCTTCTACCTCGCCAATGTGAGTGGTTATGACTTGATTCTGGGAACAGCATGGCTGTTTCAACATCAAGTCAATATCGGGCTCAACCCCGCTCGAGTTTGTGTTGGAAGCGCGAAATGCTTACCTATTTCCGGTGTCGCAACTGCGAAGATCTACTCCCATTCAGCTGAATTAGGTGATAATGTGGTCCAATCGGCTCGAGACGAGTTGATGGAATATGCAAAGCCGATCTGTAAGAAGGCGGCCGAAACACCTCTGCCGCCTTTGCGTGCAATTAACCACACAATCCCTCTGATCGATGAAAAGAAAATTTTACCTTGGAGACCGTCTCGGTGTCCGGAGGCTCTTCGTCCTCAATGGGATGAAAAGCGCCGGAATTATCTAAAAACTGGACGCTGGAAGGTAACAAGTTCGGGCAATACTGTCCCAATGCTATTAATTCCAAAAGCAAAGACCAACCCGCCGAAATTACGCACCGTGGTGGACTTGCGAGCACGCAACAAGAATACTCACAAATTGTCGTCTCCACTTCCAGACATGGAAGGTATTTTGCGCCGGGTTGCTCGGTGTAAATACCGTTCGCTTATTGATGGACAGGATGCATACGAACAAATTCGTATTATTCCCGAACATGTGGACCGTACAACGGTGACAACTCCTGATGGAAATATGGTCAGTTTAGTGATCCAGATAGGCGATTGTAACGCTCCAGCTACGTACCAATCGCTCATGAATTACCTGTTCTCGGGTTTCATTGGAAGGTTCATGGATGTGTATCTTGATGATATTATCATCTATTCTGAGACCCTTGACGAGCACATTAAGCATGTCAAGGCAATCATCGACGTGTTGAAACGTGAAACACTCTACCTGAGTGAGCATAAACTCCAGTTCTTGAAGCCAGACATGAAGGTTCTCGGTCGAATTGTTGACGATGATGGAATTCGGATGGACCCTGATAAGGTCGACAGTGTAATTAACTGGAAAACTCCAACGAACCGGGACTTACTGCGTGGATTTCTCGGCTCGATTGGATACCTTGCTGATGATCTGGCTCGAATTCGAGAACCTATGGGTATCCTTCACGGATTGACTGGGGACACCGTCCCTTTCCGTTGGGGTTATACTCATCAGCGAGCTTTCGAAGATTGCAAGCGGATTGCTCACCAATCTCGGGAGCATCGCCGTGTTCCCCTGAAATACGGACCAGGTGCTGATCCTGCCTTTCTGGTCACTGACGGATCGAGTTCGGCAATTGCTGGCGTAGTAAGCCAGGGAGCTGATTGGAAGTCAGCCAAAGTTGCCGCATTTTTCAGTGCAAAACTTAACTCGGCTCAACAGAACTATCCTGTGCATGAGATTGAAATGTTGGCAGGTGTTGAAGCAATGATTAGGCACCGTGACATACTACAAGGGTTCCATTTCAAATGGATAACAGACCACAAAGGTCTGATTCACTTCATGAACCAGAAGAATTTGTCCGGACGACAAGCTCGTTGGATGGAGAATTTGATTTTGAGGTGGTATACATCCCGGGAACAGAGAATGTTCTCGCGGATGCTTTATCTCGGATCTACTCAAATGAGGCACCGGGCACCGTGCGCGCAAGAAGCGAGTACACGTACCATGATGTGGTCAATAACGACGCTCTCAATATCAATTCTATCTCCATGCCGGTGTTTGCTGGTTCTGAAGCGAAAGCGATAGCAAGCGACCGAGTCTTGAGGTCTGCTACACATGCGGCTGAGCAACAGCTCAAGCAGAAGGCTGCTGAAGCGAAACATACCCAGGAGGGTCGTGTTTTGAGGTCAATGACTCGTGGTGTTGACAAGCAGAATTTTGCATCTCCAGGAGAAGCAAAGGAGGGCGGGAGTACCAATAAATCGAAATTGAAGAAGACTGACGCGAAGTCAAGTCGCTCTGACGCGAAGTCAAGAGGAGGCACCGACATGAAGTCAAGTGCGGAGGCAAAAGCCTTTGACAGCGGGGATCAAACTTTGATCCCGGAAGCAAATCCGCCATCAACGGAATCTATTTCTCCGTCTACCACGACCGACGAGCCTCCACCTCTTGAACCGTCGACTCCACGACCGCCTACACTGTCTGAACTTGAGCAACAGTTAAAGGACATGGATCCTTCTCTCTTTCCTGTGGTCTCTGGAGGGACTGATGGCTTGGACTTGGTGAAGTTCTTGCAACACAAGTACGGCCAAGATTCGTTCTTCAAGGACATTCTGGCAACTCCAAAAGCCTTCAAGAACTTTGAGGTCTCTGAGGGGCTTATATTTCTCTGTGAACACGACCGTAAAGTCCTTTGTATCCCTCATCTGAAGTATAAGGGAAGAAATATCCGTGAAATCATCATCTCGGAAGCTCATTCTGTTCTGGCGCACCTTGGGCCTCGCAAAACCACTGACTACCTCCGGGAGTATGTGTGGTGGAAGGATTTAGTTCCTGATACACAGATCTACTGTGATTCGTGCAAAACTTGCAAAAGCAGTAAGCCGAACAATCATAAACCTTACGGATTGCTTCACTCACTCAATCCTCCCACTCAGCCTTGGGAGACAATTGGGGTAGACTTTGTGGGACCCTTACCCGAGTCTAAGAACCGCGATAGCGTGTTCAACTCAATTACTGTCGTAATTTGCTTATTGACAGGCATGGTACATATTATTCCGAGCCGAATCAATTATACTGCTAAACAAATGGCTGAACTCATGTTCGAGAATGTGTACAAACTACATGGACTACCTAAATCCATCGTAAGTGATCGTGATGTTCTCTTTACAAGTAACTTCTGGCAACGACTTCACCAATTGATTGGTACGAAGCTTCGTATGTCCAGCGCGTACCATCCCGAGACGGATGGCAGCACAGAACGGGCAAACCGTACTGTGACGCAAATGATTCGTCAATGTATTGGCGAGAAACAGAAGGATTGGGTCTCAAAATTACCCGCAGTTGAGTTTGCTTTGAACTCCGCTCGGTCTGAGACCACAGGCTATACTCCGTTCTTCCTGAACACCGGACGGATGCCTAGATCCTTGATTTGGGACTCGGATCGCACTCGCGAGTACCCTGGTATTGCGAATTTTGCCCTTCAACGAAGGTTAGCAATTATGGCGGCTCATGATGCCGTGCTTGCTGCGCGAGTAAAACAAACTCGTAATGCTAACCGCCGCAGGCAAATGGCACCCTTCTCTCAAGGAGACTTTGTATATCTTTCAACTAAGAACATTAAATTTGAGAAAGGGTTGGCACGCAAACTCATCCCCAAATTCATTGGGCCATACCGTATTCTCCGAGACTTCGGGAATAACTCATTTCAGATTGAACTTCCGACAAATCTGAGACAGCGCGGAGTGCATGATGTCTTTCACGCATCACTCCTTCGAATTCATGTTCCCAATGATGACCACCGCTTCCCAGGGAGGCTGGAAACTCAGCTGGATGTTTCCACCAAGGCAACAACCCACGAATGGGCTATTGATAAAATTGTGGGGCACTCGGGACGGCGTTCTAATGCTGTCTTTGAAGTTCAGTGGCAATCCGGGGATCGCTCTTGGATGCCATACTCCCAGGCGAGTCATCTCACCGCCTTACAGGATTATTTTGAATCTCTCGGAATATCTGAGATTTCTGAACTTCCGCTCGGGTCTGGGAAATTACCCGAGGAAGACATTGACGTATTCTCTGCGGATATCATCTTGATTCATGCGGAACAGAGGTATGTCTCAAATCAGAGTGGATATATAAACTCTCTGGATTTGTTTGTGGAACTCAATCCTGAGTTCTCCTCTACCTCTTACTCATCCTCTACTTCCTCAACCGTTATCCCATTCCTCGCCATGCCCAACCACAAACACTCCAACAAATCTTCCTCTTCTTCCACCCAGTCTTCCGGCTTCCGTGTCAACGGAGTGCTTGGGAAGGACATTGTCGCCCTCGCTAAATTCCTCGACTTCAACAACTCGCATTGGCTCCAGCATATCGACGATCACACCTTCCACCTTCGCGACCCCGATAACGAAACCACCCACGTTGTTCCCGCGATGCTGGTCCGCGTATACATCATGTTCAATTACCTCCTTAACGACCCCGCCAATCGCTACAAGGACATGCCTTGGGGCTATGTCGACTTCGCGCGCATTCTCAATGCTCATTGCCTTTCCGGAGAGAAGTGGGCTTACTACGACATCGAGTCGGGCCGCACTCTCTGGTATCCCGACCATCACCTCCCCTCCATCGTCATCTATTCCGTTCGCGAGAGTGACCTTGCCGAGGCGCCGCCTGCCGGGCAGGTCCTTGTTTCCCAGGCGCGTTGGGACCGCTTGACGGAGATGGACTTGCGCCGGCAGGACAACCGCGAGCGTGCGAAGGCCGAGGGACGTGTGAAGAGACAACAGCGGGATGCTCCGGAGTACGAGCGAGTGACGGCCATGGCTCAGCGCTTGGCGTTGAAGAACCGTATGGTGGAGGAGGAGAAGGAGAGAGAGGAATTGGATGCTCGGATCGAGGCTGAGTTGGCTTCTGAAAAGGCCGCTGCTGAGAAAGCTGCCGCCGAGAAGCGTGCTGGACCGTCCGCGGGAGGTTCTGATGAGATGCAGACTTAGATTGAGTTTGCCGACGCGTCAACCTGGAGGGCGTATGTAACACCATCATTTCTTTCTTATCTCGTGACCGTGTTGTACTCAGTCTTACATCCACTTCCCGCTCCGTCTACATTATCCTGCGCTCAGATATGATCTCATTCCGCCTTTGTTTCACTGACTTACTTATTATATATACTCCGATGTATTAGTTACAAGCCTTTGGTGAATCTTGAACTTAAACCAGTCACTCTGTTCGCCACAAACCAGCTCTCGTGTGCCGAAACTCTTGCCTTGCGGTAAACTTTCGTCACATATATTGTACTCATAGTCACCGGGTTGAATATGAATATATTTTGAATATATTCAAATATATTTTCCGTCTCAAAATTTTCAACGAAGTGCTCAGAAACGGGTCAAAGGAGTGCAAATTTTCCTCTTCCGTACTGCTGGAATGTTTTCTTGCATCTCTATACATGAATTTGCACCCTAACACTGAGAGACGACACCAAAATCAACTCTGATAATGCTCAGTGTTCACCCGAGATGCCCGGAGCCACTTGCCGACAGTTCGGCAAGCACGGAAGACAGTGGCCAGTCAGCCGAACAACTTTTCTCTTGAATTGGGTCCTCGGCTTCAGCGGCCGGAACACATTTGATGGAAAAGTTGTCGTTGAGAATATATTTGAATATGCTGGGACTGTATCGTAGTCATATCCATATCATATCGTATTCATGTTCTTCGGTATTTGTATTCCCTTGCCCCAACCAAGCCGTATTATATCCGTATTCAGTCGAATATATTCAAAATATATTTTCCGTATTATATTTTTGGCCAGCGCTACGCGGCCAGACAGGTTCGAGATTATGTGCATTTTCAGGTCTTTAGTCAATATTTCTTGATCTCAGGGTCTTGCTGCGCCGATTGCCAGCTTTCGGCCCTTGTTTCGGCCCTTGTTTATTGACAAAACCACTCAGAATCAACTATGGTAATAGAATCTGTACTACATTCATGTGGCACCCGCTGTCCGAGCTCAGGGTTTGTCACTTTCTATCATACACCATCTCTTAAAATCCATTCAATATTAATCCCCACATGCCAGTAGTTTAAACTCCAGATTTATATTACAGCTGAGCAAATTACTTTTGGTAGCCTCTGATGTTCACTTGCTTCTCGTGTAGGGTGAGTTGAAATTCTGTCGTTGACAAGTCCACTGCTTGTTATATCGGATTGAGCTGAAGCGGGCCGACGGCACGAACAGCGTCCTCGTCAGATTTATCTCGAATGAAGATTGCCTCGCTGAAATCATGGGAGAAAGCTTTGAAGGCTGAATGTTTTTTAGATAACAATCGCAAGAGTCGATCCATAAAATGGAAGGCGTCATCAAGGACGCGAGAAGGCAGGGTCTTGGACTTGACGGCTTGCTTAATGACCGTCCACGTTTGATCTACTCGTTCCATAATGGTCGAAACAGGTGAATCCTAGTGAATAGAGAGTTTGTGCGAGCGACCCAGGTCGCTTTTCGACCGCTCAGATCTCCGCAACGACAGATACCAGGTGGGAGCTCTAAGCGACCTAGAAGAGTATTGCCATGGGGCATTCCGAGGTCGCTGGGACCTCACACCTGTGACTGCTCGTTGTCGAGATCTGAGCAGTCCCAAAGCGACCCGGGTCGCTTTGCACAAACCCGCTAATATGTCAAGGTATAGGTCCATAGAGATGCGCAGATGAACGTACCTCATTAATATCTGCTCCGAGAGTCTGTATTCCTTCCATCGGAACAGAATTCTATGTTAATTATTGAGGACGAAATATATGTCTCAAGTCGTAATGACTTACCGGCTGTGCCTCAGGCTGAGTGTTGAGCTGATCAAGAGGATCAGCAATAGGGTTGGTATCAAGGTTGTCGGAGCCGTCGAAGTCATTTGTTGAAGAAGTCGGCGTGAATTCTTCCACACTCTCCGGAGGTACAGTTGCGGCGAAATTAAGTGCATTACCATAAAAGGAAATTATCACCATTTTCATCCCCTCTGGCTTGGAAGCGCCGGGAGAAGGCTCGATATAGCTTCATGATACGATGGCAGGTCTGTAAGTGCAGTATGCAAGTATGAAGTAGGTCGTTTGCATCACGATTGAGCGAGAATAAGCTGTAATCTAAATCGATCAATCGGAGCCCAGACTAACTTTCCCATGGATCATTTTCACTGCCAAAACATCTGAATTGGCGACACCAATGTTGACCTTGCGATGACTCGGCCGCGTTGCCCTGTCCAGAGCTGATTTAACAGAAATTTCCTTTTATGGTAATGCATTTAATTTCGCCGCAACTGTATGACCGGTGCCGGCGTTGCGAAAGCAGGATGAGTGTTCGAAACAATATGGGGCGGAGTTTGGCGACGGGAATGCAGCTGTGATGTGCTTACACAGCTAAACCATCGTGTGCCATGATCCACTCCACTGTTTGCTTGTGGAGCGAAATAATTGCACCGGGAACAAGAACCTAAGTTGAACGCAGATTAAACACTCAATTTTGGACTTTCAAGATAGTTGAAGAAAAACTATACCTTTGAAATTCTGATCAAAGAACGTGTGCGCGAGACGGTGATTCGCTTTCTGTGATCTTCGTCATCCATGACTGCATTCAAGTAGCCGCCGTGTTCGTCAGGGCCGACAATTGAACCTTCTGCCACGGGTTTGCATGCTTGAACAAGTGTCACCAACTGGCCATGGCTTTTCGCCTGAATTTCCTGGAGCGGAAGGCCAACTGAATCGAGTTTTTTAAGTGCAATGAAGACCTCCCAAAGGCAGGCAATTTCAGCCACAAGGGAAGGGCATGTCACGGATGCAGGCGTGGAAGCTGGGATAGATAAAGACTTGCGAAGAACGGCACCGGCCAAATCATGGATTGACGCAAGCGGCGAGTCGACTTGACCTTTCAATTTAGCGTACTTTCCCAGATCCAGTATCGGCGGATTTTGACCAGCCAGACTCGCTCCGATATCTTGGATCGAGAAAGCCTGGGAGATGGTTTGAAGATTTCGGCGAACATCGTGACCAATCTTGATAATGGATGCGGAGCGATGGCAATACGTCGCTCGGGGACTCCAAACGGGAAACCTCGTCGATTGTATATACAGATTCGCCGCAAGGTAGCCCGAAATCATTTTCCCGGATTGTCAGTCTCATTTTTCTATCCAGCCGAACGATCCTTTCACGAGCGGATTAATGCAGCCATGACTTTGAATAACCCTAGCAGACGCACCTGGACTTTACAAGTACCCCAGCGTTTCGTGCCTCGTCCGCGGCGGAAGATTATCCAGTGTGTACTGGAGCAAGCTTTGAAATTTCGGAGTAGGGCAAAGGCATTATACTAGTTGGTACCAGCTGGTACAGTAACTTGAAGTAGAACCTGAAGCGAAGGGGGGGCAGCGTAACAGCGCAGAAGCTTGGACTCGAGATCTCCCTGGACGGCCCTATGCCCATCCTTTGCGACAACGACGCAGCCCGTATCATGGCCAATGACGAGGAATGACGAAAAGGATGGGACTGGGACTCACCCACTCCCACTGATCAGCCATCAACAGTGGGACTCAGAATGTTTCAGTGGGACTCGGTGTCGGACCGGAAGAGCGCATCCATCAAGAGTGGGACTCGGCTAAAGTGTGACCATCAGCGCACCAATTGATCGGACTCCTGCGATCAATCAATAATCAATGCAGCTTTGACCAATTTTTCTCGCTCTGACCAATACCCCCACCATGTTTGAGCCGGCGAACGACTTCACGCTGAGTGAAATCAAAGACTACCGAAGTTTTGTTTGTCATTCCGCTGTATTTTACATTCCTTTGCTTATTAGATCTTCAGGCATTCACTGAAGCAATCGGCAACCCGCAACACGATCCATTTTTTTCCGTCGAAGATGCGCCAGCCTGGATTACATCCCATGGATATCAGCTTTTTGCTCTGCAAGCCGGAACTGGGAACACGACTCTATGGGATCCCGAGGATGTCTCAACCAAGGAGTTAAAAGCATTCCGAAATCAAGCAGGTAAACTTCGCAATGATTCCAGTCGGGTGAGCTAATATATGCAGATTTTGTCCGAGAAATATCGAAACCATCCATTCTTCGACCTTGAAAACTGTGGTGCTTGGGTCAACCTATCTATTTTCCAAGCCTACATGGAGACATTCACCGAACAAGTTGAATTAGCTCGCTCCAGGGCACCATCTCGCGCCGCCTCTTCAGTCTCTATGGCTGGATCTCTCCGAGCTAGTTCGCGCGCCTCAGATGTTCCGTCCACTCGCGCGAGCTCTCCCGTGTCAAATTTTACTTCGGAAGTCGACGAGTCTCGTCCAGATTCACGACAATCATACCGAGATGAAGATTCAGTATCTCGTCCCCGAGCGCGATGTCCGTCGTCGAAATTACGGACTTCCAAGCGAAGACTGAGGTGGATATTCGCACTGCTGGACTCTCCGCCATTGCAACAGCAAATCCTACAGCACCCGAAATTTCTGTTGCAATAGCGATACCTCCAGCGAATCGAAAGGGCAAGAAAAAACAAAAACCAACGACGTTGAAGATTACGTGGCAGGAAAGAGTCGACACAATCGAGTATATTTCTCATGTTCCTCCGACATTCGACGTTCCTCGCAACCCGACCGCGCTTCTTCTGGATCTCTCTGGGACACCGGAAATGTTGACGAACCGTCAAGGCAAGGCAATCCCAATTGATCGGTTCATACGGGCTGAGGTGTGTTGGTTTGCTTTGATTTTGTGGACCGCCGTTCAATACTTGCAATTAGAACCAGGAGTCTTGGGATGGGTCTTCCGGGCATCCCAAAGGCGATGTGAATGTCTCCGGATTTTTCTCAGATGTGGCGGTCGAGATCCGCTGCCGCAAAGTCGATCTCACATGCAATGGGATTGATTGGTGCCAATTTCCGGATCGGAGCCATTTTGCGGGATGTGAGCGATATGAGGCTGACGAAGAGGAGATGCGTAAGCTCTGGAACCATGAATTGGATCAAAACGAGGTCGAAGCAGCCTCGCATATTGGAATTATTGCAAGGTGTGTGTTTTTCTCTGATACATGTGATCCTATTCTGAGAGTTTTCAGATTTTACACCCGCGTCTGCAACGCCAAATGCAAAGTTTCTTGCGATGGAGTACCAATTCTGGTACGCTACACTCAGGTGAGTGAATTTTTGCTATCCAGCTGTCCGCGAAATTTTGGTCGGTGCTTAAAACAATGTCAGAATGCTTCGGCATACGGAAAGGAACACTTCATTGGCTGCTCGAAGTGGAATCCGGGAGAGCGCGGCAATCATATTTATTTTGCTATTCCTGCTAACGTACCCGAGCGGGATGTGAGATATGTGATTGAGAACGACGGGAATTTGCCTCCTGGCCACGATCTTCCGGACACGAAGTGTGTTCTCACGGTTCACCCTCGCGTCAAACTCCAAAATTGCCGTACGTGTTAATGTTTTGAACCTATATTATTGAGCTCATGATTCGAGTTAATAGCATATAGCCATATCATCAACAACCGGATAGTTCCCGCAAAAATGGAACGCCTTGGATGCGACAGCAAATTGATTATATTCGTGCCAATCAACTTTTCACCGGATACCGCCCACAAGGCTATAATCCTCCTCAAGAAGCACCACAATCACCCCATGCACCCACCGTCCAAACCCAACGCCTCTGATCAACTTAAACTTCGCACCGCTGTCACCGAAACAGGAGTTTTGGGGCTGACTGTGCAAAAATTTCTGAATGGTAATGTGTTCGTACTTGCAAGTTTGAATCTTTACTCATTCCGCTCATGAATAGCTCCGAGTACATCGAGGATTTATGACGGAAAACGGGTTGCTGAAGTTAGTCCTGCGTACACGGACACACGAAAGATTCGGGATGCACTGGCAGCCGAAAAACTGCGCGAACATCCGCATGGCATGGATTGGAAAGGTATTTTTTTACACCAAGATTGTGTGCCGACATGTATCTGACTGATTTCAGGTGTGCTGCACCACATAGACAATCACGAGTTGAAATTGCCCAAAGCGGAGCGCTATATCCATACTAGTCTCTCGTAGACAGACACTACAACAATATGTCCTCGTACCTGCGGTTGTTGTAGTCTGTTGAAGACATTGATGCCCGGCCTGTTGCCCGGGCTATGCCGTAATTCTAAAATTCGCCGACTTTTGTTCCACACCTTCAAGCGTGATTTCAGTTGGGAATTTACTGCAGACAGCACCAGAAATATGGACTGAAGTCACTGGTAAGCTGTTGCCTCCAAAAGTAATCCTCGAATGCTCAGTTTGTGAGAAGCCTATAAAATTCAGTGAGTGTTCAGTTTGGATGGTTTACGGGCAGAAATTCATTATGTAAGAACGCAGGACGTTTCAGACAGATTATATAACATACTTTCGCTCTCAAACTTTGCAGAACCTCTCTGAAACGAGCGAGAACGGAGCGCCAGAATCCGTGAGAAAGAATTCAAACTCCGCACATGCCGGCATAGGTCGAGCAACTGTCACACCCCCCGCGGTCACTAACAGACTATATCCATACCGCGGTCACCAAAAATGGTTTCCGACTTGTCGTAACATTGCATCCACAACTTGCGATGCTAATCCATAAAGTTCTACACGGCCGGAGGAGCAACCAGCATCAGCGCCCGAAGCGGGAGCTGGTAAGTCTTTCCATTTCACCGCCTTGACAACATCCCAATCACTTGTGTGGCTTGGTTCAGGCAACGACGTGGTTAGTTCTGAATCTCACGGCTTTGGTTCTGACCAGGAGCAAAACGTCCCTGGTAAGCCTACGTGTTCTTTCTTGACCCTGTTAAAATTTCAACACCGATCTAGACAACAATGAAGATACTCATCTCGCGGACGGGGCATTCTCTTTCCTCGGGCCTTCGTCAGAGCCAGCGTCGCTGCGTGCGTTCATCGATTTGGACAATTCCTTGCACATAATTCAACGAAGAATCTTACATATTCAATTTATAGTGAATGAAGCATCTGCGGTTGACCAGCGCAATATGCAGGTCGAAAATGATTACTATTCCTCGTTGTACAGTGAGTCTATCCGTCAATTTCCTTGTTCTAAGCCTTACTTTCATGCGTGTTAGCGCCGTCACAAAACACCCAGTACATGGATCATACTGCAACTGGAAATAGTAAGTCAGCTTCGTGCACACTGTTATAGATAAACTCTAATGCATAGTCAGTAGCTTTTGCCCACTGGAAAATGTCAGACGATAACTCACGACATATTCCAGCTTCGACGCTCACTTGCACTTCGGTGGATTCAATTATGGCCAATTCGATGATATCATGGCAACTATCAACGGTTATGTGCCCCCAGACTCACAGCAAGAGGGCACCATGAACACAGTCGCTAATGCGTCGAACCAGGAAATTGAATATGGGGCTGATAATCTTTACGCGGTGCGTATTTTGTTCATTCACTGCAAATAAATCTTATGTGGTCCGTGTGTAGGGTGAAAGTCGTACTTGGAGAGCATCACAAGAGCTTCCACCCATTCCGCAACCACGCTCGGATACGCTCGAGCCTTCTGCTGAATTTCCGGGCATTCCAGAAGAATCGGAAACGGCAGATTTTGAGGAGCCTGTCGCGGCGCAGAATATTGACTTGGAACTCGACGAGCGCAACATCCTCACCGGGAAACGCGCTCGTACTAAGTCCGCTCGTGCCAAGGACCTAGAGCGCGCATCAAAGAGGCGCATCTGATTTCTGTAGTAGTCGGAGTTCAACACTCTCGGAGTTATTCTCGAACCCATTCCACAGGAGATTCAACTCTCCCGAGTACGTAAAATCAGCGCAATAACGATTTTTTGGCATGCTGTACATCTAAATAGATCGGAATATTACAGCAGCGAGCTGTAAATATATGGCGATCTCGCGATGGACGCGACACATTGAAACGAAAATGAGGCACGTGACCGTGTCGATCTTAGCCTGCGTTTAATACTGCTCGAAATTCCGACCTTCAATCAGATCAAATAAGAAATTAAAGGTTCAAACCCGAACATATCCTACTGGGACTCCAGATCTAGGCTTCTCAGGATGAGTAGATCGCCATGTACACCGAAAAGAATGATCTTCTTCCTAATTTAGGAGCTGGTTGGAAAACCGAGTGTTTCTCCAGATTCTGATGATGATTCTGCTCAAGAGTTGGAGGGCAGCTGTACTAACTTAACTCAAGTCTGCCCTGTAAGTGCAGGCTTCCCTGAAATATTATTTTGCACGTTACAAGCAAATGATCTGCATCAGCACATTTATCGACAAGTTCAAACTCCGGCAATGGAATACCTTGCTAAAGTATAAATAAGTACTAGCATCAAAAAATCTTGTTTATTGGGCATTGGAGTGCATGAATCAACAATATTAATAACATCCACTGTAATGCCATGTTTATTGGCTGAAGAACAAATCGGCACAACTGCTCGGGCATTTCCGCCAACTGATAGCAGTGATCCCATCTCACCCCGGCCAACTCTGACTGCCGAGAGGATGGTCACACTTCTCACGCGCGACTTCCACTGTCCGTGAACTCAGTTACACTGTTCCGACCACTCGGGTGGGACTCGGCAGCCCACAGTGGGAGTGGCCGAGTCCCACTCACACTCTTTTCGTATATACTCGCCAATGACCAAGTCGACCACAAGAGGAACAAGCACATTGACGTGCGGTACCACCACGTTCGCGACGGCATCAGCAAACAGAAAATCATCCTACCGCGCGTCTCATCTCACGACAACGTCGCCGACTGCCTAACCAAATCTCTTCCCGCCGTCGATTTTCTCCGTCACCGCGCTGCTTTGGGCCTGGAATGAGGGGGTGTGCTGTTGTGCGTGAGGGGGTGTGTGTTGTAGGCGTCCGAGACGAGGGGGTGTGTTGGATATGGCGTCACGGACTTGTAGTTTAGAGTGTGACACGGCGCGACCTATAACAGGTCGTGACCGTGTGACCACGCCTCTCACCGTCTTTCCACATTCTGGGAGCAGTGAGAGGTAAGCCGTTCATCCTTATTATACTACGCGAGGTACTTATACACATGTAGCTAGTACTCACAGTAGTCTCATAGGTGAATACCACCGTCTTTCCACATTCTGGGAGCAGTGACAAGGGGGAATCGGGATTCGAATTTCGGATATAGGGTCGATAAAATTTTTAAGGCCTCGGCCAGACCCCCCCTCCCCCCCTCCCCTCCTACTCGCAGTTACCAAAAGTAACCGAATTCGGGGTTTTTTCCCAGAAATTACGATGGTCAAGGAACTTTGAGCGATGAAGGGTTCATTTATAGCGTGTTTGTTACAACTTTTATTGATATAAACTTGGGGTAAGGTATCACACAGTGGCTGAATAAATTAATCTTCAAAATACCATTAATTTGGCGGTGTTTGCCTTTTTTAGAACACACTCACCAGGATTTCAAGTGGGTGAGTACCTCAAAAATATGTTTACTATCTCATGACTTTGTACCATCGCTGCTACCCCAATTGAGGCCTCCTGGTATGTTTTAACTCTGCCTGGCCCTAATTGTGCAGCAAAAAATACAATTCAAATTTGAATTTTTTCCTTCGGTCGATTTGAGACATCAATGATGGGACCTATTTGGTGGTGTTTAGGCCGAGCGCACCATAGCTTCTTAATTAACTTCGGATTCTCCCTCGCTAGACCCTCGAGATATCTCGGGTCCTAAAGGTTGCCCTTACACCACGCCGGAAACATGTGTGTCCTGCTGCCCTCTCTTGCCCCTTTCCCCCACCTTCTCTCCTCTTTGCCTGGGGGTAAAATGTCTGTGATTTTTCTCTCCTGTTCCATTTCTCACTTTCTTTCACTATCAGAGTTAATCTCTGTGTTTTGGCTGATGAAAATTACGAGGATTTTGCTTAAATCGATCATTTGTGTAAGTCTTTCATGAGGATATGTACAAAAACCATCTTGAACTTCATTTGCAGGCCTATATCATAATGCAAGGCTTCTTTATGTTTGTGAATTAATTGAACTACAGTAACATTTATCTAGGGATCAAACCCCTCCTAACAAGGCTCCGCAACGCGCTCGGATTACTGCTCAACAACAGGAACGAGATAGCCGTACTATGGATAGTCCACACAGACATCGTACTCCCCCAGTCTATCAGCAGCCTCTCCCACAAAACCCACCAGCTGCTGGGCAACAGCCTTTTCCTGATGTTTTTGGAGGTTTCCAGCACCCTAGATTGACCAAGGGCCTTCCGAGATAAGAAATTTCCTTATATAGAAGGGGGGGGAGGATACCCCTCCAGGACATCCTTGTCTTTGGACTTCCTCTCACTGTCACTTCTGGCTTGCATAGCTTCTTGCATAGCTTTGTCGGAAAATCGCAATTTGCCTGATCAGCGACTGACGGCCATATCAGGGCTGGTCAGGTTTTCGGGGTGGGCTGATCAGCACCGCATCAGCTCAGGTTTTTATTGGTTGAACTCCATTCCAAGGTGAAAACTGATATTCTGTACCTTACTACGGCCATGCGTGCGATCCCCAGATTATGGAAACGATCCCTTGTTCCTTGATATTTGGCTGTGCAAGCCATAGGGACACCTGATCTCAATTTATTCTGTACCACATGTAATAACCCAGAATACCGGTACTCTTCTTTGTATTTATTCGTAGTTGCTGCTCGAGAGCATCGTACCATTACTACCCATTCCTACATAACGTCTGGTGCCAACCCACTGTTTCCTTTGCCTGAGGTTTGCAAGAATAACATCTTGGAACCCATACTTCTGCCACACTCGCCCTCCTGTCTAAATACTCTGGATTTAAATAACCAACGGGGAAAAGCCATCATGAACAGCCCCATAATCATCATGAAAATCACGACTCTGAGTCATGATGTTTTGTTATGAATTTCCGGTAAATCATCATGAGGCACTTCTCTCACAAATGCTTGGTTCCCCTCGTCAATATCCGCTTCAAAGAATGTTTCACCATCCTTAACAAAACAGATAGTGTTCTGCTCCATGCGACCAACCAGAAAGACTAAGCTCTCACCCTCACCAAGACGAATAGAGGTGAGAGTGCGGTAGGCAGTGAAACGAGAGCCTGCCTTTCTAGGGGAAAAGCGCTGCTCCAAAGCTGTCCAAAGAGCGCAAGGATCATCCTCATGTTCCTTAACAAGAGGCTTGACATCATCACCGAACATCTGCCACAAGAGACCAGAGCATCTGTCTCTAGCCTCTGCATTAATCTCTGCATCAGAAGCTGCAGGCAGACAATAGCCTTCTGATTCTGTTTCAGCTCTGGCTGCAGTTGGGACTTTGCCTCTTGATCTGGAACTGTTGGATCGTCGACTTGGGCATCACAATGACAGCCAGAAGATCTTGAGCAAGAATCTGGTTACTGGTGCGAAGCTTACTTCAAATCAGAAGCCAGATCCCATCTGTGAGCCCTACCTTGCTGGCAAGCTGAATGGCTCCATTTCCTTCCACTGGACATCGTGCATCTGCACCTCTTGAATTAATACACTCTGATCTGAAGCAGTACAAAGTGTTCACCCGTGAGGGGTGGAGGCATCGTATTGTCTTTGTTGATGATCACACAAGCTTCAAAGTGTGTATGCACATGAAGCGCAAGAGTGGTGCGCTCAATGCATTCAAGGTGTTCAAAGCTTATGCTGAGAATCACTTTGGTTGCAAAATCAAAGAGTTTCAAGAGGATGAAGGTGGGGAGTACATGTCTCTAGAGTTTGAGGTTTTCCTTACCTCTTGTGGCATTGTGCGCCGTCATTCGACAAGGAATAGACCGCAGCAGAACGGAACAGCAGAGCGTGCTAATCGCACGATTGATGAGCACGCTACAGCTATGCTACATGAAGCTAATCTGCCGCCTCCTTTTAAAGCGCTTGCAGTTGCAGCTTATGTTCATGTTAGCAATATGCATCCCTCAGCTCATATCCCTGGAGATACTACTCTGTTTGAGCTGTGGTACAAGCGTAAGCCTGATGTGTCACACCTTAGGGTGTGGGGCTGTCTTGCCTATGTTCATGCGCAGAGAGATAAACGGGACATCCACTTTCAAAAGTGCGTCTTTGTGGGATATCCCACACAACACAAGGGATGGCTCTTCTACAATCCAGAGACACGCAAAATTGTTGTCTCTGAGCGCGCAGTCTTTGATGAGCGCTATTACCCTGGGAACAAACCAACTCTTCTTAAACTCTGTCCTGATAGTCCATCCTCTGAATTTGTTGATCTTCCTCCAGTTGTGCAGGAGTTGCACAATGACGGGGGAGACGATGATGAGGATGATGACTTTGGTGTTTATCATGCACCTCCTGCTCCACCTCCCAATCCCCCAAATCCAGATCCTCCTTCCAATCACACTTCTCGTTCGCCTTCACCCGCTCCACCTTTTCCTGCCAATGACCCTCCTCAGCAGCAATCACCACCTCCTTCTCCTATTGGAATTGCTGCACGTCGGCTTTGTGGAAGGAAGCTGCTCTTGCCGAGATTAATGCTCTGCTTGAGAACTGCACCTGGGAAGTTGTGGATGCACCCCCTGGCGTAAGCCAGTTCGTTCTCAATGGGTCTTTGTTATAAAGCACAAGTCTGATGGCTCCATTGAGCGTTACAAGGCGAGACTCGTTGCAGATGGTCGCACCCAGAAATATGGTGTTGACTACAACGAGATTTTCTCCCCTACTGTAAAACCTGCCACACTCCGTATTGTCCTTGCACTGGCTGCACAGCACGACCTCAAACTTCGTTCCATTGACTTCTCATCTGCCTACCTGAATGGTCACCTGGAGGAGGACGTCTATATGACTCAGCCACCTGGTTTTCCTCAGGGACGGCATGACCAGCTCCTTAAGCTTCATCGCACCATTTATGGTCTGAGGCAAGCTGGACGTGAATGGTACAAGGTCCTGTGTGCAAAGCTGGTTAAGATGGGCTTCACATGTCTCCAGTCTGACCGCTCTTGCTTCATCTTTGCTAGAGGCTTGCTATCTATGTTGATGACAGCACCATCGCTGCTAAAGATGATGCTGAAATTGACAAGGTCATTGAAGAGCTCTCTAAAGAGTTCAAGCTCAAAGATCTTGGTCCCACAGAGTGGTTGTTGGGTATGAAGATCGAGCGTGACCCTCAGACTGGAGCCATTACCCTATCTCAGCGCCAGTATGCTCTGGACATGCTTGAGGACTTCAACATGTCGGACTGTCATCCTGTTTCGACGCCAATGCTCCCTGGTCTAGTTTTGACCAATCTTATCATCAATATCTGATCCTACTGATCCTATGCACCCTCTGATCCTTTATGATCCTCTATCATTGATACCTGATCCTACTGATCCTATGTCCTTTGTTCTCTTTATGGTAATCCCCTTGTTCCCAATTAGGTAGTTCCTTTGTGCCCAATTAGGTCTTCCCTTTATCTACCATATGTAGCATTCCCTTTGTTCCTGTACCTATATATACAGCCTAGCTAGTGCCTTGAGTCCTCAGTTCTCACTGTTGACTTCAGGCGAGTATTTACTTCACATTGCAATCTACTAGAGTTCTCACTGTTGACTTCAGACCTCTGTGCTTGCCTGTTCAACACTTCTCTCACAAATGCTTGGTTCCCCTCGTCAATATCCGCTTCAAAGATGTTGGGAAAATGGCTGAAGCAGGATTCGAACCTGCGACCTTCTCATGTCATGTGAGATGCTCTAACCCGAAGGTATCCAACTGAGCCACCGTGACCTCCCTCCAAGTTGCCATCGTAGAGCGCCACCGCCGCCGTCATTCTCGCCAACACACTCTGCTGTAACACGGACCCTCACGACCACCTTGTCTTCCCCCACCGTGACCTCCCTCCAAGTCGCCATCGTAGAGCGCCACCGCCGCCGTCATTCTCGCCAACACACTCTGCTGTAACACGGACCCTCACGACCACCACGCCTCAGGCTTCCCTACGTCACCGCCCTCTAGGCTCAATCGGAGTCAATCCACACCGTCGTGACTCGTATCCTCTCGTATCGAGCTCGATCTCTCTGCAGTGCGCAAGACTCTCAAAGGAGTAAGGGGTGGCGAAGGATACCCGGGATGAAGTGGTTGGGCAGGCTATCATTGTGAGTGATTCTGCGAGAGTGCATTGCAGCTCATTAATGCGCTCTTTCCCTGTAATTTAGCTCTTTGATGACAACAGAGCATTCAATGATCTTCTAAGTTGCTTCCCTGCTCTACCTCTTTTTCATTCTCCGTAGTGTGTTTCCGAGCCACGCAAGCTGTTTCAGTACGGCTGATCGCGACGGTGCGGAGATTTTGAAGGTCAGAGTATTATTATAGTAGTACTGCAACTGTATTGTCCAGTACTTGAAATATATCCTGTTTTATACCTCTTCCATGGAGTTTCATAAGGAATAAGGTGTCGCGATAGCTGGCTAGCGCTTCGGTGGTACTTCCGGACGAATCATTGCGAAGATCATGACAAAATGTCATGAAAAAACGTTAGGAACGGGCCCACAGTCGTTAGGAATTTCAGGACCCCGGATCGTAACGTTTCATCATGAAATCCGACGAAAGATCATGAAATTCAACACAAATGACGACGAAATACCTAACACAAGGTCCTGAACAACATCATGAATTTCAAAACCTTCCCTTGGCACAGTGGGGAACTCTGGAAGGAGTAGCGTTCCCAAGAAGGCTGGAGTGAGGCAAGGAATAGCGGGTACCACCACCACCTCGACGATCGACTCGCGAACGACGGCCTCCACGGCCCTTCGCCACCGCTGCGGAATACGAGGAGGAGGATGGGGAGGAGGAAGAGCTGGAGTTGTTGAGGGAGAACGATGAGGAGATTGCGCGCACGCCAGAGGATGATGATGGAGAGGAGAGGAAGATGTTAGAGGAGCTGAAACGCGTACCTGTCGGAGAATCCCATCGACGTCGAGTTCCCGAACGATCCCAGGAACTACAGCGAGGCGATGGCGGCACCGGACGCGGCGCAGTGGATGGAGGGAACGCGCGAGGAATTGGAGTCTCTTCGTGAGCAAGGCGTCTTTAAACTCGTTCCTCCGTCTGCCTACCTGCTAACAAAACAATACTCGACCTCCGCCCCGTCTACGCTCGCAAACACGACATGAATGGCAATGTCGTACGACACAAGGTCCGTTATTGCGCGAAAGGCTTCCGACAGGTCCACGGGCGCGATTTCTTCGACACGACATCGCCGACCGCGCGCCTCGAGTTCTTCCGTGCGCTCCTGCACCTCGCGGCCTCGCGCGGCTGGGACTTGCAGCAGATCGACGTGAAGACCGCATTTCTCAACGCCGCCCTGCCGGAGGAGGAACGACAATACGCGTGTCAGCCGAAACATTTCGAGGAGGAGGGGAAGTTGGATTGGCTGTGGGAGTTGTGGAAGGGGATTTATGGCCTGAAACAGGCGGGGGGGTTATGGAACAGGGAGTTGAATGCGGCGATGTTGGGATGGGGTTTCCGCCGCCTGAGCTGCGAATGGTGCGTTTACTTCCGCAGGACCGCCGATGGGAAGATCACGATTGTGGTGATTCACGTCTACGACATGGCGGTCGCTGCCTCTAGCCGGGATGAAGCAAGCCGTTTCAAAGCTCAGCTTCGTTCGCGTTGAACGATATCGGACCTGGGCGACATAAATTACTGTCTTGGGATCAGAATCGTCCGTGACCCAGAACGCCGTACCGTCGCCTTGTCCCAAACCGCTCTCATTGACCGTGTCATCGCCCAATTCCGCCAGACCGACGCTTATCCTGTCGCCACTCCGATGGAGCCGAAACTCCGCCTCGTTCGCCCCGACACCATTCAACGCCCTCGCCTGAAGATGCCGAACGCCTCGCCCAAATCCCTTACAGAGCACTCGTCGGAAGCCTCACGTACATCGCAATCGGTACTCGCCCCGACATATCGTTCGCGGTATCCACCCTGGCTAGCTTCCTGGATTGCTACGACACCTTCCTTTGGCAATGCGCCATCCGCGTTGTACGATACCTGAAAGGGGCCCGCAATCTTTCTCTGGTTCTTGGCGGCAAGGAAACTTCACCGAAGGGCTTCAGCGACTCGGATTGGGCTAACGATACGGAGAAGCGGAAATCTGTGATGGGCTACACGTTCTCCTTCGGGTCTGGTGCTGTGACTTGGGCGTCGAGGAAGCAGAAAGTCGTCGCCGCTTCATCGACGGAGGCCGAGTACATCGCCGCATCTGAGGCAGCGCGGGAGGCGTATTGGTTGCGTTCGCTGGCGCGGGGCTTGGAACTTTCACTGGCGGGACCTACTCCGATATTTTGCGACAACGACGCGGCAAGAGTAATGGCACACGATCAAGTTTTTCATAACCGTAATAAACACATCGATACTCGGTACCACCACGTTCGCGACGGTGTCGAGAAGAACAAGATCGTCCTGCCCCGCGTCCGCTCTGTCGACAACGTCGCCGACTGTCTCACAAAGTCTTTGCCCACCGCCGACTTCCTGCGCCATCGGACGAACCTGGGGTTGGAGCGGATGGATTGAGGGGGTGTTGTGTTGTGGACGCGTGGACGCGGAGATGCGCGAATGTGTGCACGCGTGAGTGTTTCAAACACAATGAATGCATTTGTGTTTGCCTCTGGATTCCAAGTGAATTCCGCACAATTTTGACCAAAACAAATTGTGAGTCCTAGTTTCAAAGATGTAAAATGCAATGCCTACATAGTTTCAATCCAAAATACCACATATTTCTCGCAGAATAATCGAGTTTCCGGTTATTTTTGGGAATGATGAGTATATTTCTCTTATCTTTGATCCCCCAGCTTTAGTCGACGAGCAAAAAGCGCCGCAACTTGTCGCTTCGACGAGTGGAGACGACGACGTACCACTACGTCTGCGGCTGGTGGGAGTCACAGGCGGCGTTCCAGCGGAAGATGCTCGTGGAAGGGTTAGGTACTGCATTGCTGCCACTTATCTTTGTTCCCCCTTGGCTCAAGGCAATAAAAGCAAAACAAAAGAACAACACCGAAGGACTCCAAAGTCATGCGTTGAGGGTAGGGCACAAACCAAAATTCGCGTGTAGAGAAGTGCCCGCCCTTTCATCGAGTGACCTTGAAGTCGCATCTGAAACCATTTCCAACATTTCTGTCTCCCCAAAGTATCAATAATAACAGTTTGAATTTTCAACACCTCAAATTTTTTTCAAGTCCAAACAAATTGTGGGAAAACTGTCGACCTATGAGCTCCTTCCTAATCTGTAATTATAATGACAGCTCATGAGGTTTGATTGATTTTGAAGGTGATGGGAAAAAACGCGTATAAACGTTCAATTGGAGCACCTACCATAACCCTCGGGCCGGCCCTTCGCGCTTGGCCGCCTTTCGCTCGCGTCCGCCGCCATTCACAGGACTATGCCTCTGGAGGGTAATGGCTGTCACCCTGGCCTCCACAAGCCCTCTCAACAGCACTTGGGCAATGCGGGGCGGCGCGCAGGCACCGAATACAGCTAAATACAGGTCATAACTTACACACGACATAATCACCCAATTACAAGCATATGGATGTACTAGAGAGCTGACTAAGACTTTAATTGTATGTTGAATGACTTTGCAGCCTCCCAGAGGCAAAAGAACGCGGAAGCAAAGGTTAGTAGGTACCTCAATTGAAGTAGAAACGAGCTGCAAGTTATAGCGTCTGTCTATGGTGCGCTCGGCCTAAACACCACCAAATAGGTCCCATCATTGATGGGATCATTGATGTCTCAAATCGACCGAAGGAAAAAATTTAAATTTAAATTGTATTTTTTGCTGCACAATTGGGGCCAGGCAGAGTTAAAACATACCAGGAAACCTCAATTGGTGTAGCAGCGAGGTCACAGAGGTCTCTGAGAGCATATAAAATGAGGGAGTAGATCAGTGGTGACCTAAATTAGGCATGTTCCGTAAGCTCACATGACTGATTGATTGATTGCATCACTGATGTCTCAAATCGGCCCCGCGGAAAAAGTATTTATTGTGAGTTTTGAGCGGATGAAGAATCCCTCTTGAGGGATTGTACTACTATCTAATCGGAGTGTTTTGGCCAGAGGATCAGTCGTGGGAAGGTTTTGATCAGGTGAAATAAATTTCGTTCTTGTTTGGTGGTGTTTAGGCCGAGCGCACCATAGAGAGACTACAATTGAACTGTCTCGGTAACCCAGACGTTCTGAGAGCACAGCGGACCTGCGGTCCGCAATTGATCCGTACCACGCGAGTTCGGGTAAATTTGATGTGCGGAAGTGCTCTCAGAACGTCTGGGGCATTTGGTGCCACAACACGCACATGCTGTCACACCCATTTTTCTACCTCTTCCCCGCCGATTTTGGATCCAAAATTTTCTGAGAACACAGAAGGGCATCCATTCTTTGATATTCACAATTTATTTCATTCATTTTGGTGCATTATGTGGTTGTTCTGGACCACTCAAAACCGGCACTTTTGTGTGCAGCGCGTGGTACGGATCAATTGCGGACCGCAGGTCCGCTGTGCTCTCAGAACGTCTGGGTTACCGAGACAGACAATTGAAGTGGCCCAGATGTTCCTACGCTTTTTTCCCATCGCCTTCAAAATCAATCAAACGTCAAAACTGTCATTTGAATACCAGATTAGGAAACATATCCGGCTCTGTAAACTATGCCTACAAGGACTGCGTAGGAACGTCTGGGTTTCCGAGACTACCCTTCACCACTGGCCCTTGATCGACCGTTCAGCTCAACGGCGAACAGCTGGAACTCCGAGCTGCCCAGAGCCTGATGAGCAATCAGCTCGAATTCAACTCAGCTGACTGACGGCAGCACTAACTGTATGCTAATTTAGATTGGGATCAACAACCTCACTGCATTCAATGAGATTCAATGGCGACACTTGATCGCAACGTAAGACACAGTCATGGAAGAACTTGAAAAATCCGGAAACCTGTATGATACATGCAATTAGCCAATATGGCTTCCAAGAAGCTCTAGCTACTCACATCAACGGACTGAATGACGATGCAGTTCTTTTTTCCGGGACCCCAACCAGTCTCACCGCAAACTTGGTGATTCCAGACATCCACAACAGTCTCACCGAGGGCGTGAGTGCCGATGAGCTCAATGTCCACCCGGTAACGCGTTCCTTTGAACAACTCGGGTACCGCGATGTACGCGACTGTCATTGCATCGTGCAATGGTGGTCCATCGTGGAAGCCGAAGGGGGCCTTGTATGAATCGGCAAAGAAATCTATTAGTGTAGACAGCGTGTGTCGCAGATTGGTGGTTGGCGCCGGGAATGGAGCATTCGCATCCTCCAAAGTAGTGGTGGGGGATAGCAAGTAAGCGTGCATCTGCCGTGTGACAATTGCAGAATGGGTTACGTTGATTGGAATCATAATTTTCTTTACAGGAGCATCTAGTACCATCTGAGCGGCATGAGCTGACGAAAAGTCACCATAAGATGCGTCCACAACATGCGAAAACCTACGATCGCACCAGATGTTGTATTCTGAACCACCGCTGTCAGCAAGAAACAGCAAGTATGAGTGTAAGACTACGAGCCTGCAACCGGGGACCTATTTCCAAGGCCAACTCCGCCACCCATGACTGATACAAGCAAAGAAATAAAAAAAATCACCCCGTCTGAAGCTCTAAAACTCACACACAATCTCTTCAACGGCCTCCAACAGGTCCGGGTATGCTGCAGTGAATAGTGCCACATTGGTCATGGGTCCACACGAGACAATGGTGGTTTGGTGACCGCTCCCTCTATTCCAAGTTTGCCTTACAGCATGCGCCAGACCGTCCAGGGCCCTTATATACTCACCATCTGCATCTTTTGCAAACCAGCGTATGACGTCGGAGCTATCGAAGTCAGGAAGACCCTCGACACCACCAAGCCCATCAGCACCCAAGGACTTCAGGTGCTTTGTTGGGCGAAGAAGCGGTTTAGGTGCTCCTGGATAGACGCGAATATCAGGTTTATCAGCAGATGGTGCTGATGCGCTGAAGACGTGCAGACAACGTGCCGCATTGTGCATCGTGCACTCGCTGGGTGCATTTCCATGTACGGTGGAGATACCGAGAAGAACAACGTTCGGAGAATGAAGAGCTAACAAGATTGCTATGGCATCATCATGACCCTTGTAAAATTGTTTCAGGACGTGCCACGGCAATGGTGGGCGAGATCCAGAGATCTGCGGCCTCTTGTGCCACGGTGTATAGAGCTAGGGGAACATGCACGAACCGGATCAACGTCGAGCCACACATGCTTCATTGTTACTCTAGATCGCAAGGATTAATAAGCGATTGTGTGAGTTGTCGTGCAAACTCGTAGGGCTAAAAGTGAAGCACTGAGTGAGTCACCGAGTGAGGCCGTTGAGGGGTGGGAAAAATCATACGCATCCATCGAGTCACGTGTACGTGACGTCCTAAATACATACTTAGAACATTTATTTTCGGCTTATGTACTATGTCTGTGGTTACGGAGAATTAATCAAGTTTTCAAGCTGCAGAAAAAGAGAAAAAAAGAGGGAGAAAGAGGAGAGATTATTAGATACCTCTGCATGAATGTCCTCAAATCTCAGAGCTTCAACTTTGCTGCAGCGAGCACAATCTACAATTCAGTGTCTTGATTTCATCTTGATTCTTTTGCCATATCGAGTAAACATCAGGGAATCCAAGACTATGTCTATTCGGGTTTGCGTCCCAAAGCGACATAGGACACAGCCAATGGAATTCAAGATTCGTAATCTTCCGTAACACGGCGCCTCGGCTTTGGGCGCTAAACGAGCGCTTAATATGTGGCTCTGGCCTTTTCTCAGCCGTTTCGGACCAACTCAGAGTCTTTCCTCGGTCCTCTTCCCAGCTCTTACAAGAAAGAGAACTGTGGCATTCCTGTGATATCCAATCTGAATGCTGCTCCTTGATATACTGTTTTTTTCGGCGCTGCGCGGCCAATTCAATGCCTAAAATTTGCGTCCCGACATCTATCTATTCAAAAATGTGCGGGCAACCATTTAAAAGGTTCTTATTTTACTAGTTTCCGGTCAACTTGAGTTGGAAATCACGGCAATTCAACTGATTACTTGCAACAGTTGCAGATTCTTCAACTTTAGGCGCACCAAATTGATTTCACTACTTGACAAACAAGGCAGAGATATTCAATGTGAGTATTTGATTCCATTCAAATAATTTTTGAGATCGAAACGGTTTGCAGTCAATCGTGCAGTGCATTCAATTGACATGCAATCTTCAAGTTGGAGGCTCGGAGTTAGGTTTAACTTTTCAACTTCCAACTTAAACATCTCTTTTTGTGTCCATATTTCCTCGCAATTTAGTACGGGTATGTATTGACTATAGTGGCAGGATCTCTTGGATCTTTAATTGAAGCGCACGACAGAAGCTACGACGTTCTAAGGAAACGACCTAAAACGGTTGGGTTGCGCGGTAAATGCCGAGTTTGACAGGAGGGATCAGCCGGAAGCATCAGGATCACCTAGGATCATTTGGCTATGTCTAGCCGAGACATAGCCAACCACAGGCACGGTTAATGAGCCTTATTTTCTGTGGTTTTGAAACCCCCCTTGGCCTCCCCCACCTCTGACATCCCAAAAAGGCAGTTGCTTACAAACGCGATAAGATAACTTCGGGCCCAGAGAGCGATTATACTACATTGTACGCGTATTTCAGGTAGATATGAATGGAAATAAAGGTTGACTTCCCATAGTACTATTTATTTCCTATTGTTTTTTGAAGGGGTGCCAATGATGCCAACTACAAGCTCTGATGGTGTCAAAATATTATCCGGTCGTTTCCAGCATCCTTTTTTTATGAGTAGACATGAATAGTTTAATTCAGAACTCTCTCACAGGCTGAAAACTCTTAGGTAGGCCTGAAGGAGCCTCTTCCGTCTCCTCTGCGTGTCTCGACGCGTTTGCGACGCGTCAATACGTGTTTTTTGGTGGCAGCCATCAAACGGACCATTTGCTTACCCGGCATCACCACGACTCATGGGTTCCGAAGGTTGCCGACAAATGGCCGGGAATAACCGAGCACCCGAGATCGGCAGGAGGTCCACACTTCCCGGATTCATCTATTCAGTTGATGAGCAGGCGCATTAAATCTGAACAGGGGGTAGGGACCCCCAGGGACCCCCTGTTCAGATTTACCATCTAACAAGCTTTAGTACGGGTTAAAAACAGCGGAAATGAGATCTGAGCCCGATGGGGTCCCTCGGCATCTCTTCCGAAAAAGCACGGATATTCGAAAAAAAGTATTTAGTACTACACCTACGAGAGACTAGTGGGTAGTCATGGTCCATCAATCCAGTTTCCGCCACCCCTTGAGCCCCACCGGAGCGAAGCTTTGCTACTTAAGGTACAACTACGGCAAAAGCGTGGTGAAACAGCCTACAGGGTGTGGTTCGCACGTGGGATGCCACGTTCAACTCTGCACTCCCTCTGAGCTACTTAGCTTTTAAGATGTTCTTTCGTCTCCGTGCCCTCTATCACGATATACGACATATCATGAACCTCAACTCGCTACCTCCTCCCTCCCCAATGTCCCCTACCATGGCCGCTACTTTCTTTCCGATTACTGACGAAAATCGCCACCAACCTCTTAAGCTGTCGGCTGCTCTCAGCCACATCCCCTTCGCTGTCTATACTTCTCTCGTCTTGCAGGCACAGATGGTCGCAAGCGGTGACGCATGTGAGAATTTGCGCATCACCCAGGTTCAGTACTTCCAGCGCGATGTCGCACCTTTGCACGAATACATCGTATACTCTTTCGAGGACACCAGAAAATCTGGTGTGACCAATTACATGCTGGTAGAGCGATGGGGCACCGACTTTCAGCCGCCAGACAAAACCAAGGAAAAGATCACGTTGCACACGATAGAGGCTCCTGCCGACGGCACCTCCATCGCTGAACCGATCACCACGTTAGGAATTCGTATGCTTACCGCGCAACCTCGCTTACCACTTGCTTAGTAGCCCAACAAACGAAGGTCGTACCCCCCTTATGGCCGTCGCTGCTCGTCACTCGATGGAGGCTTCCAAAAAGCGCACCACGTCCGTTGCCGACGACCGTATCATCATATCGTTACGACGCGACCCTCTCCATATCAATAAAATCGAACCGGGCACCTCGACCTTACTAGCCACCATCACAGCTCCAGAACAAAGCCAAATTTCAGTCGCACATGTACTGTCTCTCGCGTCTTTTGTGTCCAAACACAGGCCAAACTATGACCTGCTGGAGTCAAATTGCTACTATTACGGCCGGGCCATTTTTGATGTCACAAGGACCATCATGGGGTGCGAAGAATCGGACGTGGTCACCGCTCCGAGTTTTCGATTCATGAGGTCGGACGCACTCCAGTGGCAGCTGACTCACAAGGTAAAGGGTCTCATGGCAGAGAAAGCCAAAAGAGTGTTCAGTGCTGAGGGGGTGAAGCAGCGTTTCGAAGCCGCCTTCTCAGAATTTGTCGAGAACGTGCGGCAACAGCAAGAGGTGTCCAGGCATTTTTCTCCTTCGTAGATGTCGTTAACACAGTCCGCAGGTGAATAACTGGCCTTTGGTGGAGCAAACGCTTGCTCGGCGGCACGCCGAAGCGGCGCTTACATCCTCCGAAGCGGCGCTGGCAACCTCCGAAGCGGCGCTTGCAACCTCCGAAGCTGCGCTTGAAACTTCTGAGGCGGCACGTGAACTTGCCGAAGGTGAGGTTGCACGCCTGAAAAAACTTCTTGCGCAGGTCGAAGCTCCTGCGGCCACTTCGCAGCGGTCCTCATCATGTATCTAGACTGTAATTTCCCACAGATGCCATTGATTCGCATGACATAACTTTTTTTTGGCTTGTTCCTCCACACAATTTATATTCTGTTAGACAACGGAATCGAGGTAGATAAATCCTCCCAAGTCGGCTGCGAAAAAAATAGCCAAGAGGCCTCAGATCTGACCCACTACCAACAGCACGTGCATCAGAAGGCGGCCCAAATATTATTATTTGCTTGGCTATTGATCTGAGTCTTGAACGCCTCGAGAAAGCGCAAATTTGTGTGATAAATTTGCGGACTAAGGGCTATTGACCTCCGGGGGGCTCTTCCCCAAAAATCTGCCTCAGACGCCTCTCGCAAATACCTGTTTCACGGGTTGATGTTCCGATCAACTGGGTGTTATCTGCCAGTGGCAGTGCTGGCAGATAACATTCTTGCAATTTCCTGCCTCTCTCGATGTCGGTGAGTCTCAAGATTGCTCTAGTGTGCAGAGGAGAGATAACTGAATGCTTCTGACTTGTTATTTCGAGAATCTGAACTGGCAAAGTCGAGTACCGCCGTTATCTGGCAGATAACAGCGTGATGGCCAGATAACAGTCACAGTGTGACATAAGTCACTACGCACTCTTGTCGTCTCCCTCCTCCGTCTCTCTGTGTTTCTGGCCCGACGACGAACGGCGAAATGCCCTTGAACATTCAACAGTCGCTCCCTACACAGAAGTATGCCTCAAGCTGTGTCTAAACTGTATGAAAATTCGGCAATCCCTTGGTACACTTCTGGCGAGTGGCGACGATCTTGGGCTATTTACCGGCTCAAAAACGCGTTTTTCAATGCCGTCTGAACACGCTTACATCACCCCGGGACGTGTCTTGGCTAATCAATGCTTTATATTACCGCTCTTCAATCAAAATATCCCTTCAAATGCATTCAATTCAGTACATCAAATGCAGAACGGCTCCAATCAGAGAGCTATCACATTGGTCTATGGTGCACGTCACTTAGCCACCACCTCTTTTGCACTAGTGCCAAATCGGCCGGAGACCGAAATTTTTCCAAAATACCCTATTTTAGCCTGAATTTCGACTCAATATGAGTGCTTTTGGAGGGACTTTTGACCCACCTACACCCTAATTTTGGGTGTATTGAACACTTACGGATGGAGAGTCGTCGATGTCACTGCCTTTTGGAGGGCGAAACCCGAATTTGGCCTGTACTGCCAAATTGGGTCGGGTGAAAATTTATAACTCCTTCAATTATTTAAATTTCGAAAATTCCTCTTGACAAATTGTTCCTCTGTTGAAAAGGAGTCGTTTGGCAAGAGGAAATAAAATTAGGATAAAAACTGCAGTCACAGTTAGCGTTGTTACAGAGAGGTGGTGACTAAGTGACGTGCACCATAGTGGAGGTGCGTACCCTGTCAATTGTATATCGGGTGTATTTTGACCAAATGGGATGTCAGCAAAGTAAGCTAAATGCACATCAATTCAAGTCTCGTCAAACCAGGTGTTGGTGTGCGCGAACTGTCCTCCAAGATGGAAGCTGGGTCATCTTATTCAGAGCGGATTCCATTACCACGAGCAACAACCACAGTGAGGAGTTTTTCCTACCACATTTCACCCAGTTATTCTACAAGCAGCCAGTAGCTAGCCGCAATGTGCACTTCAACGCAGTTTCAATCAATACAATTACTTGTTCTACACAACCAGTCAATATTGATATCTGAGATGAAGCGAAGCTCGCGCCTCCTCGCGCACTCTCAATTTGATGTGGATTTACAATCAATTCATCCTTTTTGAGTCTTTCCTGAGCAGCGACAAGCTTCCTTGGAACTCCCGTATCTTCTCTCTTTCTTCCTCTTTTCCCCTTTCTTTTTCGCAATTTTCCGGCACGGGACCCAGTACATTGAATAAAAAACCGTCCTCACCTACGGGAGCTCTTCGGGTGCGCGCTTGAGCCTGCTTGAGCCCAATTTGGCTGAAGCGAGATCGTCGGAGATCAACCATCTCACTACAGCTCACTACGGACTCGCGAAGAGCCACCAAAAAAGCCACCATATGCCGTAGCCGCTCCACAGCGCATGCCGTGAGAGCCACCGGGTGCGAAAAGTCTCTAATAATATGATTTGTAGGCCAGAAATTCACAAGAAGAAAATTTGAATGGAGTACATAGTAATTGCAAAGCCTTATATAACATTTCTGTATCGCGCGTACCTTGGACCCTGAGTGCGCCAATGCACTATCCCGACGCGCCACCTTTGCGTCATATTTCCACCTCTGTGGGGCGTTTCGCGTCTTGCGTAGCGGTCAATCGGTGACGTCGACGCCAAGCGAGGTCAAGACAAAGCGCAGGAGAACCAATTCACGCGAAGGACGCGCTAGCCAGTGAGCGGGAGGAGGACTGTGGTGGACGCGTGAGTCACTTAGTGACCTGTCAGAATTGTCACAACGTCTGTTTTGGGAGCCGAGCCAAGGCAAGCTGGCATCACCTCGAGCTGCCGTTTTTGGTAACAGGTCGAGGGGTGAGTTGAGCTCCACGGTGGAGCTCAACGGTGGAGCTCAACTCACCTCGGAGCTAACTCCAGCATCCGGCAACACTACTTGGAAGTGAGCGCCGTGTGTAACTTGCCGTAACACACCGGCGAAGTGAGCGTGGGACGGTTTTACTGCGATATGAGGAGACCGGCTTCAGCCGGCTTCCCACAGACAGACAGGGCGTGGGTTTGGGGTTCATCCAGGTTCATCCTTCATCCGGGAGTTGCTTAGTAACTGTAGAAGTGAGCGCCGCGTGTAACCTCGCGTAACACACCGGGCGAAGTGGACTGCGGTTCTACGGCAACTGCGTAATTTAAATTACGATATTTAGACCGGCTTACATACGGACAAGGGCGTGGGTTTGGGGTTGTTAACGTTCATCCTTCATCCGGGAGTTGGTATGTATATTTATCCATAGAAGGAAACGGCGCCCTCGGTTCTCAGTCACAGTGACGGCAAAAATGCTTCATCCAGCTCGAATAATTATATTAGCTCTGCCCGTCATTAGAGACTTTGCGGTGAGCCACCAGACGACCTGGTGGCTTCTGTTACGTAATCGCTGTTGATGCTATCAAAACAACTTGGATCAGACGCTCAGCGAGTCGTGAGAAAAATTAGCCACCGGTGGCTACCGCAAAGCCTCTATTGGCCCCTGCTGAATAGCTGCATATTTAACTTAAGTACAAATACCCGAAACTGCGAAGAAGGCCAATACTATGCAGCTTCGGCTCCACCACCTGCCGAGTCTGCTACATATTCGTCGCTTTCAACGCCGCAAGGGAGCATCTCGGGCTTCTCGGGGAGCGCATGAGAGCTGCGAGGGTTGTCGCTTTGACTTTCAGCATGCTCGAATGCATATTTGAACCAGCTTGCATCTATGTACCTCAAGGCCTCAATTGCAACTCAATTGGCAAGAGTGTGGAGTGAAGCCGCTCAACGCCGTTGACAGAATTGTCAACAACTGACAATACAAATTGAAGAGGAAGGAAGAAAGATCAAAACCCTTCTTCTGTGTACCGAGACAGGCAGGTCGTATGGAGCCGTCAGAAGTTTGTTTGGTCATCTTCGCTGCCACGGAACTTCCCGACTGAAGAAGGGACCGGAAGGCTTCGTCTGCGAACAATCTGCGAACGCTTGCCACCTTGCTCGCCACTTGGCTGTTGGGCACAATGACTGCCTTCGAAACCGTATCAACCAAGTTGGGTGTGTTTTGTGCTCTTGTCACCATAACGAGAATCAAGTCGGTGAGTGTTTCCTCGAGCGCTCAGGATGCGATGAGGAGTTTCTTGAGGGAAACCTTGTGCTACCTGGAGAGCGAAGATACGACATACCAGCGGAGGAGGAAGCCCCACCTCCATATAGAAAGCCAGACTCCCTACCTCCCTACATTGGTGCGCGACATGCGGAGTCTCATTGAATTGCCAAATATCTTGATAATGGAACGCCAGAGGTGGCAGCACCCATACATCCCGATATTTGTTCATCATCAGGCACATCCACTGAGCCAACGCAGCAACGTGACTGGGAAGCTGGGAGCGAGTATGAGCTTCAACTTGAAATCATCCCTTCCTTATGTATCCACAGGACATCCCCTCCCGTGCATCAAGCAGATGTTACTGCTCCGGCATCTTGTGCGCTGCCGGGAACAATCACAAGGTCTAGTTCACACACAAACGGACCGGTTCCAGCAGTCAGCTTGAAGCGTTTGGTTGGTACGTTATTGCAACTCAATTGGCCCAGGCAAGAGTGTGGAGTGAAGCCGCTCAACGCCGTTATGTAATCAAATTCAAATGTAATCTATTACAGTGCAACTAGGCACTTGTCTTACACCGGCCGGTACGGCCGGGAAAAAAATTGTGATTTTTTTGACGATTTTCGGCGAACTCAGCGCCTCAAAATACAACGATTTACGCCTTCAGACCAAATATTCCCACGGTGTTTCACTTTCTCGGGCCCAGCTGGCCGAGAAATTGCACCCGTTCCCTTCGGATCTGTCATCTTGCTCTTCTCTTCTCATAATGCACTTCTGTGGCCTGTTTCCGACGTCTTTTCCTGCACGGTCCACCGCCAGCACAAAATCGAGCTCAATCCACCATGAGAACTGATGCGATGTCCGCTTATGGAGGAGAGCCAAACATCAACAAATTGATCTGACCCCCGCTGACCCGGGGTCAAGATCAGGTCAACTAGAGCCTGGTTGACCGTTGACTCTTGACCCAAGGTCAAGACCCGGGTCAATCGCAACACTGCATCCGAGGCGTTTTCTTGCGTGTCTGAATGATGCCGGTGGCTGCCGAACGACTTTCCCACGCATGTTTCACTTTTTCGACCCTCTAAAAACCAAACCTTGGCTGATTGCTTAGCTATTGAATCAGAGGATGCTCAGAGCATACTAGAGTTGTTTTCCACTGTTCCCAAGTCTCTCCAATCACATTGTAAAATGTAAATGAGAAAGTTTTCTGAGGGCCGGTGTTACCTGTCACCGGCATTCAAGAAGTCACCAGTTGCACTGTATACAAATCAGAGTGTGCCGTAATCGTCTTTGTCTTTTGTCTCAAGACAAACCGGCTTCGGTTAACGGTTATCCCGGCATCCGGTTGCTGTTTCCGTCTTCCGTCTTTCATCCTCTTCCGTCCTTCTGTGTGCTTGCTGCTCTGTTTTGCTCCAATTCGGTGTTGTTGCTGCTCAAGCTCAGGTGCTCAAGTCCTGACTCCTGAAGCTAGCTTGAAGCATTCGCCAGGAAACGGGCAATGCCTGGCATCGATCAGTATTTGCGCTGTTCTGACTTCGAGTTTTCCAAGTGCAAGTGTCTGGTGCTGTTGCACGTGATCACCTCTCGATCTTGATTCATCGGTCTATCAGTTCGGGCGGGCCTGGCTTGCGCAGTGGAAATTAGTATCCCCCTACGAGCATCAGCCAGAAATGCTCTATTTCGTACCCCAAGAGTGTCATCATGTACAGACTGCTCGCCTTTCTCACCGATAATACTTTGATAATACTTACTGGATTTTTTTTCAATGGCCTCCAGTTACATTAGAGACTTTGCGGTAGCCACCGGTGGCTTTAGGTGACCAGTTATTCTCGAGACCGAATGACAGCGTGTGGCTGTATTAGCCACCACTTGTACGTCCTATTGAGGGGATTCCATGGTGGCTACCTTGAATCGTAGACTCAAAAAACCATTGCACACGAGGAGCCACCGAAAGCCACCGGTGGCTACCGCAAAGTCTCTATTCAAATGAGTTTGGATCTTGATATGGTTGTCCTGCTTCTCACTCTCCACAAATCTCAAAACTTACCTACGAGTACACTTATTGCTGGCTCTTCTTGTCATGTTTCAAGCCCAGGAGCGAGAAAACTTGAAATTGGCTTATCCTATGGGTGTCATCATGAATGTCCACTGTATGTCTCTGACCATGCATGCATGGAACCTCTTCTGTTCATTCTCTGAGCTGTATGTGTGTTGTTCAAAGTTCTCTCTGTGTTCACTTTCAAGTGATCAAAAATCGAAACTCCCCATCCTGCACCTCCTTGGCAATTCCTACGAGAGTCATTTTCTCTTTGCTCGCTGCTCTCACTGATTGTCCTACTGGATTCATCAGAGGAGAAGGGGCTCAAAATAAGGATTGGGACTGAGATCTTGGATACAAGGACACGAGGAACCAACCGCAGGTTGGTGACGAGTGTCCATGGAACCTGGAATGCAAGCTTTTGTTTCAGCCGTGGTCAAAAGCGGCCCTTCAGCTACGACCCAGACGAGGCAAGAACACATATTTAATGGATCCTGAATTTGCTTGAGCTCTGAATCTGGGCAATGTATACTTCAATTATATTTATTCCTTCGTAGCGGAGCACGAGTTCCTGCTAGTAGTTTATAATTCCCACTTAGTCTATGTGTAGTACTGTCAACCACCATCATCTCAAAATAGTCTTGCTACTTCTCGCTCAAGGGGTATTCAATCTTAAAATTTTCTATACAACGTCGGAAAAGTGATTTAAGACCCTTCTGACCCCTCCCTGGCTACGTAATGCTGATGTAAACCTGCCTAATACAGTAATTTATTGACAGTTTTCTCACGATCCGAGGATACTTTTGCTCGAAAGTACCTGGTTTGGGAATATTTTGCCGCAAAAAACCGTAGCAAAATGATCCCTTGGTTTCTTGCGTCTTTCTGGCAGAAGATTCCCTGCATCTGGCTTGGGTCGGGGAACTCGGCGGACGGTTGGTATTATGTAATATATCACATTTTTTTCCTCTTTTTTTTTCCTTGACCCTCCCAAACGTGTTTTTGAAGCCTTCTGCAACTTTGTCCAAAAAGTGAAATAAGAGGTCCGGGACCCACCCTCCCTGTCAAGGCGGTGTCTCGGCTTTTGCCGGTGAACACCCCTTGTTCTCGCTCCTGGGCTCTGTGTGCTCAAGAGACCTCCCATAACTTACCTTTGGACAACATATCGAGCTCTCGCTCACTCTTTTCGTGCGAATTCCCGTCGTCGTCGTCAGATCAAATCTGGTGGTGGTCTGTTTTCTCTGTGTGCTGCTTTCAGTGCCTTCTCCTGCCCACCTCTCTCGGCCTCTGCACTCTACCTCACAGCCGGTCCCTGAACATGTCTGCTTCAACAGCTCCCAACGAGCTCCTAACGCGGGAAAGAGGGGAGGACGGGGCTTGAGTGTCGCTCGGCCCCGAAATTGATGAGTCACCCATGGCAACCTCGGGCGACGACAATGGGGCCTCCGCCGCCCTCCGCTCACTGCGAGGCCCTTCCACCAACAGGCAGACGCGGCCTCGTTAGCCCACAGGTCGACGGTCGAGGACTCCGCCCTCGCTAACCATGTTCCCGAGTCTCAGGCTGTTATGTGGAGTCACATTACAGTCCTCTTCTCGAAAATAGCTTCTCTGCACATTACTCAAGCAAGGCCTCTACGGCGCGCAATACTGTGTACTCGGTATTGGGGATTGAAGCCTACATTGAAGCTCTGCCACCAAAAGAGGGTCGTCTTTTGTCATGGCCTGTGTTGATCCACATCTGGTGAGTGCTGTGGACATTATCATTGATGTAGATGATGCAGCACTTGGGATGTCGGAGAAGGCACAGCGGTCATTCTTGAGACGTCTGCTTGTGGTTGGCCGGTACTCAATGTGTGCGCCGTTGTAAGTAGTATATGGACTTGACCATCGACGCCCAGACTCAGAATCTGCGGCTGCGTTGATAGACCCGGTATTGGGCCAGGGCTGAATTTATTCATTTTCAGTTCAAGTGCTATTGTATTAAAAGAGTAATACATTAAATACCACGGGAATACGCTCGTATGAGGACTGGCGTTTGCCTGAGCGGCCAGTTAAAGGATTATACACTAGTGGGAGGTCTGGCACTGTCTACGACTGCGCTGGTATAGCGTGGAAGTTATAATATTCCAGAACAGACCTATCACGATAGGTCTCTAACCATCCGGAATAGGATTGGGAGTCGCCCTGTGTTCCGACCAAAGGCACAATGAGTGGGATATAACTTGGGACTTATAAAAACCTGCCGAAAGGCCAGAAGGAGTGTTTCCTGGAGGCAAGAGGCTTTCACGAATAATTCTATAAACCAATTGCGAGGGTTTGCGGAAGTAGAATATTCCTACAAAGGAACTACACGTCATGCCGAGTTGGCTGCCGCCGTATTACGATCACGGAGCTAGGTCCGAAGAGGGACAATGATACCAAGGGTATTAGTATTACTGCCAAGCTGGGCAATATTGATTGGGCCGCTGCGGCCCACTGTCATAACATAATGATCGGGATAAGGACTTGGATTGAATGAACCTTTGATCTATTTCCTGTTCTGGCCACTAAGGATAGGGCGAGGGCATAGCGGGCCCTAGTTTCTCTCACAATCTACAGTGTAGTATGGCTCAATGGGGAAGGAGTGTTCCTTGGTGATTATTTTCTTTTCACCACACCTCTTCACCGGAGGCTTGTCACCCACAAAAAAGAGCCAAGTATCGTTTGAGGCTAAGTTTTGTGTCAATACGCGACAAATCAAGGAATCACTGACTTTCTTCTCCGTGATCCTACTTCAATGGGGGCACTTTTCGTCTCAAAACAAATTCCGGCATAAAGGCCTTGATCTTAGGTATGTTTCGGTGAGAGGATCCTAAACTTGAAAACAGCACCGGGCCATCAGAATTGATGGATCACATGCTTTTTCATGTGACTTTGACACCAAACCACGGGACCATTTCCATGGGGCTCGTTAATGGTGTTTGTGGTGATGGCATACACCCTATATGGTGTATGCCGTCCGAAAAGGGTGTATGCTTTTGTTCGCCTCCCAAAAAGGTGTATGCCTTGATGATGCATCCAAAAAAGGTGTATGGCAGTGATAACATCACAAGAGACACCAAAATGAGGTAGTTCTAATAGGCTATAAGGGTCCTCCCGACCTATAGCCGGTTATAACTAGGTATAACCAGCCTATGATCGCCCAATAACTGCTATAATCGGTTATAATCGGTTATATCAGACTTTCGATTTTTGCGACACACTGCGAAACAAGAAATTGTTAACAGTTTCACTGCAAAGTTCTCTGTATCCGACGAAGAGTACACCGGTCTTCGCATAGTGCCTCGAACCGGGACCCAGCTAGCCCAGGAGAATACCGGGCCTAGAGGCCAAAAGCGGGCGCAAGACTCACCTGTTAGCACGCCCCAGCCTCATCAACGACTCCGCGAAACAGCGAAAACCCCAGCATCTCAATCGGCGGGCCCGAATCAAGCCACTGTACCAAGATCTAAATCTCCGATCCGCCTTCGTATTCCGGGACTTCAAGAGAGGCGGAGGCTGGGGCCAGTTTCAGAGAGTGTCGAGGATGTCTTCCGTTAAGCAGAGCAACCAAAATCGTGTATAAATGTAGAGTAAAACAAGCAAACTTAAGAGTGCGAAAAGACAGCGGATGCATTGGACCGCGTAGTTCCGACGTTATCGCCATCACTCGCCCCTTGGGCGGGCCAGTCGGGCTCGGTGCTTGGCGGGGTATTGTGCCGCTGCGTGCGTAGCGCGGATCAAGTGCTTTGTTAGCATGCCGCGGCCGGGGAGTCTGAATGATGTTCGTCATGTTTGGCCAATGTTTGGAGCGCATGCTGTGCCTCGGATCAATTTGTTACATCCCATTTGCTGCTTAGCTAATTATGAGGTTCGAGAGACCTATCAGCAGGGCTCACATGCATCATTCTGGGTAAACACCAAAACAATTGAATCTTCCGCACATCTGCCGTCGATGATGCTCTGCGAGATACTGGACGCACATTAGCACCACCATCGGAGCTCCAAAGTTAACGGCTTTTTCAAGTAATTGAAAAATCCGAAATCGACTGACATGGTCATATATGCGCACATCAGGGCTGGTCTCCTGAGGAGGACTGGTAAAGTTCAGTAATCAGTCAATAACCCTTGATCAGGCTGACGAGTTCTGACTGGCGCTGATCAGGGATTTCGGGTGGGGAATAACAAAACTCTTTCACCCTTCAAATCGAATGGAAGAGCTGTATAGTGAGGTATTTCTGAAGGATTTTATTTTATTCTATTTCATTCTGAGCTGTGGCGCAGGACTGCATAATACATGGGAAACGGTGGGAGGTCATGACCTGAACCATGTACCCTGGTCGGGCGACCTTGGGCCCCGCCAAACTACTAAGTAGTTCTCGGTCGTTTTTCGCGCAGAAGTGCTCTAAGTTTAACCACCCGCAAGCTCTGACATGTTTCCTAGCGAGTTATTCACCTGCGTTCGAAACTTCGACGCAGGTGGGAACTTCGGCTCAGTCATGACCCCCAAACATATCGTTATCGAACGTGCTTGCCTTATCCAAGGCACCCATTCCGTATGTGTGGTCTGGAACGGCGGCGGATGTGAACCGCTCGAGAGTCAAACAGGTTGTTCCAAGAGCTGCTTTGCATGGGGGGGGGGTGAGAAATGGGGCCGTTTGCTTCCCACCTTTATTGTAGTGCAGTCGGCGGGCCGACCGTGCTTTGACCTATTGCCTCCATTTGACGAGATGGGATTCCGCCATGGCGAGTGCGCGAAATGGCTGTGCCCAGTCAGTCGACTTGGATATAGAGGATGAAAAGTACTGTACTATTCCGACCGGTTGTTCACATAACGGGTAACGGCCGGCCGTGAACTGAACAATTTTGGTCTCCGTAACGCATAACAGCGGCTTTTTCGGCCCAAAAAGGCAAGCAAATGTAAAAAAATTTGCTCTGGCATTCGCCGGATCACCATATATGGTAATTTTCTCTTGATTGCCGGCCGGTGAACAATGTGTCCAGTGAACAATTAGGCTAACGCGTAACACCCAGTGAACAACCGGTCGGAATAGTACAATAAGTTGTAGACCATCTCTTACTCATTGACTGACACGTTATCTCGCCAGAATCGCTCAAGAGCTTCGTAATGGCACCCGGGTTCCCAAACCAGAAGATTATCAGTGAGGACCCTGACCTGAATGATCTCATGTCCGGGTTTCTCAGGGGGGATACCCTTCTCCGAGTACGTGCCATCTGGCTTGTTTGTTTCGGGACTCGTATTTTACAGGGCTTCAATCACGTTTTCATTTCCCTATCGACTGCTCTCAACGATGCCGGGACTGACAAGAGCACCGGCAAAGGCACTGCAGCTCAGCACAACGTCTCTGAGGTCACCCTCGAATCAATCATCTATGTCGCACACATCGTTACCGTACGTCGTCAATCAATCGTCAATCATCTTATACGTCTGTTGGGCTCCTCACATCAAGCTCTAGTTGCACTTTGTTCATTCTTCCCAGAACACATTCCAAGCTAAGGGAGGGAACGGCCTCTTCGCTTACCGCAAGTACTTCAAGTTTCTACAGCGAAGCGTCCGCGAGTGGCCTGAAGCGGATCAAGAAAACCTCTTGACCTGGTGGAACGAGTAAGCACTCCTTCTCTTACGTCCACCTTGTGCTCAACGGCTTCGGATTGCAGGAAGGTATTCTCCCAGATGAACGATGCCAAACCCGCCAAGCGCGCTGACGGATCACTGAGCATTGCGGAACGCATGGCTGCTCAAGCAGCTAATGCGCGGCGCGCTACCGGTAGTCATTGAACTTAAGAGGCGACTCGGATGCCGCCATCCCAAAACTAGATCACTCTTCCTGTTCCTCGCTATGTATCGTCAATTTATTATATGCCATTTACCAATATCCTACTGCCCGATTGAGTCGACGAATCGTTTTACAATTGACCGTAATGTATCGCAAGCACCATAATCCCATCCTGATATTATAATCCTCAGGCCTCAGGCTCCATTCGGCTGTCGTGTCTTAGCGTCACTTAGCGTCACTTTGGAGCACTTGTGAAAAATTCCACGCCAAACTTTTGGTGAAATACTCTTAAGTGACGTCAAGTGCTCCGAGATGACGCAACCGAATGGAGCCTAAGGCTTGTGCCGTAACTTTTCATAACGGGCCACCGCTGATTTGTTCAAAGCGATGATGGAGGAGTCTTTGTAGCTTCCCAATGCGTCGCATCTAAGTTTGTGGAGTCATTTTTGTCGGAATTGCTGAAAGAGCTCGAAAGCGTACGTGGTGCTAACGTCCGCATGGGTTATGGATGTTCGTCGTGCTATATATCAATGCTGATTTTAACACCATAGTCCAGCGACATCAGCCGTTCCAAGATTTTGAGGGTCCACGGACATTATGCATTATGATGACTGTAATGTCATGGGAGGAATGACGAAAAGGGTGTGAGAGGGTGTGAGTGGGACTCGGGAAAAGCGCCCGACAGTGGGACTCGGGATGAGAACATTTGAGCTTCAACAGTGGGACTCGGCAATCCGGCACATCATTACATTTGATTTGAATCAATACACGAAATTGGCTTGAAAATACCGCCCCGACGCTTTGAAATAATGCCTGGCCCCACGCAGTGGGCCTCCGCGGCGAGCGGTAGCACCACGCAGTGGGCACAGCGGCGAGCAATGGCACCACGCAGTGGGCCTAGCGGCGAGCGCCAAGGGGGGTCCGCGGGGATCTCCCCCACGCTACATGAATCAAATTTTCAGAATAAACAGCGAAGAAATTCGAACCACTGAGTTAAACAGTTACGATATGCCGTCAGGTCAAAGGAGGGGGGTCTGGGGGGAACCACGTTCCCCCCAGAAAATATATCAGCTCAAAAACAACTCGAAAAATTCAATAAACAATTAAAATACAGTTTCCGGCTCTAAATGCCGAAGATTGATGATACCTGATCTATTGATCAACAACTGATTGCAGCTGATGCGGAATCGATCAACAGTGGGACTCTCGCTTAACTAGCCGAGTCCCACTCACACTAGGGCCAATGATAAGGGTGAAGGCCTGATGCAAATCCTGACCGAAACCGGAGATTTTTGCGATTTGGCCTGTTCAAAATCCTGACTTTTGGCTTGTTTTTGCGCGACGGCCTGTGACCGAAACCGCGGCAGCGGAGAAAATCTTTCAGAAATTGCCTCCGAAATGGCCCGATTTGAGCCGAAAAAATTGGCCTGATTCCACACCTTCCAGGGGGCTGGCGAGGGGCTGCGGACTGCTGGTGGGCGTATGAAAGTGGTCCCAGGCCGACAACGGTATCCTAGTGGACCTTCAATTTGACTATGTACTGTAAGCAAGCCTAACACATGATAGGCAGTAAATAGCACACCAGGCAGGTTCATGGATGAGTAATATGCCCGCCGGTGGAAAGTTCATTGGCGGCCACCACTGGCCACCAGTGGATGTTGGCGGACACTGCTGGACGATGTGATCCAGTGACGGGATCCTCGCTGTTTCCCACTGACCCACACACATATCCGCACTGGAATCTGGTGGAAATCGTTGGGGAGCGTCGGTTTATTCGGAAAATATTAAGTTTATTGTAACTTTGAGGCTCATCTTGAAGGAATGTATAAGTGAACTCGAATCTTGTGTGTCTGGCTCAGATTTAGGACGGGTTTAACCCTGTTTACTCAAGGTTCAATCTGGAAACCAACGCGAACCCGGGTTATATTTTCTTTGTTTGACTTGTTCATACTTAGTCCTCTTCTATTGTCTATTGTCAAAACGAATAAATCCTCCCTCTGGTTTGCTTCATTGATCTAGAGTCGAAGAGAACAGACAAATCCCTCCTGTATTTGCCTTTGTTCTTTTCAGTCATGTAAACAAAAAGCTCATGCCAAAATACACGCGACAAGTTGAACCTTCAGGCCGATTGCACGCCGACATAATTCAAATATGTTGCGCTAGCTAAATTATTCGAGCCCGAAGCAGGGTAAAAACTGAATGGACTCCACTGGATTCCACTGGAAATTGGTGGGGAGTGGATTCCAATGTGATCCAGCGGATTCCACCGTAGGCCAGTGACAGCTAACGGAGACCCACTGGAGTCCAATGCCAGGTTGCCGGACGGCGATGGAGTCCGGCGATCAACAGTGGAACTCAGCCGGTTGCCACCTCCGCGTATATTACTGACTGGGATTCCCGCTGATCTTCAGCAGAAAAAGATGCCCTTCGATTATGGACGGCTGGCAAACCCATGTTGGCGGGGAGGAAGTCATCGCTCATTCTGACGGCAGCGGGAAGGAAGAGACAGCTACTGATTGTGTGTGACGCTGGGCATGATGGTTGGATTACCCGCGCCCCTAATGGGTTTCCACTAGGAAGCTTGTCGCAATTGCCACCGACCGCCAACCTCTCGTCCGCTACTTACAATGAGTGGTCTGCTCAGCGGAAACTGCATCCCACTGCCCGAACCAAAAAATGGGTCACTAGATCTATACAGTGCCAAGCATCACTTCTCCAACACTGCTTTTTCGGCCGAACATAAATTTTTGTGATTTATTTCTGATTTTCTAAGGAAGGAAACCGACTAAAAGAATGCGTTTGGCGTCGAGAACTCACTTTTTCCCACGGTGTTTCACTTTTTTCGCGTCTGGAAAAAATAAAATCATGCTTTTGGCTCTAATTTTGGATGGATTGAGGCCAGATGTTCAGTAGTCATGCAGAAACCCAGAAAAAGTGGTAGCCGAGTGTAGCCCTGACCTACCTGGATGATCCGCCAATGATCCGCCGAACGTTGGGGCGGCAAAGTCCGGGACGCACGTGACCTTAACCCTAACCGATATGGGAATTTGATGATGGCATCCGCTATCATTAGGGTTTGTTTCACTTTTTCGGTGAAAATACAAAAACTTGTTCAATTGTCTTGCAAAGCACAAGATGAGTTGCTACACATCCATAGAGACGTTTTACACTGTTTTTAAGTTGAATGGTGATGACGGCATAATGTAGTATCGAGTTCAACTTTTGATGCCGTTCCCTGCCAAAAAAGGAACCGTGATGTGATGCTTGGCACTGTAGACTCGTGTTACTGGACTCACCTCGGGCCGACAATCTGGGCGCTCGGCATCTTGGCACAGAGCAAGCATTTTCTGGTTTGCGCCCTTCAGTTCTTGAACTTACACTCGGATTAATTCCTGCTGAAATTCTCCTTTTCCCTTTCCTTTCTCTTTCCTTTTTTGGGCATTTTTCAGTAATTCTTTTTGGCACCAACACACACCGTAACCGAGCCGTCCCAGCACTTCATAGGAATTGACGACAATTAGCAAGTAAAAAATTCGTGCCCCCATCAACGGCCACAGTCAAGGTTGTCTAAAGTGCCTTATTCCACCGTATTCAGGTTTAGATTGTGTGTGTGTGTGTGTGTGAGAGAGACAATCGGTTAACGGCACAAGCTATGCTACGTAGCTAAGGTAGGCGACACGCAAACGCGGACAACCTTTATGTAATCAAGCGTGACACGTCCGAATATGGTACGGGGTGAATTTCCCTTTCCGGGAGCTGAGGCTGTGCCGTCCTCTTTTAAAGTATAGGATGCAGAAACCCAGAAAAAGTGGCAGCCGAGTGTAGCCTAGTCTGCTCTGACATACCTGGGTGATCCACCGAACGTTGAGGCGGCAGAGTCCGGGACGCGCGTGACCTTAACCCTAACCGAGATGGGAATTTGATGATGGCATCAGCTATCATTAGGGTTTGTTTCACTTTTTCGGAGGTGAAAATACAAAAACTTGTTCAATTGCCTTGCAAAGCACAAGATGAGTTGCTACACATCCATAGAGAGGTTTTACACTGTTTATAAGTTGAAAGATGATGACGGCATAATGTAGTATTGAGTTCAACTTTTCATGCCGTTCCCTGCCAAAAAAGGAACCGTGATGTGATGCTTGGCACTGTATAAATTGGTGGTTTCCGGAAATTACCGAAGGTGGCTGTGGGACAGGCAACTGACAATAGTGGGAAGATATTGCCCTATATAGGAGGGGACGGTGGGAGGGGGGGTCTGGCCGAGGCCTTAAAAACAAAGTCGACCCGATATCCGAGTTTCGAATCCCGACACCCCCTTGCTTTACCTCGAGCAAACCCGTATTATTTAGGGCGAACACTGTCCGATGGTGAGTCATCCTCCATAAGTATGACTTCCTTCTGCTGTATGGTGATTGATTTCCCACGCGGTTGGGTCGGAGTATAAATAGGGTCATATGTCCTTTGTCCCGCTTATATCTTTATCTTTCATCCCGCTGCGAGACGTTTCAATCGCGCAATATGACTTCTCTTGAGGCGAAGTTCTATTTCCTTCTCCCACCCGGTGGGGATCCTGCCCGCTTTTCCTGCGACCCTGGGTCTGACCACGCCCCCAATCAACTTGTCGTTGATCGAGTACCGGTTACATTGTGAGTGTCTCTCCTCGCATATTTCACATGGCTGACTCCGGAAACAGCCCCATTCCCGGCCTTATCCTCAACGAAAGTCACGTATCAATGTGGATGAATTGTTTGAACAACTGCTTGCTGAAGTAGGTGCTCTGAATATTTTATCTGGTTATCTCATTCTCCTAGACCTCCACCATTTACCAGAGATTGTGATTCGGGAAATTTGGCTCCGGATGCCACTACCACAGTTGACGTCGAGGACAATTTCGTGTCTCAGGGGAAAGAATTTCCTTGCGAAGCAAGTGACCCCTCAACCTTGAGCAGCTCAAAGCGCAGACGCGATCGTCCGGAAAAAACCAAAGACGAAAGTGAGCGGGCTGAGCCGGGTTCCCTGGTTCGATTACTCGAGAATGATCCTGGATGTGCTGCGGGGCGGGCAAAATGTGAAAGGCAAAGGCAAGCTCCAGGCAAAGCGCAAGCGCGGGCGTCCTCGTAAGGTAGCCGACCCCAACACGGTGTCTTCAGGAGGCCAATAGTGTAGATTTATTTGTGCAGGTCATGGGTAGTGTGCAGCATAGGCTTTGATGGTGGTGGCTCGGAAGAAGTAGCAATTGCGTTGCGGTTGATGTCTCTTGCGGTATGTGCAAGAGCCTGTGAGCCCTGTGAACCACAATACAACAATAGGGTGTTTATCTGAAACTTTGCGTCCGATTTTGGTTCCAACTTGATGTCCGACTTTGACAGTTGGTGTAAGGGCAACAGCTGCCAGGGCCTGAGGCCCGAGGTACTCAAGAGTCCAACAAGCACTGGGCAGAGGGAGAATCCTTAGTGGGCTAGCTACAACAAGAGGAAGAGTGTCTACTCACCTGGGCAGAGGGAGAATCCTTAGAGAACAGAGTAAGGAGTCTCCATGCCCAGGCATCACAGTAAAAGGGCGCGTGACGCGTGACTTCTCACGGTGCGTGGGAACTATGTAGTAGCACAGCATCTATGATGTGATATCAATGATCAGATGATCCAACAGTAGCAGGGAGCCAGGGATATGCCCAGAAGAGGGAGGATCACAATACTGGTCCAGAGATCGTAGACCGACGAAGGCCCGAAGATACCCTGTGGTCCGGGGAGCGTGGGAAACCGGAGCCGGAGTCCGGAGGGCCGGAGCTCGGGGGTACCAGAGCTCTCGGAGGGCTAGAAGTCTGACCGGAAGACCAGTAGGGAACCGGGTTGCGCTGAGCACTAGCTGTAGGAGCGCAGGGTCGACAGGAGTCTGTCGAGGAGGGGAACGGGGGGTCGGAAGGAGGAAGGTGTGACAAAGGGGGAAGTCTGGAGGGAGTAGCGTTCCCAAGAAGGCTGGAGTGATGCAAGGAATAGCAGAGCGGGTCGGGGAAGCGGGGGGGTTCCCCTGACATCAGCCCCACTTCAGAATGTGGCGACCCGACACATCCAAAGCAGAGAGCGCAGAGCAAACTCGAAGGGAAAAAAGACACAGCCCCGCTTCACGCTTTGCGACGACCCGGCGCGAAGTGACACAAAAGGGAGGGTGGGAGGGGAAAAAAAAGGTCATGCCTCCCTTGCCCACAGGTCTCCGTCATGCGCTCTTCGACCATTGAGCTACGGTCGGCGCTTTGCCTTGTACACTGCTTCTCAGATGCCCAAGTCTTCAGCATGACCCTCAAGGAGTAGGCAGACATATCCTGTCCCGCCACTCCTTGATATTGTACTGGTCAGTGCTTAGGCTTGTACATCCTCTCAGCTGTCCAATCCTGCAGCAGTCCACTGACCCGCAGAGTGTGGCCAGTAGTCGCTACGCTCCTACTGTACTCTCTGCGCAAAGGGGGGAGAGTAACAGGTATGGAGCTCCAAATGTCGCTCCTGTAGGAGGAAGCTCCCTCTTGTCGCTTCCTCAGCTCTACCCCTTCCAGCCCACCTTCACAGTGTGGCGCCTCGACACACACATCCGGTGGGGCCTATGGCCACAGCGGAAAAAAAAATTGGATGGTGGTCACAGGGTGCACTGGGAGGTTGTACGAGGGCTGGAGGTATCCGCCATGCCGTCTAGAATGTCGGGGCACACTGCACCGCACGTAGCGGACAGCAGCACCTAGCGGTGCAACGACACGGGGATAGAACTAAAACAACCGCCTTCCTGCTGCTAGCCAAGGTGTTACAAGCCGATCAACGGGATCGGCCATCACATGGTCAACTCACGGCCCCAGTTCCCACCGGGGCTCGTAGAGAACGTAGCCGGACGGATATAGGCCCATGGAAACACAACATAGGGAGCGGCAGCAGGATGGCAAGGAAGGGTTGGTGGTTCAAGAAGGGCGCAAGGGATTGACACCGTGCCCAATGCCTAATAGGGCGGAGGCCAAGAGACGCTCCTAATGTTGCGGCATCGTGCACAAGGCTACCTTGATACACATGGCTGCGCTGGGTATTCCAAGATGCCGCAGGTCGAGGACACAAAAGCTAGCTCAACCATCACGCACGTACCGTGACTAGGGGTGTGCGGAGGCATAACGTAGGGTAGCAGCGCAAACAATGGCAGGGCAAGGTACCTCGTCGACATGACATCCAGCCAAATATACCAAGACGCCGCAAGCCGGCTTTGAAGGCCGGCCATCACGCATGCACCATGACTAGGGGTGTGCGGAGACGTAACGTAGGAAAGTGGCGTGAGTGGCAGGCCGAGTCAACGGAAGGAGGGGGGAGGACAAATGTGGTGGACGTAAGAGACCCATTAGTAACCCAATGCAGAGCATGGTGGGAGAAGGACCAGGAGCGGTTAGTGAAGGGGGGGGAGGAATGAGCCCCCCTTCACTGGATTTGAGACACCGATCGCAGTGTCTCATGCGCAAGTCATCGTAGGTGAAGGGGACGAGGGACGAGCCCCCCTTCACCAGATTGGAAGACGAAGACGGCCATTGTGAGTAGGGTGAAGGGCGGCTTGAGAGACAAGCCCCCCTTCACCAGAGAGGTTCTACTGACAAGAGGGCGGAACACTATGCACTAGGTGGACATGGTGAAGACAGGCGAGAGGAGGCGAGCCCCCCTTCACCAGGCAGAGTCTACCTAAAGTGCAGCGGTGCGCATGAGCAAGGAGCCCCACAGCGAGCATCACAGGGGGGAGGTCAGAATCAACCTTCCCACCTTGAAATCAAATGACGCGGCGTATGGAGCCCCCCTTCATGATTGCGACCACGCAATACGAGACAACAGTATCAAGATGAATCATGAATCCCCGCCGTCAACGCCACCGCTGCCGCGGGGACGCTACATTGGACAAACACACAGACGCCAGGACACAGAGTCAAGGGGATGGGATGGAGAGTGGAAGGGAAGGGTGCGAGTCAGACACCAGGCTGCAGAGAAGGCAGCGGATGGCCCCCAGCAAGCCCAGACATAAGCTTCCCGCTCTTGCACAAACGCACGAGTACCCAGAGAAAGCAGATAAAGAGGTATAGTTGGCTACAGCCTGCACGATAGGAGAATCCTTCGAAGGAAGGGGGTGGCAACTGTAGCAGCTCGACGAGCTGCCAGCAACGAGTTGCCCCGCCACCCAATCTCCATGCAGACTGCAGGCGCTCAGAGGTCCCTAGGCACCGGCGGACACCCCTAAGGACGGGGAGGCCGGGGAGATATGGACTTGAGCAACCTTGCAACTCTCGACAGTGCTCCCTCCAAGCCACACCCACGAAGGCAAGAGGAAAGGAAGCTCACCGGTCAAGAGAGGAGTGAGACTCGAGGCCAGACGACACAAGAACAGGCCCAAGGTCACAGAGGGAGAGGGGAAGGAGTAGTCGAAGTGCCAGTGTGAGCCAGTGACGAGCAGTGGCATCTGGCACGAGCCTAAACGGCAGTTGGCCACACACAAGAAGAGGAGAAGTCGACGAGAGGTGGCAAATGCCGAGGAGGGGGTCCATGGGATGCAGGAGGGAAAGGGAAGAAGACTTTCAGTGGTAGACACACACACCATACTTGTGTTGCAGTCCCAAAACCCAAATCCTACACCAAGCCATGGGGCAGAGGCTACTCAGCGACCTCCATACCCAAAGAATGCACCAAGATGGTCTGCTACTCTTGTGAGGACAGAGGAGGAGGGAATAGGGTCCGCTATTGGTGACTCTGTTCTGCTGTAAGGGCAACAGCTGCCAGGGCCTGAGGCCCGAGGTACTCAAGAGTCCAACAAGCACTGGGCAGAGGGAGAATCCTTAGTGGGCTAGCTACAACAAGAGGAAGAGTGTCTACTCACCTGGGCAGAGGGAGAATCCTTAGAGAACAGAGTAAGGAGTCTCCATGCCCAGGCGTCACAGTAAAAGTGCGCGTGACGCGTGACTTCTCACGGTGCGTGGGAACTATGTAGTAGCACAGCATCTATGATGTGATATCAATGATCAGATGATCCAACAGTAGCAGGGAGCCAGGGATATGCCCAGAAGAGGGAGGATCACAATACTGGTCCAGAGATCGTAGACCGACGAAGGCCCGAAGATACCCTGTGGTCCGGGGAGCGTGGGAAACCGGAGCCGGAGTCCGGAGGGCCGGAGCTCGGGGGGTACCAGAGCTCTCGGAGGGCTAGAAGTCTGACCGGAAGACCAGTAGGGAACCGGGTTGCGCTGAGCACTAGCTGTAGGAGCGCAGGGTCGACAGGAGTCTGTCGAGGAGGGGAACGGGGGGGTCGGAAGGAGGAAGGTGTGACAAAGGGGGAAGTCTGGAGGGAGTAGCGTTCCCAAGAAGGCTGGAGTGATGCAAGGAATAGCAGAGCGGGTCGGGGAAGCGGGGGGTTCCCCTGACAGATGCAAGGAATAGCGGAGCGGGTCGGGGAAGCGGGGGGTTCCCCTGACACTCAGCCACCAGCTCCGATTCCGCCCCCTCCAGCGGCCAGTGCTCAGCCGCACCCAGGTGCCGCTACACAGCCAAGGAAGTCCGGGGTGTGATTTGCACCACAGGAGTCTTCCTACCCCGCCTCTCACTCCCTACCCCATAACCCTGCCACCATCTCTATTCCTACGCAGGCAATGGCGTCCCCAATTCCTACTCCCCGCCCCAGCTCTATTCCTTATGCCCCCTCGGTGGCCATGCCCACTGCCGTCCCGTCCCCCTCTCCACGTTCAGTAGCTCCTTCGCCTATGGCCATTGATGCTATTCGACCTGAAAGGGGACGTCGACCACAGACGGCACGGCGAGGCGGTGCAGTGTCTGCGTCTGATTCGCGGATTGACTCCCAGGGCAACCTACTCTTCCGTGGCGATCCAGGATTTTGAAGGATCGTTCATTCTACTGGGCTTTGGTCTTCGTCGAGGCCACGAATCTTGAAGAGGGGGTGATGTCAGGGGACTCCACAGCTATGACGTCTTCTGACTTGGGCAGAAGTTCTCTGTCTCCAAGACATCATGCTGTGCTCACTTATATCATATCTTACGTCACCTCTTGTATATACAGTGGCGGCGGGATCTGATGCCACCCCTAAAAATAGAACATGCCATTTCTGGAACTTTTGATGCAAGTGGAGTCGATTGGGGCCCCATCATTTTTTGGGGGGTGGCATCAGATCCCGCCGCCACTGTAAGTAGTCCGCTGCTTGGCTCCTGGGCCCTTCTCCCCTTACACCAGCCCTCACCACAATATTCGTGGGAATTGGCATCTCCACTATCTTCATCGGGTTTCTGACGGTATGAACGAAAATCGAAAACGAAAACGCGGCTAGCTGATAATGATCAGGCGGCCTTCCAGGCCATCAAGTCCATCAATTGCCAGCATTCAGAAACGAAAATGACCGGGCAAAGAAGCCGAGAGGATTGGATTGATGTCACAGTCACAGTATATCAATGTACGTGGTCTATTTATCTGTTAATTTGTGTTGGCTGCCGGCAGTAGCTAAGTTGCACGAGCATCTCAATTTGCGGAGGGAAAAAACGGCAATTTCGGTTATTTTTAAGTAGTAGCCGAGCATCGGAACGGGACCAACATGAGCATGTACGTGACCGTGACCCTTGGCGTCATAGAGCCGACCTTGACTTGTTCCGTCCGACTGCTTCATTTTCGTTTCTGAACCTGCTGCCGACGGGCACCACCGGCCATCTATCGGCTATTCTATATATAGTCGTTTTCGTTTTCGTTTCTAGTATATACTCGGTTTCTGAGCTATCTGGTCGATACATACCTGTTTGTGCTGCTTGATATCCCTCCGAACTTTGATGTTGACGATATCGGCGGCATACATAGTGCCACGGCCCTTGCAGCAAACACTCTCTGCCGTTCACTTATGGCAGCTGGGTTCCCTTTGTTTACCGTCCAGATATTCCACCAGGTGTGATTGTAGTATGTGATTGTTCAATACTCCCGGTTGATAATCGTGCAGCTTGGCATCCACTGGGCTTCGACTGTTTTGGCAGGGGTCGGAGTCCTCCTCGCCCCGTCTCCATTTTTGTTTTACAAGTACGGTCCGTCCGAAGCAAATTTGCGCCATGTAAGGATTTGGAAATCAGTGCTACCGTAATCAATGCCTGCGAAGACGATGAAAAGCAGCCGCCACTGGGAAACTAACGAAGTAGCAATGCTGGGGTAACATGGGCGCAAGAACCTCAGTCTCCCGAAGTAAGAGGCAATACGGAGATCCAGGTTTGGACATTTTCGTACTTTGGCCCAAAATGCTACATCCAGGAGGAATCTGTGGTGTCGCCCAGTTAGTTAGTCACCGTTACCTTTGTCGGAATTTTGAATTTGCTCGGTTGGGAGACCTATGTCTGTTGTCAGCAGCAAAAATATCAAGTCTATCAAGTTGAAAAAGAGGGGGAAAAGCGAGAGACTATTGTACATAGAGTATACGTAGGGTAACCTGTGGTTACCTCGGTGGTGACCTCCGCGTAGCGTATGGTGCGCATCGATTGAACACCACCAAATAGGTCCCATCATTGATGGCATCAGTGATGTCTCAAATCGACGAAACAAAAATTTTCAAATTTTATACTGCCTTTCTGGCAGCAGAGAAGGGTCAGAGGTAGTTAGGTGAGTTGTTAGCAGTCCCTTACTGCATCTTTCCACCTATCCTATATATTTTATTTATGTACATGAAAACACAAGGATCAGCTCACGTGAAAAGTAACGTGACTTTGACACGAAACCACGGGACCATGTCGAGATGTCGCTGCCGGCTGTCGAGATGTTGCTCCCGGTTCCCACGAACCTTCCCGACGGCGCCGCGCACCGCGAGTGCAGCGAGCGGTAGTGCGGCGCCGAGGGCACGCAATCCAGCAAGAAAAAAACACGCGGGGTTTGATGCGGAGCCCCGACAAGCTGTGCACCAGCCGTAGGGAGGGACGCGAGCGCAGCAAGCCGGCCCTGCCGAAGGCGGGGTGCTTAAGCTTGTATGCTACTTCAAGGATAAGGTAAGGTAGACTCGACAAACGTCACGTGATGGAACGTTTGTAACACCTTCCATTTTCGGACTGGACGGACAAAACGACTACTGTAGCACTTTGTATGGGTGAAACAGACCCTCGAGCGTGACTGGAAACGCTACGCATGGAAACCAGAAACGGCCTCAGCGTTATGCGTGACATCATAGAATTTTGGAAACGGGCGGGCAAACACCGATAAAGTCTATTTCCAAACGTTGAACGGATTCTGGGCAATTTTTAGCTCTCGTTTATGCTTTCTTTGTATCCATAGCCCTTTTGATTGCATTTCTCCTGTTACGGGCTCCGTAATACACCTATTTTTTTTTTCATGAATACTGCGCCGTGGCGCACGCTCAGACACCTAAACCAGCGACGGGTCCACCACAAGCCCTCTTCGAGCGACTAGTTAAACTACCTCGGCCAGCTTCTGGTACACCTTCCCAGCACCTTGCCCGTGGTCTCCGATGGACCGTACCGGTTCTATCTTGACGAAGATTGTAGAGAGTGATTGAGTGCAGTGAGGAGGAGGAGGGTTATACAGTCGTCACTGTCCTAACCCATACCTCTGATAACCCATACTCTGCTGTAACCCATACTTTTTTGGCCCCACCAAGTTGGTTTGCAGTGAAATGGAGGCCATAACCCATAACTCTCTCGTACCCCATAATCCATACCTTCTGCGAAGGTCATAACCCATGAAATTTCTATATCGGGCCCTTCAACCGGCATGGTTTGGGATGATTTTACCTGCAAAGTTGTAAGATGCACCGAAATCACCCATATTTACGCCAAATCCGAGTTGATGGGCCATTTAAAATTAGGGCTTGAACCCGTCCGTCGGAGTGACGGACAGACGGACGGGACGGACGGACGGACGCCGTCCGTCTTGAGCTTGAGGGTGCTCATCCGACGGACGGCGACTGACGGGACTGTACCGTCTGACGGGGATGTCGATCCAATCATCCAACTTGTATGAATTTGTTGCTGGGTGCCGTGCCGAGGTGACCAACATGTTTCTTGTTGATCCTAACATAAGGAATCAACTGATTTTGAAGATCTTCGTGTGGTTTAGGCGCAAAAGGTGCAGTTTTCGTGTCCGGCAGCCGTCGAAACGGACGGGACGGACGGACGGCCGTCTCGAGCTTTGGAGAGGTGCCTGACGGACGGCACTATCCTTGCCGTCACGATCTGACGGCCGTTTTGTGACGGACGACGGACGGGACGGACGGGTTAAAGCCCTAGCCATTTTACCACTGTTCATGCCTGGTCATGCACGATCATGGATGAGGTAAGTGTTCCCGCGCCCCATATATAGTAATATCTCACGGAAAACGTGACCTAACACTGCCTCTGATCCCCTTTGAAAGCCATACACTGTGATAACCCATACCTTGAGGTGTATCCCGAGGGCTATGGGTTATGACAGTGACGACTGTAGCAGTAGATTCAGCTACGAGTAGATTTTACAGCCACAAACATGATAATTCGACATCTTTGTATGTCACGCAGTCCTCAGGGAAACCACCCGACCGTTATGCGTTACCGTTGAAACGAAACAGGGCGGGCGTTACGCGTTACGTTTCACCCATACAAAGTGCTACAGTAGCTGTACGACAACTACGAAGACTGGCGTAAATCGCCTCGACCAGATTGTAGATATTCACGCTATTGGTATATGGTCAAAAATTTGGAGCTTCACAGTATCTCTGCGGGAGTTTGAAAGTTGTCCTGCAGGAGCAGAATGAAGCGCCGTTCACGGCGCATTCGGGCGTCCAGCTCGAGCAGCCATTCCTGATAAAGAACTGTGGTCATCCATGCTTTGACGTTGTTCCGATAAAGGAATCCCAGCTGAGCGGCAATATATGGGTTATGAAGTCCCGCTGGACCGTGTAAAAGTATGGGTTATGGGGTACTGCAGAGTTATGGGTTAGCCCTGCAAACCGAGTTGGTGGGGCCGAAAAATCATGGGTTTAGGGAGAGTATGGGTTATCGGAGTTATGGCTTAGGACAGTGTCGACTGTAATGCCTTTCAAGCTCGATTTGCGTATAAGGCATGCTAAGGGTTCGATTGTCGTTCACCGCGAATAACAAAGTACAGTCGTAAACTGGGAAGCGCAACGTAGCGTAGAAGAGCAACACGCATATTCCGTACCCGCGGATATTTTGGCGAGCTGGAATTTGCACTCTCCTACCATTTTTGAGGTCGCTGAATTCAATGGACCACTTTTTGGAGCCTAAAAATTACTTCCCTTGGCAGTGGGAGCGCAATTTGTCGAAAATGCCCAATTTTGGAAGGAAGTTTGTGATTTCCCCAAACCTTTGAACATCTCCATGGAAAATTTGGTGTCTAGAAATTCCCCACAAACCATATTTCCCATTGGCAAAAAAAAACTGGACTGAATAGCTTCTTTTAAGGGCTAGAACAAGCTGGTTTGTTGCTGATTTTTGATTTTTTCAGCTGAATTGTGAATTTTGCCTTGCAATATAAACACCACCTGGTGTTTCTGTGCATGCTTGATTTGTGGTATGATACTTCTAGGGCCTAAATATACATGCTCTATGTTGTCGTGACCTGCGGGGAAGGATTCTAGCTTTGTTTACTGTTGTTGCTCTTCTACGTTTGGCCCATTTGGGTGGAGCCAAACTTTGGCCCTTGAACTCACTCAAAACAGACTGTATCGACCCCGAATTTCTGACGAATCTACAGAACGGATGCGGGGCTATTACCCTAGCACAAAAAACTCAGAGTTTTAGTGCATTTTTCATCGAATAATCCGCGGGGAAAGCTAATCGTTGCGCTTCCCAGTTTACGACTGTATGGGTCACTGAGCATTCCATTAACCATCACAACAGTTTCTGCATTTGTATACAGGTTTCTGATCAGGTCTACCTTATAACTTATACGAGCTATGGGACCCGTGCCTTCGCCACTCAGGACCCTTCAAACGTTCTGACCTGCACTCACTTGCTGCTTTCAAGGCCGACGGCGCCGCACTGCCGCTCGCGGGGATTCCCAGGCTTTGACAGAAAGTCACGGGGTAAAATTCCCTTTCCTGGAGCTGAGGCTGTGCTCTTCTTCTTTTCATGTATAGGATGTTTAGGGTTACTCCGGCAGCTGAGCCCGAGGCTGAGACGGAGCCCGGAGATAAATTGGATGCTTTACGTAGTGTTATGTCACCTGTCCCCTATCGCACAGAATCAGAGATTATCGCGCTTTTCGACCTCTTTCACCATGCCTATGCCCCCCGGGACCCCCAACAACCATGCAAAGGGGCTTGTAGCGCTCATTGCTGCTCTTGTTCAGTACCTTGTGCTTGGAGTGGGCATTTTTATCTATCCACAATACTGCAAAGAAGAATTACACACTTCCGCTCTAACTGGGCGGGCGTGGCTCAATGAGCTCTTGCATGGACATCCACAGCGCATCTACATTGCTCTAGGGATGCGTCGCCATGTATTCTTGGCTCTAGTCCTCCAATTGCGGTCCATGGGCTTCGTTGAATCACGACATTCACATATCAGTCTCGATGAATCTGTGGCCATCTTTTTGTACACTTGTGTTACTGGGATTGCAATAGATCATGTAGCGGAGCGATTCCAGCACTCCCACACAACCATCTCAGAGTAAGTTCAACTTTTTCTTGTCAAATTTAGCTCACAATTCCATGATAAATTTGCGTGAGCCCTTTAACTGTCTTCCACAACAGAAACACGCACCTCTCTCCATTTAGTCTCAATAGACGACGCTGTCTTCGGTCCCCCCTTCATTGGTGGTCTATAACTGGCCATGTATACGGCCGCTTCATTGAGAACTGTCTTGTCCCAGTTTCCACCCTCTCCGGCACGACTACGGTTGTCCCAGAAAAATTGTAGCAGGCGTTTGATGTCATTTGCATCTGCAGTCCAATTTGCTGAATTTTTCTGCGCCATGGCACCGCCGGGGAGCTCAAAACGACGCGACGCGACGAGGAGAAGGCAAAAAAAGTCTGGTGGGAACGTGCCGTACATGTAACATAACTCATCAAATTTATCTCCGGGCTCCGTCTCGGTGGAGTACTGTACATACTATAGGAGGTTCGGGCCAGTAGTCACATGATGTAGTAGATCCATATCATCTACTTAGCCTTGTCCTTGCCATCGTCGACGGCGACCAGCCATCCGCCAGTCCGACCCCCTGGACCACTCCATCTTGGTGACGAGAGTGCGATTCGTTTCCAGCCAGCATCCGCTCGACGTCCCTCGCCCACCTAGCCTTTTTTCGCGTCTTTTTTATCTCTTGTCGTTGCTCGTGCGCTGTCGTGAAAATCCGTGAAGAAATCCGCGTTATCTCGTGTCTATGCTCTCGTGTCGGAGCAACATGGAGGAGAGAATCAAACACACTTTGAAGGTCGGCAAGAACTATGGATTCCTGGGTGAGGTGATATACATAGTGAGTAAATGCGTTCAAAGTGCTGCCGAGTTTTTTGTGATGCCAAGCTGGATAGTCATTGGTCCCACTCCAGTGGTCAACACGAGCGGACCGACGAGGCTCAAAGAGCCAGAGCAATTTGGAGTTGGAGTTGGTGTTTGCATCTTGGTACCGATCGACTGAAACTCCTGATGCAAGAGAAGGCGAGGCACCTTCTTGTACCACCTCAATTCCAAGTTTGAAATCAGTAACGGAGATTGCTGAAGAAAATCAGTCTGAGTTAGCATATAATTAGAAGGTAGTGGTCACTTTCGTCTATACTAACTCCCCTCTGCTTCGCTTCAGCAACGAAATGTTCTAAATAATACCCGGATTTTGCCAAGCGAGTGATTTCTTGAATGAGGAACTTCGAGTTTTCGTGAATTTCGACTTGTTCCTCCCCAGTACCAATGTTGAAGAAGCGTTTGGCGACCCAGGGCATCCCGTTGTAAATGGCCTACACCTTAGATGAGTAAAATCGAATCAAAATTGAATTGATCATGTGTACGCTTCCCCCCGTCACATTTGACAAACATTTCTTAGTAATTTATTCAATTGGCTGTGGCCAAAAATCATTCAGCTCTGCCTGGATGATTTTGTTGATTACTGGAATAATCACCGTATTCGGTCACAGAGGGATAAAGTCCTTCCCTCCGGGTTCTCGCCAAATTACATTTGTGATTTTCCGGAACGATTCGGACTTGTTAAATTTGGTGAGCAGGCGCCTCAAGAATACATTGATCAGCTTCGACAGAATATCCCGAAGTCGAGAGAGGAGTGCTATCGTTGGGTGTCAGACGAGTTTGATACGCAGGCAGCAGAAGTGTATGAACAGATTGGGAGCCCGAAGTTGAAGCTGACTGATGGGTGGACAATATTTTGCCACATGCTGCCGTTGCTACTGTAGTTAGATGCTAATACCGAATTATACGGTATGACATCAATGCTCAAAAGTTCTTGAAATTAACAGCAGAGCGTCATATGGTGCCTCCTGACTGACCAGACTTGCGATCCGGCAGTCTGGCTCCCAGTCAAGGCACACAACAACGGCAAAATTGTCAATATTCTAGCATACTTCCAATGTATGACGCAACTGTATTTGAGCTACCGCTCGCTCGAAATCCATTTGCGTCATTGTAGCGCATACAATCCGCATTGAGGTCGAGATTGATTTATTTCCCCCATTCAACGGCCGACAATTTTCCCTCCATTCAACATAACAAAAGATGTCCCATGGGATCATAGAAAGAGCTACATACTATGTATACGGGCACTACAATGCCCATGGCAAAGTGGTGCTTGAATTTTCTAGATTCCGACGGACTCGGCATCTGCCTGATTTGGCAGTTACATCACCTACTTTAAGTACTTAAGATAGCCGTCACGCCGATCCGGCACCCTTATATAAGCATTACGTTAAGCACAGCCACCCGCCAAATCTTGGACGTTCAAAAAATCAACTTGTTCTCTTTGCGATGTTGAGTCCTTCGGAACCTCAGGCTCCATTCGGCTGTCGTGTTCTAGCGTCACTTAGCGTCACTTTGGAGCACTTGAGAAAAATTCCGCGCCAAACTTTTGGTGAGAAATACTCTTATATGACGTCAAGTGCTCCGAAGTGACGCAACCGAATGAAGCCTCAGAGATTTTTTTTTTTTTTTTACAGATCTACTGACTCAAGAGGCCTTTCAAGTACCAGGCTTGAGGCCCTGGAGCCACTTTGTTGTGCTCACCATTAATATTCAAATATATGTGAATGTCAATACACATCTGACCCTAAATTCCGTGTCTGAATTCTGTTTGTGTTAAGTTCATGGAAATACATTGGATGTTTATGAACCAACAGAGCATAACGCTTTGCTAGCTCATTATGAGGCAATCACACCTTCCTAGCGTTAAACAAGGTATTTCGATGCTAATTAGGCGCGTGGCGTCGCGTCTATAGTCACGGATATATGACGTGTAGTGTGTACGTAAGCTTACATAATCTACCAAATCTCCGCCTTATTTTTCGCAAGATGCGCTCAAACGCGTCGAAAATGAGTTTGGAAGCTTTTCATAATGGGTTGCCTTTTTTGGAAAGATCACCTTATATCTTTTCAACAAGGATATATTGGCCAAATCTGCTCCATCGAATCATAGATATGCCTATTAGCTACAGTTTGGTGGTCTTACATTTGTCAATATGGTGTTGTGGCCAGACTTATAAGCATTTTGTTGACGTGATGTTTCGGCTTACATAACCAGGTGCCGGATCGGCGTGACGCCTATCTTACCTGCCACGGCACTTCGGACTTCTTCGGAACTCGGATGTCAAAATGTCAAAACCAACCTCGACCATCCCGCCTACCGTACTCTTCTCTGCAGCGCGCTCAAAAATGAACCGAACACAACGCAGCACGAGATCGCAGGCTGAAAAGCTAGTGTGGTGCTCGGTATGGCGCAATTCCTCAGCCGATTCTCGGTGTACCTATGACCTTGCTTATGAGCTCATTTTGATCCTACAACATTGTTATATGTATTATGCAAGCGGAAGCCTACCCATAGGCTCGAGACCCGCCGTTAGTGGGAGTAATGACGAGCAAGCAGGTATTACTTACCATAACGGCTGGAAGCACTTAGGCGTAGATTGATAGATGGCAAATTCAAACTCCGACTATACCTTATTAGGAAGTATCTCCGAGCTCAAGTTGTTCAGTTTTTGTTTTCTTCCACTCAGATGCTGCCTGAAACTGTCGGAAGCCATTTCTATCCTTCAGTGGAGAGTTTCTGGGCCAAGATTGCCTGAAAATACTATCATTGTGAAGGTTTCTAGCATCAGGTTTTATTTTGGGTCAACAAACCTCTTGTATGCAAGGTAAACCTATTTCAAAGTCCCAGAGGACTTTGGGTTAATAGAGAATGTGGTTAGCTCATATTGTGAAATATTATCTTGAGGCAAACGTGAAAATAAGTACTAGTCGCTTCAAGCCTCGGAGATACTTCCCAAAAAGGTATAATCGGAGTTTGAAATTGCCATCTATCAGTTTACGGCTAAGTGCTTCCAGCCGTTATTGTCAGTATGGTGGGGGACGTGACTTCGTGACAAAGTTTTATGGTCGACATTGTGACTCTAATAACTTGTGTGACAGTCACCCAAATTTCTTGATATTGCATGAATGGCTTCCTTTTGAAGAGTAGAAGAGATTGTATGGAGCAGATTTATTCCCTGTTGAATTTCGTGATTTTGACCACAAATTTGGCCATCCTAAAGCGGAAATTGATCCGAAATGGCTCTGTTGGGGTCGATTTGATGGCCCATCAATACCGAATATTTCCCCAAAGAGTCGTGATTCGAGTAGTGGGGTCCAAATAAACTTATAGGAGCCACTTGAGATCTCAAAAGCTCCCCCAAGTTCTACCTCAACGCCCCTTGAAAACCTGTTTCTCGGGCAAAAATTTGGCCATTTCCCATCAAAAAGTTCCCACGGCCCAAAATTTCGGAAAACACCCACTCTTGGGTATTTCGAGTTGATCTGGCCGGGTTTCAGGTCAAAATTCCAAGAATTCCGGTGCGACATGAAGTCACGTCCCCCACCATAATACCTGCTTGCTCGTCATTGCTACTATAACGGCTGGTTTCGAGCCTAGCCTACCCAGGCCTCTCATCTGAATGTCAAACTGAGTGCTTTTCCAATATTAATTTTATTCCCGTTTTTGTCCATCTTATTCGCCAATCGTTCCTCTCATTACAATGAACGATACCGTATGCTCAGATCAACAGAATTGCACCAACAATGCAGAATTTTGGCCATTGGCCCATTACCTACTTTTTGCCGATTTTGGACACCCCAGAACAAAATATTCAACACGCGATACCGACTTCCTCCAGGCCAGTACAAAAATCTTGATAATGTGTCTAGGACATAGGGCCATGAAGCAGAGCACTTGACCTTGCATCGGGAACCATCAGTGGGTCGGCACCAGTTGAAATATGCTAAGGTGGCCCAGAAGCCGGTCGCTGACAACTATCTAAAAAATTGGAATACGCTGCAGACCAAGTCTGTCCGTCCTCGCGAAGATCAGATGCATGTCGCCAAGGCTTGAATAAAATCAACATTAGCCGTGCGTGTTTCTCTTGAAAGCTGGTCCAATGGGTACCGGCACCTTTCGAAGTCTGGGTGAGCAGATGCGAAGACAATGAGTCGCCGCGTTGACGTGGTCTTCGTTCAGGCTAACGCGTGGGCGCAATTTCCCATCGAAGTTCATGATATCGGCCGCATCGCAGGGAAATTCATCGACAACAATTTGACCCACCCTTCCTAAATTATCCGATCCATCGCGATCATCCTCTCCATCTTCATCCCAGTCTTCTTCCTGAGCAACATCCGAGTCCCTGATCTTCGATGTTCGCACCTTGTCAATTCTAGCCACGAAATCCCAGATCGAAATGTCTTTCAAGGCCTCCCCTCTACTTTGATAATCGGCAATTGGACTCGAAGCTGGTTTATAGTTCCCAGTAGCGCTGGCCAAAAATATAATACGAAAAATATATCTTGAATATATTCAACGGAATACGAATACGATACGGCGCGGGGAGGGGAAGTGAATATGAATATGGAAGAGTATGACTACGATACGGTATGAATATGAGTACGATATGGACCCCAGCGTATTCAGATATATTTTACCACAACTTTTGCCATCAAATGTGTTCCGGCCCTTGGAGCCGAGGGCCAAAATCAACATAATGCCTGTCCGGCCGGCTGACAACCGTTGTCCCGGGCTCCCGACGGCTCGGCAACAGTTCCAACGCATCCCCGGGCATCTCGGGTGAACACCGACCATCACAACAATTTGATCTGGCTTTGTATCTCAGTGTTGGGGTGGAGATTCTTCCTTAGAAATGCACTATAATGCATTGAAGCAGCATGAGAGGAGGATATGTCCTCATTTGAGCTGTTTTTGGAGCACTTCGTTGAACATTTTGCAACCCAAAATATATTTGAATATATTCATACGGTCCTAGGAGGCAAATACGATACGGATATGAATACAATACGCCAAAAGGCATATTATATTCGTATTTGGCCAGCGCTAGTTCCCAGACGGGTCCACTAGCAATAGAGAGGTTGTGGGAGCGACCCAGGTCGCTTTTTGACCGCTCAGATCTCCGCAGCGATGGATACCACGTGTGATCTCCAAGCGACCTAGAAGAGTATTGCCCTGGGACATTCCTAGGTCGCTGGGATCTTCTAGGTCGCTTGGATATCACATCTGAGACTGCTCGTTGTGGAGACCTAAGCGGTTTAATAGCGACCTGGGTCGCTCGCACAACCTCCCTAATACCAACTCCTCCTCTCCTCCAGCTGCATCAACACTTGAGTTGCCACCGTCCACCTCGACGTTGCCTTCTTGCTGGTTTTCTGAATGAGATACGATGTTATTGACATAGCATTCTGGGCTGGGATCCTCGGACTCAATGAATCTCTCGTACGAAGTCCAGTACAGGTTGGTAAATGCGGGTTTTGATCATCTTTCGTTTTCGATTTTGACTGACAGCTGTTGACGACTCCGTCGGCTACCGTGCGGCTCCACAAGCCTCCACAACTGCCGTGAGCTTGTCGATGTAAACAAGTGGGCTCAAGCACGCATTTGAGCCCTGTGGGAGGGAGCTCTGATGTATTCACAAAGGTTCAGGGAGCCTCACCAACTCACTCTCTGGCAAGAGAATGCGCTGAAACAGACGAAGAGCTGATTCGGCAAGGGTGGAGCCGAGGACGCGGGAGGTAAGGATGCGTTTGTTGAACTACGGCCGCGCTGTATTGAATCAAAGTATGTGTGATGGGCAAACGGGTTCCAGTTCCCGATTCACCTTAAGGGCCTGATCGGGTGCCTCCGATTCTGGTTCCAGATTTTTGGACCCCGAGCTTTCCCACCCAATTGCGTCTCTAAATTCCCATAGAAGGTTTAGTTTATGGCCAAAAAGATACTTTCCGGTTGAAGAGTGGTGAAATGTCGAGAGAGCGAATCAAATTGAACATTCTGAACTTGCGATCGGAATATTCTGGTTCAACTGCAGAATGTATACATCTTTTGCACTTGTAATTTTTTGGCCACTCTCGCTCCATAGAATTCAAAAACCGGTACAAATTACTCTATATAGCATAGTTTAGTGACGAATGATGTCCAGAAAGGGCACAACAGGACCACTTCTTTCAGGTTCTGGAAGGTTTTCGGCCGAAATTCTGGTGCACCCGATCAGGCCCTAATAAAAGGTCACCACAACCTAAAGCTCAATGATTACTTCTGCGACCCTGGTGGTCGCTTTGGTCGGCGTTGATATCGTCACCGCATACAGTCTATCTCAAAACCGCGGAGGTTATTGAAAGTGTGTAAAAGGAAGAATGCACTGGTCGAGGATCGAACTCGAGACCTCCCGCATATATAGTGGTGGCTCTACCAACTGAGCTACCAGTCCGTTAATTTGGGACCGGATCCAAACATGTTGGACTAAGTCACTAGCTGACTTATGACTCAAGGCTATGCAGTATTACAGCATGCTTGTTAGAAGCAAGGTAATGGTTCTGACAGTCTATGCAAACCTCTGTCGCAACCAGAGCCCTCCCAGAGAAAGGCCGGACTTGGATGGGGTAACAATGGGGCACAGAATATGGATCAATTTCTGAGCGTTAAAGTTTCATGGTCGGTCAAGTTATGTACCTCAAACTCCCTTCCTTAATTCCGCGTCCTTATTTCGGGTATTATAATTGGAATTTCCTGGTATCCGATGATGCCTCGGGGCTGCCTGTTGAGTTTGTTCCGATGTTGTGGGGCCAAGCACAAGCAGACGAATTTTCCGACACCATCGTGAGTACTCTACAGTCAACTGATGCTACCGCAATACTCGGCATGAACGAGTGAGGCGTCAATAAACGCCTCGGCAGTCCCGCGCCATCAGGAGCCCCGGGTAGCTGGCAGTGGCTGACTGCATTCCTTCAGCAATGTGGTGAGGAGTGTACTGTTGACTTTTTGGTGCTCCGTACGTTCCTTTCAAATACGTTCCTTTCAAATATATATCAGTCAGTCCCCAGACTGGTATGGAACCAATGCCACAGCCTTCAAGGAATTTCTAGTCGACTATCATAGTCGCTTCAGCATGAACATCTGGCTAACGGAATGGGCCTGTCAAAACATGGCTGGGCCGGGTGACCAGTGTAGCATGTCCAATGTTTCCAGTTTCATGCAGGAGACGCAGGGGTTCATGGCATGGACAATACGGATTGGATTGAGAGGTATGCCTGGTATGGGTCCAAAACACCCGATGCCATGCATGGCGTAAACCCGGTTGGATTCAGTTTTCTTGGGTGCCTGTCCTTTGCTCACGCGAGCTTTGAAAAATGCTATGATGAACAGCAGTGGCGTAATCAATGCGCTTTGAACGCAGTACTCGGTGTCGAAAAAGTAACCGGTAATTTGGTCATTGCTTCACGACTACGTGATATTTTCACAAGATTTTGCGACACAAATGCACCCCTGGATATCCTCTATAACATATGTAAAAAGGTCCTAGCATTTGCCTGTCTGAAGCTTTCAGTATTCAATACAAAAACTGGATGTTATCAAACATTTGCCACCGCCGGGTCGCACAAAGCCCACAGAATTTGGAAAAGGCGAACAACCCCTGGTCAGGGGAGCCGTTTTTTGGGCTGATTCTTGTAGATGGGATATATTCGGACCTGAAAACCAAAAGGATTGATCAGGATAGCGTGGTAACGGTCCGATAATCATCAACACATTCCTACGCCCAATTTGGTCTTGTTGGCAATCCTCGTGAATGGCATGTCCAGAGAATGATAAGTTGCGACCCTGAATGAGTCCTTGGTCGTCCTATAGCACTGGCAAGATACAAAATTCCCCGGTTATAGCTGTTTCCGTAGGAATTTTAAGTAACAAAAGTGGTATCCAGTTTTGAAACTAGGATCTGCTTAACGGAATTTAAAGCCCGGAAATTACCTAAATCACATAATTTTCAAAGGCCAAATTCTCTCAGTGCATAGCCAGGTATCAAGACAACAACATATGGTCCTGAAAACACTCTTTCAATGGGCAACAGACTGGGAACATAGAGCTTTCGTCCGAAAAAGGCAATTTGTAAATTTCTAGAATGAACCGGCTCGTACGATGGATTCAAGAGTCCATTTCCCTCAAACACTATTGCAATCGGGTACAAAGCATTCCAAACAACATTGCAATGTGTCTGCAGCACGATTCGGCCTAAAATGGCAAATTATCGGTTACTTTTTGCGACACCGAGTACATAGCAGCACCGGCACCGCCACCTGTATTCACCAAATAATGATTGAAGGTAGTCTTTACATCGCAATTTTACATGTAATTTGCGTGTTTTACATTGGTGTCCCGGGCTACTGTACCATGTAAAACAGGATCAAATGTTGAAGGGTCTACGGCTTTTGTAGCCCTGCAAATGCACTGGCTTAGTTTCTATGGGACACGGCCCAATAAGGGAAATGGCAGCGCCAGCGTGTCCCGGGACACGCTGGCTGTGTGCGGGCTCGGGGTGGGGCGGCCCCGGGGCACCGAATGCTTTTGAATGCTTTTGAAAGGCCATTGAATACGCCCATTAACGCGTTATTAAACTTTACGTACATTTCGCGTAATTTGAATGATCCCATTGACGCGCCATCACAAGCGGTAGAGGCGGGAGGGAATAGCAAAGAAGTCCCGCGGAAATATCGTAAGTACGCGGCACACGTGTGAGAACATTTACGCCCGATGCAGTTGGGCGGCGGCCTGCTCTTCGTGTCCCATGACGGGCCGGGATCCAGTTTTGCCTGGGACACGCTGTGGGAGAGGCGCCCAGCCAATTTGCGCGTGTCCCATGGAAAGGCTCGGTAATGGTGTTTGTGGGCGGCCAGAAGGAGAAGAAAAAAATCGCCGAAAAAGGAAAGAAGGAAGGAGGAAAAAGGGAGAATTTCGAAGGATTTCATGCCTATTTAGCCTTGTAGAACTTAATTTTTTCTTCGCTGCGCGGCAACTCTCGGGAAGGCCGGCCCGGCAGTGCCCCGCGTAAATTTTCCAGCATCGAGTGCGGTTTGCGTTTTTTTCTTGCTAAGAAATGCTCAGTTCATGGCTGCAACACTAGCAAATGTACTGGAGCTCCATCTTGAGCTTGACAGGGCCCTCCCACCAGACGAGAAAATTTTGCTGGAATTCTCAATCAAAAACAGTGCCCTGCCGCCTAAGTGTCTCTTAATTTTGTCTGAGAAAATAGAGAGTTCCTGTTATTGAGCTACACAATGATTCTGTCCTGACTCCTCTCGACATAGTTCAACTTGAGTTCAACTACCAGGTTGACAATGGAAGGAGCGAGTAAACTTCAAAATGATGGCAGTTTTGTCACTACAGTAGGAAGGAAATTAGGGGAGGAGAAATATTCTCTCGCCAACCACCACATTCATCGATAATCTCAGGTATCCAGTACTCAAAATTGTTGCCAGGAGTATCCGCAGAGTGTTGAATATCAGTTAAATGTTCAGAACCACAGGATAAATTGAGACACGGCCCACACTGCTGCGGAGCATTCCCCCCATCTTCAATACAAGCCTCGGATACTACACTGCATTTTTTTTACACTGCGTTCAGACGCAGAATTCAGTCAAGAACGAACGGAAAAGTAAATCAGGGGTCTCGGCATTCGCCGGATTGCCCGTGCTCGGGATGACAGAGCGCCTCGAACGCATGAGAATGGTTCATCATGGCGTCAAAGGGTTGAGGATCGCCTTTGATTACAGGTGCCAAACAATTTTCTTATTCGGGGGGGAGCTTGATTTATTTTGTTGTCGGGCCCGATCGTGCCCGATCGGTTGTTATCGGGAGCTTTCGGGCCATCGGCCTGACACCTACCCTATAGGGGAAAGAGAGATAGTGCGTCGCTGTCGGTCCCGTTTGATCTCGATCCCGACTCCCGAGGATGAACGAAGCAGCTCCAAGGTCCCGCATCTTGAATGTGGATGCGAGGAGAGCTTTTATCTTGTCCTTAAGCGTTGCGGTATGGCAGACTGTAACCCGTCAAAGACTCCAATGGCTACGACCCCTCGCCTCACTGCTGAAGACCCCGTCGACAACACCACACTGCTCCAACAGACCATAAACGGAGAGACAGTGTCATACTCGTAGTGAGAAAAAAGTCATGGACGGTCTGTTCTTTGACTGATCTCGGCCGTCTTTGCACCTTTTTGTATGATTCTAGGTGCTGAGTGGATGTAGACTGCACCTGCAACAAATTACTGACCATCACCAGGATCATAAATAATTGATGTTTGGCAAAAAACAGCCAAACAATCAGACAACTCCGAAATGGTTTTTTATTCAATGTACTGGGTCCCGTGCCGAAAATTTGCGAAAAAGAAAGGGGAAAAGAGGAAGAGAAGCTACGGGAGTTCCAAGGAAGCTTGTTATTGCTCAGAAAAGATCAAACAAGGATGAATCGGAAGGGGCTGGCATGGTGGTGGTGGACAAGCAAGGATGGATGACTAAGCTACGACATCAGATCTAGCTAGCCGGCCTGATCACCCTACTACATCTAACCAACCCCCAGATAGCGACGTCCTCGTCGCGTCTGAAATCTCGAATCCCAACGAAAACCTTGCTACCAAGCTAAGAACACGCCTCCAACCCATCCCGTCTGAAACGCAGGGCGCAGAATCTCGGATGCCAATATCGTAGTGACGGAAGGAGCGGAAGAGTGCGACCGGGCTCAGGCGAGGAATTACTCCGAGAGCGGGAAAAGCGGTAAATCAGGATTGCGTCCAGCTCCAAAACCCACCACATCCACAAGGTCATCGACTCAAGGCGTACAGCACAATAAAGGGTACTGCCTCAAGTAAGCGGTGCCGGGATGGGAGGCGGAACTGGGGATGGTAGAATAAAATGATAGTCCGTCCAAATAAATTTTCTGCGGGAACGGTTCGGAAGAAAGCGGAAGCGGGAGCGGGAGTCGGAACAGAAAATGCGGCCGGAGAATACCTCGAACGGCGGTGAAGGGGTAACAGCAGGGGAGCTCCAATAATCGTCCAGACTGCCGGTCAATTTGCTCAAGACCTGCACAAAAACACCACGGCACGGACACCCGCGTGCATCGCCGCGTGTGACGCAAGCGTGATGGCTTGTTACGGCATCGCTCCCACGGCCTCAAAGGGCAGGGAATGGTGGTTGTGGAGCCTCAGGTTGAGCGGCGAGCGCTGGGTCGAAAATGTTGTCAAGGAGGGAACTGGAAGGGTCAAGCTGAACCCAGTAAGATCTAGCTCGATCAAAGGCTCGGTGAGCTGGATGCAAGCGGCACAAAGCGGATGTCGACGGAGGCGAGGCCGGAAAAAAAAAAGTGCTAGAAATGATCCAGAGCCAGAGCAGGAGAGCAGGATGATCTGGTCTTTCGGAAGTATCGTCGAACACACTCTCGTCACCATATGTGAGCGGGGGAGATGCCATCGGAAGGGGCTGGCATGGTGGTGGTGGACAAGCAAGGATGGATGACTAAGCTACGACATCAGATCTAGCTAGCCGGCCTGATCACCCTACTACACCGGCAGTGTGAAAGGCAGGTATTTGCGAGAATGTTATCTGCCCAGCACAGCCACTGCCAGATAACACCCAGCTGATCGGAACATCAAATTGATTTTCCAACTCAGCAAGAAAATTCTCTCACAGAAATACCTCCCACCCAGGGTGTACCTCTAGTAAAACTATTGAGATTCGGAACTTGGATGAAGCAAAACGGTGCAGCCATTCTTGAGCCAAAAATGGCAAGAACAGCCAAAAGTGGCCAACTTCAGAGCGCGATATCTCAACAACGGCTGCACCGTTTGACTTTATTCAAGTTGTAGAATCACTCAATTTTGATGGCGCTACAAGCCAGTCCAAACTATCATTCGAACAAAAAAAGTCTCGTTGACTTACAGTTACAAAATCGAGGTTTTGAGCTATTATACAAGATTGTTTGGCCATTTTTTGCCAAACATCAATTATTTTTGATCTTGGTAATGGTTAATAATTTGTTGCAGGTGCAGTCTACATACACCCAGCACCTGGAATCATACAAAAAGGTGCAAAGACGGCCGAGATCGGTTAAAGAACAGACCGTCCATGACTTTTTCTCGCCACTGGTACACTACTGTGACCTGGGCCTGATCTGGCATACCTTGTTGGCGTGCTTGAACGGTACAGTGCAAACACCAAAGCATGTTACTGGGAAGCTGCAAAGCGCGGCCTGCGCTACATGAAGTATACTCGGGACCTTGAGTTGTGCTTCGACGGCTCGGACATTGCTGGGCATCTTGACTTCCACGGGTTCTCTGACGCCGACTGGTCTGGTGACGACGAAAAATTCTCGATCCACCTCCGGATACGCATTTATATCTGGTCGAGGAGCATTCGGCTGGTCCAGCAAACGGCAAGGCATGGTTGCCCTATCCTCAACTGAGTCAGAATATATTGGGCTGTCAAACGCCGGGCAGCACCTAGCCTGGTTGCGCACCTTCTTTGCAGAAGTCAGCCACGAGCAGCGCGGACCCACAGAACTCTTCTGTGATGATCAAGCAGCTATCATCCTCTGTCGAGACCCACAATTCCGAGCACGCACCAAACACATACAGCGCAAATACCACTTCATTCGCGACGACATTGTGGCAAAAGGCGAGGCCGTCATTCGCTACGTGTCTACCCACGACATGGTGGCCGACATCCTTACTAAGCGCTAAGCCTCTTTCCCGGGAAAAGCATTGGAAGTTTACAAGGGCCTTGGGATTACGGTTTACAGTTGAACATCTCATAATGCATAGCGTCCGTGGACCCCCAAGCGCTATGCATTATGAGCAATATGCATTCCTGCATACTGTCACACCGTGTGACATGTGTGACCCTGTCACGAATTTGCTATATATGGAAGTGCGGCAGATGCCGGATTGTCCACCAGTTGTCGTAAAAGCGGTCAAAATCTTGGATTTAGCTGTAACATGTTATAATCTGGTGTTTTTGACGTGAATAGTACCCATATGCGTGAAGAGTGACACAAACGGGCAAATTGTCACCAAATTGTATCAATTTTGCGATCTCATAATGCATAATGCACTAAAAACCTGCCCCAAACCTTATGCATTAGTCAATATGAGAAAATGCATAAAACACCAGCCTACCAAGTTGGTGGACCCCAAAACACTATGCAGAATGAGGTTTATGCATTGTGAGCATATGCATTATGAGATGTTCAACTGTACCTCGAGTGGGAGTGTCGAAACCAGAAGCGAGCGAGCCAAACCTAAAATCTATCTTTAGGCAACTATGACGCAAGTGGTTCAGGCTCCCCAACTCCTTCTCCAACTGCGTCATCGCTAGCGGTGACATGTCACGTCACGTCACGCGCCAAGCTTTTCCTCAGCTGTTGTTGTTAACTAACACGACGCTGAGGTGAGGCTTCTATTACTCTGTACCCAGGAATACATTACTTACAGTATTCTCTAGCTAATCGTGTATTCTGTCTAGGACGGACGTCCGGTTTTGAGACGCCCATCAAAGTACAAGTACGCACCTCCAAGTTACTTTTTGCGGTCTCCGCCGTGAGTGACCAACTTTACATCCCAGGACCGGCGGAGATGATAGGATGCAAGCCAGCAACGTTCACGATCTGTGCGCGCTGCTCTTCTGAAACTGGCCCACAAATACAGAGCTCTTGAAGGACGCAATCGGACCGTTGGATCCAATTAATGAACGAATAATGCGGCCAAGGATCTGCAGAGGGGGGCAGAGATATGCGCATGGTCCTGATGCAGTTCAATTCGAACGCATCAAGCAGCGGGGACAGATCCCCTAGACTGTTGATCTCCAAATGACGCAAGTGCTCGAGTGTGATAGAAGCGATACTTGGCGGATCATTCGAAGTTTCGCCCCAACACCCGACTAGCTCAAATCTGGCGTTGCATACCTAGTTGCACTGGGCAAGGATGCAGCCGCACTCCATCACAGACATCTCGTACGCCAGATAGAGGAACCTGAGATTACTCCAGTCGTGATCAAGGCGTGGCGAGCCATCCACACGAGCACCTCGGAGGTTGAGGTACATCAAGGAGCTCAAGACGGGGGATTGGAAGTGATTGCATAAGAGTTGTGTCGTGGTCAGGTCATCCCACTCCACCTCCAGGGACAGTTCCTGCAGAATGAGATTCTGAGAACCGGTCCACTCAATTGGCACCGGAAAAGGGCCGGCCCAGGAAATGTCCAACGAAATAAATCGTTCCAGATAGTCGAAGACGGTGGAAAGAAGGGAAAGATTGTCGGCCAACGACGCAGAAGATGCGGATTGTTCGGCCGCCAGAGCTAGGCGAAGGGAAAAAGGACGAGTACCAGAGCGCTCAAGCCACAGCAGTAGCAGTTCAGTGCCATGTTTGCGCGAACACGATGCTTGGAAGTTCAAAGAACTCCACAAATCACGAGTGGTTGTGGCGATCGTTCTCCATTGGCTGCACACGGCAGCTAGGAGCAAAGGCTCGTCGGCAGAACGTGGGTCACAGTATTTTTGCTCGGATAGTGACGCACAAAAAACTGTTTGTACAATTTCCACAGGAAAGTTTTGGCTGGGTTCCTCGTTTCGTTAGCCTAAGGAATAAGGGAAACCAGAAGGAACCTCACATCGGCATTGTGGCTCAATCTGAACTGAAGATCACCGATAGTGAGTGCCGCTGAGCGTATTTATGGTGCTGATGTCTCACTTTTGTTTTCTTTTTTATTGGTTCTCCATGTGTCATTGTTGGCAGGTTGTTGACATGTTGTTGACAGGGATCGGCGCGAAGAATGTCTCAGATCGCGAAGCTTAACCAAGATAGGAAATTTAAAGCGATCCGAGGCGCCTAGACACGCTACCAGCTTATACTTATATCGGTAAGTCAACAATACCCGTCAACACGACGTCAACAGGAGGAGCGTCCATGACGGCATCGATTTTTTGGAGGAAATCGGACCCGAAATGTCAAAAAGTCCGTTACGTATGCGTCATGTTACAGCGATCACGTGGCCGAACCAGTATGCCTAAGGCCTTATGGGAAAAATCGGTCATTCCGAGGCTTTTCTGGGTGCCGAAAACGCGTTTTCCTAGTCTGTATTTTGCCACGGGGGTGATGCACGGAGGTGGGCATAATGCCGTAATGTACGAATTGGGAAATAGTTCCCACCCGCTATTCACCTTATACTGTAGTATTATGTTCAATTCGTAAGGCGGTTTTGGGTGTGACACCCCTTACGAATTTACCCTTTCGTAAGGGGGCCTTGGGACACTGTGACTTACGAATTTTTTTCGTTTTTTACCCCCCTTTTAGGCCCGAAATCACACTAAATTTCGTGTCACAGGGGGAAACCTTTCGTAGGACCCCTTTGTGACGCTGTGACTTACGAAAATTTTCGTAGGATTTCGGGTCTGTGACCTGTGACCCTACGAATTGAACGTAATACTACAGTACTATGTACCACTGTGCCCCCGTCAATTGCCTAGATTTTGGGACACGACGCTCAAATTAACATAGTCGAGCAGGTCTATAAAGTTTGAGTGAGTTATTCCACTCAGGCTCTGTCTCCAAGACATCATGCTGTGCTCACTTATGTCATATCTTACGTCACCTCTTGTATATAAGTAGTCCGCTGGGGATCTCTGATCCCCAGGTTTGTTATCGACTTGGCTCCTGGGCCCTCGTTGCGAGTCTGTTTGACACGAGCAGCAAGAACTGCGTCATGAGCTGCCATAATTGCGAGCCGACGTTGCAATGCGAAATTAGCTATCCCGGGGTATTCTCAGGTGCGATCTGAGTCCCAGATCAGAGACCGAGGCATCCGCCCGGTGTTCAGAAAGAATGGAGTATAGCCCGTTGTCTCAGAACGAGCGGAATTGAGTGCAAATTCTACAGCAGGTAATTTTGCAACCCAATCCTTCTGTTTCTCGCCAATGCACTGTCGAAGCATCTGGGTAACGGTGCGGTTCGCCCGTTCCGTGCTGCCATCCGTCTCGGGATGATACGCGCTCGACATTCTCAGCTTGGTCCCAATCAATTCATGAAGTCGACGCCAGAAATTACTGGTAAACAGAACATCGCGATCACTCACGATGGATTTAGGTAGCCCGTGTTTGTACACATGTTCGAACATAAGTTCGGCCATCTGCTTAGCAGTGTAGTTGATACGGCTTGGAATAATGTGAATCATTCCTGTTAATAGACAAATTACAACTGTAATCGAATTGAACACGCTATCGCAGTTCCTAGACTCGGGGAGAGGTCCCACAAAGTCTACCCCAATCGATTCCCAAGGCTGAGTGGGAGGATTAAGTGAGTGAAGAAATCCGTAGGGTTTCTGATTGTTCGGCTTACTGTGTTTGCAAGTTTTGCACGAGTCGCAATAAATTTGCGTATCAGGAACTAAATCCTTCCACCACACATACTCCCGAAGGTAGCCAGTGGTTTTGCGAGGCCCAAGGTGTGCCAGAACAGAATGAGCTTCCGAAATAATGATTTCCCGGATGTTTCGACCCTTGTATTTGAGATGAGGGATACAGAGGACTTTGCGATCGTGTTCACAGAGAAATATGAGCCCGTCAGAGACCTCGAAGTTCTTGAAGGCTTTTGGAGTCGCCAGAATGTCCTTGAAGAACGAATCTTGGCCGTACTTGTGTTGCAAGAACTTCACCAAGTCCAAGCCATCAGTCCCTCCAGAGACCACAGGAAAGAGAGAAGGATCTATGTCCTTTTAATTTAATTGCTGTTTACAGCTGTTTGCAAAGCTAATGGCACTTCCGAATTTATACAAAGAGCAATTTAGATGTCCGAACTTGTATTGCTCCTTACACAATTTATGGACCAATTAGCATCATTCTACGCTCATTTTGTGTCGGAAAATCCGAAAATACCTGATCAGTACTTACCGACCTATCAGGCCTGGTCAGATTCCGGGGGGAGGCTGATCAGCACTTATATATCAGCTCCATATCAGCACTCGTCAGCGCAGGGGAAAATTCTACCACATTTGACTGAAAAGTTCAACTCGGCAGGCAAGTGTCACCTCTCCCACGGTTGCTTGGTACATTTTCCGCGCGAAAAAAAGGTGCAAAACCATCTAGAACTGGTAAAATGGCCCAGCCAAAGGTCGTCCAAGCAAGGTACATGGTTCAGGTCATGACCTTCCAACGTTTCCACTGTATGACGCAGTCGTGCTCCACACCTAACATAAGAAGTGAACATAAGTGTTACCCGCCCTCCTTTGCTTCTCCTGGAGATGCAAAATTCTGCTTGTCAACACCACGAGTCATCGACCTCAAAACACGACCCTCTTGGGTATGTTTCGCTTCCGCAGCCTTCTGCTTAAGCTTCTGCTCAGCAATTCGGGTAGAGGACCTCAAGACTCGGTCGCTAGCCATCGCTTTCGCTTCAGATCCAGTAAAAACCGGCATGGAAATAGAACTGATATTGAGGGCATCGTTGTCAACGACATCGTGGTATGTGTACTCGCTTCTCGCACGCACAGTCCCCGGTGCCTCGTTTGAGTAGATGCGAGATAAAGCATCCGCAAGAACATTCTCTGTTCCAGGAATGTACACCACCTCAAAATCAAATTCAGAAATCTTTTCCATCCAACGAGCTTGTCGTCCGGACAAATTCTTCTGGTTCATGAAGTGAATAAGACCCTTGTGGTCTGTTATCCATTTAAAATGAAAGCCCTGCAGTATGTCACGATGTCTGAGCATCGCTTCAACTCCTGCTAACATCTCAATTTCGTGTACAGGGTAATTCTGCTGCGCCGAATTGAGCTTCGCGCTAAAGAATGCGGCAATCTTTGCTGATTTCCAATTAGTACCTTGGCTGACTACGCCAGCAATTGCCGAGCTCGATCAGTCCGTGACGAGAAAGGCAGGGTCTGCATCTGGTCCGTACTTCAGAGGAACACGGCGATGCTCCCGTGATTGGTGAGCAATTTGTTTGCAATCTTCAAAAGCTCGCTGATGAGTATAACCCCAACGGAAAGGGACGGTATCCCCAGTCAATCCGTGAAGGATACCCATAGGCCCTCGGATTCGAGCCAGATCGTCAGCAAGGTATCCAATCGAGCCGAGAAATCCACGCAGTAAGTCCCGGTTCGTTGGAGTTTTCCAGTTTATTACACTGTCGGCCTTATCAGGGTCCATTCGAATCCCATCATCGTCGACTATTCGACCGAGAACCTTCATGTCTGGCTTCAAGAATTGAAGTTTATGCTCACTAAGGTAAAGTGTTTCCCGTTTTGACACGTCGATGATTGCCTTGACATGCTTAATGTACTCGTCTAAGGTCTCCGAATAGATGATAATATCATCAAGATACACATCCATGAACCTTCCGATGAAATCTGAGAACAGGTAATTCATTAACGATTGATACGTTGCCGGTGCGTTGCAATCGCCTATTTGGATCACCAATCTGACCATATTTCCATCAGGAGTAGTAACGGTTGTACGGTCTACATGTTCGGGAATTATCCGAATCTGTTCATATGCGTCCTGGCCATTAATCAGCAACGATATTTACACCGCGCAACACGACGCAAAATACCTTCCATGTCGGGAAGCGGGGAAGATAACTTGTGAGTATTCTTGTTGCGTGCTCGCAAGTCAACCACCGTGCGTAATTTCGGCGGGTTTGTCTTCGCTTTCGGAATTAATAGCATAGGAACAGTATTTCCTGAGCTGGTTACTTTCCAGCGCCCAGTTTTCAAGTAATTTCGACGCTTTTCATCCCATTGAGGACGAAGGGCCTCAGGACACCGAGATGGTCTCCAAGGTAAGATCTTCTTTTCGTCGATCAGAGGAATAGTGTGGTTAATTGCACGCAAAGGCGGCAGAGGTGTTTCGGCCGCCTTCTTACAGATCGGCTTTGCATATTCCATCAGCTCGTCTCGAGCCGACTGGACCAAATTATCAGCTAATTCAGCTGAATGCGAGTAAATCTTCGCAGTTGCGACACCGGAAATAGGTAAGCATTTAGCGCTTCCAATACAAACTCGAGCGGGGTTGAGCCCAATATCAACTTGATGTTGAAACAGCCATGATGTCTTAAGAATCAAGTCGTAACCACTCACGTTGGCGAGGTAGAAAGTTCGTGGACAATTAATGTCTTGATACTTGAAGTTAACTTCAACCGAGTGATTAATTTTGGACCTCGAGCCTTGAACGGCTAGTTGAAGGACAATTGGTTCGTCCAATTCTCGTCGTTTCAACTGAAGCTGATCTGCCAAAGAGGTCGAAATCAAATCCCCGAGTGAATCCGAGTCAACGAGTGCCCGCGCTGGGTGCCCGTTGACCTGAACTACAATACTCAACGGCTTTGCGACAATTTTGTCAGGGACTCGAGGCATGCATGCGGTACGCGAAATTCCATTTACTTGATCCGCAGGAACCTGAATTCCTCCGCAGTAAAGAATAGACGATTCTAACGCGTCTTGGAATTGAACATCCGCAAGCATTTTCAACAAGTATGATAATTTAGGTAGCGCACTCGGTCTACCGAGTTCAACTTCGACTGTATCGCCTTCAATAAATACCTCACTGTACCTGCGACCATTAGTCTCATATTTCCAGCGCCTCGGTTGCATATTTTCTTGCAGAGGGTGTTTAGAATTTGCCTTAAGGAACGGCCGAGGCACACATGGTGACAGAATGCCGAGTGTGTCATGACGTGGCGCGGCACCCGCCAAAATTTTGAAACTCCGCGACACCCCTTTGGCCATGGGATGTTTTCCATCAAAGATTGATTGAAATCAGCCAAATTGTAGCCCTGAAGGAGTAGACAGGCCTGGCACTTTGAAATATGATTTGTATGCCGAAGTTCCGGCCTACAGAAGGGGGAGCTTGCGCGAATCCGTATCAATATTACAATGGACATCGGAGTAAAATAAGTTGGACAAGAAATTATCTATGTCCAAGTAGATTAGGTTTCAGAAAAAGACATATTCACTATGGTCTATTCCTTGGCTGTCTAGAGTAAATGTAAGTTGAGCTCTCCGTTGTGTATCAGTTTCAAGCATCCGCATTGAATCTGTTACATTAGCTCTTTTCAATCGTCCCCAGTGACAGCTATTTTGGAAACGATAGACAGTCTCGATTTTTGAGCTAAGTTCGGCAGCTCCCGGCATACCCGTCATATAATTATTTTTAGCTCCATCATGACGAGCGTTGCCCGCCAATACTCTCCTCACTCTCACCATGATACGACGAGGAAATCGCCGCCACATACCTAAGGAGCAGAAACAGCTCATCACCACAACGTCGGCCCATATGTCTGTCTGAGACACTGCTGCAGCTACCAACATCAGCGAGCGAACCATTTACCGCATTATCCGAACGTGGCGGACCACTGGGGACCACGTCTGAATTCCTCTGCAGCTCGGACGACCCCGCATTCTCACATCTTTTGATGTCGCGGTCTGTGATTTTCTCAATACCCTTCGTATTTGACCCTTTGAGAAGTACCTTGAGGGTCTTGTTGCGAGAACCCCCGACACTGGCACCCATTGTCAGGACGTGCATATAAAGTGTAACCATCTTGAGAAAGTTCAGTTTGAGCTCTGAATGGTTTAGGGTATCCTTTTGAACATTTTCCATCTTTCATACATGCTGCGGTGGGGTTTTCTGCACCACAGGGATTGTGAACCATAAGTTTTTTGACCAATTGATATAGGACTGGATCTTCATTCTCATCAGGCAGCTGTGCAGAGATGACACGATCTATATCCTCAGCATCTTTCAAGCGAGCATATGCCCGCAGAAAGATCAACAGATGGAGATGTGCATGTTTTGAAGGCCAAGAAACGTTGGAGGGCAAGGTGACGGTACTGAATATCCTGCATCCCATCGCTCGCCCGCCGGGTGTGTGCCTGAACAGTGACACACTTGGAAATAACGGTCTTGGTTGTAGGATATTGACCCGTTGCCACAGCGGTGCTGAGTTCCTGTGTTACGGGCACCAGGTAGAATGTTGGACGCGTGCCAGACATTGTGATGCATGGAATTGTCATGGATGCCAGAGGGTCGCACCCCAAGCTTTCGCGTTTGCTGTTGTTGAATTGGAAAGCGGCAATAGCCTCCGCAATGACCTGCGACTGGGTGTCGGTGGGGTTGGACAAGGTTTTGTCCTCCACCAAGACAAGAAGAATCAGACTTCGACGATGCAGCAGGCATACGTCCGTTTGCGCAGTTCTTTGTATCTCGCCGCAGATCGTGAGAGGGATGATGTACCGGGTGGAAAGTATCAGATTGCGCTCTGAGAAACCAAGGAGATTGAGGGTTTCTCTGGCAAAGTCGTCAATGAGACTCTCCTGCGTGGCGTTGGCGGCGAGGTCGAGGTAACCGAGATATCGGGAAGTGGAATCGCTTAGATTCGCATCTTCAGAGCCCGCAGGAGCACTGAGAATGTTGGGATCCAAATAGGCTAACGATGGATTTGCCTCGCCAAAAAACGCCTGGGGCGATATCGCCTCGACTTGAATGTTATATGCGAGCAACTCATTGACGCTCCAATCACTCCCCGACTTCGAAGACCGAATGAGGTTGGCCATGGCACTGATAAAGTAAGTCAGTCGCGAGAAGTAGCACTTTCCCCAAACACTGACAACAGTGTTGTTGGTAAAACAGTGTTTTGCCACGTGACTCCAACACGTTTGATTGGGGCCACATCATTTTTTTGGGGGTGGCATCAGATTGCGCCGCCACTGTTTTTTTTTTTTTTTTTTTTTGAGGGGCGTCTAGCAGCGAGTTAAGTACTGTTTTCAACATAGAAAGAGGAGGAGCGCGTATAGCCTCCCCCATCCCCTTCCACCGCAAATGGGCTCAAGGGCAACCCATCACGGCTTCCGGGCCGACCAAGTCGGTCACTCTCGCGCGCCAAAAATGGAGGCCTCGGACTTTAAACCAGGCCAAACTGTCGTGCAAAACCTCTCGAGGAAACGCGTCTCCCGCGTCCGCGCCTACAGCGCGGTATGTGGGGCTTCGGCTTCCCTGCAACTCCGGCATCCCGACAGTCAACCCGAAGGATTCACCGCCGTTCAACCATCATCGAAGAAGGTCACCCGACACCCACTAAAACCCCGACTCGTTTGGGCCAATCCTTGGCCAAGGTACGTTCGCCCTTCAGAGTCTTTCTCCATGTGCTCTTCACTAAAGACTCTTTCAGTGCCTTCTTCCCGTACTTAGCTCTGTCTGTCATTGCACAGTCTATAGCCAATCTATTATTTATGATCCTCAACCATCGGTTTTGAATCTTCGCTAGCGGGGCAGGGCCCGATTGTTGAATAACGCGTTCGTTCCGGATGCGCCAAATCAGGTGAGCTGACTCAGTTATCAGGATCTTGTAGAGACGAGTCGTTCCGGAGTCACTATGTCTAGTGACTCCCCCGGCCATAATATGGCCTATAGACGGGCGCAATTCCTTGCCCGTCTTGAGTCTCCACAATTTTGACGCGAGGTCCCAGACCTCTTTCTGTCCTGGTTCAGCACATTCCGTTAGAATATGTTCCATGGATTCATGGACTCCACATCTTACGCATCTCCCTCTCTGTTGATGATTAGGGATATGATCCCAATATTCTCCGACCTTGTAGCCGCCGTGAAGCAACATCCACAAGAAGAACTTTATGCTCCTCGATATGTCTCTGTTTTTGGTGGAGCGCCAGAATTTGCGGGAGGGAGGAGGGTTGTCGTTGCCGTTTCTCGCCGCAGCTTTGGCTATTTCTAAGTTTGCGGCGGTGGCTCTTCTGTCTAAGAGTTCTCGGTATGAATCCTTTTCCATCAACTTTCGGATAATTTTGTAGGCTAATGATTGTGTCATGCTCTGCAATTTAGCTCCTGGCAAGGTGAGAGCTACCCGGGCTTCCGTGTTGACGTCGTCTTCGACGGGCTTACGGCTTCCTTCAGCTGCCAATTTATCCGCCGCTTCATTTCCCGCGTTCCCAGAGTGGCCCTTAACCCACTCAAGCTCGGTCTCTGCTTTTCTTTCACGTATTTTCGCAAGCGTGAGCTCGAAGAGTGTCCCGTTGGACACAGTGTGGAAGCCCTCGTTTTGCCATCTGGTGAGGTTCTTAGTGAGTCCGTCCATTGCATACTTTGAATCCGTATATATTTTTAACGGTGCGTTGAGGGGCGCTATTTCCACGGCAGTCTTGATTGCTAGGACTTCCCCCACTTGGTTTGAGGGCCCGAGCATTTCTGGCACCCGGATGGCCCAGTTTCTCGGATCACCTTCACCGAAGTATACTCCAGCTCCCGCTCTAACATTGGCGGTGTCATTGTCTATTGCGGAGCCGTCTGTATAGACTTCAACGCGTGGTGCCTGGTTTACGTCGAAAAGGGTTATCGGCACACGGCGTTCTCCGTTTACCTCCCCGTCACCGAAAATGCGGAAAACATCACCTAGTGTCCCGCTGGTTGTGACCGTGTTGTCAAAACCTGCAACGTCCCCATCTTCGTGTGCTGTCGGCTTCTGGAATTCTTCATAATCCTCTGGGTGCATGAATCTCGGGTCCCATTTTTCCGGGAGTGAGTTTATCAAATCCATCGCTTTGCTAAAACATTTGTGAGGGTGACAGCATTTCGTTATTTCCCGGGTGACTTGGCACGAGCTACACCGGCAGTCTACTCGATGGGTATGCCTCGGCGTCCCTAGTTTTCTCAAGAGTAATCGTGCGTCTCTGACATATTTGACGCGATGCTTTTCTTTCAGGCATTTGATAACGTGGCGGGGTGAGTTGAAAAGTGTGCGGTCTCCATCGGAGAAACGATGGTACCAGATAGGCATTGAATCTTGGAGCTCCCGCGATACCGCCATCGCGTCCATTGTGACGCCGTATTTGCGTCCCACCGCCATCATGTCGGCTAGGTCCTTGCTTTTTAGGTTATCTACGGACTGGTACGGGGACCAGGATTGGAGATATGTGTTCAACCGCATCATGTTATCAACATTGAAATCTGCTCCCACCGCTTTTTTAGCCAAAAGTTCGTCTGCGACGAAACACCACAGTGGGCGGTTCGGTCCGAAGCTGAGGTACGTCTTCAGCCACGTTACGGCGATGGCTTCGTTTCGAGCGACAATGTCTAGTAAGTTTTTCCCCCCGACGTCGGCAGGGGCGTAGACGGTCTCTTTATTCACGCTGACATGATCTTTCTCCGCCCATAGGAAGCGTCGAATCCGCAATTCCAGCCTCGCCTCGATTTCGGCGGGCATACCTTGTACTGTGGCGAGGTATTGGGTCATACCTCCCACCACCATCAGGAGAATGAGTCTTCGTCCTTCCATGGACGGGTGTCCTAGCTCCCAAATATTCAGCGCTGAATCGATCTTCTCCAAGGTACGTGACCAAGTCTCCGTTTGTTCTACACCATTACCGACCCAGGCTCCAAGAACTCGGATGGGTTCTCCTTCTGCCGCTATCTTGATGTGCGCTGGGATCGGTGTTCCATGAAGCCCGTTGATGAAACGGTTCGCTCTTACTCTGTCTCTGTGATCTATTTTTCCAATAGGTATCATTTCTGTTTTGCTGATATTAAACTTGGCGCCGGCGGCTATACACCACTCGTCCAGTATTTTCATCAAGGTACCAAAGTCATCGCTCGCATCGAGATAAACTAATGTGTCATCTGCAAACAGGGTAGTTATCAACCGCTCCCTTTTTCCTTGAATTTTGAAGCCTTTCAAATCTGATTGGCGCAGGGATTCAGCAAGCGGCTCTATGGCTAGGTCGAATAGTAGGCATGATAACGGGTCACCTTGGCGCACGAGTTACTTTAAACGGTTGCTTGCTCATTTCACCGTTGATACATACATATGTATTTGCATCGCTGTACAACGTTTTAACTGTTGAAATAAACTCGTCTGGAATACCAAATTTTCCTAGTGCGCGCCACAAGTAGTCGTGTTTGACTTTGTCGTAAGCTTTCTCTTGATCAAGGGCCACAATGACTCCATCTTTCCCTTCTGTTGCTTCCGCGAGCTCGATAACCCTCTTCGTTAACCAGATTTGGTCGCGGATTTGTCTACCGGGAACAAATCCTGCTTGGTTTGGATGGATGAGGTCCGGCGCGACGTGAGCCAGCTTGATAGTCAGCGCTTTCGTGAAGATTTTATAATCTGTGTTTAGCAGCGATATCGGCCTATAGTTTGCGATGTCAGCTTTGTCGTTCTTCTTGTAGAGTGGGCACATCCAGCTCTCGGCAAACTTAGTGCCTTTGACAACCCCGTACTTCTCAATATCATTGTATATCTGAGCAAGACCCGGAGAATATTGAAAGCCCGTTTATCGTTGGCTTTAGCGCTTTCGTACCTTTGGTCTAGGATTTTCCATACCTCGTACGTGATTCCGTTCAGTCCTGGGGCTTTGAAGTTCGCTGACTTTCTCAGTGCGTACCTCACATCTTCTAGTGTAAGCCTCTTCTTTAGTAGTTCTTGTTGTTCTTCGGTCGCTCTTCTAGCAACGCGATCTAGCACTGTGGCAGTCTTTGCTTCGCGGACGGCGCGTGGAACTCCGGCTTGGTCGGTTTGAAGTGAATCATGGTATTGGCGGGCCATATCAGCCATGTTCTTTGAGTTTGTTTCGTACCTAGGTGCGTCTTCCACATTCATGGTACTCTTCCGTAGTCTGTTTATGATGTCTCGGGGCTTGTGTGGTTTATTTATTTGTGTCCAGTAAGTACTTATTACCTCCCCTTCAAGACGGTTTCGTACTTGGGCAGAGAGTCGTGAGCCATTATGTCGCTGCTTTTCTAGCTTGGACATTTTTTCTTGGAGTACAGCACCCGACAGCGTCTTCTCCTCCTCGGTGAGCTCCTTGTCATTGACTATGATGTCCATCTTATTTTTTATCTCCGCAATTTCCTCTGTCAACTTAGGTATGACTATTCGGGACTTGTCGCGGACTTTTTTACCGGCCCTGCTCTTCCAACTGGCCCAGAGCGTTTGGGCATTTCGGCTGGGGTTCCACTGACCCCGGGCTTTGTCCTCCTCAAGTGCGTCGAGCTCTGCCTCGAGGTTCAGACCCTCGTCGTTCAAGTATTCAGTGATACCCTTATTCCGGATTAGGTGTGCTGGCCACACCCACCTTCCATGACCAATGGTCGGTGCTCTTTCCGTAGTCAGACGTAGTGAGATCATTCGGTGATCGGTCTCGATACCCACCGTTTGTATATCCCACTCAAAGGTATGTTCAAAGTCATCTTTCTTGACGAGAAACTTATCGATTCGTGATTGCGATCCTCCCAGGGCAATGGGCTGAGTAAACGTGTAGGCTCGGGTTGTAGGGTATGTCTCCCGCCATCCGTCTACGAGCCCTAAGTACGTTTTCAGATCCTGAAAAGCTTCTACCGCACTGTTATTATCTTCGTGCGATGGGAGGCGGTCAATCGCATCCTCAACTAAATTCGTGTCTCCGCCAAGCAGCGTTGGCCTGGTATTCGGGTGCGCCACGAACCAGGCTTTGAGTGTTTTCCAGAATTCGGCGTTCAGATTTGGACGGTTTGGTGCATACACTCCGAGTATTATCAGAGGGGTGCCGTCCATGTTCTTCATTTCAAGCACCATGGCTCTGCCAGGAACTATTTCGGTTGTTTTCATTCCTTCTGTATCGACTAAATTTTTGTTTAGGGCAAACGCGACCCCCGCACGCGCTGCCGGTGCCTCCGCGTCAGGGGTGAATTCAAGCCGTATTGCACGTCCGAAGAGGTTGTCAATATCAGACTTGTGGTTGTCATTAAGGTGCGCCTCGCCGACCACTAACACACCTATTTTCTGTTCCCTTATGAGTTGCCAGATGTGATACCACTTATTATCGTCGTGCAGGACATTCGGGTTTCCTCTACCCTTTATATTCAGGCCCGCTATCTTGATTGATGCTTTTGTGCCTTTTTGCCCAACAGGTCCACGACTCGAACCTGTATCAGGTCCTGGGTAAGCACGACCATTCACAGGTCGCGGTGGAAGTGCCTGTGGAGGGTCATTACGTCCGTTCTGATTCTGTTGTTGCCCCGATTGTGCTGCGTGGGCTTGTGCTGTACGCACTGGTTGTAGGAATGGGCTGTTTCCATGATTCCGGTGCGTGTTGCTGTTCCGGTGGTTCTGTAGCGTGCTGCTTCCAGCGGGTGGGCTTTGTGCTCCCCCCGAACTCTCGCGTTGTCGAGAGTTGGCGTCTGTGGCGCCTCCCTCCGTGGAGGGTTGGTTCCGATTTGCATCGGCCCCGTGCGGATTTTGTATCGCACCAGTGCCTGTGACGGCACCCCCCAGCACACGCGCTGCGTCTGGAGTTGCGTCTCATCGGTTCGCCGAGGGCTCGTCCCTGAGGAGGGTCGGTTGCCGTTTCGGTTCACCTCCGCACGACTCGCAGCCGAATCCCCTCCTTCGCGGCGGTTTTCATTGGGAGCTTGACCGGTGGCAGAGTCATTTCTCCCTCCTGCCGCCGCGAGCTCTTCCGTTTGATTTTCGTTGTCTCCTGTAAAGTTTTGTAGGAAGTTAAATCTGTTATTAGGAGCGAGAAAGGAGACCCGCCAACGGCCTCGCGAGGGTGGTTGGCGGCTTGCCTCAAAGGATGGGGTTGTCGAGCATCTTCCAACGAGCTTCTTGGGAGCTCGTCTTCCGATGCTTGACATGCCAGGACTGCTGGCCGGCGGACCCCGACTTGAATAAGTCCCGCCGTTGCGGCGGGTCGGTTCAAGGTGCGTCTTCACGCACTTTCGTGCGCGTAAACGTCCCTCTCACCTCCCCGCTTGTCCCTCGCCCACCTCCTGTCCGGTATCCTAGATGCCGTCAGTAAATTCAGTGGGGTCGGGTTGCGTATACTTAGGTGCGCATACGTCTTCTTCTAGGCCCAGACCTAGATATTCTCCTTCATGTATCACTCACAGATGTGGAGGAAATCCTTTTATTCAAACAAAGCATAAGAGGGGTACGATGGTTGTACAGTGATACTTGTGTAGCAAATTTGTTGTGCAATAAATGACATACGGGTTCGGGGCGCGGCGTCGTATACGTTGCAGGATAGCGCGAGTCTACGAATCGATGTGTGCAAGCGAGAAGGGCGACCGACATCCATAATCAAGAGCAGTGTAACGGTGGGAGGCAAGTGTGTGGCGTGTGGGTCAGCAATGTCGTCGTGGCGGTCGCAGGTAGGCGAGATCACGTTGGGGGTGGTCTGAGCGATGCTAGTGGGTAAGAAGACCCAAGTGCTGGACCCTGGTGACGTGGCTTTCAGTGCATGGCGTTGCGAATGGTCAAGCGGCGACAAGGAGTCGGTAGCGATTCCAGGTAGCCCATGGCGGTACAGCGGGCGCTTCTAAAATTCAGCGGGAGGTTGCTCGGACGAGTACGTGGTCCAGGTTGCGCCCACAGCCGATCGGGCGGGGCAGAGGCTTGTGCAGACTCCGTGAGGTCTTGAGGACCCTCCATGTTTGTGCCATGGGCCCCAAAAGTACAGTGGGGGGTAGGTGCTTGCTGCTCCCTACGCTGCGTGCTGCAGCGAAGGGCCCCGAGACCGTCTAGGCCAGCCATCAAGAAAAGATGGTGGTGGTAAGAGATCACGAGGCCCCCCTGCGCCGCCACTGTCCTATCCTATACTGTATCTATAATCTATAATAAAAGACACTACGGGACCGCAGGTCCCGTGATAATTCACGTGAAAAAGCAGGTGACTTCTCACACGCTTTCCCCGGCGCCGCGCGCCGGCGAGTGCAGCGAGCGGCAGTGCGGCGCCGCGGGCAAGGAATCCAGCAGAAAAAATCTAGGCGGGGTTTGGGGCGGAGCCCCGACAAGCTGTGTACCCCCCGTAGGTAGGGACGCGAGCGCAGCGAGCCGGCCCTGCCGAAGGCGGGGTGCTTAAGCTTGTTATACAGTGCCATCCATCACCTCTCGACTACCCAATTAGGTGTGGGAAAGTTCCAAACTTGAAAATGATTCACGGGCCGGAAAAAAACTTGATTTGCCTCGAAAACTGCGGCAAACGACTCAGTTTGATTGTAGTTATCCAACTTGTAAATGGCTAACATGTAGCATCAATTTTCAGTTTTCGGACCCAAAAAAAATGACCGATTGCACAGCCACAGGCAGATACCTGGTGCTTAGGCCCTCGGACCAAGGAAAAGTGACGGTATTCTGTGCTTTAGCGTGATATAGAACACTGTTCAGGCCGCTGGGAGTCAAAAACAAGGTAAAAAATCAGCAGGAAAAGTGACAAAAAGTTCGAAAAAAATGACCGAATTGATGTAACCGTGGGAAAAAATCCAAACTCAACGCCAATCGCATTCTTTTCGTTGGTTTCCTTCCAAAAAGCATCTCGATCATGAAAAATAATGGCTCAATCTCCCACGGAAGGGGTGTCAAAAAGGTGGCGGGTGGCACTGTAGTATACTGCACAAGGATCAGCTCACGTGAAAAGTAACGTGACTTTGACCGGGACCATGTCGAGATGTCGCTGCCGGCTGTCGAGATGTTGCATCCGGTTCCCACGAACCTTCCCGACGGCGAGCGGTAGTGCGGCGCCGAGGGCACGCAATCCAGCAAAAAAAAACACGCGGGGTTTGGGGCGGAGCCCCGACAAGCTGTGTACCCCCCGTAGGTAGGGACGCGAGCGCAGCGAGCCGGCCCTGCCGAAGGCGGGGTGCTTAAGCTTGTACTTGAAAAGAGGGCCAGGCCATCAGTCGCGTGACTTTTGACAGAAAATCACGGGGTTTTGTCAACATCCTACAACACAACCGGCTGTCGAGATGTTGAAACTCACACGCGGTCCCCGGCGCCGCGCGCCGGCGAGTGCAGCGAGCGGCAGTGCGGCGCCGCGGGCAAGGAATCCAGCAAAAAAACCGCGCGGGGTTTGGGGCGGAGCCCCGACAAGCTGTGCACCAGCCGTAGGGAGGGACGCGAGCGCAGCGAGCCGGCCCTGCCGAAGGCGGGGTGCTTAAGCTTGTTGCAACTACGATCAATCTGAATAAAGAGTCATCTCAAGAAAAGGAACTACTCACCTGACTGTATCCAATTGTTGACTGTTGAGCCGAAATTGAGCTCGCAGCAAGCAAATGCTCAAAATCAACTCAGAATGTCATTTGTGGGAAAAAATCCGCTCCCGCCCTAAAGTCCCGCAAATAACTGTGATATAACATGGAAACAAGCCTTCGAATATATCAAGAATCATCAAGCATTGAACAAAATCCCAAGGCTGTATTTGTATTTGTGCTTGCGAGAAACGAGCCTAAATGAACATGACCGGCATTTGCCGGTTCAGATTTCGTGGTAGAGTGGAGAGGATTTCAGTTGGTACATGAGTAGAATGCTTTCTATAGAGGTATATCTAACACTTTGCAATTGGCCGCTCCAACAATCGAAAAAATGGGACGAGCTCGAGGAAATCAACCGTGAAGTGGAAAGCAACTTGAATCAACGAGCTGCCGTGATTGATCTTGAATTCAAACTCCGGTCAGTATCTGGAGAGCTGATGGCAGTGAATTGGTCTACAACTAGGGCAGATTTTCACCTGTAGATATTTGGGATATGTTCTCCGCACTTGAGAACCATGCTCTCTTTATCTCAGGTTTTTTCACTTCAAAATGAGTATTTTTGTGCTTTATTTCAGTATCTGGCCAAGGGACGGCAAGCCGTAACATGTGGGATCCGAGTCATGACAGCGCAGCGAAAAGCCGATGTCGGCCGAAAAAGAGTGCTCAGAAATGTCCCCGAGATCCCCGAATCTCCCTCGATCTCCCGCAATATTTTCGTTTCTTTATTTTCTTTATTTTTTTATTTTTGTCCACCGCCATCAGTATCGAGCCTAAATTCCAACACTGTTCAAATTGATACCATCCCGTCAACTCTAAGCATAACTTTAGCCTTGGCAGAACCAATACTAGGGCCGACAAATATCGCCAAGTATGCGCGTCGCGAATGGCACGGTTCGGTAGTACAAGCAGATAAAACTGCGAGCGCAGTGAACGCGTTGCGAAGATCGCGGCACAAGACGTCAAATGACGATAGTCGATGCTCTCGCTTTTGGAACGCTTTTGGTGCTGACTTGAAAAGATGTAACTGTTGAATTATCACTTCCAAATAACAGAAGCCAACCTAGGCAAAAACGCAGTCCAAACTCAAACTCTCACCCGTCAAGAATTGCAGATCTAAAGGGGCGCGTGGTAGACTTTCCGCCAAGAAAAAGGTCCCAGATAGTGTCTGCAAATTCTTTACCTGATCTTCAGAGCTAAATCCGGCAAGGCTGTCCCCTCCGAGGCTGAGTGTGAGAATAATTCCCTGTCTCTGACACTCGGCGATTGCTGAAGACATGAAAGAACAGTCCAAAAGACCTGTATTCAGAAACGCGGGGCCAGAGCAAGCCTATGGCGGTGGTCAGCTGCGATCAACACCAGTGGACACGGGGTGAGTCATTTACATTGGCAAGATTGATCACTGGGGACGAATTTTCGTCGAAAAATACGGCAATGGGGATGATGTTGATATTAGGATCCTTAACAAATAGTAAGTTCAGAATGCGGGAACGAGGATGTCATACATGGCAATGAGCCGCTAGAGACATCTGATTATTGGCGCCATGTGGGTCGGATTGGCCGACGGAATTCTGTCCCCAGGATCTATACTCAAGTTGTTAGCGGGTGCTTGTGGTGACAAAGCTCTTCTCCGGCGTACATGGCAATCTATTGAGAGAGCGGTGAGCCGCAATAAAGTTTGTTCAAGCGATGCAGTGCCATGTTTTATGCCACGCTATCGTTCTACATCCTCTGTTCGATCAAAAACCTCCAATAATAGAGAGTTTGCGGTGAGCCGCCAGAAGCCACCTGGCGGCTCTAATGGCATGCGGATTGGAGCGGCTATGCTGTCTGGCGGCTCGTTTGGCGGCTGGTAAGACTGGTTAAAATTTGGTTTTGCGAGTCTATTCTTAGTACTTAGTCATCTATATCTTGAGCCATACACACACGAAGAAAATGGACCCGGAAATTTGACGCTAACGCGCATTCGAGCCGAAGACTTCGGTTGACGCTGGAAATTGCTTCAATTCAAAACAATTATGCACCTTTGGACAACGAACTCTCATTGGCTGAAGGTATAGTCAAGTATGCAAGGTACACAACCACTACCCAACCGCTAAGGATCGCGCGCGACGAGCCGCTGAACGAGCCGCCACATGACGTAGCCGCTCCAATCCGCATGCCGTTAGAGCCGCCAGGTGGCTTCTGGCGGCTCACCGCAAACTCTCTAATGTAGAAAAAGCTCGAGATTGATTTGAATTTCCTTTTATTGCAGGGACATTTGATTTTGCCGCAACTGTACTCGGTGTCCACAAAAGTAACCGGAAATTCGCTTATTGCTTGCCCTACCACCCAGAAGTCCTTGGGCTCGCGTCAGCGGGTGGTGTACATGCATCAGCAAAGGGAAGACGTTCGATTGCACAATACTTCCACCATCCGAATGATTGTCAATACTGTTGAAGTCACCGCTCGAACGAAGCACGTCCACATTGCCATCTGGTGGATCGGTGAAGCAGTCCTCTATCGCTGCATCGTCCCCGTTTACGTCCCTACGGAGGTGAATGTTGCCGACTTATTCACGAAACCATTGCCGGCACCACGTCACAAGACTCTCGTCAAGATGTTGGGCATGGCTCCCCGACCGGATGCTCGTTGAGGGGGACTGTTGAAGTATTTATATTCCGTTTACTTACCGTACATTCCTTAATCTTCCAATTGGCTTCTCGCCGTCTGGTTCGATTCCTCGTTGTTCACCTCCCTCTGCGGCCTAGCTCAGGACTCTGTTCTGCATATACCAACAGCTATTCAAATTTTAAACTCCGAAATCTACATGTATCTGAGCCTAGGAAACTGCAAATTAGCAAAACTTTCAACGTCTCTGGTAGGCTTGAACTGCATTTTGCTCGCCATTCTCATCTCCGGATCTTCTTGGCAACTGAGTTCAACCCGAACACTACTTCAACAGTTCAGAGTGTTCAGACGCGGCCGCAGGTATACTTTTAAATTTGGTGTGCGCTGACCGGTACCTGTTACGTGGTCAAATTAGACAAACAGGTACCTCAATGAATTTTTGCCGGCGCTGCGAGGCCAGTTTCAAAACCGACATTCAAAAACTGAGTGCAGGTCAGTAATAAACTGTCTGGCTCAATTATATTTACCTGAGCTCACTTCCTGCCTCTACTTAGACTTGTCTCCTAATCTGAAAAAGGATTCGAAGCAATGTTTGCTTGACAAGTTGACAAGGAAGAATTGTTATCACAAGTTGCTGGCATTTCTGTGTACATGTACAAATTTACTGTGAAATGCACATGATTAGATTCTATCTGAGAGCCTCTAATTGAGCCTCAATTGATCCTTACAGAATATTGTGTGCCCATTGCACCATGAACCATTGTTGCCCCAGTTTCGAGCTCAATTTGGGCCGAAACCTTCCAAGTAAAAAGATGAATTAAGAATTCTCATCAGTCATTTAATAGCGTATATTTACATATTTAATTTGTACATCTGGACCTCCCAGTGGCTCTGTCCTAGGGAAAGTGAGTTGAACTGTTGGAGACGTGCTCACACGGCAACAGCCGAGTTTGACAGGTAGGATCAGTCGGAAGTGCCGGGATCACGTAGGATCATTTGGCTATGTCTAGAGTAGCTGAGACATAGCCAGCCACAGGCATGATGAATGAGCCAATAAATACAGATAAATCGCTTCGGGCATCCCGGAAGCAGGTAAGGAAGCCAGACAAATACATTGCGCAGGTAGAGGTCTCGTGGATTGAGACCGGTGCCCTTCATAGAATTGTGAAGAGCGAAGACCGGATGTGGTGGGCGGTCGAAAAAATCGCCCCGAACATAGCAAAGGGGCATGTGGTGAGTTTTTATCTCATTGTCAAGTCGTGCTTTTAGCGCAACAAGTTGTTTGTGAATTTCGGAGTCGTTGCCAGTTTCAGCGGCATCGGATTCGGATTCCGCCTGCAGATGATCTAGAGCCTCATCTATGAGGCTCTCGTCGATTTGCCGATCGCCGGCTGCGATATCAGCATGCTCGTCATGTTCGGCAATAAATTGAAGCTCGGAATTCAGCTGTTTCCACTGCCCAGCAGCGAGTCCGGTGGCGGCTAAAGGGACAAGCACTTAAAATGCAGAAGACAGAGTATTTTGAAATCACATTGTCAGGGGAACCCCCCGCTTCCCCGACCCGCTCTGCTATTCCTTGCATCACTCCAGCCTTCTTGGGAACGCTACTCCCTCCAGACTTCCCCCTTTGTCACACCTTCCTCCTTCCGACCCCCGTTCCCTGTGCATGGCCTATTGCCGTAGAGGCCCATGCCACATGCTGTCCTTACGTACAGTATGCCCCGTTCCCCTCCTCGACAGACTCCTGTCGACCCTGCGCTCCTACAGCTAGTGCTCAGCGCAACCCGGTTCCCTACTGGTCTTCCGGTCAGACTTCTAGCCCTCCGAGAGCTCTGGTACCCCGAGCTCTGGTCGTCCGGACCTCCGGCTCCGGTCCCCCGGTCCCCGGCCCGGCTTCCCACGCTCCCCCGGACCTGGGCCAAGCCCCAGCGGTTCTGTCACCCAAGCCTCGATGCTCCCGCTGTCTCGCACTGGCTCTAGCGCCCTTCCCGGGTTCCCTGGGCTCTATTCCCCGACCCTCCGGGCCCCGAGCTCCGGCCCTCCGGACTCCGGCTGCGGTTTCCCACGCTCCCCGGACCACAGGGTATCTCCGGGCCTTCGTCGGTCTACGATCTCTGGACCAGTATTGTGATCCCTCTTCTGGGCATATCCCTGGCTCCCTGCTACTGTTGGATCATCTGATCATTGATATCACATCATGGATGCTGTGCTACTACATAGTTCCCACGCACCGTGAGAAGTCACGCGTCACGCGCCCTTTTACTGTGACGCCTGGGCATGGAGACTCCTTACTCTGTTCTCTAAGGATTCTCCCTCTGCCCAGGTGAGTAGACACTCTTCCTCTTGTTGTAGCTAGCCCTCTAAGGATTCTCCCTCTGCCCAGTGCTTGTTGGACTCTTGAGTACCTCGGGCCTCAGGCCCTGGCAGCTGTTGCCCTTACAGCAGAACAGAGTCACCAATAGCGGACCCTATTCCCTCCTCCTCTGTCCTCACAAGAGTAGCAGACCGCCTTGGTGCATTCTTTGGGCATGGAGGTCGCTGAGTAGCCTCTGCCCCATGGCTTGGTGTAGGATTTGGGTTTTGGGACTGCAACACAAGTATGGTGCTTCAGCTCTCTCCATCGCATTACTCCAACCTATAACTGCAGCCGTCTCCCACAGCGCGGAAATAGACTGCTCCGTCCCTCCTTCTTCCAACCATTCAATACTCTTGCTGAAGACCACGTCGCGGCTCAATTTCTCGATGAGCTGGCGGTCACCATCAGACAGCGGGACCTGGTACATTTTCCCAGGCTAGAGGCGGTTGCTGGCGGTGTCTATGTAGCGCGAGAAGACGGGGAGGCGTAGTAGCGACAACGTAGTAGCGCGGGGTCCAACTAACACGAAAACTCTTCACGGGGCTCTGCAACACGACTGCGAAAACGACAAGACACGACACAGACACGAAAAACACGAGAAGACGACCCCAGATACGCGGAAGAGAGCAGTACGCGGCGAGAGCGCTGGCTGGTAAGAATCCTACTCTCGTCACCAAAATGGGGTGGTCCGGGGGGTCCGACTGGCAGAATGGCTAGACGCCGTCGACGATGGCAAGGACCAAGGCAAGATGATATAGATCTACTACCCCATGTGACTACTAGCCTACACCTCCTACTCCAATGTCAAGAAGGATGGCGAGGGCAACTGGCTGCGAGACAAAGCTCGTCTCGTAGGCAAGGGCTTCACGCACGTGCATGGAATAGATTACGAGGAATCCTGGGCAGCTGTTGCCCGCCTTGAATCAATCCGCATGACCGCTGCAATAGCCGCTAAGCATGATCTCCATCTCTGGCAGATTGACTTCGAAGCCGCTTACCTGAACAAGCTTAAGCACCCCGCCTTCGGCAGGGCCGGCTCGCTGCGCTCGCGTCCCTACCTACGGGGGGTACACAGCTTGTCGGGGCTCCGCCCCAAACCCCGCCTGGATTTTTTTTGCTGGATTGCTTGCCCGCGGCGCCGCACTGCCGCTCGCTGCACTCGCCGGCGCGCGGCGCCGGGGAACGCGTGTGAAAAGTCACCTGCTTTTTCACGTGAATTATCACGGGACCTGCGGTCCCGTAGTGTCTTTTATTATAGATAGCGAGACGAAAGAAGAGATTTACATGGAGCAGCCGAGGGGGTATGAGGCTCCGGGGAAGGAAGGTTGGGCGTGTCGGCTCAAGAAGACAATTTATGGAACGATGCAAGGTGGTCGTGATTGGGCAGAGACACTTGACGGAACGTACAACGAGTTGGGGTACACGAAATCGCGTGCAGATCCGTGTGTGCGAGTCAAGAAGGCGGATGGTGGTGGATATACTTTGACTGACACGTATACGGACGATGTGTGGGGGGCGTCGTCGTCGGCGGAGGAGGCATCAGCGCGGAAGGCAGAGCTGGCAAAGATTTGGGACATCAAGGACGTCGGGCATACACATCGGTTGCTGGGGATGCGTGTTGACCAAGACCTGGAGGCTGGTACCGTCATTCTTTCGCAGCGGGCCTATTTCGAGAAGGTGTTAGCTGACTACGACTTGAAAAATATCAAAACCAGGTCCACACCTCTTCCCGTTGGCATCATTCTCGATTCGTCTATGTCACCGTCGACTCCTGAAGAGCGCGCAGAAATGGTTGGGAAACCATACCGCGAACTTCTTGGGTCTGTGATGTGGGGTCAGCTTGCGACTCGGCCTGACTTGTCATACGCAGTCAGCGTTCTTACCCGATTCCAAACCAATCCCGGTATCGAGCACTGGCGTGCTCTCCTCCACGTCCTCGACTACATCTCTTCCACCATAGACTATGCCTTGGGTTATTCCCGCGACTTCCCGCTCACTCCCATCGGATACAACGACGCGGATTATGCTGGTTGCATTGACACCCGACGGTCTACATCAGGCTATGTCTTTGTCATGGCTGGGGGACCTGTGTGCTGGTCATCGAAGCGCCAGGCGACATTTGCTTTGTCCACAGTGGAGGCCGAGTACGTTGCTCTCACACGCGCAGCCCAGCAGCAGAAGTGGACTTACGCGTGGATGAAGGAGGCTGATCTTGAAGAGGAACTTCAAGGACTGGTGTATTGCGATAATCGCGGGGCGGTCGACTTGACGAAGAACACAAAATCGCACTCGAAGGTCAAGCATATCGACATCCGTCATCACTATTTACGTGATCTAGTCCGCGACGGCGAACTCAAAGTCGACTTCATCCGTGGCACTGAAAACCCCGCCGACCTCTTCACTAAGCCCCTTCCTCGCGATGCCCACCACCGTTACCTCGCCAAGCTCAATATTACACCTGTCACCGTGTAGCCGCCGGGTCTGGGGGAGTGTTGTAGGAGACCCGCCGGTACCCTCCGGTGATGCGCTTCTGGATACCCGACGTGACGTCGGGTATCTCCCGTTTATTTCCTTTTTAGTCCACATGTATATTACGGTTACCACCCTGTAGTGCCCCTCAGTCGTCTACACCCATCGTGTCCCGACTGAGGTGAGCCTTACTTATATTGTTCTTACAGCGTATACGACTTACTTACTTACTTCCGTACTTCAGTACTCACTTATATTGTTCTTACTTTAGGTATAGTACCGACTGAATATAGTTGTCTACACCCATCGTGTCCCGACTGAGTACTCACTTATATTGTTCTTACTTTACATTTTCTGTGTTGCTGAACAGCTCAGACCAGTCATGCAGGTGAACAAGTGTTAGAGCGAAGAGCCATTGGAGCCATTGAATGGCTACCGATTTCCGCATTAGGAAACTTTGATGGGGCAAACTTTCATGTAGAAGTTAAGAAGAGCTGCCTGGAATGAAGTTCGGGTACTCGGACTGGGGGTATCTTTTGTCAATACGCCGGAATTTGGACACTTGTTTAGCCATTAGCCATTCAGGAAACAGGCTATTATTGCTTTCAACCTCACTAATCAGCTGAGTGCTAACAATCTAGGTGAATTAATATTCTACTAGCTATAATGGGTTGTGAGCTGTTAGCTACTCAGCTGGCCAAGAAATATTATTGTACTGCATCAAGCCGATCAGCTAGATGCTGAGGTTCCAAGGAATTAATAATAATATTCCAACACCTCCGCTGGGTGATCAGGTCGTATCAGCGCTGATCAGGCCGTCAGCTTGATCAGTACTTATCGGCCCTTTCTGCCGCGCATCAGGGCCCCTTGGAGCTGATGGCTTGATCAGTACTGATGTGCCCGCATCTGGGCTTACAGATCAGCCAGTTTCGGATTTTCCGACACCCTAATCAGGGAGCAGGCATCAAAATTGTTGTACAATTACCACGAGCACATTTAGGGTATTACATCTCCACCAGAGTGTGTAGAAGTGTAACCTGTATATAGGAGATAGTATTTAGCCGACACAAAACACTGAAATCGACAGCATCGCACAAATCCAACCAGTGTTTACTCGTGTTGAAAACCCAAAAAGTCTTGACGGCCGACCGGTTCGAACCGGCAGTTGGGGCAAATCCTGGGGTCCTGAGCCCAACTCAAAAGATTTTTATTTTGGCGAATGCCATTAGTTTTGAAAATTGCAATAAGCCGCAGCCGATGATTCCGATGAAAAAGAGGATATACTGTAGTGTAGGGAACATCGTGAACGTCTTCTCCAGTCGCATATGCGCAGCTTGAGACGCAGGAGTCTTCAAATATCTGACTTTTGATTGGTTCCGTTTACGATTCTTTCCAACAGAACTACATGTTGCTACATGCAGATTAAGATTGAAATGTTATCAACGTCGCACTACACTCCATACCGTCGGCTGTCACCCGTAGAGCCAGCGGGTTCTCCTGCGGCACTCGTGTCTCTTTGCTTCCCGCGATGGGAAACGGCGGGATATTCGCATTCAATTTTGCGCTTCGCACATTGACTTTAAGCAAAACATCTATTAACTAATCTCACTGACGACGGCACACTCAACTTGCACACTTTATAAACACTCCTGGCGTCGGTTCTCACGCAGGCAATTTTGCGCTGCCGGCAAAAGTAGCATGACAATGCCTGTTTCTTCTTTTACACCAGGCTCGTAACCAGCCTGCCTACGTATTGCAACAATTTTTATATTTGGGTGTGGTCGTTGCCGTAGGCAGGCTGGTACTTCTCGGGCGCCGCCAAAGGGCGGGGCCGGAGTTTGAATTTCTGAGTGGTGCCGAGTGACCGGCATTGTGTGACTTTTTGTGACTCAGGCAGTTTGCGTCCAACATTTTCCGTCTTCCTTGCCGCCGAGAATATTCACAAAAGTACTTCGAAATATCGTATCTTGGTATAGAAATGTATCCCTGATATTGATATGTGTTAAATACAAATTTATTGCCCAAGAAGGAGTAGAGTACTGCTCCCATCAATATATTTCAAACTCCGGCCCCGCCCTTTGGCGGCGCCCGAGAAGTACCAGCCTGTCTACGACAACGACCACCTCCAATGTAAAAATCGTTGCAGCTCGTAGACAGGCTGGTCACGAGCCTATTTCCACCCGTGATTTCAAGCCGTTGTTGGTAGGAGAGGAAAGAGATGGGATTATATTATGGGAAAGCCTTGTGTGCACATCATTTTCATGTGGGTGCGAGGAAGCATTCGATGGCACAGCGGAGGAGCGACTGGAGATCGCAAAGTCCGTGGATTGGGAAGGAAACGAGTCAGAATGCAAAGTCTTGATGTGCTTTGGTCGAGTGTCCAAGGGGGTCTCAACGCGTAGAGAGTCTGGCTTTGAAGGAATGCAGATACTGTAGTATTACGTTCAATTCGTAGGGTCACAGGTCACAGACCCGAAATCCTACGAAAATTTTCGTAAGTCACAGCGTCACAAAGGGGTCCTACGAAAGGTTTCCCCCTGTGACACGAAATTTGGTGCGATTTCGTGCCTAAAAAGGGGGTAAAATACGAAAATTTTTCGTAAGTCACAGTGTCCCAAGGCCCACTTACGAAAGGGTAAATTCGTAAGGGGTGTCACACCCAAAACCGCCTTACGAATTGAACGTAATACTACAGTAGTTACACAAGAGCTGAAAAGGCGATTCACCACCTCGAGAGGAAGAAATACGGGATGCAGGTGGAGTGGTTGGCTCAAAGGAGGAGTGCTCTCGCCGCATGCCCCTCTCGCCAGTTTTCTGAGCATGATATCACAATTTAACAGTTTAACAGGGTGATATTCGTCTACGTAGACAAGCTACTTAGGTACGTGTACCTCGACGAACCCAAAAAGAAATAAAATGCCTAGTCACCTATATATAGCCACGTGACCCAATGACATAATCATCCATCGAAAAAGTCCATCGCTGTCGACGGCGGGCTACAGTGAAGTAGCAGGGGCTCCAAGGAAGCATGAAGCCGAGTCGAAGTGAAGGAATAGTCTCCATCGATGCTATGAGACGGGGCAGGGGCGCTAAAAGTGCGACACAGGCTGGATGCGCGCTCGACATTGTGGATGACGGACGCAGGGAAGTCGGCAAGGAGGAGGGTGCGGGTGTAGAGTGAAATGGACTGGCGGAGTGCAGTAAGGTGTTTTCGGGCGTGCTCGAGTTGTCTCAAGAGCTTGTGGAGCCTCGTCGCTGTTTTCCTGCCAAGGCGGTAACGGGCGCAAGCAGCGTGCGATGTGAGCGGGGGCTGCTTTGAGCGAATGGCTAGGAACTTGGCGGTGCGCGGGTTCCAGCGCGGGCCTGGGAAGTGAGGCGTGTCAGCTCGTGGCTGTCGGGGACGAAACGGGGGCCACGGTCGGCGGGGGTTTTCTTGGGTGGGGGGCGTATTTGGGGCTGGGGCCATTGTGCTGGGCCGAAACCTCGTCCGGGGCAATGGACGGTCCTGGGCTTATGATCTATCGGCCGCAATCGAGAGCCCGTGGCACGACGCAGGCGGAACGACGACCAGCCAAAACCGATGGTGATGGTTCTGGTTGTTGTTGTTGTTCTGTCCGCCCACCTCTTGGGTTTCGTGGCTAAAATCTTGGTCCCAAGGTCCAATTCCGCAGAAGTACCGGATATTGTCGGAGGAAGCGCTGAAAGGGTTCTAGGAAGCGCAATCACAGAGTAGGCATTGATACTAGGCAATGTAAAGTGCTCAAAGCCCCCAGCCACCGTTTGGGTGCGGAATGATGGGTGCATCAGATGGCGCATCACCGAGGTCTAGCGCATCACCAGCAGACTCCGATCGGCGCGCCGGCATCAATCCGGCATTCTCGGAGCCAATTTTTGATGATCTTGAACCACATCGACAACTGCAAGTAACGCATGTTTGATTTCCATTAATTCAAATCAGGTTCCCACCCGCAAATTTCATTTTTGCAATTTTTTGGCAGCAACTTGGCAGGCGACTCTTCATTGTTGACTCGCTGAAACAATTTCTGTACGAGTCAGCTCAGTTGGATCACAGAGTGGTCTATGGTGCCCTCCGCTTAGTCAACGCCAAAAATGTACTAGTCCCAAATCGGCCGAAGGCCGAAATTTTTTTTGTATATACCTCTTTTCGCCTGCAGAAAGACACTTTTCTACATCTACACTGTCTATAATACGTCTGCCCGTCTTCCATGGTCCGCAAACGAAAATACTTGTTGAGTGCGGCAGCCAGAGCGCGTGCTGGTCGACATCCTCGTGCCGAATCATCGTCACCGTCATCCGGCATGGCGACTCAGGATGCTCAATTACACGTCCGCAAGTTTAGTTCTAAGGTATACAAGTCTCACAGACGTATCCCACAACGTGTCGCAGAGAGTTTTGACTAGTAGGGACATATTCGGAGGGACAGTCCCAATTTGGGGGGTCAGAAGTTTTATAACTCGCTCAATTTTGTCGCTATAAAAATTCTGTCTTGCCAAAAGATTCCTTGCGTGAAACTGAGTGTTTTCCCAAGAGGAATAAAAAATCGGTGTTTTCCGGGCCGAGTAGTAACGGTTGTCACAAATTGGTGGTGACTAAGTGGAGGGCACCATAGTTTTTCTCTTCTCGTTCAATATGGTCCATCAAACTTCAACTTATCTATCCACAGCTGAGGATACTCAGAAGCTCTGAATCAATTCAACGCCTTGGTTTCTTCTCCGAGTCGCTGGCACAATCCGAGGTTCTTGTTGGTCTTTCTATGCTTACTTTCCCGAAATTTAAATCAAACTGCATCTGAATCCCATACTACAGCGGTCGTAGCTCTCACCCCGCCGCGACGCTCAACATTCGAGCCGATTGAAGCACTGCGTTCAATTTTCCAGGAATTCGGGCAAGTGGCCTGTGGTTGTTCGGTTTCACTCGCAACTTTCATGCTTTGTTAAAGCACTTTCGGGATTTAATTTAATTCAGGTCGGCCATGCGGTGTTAGGTTTGAAAAATCAACAGTTGAATTCTGTCAGTGAGTCTCTCAAAGCCAGACTCTGAGACTCACTGACAAAATTCAACACAACTGACTACGTATCTCGGTCGTGGTCAGAAATTTGGGGTGTAGTCACTTCCCTCAAATCTTCCTTCCAGTTCTATCTTTCCCCTATCCTCTGCTCACCATCAAGTCATTCAGAGGCACCTCTACGCAGGCGCTGCCCGTGCAGCCGTATGTGCGTGTTTCATCTATACATGAGATGATTCAAGTTTTCTGCCTTGATAAATCGATGTGCACCAGCTCCCCTAGCTAATTCAGTGTAACCGCGGGCGACTTGAGTTATTAAACTACATGTGCTCAACTATCGGTTGGTATCGTATATGTCTTTCAAAGAATATTGATGCACTCTAACCGAACTCGAGTGTGCTTAGTGTTCGAATGTGAGTGATGTTCAAGTTGAACCGTTAGTGTACTCAATTTTGTCTTGGCTCGCATTGCGGATTTTTACAACGCGGTCAACTCTCGTACTGGTGAGAGTTCAACTCGCGTGATAACGGCTTCAACTCCACTTACAGCATCAGTTGAACCTCAAACAAACCGTCATTGGAATTGTATTTTTGCTACAGTGGTCCCCGAGTCTTTACTCGCTTCTGCGATTGCCTGCGTCCAACTTTTATAATGGCGAGCTTTCAATTTGTGCTACTGTGTAACAGCAAGTGTAAGTTCAAAAGTCTATCATTACTTACCAGTGCCGTGCGGTGGCAGGGTGATAAAGTTGCGCAAAGGTGACCATGTTGTTTTGTCAGCTTAACTATTTTGCTGAATTCAACTGCAGAAACCGATGTCTGGCGCACTGGCATGAGGCGTTGAATTTGCGTTATGCTTTAGCGCTATGATTTGTTGTCGCCGAAGAGTTAGATTTTGATTTCGGATGGTAGATGGCATTGACACGCAACAGCTGGGATAGCAGCGGGCTGCCAGGCCATGTGGCGAGATCCGACACAATCAGCGGCTGAATATTGGAACAAAAATCGAAGCTGGGCGCCCGAATGGCTGGGGAGGAGACGGGGGAGGAATCCAATACCAGTTCAAGAATTCCGCACGTCCAGCAGGTTGAATATAATGGACGAGTTGCGACTGCTCAAATTTCGCTACTAGTACAACGTGATTTTCAAAAGCAAGGCCAGGCCGCAGGCTAGCCCTCGAACAATTCAACTTTCGAGTCGGATCGACTTCTCGAGCGTTCAAACGGAACCATGTTGGAAGTCAGTATTATAGAGTTTTGACGATTAATATCCTCTCACATTGAACATTTCATTTCCAAGTCATCAGGCCGCCAAATTGAAACGTTGACACTACTCTTGGAGCTGAACCCCAGAGCGAGCAATCACAAACACCTGCTACAGAGCCAATCTGGGAGATGCAACTCGCGAGCTTGAAGCGAAGCGATACAAGATCTGAACGAACGAAGCAATGATCTTCAAACCCGGGTTTTAGTTGCTGAGGGTCTTCGAGGTTGAGTTCAAGTTCAAGTTGAGCGAGGATAACTGGGATGACCCTGAGGCGCGGAATGTGCATTTGATCCTTGAGCGGTCTTGCAGCTGATATCCGAGATTGTTGAGCCAGTAAGTCACCAGGAGTGGTTGAACAATAACTTGCATTGATGGATTGGCAGGTGGTTCACGGAAGAGCCAGTTGAAAATTGAGATGATGGTCTCGATAACTAGGGTGAAGAGGGGGAAGGAATCTTAGTGAAACAGCACGCAGCGGAAGGCTCGCAGCCGGGATCATCTCACAAGTGCGCGATCATTTGTGGGTGAAAGAAAGCCGTAACCGCAGTACAGGAAGACGAACTTGAAAGCAATCGTCTAGTAGTTCTGCAGTGAGAAAGGAAAGATACTGAAGAAGATCTTCCAGCGAATACGTCGTATTTGAAGTTTGAAAACATCATTTGGGTTAGTTCAATATCTCTGGCTCGTATCAGTATGGGTTTGTGGTTTGCGGCTTAAAACCACAAAGCCATTAAGCCGTAAACCACAAACCCATACTGATACGAGCCAGAGATATTGAACTAACCCAAATGACGTTTTCAAACTTCCGATACGACGCGACAGTCCATCGGCAGTGTGAGCGGCGAGCAAATATGATTCTACCTAGTGGAAGTACTCCAGAATTCCATGCCCGGAAGAAACAAATTGTGAAATTTCCTGTCGCCAGTTATTTGTTCAGATGTTGTCTCAGGAGTCAGAGAACAGAATATATGCCGGCCTGCCAAAGCCTCCAGGTGCAGGAAAGCCAAGAATTCCGGCGTAAAAAGTTAAATGAGATACCAGATGGCAATCGGTAACCTGTCAAGTGACTCCAGTCTCTTATCGGCATGACGAGCGGTTTAGGAAAGTTACAGCAGAAAAAGTTGTTCGTTGGCGGCTAGCACTGGTTGCCAGGTGGTGGTAGGTGGTGGTTCGGAGCAACAGAAGAGTGTTCGAAGTCCTGTCTGATGCGCTATCAGTGGCTGTTCAGCAGCGGCGTCGTTGGCAGCCTTCTTCGGGTTTGACAGCTTCGCCGCGGGCTCCGAATACTACATAGGAATCTAAGTTACTGTCCACTCGTTGCAAGGAAGTGATGACGCGAACTTGACGCGAACTGTACATTATCAACTTTGAGTGGCATCAGATCAGCCTGCCAGTGGCAGCGATCATAGAGGAAAGGCTATGGGGAATCCCAGGAACCAATCCTTGAGTCGGACTTCTGCTTCCGGCCGTTTGCGCGAGACAGGTACTCACTCTCAAGCGACGGGTTACAAGCCCACCGTCTCCGCAAAGCCAAGTCTCCGCCACTCATACGCACTTCTCTAATGTTGGCGCAATTCCCCTTGGGCACCCTGCCGTTCGTGCGATAGTGATGCACAATCCGAGCGCACGGGCACGGAACAGGCGGTGTGTGTGCGAGCTGGCTCAAGCAAAGCTCAGAGACTCGTGCCAGATGTCCACGGCAGCGACGAGGGCCGGAACGACGACGAGGGACGATATCGGAGGCGAATAAAATCGTGTAGAACAGGGCTACAGAGGTACAGAATATATAGTGAATGAAAATAGGAGAATAAAATGGAAATGTACGGCTCTGAGACAAAACTAAATAGAAATGGCTGTGGATCGTAATGTCGAGGCTATGAGATGCAGTGATAATGTCGGAGGAGTCGGTGAGTCAAGGTAGAATGAATAGGAAAGAGAAATGCGAGAGCGGCGGCGAGATGGTGGTGGTAAGAAGTAAGAGACACGGTGGCGTGATCAGATCAAAATGAGACAAACAAACATGGGCAGCGCGCGAGCGTGCTCATCAATAGATTCAGATCTAGAGCAAGAGCGCATGAGTGGTATTGTGGTTGGATGGAAGCATTGCCAGGGGAAGGTGAAGACGAAGGTGCGCGACCCGACCGAGGTTGTGATGGACTCGTCGAATCCGGTACCTTGCTCCCACTGCCTCGTCGGACAGACCGATACACCTGAAGAGACGCAACATCTGTCTACGCGTCGACCACCGTCTTTACCGCTCCCCGCTCGAAACTTGTCGTGTCTTCGTTGTAGTGCTCAGCCATTCGCAGGTACCGACGTGCACCACCGAGTGTATTCAATTCTATATTACTACAAGACCACGCCAAAAAAATCATTCGTGGTATATAACTGATTACAACCGCGTCCCCCCCCCTACATCGTCCGTGTTCGTGGGCGAGGCTCAACCGCCGCATTCAAAGTGGGACCACCATTTGAGATTTGGCTCGCGCTCTTACGGTTTTGGGTTGGGTTTGACCGCGTTGAGGTACAGTCTTTTGAATTTTCTGTGCGTTTCGTCTGAGGGCAACGAAATCGTTGCGATTATCTGGTTGGGTACATGGATTAGGAGGTTCGGCCTTGTACTAGATCCCTATAATCCAGCCTTGTGCTTAAGTAACATTGCCAACGGCCACCAGCCTTCCGCCAATCCGACCACCCGGACCACTCCAGCTGTCACCGCTCACGGCACCGATAGCTTGAAGCAACGACCGCCCGATGACTTCCGCTCAGTCTCCACCGTCCTCAATGATGTCCTCCCGTCCACTTCCCGCTATGTACGCTTCTTAGACACTGTCGAAGCCAAACGCTATCTAATCATTTTCACTCGTCTTGCCTGAAGCCGCTACTGACTCAAAAGGTCCCCGGCGCCGTTGAAATCGTCATCGGCGAACTCAGCAAGGGTCCCGCCATTAGTGAGGATCTTGACCATCTCTCGCCTGGAAGTTAATCTCTATCGACTGCGTTAACGCGAAGGTATTCAAGATTGTTGCGGGCCATTGTGAAATGGGAACACATCATTGCAGCGGGCGCAGCCTAACTCTGAGCCTCCCTAAATCTTGACCGGGTATGGCATCTATATGCGCGCTAAAGGTCAAGAGCACGGAACTCCACTCCGGCCTTGAAGCGAACCTTTCGAAAGAGGGTCACACCAAGTTGCCCGATTTCGTGCACAGTATGTACTTCTTGACGCCGTTGTCAGACAGTGGGGAAAGATTACTGAGAATCCCTGGAAGAATCATCACCGCGACTCTCGAAGCACCGCGCCCAAGTTACACATTGCATCCATACTCACATGCTAGCCTTATAAACTAATACGAGTGCATGCATATTCACTGGAAGTACTCAAGCCCCCTTTCTTCTGGCCGTGATCGAATGTGAGCCACGTCTCTGTCTCCAGTTATGCGGCTTATGATGCAGTTTTTCAATGTCTAATCAGAGTCACGATGTAAGGAAATATCACGAAAGAATGTGCGAGGAGACGCAAAGGCAATGGATGGCTACACTGCAGAGAGCAGAGGAAAACTTGGGACAAAAATTTGAATATCGACGCTTTAAGGCCGTTCCAGGGCCCAGGACAATTAGCTCCTACTTTGACGAAAAAGGTAACCCCCATTCACAGTCACGATTTAATTTTATCCTTTTTCAGCTCCCTACATCAGCGTTGCAAAAAGGGTGCAGCAGGCAAAACCAGAGAATGCTGTATAATACTGGTTGTCCGGAGATCCGGCCGAGAGAGAAGTCCGACTTGACTTTCCCCATATTCCAACGATCCACGTTCATTTTTAGAGTGTTTTCAAATTGCTCCATTTAACATGTTTGTAGTCGAGTTGCTGTCCAGAGAGAAAAAAAGTGACTGTCCTCCCGCTCAGCACTAGAGTGTATGTAGATCTCGCGAAAAATTGTTTCGGACTTTGCTAGTTTGGTTCGGGAAGTCCCCTCATGTGCGGATCCTTGCGGATCCTTATCGGAAGCATATTCGGCTGGATTCTTTTCCAGGTGAGAGAGTAAACGGAGAGAGAAGAGCGCGATGCTGGCGAGAGCTGATCGACGGCGGTGATTTCCGTGTCGTCATTTCTTACCGATCTTGAATTCCATTGGCTGCGTCCTAGTATGTCGCTTTCGGACGCAAGCCCGGATAGACATAGTCTTGAATACCGTGATGTTTACTCGATATGGCAAAAGAATCAAGATGAAATCAAGACGCCAAATCGTAAACTGCACTCGCTGCAGCAAAAGTGGAGCTCTGAAAACTGGGGGACATTCATGCAGAGGTATCTACTGGATGACTTCCCATAGTGATAAATACTATTCTTCGAATATCTGAGAATATCCGGAAGAGATGCCGAGGGACCCCATTGGGTTCAGATCTCATTTCTCTCACGATTACCGTGTATTAATAGGAGACATGTTTAATATGGAAAAGGCTTCCCAAGGAGCTGTCAACCTGTGCTCTATTGCCGATGAATCCGTAACCAGCCGAGGCAATAGCCGAGGAGTATCAGAAGTGACTGGCTAGCTCTTTACCACATCTTCTAAGATGAGCAACACGTGAGACAGGGTATAATGGACCCTCTAGAGTGGCTTCAAGCAGTCATGAGTAGATTCAAACATTGCAGGTGAGCGCAGGGTTAGTAGAAATTTTCACCAAGTCCGTAGCCGAGGTACATAATTATTGCGGTAAACTACGGAACAAGCTCGGAAGTCTAATACAGTGGCGGCAAAATCTGATGTCACCCCCAAAAAAGGAAATTTTCATCAAACCGCCTCTAATCTGCCCTTGCCATCGCCGTCTGGGGGCGACAAGGGCGCAGATCCATTGGCACGGCAAATACACTGCCTGTGGAAGGAAGATTGAGAAAGATACATTCATTGAGGAGGACTGGGCCAAAGATGATTGAAAAGTCTTGCCCAAAAAGTGTCAATTTTCAAGGTATTCTAAGATGAAAAAGGGTGCTTGGCTGTGCTTGGGTTTTAAATCTATGTTTTAAATGTAGGTCCGACCACAGAAAACAGGGCACAGAAAAGAAAACGAGTTGAATTGATGAGAATTTCCTAACAGCAAACAAACATGCTGCGCTTGTGCTGCGCTGGCATTGTCAGCAACAGCTGTCACCTCCTTTCCCCCCATCTCCCCTCTTCCGTCGTCCTCTCGATGCCCACTTGCCTCGCTGTAAGTTCCCTATATGTCCCAGTCACTCCTTGCTCACACATTCTGAGTGATACTGCCACTCTTTATGCTCGCTGGGCAGTATTGGGTGTTGAAGTATATTGGCGTCCAGCCGAGACGGTCCGTAGATCCGCGTTCAACACGCGATAACCTCATGTAAACATTGGGGGAGCTTGCTCCCCCTTTTATCAGAGCAATAAGCTGTGCTAGAGAGCGTTTTGATGGCGTCACTGCCCTTGACGTGCGCACGTCAAGATTGGCATGCTCCGAGTGATACAGCCGTTTTGGAAACAATATACGGGTTTTGATCGAGTGGTGCTCATTCGTTTGTGCTTACCTTTGTTTTGCTTCCCGTCACCAGCTCCACTTCGGCTGAATTTGAGTTTTGTTTCCGCCACCCAGAGAACACCAGGAAAAAACAGGAGCTTAACAGAACTTAGGATTAAGACTCAGCTGCTATTTGCAAGAGGTGACCGATCTCTGGATCAGCCAATAAATCCCACGACCTACCCCCCCCAGAAAAGGCAATGATCATCAGTTGCCATCAACCGCCGCCGCAGTAAATCGCTCTTGCTGTTGCTTTCTACCAAGTTATGGTGTCCGCTGAGGCTGCCAGTGGGTAGATTGTTCTTGAGAGTAGTCTCAGAAGGAGCACCACTCGATCAAAACCCGTATATTGTTTCCAAAACGGCTGTACGATGTTCTTCCGAGTGGTCCAGCCTGATCCCTATTGATCCAGATTGATTGCAATTGATGACCGCACCCTTTCCAGCTATCTACAAAACACTGGAGCGCTCCGAAAAAAAGTTCCCATTGATGCGATGACGTCAATTGCCATATGAGGTAGGCACTGCCGGATCCATTGCGTCGACGGCTGGCGCGTCAGGGCGGGGCGACCTCGTGTTGCAGCCTATGCTCTTGATTGGACATCCCGTTGGCGGCCATGGTAATCATGAGCCGCTTGTGTGCAGGAGGGATGTAGCGGAAGGTATTGTAGGGCATGGTAGGCGAGAGAGACGTTCCAGGAGCAGTGACGAAAGGGCGAGTGTCGTTGGAGAGAGTGGAGCGGGCTGGCCGAATTAGGCAGGAGCTGTCAAAACCGTTGTGTGAACTTTTTTTCGGAGCGCTCCAGTGTTTTGTACATAGCTGTCAACTGATGGTGCACGGGTGATTGATCCTGCCCAAAGCTGCTTAACGGAAGTGAAAAATACAGCTCTCCTTTTCATACACGGTACAGAGGGGCAGATTCTCGACGAGGTGTTGTTAATGGTGCCATTAGTTTTGCAAACAGCTGCTGTGATGAGGTGATGAAAATGAATGATATCAATTAGTGTCTGTATAGAGAGACTATGGTTCTGAGTGGAATTTGGAAATTCAAAAACTTGATTGGTGGTTCATCCTTCAGAACGTCATTGCCCGGCATAAGTAAAGTTTTGTTCTGCGTGAAAAGAATCCGACCGAATTATGCCCCAAACAACAGCGCAACATTGAATACCACCTCCATCAAAAGTGCAAAGTGCGCCAAAAAAAATGTGAACATGTCAAGGTATTCCGGAACAGCTGTAATTTGAGTGCCATTCCAATAACAATTTACACAGGCTCCCCCTGCTGTAAGCCGGTACTCCGGCATACAAATCATATCGATTTTTTGTCTTTTGCACTCATCCCGCCTCTGCGCGTCGCTGCCCCGGTGTCGACATCACGATCAGCACCCGGTTTTTCGCACCAATCTCTTTGTCTATCTTTCACTGCATCTCGGATTCGCGTCGACCATGGTTAAACCATCGGATATCTCGAAACTTGAAGGAGCGGAGAATTTTTGGACTTGGAAGGCTGATGCCTCGTCTTTGTTGTTGACTGAAGGTCTTGGGGATGCGGTCGATCCCCTGGTTAATGTTCCAAACGGTGCCGTACAAATGCGCACTTGGTCCCAAAATAATCCTAAAGCTCATGGGATGCTCTATCTCACCCTGAGCCAGAGCGTGAAGGAAAAGATCAATAATGCCAGCCTTGGCGTTAACGGTCGTTTGCTTTGGGCCACTTTGGATTCGTACTACACCACCGCCGATCCCGCTACTCGCTCCACCTTGATGTCCAAGTTCCATGGGGTCTCCCACAATGTCATGCAGCCTGCCGATACGTTTCTCTAGGCCGTCGTCACTGCCGAGAACCGTCTCACCGCCATTCCTGCGACCCTGCCGGCTCACATGGTTCAGGATAAAATCCTGAGCGGTCTTTCCTCTGCGTATTCACCCATCATCACTATCCTGCAGCACGAGTCCCCCCAGCGCGATGTCCAGTCCATGATCAATGCTATCAATGCTTGGGAACGCTCTGATCTTCAGCGTTCTGATTCGCTTATCCAGGCTGCTCGGAACACCTTCGCAGCCTATAATCCGAATCACGGGGGTGAAGATATTGTCGCTGAAGCTCATGTCGCTCGCAATCGGACCCAGCGTACCTCATCCGGAAAACCCTATTCCCACTCCCACTCGCATTCTACCTCTAACGACAAATTTGACTGGACCAACACAAAGAATCGCACCGACGTCTGCTATAGATGCGGTCTTCCCGGTCATTTTGCCCAATTCTGCATTTCGATCATGCCCGACGATGTCCGCCGTCGTATTCTTCGTAATCGCGAGGACAACGCCCAGGTTGCTTTGGATGCTCGGGAATCGGACTTGGAAACTGTTGCCTTTGCCGCCACTGGCGAACATGCTTTCTCTGCCATGCTTGACCTCCCCAATGAGATCAACATGGATACCTTGTCCCCGGAAGTCACTGAGGCCTTTGCCGCTGCCTACTGCCAACCCCATCCGCCTCCAGCTCTCGTTGCTAGCCTTGCTTTTCGTGAGGAGCAAGCTGCTCTTGCACATGCACAGAACTCCCCTTCCGTTTCTACCAACTCTAGCCCTGCGTCCAGCCCGACTAAGAAGAAGAAGAAAAAGAAGAAGAAGTCGGCCTCGACTGGTGCGTCGGTCACTCATACAGTCGAAGAAATCGAGGCGGCGTTGGAAAGTGTCTCTCTTGCCGAAGATCCCGCGAACGTCTCAGATGCCGGAACGGACTACACGATTTAGGATTTTTCAGACTACGGGGGTGTCTCGTCTGCGGGGGTGTGTTGAAGTATATTGGCGTCCAGCCGAGACGGTCCGTAGATCCGCGTTCAACACGCGATAACCTCATGTCAACTAGTGATAGAAATCATCGATTTTTTGTCTTTTGCACTCATCCCGCCTCTGCGCGTCGCTGCCCCGGTGTCGACATCCAACATTGGGTGCGTCGAATCATAGCCTCTTTCTTCGCTCGCTGACCCTCAGATCTTTCTCTATCACACAGCTACCTCGCGTACTGCCTCAAGTCTCAAGGCTACAGTCGAAGCTGTCATAACCCATAGCTCCCATAACCCATAATCTCCCTTAACCCATACATTTTTGGGGGTTTTTGACCGGTTTTTGGCTGGGATAACCCATAAATCCGTCATATCCCATAGCCTTTTGGCTCTACCAAGGGCTATGGGTTATGACAGCTTCGACTGTACTCAATCTCAACGCCCGGCCGTAGAACTTGTTTGTTCATACTTCACAATGATGATGGAATCAATTTATTAAGTAACGTTTCATGCCCTTTAGGGCATATGTCGCTACTGTGCGCCTCTGTGTACATAGCTAATAGTAGGTACTGTGGTAGGTACGAGTAGTCATGATGAGTAGATCAACAAAGTAGGTGTGGACACGGGCACGAGTAAATGCGAGGCCATGAGAAAAGGATTGGCCTGAGCTTCCGGAGAGAGAGGATTTCTAAGCCAAGCCATCATTTATTGGGCTTGAACTCCGAAAACGGAGCTCGCTACACTCCACCGGGAAGGCGGGAGAGCCGAGGCAGCCCACAACCAACAGCTCACCATGAAGCAGCCACAGGCGGGCGAAAACAGGGTGAAGCGCCAGAGGCTCCAAAAATCAAGGGAAAGAGAAGGCGAGCAGGGGAGGGAGGGGGGAGGGATGGGGGGTGGGGAGGTCAAAGATGGTGGTGTGAGGAAGGTGAAAAAGTAAGGGAGACAGCGACTGTGGCAGGGCGGGTACCAGACTTTGGGAGTGGCCACAGAGGACGCAACTCAGCAAGACTGAGCCACTTGAAGCGAGAGAGGGCGTCAGCGACTGCGTTTTCATGGGTGGGGATCCACAGTGGGCGGAGGGTGAAATCGTGATGCACCGCAAGGAGAGCAAATGCACGAAACAAAGCCTGAGTTGGTGGGTGATCAACGGAGCCAGACTGTAGGCAGGTAGAGATGGCTTCGTTATCAATACGAAAGACAACCTCAAAGCCAGTCCAGCAGTGGCCCCAGATCTCCGCAGCACGCAGGACTGCGCGCATCTCCTTCCAATGGATTGGATGACGACGGTAGCGTGCTGGCACTGGCTCAGTGAAGAACAGGTCAACACCTGCCCAATGTCCACCAATACCAAGCTTGCCACTGGCATCAGTGAAAACCTCGAAGCTGATACGAGGAGGTCCAATCACATAAATGCCATTGAAGGTTGGCAGGAATGAGTTCCACCAAGCAATGTCAAGCTTGGCAGAGGCAGGAAGGCGACGGCGTTGGCGACGGGGAAGGAAGGCGAGACTCCGCAGGAAGTCTCGGATGCGACGGGTGAAAAAGCGACCAACGGGAATCACGGACTGAGCAAAAACGAGGTGACCACACAACTGCTCGAGTTCGTAGTGGCTAGCAGAACCCCGGAACAGACACTGATCGAGCAGCAAAAGAAGCTGACCAAGCTTGTCTGCAGGAAGGCGTGCCTGCATCTTCACGGTGTCAAGCTCAATGCCGAGAAACTCGAGGCAGTGAGTGGGCCCCTCCTCCTTATCACCGGATATTGAAAAACCAAGCTCCGCAGCTACAGAGCGGAAACCAGCACGACCATGCTCAGCATATGCCAAACCCTTGGAGGCAGGGGTGACATTGATCCACTCATCCACCTACTCTTCCGTGGCAATCCAGGATTTTGAAGGATCGTTCATTCTACTGGGCTTTGGTCTTCGTTGAGGACGTCCTTTGACTTGGGCAGAAGTTCTCTGTCTCCAAGACATCATGCTGTGTGCTCACTTATGTCATATCTTACGTCACCTCTTGTATATAAGTAGTTCACTGGGGATCTCTGATCCCCAGGTTTGTTATCGACTTGGCTCCAGGGCCCTTCTCCCCTTACAGCAGTCACCCACAAAATCTGGTTGAAAACACGCAATTTCCGATTCCGGTTACTTTTGGTCACACCGAGTACACAATCTGTCCCTACCGCACATGAACGGAGGAGCTAGAAGTAACTTTGGGAGATGAAGACCCCCCACTCCCAGTAACATCGCTAATTTTCATCGGATTCCCTTGCCCGGCCCCGCAATCCATCCCACCCCAAGTACCTGCTTTCGACCTTACAACAACAGCCCACCTGCGTGCCATCCCTTCGTGCTCAGAATGCGGGGAAGCAATACTTTATTGTCTTCAAGCTTCTGGAAAGCAATACTGCTGGTTTAGAAACTTCAATTGGGTGTCTAGTGGAAAATTGATATTGCTTGAGCAATGAGGAAGGCGCAAGTCCGAATATCGGTGCGTGTTTTTCACTGACGTCCAGACGTAGTCCTGTGGTTACCACGCCCGGTAAGAGGTATCCTGCGTTATTATATAAGCAGCCTATTTGGGAAGGCAACCGCGCCTCGACGCGACTTAAGCGCGTTCCCGGGCAACTTTGAGGTGGAAAATCAAGCTCTCGACCAATACTAACCTCTTTGAATGCTCAAGCAACAAATTCTACGGGCCTTCATGATACTCGAGGTAGAAAACGTAGAATTCTCTGATTTGGGCACATTTCCGGTGAGTACAGGTTTGAAGACAGAACAAGTGTGAACTAAAGTAGGTCAAAAGGTGATGAGAGCGCGATGAGCGGCCGTGAACAAGTGAGTCGGAGTCAGCTAGAGTATATTAGAGAGCTAGTCGACGTGGGGAACAAGTGACTAGCGGGCAGCAAAGGTAACGAGCAGTATATAAGGTAGTGAAGGGGATGGTGATGGCGATGCGACGGTACGGGTGCAAAGGATGATGAAACGACGAAAAGAAATCGGAACGGAGTGGACAACATGAACTGAGCAAGGACCTATTCTTGACCAAATTGTAGGTCTCTTACACTGTTTCTGACGATTTCAGCTCTCCCAGTCGCGTCGAATCGGTGAAGGTGAGCGCGTTGTTTGGTTGTGCATCACCATCAATCAGTGATAAGGCAAGATACCGGTTATCAGGCGCGGTAACTAACAGACTATAACTAGCGAGGAACGAGCTGCAAGTTATAGCGTCTGTCTAGAGAGACTAGTCCAGACGGTGCTCCCTGACCTGATCTATAGACATTCTTATTATGTTTGCCGCACCTGTACACTAGGCCAGATAGTTGTCTAGATTCAACAGAGCTTACATGTAGTTCAAACTACCTCGGATTCATTTATAGACGTAAGATTGGGGTGAACGGCGAGCTCGAAGAGCATGATTGATTGAGACTGGCAAAACGAGAGATAAATTCTGTTGAGATAAAGTCGAAAATCGAGGTTTAGGTCCGTAAAAGTCTCGGTTGTCAGAAAAAATAGCGGAACATGTGAAGATCCTACTTGGTCTCCGGGATAGAGTGTGTACACACTGAGATCATGTGAGAATCTGAGACGGACGAGGAACAGGACTTGTGCGCGAGAGATTCGCGGAAGATGTGTTGTTGGAAAACTAAAAGTAGTGAGTGTGTATTTTGTTGGCTATCCCAATCGATTTAATTACACAAGTAGGCAGTTACATTCAAGCTGAAAGCATGCATTTTAATACTGCGCCTGCATAAAGCACTCCACAATACTTGCTGCCACCGGAGTTCAACCAAAATCCAACCGAACTTGGAGGTTTGCTTGTGGTTCTGGGTGTTTAGCCCAAGTACTCAAGGAAATTGTGCCTAACTAATTGCTATAAGATGGAGAGCATGGGAACCCCGCACCCTGATGTAAGCAGCCCATGTGACCGTGGGAGGTTCCAAATCTCGAGGTTCGGAACGAAAAATTATTTATTTTAGCCTTTTTTGAGGGCTGGGAGCCCTTATCCCTACCTAGAACTGCTAAGATCTTCGAAACGGTCCTTAATGTGCATACTAGACTCCCCTTTGTTGCTGCCGAGCTGCCCACAACATGACCAAAGCATGTGCCGGGGCGGGCCGAGGTGGCAGTGCTGTGGCAGTGCATTCCAAATCTTTCGACAGATTTTTGGAAAACTGACGGGAAAACACGATTGCAACACTTCCTTGAAAATGTCACACTAATGTCACACCCGGTTATATCCTTTCTCAAAACTCTTCATAGAATGTCATCTACTGCTCTGTAACTTCCATTTCTATGAAAAACCTTGGCCCTAAGTGGCCTGTTACTGACGGTATAAATGCGTGACAGATGACACTGTGACTGCTGACATAAGGGTGCGGGGTTCCCACGCTCTCCATCTTATGGTCTTCAGCATTAATATTCACAGCCGTGTTTCCTCAATTTTTTGGACCAACAAGTTAATTGTTAAGTTCTAAGTTTCTCATTTGAAATATGGGTCTAAGAAATTAGTTAAAATACATTTGATTTCTTGGCGCTAGAAATATAACTAGATGATATAATTTCTTGTCATGTATCTAAGTCCAATAAACCTGTTGTATCCTGACATGTTTCCTGAGCAAATAAATCTGACAGAGTTCATAGAGGAAAAGTCCCAGATAACTGAGACGGTAAATTTTAGATTTAGAGTCCCCGGAAATGCTTCAAGATATGTGAAGTTTCCTATTACGCAAGAAACGTGAAGTTTCTGGACTCGTTTGAGTGCCAGATAAATTGGACTAAAAACTTAGGGTGTCATGCAACATTAAATGTCTCTGCCAGGCTCTGCGATACATTTATTGGCGTCTAAAACTCTAAGTTTTCTGTCTGATTTCCTCAGCTTATAAATGAGTCTAAAAACTTCACGTTTCTTGCGTAATAGGAAACTCCACATATTTTGAAGCATTTTTGGGGACACTAAATCTAACCTTTACTGTCTCATTTATCTGGGATTTGTACTCTATACATTGTGTATGGTTCATTTGCCCCTGAAAGCTATTAGGATACAATGAATCTATCGAACTGTGCAGCGAGCGGCAGTGCGGCGCCGCGGGCAAGGAATCCAGCAAAAAAAAAATCCAGGCGGGGTTTGGGGCGGAGCCCCGACAAGCTGTGTACCCAATGAGAAACTCAGAACTTAACAATTAACTTGTCGGCTCGATAAATTGAGGAAACATGGCTGTGAATACAGCCTCAGAGTATGGCTGTGAGAGCACCTGCAGACAATTCAATGTGAATTCAGTGTCGAGAATGGGTCATCGGCTTTTTCGGACTGGAAGTGTGATAACGGCCGAGGAAACTTCCGAGAAGATCTTGAATTTGATTGGCTGAGAGTATGTCGCAAGGAGGCAATTGCTCCGAAAGGACATACCTCTTACTATATTTTGAATACCTCTGATGTGCCTAATCAGGGCATAAGAAATCAAGATTGCAATTGCTTTGGAAGGCGCTACAGTGACTTTGAAGCACTAATTTCTTGGAAACAGAGTCTCAGCTACATAGTGAGTCTCTCCCTTTTCTCTCCCTTTCTCTTCTCTTTTTGCAACTTGAAAACTTGAATTCCGCCGGCTCTCCGGTAACACTAGACTGCGGACCACTCGTATGTACTGTGTGGTGAAATCCATGAGCTGGCTGGTGTAGATGTAAAGGGCGGCAGCGACACCACCATTGGTGGTGTCAATGAGGGAGCGACTGCGAAAGGTCCGACCACAGAAAAGGGGCACAGAAAAGAAAACGAGTTGAATTGATGAGAATTTCCTTATTTGGGGGTGACATGAGATTTTCCCGCCACAGGACTCGTCACGTGCGCCACGTCACCCTGGTCAACATCCATGAGCGAGAACGTAGATCCCCCCTCACCGCACGACAAGTGTGCGTGGTGTTCCAACTTCCCGTTTTGGTTTCAACAGTATTCATTTTTGACTCCTGGTTTAGCTGAAGCGCCAACCAAGCGTGGCCGTGGTCGTCCAAAGGGTAGCAAGAATAAAAGTGCCGCTGCTGGTGCTGTGGAACAGGAAGACCCTGCACCTGTCATTCCGGGAAAGCGCCGTCTTCCACGCAAGGTTAGTAACTAACCAACCATCTGAGGATGATGGCTAATTGAATATGCCAGGCCAAGGAGCATCAAGACACCGGTGTTGAGAGCGGGGAGCATGCCTCGAAGCGCAAGCGTGCTCGCCCATCTGAACCCCGCCCCCCAGCGAATAATAACCAGCCCCCTAAAAAGCGTGGTCGACCTCCCAAGGCTGCGGCCGTCGAAACGTAATGTACTAACGGCGTGGGGGTCACCGCAGGTTACTGATGGTGACCTGTCACGTGCCTCTTTGCCCGCCAATTCTACCAGATGTACTAGGTGACTTTGGCAAAATATATCCTCAATCTGATGAAGTAATCGAACGATTGTATGGATTGTGCTCACGATCGGAAGGAATGAAAGATTTGGTAGTTACTGTGCAATCTGATAGCTGAAGTTTTGTTTGGCTTTAATTGTAAAACTATTTAATTAGTTTGACAAACGTTTTTTTATACACAAAACAATTTCCTGTCTATCATCTCTCGATGGTTATTTGGAATTCAAGAGACAGAACATGGCTTTATTTGACAGTGCTTGCACACCAAATCTTTCAATCCTTCCGATCGTGAGCACAATCCATACAATCGTTCGATTACTTCATCAGATTGAGGATATATTTTGCCAAAGTCACCTAGTACATCTGGTAGAATTGGCGGGCAAAGAGGCACGTGACAGGTCACCATCAGTAACCTGCGGTGACCCCCACGCCGTTAGTACATGAAAATAATTTTGAAGTCCAGAATCCCAACTCAAATCATAGCAAAAGCGTATTAAAATAAGTAGCCGTCGAGTGAATATCGCAAGAACATTGTATGATATTAAAACTATAGGTACAGAATAATTTGCAGTAAATAACAGTTGTGGGCAGTTGATGATCTAGGCCGTTTGCTTGGCGCGTTTTTTGGGCGGGGCACGTTCGGAGTCGTCCTCAGAGTCGGAGGAGTCGGGGGGGCTAAGCGCGTGAGCACGCTTGCGGCTGGGCAGCATTAATAAAGATAGGAACATAAAAAAAATATAAAGTCGACACACCTTTGACGAGGCGAACCCTCGTTGCTCAGCTCGCGGCTGGAGTGATGGTCTTGCTGGTCCATCGAATCACCTTCGTCATCGTCATCGTCATCTTCGCCGCCCTGACCATCGTCTTCGCCGCCGTGATCGTCGCTGTCACCGCTGTTGTTATTGGTCGTTGGTGGGTCTTTGTTGGTCTTGTCGAGCCATTCGTTGCGATTGGACCACACTTCGCGAAGGACGTATTGTGCGCCCCACGATGCTTTGAAGCTCTTGAAAAGAGGCCGTTCATGCTCAATCTGCAATGTTATGAGATAAATAGGATAGGTAGTAACAAACACACCGCTTGAATACAATGCGCCTTCTCCATGGGGTCCTGGCTGGCGTCATCGACTTCGTACTCGAAACCAGCGCGTGTGAGGTTGTTCCGTACAGCTCGCTGCAATATCAAGTCTTAGCGAGCAGGAAGAAAAAGAAGAAATACACCACGCACCCGGCAATTCAGCCACACCTGCTTACTGCCAGCACCTTCAATGCCCATGTGCACACGTATGACATTGATGTTAACCTCTTTTTTGAGGTTCTGGGGTTTCGGGATGGAGCGGTCAGCAACGCCGTCAACGACTGCTGGAACCGTGACTCCGTTTGACTGGCACAGCTGCTCGAGCTGCTTATTGCGGGCCCGCAGCGCTGAGATCTCGTCTAGATGCGATATCAAGTTCAGTGAGAGCTCGTATCATAGAGCACACACCGTCTGAAGGGTCGGAATTCTCCTTGTCACCCTGCGACTGAGAACCGTGATTTTTGCGGCGGCTTCGAGACGAGCAGTGGTCGGTGTTTTTAGACGGCGCGGACCGGTGATTGGTCTTCTCGTGGTTAGTCTTCTTCTTCTTTCTTGCTGTGGCGTCCTGAGGCATGGTGGTGGGAGGAAAGACGTTGCGGCGCCATGTTGGTTTTGGAGTAAGTGGAGTAAGCGGAAGAGGGTGAGCAACATGACCAAACAATGATCTCATGCTTTTGCTGCGCTCAACGTCGACTCGGACAGTCGAGTGCACGCTCCACTGCAATGACAATGACATATTTCTTCCTGACACTGTCTGAGCCCACCGTCCAACCCCGCCATGCCACCTAAAGGTCCTCAGACGGAGCTATGTGAACACTGCGGCCGGCATCTGGGCCGCCGTACTATTTTGAAGCAAGGGGTGTTCACCGGCAAAAGCCGAGACACAGCCTTAGGAGGGACAGACCTCTTACTTCACTTTTTGGACAAAGTTGCAGAATGCTTCAAAAATACGTTTGGGAGGGTCAAGAAAAAAAAGAGCAAAAAAATGGAATATATTACGTCATACTAACCGTCCGCCGAGTTCCCCGACCCAAGCCAGATGCAGGAAATCTTGTGCCAGAAAGACGCAAGAAACCAAGGGATCATTGTGCTACGGTTTTTTCGCGGCAAATTATTCCTACACCAGGCACTTTCGAGCAAAAGTATCCTCAGATCGTGAGAAAACTGTCAATAAATTACTGTATTAGGCAAGCTTACATCAGCATTACGTAGCCAGGGAGGGGTCAGAAGGGTCTTAAATCACTTTTCCGACGTTGTATTGAAAATTTTAAGATTGAATACCCCTTGTTTTGAAGCATCTCGATGCAAGCGGACCCGCTGACACTCAGACCGCTCTGTTTCGTGCACAGAACACCAGCCGACTGTTATGCAGTGGAGTCACCAAGAGTTCTGTCCGACCACGACGCCGTTACCGCAAAAATCGCCGTCCTCGCTCTGTCACACCACCAGCCGTTATCGACGAAGATGCAGGCATGGCCCCGGCTTACGACGACGACGTGCCGATGCCATCCCCGCACGAATTATCACCCAATGATGAAGATGACACTGTTCTCGGGCCTGGTTTGCGCGGCTTTGGTGACACCGACGACAATTGGGAAGATGGTCGGCCGGATGAAGATTTGCGCGAGGACTCTGACGAGGACGAGGACGACCCCGTCAAGGATGACGACTTTAATGCCGCTGCCCCTTGGCTACAGGGTCTCAATGCTCTCGATGTCCTTTCGGAAGAGTTTGATCGTTATATAGCTGAAATTGGTACGTTGTTAATAGTTGATTAACTGTTGACTGATGCAAAGATAGATCCTCACTCACGCCTCTCTGCCGACGATTTGCGCGACATTCGCGCGTTCAACCTGAAGGTTGAAACGTCGCTTGGTTGCCGTGACTTCGAGAAATTGCGGCGGTCAAAGCTTGTACGCAATATAGAAACACTGCATCTCATACAAGTACGTGTGCATTTCCGCGAAATTAGTCTTGTGTAACTGATTGCCGTATCATGTAGAAACGTATCGCCTTCTCAGTGGAATCAAGCCGGTAGCTTACGACTGCTGCGTCAACTCGTGTGTCTGCTTCGTGTGGAAGTACGAGAAGCTTCCGACAATTTATAGAGCAGGCTAGGGAGGTTGTCAGCGCACAAGGGGGGGTATCGGAGGACTTGTCACGCGAGTATGGCATCAATGGAGTCCCACTCTTAGCTTCTATTTCCTCCCTGTCCTTTCCCCACTCTTTCCCATTCGATTTCATGCATTTGATTGCCAACATCGTGCCGTCACCTGTCGCGCACTGGACTGGAACCTTCAAGGACATGACTGTTGGAGACGAAGATTATATCATCGACGAGGCGACCTGGAACATCATTAGGGAGGAATGTGCAAAGGCTGGCGACACCATACCAACAGCATTCGGCTCACGTGTCCCCAATATTGCGACGGATCGGGGCCAGTTCAAGACCGAGAATTGGTTCGCTTTTCTCATGTTCCTGGGTCCTGCATTACTCCACGGCCGTCTCAAAAACATTTATTACCGCCATTTTCTCAAGCTCGTCAACATTTTCAATTTATGTCTCAAGTATTTTCTTCCGAATGCCGAGATTGAAACGCTCGAGACTGCCGTTATCGAATGGGTTGAAGAGTATGAAAGGTAAGTCCACGAAGCTTCAATTCCATCGAGCTAAGTATGATGCAGACTTTATTATCGTTACAACCCTTCACGGATGTCCGCGTGTACCCTCCCCATCCACTCGCTCCTCCACATCCCCGGCAATATTCGCGCGATGGGTCCTTTATGGGCGTACTGGAATTTTCCAACGGAACGGTTCTGCGGTAGCATTGTGGCAGCCATACAGAGCCGCAAACACCCGTTTACAAGCATGGCTCACCGTCTGCGCGACGTCGCACAACTCAATCAACTTAAATTGATCTATGGACTCACTGACGAGTTGGACTTGAGTGACGGTCGCGAGGAGGATAGAACTGGTATTCCCATTCCTGGATGTGAGTTTCAGTTTTGTTTCGCTGCTCATTCTTACGGTATCTCAGATTCCGACTTTGCCTTTGTCTATCCGCAAGATCGGGCTTATTCCGTTGACCAATCGCTCAAAACACGCATTGCAAAATACCTTGCCACCAACTTCGGGAACGACGTGCCAGTCCGTGAGCTGGTTCAATTTGTTCCCGATTCTATTCATGTATTCGGCAAACTGAAATTTGTGGGCGGCGGGGACATGTGTCATAGCCTGTTTGCGTACAAGAATCCCGATACAACACGCCGTGATGCCAGCTTCGTAAAGGTGGTTGATATATTTTCTATCTTCTATTATGCGCTGAAGAATCATCAGTACTGTCTTGAGGTCGACGCAAATATGTAGTCGCCGCAAGCATGCACCTGTGAGGATGGAGCCTGCAGCCTTCTACGGTTGTGTCAACTTTTACTTCCGACTCAAAATTCCAGCCGAATTTCCATTCAAACGAATTCATCGGCTCCCAAACGCACCGTCTCAGGCACGGGAGATCGCACTGGCGTTGATCTCACCCGCAAAACTGGATGGATCACAAAATTTCCCGCTTATCGCACCTCTGCACCTGACGAGATCGTCAGTATTGACACTATCCTTGGTCTCGTGGGACGTGTTTGGAATACAACTAAGCGCCGATGGGTGATATTGGGTCGTCCGGAAGTCATGGAGCAGGTTGACGGGGCGACTTTTACTTCATAGGAATGTACCTTGAAATTCATGGAATCTGTCATTAGTCAGAAATCCGCAATTGTCTGAACAACCGCCTGAAAATCATGACCCATACCATGATTTAACAACATTGCAAACATTCGGTGAAAACCATTGAATGGAACATGATTTGGACGGGATATATGAATGTGAAAATTCATGGCAAATTCCATGAAATAATTGATTCATTTTCTAGGTACATGAAAATCGGGTGCCGATGTTTTCACAGTGGTCGAGTGCCTTCGTCGAGGAAGTGCTCGCTGGTGGTTGAGCTTGCACCCTCTCCAGCGACCTCGATTACCTGTGCCGTGTCTGCCGTTAATTCACCGTTAGTACTGTACCTCCCTGTATGGAAGCAAACGTCACGGTAACGGTGGGGTTGGTTGTGTTGCCTCTTTTTGAGGTGGTCACGGTCACGATTGAAGCCGTTGCCTTGAAAAAATCGTGACGCAGCACGAAATATCTAAGTTTTCTGCCTGGAACCATACACAATTGAGTCTGTGCTTACCTTTTGAGCTGCTTATCAGCCGAAATCCCTCGAAATTATGATTTGATGGCTTCTTCACGAATTTTTTGAGCCAGATGGTTGCCTCCTTTGGCAACGGTCACGGCTCACGGCGGGTCGGTTGCCTGAAAACAAGGCAACCATTTTGTCACGGTCCCTCGACGGTTGCATCCATACAGGGAGGTAAAGTATTTAAGGTTTGTTCGTTTGAGATTACTGTTGGTGTTGGAGGCTCATCTCTACTTTGCCGAACGTGGAATATTTGGTAGTCTCACCAAGTCAGACTCTACAAGATTTATGACAGTCGATAAATCTATTATATAGAGTCTGAACTTGATGGCGCCTGCCATCCAAGACCTCGGATTCTGTGACACACGTGCCAGTTCACACGGTCGGATAAGGAAATGACACGTCGTTCGGAAACTTGGCGGTCCAACTTGAGCCCAATACGGAGCTTGTTGGCTGATAAAGGGCTTGGAACCCCACATTTACACTTGCCGGGGCTAATATCTACCATTGTGAAGCATCTGGGACTTTGGGCGGGGTCGTAACCAGTATACGTATGCACAAGATACTACTTATACTTATAAATTTAGGGCCCCCGAAACCGTCGCCAAAACTTTTAGTTTCAGCAACCATTCCGGGGGCCCTAAAACAATAAGTAAGACGCACCTGAATGCTTTCCAAAACCAAAACAATAAGTTTTGGCGCTCCCGAAACCCCTCCCAAAACCAAAAGTTTTGGAAAGCATTCAGGTGCGTCTTACTTATTGTTTTCCTTTCGGACTTTCGGAAACCGTTGCCGAAACTTGATGTTTCGGGAACGGCAAGGGGGTGTCGGGATTCCGGGTCGACTTTTTTTTTTCAGGCCTCGGCCAGACCCCCACCCCGCTGTCCCCTCCTATATAGGGCAATATCTTCCCACCATTGTCAGGCTGCCGTGTTGCCAGTCTCACAGCCACCTTCGGTAATTTCCGAAAACCACCAATTTATATCTGTTTCGGGCGTTCAAGAGTATACTTGGGTGAAGAGATTTTGCACATTGGATTTTATGCATATGCACGATGCACATGAGGTATATCTAGAGGATCGGAGCTATTTTCCGGCAAATGAGTAGATATTGGCGCCTTTTGATACACTCTCGCCACTAGTTCTGCAATGAATCCATCAATCTGATTGTCGGTACTAGTTATTTGGGCCATAATACTTGTACCGGCCTTCGTTTTCTTGAATTCTGGAGCCTGACAACGGCAGAGAAATAATCGTTGAAATTTACACCACTCAATTGGCGTGCGAAAACTGTCCAAATCTGGAAATTTCCTTTCACTCAGATTTCATGTCCTGCACTTTGTTTGAGCCCAGAGACCACGTCAATGACTCGAAACGCCTTGTTGCATTGTTTTCTGCAGCCACTGTAGAAATCGAAAAAGTGATTTGTTGGACTGAGTTTCGAAAAGGCCTGATAGACATGTACACTGGCAGGCTAGTTGCAGCGAGAATTTGACATTATGAGAAAGATTTTTAAAGCGTATTCTGCCTTGATTTTACATCGGTCAACTCTTTCAACAGGAACTCGGCATAATTTCTGCAATATCTAATTTTTTCGGACAATCCAATCTCGGAACAGCTCAGCTGGCATTCGAGCGAACCCGCCAGGGTATTACCACGGGCATGAAGTCGGCCTCCGAGACGAGATTCGGGACCACTTACATCCAGGCACTTGCAGTTAAACTTTGCATGCCCGCGCTTGTGGCATGTGTTGCGGCCGGCACCATTACTTTTGCTACAAAGGCCGTGAGTATCAATCTTCGTCCTTCATCAGATATGATAATTCATTCCAAACTAAACGACTCACCCCTTATCTCACATCCGGCGCCGCTTGTTACGGATTCCTTGCCCAACTCGACTGCATGGTTAAGTTGTTCGAGGCCGGAGCCTACGGGATTACTGCACTCGAAGGTCAGAACACGACTTGTGCAGACGTGTTTTATGTTTGGGTTACCATTAGAGAGTTTGTGCGAGCGACCCAGATCGCTTTTCAACCGCTCAGATCTCCGCAACGACAGATACCATAGAAGAGTATTGCCATGGGGCATTCCGAGGTCGCTGGGACCTCACACCTGTGACTGCTCATTGTCGAGATCTGAGCAGTCCCAAAGCGACCCGGGTCGCTTTGCACAAACCCGCTATTGCCTGGCATCTTGATAAGTTGCTGGGTGATCGAACCAAGGTCATCGAGGTCTACAATGCCCGCTTTGATCAGATGATGACCGAGTCATTGGTCAAAGGGTACACATCTACGATGCATACACATTTTGTTTGATTTTTTCTTTGTGCGTTCCAGGGCAAAATATAGCTCAACAGAATAGAGAAAGAACCAAGGCAATACGGTAGAAGTAGCTCCAATGTTCGGGCTATAAGTTTTCCATATGACACCATATATTCTGCACTGTCCCTAAGCCAATATTGAATGGTGCAAAAGGTGGTTTGATCCAAATTGCCTTAGATCAGTGTAACAGCATGGTCTGAACGCGGCTTCACGACGCAATCGAACGGTTTTGGGTGACTAAAATAAAAATAATTCTCTCAATCCTGATTCCAAAACCAACCGCCATGCCAGTGACCGACTCACCTGATCGTCCCCTGGGTATTTTCGTGCACAGGCAGCGGGCCCGGCGCGCGTGATATATCGAACGTCGCGAGGATAGATGCGACGGTGCAAAAGAGAGAGACTTCCGCGAGGTATTTTCCTGGGCAGACTCTGCGACCGAAACCGAAACAGACGGTGCGCGGGTCGCGTTGTGGGAAAGGTCTGAGGTAGCGAGTGGGGTCGAATTTGTCTGGTTTTGGGTATGTTTCCGGATCGTTGAGAATGTTCCTATATGATGGGCGAGTTGAGAATTTGATCAAGAAATCGGGATAGACGAAAGAACGCACCAGAGGTTGGCGATAATCACGGATCCTGGATGAGGTTAGAATGAGTGAGTTTAGTTGACCAGAAAAGACGTGAGACGAAAAGCTACCTTCCGGGATAAAGTGGCCATTGATAACGGTGTCCTCCATCGCAGCGTGAGGAACACCTGGAGACATATCAACATCCCAACGACATCCGGGCGGAGATCCCGCGACTCACCAAGAGGCGCAACACTGTGCCAGCGCAAAAGTTCTGTTACGACGGCTGAGACGTATGGCAGCTGTTCACGGTCTGAAAATAGTGGCAGGCGTGTCGTCCCGACTACGGAGTCAATTTCGGTTTGCGCTTCTCGTTGAACCTCTGAAATACAGATCCGATTGATTTCTGTGAGTTGAGAACATGGATGTGAGAATATTTGTGGTGCTTACCTGGAGCAAGAACCATTGCTAGAAAAAATGCTTGCATAGCAGCTGCTGAAGTGTCTGCCCCTCCTATTGTTCCGGTGAGCCTCTGCGGCTCCCGTAAAATTAAGCTTACCGCCATAGAAGGACGCCGCGGTGAATTTGATGTCACGTAGATCTTCCTCGCTGAGCTTCTCTTCCTCTTTAAGAAGGCTAGAAACAAATGAGATGGGAGCGGTCCCGCTGGTCTGAAATATATCGTGTCCGGGAAATGAGCAGGGATGGCCAGCCATGTGAAGTTAATATTCTTCGCACCATTTGTTGTCGAACGAAATGATATGGGGCCTCGACCATGTGCTTCGTTTCTCTCGCCCAAATTCGCGCCGTCTGTTTGAATGGTGCGAGAATTTCGGGGATGCGCAACATGGCGGGGAAGACGTCGACAAGGAATGCGCCTGAACGCACAAGATGAATGACTACCCGTGACGATCGCCATTAAAAAATAAACTTTCCTGGCTGAGTAGCGGCATTGAAGTTGTTGTTTGCTTTTTCGATGAGTGTCACGAAAGGATCGTTTTCCTCTTGAACTTCGATTCCGTATGTTATGCGAAGAATAATGGCTCCCGTCAGTCTAGAATCGTTATGATATGTGAGAATGAACGAAATTTGAAGAAGCTAAATTGAACTTACTTCCGTAGATGGTTACTTATAGCGTCGGCACCGGGGTTCAATAGTAGCCGTTTGAGGAAACGATGGATCTCCGTCTCCATTACAATTACTTGTTGCACTCTATACCTCATCGATTAGCTGGAGACTCGGAAATGAGACGTCGCAGAGAACGTACCCGCCGAGACTTCCGATCTGGTTGGCAAAATATTTCCGATAAGTTCGAAATCGCGGGCCGTAGCTTGAAACGAAGAGCGATTGAAGTCGAAAAATAAGTAGAATGGGGAGAAGAACGCCGCTGACGGTATGAGAACCAAGGTCTGGTCATATCCGACTAGCTCTCCGGCCATGGGAAGTCGGGGCCGGGTGGAAAACGCAGCGGTATTCTCATTCAGGTCCTCAATGATAGTAGCGGAGTTAAGGATGACGATCGGCTGGCCAAAGAGACTGACGGAGCAGATATCGCCTGCATCGCAAGTCAGAAGCAGTCTATGACCTTTGTCGAGCCCGATTAATACCCCACTTGGCTCCCCAGTCGGCGAACTTGAGCCACTCCATGGTAGAGGGCATGTCGAGAACATTCTGAATGAAAAGAACGTCACGGTGAGCGTCGTGAGAATAGAAGTGGGGCGTACACCGATAAGAGGAAGACCAGGAGGGCCTGGAGGCAGGCTTCCTTTGGCTTTTCGAAAGATCGTACGGAGGAGAATGAAAGAGAGAGCGCCAAGCGATAGAGCAATGGTGGTGGACTGCATGGTGGGGAAGAGAGACGTGGGCGCTGAATTATTTATTCTGATGTCCCTCGGACTCCCACCTTCACTTGTCACCCATTCAGGCAACATTCAGGCACGTGCGTGCAAGTGTGTCCATTTGTGGTCATTGCAGGGTTGATTGTCCCGCAATCATCCAAAACAGCTTCTTGACTGTCACCGTCGTTACAGCCGTTTTGGAAACAATACAGCCGTTTTGGAAACAATATACGGGTTTTGATCGAGTGGTGCTCCAGCAATTTCGCGTTTTTGATAGCGGATCAATCGTTCCGGTGGCTGTGAAACGCCATCAATCGCGCCCTCGTCCTCACCATCAACGCCCTCCATGCCCAGGTGAGGCTGCATAAGAAAGGATCCCAGGCTCAGCGTGACTCGAATGGAATGTTTCTGGTTGTGCACTCACTTCCCCAAACCCCCGATCCAACATCGGATGAAGATCCCATGGCATGGGAAGACGAAGACTCCGGATCGAAAAGTGAAGAAGATGGCGACGATTCCGACATCGAGTGGGAGAAGTTATCGACCCCAATGACATTTGAGGAGCGGCGGACAGCGCGGAGGGAAGCGCTCGCGTCCCTACCTACGGGGGGTACACAGCTTGTCGGGGCTCCGCCCCAAACCCCGCCTGGATTTTATGCTGGATTCCTTGCCCGCGGCGCCGCACTGCCGCTCGCGGGGACCGCGTGTGAGTTTCAACATCTCGACAGCCAGTTGTGTTGTAGGATGTTGACAAAACCCCGTGCACAGAAGACGGGGAGCTATGCCATGGCAAACCGCCTCCCCCCTTCCCTAAAACCGACCCCACATTTCACGTCGTTGTCGAGAGAAGTCTTTGGGCGGGTTACACAGTGCCGAATCGGACACTGCTTCTCAGGCGAGTACTACAGCCGCTTCGTGCCATCTGAGGACGTTGACTGCCCCTGTGGAGAACCCTTCCAGTCGCGCGAACACCTGCTTCGCGAGTGTCCTCGCTATGAGGACCAACGGTACATCCTCAAAAAAGTCTCTAGGGACATATCCCTGCCCGAAATACTGGGCACTAAAGACGGAATTTCAGCACTAGCTGAGTTCTTAGAGGTGTCCGGAGCATTCACAAAAACGGGTCTACCCCGTATGCCGCAAGAACTCCCAATTTACGAAGACGAACCGGAACCTCCAGACGACTTGTCTGATGTAGAAGACATGGGCTGAGCGCGAGGGCCGCGCACATCACAGCCCTGTTCAACAGGGACATCGAAACACCCTCCCGACACCATCTCTGCACACCCGTCCCACCCTATGCTGTAGCATTTTGTATGGGTGAAACAGACCCTCGAGCGTGACTGGAAACGCTACGCATGGAAACCAGAAACGGCAGCAGCGTTATGCGTGACATCATAGAATTCTTGAAACGGCCGGGCAAACACTAATAACATCTATTCATGAAGGTCGAACGGATTCTGAGCTAGAATCCCACTGCTCTCACCGAGGAAGAAGAAGGCAACTCTGGCACTAACGATGATTTTGACGTAGTCTTGCAATCTTGATCAAAGATGCTAAATCGGCGTTGAAGGCACTGCAGTTGAAGGTTCATTTTCTTGCAACTCGCCTACAGCTAATCTCGCTGCACTTTGTGATTCAAAGGATGGATTAGTGGCTAAGGGTGAGAACAGCACGGAGAGTGATCAACGTTGGTGCGATGTTACGGAGTTTGATGTAGAGAGTGATTGAGTGCAGTGAGGAGGAGGAGGACAAAGTAGATTCAGCTAAATTTTGACATTTTACGCGTTTGAACGACTATCTTCAAAAGAGTACATATATGCAGTCTTGTTACGAGACTACCACAAACATAACAATTTGACGCCTTTGTATGTCACGCAGTCCTCAGGGAAACCACACGACCGTTATGATTTGATTTGATTTGATTTGAAGTTCTAATATATGCTGTACCTGGCTACGGAAGAGCTATGCAGCAGTACGGTAAGGGTCGGCGGGGATTTCATATAGTAGGTAGTTTGGAAACGGTAATATAGACTATAACGAGAGAGGAAAAGAAGGTTAAGTATCGCGCAAGGGAATGAAAGTTTGAGGAGTAACAGTATCAAATATTTGAGATGGAACGGGAAGGAAGGGGAAGAGGGAGACATAGGGTGGGTATGAATCAAGGATGAAGAATACAGAAGAATAAAGACCGTTATGCGTTACCGTTGAAACGAAACAGGGCAGGCGTTACGCGTTACGTTTCACCCATACAAATTGCTACAGTACCCTTCCTTTTCTTGTACATATCTTTCACACATGCGCTATGGTCTTATGGTTTATGTTTCCGCTAATACCCCCGAAACCCCAAACTTAACCCACACCCTCACACGACTATACTACACATCCATCGGATACTTCCATTGCACCGCCAACAACTTTATTTATCGTAGTCTCGGAAACCCAGACGTTTCCTCGCATTCCTTGTCGTAGAACACAGAGACCGGAGGTCTTTCCATATATAGTGAATGCAAGACATTTTTGACAGCTGATTGATCTCGGAGCCAGGTGGGAAAATTAAAAGGCGTGGAAACGTCTGGGCCGATCGATGTGGTGTCACCTACCGTCACCCCTCCTGCCTGCGAAAATGGTGTGTTAGGACACAACGAAGTGAGGGTTATTGTACCGTACGACTGCCCGACAGAGGCAGGATGCTACCCCTCCTCATCTGGAAGTATTTCCTCAAGGATGCTGGCCAGCAGAGGCGTGTCGATGCGTGAATATATACAAAAGGGCAAAGTGATGGTAGGTAACCCTAGGTAAATCGGCCCAGACCTTACTCCGCCCTAAAAATTCTCCCACCCTTTCAACATCAATCATCCGTCAAAAATGTCCTCTATTGACTATATATGGAAACACCTCCGGTGAGGATTGCGGAGAAAGGTCTGGGTATCCGAGACTAATTTATCGCCTCCGGGCACCGCGTCTTAGTAGTCTCGGATACCCAGACGTACTACCGCATTATTTATGGGCTGCCGGATATCTTTCCGTATATGGCGAATAGAGGACGTTTTTGACAGCTGATTGATCTTGGGGGGTGGGAGAATTTGTTGGCGGTAGTACGTCTGGGCCGGTTGAGCCGTGGCACCTACCATCACCATATTATTCTGCGCGTCGACGCGTTTCTATCGGCCGAAATCCTCAGGGAATGCCTCTAGGTGACGAGGCACGCCATCCCGCCCTCTGTCTATGCTTAGGTGCATCCTCTTATCCTGTACACGGAACCCAATTTCCACAGGAAGATGACGCGAGCGGGGGTGATGGTAGGTGTCACGGTTCAATCGGCCCAGACGTATACAAGCCCCACCATTTTCCCACATGTCAGAGATCAATCAAACTTCAAAAACATCCTCTATTCACCATATATGGAAACACCTCCGAAAGGTGTCCTACGACTCGAATTGCTTGTATACGTCTGGGTATCCGAGACTAGCGTCTTAGTAGATCGTGTACTTGTTGCGGTATAAAAATGCAGAGACAAAAAAAACACAAAACCCCGTGATTTTCTGTCAAAAGTCACGCGACTGATGGCCTGGCCCTCTTTTCAAGTACAGTCTGTAGCCTTGTGTATGGGTGAAACGGACTTTCGAGCGTGACCTGAAACGCAAGGCGTGAAACCAGAAACGACCTGGGAGTTACGCGTGACACCTCAAAAACTTTGAAACGGCTGCAAGAAACAGCTTCAAATAGTGGCTAGAAACGACAGTTCTCGAGGTAAATAATGATTTCGAGCTTACTTCTTATCTGGGTGAAAATGGGAATTTTGTCAGTCCCGACCGTCCCACCGTAAGATACAGACCGGAAATTCAGCCAGGAGCATTGCCTTCGGAATCCAGAAAAAAATTCGAACAGCACAAATAAATTCAGCAGCAAAATCGTTTTTTTTGTCATTTCTGTGTCACGCACCTTTCAGTGAAACCAGCCCTGCGTTTGGCGTGACGGTTAAAACGAAACGGAGTCTGCGTGACGCGTTACGTTTCACCCATACACAAGGCTACAGTATAGGATGGCCTGGCCCTCTTTTCAAGTATAAGATAGGATTCGGAGTGCTGAGAATAGATTGGGAGGGTCTATGCAAGATGGGTCTATGGCGGCAGATAATCAGACAGGTGCGTTTCATTATTGACAATCCGATTAGTGATTTAATTTGGTCTAGGGAAGAAGCGGGGACCCTATGGTGTTGGCGTGAAGCTGCGTCTGGCATGTTCAAGTTCTGCCACTTCCTCCCCAAATTCCACCCCGAGATGAATCCGATTGAATATTTTTGGGCTTGGATCAAGCGATACTTCCGTGAACGATCCAACGGTCAGTGGAAGAGGGCCCAGCAGCTCGTTGACGAGGCTCTCCACGCTTGTCCGCTTCCGACCATTCGACGATTCTTCCGCCGCGCCGATCGGTATGCCAGTGTTTACCGCCACGGAGCAACAGGGCCAGTTGCCGAGTTTGCGGTCAAGAGGTATCGTTCCAATCGAGGGCTGCAGAAGAAGGAGGTCGAGGTTGCAGAGGCTGAATGGAAGGCAAAGACTCAAATAGGTACCAGAAAGTCCCGAGTTTAGTACACACAATTTTTGGGCGACATATTATCATTCGACAACTAAGAGGGGAGGGAAAATGGCTCGTTTCTAACCCGGCTAACCTGTTGAGTATATACTAGGCATATATAAAGTCTTGTATGAAGTGCTTTAAAGCACATCATGCTCGAAAAGTCCCCATCATAGCTCGCTTATGGAGGCAAATTGAGCCGTTAGACTCTCCAGACAGAATCTACAGCAAGTCCATTGGATTCCACTGAGGCGTACATTCATTTGGATCATCTCTGTGGTTGATTGAAAGCCGAGTGAAAAATCATTGGATTCCTATAAGTGTCAATCCCTATCAAATTCCGGTGTCGGGCGGCATAGCCGTGTAGATTACAAACTCTGGACAAACGTCAATCAAGTGGGTTCCGGGAACACCCGAACGCCCCACTCACGTCATCTGTCCGCAGCCAAACAACAAACCACAACTCCGCTGCTGTCTCTCGCGTCTTGCAACCGTTACCTCCGCTCCACATCGCTGCACACGCCCCACTCGCAATGTAGCTGTACCACCGTAGCCTCACCTCCAATAAATGTGCTTCTTTAACTCTTTTGTGTGATCTCAAAGCCTTTCATCTGCGTCTCTTTGTCTTCACCTAAGTTGATCCCAACAATCCAAAACGAAATGCCCGTCGGAGCATGCGACCGGGAAAAGGACGAGACGGTTATTTCACGTCCGAAGAGGTTCTTGAGCAAGCTTCGACAGCTCGCGCGCTTGTCAAAGAGCTTTGGCCCGACTTTGATCACGTCTTCATTTACGACAACGCTACCACACATAAAAAGCGTCCCGCCGGCTCCCTCTCTGCAACCGGAATGCCGAAAGCCCCCTCTGGTACACGAAAAAACCACGAGTCGGCGAATTTCCTCGTTGAGGTAAACAAACGGGATGCCGAAGGAAAACTGGTCTACGACTCCAAGCGGAATCTGGTCAAGGAGAAGATCAAAATGACTGGCGCACACTTTGACGGTAAATCCCAGGATCTCTATTTCCCCGACGACCATCCTCGCCATCCCGGCAAATTCAAAGGCATGAAGCAGATCCTCGAAGAGCGCGGCATGCACGCCGAGGCCCAGCTGAAGAAGGAATGCCCTTCATTCAAATGCGCGGATCAAAGTGACACTGCCAAGTGTTGCTGCAGGCGCGTCGTCTACAATCTCCCCGACTTTGCGGCTGCAAAATCTGTGCTTGAAGAACAATCTGAACGGGAGGGAGTTGAGATTTTATTTCTTCCGAAATTCCACTGGTGTGGGGCTATGCTAAGCGGGTTTACCGCTTGAAGCCGGAGTCATCTCGTGAGGATCAGTTGGAGAAGAATACGATGGATTCATTGGAGGAAGTTCCGCTCCTGAGTATGCGACGGCAGGCAATTGACTGTATAATCTGTATTCACGCTGAATGCTTTGGTAGATTCGTCAACCGTTGTCATCGCTTCGGTGATGGATATCTGAATCATAAACTCACCGGAAGGCAAGCAGCGTGGGCTGCAAAGAAATACCACGGACATAGAACATACCCAGCTACTATTTTAGAAGAACTTGACGAGGCAGGCATCCACTAATCACCGAAACAAGCCAATTTGGGCAAAGATCTTGTAATTCACTCATACAGAAAAGCCTTAGGGCTCTAGTTTTTTCGCTACAGCTTGTATAGTTACTTATCTCGGATTTGGTCGAGGGAAATCGCCTCGCAGTACCTAGTTGTCCCAATATTATCTTTCTCTCTCAACGTGTCCCTAAATGGAAGTGTGACCGTCACGTCATGTGATGTTCGTCGAAGGTGGATGGGAGTACCTTAGCAGCAATGTACATGTCAATCCTCCCCTCGCTCCATTGTAGGCTCAATGTTTCTAGGAACTTATTAACCCCTCCGACCACGCCGCAAAGGCATCAACAACAACAACGGCAGATTCAACGCGACTTACGTGAAATCAATGAAGGCAGCCCCCGCCGCAGACGCGTCCCTGCTCAGCATGATGAAAATATGCCGCCAAATTCCGCCGCCGCTCCTAGCGCCCGTTCTTTCGGTCAAATCAGAAGGCACCAAAGAGCCTGCGAAAACCGTCCGGCGCCTCCACCGCAAGCTTCTTCGAACAGATCACTGGCTCAAAGGGCAAGTGCGGAGAAGGCTGCGAGAATGGATGTCGGTGCGCTGCGATTCAATATTCATTGGTATCTACTTCTAACATCCTTTTCTGTTCTACAGATCCTCCGCCGACTGCGCGCAACTCTCGAGTATTACAGATAAGTCGGCTTCAATCTCCAGTTCAAGAGGCTTGAAAAGTCTTGCTCCTCAGGCCATCCACAACGGTCTCCCTACCCCACCTGCAACACACCAGAGTGCTGCCGCTGCTGGTGGTGAGTTATCTCTTTGTAGTCGGTGTCTCATGCCGTTAATTTCGCACAAGCTCGGCCTGAAGGAACAGGCAATCGTACACGCCAATACAATCAAAATGCGAGTCCCGCATGGCCGCCAAGTACGTGTAAATGATGTTTAGATTACTTCCTCCGCTGATTGCATACCGTTATGAAAATAATCGTCGGACTACCCGCGACGAGTTGTTTTTAGCGGCGCAAAGATTACCTGGATCCGCCATCTCGCCATACATGAACGGCCGCTGTCCCACATGCGGAGCACTCCATTGGGTCGCTGAGCAAGTCCTACACCCCTCGAAAAATTCCCGTTCGCCGTACGGGATGTGCTGTAATCATGGCATGGTCGCGTTGCAGCGCCTCGAAGAGCCGCCAGAGCCTCTGCATTGTTTCTTCGTTGGGAATGATGCCCAGGCTGTGGATAGTCAACAACAGTACTCCTGTGCGCCCCAAATTTATTGGGTTTTTCGGAGAACAGACATCTCCTCGCGACGCATCTGAGCCAAACCCCAAGAGACGCAAGCTCGATGTATCAAATGGGCTGGAAGACCGGGGTGAAGGGACTTCCACCGGTCCGCCACTAACAGACACTAAATGAACTTTATTAATGTATGTATATTCACTCTGTAACAACTACAACTTTTTCTCGCTTTCGCTGTAATTTGCGTGATGAGTCACACCGTAGCGTAGCACGGGTAACTGCTAGTAGCTTCAATTCAACGGTCGATGTGACGCGTTACTTGAATCTACGGTCGAAATAGTACAGTAGCACGATACATAGTGGTCAAGCGTATCTGAGTTGTCCGAGTGATCAGAATCAGAAGCAGACGACTCTGCGGAGTCGGAGAACGAGATAAATGACATCGACGAGACGGAGAAAATTGAGGAGGTGTCGCTGTGTGACTCCGAGTTGTCGTCGTCCTTGAGGAAGAGGTCGTCGTCGATGTCAAGTGCATTCATCATCGTTTCCTCCTCCCCCTCTTGCTCCTGTCGTGCCCGCTTACGACGGCGCCAGAACTGCAGTCTTGCATTTTGGAGAAGTTTTTGCCGCAGAGGAACGCGCGGCATACGGGCTGTGTGAAAGGAGGACTGGCACAGGAATAGCGGAGCCGTATAGGCCGAACGGTGCAAAAAACGACTCAAAAAAAGAGGGGGTTCACGAGCAGGCGTTTTATGGGCCATTTTCTGCAATAAATTATGTACATAAAAGAGCAAAAGAAAAACACGATAAAACGGCGATAGAAGGGGGCGTGAAACGCCCTAATTATTTTGTGTCATATCCATTGTTCACCCATCCTTTAGAGCAGCCGGCCGAGCGTGCCGTTTGATACCCGAGCCATCGGTCCGCACTCCTTCCCTAGTCTCGCTACTCAGACTTTCTGCCGAGTCGATGAGAAGATAGTCGTTCTCAAGGATCTATAGAAAGTCTGGGCGCTGATGGGGGGGGTAGGTCAGTGAAGCGTCCGTGGGAGTGATGCTGGCGATGGCAACTGATGGCCGCAAGTTGGACAATTTTCGCGTCTAGTATATGTTTGATGTCTTTGCTCTTCAACGGTCTCGCTGTCACACTGAGGTATCATTGCGGATTGTCGGAAAAATCAAAAAAGGCTTATAAGGCATTGCAGCACCTTACAGCCTTATAAAAGGTCTAATAAGGTTGGCAGGGAACCTTATAAAGTGTTACAAGGCCATATTGGGCCTTGTCAGCGGTGCTCAAAGGCATGGATCGCAACCTATTCCTTTGGCTATATGTGCATGGGAAATGACGTTGCAGCGGAACGGATCGTCATAGTCAAAAAGACCAGTTCAAAATTTTTTTTCCAATGAATCTGTTGGACTCCTTTTCCTCATATTGAAAGGATTTGGACGCCACTTCCCTAAGGTCAGATCGACGGCGTGTAGGTGTCCCAGATCATCGATGAAGTAAGGGGGTGTAGTGGAGGTGCGGTGAAGGACCCCATACTGTAGTGTAACATCTCATACGAACTTGATCTTTCGTATGGGAAAAGCAGCGGGACAAGGCTCAGATGTCTACCTTTGAGTGTCAAGGATGGCTCACAATATGGGCCTCGCCGGATGATGACTCCGAGTATTTCATTCGCATCCGTCACCAGGAATGTCACCAAAAATATGTCTGCATCGATATACCCGACGATGTCAAACAAATCATCAGAATAATCCCAAGTTGCGTTCATATCAGGTATGAGCTCTCTGTAGTCCAGTTTTCGATCGTATTAACTGTCCGTTAGCTCTGGAAGGAAATTTTGAAGTCCTATCCTGAGCCGGCATTCAGCCAGAAAGCCGTCTATAATTTATGGGCGAAGCAGAATCAGTCCGAATGGCGTCGCACTGAAAATGAGCTGGAGTCGGCCAAGATCTTGCTTGCGGAGTTTACAAAGGACTCAAGGTATCAGCTTGATACAATACCCTTAGCGGATCATTTTGCTGGCCCGACAACTGGACAACTTGGGCTAAACCAGGAAATAAGGGCTCTGCAAGGTATACTAAGAACACTATGGGCTATCAGAGTTAGATTTGATATATACCTAGCTCTGTTCACCGCTACATTAGAGGCTTTGCGGCAGCCACTGGCGGCCAATTTTCTCACGACCCGCTGAGCACCTGGGCTCAAGTAAGCCACCCTGAGCAGCTGTTATGAAGGGCATCTCAAGGTGGCTAACTTGGCCCAGTAGCATCCGTAGTCGTTGTGTGGCACGAGCCGCCAGTTCGTGTGGCGGCTCACCGCAAAGGCTCTATATTGCATGTCGGACCTTACTACTACTAGTATATTATCTCGAGGTATTCATAGCATTGTCGTCTCGGGGGGCTGTTAAGTGAATGAATTCAGAGTATGCAGACTCATTCTATAGATACATAAGAAGCAATTGGCTTCCTATGATTGTGTGGCATTCGCCCCAGCTACAGTAAAATCGAGACATACGTCGCTTTGGCCGCTTCGGCGTTCCCCGGAACTGCCCTGACAGCGGAGATCACGGGCTGATGGCGTTACGGCATGCGCTCCAGTGTTGGGAGAATAGCGTTTAGTCGTTTCACCCATACAAAGTGCTACAGTATTCTTTTTACGAAACGGCTGTATCCGGCTTTTTCCGGCCGCCCTCCTCTTGGTTTGAGCTGGCACGGAAAGATCCCGATGCACTGATGGCATCACACTGCCACCGGATGTCGGCCGGCCCGGACCGAAAGCGCGAAATCCGTTCTCATGCACAGGCGGCATGCCTCATGGTTTACGCTAGAATAATCCGCCGTGGTTTATACGCCGTTTATTGGCCGTTTACGTGCCGTTTACACGCGGTTTACAGGAAAATGATTCAAATTGATGTGTCAGTGGCTTTGCAATCGGCACGTGTGGTCAAAATACGTCCACACAACACGCTCTTTGTCTTTGTCCACCATCGTCTATGGCTGAAGGAGCCTCTACTGCCGGTCCCTCCTCGAACCCTTCAGGCTCTGCCAGTGTGACAACAAGCTGGCACCAAACGAACGGCCACCGAACGAGACCGTTCAGTCTCGCCGAGCTCTTCCAGCGACAACCTTCCCAAGGCAAAGAAAGCGCGTAAAGGGGGAAAGAAGAAAGTCAAAGCGCAACAGTATCAGCTCAAAAGGGACCAGATTCCGACTGCATTGAAGGGAACTAAGGTCAGCTACACCGAGTTTCTTTGTTCTTGCGGTACGTTGGAAATAAAATAATAAATTCAGGATGCCGGCTACTTGCACGGATATATCCTGTTCGGAATGGTCAGATCCGACAGTGCTCCCTCCCGTCCTTCCGCCTCGGCAATTGCTACTTTTGAAAAGCGCTATACTCCCAACTTCTTGCAGGAACTCCAGCAAATCCTTCGTACCACTGTTCCCCACTCTAAGGCTGCGAAGATGGTTGCGATGATCCGTGAGGGGGCAAAGAGGGAGGCTGGAAATGGGAGCCAGATAGCGAAGGATATCCTCGAGATCAAGGAGACTTTCCTTCTTTCGACGTACACAATGGTTTTGGCGGCCGGGTTGGAGGTCTGGTGCCCAGATGTACTTGGCGCACCTGACAGCCTTTACAATCAGGTTCACGAGACCGTGTTCTTCGAAAGCTTTCGGAGCGCGAACATCTCGTACGCGTACAGGATCAAAGGACCGACGACTACCGGTACCAATAATCCCGCTTTGATTCGCTACTCATATATGCGTCGCAAAGCACAAATTGAACTCAGGACACCGGGAAAGCTCGCTGATAACGCAGATGAGGGTCGAAGCCGGAACCGTCGAGCTCGGGTACGTTTATTCATCATTCCTCTCGTTTTGATTCTGATTCCGAGATGTAGCTGGCAGAGAAGCGTCAAGCATTTGCCTTGAAAGACAAGTTTCCTGACCGTGTTCTTCAGCTTGTCGGTGATGAGCGATGCAATTCAGATGACGATTCTGGTACCGACGACGACCACAAAGTCATCTATTCCATCAAAGGGAAGTCGCTTCGAAGCGCTTCAGCAACTTCCTTCATCCACAAGCTCGAGGATCGTCGTATTGCCGATGACCAATTCACCCGCGGGTTGAAGAGGAGCAATCTTTACGAACGGTCCCGACGCCGAGTTCCTAATGCGCCAGAGTCCGACCTATCTATTCAAATCCCGAAGCAAGCCCCCATTGACTGCTTCGATCCGGAACGCTTCAACGACTTCCCGGCAGAAACACGCTTCCGATATGCGAAGTACGGTGTTGCGCTCCCGCTCCTGGAGCATCACAAGAGGACGGATTGGAAGACGATGAGCAAGGCTGTGTTCATGGAAAAATACGGTAACGATGTTCTCAAACAGTATAGTATTCCTTCTGCAGAGGAGATGGAGCGACAGGGCAATAGCGGGTGGGAGGCTGATGAACAGGTGCCGATGGAAGAGTAGAGGTGTTTGTGTCGCTCGGCTTTATAGATTTTTGTTCTGTTCTGTTTTTGTTTTCAATTTCATAGATGAGGGTTGTGCCATAAAGATCTCTATTGAATTGTATTGTTACTACAAGTGTCGTTGACCTGCCTCATAAATATTGGAAGTAGATTCTAGGTGGCGCGTCAATTGTGAGTTTCCGTCAAAATCACCAGAAAGACCGCCTTGCAACGACAGCGGCGGCGAAGCGTTCGAGTTTTCGGGCTAGGAGGGGCGGGGGGCGATGCCAGGGAGTCGTTTGGTTGCGTTCCCCCGCATATCCAAGCATAATTGGGCAGGGGGAACTCACCCAAAGCCAAAAATCGATTTCCCATCAAAATCACCGGAAAGACCGGCTTGCAACGACAGCGGCGGCGACGCGTTCGGGCTTTCGGGCTCGGAGGGGTTGGGGAAAATGCTAGGGAGGCGGTTGGTTGCGTTCCCCCCGGAGATTGGGGACAGCAGACTCACCCAAAGCCAAAAATCGATTTCCCATCAAAATCACCGGAAAGACCGGCTTGCTACGACAGCGGCGGCGACGCGTTCGGGTTTTCGGGCTCGGAGGGGTTGGGGAAAATGCTAGGGAGGCGGTTGGTTGCGTTCCCCCGGATATCGAAGAAGAATTGGGGAAGGGGGACTCACCCAAAGCCAAAAATCGATTTCCCATCAAAATCACCGGAAAGACCGGCTTGCTACGACAGCGGCGGCGACGCGTTCGGGTTTCCGGGCTCGGAGGGGTAGAGGGCGATGCCAGGGAGTCATTTAGCTGCGTTTTCCCGGGCATTGAGGCGAAATTGGGGAAGAGGGACTCACCTGAAGCCCAAAATGCGATTTTCCATCAAAATGACCGGAAAGACAGCCGTGCAACACTGTCGGCGGCAACGCGTTCGGGTTTTCGGACTCGGAGGGGTGGCTTTCGGACTTGGAGGGGTAGGGTGCGATGCTAGGAAGTCATTTGATTGCATTCCCCCGGATATCGAAGAAGAATTGGGCAAGGGGGACTCACCCAAAGCCAAAAATCGATTTCCCATCAAAATCACCGGAAAGACCGCCTTGCAACACAGTCGGAGGCGGCGCGTTCGGGATTTCGGACTCGGAGGGGTGGGGGGTGATGCCAGGGAGTCGTTTGGATGTGTTCCCCCCGGAGATTGGGGACAGCAGACTCACCCAAAGCCAAAAATGCGATTTTCCACCCAAATGCCCTGCAAGACAGCCTTGCAGCAGCACCGGCAGCAACTCTTTCAGGTTTTTGATCTTGGAGGGGTTGAATGTAGTGCTGGAGACTTGTTTAGATGCATTCCCCCTGTTATTGAGACAGAACTGGGAAGGAGGGACTCACCTGAAGCCCAAAATGTGATTTTTCCACCAAAATGACTGGAGAGACCACCTTGCAACCAGGAAGACAGCCAAGTAGTAGTTCAGAGGGGGTGTGGGTGATGCTAGAGTGTGATTTGTATGGGTTCCCCCTGATATTGGACTAGGAAGGTTGGACACTGTGCTGGTCAGGCAGGGTCAAGTCACAATGTGACGCCTGTGATGATTTTCGGCATTATTCGGCGTCTCAGTCGGCATATTCCCGGAAACAGCTGTCAAGTCATGATGCAATGCTACAAAGTAAAAGAACTTTGTAGCATTGACGTCAGAACACTGAGCTGATCGCCTACTCAAGCACTAGGCTCAGTTGGGACACAAATGAATTATGAGAGAAAGTAGGCAATACATAAATCAATGGAATCATATATGTTGAACAAGAATTGAGATACATACAATCTGGCTTCAGATTTAGGCCCGGCGTCCACGATTCAATGCCCAGCAAATCACCAAACTCGGAATCGTAATGCCGAAAGTGCCGGGAGGTCGGAAATCGCTTCTGCTGCCACCACCGATGTCTTGAACAGTGGCAAGGAGTAATATGGTGTTTTTACAATTGCGCCAAAGGGCAACGGTTTGTGTCTTTCAACCAGGAAAAATGTCTGCAGATGATTGTGTAGAGGAATCTGCCAAGTTTCCCGGATATGGCCAGTGCAGAATGTTGTGATATCTTGCGGATCTTTGTATTGTATGCGACTGTTCTTTTTTCTAGACTTGAACCGGCTGAATGTCCAATCTCTAATTTTCAAGTGTCTTGAATACAATACGACTGGGGGCAATACGAGGGCACCATTTGGATGCGGAAGATCAAAGCATGATCTCCACGGTTGTCCTTTAGCTTGTAAATATTGCAGCAGATTCTCATAGTCTTCCTCAGGAAGATCTTTCGAGACTTTGAGGATTTGTGCTACTGACGCCTCTGACAGCGGTTTTGCTGCCCTTCTTCCAGCAGCAGTGCCTGGCTGGAGAATCTCTGAGAATTGACCTGTAATGCCACCCTTCAGCTGGCCGTCACTCAGCTGAGCCTCTAAACGCCCCCGGCGAGCCATTTGTCTGAGCATAGTAAGTGGCATGTCCTCTACAAAGTTCTCTTGTTAGTTTCGCAGGGCTATTAAATTGAATGATTGTCACGAACCCATTTTCTTATTGGTTTTGATTTAATGAAGCATTATGCATAGCAAAATGATGGTTTGGAACCGATTTGAACTTCACCGGAAACAGTCTGGGAAGCATCTGCCGGTATTTCACATACAGATCTGTAAACTGATCGGCTTCCGTATTTGTTGTAGTAAAGGATGCCATAATATTGGTGCATCCCACAAGGTTATGGAGGTTGTACAATAGTTGCATTGACATAGGTCCTTTCTGCCACCAGAGTTCAGGGAGTATCAAAGGTAGAATGCCTATAAAAAGTAGCAGATATTCCTCAGCCTTTAGTTTGCCATGTGAAGACTCTCCAAGATTTGTTGGCGGCCTAGCAACCCAAGTTGGAAGAGAAATATTGCGAATGCATGCTCTGATGACGCCCGATTCAACGGGAGAGAAATTGAACATGCCAGGGGTGTCAAATACAGGCTCATCCTCTTCATCATTGTCGTTATCTGGGGGTGGGGCATTGAGATAATCTTCTGGTGTGGGAGTTTTGTCCTCGTCATTTTCAGCACCTGCCGAGAAAGTAAATCGCATGGGTTGATCCTGAGGATACACAGGTGCAGAAGAAGATAGGGTTTTGACAGCATGGTGCGGACGTCTGGTAGTTCTGGTAGCTCTTCTTATTATACTATTCCTTCGGGATCAGAGTCCCGCCTGCTTTGAAACCGACGGCATATCCATGCATCTGCGCATCAATACATACGGTTCAAAGCTGTTGTGTAAAGTATTGAGACTCACATTCCCCTCTGCATCTGTATCATACCACCTGCACCAAAAGACAGCCGCCGCCCGTGCACTGTTTGTCTCAAGAATGTTGCTGGCCCGGACCGTCAGAATCATATGGGAAGACACATCTTACTTTCACAACGAGGCGTAGTGGAACCAGAGGTTGTGATGCAGGTCAATGGTGTCTTCTATAGGTATCACAGGCACTCAACCCATTCGCAGGTAGCCAAGGATTACCCTTGTGGATTCTGCGGGAAACACATGTCCGAGAACGGATGCAACATCACTATAGCCAGCGGGAAAAAAGCCAGCTCGTCATGTCCGGAGGGTTACCCATTCCAGGTCACTGCGGCATTGAAAAGCAGTCAAGCAAAACCAAGCACAAATGCGCCGCTCAAATGCAGTCTCTGCACAGAAACTCACTGGAAATATAACATGCCCCGGCATCTCGAAGACCGTGTTGAAGTGTGTTGTCGTCCAGCCGAGACGGTCCGTAGATCCGCGTTCAACACGCGATAACCTCATGTAAATTAGTGATACAAATCATCAATTCTTTTGCTTTTTGCTCTCATCCCGCCTCTGCGCGTCGCTGCCCCGGAGTCGATATCTAACAGGTTATGGGCCTATAGCTCGCTACCTTTTGAAGATCTATCCAGGACTTCTTGTTAATTGCTCGCTGTCACGATCAGCACCCGGTTTTTTGCACCAATCTCTTTGTCTATCTTTCACTGCATCTCGGATTCGCGTCGACCATGGTTAAACCATCGGATATCTCGAAACTTGAAGGAGCGGAGAATTTTTGGACTTGGAAGGCTGATGCCTCGTCTTTGTTGTTGACTGAAGGTCTTTGGGATGCGGTTGATCCCCTGGTTAATGTTCCAAACGGTGCCGTACAGTTGCGCACTTGGTCCCAAAACAATGCTAAAGCTCATGGGATGCTCTATCTCACTCTGAGCCAGAGCGTGAAGGAAAAGATCAATAATGCCAGCCTTGGTGTTAACGGTCGTTTGCTTTGGGCCACTTTGGATTCGTACTACACCACCGCCGATCCCGCTACTCGCTCCACCTTGATGTCCAAGTTCCATGGGGTCTCCCACAATGTCATGCAGCCCGCCGATACGTTTCTCCAGGCAGTCGTCACTGCCGAGAACCGTCTCACCGCCATTGCTGCGACCCTGCCAGCTCACATGGTTCAGGATAAAATCCTGAGCGGTCTTTCCTCCGCGTATTCACCCATCATCACTATCCTGCAGCACGAGTCTCCCCAGCGCGATGTCCAATCCATGATCAACTCCATCAATGCTTGGGAACGCTCTGATCTTCAGCGTCCTGATTCGCTTATCCAGGCCGCTCGTAACGCCTTCGCCGCCCATAATCCGAATCACGGGGGTGAAGATATTGTCGCTGAAGCTCATCTCGCTCGCAATCGGACTCAGCGTACCTCATCCGGCAAACCCCACTCCCATTCCCACTCGCATTCTACCTCTAACGACAAATTTGACTGGACCAACACGAAGAATCGCACCGACGTCTGCTATAGATGCGGTCTTCCCGGTCATTTTGCCCAATTCTGCATTTCGATCATGCCCGACGATGTTCGCCGTCGTATTCTTCGTAAGCGCGAGGACAATGCCCAGGTTGCTTCAGATGCTCAGGATTCGGACTCCGAAACTGTTGCCTTTGCCGCCGCCGGCGAACATGCTTTCTCCGCCATGCTTGACCTCCCGAATGAGATCAACATGGATACCTTATCCCCGGAAGCCACTGAGGCCTTCGCTGCTGCCTACTGCCAACCCCATCCGCCTCCAGCTCTCGTTGCCTCCCTTGCTTTTCGTGAGGAGCAAGCTGCTCTTGCACATGCACAGAACTCCCCTTCCGTTTCCATCAACTCTAGCCCTGCATCCAGCCCGACCAAGAAGAAGAAGAAAAAGAAGAAGAAGTCGGCCTCGACTGGTGCGTCGGTCACTCATACAGTCGAAGAAATCGAGGCGGCGTTGGAAAGTGTCTCTCTTGCCGAAGATCCCGCGAACGCCTCAGATGCCGGAACGGACTACACGATTTAGGATTTTTCAGACTACGGGGGTGTCTCGTCTGCGGGGGTGTGTTGAAGTGTGTTGTCGTCCAGCCGAGACGGTCCGTAGATCCGCGTTCAACACGCGATAACCTCATGTAAATTAGTGATACAAATCATCAATTCTTTTGCTTTTTGCTCTCATCCCGCCTCTGCGCGTCGCTGCCCCGGAGTCGATATCCAACAGACCGGCACCCGTCTTGGAAGATTTCTGTGCCTCTCCCAGATCGCACCATCCTCTCTAGTGCAATCTCAATCTCACATGAAGAGGAAACTCGAATGAAGATACCAGAGTCACAAGCGGGGAGCACGAGTCAGAGCCTGAAACGAGGGTTGGAGGACCACACAGTTACCCCAAGCCGTACACGAGTGATCAAATCTGCACGTTCCGGGGTCGCAGCTGCTAACAGACACCCGATGGTTGACAAAGGCAACGTTGGGATGTCCGTGGACGTTTTCGTATAGTCTAGATAGGTTTGCGATGGCAAGAAAGGACGAGGGAGGAGCAGGAAAATATTGCGCTGGCTCGGTCCGGTGTCCGGGACGTAGAATTCCGTGGATCCGGCATCGATCATTGATCTCGCGTATTTACACATCAAATTGAACGATCCAGAGATCAATCACCTCTTGCTCATACCCAAGCTCTTTGAGCCTTGTATAGGCCTCAGATGCTCGCCTCTGATACATTGCAGCTTTCTGACGAGCATATGCAGCAGCCCCGGGGCGATCCAGAGGTGGTAATGGGGCCAATTCCAGCCAGCCAATTCCAGCCAAACCGATTCCATTTTCAAGAAGCTTCGGCGGGTGCGCAGTAGCTCAGCGAGCTTCTGCTCAATCTGCTCTTGCCAGCTTGCATGTCTGCCTCCGCACGGAACCATTGAACACGATCACCTGGAATTTATTTGTAAGCTCCCATGAACTGAGAACGTTGATCGCAACATACCCTCACTTGCCCAAGCATCCATCTCTTCGTCTGTCATTCTGATGTACTTGCCTAGGTTCCAAATCCAACCGCCCCTCCCTCCACATTGCTTCTTCGGCCGCAAGTTCATCAAGTCCGAGCTTTTTTCTATCAGCCGCATCGAAATCCGACGGAATATACAGACATTCAAGCTGAAGCGCTAGCGGTTTCAAGGCCTGAGCTGCAGCTCTATCTCCAATCTTTGGCACGATCTGTGTTTGAACTTTTCAGAACTCTACGATCTGTGTGCGCAGTTTGGTGGTAAGTTTTTCAATTTCGGTTTTTCGGGATTGAAGTTCGTGTTCGGAAGTATCCTTGATCAGATTGGCTAGTTTCCGCCTGAGCAATCCATGGTGAGATATACATATGCTTCTTGAAACAAATGCTTACTGATTTTCTTGGATTTTTATTGCGGAGTCCAGAAAGCGAGCAATCTTGCTTTTCGGAACCATGCTGGATTTGAAATTCTCTTGGTCATTGAGAATTTTCTCATAAATTGCTTTCTGAGAGGGCACTGCGGAATTTTCATGAGAGAGACTACACAGCAATTCAAATCCAACCTTACCTTTGGTCGTATCATGCTGGTATACGCTAACGGCCTCTTTTCCAAGTCTTGACGGGGTACGTGAAAGGCCTTGCCATTGTGGAACATTTTCACTGTAAGAGATGCTCAATGCAATGAAATGGTTCCGCTTTTCAGTGTATTTTGTCTTCGCATCCTCAATGTCCTCGGCGAGATCAAAGACTAGAAAAAGTTGTGAGCTAAATGACAGCGGATAATTTTCGAGGTCTTTGTATGGTTCCAATCTCCGTGATGAGCAATCAACGTGTCTTGCCGGTGACCGGGGTTCATTTGACGAGTATGCGGCCCCAGCTGATTCGACTCAGGCCAGTAATTGTTCTATTCTGATTTGTTAATCATGGTTAATCCCAGATTTGACAGTTGAACAAATGTGAATCGTGCAAGCCTTGAAACCCTGTCAAAACCGGTCATGCTGGCATATGCCCAGATCGGCTGATTTTGACTTGCTGAGATCTGCTGGTTTCTGCAGCCTCGACTTTTTCTTCACGAAAAAAAAAGCAGAAAACTATTGTCTAGAGATAAAATAAATCAAACTGTCTCCCATCCGGACTTCACAAAATTTACAAAGTTTTGAACACAGGCGGCGAGAACATGATGTCATAGCCGCTGTCGGACTTTGAAATGCTTCTTCTTCTGCTATCACCACGATGGCCCCTCTGCCAACTACTGTTCAAATCGACATGGGGGGTGACGCGTGACGCGCCTGAACCAATTCGGTCCTGGCGTGGTGTGACAGGGCACAAATTTTCGACAACCCCCAGTCTCGCGAGGAGGAGCCTGAAAACATTTAGTATGTGAGTCTGCATTTTTTCCGCGAGGACTGGGAATGCGGTGGAGAGATTTTATACCTTGAGCAAAAAAACCGCATTTCAGGCCGAGAATTCGGTTGAAAATCACTTCAAGTGGAAAATTTAGAAGAAACTGAACATGAGAAGTCAAGAAAACACATCAGAGGGCCCATACTACTAGCAAAGTGATTTTTTGAGCAAAATCCCAATTTGGAGGATTTTTGCGAACCGAGCGGCCCATTCGACAATGGCCCGTGTGAGGCGTGACACAGGGCAAAAATTCGGTTCGACAGAGGTGGGTGTGACGCGTGATTAACGATTTGAACGTAATTGTACAGTACTCTCCCTCGAGCGTGTCGTTGCTGGTCTATCTTACGCCTTCTATATGCCTCTGGCATCGTGTAATCGGGTCTCCCTCTCCAAATATCCCCTCAAAATGCCCGCATTGTCCTGAGCGGCGAGGCTGGTTTGCTCTCGTCTCACCCTTTCGTATTCGTCCTTACGGATCCCGCCACCGTGTTATGTGGGTGCTCTATGCAGGTATGCTTGCCCTCTCTCCCCTGCCACCTTTGCCACTCACTTTATCTGCACGTTACCCTCAGTAGCAGTTATGTCTCTATCCCCTGCATTCCACCGCACAGAATTGGTGGCGCTTCTGAGTCTTGAAGTGGATTTTCGGAGGCTTAAACCTCTATTTTTTGTGTCGTGCACTAACCGTTAGTTCCCTGCAGATCGACGGACAGCAGGTGGTCGGATGCGCTCTACCGGTGAGTTTGCAATTTCCATGTTTCATGCTCCCATCTCGAAGTTGCACTCTCCCTCGCAGGAAACCAATATCTCCACCCACACCATTGTTCACTCGTGGTAAGTCGTAGATTTGGATATCGAACCTCTTCGGTATGTCTGTATCTTCGTTCCTGTACTTGTCCTGATCTTCTCGTAGGTGCTACCTCGCATATCATCCGCGATGGCCGTTACCCACGCCGCCTACAACACATGGCGGGAGGCTCGTTCGCCTCCAGTTCGCCTCCAAGACAGGCCGGTTTCTACAGCGGCAGGTGTAGGGCAAGGGCTTGGGAGGGTCATGCGCGCTTGGGGAAGGTCTGGATGACTGGCGTGTGGTATGGGAGTCGCTGCGCAGTGGACTCGGGCTACGGGAGTGGCGTTGAGGGTGGCGGTAGTGCACAATACGTGTAGGTAGAGGCGCAATGAATATTATTTTATCAATACAATTGTGTGCCCGCTTTCGCAGAGTCAATATCAGCAGACCATAGCAGGTGCAGCAGAATGCAGCAACTCCCAGCAGAAGCCAGCACATTTTTCACCTGCTTCCTAAAAAGTTGCTGGTTTCTGCTGACAACAGGACAGCAGAAATCAACCGAACCGAGCATATGCCAGCATGACCGGTTTTGACTGGGCTTGAAAAAGAGAATTTTCTCTGCTTCTGTGTCATCTTCGCAACTATCATAATTGTTAATCAGTGATTAATCGGAATTCTCAAGCCCGTATCTTTTGGAGTACGTCGGCTCGAATTAGAAATGTCAGACACGACCTACCGTGAGAGAGAGATATGGATCGTGCGAATACCTGCTATATAAGGCTTGACAGGCGCCTTATATAGGCATTGATGCGATCATTATTACGTAGATAGGGTTCAAGGTGCCGAAAAACTTTTTTAAAAGTTGCGCAGAATCCTCCAATTCGTGCAGAAAAAAACTTGACTTGGGGATTTCCTTTTGGGGAAAGAAATCCACTCTCACGGTAGGTCGTGTCTGACATTTCTATCGTGCGTACCCCTTGCTCTGAGGTGCGTTACGCGCCGTTGCTAGCCTTTCATGGTAATTTGCTGTGCAAAAGCAGTGCAAAATTACCATATATGGGACGATTTGTAAGCAAAAATGGCTCTGCGTTATGCGTTATGTTGCTACCATACATACATAATCTGCATTAGAAGGTGTGTTCTTCGCTTTCTCTAGCCTGTATTCAACCTGACTTCAAACTTGAGGTTTTGCAACCGGTCTCTCCGTTATGCCGATGCTTATGCAAAAGGTTTGAATGGGAGGGAGGCTGCATATGCAACAAAGGTATATCGCGGGCACAGAGCTATCCCAAACGACTACCTTCGCGACTTCGAACGATCTGGGGCCATCGAAATGTTTAGAATGCTTCGTCGAATGTAATTCATCCCGAGAAATATTTTGTTTTGCTTTCAGAAAATTAACGGGTGCTTCAAATATTAAAAGACCTGAGATGAGCTACACCAGGTAGTAATGTAACAATTCTTCGTATTCAAAACATTACTCTACTCCTAAAGTTGTGTTGAAACGATGTGTTCAAAGGTGGGTCGCCCGATTTGGATGCATCAGTAACGCGTGACATTGCTCACGTGGCGTAGGTTGGCTATGAGTGAGCCCTACCTTACAGTAATGTGCTTCTCTGTTTATCTCCTCTGTTTATCGGTTCAACTTGATCTGTTAATCAGAGATCATCAGTGTTAAAGGGCTGACTCATAGTAGTATACGGTACAAGCGCTGTGTTTCGCTCCTGCAAATACTGTATCATTTCGACCGTTTTTTCAGGTCACAGGTCACAGCCGGGCCTGAATTGAATGTTTTAAAAGGTGTCCTATGTCACAAGGCTGTTTTGGGCCGTTTTCCCATCAAAATAGCCCCGGAAATCACCGAAAATTCCCTAAAAAGGCAATTTGAAAGATTGAAAATTTGAATCTTTGGGGTCACAGGTCACAGTGGCTGAATCTTTGGTCGAAATGATACAGTATACCCGGCCAACCCTTCTGTCTAATTAAGGAATGATTAAACACGATTACATGTTGAGACAGCAAATGTTTAACAAACTTTATAGGGTTACTGAGTAATCCCTCTAGACGAATTTTTAACTGGCTCAAAACTGACAATAAATAATATTTTCTCCGAGGCGATTTGAGACATCAGTGATGCGATCACCTAATCAATCACGTGTACTTACGTCATTTCCTATTCCAGACAATCCACAATCCACATTCCACCTCACGGGTGCATCGGGAAGCTCTGAAAGGCACCCAAAATACCTGAGAGGGATACCAGCAGTTCATGGGAGCACCAATCCAAGCAAAAAAGAGCATATAGATTGATTGATTTTTCTGCGGGCAATTTGAGACATCAATGATGGGATCATTGATGGGACCTGGTGGTGTTTAGCCGATTCGCACCATAATTCTGGGACGTTTAAGCATCAAACCTATATTGTATGCAACATATCCGCACAGTTTGTAGTAGCTGTCATGGGCTTCCCCAAATCACCAGAATCCACGGTTAATTTATGGCATCAACAACAGTTTCTCTGCTTGAGTGGTCTCTCCCTCACTGTCCGGCTATTGCCTGACAATGCCCGTCATGAAGGTCCGCAGTTCATCACCGGGCTTTATCTAGATAAGCAGGGATGGTTTTGATGCTTGTGAACAGAATGCCCAAGATCAGCAGCCATTGGAGCCATCGGCTGCGCACACGCCAAAAGCCACCAGATGGCTCGTATGGCTTTTGCGCAACCTCTCTATTTTTGCTGGGCACATTTTCGAGCACATTTTCAGCGCGACCATTCAGGATACAAAAAAAATGCAGGGAAAACCATATATTGTGCTGGGTACGATACATGGGTGTATCTAACGTGTACATACAAGCTACGGATACCAGATGCACCGGACGTACCACAGCATCAGCGCACCAACAGCGCACCAACAGCCCACGACCAGCCCTCATGCTAACGCGTGCTGTCTCTGCATCCAAATCTTTCGCACTAACCAAAGTCAGCCCACCCATGGCGGCGAAATCAATTTACTTACCAAATATGGAAATTTCAATCAATCCCCGTCTTTTGCTGGGATATGAATGATTTTCTCGAGCGGCAAGTTGACTAAAATGTTGAGAGCCTCAAGCCGGTATGTTGGGTGTAGAAAAATCTCTGTTTTTGCATGGATTTTGCCGAGCTGGCGGGCGGGCTCGTCCAGGAAAATCCAGCCAAAACCTGTGAGAAACATGACAGATGCGGCTTGTTTTTGTGGGTAGACCTATTCTACACAAGGAATACATCCCGTCTATCCTATTTCCGCCGACCAGTGAGTCGTTTTTCTGTGCAGTAGGGCGGCTTTGATTGAAATTTCCATATTTGGTAAGTAAATTGATTTCGCCGCAACTGTACAGTAAAATTGCTTTCAGCAGCGGACGGCTCGTCGGTTTGATTTGGTTGTCCTGGGCATGACTCCCTTCGATCGGATTCCTATCGTTCGGCGCCAAATCCCAGTAATGCATGTCCATGTGCGAAAGGAAGCGGTTGAGAGAAACAAGCAGCCAAGGATAGCTGACTTTGTGTGCCCACCACGCTGACTCAGATTGTGAGTATCCTATGCGTAGAAGTTCTCGTCGGGAGGGTGGTCCAGAATGTTGCTTTTATCAGATGAGAAGAGCCGACAGCGCCGACGATGGGCTGCGTAGAGAGGTTGGTGTCGCCTTGCTGCCAGTCCGCAGCACTCACTATTTGTGAGGCGAGGTCATGGAGCTCGTGTGGACGTGTCGTAAACGGTCACCGGATAGCTCGCCGTCGACTCAAAAGTTGCGACAAACATGAACGAGTTCGCCAGGTTGGTAAGTTTCGCGATAAAATCTCGCAGCGTATCGACGCTCAAATTCTTCCTTGGATCTGATGCGGCTGGCTAGCAATCGTTCGGCTGCTTCCTTCAAATCCGCAGGACGACGTTCGATTTGACGAGTTCTGAGTGTCCCACCTCCCGCCGGATGGCCTGAACGGGTCGATCAACCACCGCTCGTCGCCTACTTCCTCTGGCACGTTCTCGCTTCCTCCTCCCGCGGCGTCAACCAGACGGCTTGCAACTCCTTCGAGTCTTTCTGCATGCGAAAATACGGTGCTGACGGCGCCTCTCCATACCCCGCCTCAGAAGCCCACCTTCTCAAATGGGCGGCATCCCTCTCCCGAGCTGCAGTGCAAAAACAATCAAGCGCTACATTGGTGCCCTCAAGTCCTTCCATACTGACCTCGGATACGAATCCCGCCCCTTTGAATCACGCGTTCTCGAGCGTGTGATTCGTGGTATGTATACGCCGGGTGTACGGGGATGCAGAACGTAAGGAGCGACTTCCTATTACGCAGCCCGTCCTAGCCCAGATTATTGCCTCCCTCTCCAACCCTATCTCCCTTCCGCGGGGTGTTTCTCGCGAGCTAGCCGAGACTCTCCGAGTTGCCTACGCCCTGGCCTTCGCAGGTTTTCTTCGCTGTGGCGAGATCACCTTCGACTCTTTCGATGGCGCTTTCAACCTCAAGCGCCGCGACATCATCATTCAAAACGACGAGTACCTCACCGTTGACCTCCCGGCCTCAAAAACCGACCCCTTCCGCGCTGGGGTGCGCATCACCATCGCAAAAACTGGCTTGCCCACCTGTGCCTACACCCTCCTCCGCGCCCACCTTAATAAGCCGGGCAAGCCCGACGACCCGCTGTTTGTGGGCCGGCGTACTCGCGATGGTACAGGCTATGGAGCTTTCTCGCGGAAGCTTTTCATCGACTGTTTGAAGGCCTGTCTCACTCATGTCGGGATTTCATCGCCAGGATATTCGGGCCATAGTTTCCGCCGTGGCGCTGCCACTAGGGCTCGACTCATCGGTCTCTCAGACCTTGACATTCAGCGCCTGGGCCGTTGGACTTCTGACTGCTCCAAACTATACATTGACACGCCATTGTGGGGTTGAGCAAACACCTTCTCTCTGACCCCCCACTTATTCAACCAACCTCCATGGTTGTCGCCCCGGGATTGGTTTGGCGCGGCGACGATGCTCTCTAGCCACACCCTTTTTTCTTGCTCTCTTGGCCTCAGCTCACCCTCCTCGCTGCCCCGGCAACCCCTCCTCCCTCGGGCTGCCTTGTCTTCCTGGGTTCCGGCCCGAGAGCGCTTGCTGCGAGGGTCACATCACCGCCTCACCGCAATCATAAATACACCAATTGTTTCCTCCCTCCCTCAGCACGAGCTCGCAGCATTCCTAGTGAGTGTATACATTCGGAGGAATGCACGTGGGAGTATTAGCGAATTGCACTCCTAGGAGCAGTTTTATTGAGGCCAGAATACTTTGGAACTCTTTTCCCATGGGCCATGCAGTGTGTCTGCTCAGATACATGCTCAGAGTGTGGCGGGGACTCAAATGTGCCACTTCCGTTTTGGGCGTTTCCTAATCCGGAACGTCGACCTACGGCTAACAGCTGTCACGTAAAATCAGACCCTATACTGTACTATTTCGACCCTAGATTCAAGTAACGCGTCACACCGACCTTTGAATTGAAGCTATTTAATTTTCGCAACAAATATTTTTGAATATTAGAGACTTTGCGGGAGCCACCGGTGGCTTTCGGTGGCTCCTCGAGTGCAATGGTTTTTTGAGCCTACGGATCAAGGTAGCCACCATGACATTCTCTCAGTATTAGAGACTTTGCGCAGAGCCACCGGTAGCCACCCAGTGGCTCTCACGGCATGCGCTGTGCAGCGGCTGGTGGCTCGTTTGGTGGCTCGTCGCCCGCGTTGGAGGTGGGGCTTCAAGTATCTACATGGTACCTCTGTGACTATACCTCAATGTAGTGAGGTGTCGTGGTTAGGTTACCAGTTTCCCGCTTTATTTGGTGCGTTTTTGGCCGGTTCTGGAACCTTGGTGTGCTTCCTGGGGGTTTGGGAGCCTAGCGCTTCGAGGTCATCCAGGGGGATGAAAAAATGCCGAAGAAAATGCATGCCGTGAGAGCCACCGGGTGGCTCCCGGTGGTTCTACGCAAAGTCTCTAATAGGACGTACAAATGGTGGCTAATACAGCCACACGCTGTCATTCGGTCTCGAGAAAAACTGGTCACCAAAAGCCACTGGTGGCTACCGCAAAGTCTCTATTATACATATACTAGTGAGTATTGAACGGTTTTCAATGTGACAAACCTAGTAGGCAGTGACCGGGGGCCTGGAAGAATCCCGATGGTTTCCGAAGTCGCGATGCGGGTAGATACTCGGTGTCCACAAAAGTGACCGGAAATCCGCTTACATAATGCTTGCCAAATTCAAGGGGTGGCGGTAACAAAAGTTCTTACCCAAAACCTTCCTGTCGAGACCCCGGAAACCAGACCCACCACCACCAGTCGGCAATCAGCTGATGCTTGCTTAAACGGGCAATCCTTCCGAATACGATAGCAGAAAGTGGGCAAGTTGAGCGGCTAGTCACCGTTAGTGGCAATATATCGACGGTAACTAGATACATAACACTCTGGAAACTATACAGTAAGGTTTTTGAGAACCGAAATGCAGCTTAGGTCGTAAAATCAAAGCAGAATGGCACCAAGCATAGGCCAGTTGCCAGAGATTGAGAATCTCACACTCATTTTGACAACGACAGCGAGGCGGCGGTGCGGAACGCCATAGATATGGCAACACGGAGTGGAGGGGCCTGTGTAGCGACAACTTCTTAAATTTATACTCAATTCGGGTGGCAGCCGATGTGTTCTTTTGTCAACAATTAGCCCCCTATGGCTTGTGTACGGAGGCGGTCCAAAAATAAAAGCAATATGTAAACAAGGTGCAGACCGATTTACAGCTGTTTGCAAAGTTAATGGCACTTCTTGTTTTTTGATGTAAAGAAAGCATTTGAAACATACTGTCTTGAAGCTTGAAGTGCTTATATCTCCATCAATTCTCGTCCAATCCACTCGGTTGATTGCTTTTGAAGCGATTAGGCGGCCGCACTTGCCGTAACTTGATCGCATCATGCCGAGTATAGACAGCTTGACTGGAAAGTGGTTCGCTCCGTTCTCACTCAGTTTTGAACATATTCTATTTCTGAATAGGTCTTGCGAGAAGTGCATAGTCTTTAATGAACATGCGCAGAACCCCAACCGTCCCAAGAAATCGACGAACATCTGACACATCTCTCAACGCTCCCCAGCGTTGAATAACTCCAACACGGTCCGTATCCTGGACCGCCTTCCTCCCTTCAACATGAAACTCTCCTGCGCACAGAACTGATTTCGCTCCCGAAAACGTCCCGACGCAATATTCCACGTGTTGAATCACACGGTTCAAATTTTCGAAGTGTTCCCAAATGAATTTCCTAATCCCAGGATTTCCAGCTATTGTTTCACAAGTACCATCCGACAACAAGTATTTCGTTCCAGGTCCACGAATTGGTACATCGTCGATGTATGGCCAAGTTACGTGCGGAATTTCCTCACGCAAGATGTAGTTAACATCATCGTGGAAAATCGGTACGCTACTTGTCCAACCCTGAGGTAATTTCACTAATCTCAGAGCACCGAAAGGCGTCTGAAAAGTAGTAAAATCCCTTGATCCCTCGGCAATATCTCGATCGTAACCGGATTATAAATCCAGACAACCACCACATGCGCGCCCCGCAAAATGATTCGCAAGTTCCTCCGTTGCAGGCGGAATGCCTGAATGCGCTATTGTAACTGCATTTAAAGGCTCTAGTGCGTGCACAACCCTTATACTCTTTCCATCCTTCTTAATCACCCCGAAGAATTTACTCCGGTACGACGCGTTTGATGGCTCGTATACTCCCGCATCAATCTTATTCTTGATTGTTCAGAACTCTTCAAGCTGTCCCCGAGGTATGGGAATGCTCTTCTCAACCCAAGTCTCGTGTTCTATCACCGGAAATTCCACTGGCGGAAAGAAATCATGACGGAAACTCCCTCTCTCCTCGTCACCCCATGCAAACGCCTTCTCATGGTTTCCAACCAACTCGTGCAGCAGCTTCAACTCTTCCTCTTGTAGAAAGCCAGCATGTCTTTTCTCCATATCCTCCTTCCGCTCCATCGTATATCTCCCGCGTGATTCAAATTCTTTTGGCTGTCGGTTCAATTCGGGCATCTCGGCGATGGGATTTCTCGCTTGATATCGATCCTGTACCGCGTGTAAACGGGCCGAACCTTTACAGCGCTTTTAGATTCGCGGAAAACGTAAAAAATTCTCAGGGCGGCTGTGCAGGACCTGCCAGCGAACACCGACAACAGCTCGTTTTTCTCTCCAAACTCTGACTCTCCATCCGCTTCATCATCCGGGCACATAAAGTCGACTGTCTGGCAGCAAACACAGCGTACTTCACCGTCTACTGAGTGCTTGATCTGTGCTGGAGCACACAAGACATTTGCGAAGACTTTATGCGGAACACCACCAATTCCTTGTATCTCCTGCCGCCGAAACGACTTAAATAACAATTCTGCCTCATAATTGATTCCCTTCAAGCAGTTTGCAGCATCCCAGGCAGCAAGGTACGCTTCCACCGTTTTCTCCGGAGTCATAAATCCACCTCTTGGTTGAAATACGCCACCAACCTTTATTTCATCATCATCTCCGAAGCCGATTAGGACCGCCATCTCTTCTCCTTGACCAAGTCCCGTCAATTCCTCGAAGGTAGACGAAAATCCCGCTGTCCCCCGCTGTAAACTTCTTCTGACTTCTTCTTCTCTGATTCAGAACTCTCCCGGACGCGATCATAAGTTGGCACAGTCCATGCCTTCCCAGAATTCGGGTCGGTCAGCGTTAAAAGCGGAGTCCCTCCTTCATGGTAAGTCTTACTATTCGTCAAGACATCCAATGGTCGCCCGAGTAAAACCCGGTAAGCAGGGTTTTTGATAACATGAACTTGAAGGTAAATCTTCAAGTCACCCCATCTAAATCACACATTTCTCGCTAATCCAAGTGATTTCTCTAATTGCCCATTCGCGCTCTGCATAAACATATTTATAGACGGGTCCCAGACCAGCCCACAGGTTTGTGCTTGCTCTAACGACATCGAAACGATTTGCGAGCCCGAGTCAAGAACACATTCAACCGGTCCTTGATTGTTTATGTACGGGAATGTTATCCGCAAAGGTGCGGAATCTCTGCCCACATAAATTTGCTTTGGATCTTCTCCGTCCCCTAAACCTTCCAAATACTGCAGATATGGATCCTGCGCGATTACCAATCCAGCTAGTATACCATCAACTACAACCGTTGTTGCAAACACTCCGTTGACTTCAGGTAAGTTGAGCGCGTCGTTGTCAAGTTGAATATTCTGTTCAACTGTCTCGAGTTGAGCCTGCTCTTTCGCTTCTAAGATCCCCGGCGGAAGAACCAGCTCCTTGTCAATACTTTGCCCCTTCAAGATCTCTCGAACCCGCGTAAGTCGTAGCTTTTCTCCCTCTCGAAGGTCCTTGCTGATTCCGAACAGATCTCCCAAGCGAACCGTCACCTCGGTATTGTTGATTCTTTCCAATATTTCTTCCGTAAGTCCATCTCGTTGTTCTGTTGTCCGTCTTCAACCACAAGCCATCCCTTATGAATGTGAGCGGCTTTCACACTACATTCCTTCGAGTAATGATCCTCTCCATCACAGTAGTAGCACTGGCTCCGCTGCATTCGCCACCTTGACCGTATCCACGGCCATACTGACGTTCAGCCCCGTAATTATTCTGATTATTATTCCTCTGCGGGTATCCGCGAGTCTCGTTATCGTCTCGATTAGGTACGGTCTTTAATGTTTGAACCGCCTCCATTAACTCATCGTGAGATGCCTTAGCCTGCCTTTGTACAACAGTCAAGCCATCACGCAAACTCGACACCTCACTGCCAAGCTCATCCAACTGAACATCCCGTTTCTCAATCTTAACCATGGGGAAGCGATCTGAACGCTTGACATCCGTCTCGCGATCTTCCGAGCCCCAAGTGGCCTCAGTACCTCCGGTACTTGCCAGTCTTTCTGCCATTTTAATTAATTCATCCAACAGAATCGGATCCTCCTTCCGGTGATATACAACATTGCCTGCTCCAGCCTGGGCTCCAGCAGCTTGCGGACCAACCCCAGCTTGTCGTAAGTCCTCTTTAATCAAACTTCTTGTATTTATCGCCGTCCTGAGTGTTTCAGCGAATCCTCGCTCAAGCGCTGCAAGATATCAGCGGCACGCCTCTTTATTCAAAATAATAGCTGGTTCCTTGCTCAGCTTCTTCACAAGAGCCCTAAACTTCATCCCAAATCGAGTCAAACGACCTTCTTCGGTACGTCTTATGCTCTTATTCTCCGAGCACAATTTTTCCAACTCTTCCAGAGTGCCATCTCGATCCTCTTTCAACTCCGGGTAGACTTTCAACACCGCGTCTTTGAAATCACTGTACGAGGTAGCAGCAGCTGAATACTCCGGTAATGCTCTCCAGGTTTCCCGAGTCCTCGAAGGAAGGTAACTGGTGAGTAACCGTTTCTTCTCATTGTCATCCGTTATTTTGCCGAGCTCGATGATATCCTGCTCGATAAAATCTTGCAGATCATCTTTATCATCAGTCGTAAACTTTGGTACGTTCGCTTCCCAAGGCCTCGGCACCTTAAAACTCGCAACCCCCGTTCCAGCAGGTATTGTGTTCGCCATCGTATCTGGTGTAACTGGTCGTAGAGTGAAAGAAACAAAATCGAGCTCGTCCGAGTCCGGTGTTAATCTTTCGTCGAAAAGTGATTCGTTAACAAAAGGTAATTCGTCTAGCGAATTGTCCTCAAAATCAACGTATCTGGCGTCGCCTGCAAAGCCTGAAGTATTCTCCGTCCTTTTCCTCGCTAAGTACGCCGCTGATCGCGTTCGTACTTGATCCCTAACTTCTTTCCTTCCCCTTTCAACAGGTGTTAAGACTCCTGCCAGCAAGAATCCAAAATAGAATCGTGTCTTGAGTTACACAAACGACTGCGACTGGCGCAATCAATTTTGGTGTTTACTGGATGAACCCCCTCGCGGTGGGCTCCAGATGAAACGCTCGGTGCGTAAAGGTGCGTGAACTCAGAATCGAAACCCAACCCAACCAAAAGCTAACCCGCAGCCTAATCCGAAATACCAATCCAACAATATCAATTCAAAGTCCAACGCTGCCAATTCGCTCCGTTCGCGCAAGTTCGGGGATTCCTATATCGCAGCAAGTAACTCAAATCAATTCAACACGACACAAATCCAAAATCCAAATCCTTCAATTCCAACAAGTCCTTCAAGAAACCGTTCAACAAAACCGTAAGTCAAAAATCCAACCAAAATCAAATCCGTTCAAAATCGTTCCGTAAGTTCGTTCCGTTCAAAGTATCCGTTCCGTTCAAAGAAGCGAGAGATCACAGGTAGAATCTGGGCGTAGAATTCACTACTCTACTGTACGAAACGACCGTCCTTTTATACTACTTTTTGTTTGTATGCCAAATAATTAATCTAACATGTTTGAACCAACCCGAAACAATTCCCCTCGATTGTCGAGAGGCCAACCAGGAGTTCAAACTGTTGGAGTTCAAACTGTTTCCTAACCTCTCAAACGAGAGCTTAGACGCCAAACCACGTCTCATATGGCAATATTTAACTCGAAACTCCCAGTTCAACCTCCCAAACGCCAAATGAAACAACAAAATTCTTACGCCCAATGAGAAGTACCCAATGGCACCCGCATATTCCTTTTAGCCAATAGAGATGCTCCCTGGCGTTTCATATTCCTCGTTTCAATCCCTTCGACTGAAACTCCACGTTCAACTTCTCGTTTCGCTGGGTTGATCCAATCAAATCGTGATGATCACCTATCGTGAAATCATCCAATATTCGGCAAATTCCGGTGTTTTTCAATATTGAAAATTTCCAACGCCCAACAGCAGTCAAACAGCAGAAGGGGCATAGGAAGGTGTCACTGGGGACCGGCACCGCCGTGGACTAATCCGGCATGCTTGTACTTGTTTGCTCCCGCCTAGCATCTCGAAACCCATGTTCCCTCGCATTCCGGCTTCCACATCCATTTATACATCTAGCTGTCGCTGTAGAATATGTTTATAATACCAATATCTATCGGCTCCCATATCGTAAGTTGGTAATCAGTTAGTTCATGTCCTCCCATTCAGCATCATCACCTTCACAATATCCGTACTCATCGATGACCATAGAATCTGCTGACGGTTCGGAGGGGTTAGCGGGAACTACAAGGGTATTTTCTCTGTGAATGATATGTCAGCAGGTGTCGCCGGCAGCGTAGTGCTCACCGTCGGCGAGCCAATTCGCGGGCTCGAGCTTCAAGTACCAAAGTTCGGCGCACCGCAACTGTCGCCATGTGCTTCCACAGTTTCTTCTTCAAAATCTCGTCCTTCAACACATCTCGATAGACCTCCAGTTGCCCCTTCAATTTAACCGAAGTCATCGCTTGGATGGCATCAACGTTGAGCTCCAAGTGGGTCGTCGCTAGCCGGAATTCGGTGGCCTTCTTTTTTGCTGCCGCTTTCTCTCGTCGTTTCTGCCCCTTCTCCGCTTTGTCTCGCTGGAAAGCCAAGAAAGCCTTCCTGAATGTCGTGCGCAGCCTCAACTTGCCATCCTTTCGCACTTCCCGCATCACAAATTTCTCGACTGCTGCATCACAGTGTTTTTTTATGAAAGCTTCGGTGTTGTTGCGTTCCGCTCGGGTGCGATTGGAGAAAGACTGAGGGCTGGAGTTGGGTTTATCCCGTGAGAACGATGTATTCGACCCAAGAGCGCCTTCATTGCGATCGTTTGTAGACGGGATGTGAAGTAAAGCACGCTGCCAAGGGGTGAGTGTGTCGAAAGTGCCTCCGATGTGAAACTCGGGAGTGAATCTGATCCAGCCAGTCTCGCAGCCAGAGAACATCCGAGAGATGACGAGGAAGAGATTCGGGAGGGGACGGAGTTGATCAATGGACCAGAAGAGCAATTTGTTGCCAAAAGGACGTCCGTCGATTGTGAGCTGGTCTGGCGAGGCGGTTGGGTCCAAGAGAAGGTAAGGGTGGGCGGCGATGTTGGAGCAAAAAATAGGCAGTTTGCGATGCAGATCAGTAAGCGACAGCAAGTTCACAGGAGACTCCTTCGTGGTGCGGACCTGGGCCATGTACGGCCACGAAACCGATGCTCCATACAGCGCCAAGGCGACCATCTCCGTCATTGTAACCGGACACGCCAGCCCATTGAGGACATTCTGTTTGAGATGGTTGGCTTTGCCAGAATTGGTTTTGCCGTCCAGGGTCTCGTGGATGAGTTGATGAATCAAAGTGCGGAAACATACCACTTCTGCAAGTGTAGGCGCCATATCGATTATTCGAGACGTCGGGGAATCTGCTAGGTTCGTCCAGATCGAAGAGCTCCATCTTGTGTTCTCGCATGAATATTCCACACTTATCTTAATAGCTTCGCTCTTTATCCCTGTGCTGAAGGAGTGAGCCGATGAGTTGTAGCAGCTTGATGGCGCCGGAAGTGCTCAATTCTATGTATAGCAACACGGACTGGACAGCTTCGGTTAGGCCGGCCGGCGTAGCTGCCGAGCTGATCTGCGTGATCGATTGACCGTTTGGGATGTCAGGACCCCGAAAACACATTCCTCAAACCACCATATATTTCCAGGCCACGCTTCCGCGCGTAGTAAAGCTCATGCAAGATGTTCAGTAATTGGGCAAATCTCCCGTGAACTCAGCCCCCCACACAAAATTTTTGCGCTGAATCCAACCAGAAACCAACCCTACTTACAGTATGTTTTCATTAACAGCAAGTGAGTTCGCCATTTCATATCCCCAACCTCGGTCAGTGCTGGAGTACTAATATTATAGGTAACTCTACTTCACTTTCTTTACTGTACTTGTTTCCCTGCTCTGTGACAACCCCACGACGCAATCTGTTCACAAGATCAAAATTATGTTCATTTCGTCCCATTTCAATGGAAAATAGTTCAGTTTGAGTTGTTCCACGATCTGAGTGTGAGCTCTGTGGCAATTGCATGGATTTTGGGGCCCTCATACATAGTGTCAATGAATATCTTGCAGGTTCATGTCCGCGAGCGGAGAGTGTTGCGTTGCACATTGCTCGACACTGATTTATCAAGTCTAACCGGCTCGCTTCGCAAGGGACGAGGTAGATAGCGGGTATGCAGCCGTGACGCCGAGCGCGGTCGGCATCGGACCCATCATGTATTTCGGTCGCGGACCGCACTAAGAACATACAGAGAATACTGTACTTCAATAGTAACTAATATGAGGGAGAGGAGGGCGGGTAAATGACGAGCTCGTGCACTATTGTACAGATAATCAGACAGAGAGAAGGAGGAAAGGTATCTAACGCGACGCACCTAGCGGACAGAATAGTCAGAAAGAGAGAAGAGCTAAGGAGCTCCTGTCTCACACTGGACTACTCGCCGCTAGGGGTCGGTATCCACGCGCGCTGAGCGATACGCTGGAAATGTAAGTGGACTACATTCCCAGGAGTACGGCAAATCTCGCCGCTTTGCGCTCGAGGAGCTATCCCCAGCACGGTGAGATTTGCGAGTGCACTTGCTGAATCTACGCGAGCCTGTTAGACTTGAGCTTGAGTAAACAATGTTCAAACTCTTGTCAAACTCGATCAACTGTCAAAGTATGATTTTCGGGTGCCTCGATTTGCTTGTGATTCTATTTAACTTCCAACTAACTATGGCGATCCAAATGCACATTTATTCCCGCGCTGGTTTTTTCGCCGGAAATCCGATTTCGCGCTCCTTTTTTGCTCGAAAGTCGAATTTGCGCACCTTTTGTAGCCGAAAGTCCGAGGAGAATCAAGTTTTGTAAGTTACAAGCCTCTCAAAAGCCTCCTCAAGTCACAAGCACTTTTAGAATCGCCACCAGTGCCGGGGCTCGGGGAATGCTTTGAGCAACTTCAAAAAAATTACCAGACTTTGTGCTACTACCAGTGTCTTGAATATACTTACCACTATCCAGTACTGTACTATTTCGACCATAGATTCACCGGGTGTGACATATTGTTTAGACGATGATTCAACTTTGATGAAATTCCCTTTTTAGGCGATTTTTCGCATTTTGCCGATCAATTTTGATGGGAAAATGGGCCAAAATTGCCTTGTGACGTGTTACGAAAATTAAATAGCTTCAATTCCAGCTATTTTGGAAACGATAGACAGTCTCGATTTTCGAGCTGAGTTCGGCAGTTCCCGGCATACCCGTCATATAATTATTTTTAGCTACAGCTCAGCTCCATCATGACGACGAGCGTTGCCCGCCAATACTCTCCTCACTCTCACCATGATACGACGAGGAAACCGCCGCCACATACCTAAGGAGCAGAAACAGCTCATCACCACAATGTCGGCCCATATGTCTGTCCCAGACATTGCTGCAGCTACCAACATCAGCGAGCGAACCATTTACCGCATCATCCGAACGTGGCGGACCACTGGGGACCACGTCCAAATTCCTCTGCAGCTCGGACGACCCCGCATTCTCACATCTTTTGATGTCGCGGTCTGTGATCTTCTCAATACTCTTCGTATTTGACCCTTTGAGAAGTATCTTGAGGGTCTTGTTGCGAGAACCCCCGACATCTATCTTTTCGAGCTACAGGAATGTTTGTACGAAGCCACGGGACTCGACGTCGCCAAAACCACCATACGTGACGCCCTTTTGCGAATGGGTTATGTTCGGGTTCATGTAAGTAAAATTGCTGGGAGTTTCGTGCCGCTGACATGAGTATATCCCTAGATATCTCGAACTGCACTCGAAGCCGAGGAAAACAAACGGCTTGGTTTCCAATGTGAAGTTGGACAACACCCACCTCGAAGACTGGTCTTCCTAGACGAAGCAGCTTGCAATCGACACATAACGCGGCGGCAGATGGCATGGGCCCCTATTGGAATGCGAGCGCGGCGGCATGATTTTTTTGTCCGAGGCATCCGGTATGTGTTTATGCTCTTGCCAGTACTTCGTACCTGCTGATATGTATAGTTATTCTGTGCTTCCGGCAATTTGCCTCGATGGCATACTTCACTTTGATGTGTTGACTCGATCCTGGACCGCCGTAGAGTTCCGCAACTATCTCGATGTTCTCCTTGACCGCATGAATCCCTTTCCACAGGACAACTCTGTTCTCGTCATGGACAACGCAAGTGTTCATCATTTTGATGGGATTCGTGAGATGGTTGAGGGACGGTGCGTAGGATATATCCTCTTGATTGCCAACCAACTGAATTTGATCTACAGCGGGCGTCGACTCATTTATTTGTCACCATACTCTCCCGACTTCAATCCATGCGAAGAAGGGTTTTCATGCATGAAATATTGGATCCGCCGCAACCGGGACGATGTTCTCAGCTCAATGGAAGGGCGTGATGGTTGCGACCCCATCGCAACTCTGTGGGAAGCTGCTCATGAGACGATGACCCCAGAGAACATCGAAGGGTGGTTCAGGGATTGCGGATATGTTGTATAGGTTGTTGTACCGGTAGTTGTGTCAATACACGAGTAGGACGGCAAGAAATTATATGAACAAGTAGTACGACTACAGTGGTGGCAAATAGAAATTGCCGTGGCTTTTTGGCCAAAATCTTGCCGTATACTTCACCGAGTGACCCGAAATAAGATGTAGAGATAAATATATGATACCTCTGTACTGCTTAGAACACTCAGCTATATATTATGCCCTGACAATGCATCAATAACAGGACAGTTTCTGATTATTGCCATATCTGGAAAGACTCAATGTATCCTCAGCAAAAAAGTGTTATAATAGGATGAAAGTACTTGAAAAACATTCCTAGTTTTGACTTTGATTGAATGGAATTGACCCTCATTTGAGCTCACAACGGCCGCTCGAAGTTGGTCATTTTAGCTATTTTCTCTGCATTTTCAGCTATTTTGTGTGAAAATAGCCAACTCTGAGCGGCTGTTGTGAGCTCAAATGAGGATCAATTCCATTCAATCAAAGTCGAAACTAGGAATGTTTTTCAAGTACTTTCATCCTATTATGACACTTTTTTGCTGAGGATACATTGAGTCTTTCCAGATATGGCAATAATCAGAAACTGTCCTGTTATTGATGCATTGTCAGGGCATAATATATAGCTGAGTGTTCTAAGCAGTACAGAGGTATCATATATTTATCTCTACATCTTATTTCGGGTCACTCGGTGAAGTATACGGCAAGATTTTGGCCAAAAAGCCACGGCAATTTCTATTTGCCACCACTGTATACAAATATACAGAAAACTAGTAGAGATACAGTATCTACAGGTTATAGAGGCGGCGATAACATACACAGCGTGAAATAAATTAGTTCTCCTTGTCGCTTTCGTTCTCCACAACCCTAGCCCGCTTCTTCCCCTTGCGTTTCTTCGCGGCGGCGACCATCTTACTTGCCTTGCGCACGAAGTTACCCACGGCACCGGCTGCCATCCCAACGTCGGTTTTGTAGAACTTGGTATCGAAGTTAATAGAAAGTGAGGTCCTCAGCGAACGCGTAGAGAAACGAGCGCTGTATTCAGTACCTAATAGAAAGTGAGGTCTATGGTACCGTAAGCTAGGAACACAGGAAGAATGAATGTGGACGACGCACCCTCAGCGAACGCGTAGAGAAACGAGCGCTGAGTGTGACGTGCGTGACAGAAACCGAATAAGGAAGGAGCGGGAAGGGAACAAGATTGTATATAAACTACCGTATTTTAACACTCCCCCACAAGCGAAGGTGCCTTTCCAACAAAGATGACTTGAGGCGAAGGCTGGAATGATCTTTTGACCACAAGGGAGACGGCAGAGGTAAATGCAGAGGCAGCTCTGCACCCAGCGAAAGGAAGGCTATGAACTTTCGGCAGGACCGCGAATACGATAATACTCCTGCATGAGGCGGGACGCGACATCGGAGGATTTGAGCGTGATTGTGGTTGTGCCGCCGGCAGACTGGAGGAGAGTAATGACGAGTGTTTCCCATGTCGACCCGCGCGGAAGCGACATCAGCATTATCTGAGCGAGGAACTCGTCATCAAATGCGTCTGTGCCAAGTTTGCGATTCTCTGTTTGAAGAAACGAGAGGTGGGCATGCATGGATTCCGAATCGACATATTTCTTCTCGAGAATACCGCATTTGATGAAGAAAGCAGCAAGGCCAGTGTAACTGTCCTTGTGCTGCTCTGCTAGTGCGTCCCAGACTGCTTTGGCGGTGCTCTTCCCATCAAGAAACGCAAGTTGGTCGTCCGCAATAATGGAGCGGATCGTGCCGACGGCGCGGTCGTTGAGACGGAGAGCCTGATTATACTCCCGTACCTCCTTCTTGTATCGCTGCTCCTCCTGTCGGAGTAATTCCCGACGTGCAGCGACAACGTTGCGCGTGGCGATTGAACCATCGTCAAAGGGAGCAGGTGGAGTTGGTACAGGGGGTAGCTCCTCCTCGCCTGTGCAGAAACGCCATGTGCCAAGGCGCATCAACTCTGTCTGGGCTTTGCCGGCCCAGGAGTGATACGTGCCAGCGGTCAACGGCTCGATGTCCATGACAAGGGGCTCATCATCGAAATCATCATACATGGATGGCAGAGAAGAAGGCTCAATCAGGTGGAGCAGAAGTGAAAGTCCGAGCAGCCAAAATATGCGAGAACGGCGCGAAAAGACAATGAAGTCCAAAAAAGGAAATCCAGAGACGGTGGTGCAGCGCGGCGAAGGAGGCGTATGTCGAGTGGTGAGACCAAAGACGGATGCTGCCTATATAGTGCTGAGCGAGCTGGGTGTGATACCGCAGAGAGACTCGCAGAAGATGACTCTGGGAGCTGAGGGAGATGGTGGTCGAGGTGATGACGTGGCGTCGAAGACGGGTTCGGTAGGCGGCGTGTGTCGCGGATGCTGATCCGGGGAGCCACGAGGCGATGTCCCGCTGAGTACGGTGTGTTGCACAACGATGCTGCAGTTTGACGAGAGGTCAGAAGAGACGAAGAGAAAGGCCTCGGGTGCCCATAACCTAATAGAAAGTGAGGTCCTCAGCGAACGCGTAGAGAAACGAGCGCTGTATTCAGTACCTAATAGAAAGTGAGGTCTATGGTACCGTAAGCTAGGAACACAGGAAGAATGAATGTGGACGACGCACCCTCAGCGAACGCGTAGAGAAACGAGCGCTGAGTGTGACGTGCGTGACAGAAACCGAATAAGGAAGGAGCGGGAAGGGAACAAGATTGTATATAAACTACCGTATTTTAACAGAAGTCGGCAATGCTGTTGGCATAGACAATGCCTTGTTCCCCCAGGCTCTCAGCATATTGGAAGTATTTGAGAGCGGGGTACTTTTCATCGAGAGCGCGCAGCACGTCGGAGACAAGGAGGACGTCCTCGTCTTCATCAGATTCATCTGATGACTCGTCCTTACGTCGACGTTTGACGCTATTGGCATCGCGAAGGACAGTATCGGCGGACTCGGAGTTGCCAAGATGGACGTGGATGGGGGGCATGGTAGTTTGTCCGCGGTTACGACTACGCTCCTCGCGAGCACGGCCACGCTCTGCAAGCTCGTCAAGCTTGAGGATTTTGGGAGGATGTTCTAGATCCGCGGTGCCATCATGCTGAAGACGAAAGTCAGCAATGCAAAAGAGAAGCAGAAATTGCATGTCACGCACCATGTAGCGAGCCCACAGATTAATAACATCTATTCCAATCTCGACGTGCTTGCCTGGGTACTTAGATTTCGGGCCCATCACGTAGCATCACCGATTTTTGCCAGGATGTTCCGCGCACTTGAGATGGTTTTGAATCTGCTGTAGCTCGGTGGCGGTAACAGCGGTCTCGGGGGGTTTTTCGGCCTGTTTTGTCGTCTTTCCATCAGGCTGCACCTCCTGAAAAGAGTCAAAAGACAGTGTGCTCAACACCGAAGAACCCATAGATAACGGATGACTTACCAGGTTAACCACTTCCATTATCACCTCTTTCTGACGACGTGTGCTCCTCTGGAGCTTGAGAAGCTGCTGGAAGGCGTCGCGAACATCGTCCTCGGATGACAGACGGTGATATGGATCCTTGCGACGCTCCTGAGACTCTTTCCATCCCAACGTCGCAGATGTGGGGTCGACATTCATCTGAGCTGTGATGCGGGATAGAAAGTCGCCGGCAGGAATGTCAGAGGGGAGGACGAGGGTTGTGGTAACCGTGGCGCGCTTCTTTCCGTTTCCTGGCTCGCCATAGATAGGGAATTTGACTGTGATGAAGGTACCGCGGTCTGGAAGTTTATTAGTAGCCTGCAGAATGCGCAAATGGCTGTAACACACCTGCAGTTTGACTGGGAGCTGTAGTGGATGGCAACTGAGATTGGCGAGCTTCGACAATGTGAGGAGGGAACGGAGGAAGCTGGTATTGATGATAAGACGGATCTTCATCGTCGTCGCCCCCAGGCTGCTCGTAGTCGCGGGTGTGGTCAAACATGCCATTGTCGAGAGAGGCCTGTAATTGGGCCACTGCGAGCTGTCGTCCAGTGAGAGCGGGGGGAGGGCCGACGCCAAGAAGATATGGTGCAATAGTGTTTTGCATGGTGTCAAAACCGGTCGAAAAGTAGAATAGTTGGGCGCCTTGGACTCGTTGAGCGAGGATATATAGCGCAGCATATGCTCCACACGATCGTCAGCCTGCTCGTCATGACTGTAAGTCTCCAGTGACGGTGTAACTGTACTAGGTGGTCGTTGTTGAGGAGGTATTAGCAGAAAAGGTTATTCTAAATTTGGCACGACATAGTTACGACCTCTCGGCCCGAACTCAGCTAAAAAATCGAGACTGTCTATCGTTTCCAAAATAGCTGTCAAAGGTCGATGTGACGCGTTACTTGAATCGAGTTCGTAGTGAATGGGTAGAACTCCGAAGATCTCGGGCAACTCAATTGGGAACCGAGAAACATCGGCCCGCTCTCGATCAGAGACCTCGGCCACCTCTGTTTGGGGCAACAAGTTGCGATTGAGCACCTTGCGACTATACTGACTATGAAAGTAGCTCCGGACCGTGGAATATGGCGTTACAAGTATTCTGGGGAACCCAGTCTAAGAGTTTAGAATTTAATATGTTTTCCCCGGCGATTTCGGTGAACTTGCAAGTTGTGCAAAAAGTCAGGTATCATTCACTGGAAGACTACTCATAACAGCCTGTGCAGACGAATAGGCTGCATTGACAGCTTTATGCGCAAAAAATTCGAGGCTTGCATGCGTCAACTACACCTTCAAGCCATGTCAAATCACAACGCCCGAGGCATCGTGATAATTCAACTGTGAGAAACATATTCACAACACTTCTTCGTCACTCTGAATCTGCCAGTGTGGTATCTTCCCCTCAGCTCACTAGGGAACAAGATGAGGGTATGTACTGATGGCCAAAAACTCTCTGCCTGTCTACAGACTCTACACATCTGCAAACTTCAGCCCTCAAACTAGCGCGAGTTTTGTTGCAACTTCAGAGGCTTCTATTCAACAGTTCAAATGAATCAACTCGACTCTATGAATGCTACAAATATTTCTCTCTGTAGTCTATTCACCTAGATGCCGTCCCAAGCGTCCAGTATATATTTGGTATGTCTATCTTCTCACCCGTCATATAGCTAACAATTTGCAGGATATCTTCTGCTTCATGTAACCTCCGCTTCGATCTTTTTAACCGACATACGTAAATTACTACCCAAAGCCACAAGTAATATTCTTCGAAGCTTCCCGCTGTTAGTCGGGAATTCTAAGCGCTCCTCGATGCTCGAATCGGACGCGTACGGGTTATAGCCCTACTGTTGTCCCGAGCGGATTATTGTAATCAACTCAGATTCACTTCATTTGACATCGGATATCCCGTTGAGTGGATGGATATGCAATCATACAATTTCGATGAGTTCAATCATTCAAGATATATCTCTTTTATCCATTCCTTTCTATATATTGCGCCAATCCGGGGGCACAGCAGGGAACGCGAAAAGCCATTGCGTTTGTGAGTGACCATGACACATTCGACTGACAATGGGTTGTGGCCAATTTTTCATTCACGTCACAAAGGGTTGGAGGTGACCGATGTGTGTGCCGCACCGACTGGGGAGCTGAGATCTCAGTAAAATCACGTTTGGGTTCGAAGGCCAAGAGCAGCGCTTCAATTCGATGGAGAGGAATACAGATCGGAAACTTGAAATTGACCATTTTTTTGACGGATCGCCGAGCGAGTTGGCGAGTACAATTCATCGGTCAAGTAAAGACGGAGGTAAGTGCCTGCATGCTCTCGACGCTCGGGTGCCAAAATTATTCACAACTGTGGAGTATAGTGTCACCTTGATTGAGATTCTGCTTTCCATAAATTATCATCGAAGCCGGTGAAGAACCAAATTGCAAACACTATTTCCTGGTGTTCGAATTGAGAAGGAACAAAGTCAGATTTCCTTCATTCATCAGCCTCCAGGTATCAATTTAAACACATGGATGGACACAGACGGAGCAGAAACCAATTGCAAGTCAAGCGAGTATTTCACGTCTGCATTGAATTATCGGCGGGGAGTTAAACACCAACACCCGTAGCAATGCTCTTTCCCTCGCAGAATCAAGGTTCAAAATTACCGGTTGGATGTGTGGTCCAGAATTATTCCCGGATTAAATCTGAAGTTGGACGCAAGCATCTCAATTAGGCGACTCAACGCCAACTTCCAAAAGAGGAAGTTGAGCCATTCTTTCGATTTCTTTGACATGGATACATATAGGAGTCCTACATATAGATACTAAAGCCATTTCAATACACCACACAGAATGCACAGAATGGGAATCATTGATTTTCCTGTTGGTTAATTTCAATATTTGTGCATTTGTTGGTCAGATTATATTTTGGGAAGATTCTGCGCGATTTTCTGGGCTTTTCTCATATTCAAGTTTCTTTGTGATAACAGGGAGCATATCCCAGTGCGTTGCACAGAGTTCCGGGGTCTCTGGTCCTACTGAGAGAGGGAAGCGAATACCGGGCGAACGTCCGGATTTAAGTCAAATTTAGGTTGTGGATTGATCGGAGATCTACCCATCGACTCAACACTGACTTGAATCTACGGTCGAAATAGTACAGTACCAGTGAGTATAAGCTTTAGCTGTCAAAATTAATAACCCAAAAAAACCAGGGCCACTGAGTGTGCTACCAGATTCATAAGGAGTAGAAGGGTTTTGAAGGTGAATATGAGGGCGGTTACTGAGGCGGTTCTGAGGTTCGTCAACTGAAATAAGTTGGTTACCCAACAATTACCCAAATCGGGCGAAACACTGCTTGAGCCAATGATGTTGCCCGAATTTAGCAAGATTAGCTACTGTACATGAATGAATTGGACGTATTCGACTACGATATTGAATTCCCATTCGTACTGAAGCAAGCTTACCCTCCTATGTGGACCATCGTCCACATACCCAACATGTTATAGATGACTGTGTCCGACAATCTCCGGGGTCCTGGCATCCCCAAAATGTCAATCCATCACGCAAATCACAGATGCCGCAGTGCCGTCTCGCCTAAACCAAGCTGTCCCAAAAGCATATCCGCATGCTCACCACCTCACACAGACGATTACGAATGCTGTGGATCACCCATGTTCGGCTCCTTGCCCAAGTACTGCATGAAATCATATGTGATGAGTCAGTGGCAGCTTTCGATGTGCCACAAATCAGAAAAGGGGTAGCTCAGCTTTTACGATATATGGCGCGTTCCTTTAAAATGATAGTCTCAGTGTTCAGCGGCTGACATGGTGTAACGAATCGGCACGTTACAGCGGTCACGTGGCCGAACTGGGGTAACTTGGACCCAGAAACGGGCGTGAGACGAAGGGACAGATAGTCTAACGGTTATGCGGGTGCGACTCCCGCATGTTCCATTTTCCTCTGTTGTTACATTTGGTGGAACATCAGTGAGTCGTGTTCGACTCCCGCAGCTGGCATAAGTTTGCCGAGCTTCCGCAGAACCTCGGCAGGAGGGCGGATGTAACGAATCGGCACGTTACAGCGGTCACGTGGCCGAACTGGGGTAACTTGGACCCAGAAACGGGCGTGAGACGAAGGGACAGATAGTCTAACGGTTGTGCGGGTGCGACTCCCGCATGTTCCATTTTCGTCTGTTGTTACACATGGCCATAGATCTATTTAGGCTCAGCCACTGTGAGCAAAATGGAGGACCCCGGGAATCTATCCCAATATTACGTTCCCGAATTTGCCACAATGGCATTTGCCATGGCTGAGCGGTTCATTTCGAGGTTCGGGTTTGAGGGGGACGAGGATACTGCATTCCGTCATGACTTATTTGAGGCACTTGACTTGCTTCACTGCAGCATGATTGCAGCTCCAGGATATGGTTCGTCTCCGTACGACGCTCCCGAATCCCTTGGTGGCGATCCAAGTGAATATGGCATCGGAACACGCACAAAGCATATCCAGGTTTTGGAGCTCAATTCAGAGTGTCGACATGCCTTCGGATGTAACCTGAAGCGCTATCAGGACGACCAAGCCGGCTACTACTATGAGTTCCCTACAATAGCTGACGAAGATCGATTTGTACCAACTAGACCTAATACTCCAGACCCAGAGAATACGGAGCTTGCGCTATGACTCAAAAACATGTAGACCCAAGTAGTTTACCTTTTCTACCTTGTTTCTACTTACCTCATCGTCCATTTTTTTTCTGGGCTTGAACTTGAACTTGAACGCGTGCAAGCATCAGCTGATTGCCGACTGGTGGTGGTGGGTCTGGTTTCCGGGGTCTTGACAGGAAGGTTTTGGGCAGTTACCGCCACCCTTTGCCCATACACGACAACATGTAATCTCGGCTCCGGATCTTCGAGGTGATGGCCGGGGCACTTTGATCAAAAGATCACAGGCAAGCATCACCTGTAGAAGATCTGGTGCATTATAACCGTAGAACTTGCGCATGGTGACAATCGTCACAGATGCAACAGTTGTCACATCAGTTACCTCCCAGAACTTTGCACGTCGAACAGCGCACTGCGCGATGAAAAATGTTGTAAGAGATGCTGGAAAATCTTATTGAGGGGTATATAAGCTCAAGGGTATTTTTCAGAGATAAATACAAGCCAAAGCCATCAGCTTTGGATTCGGTACGGGCCGTGGTGTTTATGCGATGTGCACCATACTCGACCTAGAGCCCCAAGTTGTTGTGGCCGCTGTGGTCTGCAGGGGCACAATCGCAATTCATGCCGTTACACTCCAGTCAAGTACTCGCAGTTACCAAAAGTAACCGAATTCGGGGGTTTTTCCCAGAAATTACGATGGTAAGAGAACTTTGAGCAATGAAGGGTTCATTCACAGAGTGCCTGCTACAACTTTCATGATATACAGTTTGGGTAAGCTATCACACAGTGGGTGAATAAATTAATCTTCGAAATACCATTAATTTGGCGGTGTTTGCCTTTTTTGGAACACAGTCACCAGGATTTCAGGTGGCTGAGTACCTCATAAATAGGGACAACAGGGCGAGCTGATAGTCGGAACGGCAGGGACCTGCATTGAGCTCGATGATGTCGCAGAAGGTGCTTTCGACGCGGAACCATACTACGCGAAGGTTGCTTCTCGGGAGCGAAAAGAATGGACGACAACATCGACTGGACGCATATTCGTTGCGTCATCTCCCTTCATTGGGGACGCATTCTCATCGAATTTGAGCCAACCCTCCATCATAATTCCGCCGAAATTTTGTCCATCTTTCGTGATCCCAACGGTCTGGTTGCGAAACATCGCATGCGGGAGGGACGGAAAACTGTGTGCCATCCATTGGGAACCAATTCAGAGAATTCGGGCAGACCTTAATTAAGGCCTTAAGCCCCCGGGTCCCCCGGTTTTCAAGGTGGTGAGAAGGACGTGGATTGGCCTGAGTTCTCGAGAGGGAGAGATGAGTAAGCAAGCCATTGATATATTGGGCGTGAACTCCGAAATGGAGCTCGCTGCACTCCGCCCGAAGACGAAGGAGCCGAGGCAGCCCCTACGCAACTAAAGAATACAGAACAAATCCGTAGCTACGTGAGTGCGCAGGAAATAGCAAAACTAACTAGGGATGGGTGGGTGGGCACGAAAAAAGAGGGTATGACGGCGACGGGGGGACAAGACTAGAAGCGGGGAAGGAGACTCGAGGTCATGGAGGGGGAGGGGCTGGAGAAGAGAAGGTCTCAAAGAGACGGAGTCACCGAGCCAAAGGCGCGATGCGGAGGCGGGCGAGACGAAAAGAATGAGGAGACACGTGACTGATGGGTGATCGCTTTAGCCAATCCCTTCGGTCTGTCCAGACCACCTAGGATTGGCCTGAGTTCTCGAGAGGGAGAGATGAGTAAGCAAGCCATTGATATATTGGGCGTGAACTCCGAAATGGAGCTCGCTGCACTCCGCCCGAAGACGAAGGAGCCGAGGCAGCCCAAAACCAACAGCTCACCCTGAAGCAGCCAAAGGTGGGCAAAATACAGGGGGAAGCGCCACAGGCTCCACAAAAACAGGGAGGAGATGGACAGCAATGGGGAGGCGAGAGGGGAGGGAGGGGGAGGGGGAGGAAGGGGTGCTAGGAACGCACAATGACGACAGAGGGGAGAGAGACAGCGACGCGGGCAGGACGGGTACCAGACTTGGGGAGGGGCCAGTGCGGATACAACTTTGAAAGTGTGAGCCAGCGGAAGCGGGAAAGCGCATCAGCAACAGGATTCTCGTCCGTTGAGATCCAAACTGGGCGAAAAGTGAAGTCCTGTTGAACGGCCAGGAGAGCGAACTGGCGGAAGAGAGCTTGCGTAGGCGGATGGTCAATAGAGCCAGACTGCAAGCAGGTCGAGATGGCCTCGTTATCAATACGAAACACCACCTCCAACCCAGCCCAACAGTGGCCCCAGAGCTCCGCAGCCCTCAACGCAGCACGCATTTCCTTCCAATGGATCGGATGACGTGCATACTTCGCTGGTACAGGCTCAGTGAAGAACAGATCGCCGCTACCCCAATGGCCACCCAGACCTAGCTTACCACTCGCATCTGTAAAGATTTTGACAGTGGGACGTGGAGGTCCAATAGCAAAAATGCCATTGAAAGACGGGAGGAAGGTATTCCACCATGCAATGTCGAGGCGGGCAGAGGAAGGAAGACGGCGGCGGTGGTGGCGGGGAAGGAGGGAAAGGCGGCGCATGAAGTCCCGAATACGGCGAGTGAAGAATCGACCAACCGGAATTACCGACTGAGCAAAGACGAGATGGCCGCAGAGCTGCTCGAGGTCGTAGTGGCTTGCAGATCGACGGGACAGGCACCCATCCAGAAGAACAAGGAGGCGAGCAAGCTTGTCCTGAGGAAGACGAGCCTGCATAGCAATACTGTCCAGCTCAATGCCGAGGAACTCGAGGCAGTGAGTCGGACCCTGCTCCTTGTCACTGGAGATTGAAAAGCCCAACTCGGCAGCAACGGTCCGGAAGACTGCACGACCATGACGAGCGTACTCCACCCCCTTCGCAGCAGGAGTAACGTTGAACCAATCATCCAGGTAGTGCTGAATGAGCTTCATGACATCATCACGGCAGAGCAAAATCCAGTGATGAGCCTCCGCAAAGTAGTTGTACAGGCGGGGGCCTGTACGAACACCAAACGGTAGGAAGATGTCAAGGAACAGGCGCAACTTCCACTCGAAACCCATCAGATGCACATGGTCAGGGTGAATCGGAATATGCCTGAATGCAGCCTCCAGATCTGCCTTATAAAGGAAGGATCCAGGGCCAGCTTCCCGTATGCGATCAATTGCCCCCATAACAGCCTCGTAGACCAGATGGCCATACTCAGCTGGGATTGCTTCATTGACAGAGGATCCATGGGGATACGAGAGATGGTGAATCCGACGACGTTTCTCGCTATATTTCTTGGGTACAGAACCCAGCGGAGAAAGGACAGGCTTGACAGTATCAGCCATGTCCGTGATATCAATGATACGCCCAAGAGAAACCTCATGGGCAATATCCTTGTCCACCGTCTCGGGAAACGCAAGTGCAGAGGGAAGGGGTGCAGGGGCCGAAGAGGAGGGGGAAGGCATACGTGCAGGATCCACACCAAGAAGAACACCATAGCGAATAGCAGACACAAGGGTGTCCGCAAACTGACGGTCTGGATAATCAATCAGCGCACTGGCCCAAGCGTCAGGATGTAGCTTCGTGGGCGGCATTGACTTTGAATGGGGAGATGTGAGGGGGAAGAGCAGATTGGTGTTTGGGCGAGCCGGGGGAAAAGGAGGCATTGGGGGTATCTCGGAAAGAATGGGAGCATGGTCAGATTCGACGACGCTGGTAGATGACAGGGGAGATGAGACTTTCCTGCTCATTGAGCAGGGAGAGCCAGAAGCATCTCCCCCTCGCTCACCCGGCTTCATTAACACACCAACAGGGGGATTTTCCTGAGGCGGAGTAGGCCGAGCTACATCTGGGGGTTTTGACGAACGACGTGCGCAGAAAGCCGCAGTGTGAGCACGGTCACCGCAATGGGAGCAAACATGACGACGGGGACACCGGCGTCGACCATCCCAACACCCTCCAACGCGATTATGGCCCCAGCATATCTGAGAGCGCACCCGAGTCCCAGCAGTCATCAAAATTCTTCCATCATCTGGCGGTGTCCATGGTCCTCGGTCGGGAACACCAAAGCGAAGAACTCCATCAACTTGAATGAGTCTGGGGATAGGCCGAAGAGGAGGCATCGAAGTCGACCAGCCGAAGGCGGGGGAGAGGATGAGATGGCAGCGGAAGCACCCAGAAAGGAAGGGAAAACACGAAAAAAGAGGGTATGACGGCGACGGGGGGACAAGACTAGAAGCGGGGAAGGAGACTCGAGGTCATGGAGGGGGAGGGGCTGGAGAAGAGAAGGTCTCAAAGAGACGGAGTCACCGAGCCAAAGGCGCGATGCGGAGGCGGGCGAGACGAAAAGAATGAGGAGACACGTGACTGATGGGTGATCGCTTTAGCCAATCCCTTCGGTCTGTCCAGACCACCTATGTTTGTTTCAGCGATCTCGAGGGCTAATGTGCAAAATCACCGCTGCGAGTACGTGAGAATCGTCGCCGGTGCTTCGCGAGGATGATGTGGGACTCATCGGGAGTGACGCCTGCACTGCCGACGGCCGTGGGAATTTCGGATTAAGACCTTAACTGCCCTTGAGAATTAAGGGCTTATGAATTATGTCTGTGGAGAGCCGAGAGAATTCAAGTTTTCAAGTTGCAAAACAAGAGAGAGAAAAAGAGAGAAAAGAGAGAGACTCACCATGTATCTGAGACTCTGTTCCCCAAAGACAAGCTCTCCAGAGCGTCTGTAGCTCCCACAAAAGCGCCGGAAAATCTTGATTTCTATGCGACTTCTGAGAACGAGGATGGGCCTTTCCGTCTTCGGCTTGCCACGACGCTACTACCGCTCAACGGGAAAGGGGAGAAAGGTGCGAAGTTGTGTGTGAAGCGTGTGGTATAAGATCCAGGCAGTTTCGTACAATAGGTAGCCAATACATTTCGGTCAAGTCCTCTCGAGTCCTTCCCGAGGTTCTGTCCTCTAATTCATCGCTTGACCCCCTCGGATGTCGATAGAAATATCAGTATCTCAGTTCGAAGTCGAAGCTACTGTACCAATCTGTATGACTGAAACGCAAAATGGACCGTTACACCACCATTTTGACAGGATGTGGAAATGATGTCCGAGGCCTGATCTCCCCGGAACAATAATTGGCGATGTCCAGGGAAGCTCATTTTCCGGAACGTCCGCAGAACCTCAGGTCGATGAGCGGGTGGAGGTTCCAAGGACATCTCATACGCCGTCAGGGCTGCTAGCCGTCACCTTTTTGTTGTCCGTGTCTCCTCATTCCCACCTGGAATAGCATACGACGTCTCTCGGCTGTCTCGTTTCACTGTGTCGACTCTCTGTCTTGAAGATTTTCCTTCCCCGAGCGAGCCTCGCTTTCCTCTTCAGGATTTCTGGAAGATTCAAGGGGGTGCTGCTACTGTGCATTCAGGCGCTGGTCCTTTATTTCAAACCTCGAGCGCGTTGGGGAACGCTGCTGAGGCCGGGTTTCGGTCCCGAATATTTCTCCTGCATCGCTCTGGAGCGCTGCGTACACGTGGTGCGCTGAGCTGCTCCGCTGCTATTCATCTCCGCATGACCCATGTTCGTCGAGACGACGCTTCCCGCGACGTATGTCGACTTATATCCGACGTTATTGGGCTGCGAGCGCGTTTGAAACGCTGCTGGGATTTGCGTTTTGGATTTGAATTTGAATTTTTTCTTCTCCTTCATCGCTGTCGCTGGGGGGCTGTGGATGGAGAGCGACAACACCATGAAGGAAAATCAATTGCCTCGCGTCTCGAGGACGGATTCTTTGACCGTGTCCTACGCCGTTGAGCATGGAACATTTCCGGCCTCGACGCTGGTACCTTTCAAACTCCCATTTCGGTGCTCACTCGTTTACGAGTCACCGCGTCTGGAACTCGTGATGTGTGGCACATCTTAAACATGCTTCATACGAGGAGGCCGTGCTTCCACGACATTCCTGGGGTCACTTGCAAGATTCAAGTCGATCCCTTATTCACACTGAGCGCGGTCGGTCCGCTGCTGGTCTACACCTAGTGTTTCCTTGACTTCCGAAGGAGTCGAAGTCAAGGATTTGCGCCTGCGGCTTCATCCTACCCCAAGCAGAAGCTGCGGATGCAACACTATCTGCCATGGGTCTGTGCGCTAGTCGCTACGTCCTGTGTCTACTCTCTCCGTTATGCCGTCTCTTTCAAATCTATCTACCTATTTACTTACCTACCGGCGGCCACAATCTCGATGGCCAATTATGTCATATGCTTCTCAACGCACTTCATTCGCCTAGGCCACCACGTTCCAGCTTCACCCTTTCGACTTATCTGCCTGTCATGCTGCATCTTAAACCCATTCCCGTATCCCTTTCCTCATCCAGCCTGAGACCTCGCCACCCGTTTTGTCTTCGCTTGCCGCTGGACCCAGATTATGGCCAGCACATTCTCCTGCTTCTCAACGTCACCCACATCTCCTCCTAAAAAATTTTCCTCCCTAAACCTACCAACACGGAGTGATAATTTCTCATCGCGCAGATCCATGCTCAGCCGTCTTTGCATGGACTACACGAAGAAAAAGTGGGGGGCTGTAGGGGATGTATAGGGAGTGCATACCCTGAGTCTATGCATAGCGTAGACTCAGAGGCCGCTCGAGCATTAGCTCAATATAGCGCCGGGATGCACTCGACATACCCTACGTGCCAGACAGGAGCAATACAGGCTGGCCTAAACAGCTACAGGGTTCTGCCTTGAGGGAAGACCCGGAGCATTGCTAGGGCGATATTGCAGAGTCTATGCACTAGAGGCTAGGCCTCCATAAGCTCTGCTATTCCCTCAAGCGTGCATACCCCGAGTCCGTGCCTCGCAGCAGGCAGAGCGTTAGCAGAGCCTAGCGTTTGGGATGCACCATAGCTCATACCTCTTGCCAGACGAGAGCAATAGAGGCTGGCCCAAGGATCTCTGTGGAACACAGATCTGGAGCTTAGCCAGGGCGCACTGCAGGCGCAGTCCAGAGTCTACAGATGAACACCTCCTTGTGTAGCTCTGCTAGTCCGCCCTGGCTGCCAGCTGCGGATAGGCAGCATGCCATTGCGGCAGCCATTGATGCAGAGCATCCTGCCGCATTCTCCAATTAAGCTGGCCAACTTTTTTTTCTCCTTGGTGGGAATCTCTTCATCCTAGCGATGCAGAATTTGGGGGGCCATTGTGATGCTATCATGGGATCAGCATACTCAATTTCTGCTTCATGGCAGGCACCAACCGTGTGGGGGGCACTGTGATAGGGTCTATGTTCATGGATGCGTTGATGGACATTCTCGTCTCATCATTTACCTTGCTTGCTGCTCTAACAAGCGGAAGATGACTGTCGCAAATTTGTTTCAGGCAGCAGTCGCTGTATTTGGCTGGCCGAGGCGCATGCTGTGACGGATCGGCGTTCGCATCCGCTCACGGCGAGAACTGCCCGTGTCGTCCCCATGACTCCACGGACACAGCCTCGATCTTCCTGTATAAGTAGTTTAGTTCTTGTCGTAGTAGCTTTTCCCTTGGTCAATTTAGTACTTACACCAGTTCTTTGTTGATCCCCTTGTGCCGGAACTCGACTCCCTCTCGCTTCCGTCACATCTTTTGAACTGGACCAAGTCTCTAGATCCGTCGACGCTCTTGACTACGCTTGCCCCCGACTTCCTCTGACCCTCTGAGCTCGACATCGCCCCCGATGACTGATACCGTTGGCCGCGCTCGTTACCCGCTTCGCTCTCACGCTCACCAAGCCGTCTTTGAACTGCCTGCGTCGACTGGAAGACCTGCTAGTGCTGCCAACACCGCGAGTCCGCGCTCTGGGACTCCCCGACCGGAGAGTCGTGTCTCCTCGACAAAATCACGCCCCGTTTCCCCTGACTTCTCCTACAGTCAGGCGGTCTCGGGTGGACGACCATCACCTCGTGTAGATACACTGCTGCCTTCGGGCGGCGAGACCCCATCACCTTCGGGTGGTGAGACCGCTTCGCCTTCGGGCGTCGAACCGTTGCCTCTGGGCAACGAGACCTCATCGTCGATACCCTCGACGCATACCGAGCTCTATGGGCCCGTATTGACCTCTGCCGTGGATTGGGGGATGCTCGACGAGGGTGTTGCTATGTCTCACATGGCAACGCCCCGTCGTCAGAATACTATGGGTTCTCGTACCGTAGTAAATGATGTTATCTCTCGTTCCACATCCACCGTATCGCGTGCGATTCAGAGTATGAGTGTTGACGAGCTTGTGAGTGTTGCTCGCCGACACCAAGCTTTGGCCCAGGAAGCTTTGGCTGCTGCGTCGGGGCGCGGGGTAATTATCCCGCGTGAGATCCCGCCCGTTGATGAGAACACGAACTTGATAGATATTGATGATAGATCGGCAGTGCAGTGAATGTGCCTGAAACTATTGTCAGTCCGGCCATACCTTCTGGTGTTGGAACCTCCCGCCAGAAAGGTAAAGGTGCTGACCCTCGCAACTGGGGTGCAGCTAACATCTCGGGAGATTTCTCTGAGCGCGATATCGACGCGCAAAGAACCAGGACCTCTGTTTATCCTTATGGAGGCTAGATCCCCAACCGGCCAAAACCCGCAATTTTTGTCCGAACCGTTTTGAGGGCAAATTGGGCGGTTTTTGTCCGAACCGGATGTAGCCGACGCTGCCGTAAGCTGCCGAAATGGGCAAGTTTGGACGTGTAAGGACGTGTAGCCATCAAAAACCTTCCGACTTTGGGGGAAATCGAGCTGATTTTGCGCCGAATTCCAAAACTTTTGGCGTTTTTACTGAGCGCCTGCCGACTCGGCAACCACCAACGGGCAGATTTTGTCCGAAACGGATCTAGGTAGACTGCCCCCACCTCACCAAATTTTGTCCGAACGGCATCTAGGCTTCGCGGGTTCTCCCCACCAAAATTTGTCCGAACCGGGATCTGGCATTTCGGGGGATGAACAGAGGTCCTAAAGAACCGCTCTTGAGAATTTCGCCGAAATTCGCCGTGCTGTCAAAGAAGAACAGCTTTCACAGCTTTCACCGCCACCCGGGTTCTTTGTTCAAATGCCAATCACCTTGGCTTCTGAACGGACCGAACCCCGAACCCCGAGGTCATTGCTCAAGCCGATGAAAAATTCAATTAACTCTGGCCAGAGTGTAGATGAGAAGATTGCTGACCTGCAAGCGCAGATCAGCAGCTTGCAACGTTCTCGGACGATAACGCCAAAGGTTAACTTAACCAAGGCACAGACTGCTGTCAAAGACAGCATTGATCGACAGATTAGTGCGGATCAAGGAACTCGCGGATTCCGTCCAGATCCCACTCCTGCTGTGCGCGTCGCGCCAGGCAGCTTTATAGAGCGTACTCTGCGCAATGCCGAGCGCGTAGATGGTTCACCCACCCCATCCGACCCATCTGATTCGTCGAGCTCAGACTCTGAGCCCTCGGATGGGTCAGGTTCCGGGAGGTCATACCCGTCACGTCATCGTCATATACCCCGTGAACGGTGCTCGCGGGTATTGGGCGTGAATTTCACATTTTGCCCGTGAAATTCCGGTGGTTATGGAGCGAAAATTGGCCACAAACAGGGCGAAACAGCCTCGTGAAATTCGCGCGGTCTGGGGCTCACAGTGGCAAGCGCCGTTCCTCTAGGAAGAAACGGAGTTCTCACAGGAAGAATAAAATGATTTTGAAGCCTATTCCTCCAAAGGAATATGATGGCTCACCGGATGCCATTGCATTCCATCGATTCGTCAAGGAAGGATCGAATTATGTTCAACTCGGCAAAGTCCCGACTGATCAACGAGTCTTTTACTTGTCGTACTACTTGACGGCTCGTGCACTCAAATTCTACAACAGCAAGGTTGAGAATGACGAGCATGTCTGGACTCTGAGTGAGTTTTTTGGGGGTTTATTCAATTTTTGTTTTCCTGTGAACTTCCGTGAGAAGCAACGCACTCGATTGCGTTCTTGCCTTCAAGGCACCAAGTCAGTGTTGATTCACAAGGCCGAATGGGAGCGGATATACAACACCATTGGTCTTGAAGCCAACCAGGAGAAGGTTGTAATGTTCTGGCGGAGCCTCAACGCCGACATACGCAAGGAAATGTTCCGGGATAAACTCGATCCGGAAACCTCCTCTTGGGCTGAAGTCACTGCTGGTGCTGAAAGCGCTGAAATTTTCGTCAAGGTTGACGACGATAACGATGAACTTGATATGGCTGGATTGAGTAAGATTCAATCCAAGCCCGATGACCAAAAACTAGACTCAGATTCGAACGGGAAACGTCGTACTGGAGGGCGCGTTATCTCGGTTTCCAGTGCTGAACCTGAACCTTCAACGACTGCGTCGAAATCTCGCGACAGCGGCAAGCATCTTTCGGTTAAGAAACGAAACGAGTTGCTTGCCGCAGGTTTATGCTTTAACTGTGGTGTACAGGGTCACCTTTCTCGTAACTGTCCTGAACTCAACACGATGGTTTCAAAGGAAAGCCTCCCGGTTTTGCATCCCATGCGGTTGATTTCGCGCTGAAAGATGATCGCGATGCTCTGTTGGAGAGCACGGAAGTTCTTGAACACTTCTAAATTCGCACGATTTCCTCCCTCGACATCGAAATGTTCGTCGAGGAGGGCGAGGATACCCAAATGGTTTGATTTTGATTTTTCGAAGAACGTTGAATTGATTTTGAACAAGATTTATTGATTTTTGTATGAAGATTGAGCTCGTCGTGGTCGACGATCTGGAGGGCGGATGTGACGGATCGGCGTTCGCATCCGCTCACGGCGAGAACTGCCCGTGTCGTCCCCATGACTCCACGGACACAGCCTCGATCTTCCTGTATAAGTAGTTTAGTTCTTGTCGTAGTAGCTTTTCCCTTGGTCAATTTAGTACTTACACCAGTTCTTTGTTGATCCCCTTGTGCCGGAACTCGACTCCCTCTCGCTTCCGTCACACATGCGCGGCGACTTTGGGACGGAAAACAACGAGGTGGAGCGTCTCATGATTTTATATTGGGGAATGCCTCATAGAGCCTATCTACGAGGCCGGTAAGCCTGAATTCGCTTACGCTTACCCCGTAGTTGGCGGCGATAAACTGAATTTTGACTATAGCTCACGGCACAATGTTCGAATTGAACGTCTGTGGCGCGATGTCCGCAAGGATGCGCTGGAAACGTTCCGACAGATTTTCGACTACCTCGAGAAAAACGACCTGCTCGACATGGAGAACCCCATCCACTCGACTTGCCTCTTCTTGGTCTTCCAACGCCGAATCCAGGCCGCTCTCGACCGTGCCCGCGACGCGTGGAACCACCACCGCATGCGCACACAGCATGACAAAACTCCTATTGCTATCTACGAGCTCAGCCGAACTGCGATCCCGGGGACGACTTGATTGCATCCGATCCATTGTATGGGTTTGATGGCGATGCTCCTCTTCCTCCAGCAAATCCCGACGAACCGGTCGAGCTAACAGAGCAACCGACTGGGACTGAAGCTGAGAGGGCAGGTGGAATCTTGGTGAACGGAGATGAGGATCTCACTGCAGCTGCGGAGCTTCTTGGGGACTTCGCCTGCGACCGAGATGACGGAAACTGGGGGATTGAAGTTTATTGTGAAGCTGTAATCAGAATGACATCGAAACTTGGTTTTTCGGCTTAAACTTTCGTGTTGCCTTGAACGTCGACGGAGAAAATAACTGTGATTTTAGCCGTCTGAGTAAGGAGAAACTCCCGATGACTGTGAGCGATTATGTGCAAACGGATACACAGTATAGAGATACAGGATGTGTTTCCGAGCTTCCCACAGAAGTAGCTAAAATGACTGGTTGAGATGACGTGTTCGGAACGTCGGGAACGGTCAATTGCAACTTGAGGATTCACGCAGGCCCATAGAATAAGACTGGCCACCTGTACGAAAGCATTCCATATTGCATTCAAAATGAAATGGACATGGTAAACCCTACGCCCCAGCTGTCTGGAATGCTGGCAACAACGTTCAGAATGTGTTATGTTTTGTTCGACATCAGTGCTGATGGCAAACAATGTCAAACATCAGCTGCTTCTTCTTGTCTCTCGTTGGTCTCTCGTCACCCCCCCAAGTATCTCTGGAGTCTCTACCGAGTCCTTCGCAGTAGTCGCTCTCGATGGACGTGTCAGAGGCCTGGTCTTACTCTGTGCTATCCACGAAACCCCGAGAAATTCGCTCAATGTCATACATTTTTTCAATTGATCTTCGCACCGCAAATCTTAGTATCTTCGCTAGCAAACCAATCATCCGCACCGCGCTCTCTCCTGATCTCTCTCTGCGTAATCTCGAGTGACTCAAATAGAGCGCAACTCTGTCTGCTTGCTACCTATCAATTTCTCTGGTGGCCTCTTCTCTTCGGATTGAAATTCAATGCATCTGAAATATTTTTTTTGTCCTTTTCTAGTGCTGGCCATAAATACGATACGAAAAAATATATTTTGAATATATTCAAATAAATATGAATACGATACGGTGCTCGAACCCTTCAATGAATATGAATACGGGTGAATATGAATACGCCAGAATATGGATACGAATACGATACGGCCGTGGCATACTCGAATATATTTGAATACGTTTGAATACCACTGCGGTGTGATTTGGCCCCTCGGCGGTGCCTCCCGGCCGAGATTTTCGGGGTCTATATTAGCCCTGAATACGACAATCAGCCCAGCAATATCTCCCGTGGTCTTCCGAGGCATTCGGCATAGATCCGGCCAGTCTCTCGGGCATCTCGGACAGACATTCCATACCGGCATCCTTGGTCTCCGAGCCGTCCCATGTTGAAATTTGACCTTTTATATGGTGCAGGTCATTCAGGACATTGAATGGACAGAATATGAGCATATTGAACACCTATTTGACTTGGTTAATGTGCCAGCTATAGTGAGTTTCAGGTGAGAGAATATATTCATAATATATTCGTATTAGAGCTTATTAGCAGCGACCTGGAAACATATTTCAGAGCCCCGAAATTTAGATTGAACCTGTAATTCACCTTCTTTAATCGAGCGAGAAATTGATGGACGCGGTGGGGCCGTTTGCCCACGTCCTAAATTGGCGTGTCTCGGCTAACTCCGACATACCGCGGCTTGCCAGCTCAGCGCTCTGCTCTTTACTCTCAACAATGACCTCGCCCAATGCTCCTTATTGCGTATCATGGCTCCAGTGGCCCCGCCCCACATAAATACGCAATGGTCTCGGGGGGTGGATCTGTGCGTCATCGACCGCGTAGAAAGGTTTATTGAAAAGCCAGACAACGCGACCTCGTTCTCCCCAAATATCCGGCTGTATATCGGAGACTCATCAAAAAGTGGAGCACCGACTCTAAGCGAAAATAGTTTAACGAATTATTTTCTTTGATTAGAAAAGTGGGTTTCTGGCGGCTGCTAATAAGCTCTATTCAGTCACTATGAATATGAATACAATACACTACAAATACGATACGCCACTGGCGTATTCAGAGTTCCAGAATATGTTTGAATATGAATACGATACGGAAAATTCGTATCGTATCGTATTTATGGCCAGCACTATCCTTTTCTTGCTTTTACCCCGTTTTTCAATGCTCTTTGTGATCTCTGTATCTTTCCGGATCGACACTGTTTACTTCAGCTGTTTTACCAAGTCTGTGTAAATCCCGCGCCACCGTTTGCCCGTTTCTCCCGGTCCCAATTCAAAGTGCACATGAAATCTCTTCCTTGGCACCGGATTTTTGGTAACACATAATACGCAAACTCGCTACATCTCGCTGCATTATTCATTCAAAAATGAGCAAGGCATGTGAGTCGACTTTATTTTACTCCTTCCCTCTTCTCTCTTCGTTCATCCCTCCCCTCTTTCCCACTTTTTTTTTTTTTTCCTTCACACTCTGCGCGTCTGCGACGCCATACTTATTGCTTAACTCTCTTCACTCTCTCCTTCTCCTCTCCCCCTCGTAATGACACAGATGCATTTCAGAGATCTGAATCCAGCGGAGCTGGGTTGCTGCAACAACCCGCAATGCGCCGGGATAGGCTGTGGGTTCTACTCCCCTGCCCCGGGCCGCCATGGCCGCCCCCCTAGCGACTACACCGTGCGAGGTGTGTGGTTGCGTTGGTGCACAGCACCGTGAGCCCGTATGTATCTCCGTTAGCTTTTACTTGACAGTGACTGACGTTTAAATTTGCCAGCCCCGAGCAGCAGCAGTGCCTCCTCCCCAAACGGCGACATTTCCCCCTTCTTCTACACCCGTTTCCTCGGCGAGTATCTCGTTTATCTGGTCCCACACTCCATTTACATTGTCTTACAGAACACTTATACCATCCCGACTGCCGCTCCTGCACCATCTGTGAGAGATCTCCTTTATCATCTCGTGTCTTTGCTTATATCCGTTACATTTAGTCCTCCTCTACTTTCCCGACATCGGACTTCACTTTCTCGGCAGGCCCGACAACGACTTCAAGCACACTCCCGGTGTACAAGTTTCCGCTGTTTGAGTAATGTTTTTTAACCAACATTGCTCAGAGTCAAACTCCCTTCTCTGCTACGGCGCAAACGATGTTTGCCTCGCGTCCATCGGCTTCAGCGGCGCATGCTAGTGCCTCGACCTCGACCGCTCAACAATCCGCTCAACATTCACAGCGTGGCCGCTCTCCACTCCGTGGATCAACCGCTGCCCCCCATGCGTTCCGCAGTCTTGCTCAGAGTCGTCACCGAGACACTGTCGCGGCAACGGGGCAACCTGCTGAAGCTTCTAGCTCCAAGCATTTTCATCCCGCCTTGAGCGTAAGTAAAAATTTGACTATCTATCGCTGCATCAGGAATTAACAGGACCTCCGATGCTCTCCAGATGTGCGTTTCTTCAGCTTTACTGTTGGCTATTTATACTGGCTGACTATCATTTATAGCGCTCTTTCTGATTCAAACATTCGTAAATCCGGTCCACGCTACCGAAAAGTTGTGTTCATCGCATTGAACCCGGCTGGTCCCAACCTCCCTTTCCACGGCGTGACCTACGACCCCAACGACAATCTCGACCACGACCTTCCTTCGGATTATTCCGAGTCCGATTCATCATCCGACGACGAGACTACCTCGTCTAGCGAGGATGACAACGAAAACTCGGTGCGTAACCTCAATCTGTTGAAGCCGCAGTTGTCTCATCCCCTTGGCTAATTCCTAGGATGCGACCATGGAGGGCGTTGAAAGTGGGGATCGCCAGGAGGAGGCTGGAAATAAGACAGTAAGTCACATTCTTCTGTTGTGAACGCCGCCCTTAATTCCTTCATGGTTCCATACTAGGCGCGATGCGCCATCCTCGCGTTCATGGCACGCGAGGTTGGCGCTTTGTTTTGTCCGTACGATTGCGCTGACGAGCGTCGAGGTCGTCAACGCGAAAGCTGCGGAACCGCAAGTCCTAGTTACGGTCGTTGACGAAGGAAACGGTGTTGACAACGAGGCCGACGTAACTACAGAGTCGCGTCGTCCATCTAGACCTGGCAGCTGGGCCTGCGGCAACTCGCCCAACAACATTATTCGAAGCCCCCCACCCTTGACGGCGCTCGTCATTGCGAGCGCCGGAGGCGGGGACTTAGATTACTGTGACGTTCTCGTCGCTCCAACATCCGCAATATGATCCCTGTCTATGTCCTTGGTACGTGCATCAGCGTTCCTATCATCAACTTCCAGAATCCATTCTCGTTTATCCAGACTCCGACTCTCCCTGCTGCTTGCACGGGTTACAACCGGAAATTTCATGACGTCGCTTACTGTTACGGGCGTTGAAGACAGTTGATTGACTCGAATGAGAGGTGCGTCCCAACCTCTCTGCATCCCCTTATCCTTCTGATCTACGGCACAGACCAGTGGTGGCCCCCAGACTCGATCGCGCCAACAAGCACGAAAAACAATAATTCAGCCGCCGAAGATACCGCTGTTGGTGAGGGGGGTTTCGTTGGATTAAGGATTTGGAGCCAGGTAAGTAGCCCTTTGGCGCTGGCGTCCATAGTCTTGTTGACCGCGGGCAATCCTGTAAGGTCATCATCTCTGACGTCGCGGTCCAAAGCCCCCCACCCTCGATGCCCTCCGCATTTGCGGGGGGTGGAGACGGGGACTTGGTCTTGATCGTGGATGCGCTGCGGGCGACTTGGTACGATATGCCGGCTGCGCGAGGGCAATCGGTCTCGCCCGTCTCTTCTCCGCCCAACGAATCATTGCTCGCAGATGCGAACATTGAAGGCAGGAGAGGGTGAAGTGACTTGCATGTTTGGAAGAAAGGTAAGCCTATGATTTCCTGCCCTAAGCTCGCACATAGCTGACGATGACACTGATTAAGCTCTTCTCATCCTCCGCCGAAAGCGTTGCCGAGGTTTGCGCCTTCGACGTTCCAAGTGCCCCAACGTCGACGAGACTTGTCATTGTTGAAGTCAAACGCAGGGAGGTTTTGCTGGAATGGTCGTGAACAGGGTCAGCGCCGTTCGCAGGGTAAGCTCGTCCTTCCATTTGATCTGAATCTGAATAATGCCGAATCTCTCTCTTTAGTTGATTAATCCGCCGTTCAAACTCAAAGGAGATTTGCTTGGCCGCGACGTAAGACGGAGTGAGCAATGCGATGGATGGAGATGGGGAATGACCGGTGAGTGGATTCCTAATCTTCAAGTCGATTGACCCAGCTGATGAGCATGCGCATGCCTTCCTCACAATACACCATTCATTCGAGACTGCCATTCCTATCGGACCTCCTTCGATCTTGGCCATGTCGGCAATGAGTAGTGACTTGATGTCCCTTCGCTCCCATACGAGCCTCACGTTCTGCTCCTCGGATCGCATATGTACGAGGTAAGCCTTGGTCGTCTTCCGCAAGGGCGAGCTAGCCAGCGCTAGAGCTGAACATTCTGATGCTGATGAAGTTATGTTCTTCCACAGCCCAGCGTTCTCTCTTGCGCATCTGTCCCGCGTCCATTGCCACCACAAGTTCAATCGAACTTCTCCTGCATCCGGCCTACTTCTGGACCCAACAAACGCAAGCCGCCGCTCATTCCATATATCAGCGCTATCCTGCTGTCCGCCGTCTTTGCCGGCATCTGCTATTTCGCTAACAACAGCCTCTACTGTACGTGTAAAATCGATAGCATCCGTCTTATCCTGTTTGCGGGTTCGGACGAAAGGTGCGTCTATCATCTCCTGCCCTAAGCTGGAACGTGTCTGACTTTGATTGATCAGGAGCTCCGCTGGAAGCGCTGACGAGGTTTTCGTCTTGGACATTTCAAATTCCTCCACATCAACGTCACTGGCATTCGCAAGCTGTGCAGACGGGAGCTCCGACAACGACAAGTTGATATTCGTCGAGGCTGGTTTAGCTGCTTTCGGCTCCTGGTGAAGTACGACTTGTCTGATGTAGTTCATGGTTGCTAAAGCCTGACTGCTCGCAGCGTTGGTTGGGATCCGAATGTGGTGACGCGGAAGGTGATGCCGCGTGAAACAACTCGTTGTATTCGTCGTCGGGTGCGCCTCTATTAGCGCCGCCAGAGTCGGACCTAGCAAACGACGGGCGAGGGATTTCGGTGAGCAACGAGCTATCTTTTTCTTTGATGGGCCTCCCTGAACCCAATTTGTGCATCAAGTCCTCCTCTGACGTCCTACGCCATTCCCTTGGCTCGTCTCCCAATTCCCTTCCATGCGACGTTCGTGCCTCAGGTCGCCTCCTATTTTCGTTAGCGTACTGCTGCGACGAAGAAAATCGTTGCTCGGCGGTGCCGTTCCGCACCCCATGCTCGAGCAACAATCGGTTCAGGTCAACATGAGAAGGGGACGGAGTGTGAGAGGTTAGTACTTTGATGTTGATAGGTTGCTGATCAATCCTCCGCCCCCAAGCTCGACTATCACCCGTTCGACGACACAGGAAGGAGCGGGAAGCGGAGGAAAGGTGTGAGGAGGAGCCGAGGGTTTTTGAATATGGTCTTCCTTGGTGAGCTGCTTCTTCGCGCCACTGTTGATAAACTGATGATAACCTTCTCGCTCTACATCACCAGCAGTGACCCCATGGCCTTGGTCGCGTTCGGCCAGCTTCCTTTGTACCACATTCGCAAGATCTTTGCCAAGAACTACGCTGGTGGGCACGAGCGAACAGAATTCGTTGAGATATCTTTTGACAAACTCCCTTCCCAGATCAAGACGCCTTCGCAGAATTCCCCAGGCAGCTTTCAGCTGTAAGAGAGAACCGCAGCCCTCGAGAATTGATAGGAGGCTATCTTCTGGGTCGATATGGAAATAGCGCTGTCTTCCCGGCACCGACGAAGCTGCCCATTGTAAGTAATATTGCAGATCTCTCACCACTCGATTTACTTGATCGTAAAAGGATTCTGCTAGCGCAAACCGTCCTTTGCCGGGTGAACGTCCAATTCCGTGGTCAACAACCTGCCCCGCCTCCAGTTTAATACATGACGCGACAAACAGTAAGCTGCTCGGTCCGTTGACTCTTGATCCTCACAACTCAACACATTTCTTTCAAATTCTTCCAGCACTTTCACCCTCTTGTCGCGCTCCTGGCCCTGTCTCACTCCTCCCTGATTGCTCAGTGTTGGCTCTATTTCTCCTCTTGACCGTAAATTTTCGGCCGACTCGGTCCGGCCCGCCACGAGGTTGCCGCATGGGACCGCATGTTCCTTGGGGGAGGGCTCGTCTTGCTCGACGACGAGTCCCTCCTAGCCCGTCCTCTACCAGAGGAGGAATCAAAGGAGGGAGAAGGTAGAGACAACGGAGTTGAGGGGGAATGGAAGGAGGTGGATGTATAGGTGAGTCTTCTCGCCAGCTAGCGTATCCGCGTTCCCAATGTGTCCACCTTTGTAGGACCCGTTTACCCTACAAATTTATGGGGAGCGCGGAGGGAGCGTCAAGCGAGCGAGAAGTAGTAGATTTTGAGGCTAAGTGCTCAATGACACTTTCGGACACTTAGGTAATATGAGATAGTTTAGTCAACGGAAATATGAGAAGGCAAAGACTTGAAAAAGCAGAAGTTTCATAGGAGCAGAGTTGCGGGGAAATAGATTCGTTGGGCAAAGACATCTGTGTGCGAGATAGAAGCATATTCAACATGTAGAAAAAGCGGGTGGTTTGAGCTTGGAATAGGAGTAAGTGATTTATTCCCTTGCAAACCAGTAAAGTACAGAGCAGTATCTACTTGGTATTTATACCTCTCAGGAATATTAGTAATACTGTGGTAGCTGAGTAAAATAGAAACTCGAAGAAATATCTAGAATGTTCAGGTACTCGGGCTGAGTAACAATGCCCGAGACCTCTTCGGCTTCATATTCCAACACAACAGGGTTCTGGTAAGCTGTAAGTAGAACCACTAGCGGACTCGGAGGGTCTTGGAAGTACAAAACTGAGGTTGTCGGCCGCCTTCACTCTGTGCTGAATAGCGCACAAATTGAACTTGAGACATGTCAAAGGTAATATATTCTTTGAAGTAGATTAGGAAAAATGTACCTGCGCAGAATTTAGTCCCTTTGAATTCAATCCAATATAAGCATAGTTGAGAAAGAGTATACTTCATCAATGTTAACTTCCCTGCGCGAGAAATTGTTAGAAGTAATGATGAACCCTCAGGGTAGTGCTGGGTAAAATTGCCCGATGTAAATTACATCACGGGTTTTTTACATTGTAAAATACGTAATTTACATCCAGGGTCTCAACCTCCATGTAAAATAATAGTGTGAAATACTGAATGAGGCAGAAGCTCGGAAGCGCTCAAAAACGGCTGGAATCAGCCTTCAGGATTTTAAAAACAGGTTCAAGAGCAACTTTAAATCCATGTTACAGATCAATCGTTCGGCACCGATCGGCACAATTTTCTGCAAAGATTTTTTTGAACCCTGAGAGCGTGGGAATTTTGAATTTTACATGTGTTCCCTGGGCCCGCTTGGCCAGGGAGCAATTTTACACAGCACTAGTTCAACCCTGCAAGAACATACATTTCAGCTTGCCTAAAGAGATACATCCCAGCCTTACACAAGAGGTTTCTGTGTCTTAACAAGCAGAAATGAACAAAAAAAGGTGGAGGGCAGAGCAACTTGCTCAGCAAGCATAAATCAGCCTACCGAAACTTATTCGCTTAGCTGTGATGGAGTCAATTAGGTTGTTGAAAAATTCAAGAAGGTCAAGCTAAGGTACTGATTAACGTACAGGGATAACAGAGACATGAATGTAGTGTGAATTCTATCATCTTGGTATTTTATGAGTGGTTTTGTGAGTAAAGAAGGGCAAAAGGGGGAAGATTTGGCCCATGGGGACATATCTGAGGTGAAGAGCCAGGTTACTAAAGATTCCGGCCTGTAAGGGGAGAAGGGCCCAGGAGCCAAGTCGATAACAAACCTGGGGATCAGAGATTCCCAGCGGACTACTTATATACAAGAGGTGACGTAAGATATGACATAAGTGAGCACAGCATGATGTCTTGGAGACAGAGAACTTCTGCCCAAGTCAGTAGACGTCATAGCTGTGGAGTCCCCTGACACGGCCCTCTGACTTTCATTATTGAATTGTTTTGGTGCAGTCCCAGACTGAGTGCTCCTACAGTTGCGGCAAAATCAAATGTCCCTACCATAAAGGAAATTCACATCAATCTCGACCTTTTGCCCGATCACACATACTTTGATACAGATTTCTGGTGATAGAAAGAATGAGGAGACATCTAGGACCTACCCAGAACTTTTAAATTTCGATTTCGCCCAGTAACGAGTGAGTTATGGCTCCAGCCATCTGAATACAATCTGAGGCAAACACGGCGGAAAAAGCCGCGATAAGATTTCTTCAAGCGATGTAGTACCATATTTCTTGCCACACTATCGTCTTGCATCCTCTGTTCGACCAAAGACCTCCAATAATAGAGACTTTGCGCAGAGCCACCGGGAGCCACCCGGTGGCTCTCACGGCATGCGCTGTGGAGCGGCTACGCGCTATGGTGGCTCATTCGGTGGCTGGAAGAACAACTTGAAATTCATTTTCTTCGGCATTTTTTCATCCCCCTGGATGACCTCGAAGCGCTAGGCTCCCAAACCCCCAGGAAGCATACCAAGGTTCACGCCAACCGTCGGTTTTGCAAGAACCGGCCAAAAACGCACCAAATAAAGCGGGAAACTGGTAACCTAACCACGACACCTCACTACATTGAGGTATAGTCACAGAGGTACCATGTAGATACTTGAAGCCCCTTGTGACGTGTTACGAAAATCAAATAGCTTCAATTCAAAGGTCGATGTGACGTGTTACTTGAATCTATGGTCGAAATAGTACAGTAATATCCCCTGAGTCGCAACATAGAACGAGGAAAACTTTAGATTTATTGAAAGCGGTATTCTATACAAGTCGAATATAAGCGAAATGCAACAAAGAATTTACCGCAGTTAGGGGAAGGAATGTGCTAGGGAGATCGATCTGTTGGCTAGAAGGAGTCGAGGGGTGTGAAGGGGGAGAAAGAAAACACTTACAAGTTCAAATTGATAAAATTCTGCGCGATCCAACCGATCCAGCGGTTTTGCGATCATAGGGTGACTGCGATGGCGTAGGCGATGACTTTCGGACGATGTGACGGGGAGGAAATAAATGGATTGTAATGTAATGAGGAGAAAGGACATACCGTGCATATATTTCAATGAAGTTATTTGTCGTGGCGACGTCGGGGTGGGCTGGAGCTTCGAGACGACGTTAAATCCGCTAATCTTGAAAGACAGATCATCAGTACAATGAATCAACGGAAGCGGCACGAACGACGCGCGGAAATGGGAAGGTTCGTTGCGTCGAGGGGATTCAAGACTCGCTGAAGACGAGGGCAGCAGGGTGAACGAGGGGGAGCATGTTGAGGGCGCGGAAACGATAGTGGGAGGCGACGGCGGTGTGTTAATTGCGTGCGTTCGCAGCGGCGGCGCCGTTCTTGAGCGTCAGGGAGGCGATGTTTCGTCTTCAGGTGGTCCCGGTAACATGAATATGGTCGGGGATCCGAAAGGAACAGAAGGGGAGGGCGGCTGTCAATGGGGGGCAGTGTAGACATCGGGCATCGATGTTGGAGGCAATGGTTGGGCGACGGGAGTTGGGGGAGAGGTGTGGTATGCCGGAGGGCTGGGGGTAAGCGTTGGAGAGGTCGGTATAGAGCGCGGGTTGTTGAATTTGGTGTGGTGGAAGAGCCGGAGTCGAGCGGAATCAACGAAGTCACTCTGCTAATTGCGTTAGCGCGAGGTTGAGCAGCGGAAAGAACGAGTAAGGGGTAGGGGAGAGATAAGGGATGAAAGGGAGAATGCGAGGTGGGTGGGAATAGGGAGGGGAGGGCAGAAGTGTATTCGGGACGACCAAAGAAAAAAAGAATATGAAAACGCACCTCCGATATTTAGTTCCGATATTCTATTCCTACGTGAAAACCCAGAGCCAAGGGAGTGGGTGAAAGCAGACTTCAAGTCGAAATGAATGCTCAAACAGGAGTTTGAGGGAGGGGACGCACGATATGTGCCAACGCGGAGGGAGGGGAAGACGCGAACGGGGGCGCGGGAACAATAAGAAGTCGGGAAACTAGGCGACGCCGGAACGAGTCGGTGGCGGCGGGAGAGAGGTGGACGGTTGACGGAAAAAGGGGTGGCGGAAGGGTTACGTGGATGGCTGAGCGCGATGGCGCGCTGAGGCATGATGGAGGAGTGGTCTATGATGCGGCGTTTCAACACGTCAGCTGCTGGCGGAGTTTTTGGGCAGCAGTTCGAACCCCCCACCCCCCGGCGAGAAAACACTTTTGACACTCGCCGGCTTCCCCACCACCGATTTTCCGGCAATGGTGATCGTCGATCCACTGCCAGCCCACTTCCATCAACAGTTACACCTCCCACCATCTTCCGAGCCTCGGATCGCAGCAGGCAATCACCCGGCGGCCAGCACATTCCAGTATCACAGTATTTGCGGTCATACTCAAACCTGCTCGGACTTCGCCCACCCGGGCCGCGGTTTATCCCAGTGGAGGTTGCCTGGGAGTTTCAATGGGGGCCACCGTGGAGGTTGCCTGGGAGTTTCAATGGGGGCCACCAAAAAGAACCGACACATCACTGCACTGTGCCGAAAAAGGGAATTCTATCAGTCTGGGTTCAGATCGGGTGATGGGGAACAAGGGATGTTTGCTGTGGTGGTGTCGGCCGGCAGGAAGCCAGATTACGCATCCATTAGGGGTGCTTAATTCTCAGCTCGTCAGCTCGTCTCGTCCAGAAAATAATTAATTACCTGATGAGCTGATGAGACGGTGATCCCACTCCACCTCTCGCTCCACTCCTCGTCATATTTTGATCAATCCATCAGCAAATTAATTATTTTCTGTACGAGACGAGCTGACGAGCTAAGAATTGAGCGCCCCTATTATGTAAGATGGAATGATTTACAGTACCTGGGAATATTACCCACTACTTCATTGTGGCATTGCCACAGGACTGGGTTGCAATCACTCAGTCATTGTGTTAGAGTCTGCTTACATCACGAGACAGAATTATGGAATATGCGTTAGTAAATAGTTGACAGTTTGTATCTCTACGCCCGACGTGCTTGCCACAATTGTCGGCCGCGCGTAGCAGACTGGTGACGAGTCCTCAGTCTAGTGGTACGGCAACGCCCCACAAAGTGCTTTGCCGATGACAGAATCGTCAACAAACGTAAGCACAAACGAACGAGCACACCCGTATATTGTTTCCAAAACGGCTGTAGAATTGTATGCATGACCATTACTTCCTCCGTGTTTTGATATTACGTAAGTAATATATTGCATTTTTTCGATGTTTTTTTTGTTGACCCTCCCAAACGCGTTTTCCAAGCATCCTGCAGTTTTCTGTGAATGTAAGGTCCTGGACTCACCGCCTAGTCATGGACGTGTTACCCCCCCCCCGCTCTGAGGAGCGACAGCGATCAATGATTGGAGCGTTCGCCGTGATGACGGCTTCCCGTTTGGGCAATATCCGCTCAATAAGGAAGTACCTCCGTATTTTCAGAGCTTCGTCTTGTAGCTCACTCTATGGACTCCCTCTTGTCTCTACTACCCTAATCTACGCATAATACTCAACATGGAATCACATTCGCTCGTTCAGACGACCTCGCACCCTCAAAATTCAGTGCAATGGATGGAGGACATCTTGTGCACAACTGCAAATTCATCCAACTGCGGCGAAGATGTGTCAAGCTTAATAGGGAGTTTGTGAGAGCGACCCAGGTCGCTTTTCAACCGCTCAGATCTCCGCAACAACAGATACCAGGTATGAGCTCCAAGCGACCTAAGAGAGTATCGCCCTGGGGCATTCCTAGGTCCGAGTCGCTGGGACCTCACACCTGAGGCTGCTCGTTGTGGAGATCTGAGCGGTCCCAAAGCGACCCGGGTCGCTTTGCACAAACCCGCTAATGATTCTCCCCGGACATGGTACTTAATAACGAATAACGCGAGGGGACGTGAGTTGGTTGCAAAGTGAACGCGTCTCGGACGTACTGCCTTTTTGAGTGGATATTTCTAAAACGGGAAGCCGTCATCCATGCCGGCCTGTTCATCATTGATGGATGTCGCTCCTCAGCGTGACCCCCCGACAAATCCAAGACTATATACGTTTGAACGACTATCTTCAAAAGAGCATATAAAGTCTTGTTACGAGACTAGACAGGGCCATGACTTGCGAGCAAGGGCCAAAACAAGGGACCAGCGGCACTTGATGTGTGACGAGTCCACAGTCCCCGCCTTCGACGAATACCGTCTCATGGCTGAACGACAAAGCGGCTGTAAAATCAAACGGGTTCGCACTGATAACGCTTTCAATTCTGCTCGGTGGACAGATTATTTCAAAACTCACGGAATTCTCCACGAGCCTACGACGCCATACTCTTCTGCTGAAAATGGTTTGGCTGAGAGAACCATCCGCACTATCACTGAAGATATTCGTACACTGCTCGACTGAGCGCTACTGGGCAGCTGCTGGAGCCTGTGCGACATATGCGCGCAATCGAATGCCGTCCCGCCGCCATCCAGGGAAAATTCCGCAGGAGTCTTTTGACGGTCAAGCTGTTGATGTCTCACACATGCGGGTTTTCGGGTCGAAATGTAGCGCTAAGGTCAACATCATCAACGGCCACAGAGTGGATGGTGGCAGTAAATTTGAAAGTCGTACGATTCCTGCCACGTTTATTGGGTACGGCACTGGCGCCGGCAATTACATCCTGGTTGACCAGCATGGGAAACAATTCGCGAGCCGTAACGTCGAATTTGACGAAGGTGTATCTACCCGCACTATGGATGAGGGGGAGAAGTTCTGGGCTCGGTTACGGTGTGTGTTGGTGCCAAAAAAAATTACTGAAAAATACCCAAAAAAGGAAAGAGGAAAGAAAGGGAAGAGGAGAATTTCAATTGAGACAAAATCTGCTGAGCTTGGGTGTATCTTTGAGGAGGTGGGTGCAAAACGTGAAGTGTTTGCTCTGTGGAGAAATGCCGAGACCCCCGGATCGTCGGCTGACCGACTTTTTGCGGTGATTTTCTTCTTACAATTAAATTGCTATAGTCGTCCGAATGCCCCAGTCAGTATCAGCTGGCGTTATTTTATAAGCTGAGCTATATCCTACCGCCCCTGCGATCCCTCAATCTGAACACTGAGCTCATACGATGCTCAGAACTCAATTTTTGGCAGTATCCAGTTAATTCCGTCAAACATGCACCGGGGTGAAGCCCACCAAGCAATCTATTGTTAAAATGGGTGGGAAAGGTCTACTATCTATTGCTCCGCTCACTCCTACTGACCATTAGCATCCTACATTCTCCGCAACCGAACATGGTCAGATTTTGAACTGAGCATGAGAAATGGTCTGATACGCACCCAGAGCCAGACAGATAGATTGAGTATGAGATGGAGAGCGTTAAGTTGGATTTTTTGGCGCCTGCGGCGCCATTCAGTGATCACAGATTCACCTATGAACATACCAGAGTCATCACAACGCAGTTGTTGAAATAATTTGTTTTCCTCAGCCCCGACCATGGGGTATGTAGCTTATGTTATTTACACATCTGTACCCCTTTCTAACCTTCTCTCAACCCACTCAGAAGGTTTCTCTGCTCACTCTAGTGAGGCTTAACGAGATGATTGAATATTTACTCAAGATATCATTTTAGCGGGCATCGAACTCAAGCAAAAATTAACCAAATTGACCATTCATTCTGAGACACACCAGATTGCAGACACCAAAGTTACTCCCTGTAAATACTGTGAAATGGCAGGGAATGAGCCAATTTTCATGTTTTCAACCACTCTGTCATGATGCTCAGCCACATCATAATTTCCTTATCTGGTTGCTGCTCGACAGCGGCTCGGAACCTGTTCCCTTTTCCGGTTGCATCCCAAAAGGGCAGCAACCCAAAACGGTTGCTGACTTATAAGGAAATTTGATCCAACTCACACCAGAACCGCGCCAAGTTCTGGACCTATGATGACGATGACTTACCTGAAGGTCCCATTCCATCCAACAGTGCTCACGACTCAGGTGCCGATGCCCCAGACGACACATCAGACGAAGAAGCCGCTCTGTTGTAGATTAAGCGGGGAGGGCGAGATTAGAGGACGAGAGTAAAATAGGATTGCAATAGCACTGTTGGTTAGAAGGCTGCTTTAGAGCAATCAGATGCTCTAGCAGTAATTACAGGTGAGTTTATATACTGTACAGAAATGTATCTAGAATGTTCTCCGTGTATCTACTAAATACTTGAACGAGTCAATACTGAGTAAGCATGCCCGAAGGCCGAAGCTGTTTATCTAATCTCCATTTACAACACGCTCCAGCCCCAGCTCCCGCTCCCGCTCCCGCTCCTATTCCCGCTATTCCCGCTCCCGCCCCTGCAAACCCAATTGCTCCACCGGCTCGTCGCTCCACTCGCACCGTGACGGCTACTCCTCGCATCTTGGAATCTCGTGATGCCGCTGCTCGAGAGAGTGCTGCACGAGCTAGACGTGAAGATTGGGCGACCGATTCAGAACGTCCGCGGGCACATGCAGCTTTGAATCCTGTGGAGAACGTCAATGCGCAGCTTGATGATCATATCGCACATACCCTCATGTCATACAACCCAGATCGGCTCTATGCTCCTAAGACCTACAGTGAAGCAATCAGTCTTGATGCGAAACGGTGGACAGCTGCGATGGACGTCGAGATGGGTCTTCACAAAAAGAAGGGGACGTGGGAATTGCAGCAGCCCCCGCCCGGTGCCAATGTCATGGCATCGAAATGGGTTTACGATGTCAAGAAGGATGGCGAGGGCAACTGGCTGCGAGACAAAGCTCGTCTCGTAGGCAAGGGCTTCACGCAGGTGCATGGAATAGATTACGAGGAAACCTGGGCAGCTGTTGCCCGCCTTGAATCAATCCGCATGACCGCTGCAATAGCCGCTAAGCATGATCTCCATCTCTGGCAGATTGACTTCGAAGCCGCTTACCTGAATAGCGAGACGAAAGAAGAGATTTACATGGAGCAGCTGAGGGGGTATGAGGTTCCGGGGAAGGTTGGTTGGGCGTGTCGGCTCAAGAAGACAATTTATGGAACGATGCAAGGTGGTCGTGATTGGGCAGAGACACTTGACGGAACGTACGACGAGTTGGGGTACACGAAATCGCGTGCAGATCCGTGTGTGCGAGTCAAGAAGGCGGATGGTGGTGGATATACTTTGACTGACACGTATACGGACGATGTGTGGGGGGCGTCGTCGTCGGCGGAGGAGGCATCAGCGCGGAAGGCAGAGCTGGCAAAGATTTGGGACATCAAGGACGTCGGGCATACACATCGGTTGCTGGGAATGCGTGTTGACCAAGACCTGGAGGCTGGTACCGTCATTCTTTCGCAGCGGGCCTATTTCGAGAAGGTGTTAGCTGACTACGACTTGAAAAATATCAAAACCAGGTCCACACCTCTTCCCGTTGGCATCATTCTCGACTCGTCTATGTCACCGTCGACTCCTGAAGAGCGCGCAGAAATGGTTGGGAAACCATACCGCGAACTTCTTGGGTCTGTGATGTGGGGTCAGCTTGCGACTCGGCCTGACTTGTCATACGCAGTCAGCGTTCTTACTTACCCGATTCCAAACCAATCCCGGTATCGAGCACTGGCGTGCTCTCCTCCACGTCCTCGGCTACATCTCTTCCACCATAGACTATGCCTTGGTTTATTCCCGCGACTTCCCGCTCACTCCCATCGGATACAACGACGCGGATTATGCTGGTTGCATTGACACCCGACGGTCTACATCAGGCTATGTCTTTGTCATGGCTGGGGGACCTGTGTGCTGGTCATCGAAGCGCCAGGCAACATTTGCTAGTGGAGGCCGAGTACGTTGCTCTCACACGCGCAGCCCAGCAGCAGAAGTGGATTTACGCGTGGATGAAGGAGGCTGATCTTGAAGAGGAACTTCAAGGACTGGTGTATTGCGATAATCGCGGGGCGGTCGACTTGACGAAGAACACAAAATCGCACTCGAAAGCATATCGACATCCGTCATCACTATTTACGTGATCTAGTCCGCGACGGCGAACTCAAAGTCGACTTCATCCGTGGCACTGAAAACCCCGCCGACCTCTTCACTAAGCCCCTTCCTCGCGATGCCCACCACCGTTACCTCGCCAAGCTCAATATTACACCTGTCACCGTGTAGCCGCCGGGTCTGGGGGAGTGTTGTAGGAGACCCGCCGGTACCCTCCGGTGATGCGCTTCTGGATACCCGACGTCTCCCGTTTATTTCCTTTTTAGTCCACATGTATATTACGGTTACCACCCTGTAGTGCCCCTCAGTCGTCTACACCCATCGTGTCCATAACGAGCAGTCTCAGGTGTGGGCGCGGTTCTGGTGTGTGTTGCATCAAATTTCCTTAAAAGTCAGCAACCCGTTTAGGTTGCTGCCATATCACCTGTCAATTTGGGACCTAATAGGGGAATCTATTCCCATAGCCTCGTAAAATCCTATAGTAGTGAATAATGTCAAACACCCACAGTTCAAGGTTGGTGTGCAGTGGTATATATACAAAAAAATGGCATAGCATAGACAATATCAACTACTCATTCCAATTTCGGGTAAATCTAGTTCAAATTTTTACACTCCAAACAGCACCGGCACAAGGTACTTCAGGATGAGATGAATCTCGCCCTTCACACTCAATTCGACCACAGTCTTTGCAGGAATTTTTACAAAGATTGCTGAGCATTATGTAAGACTGGTTCAACTCACAAAACGGCTCAATTTCCATCCATTTTGAAGCATCTTGAGAGAATCTGCACCTTAATGTGAGGCTACAGGAGCTTGAGGTGTATGGGAGGCTTTTTGGATTTTTTTAGCCTCCGAATGTCTGATATATTGATATTCAGGAGCATTTCGAAACAATTTCGTTCTGGCTACTTGGAAGCAGACAGAGAGCTCTGATAAGCAAAATCAAACAGAATGAGGTTGTAAGTAGCACTCAGAATACGATTTACAGCTATATTGAAGAAGCATCACACCGAAACCAACTAAAACGAAACCTGTAAACGGAGCTCCTTCCACCAATTCATAAATTGTTTTGATCCTTGTATAGATGGGTCTAGCTATCTACTTGTGTGTCTTAGGCGGTAATACTAGGCAGATAAGGTCTCTGACACAATCATCCTATAGTATATCTGGGGTTGAAAGTAAACACCGTCATTATCAATGTGTTTAAGTAATTCACGGCTTGACTGTGTTTGCATGATGACAGTGTGGAGTATACAGATACCTTTGTGGGTAATGTACTGCAAATGAACAGGAGCATCACCAGGGCTTGATTCAAATCAGTTGCGTTGGATGTTCAACATCCAAAATTCGCTATGAATAATGAATCGTATTGCGGTCTTGTTTTTCAAGTTTGAGTTCAGTTCAAGTTACAACAGAGGTACCTCTGCGTGTTCTGATGTACTATCTTCAATGATTGACTACCTGGTATAGCAAACCGTTCTGCGGGAATCCGTGCTGCATTTGAACAAATGAACAAATCAACTTAGAATGTTGCTCTGCCGGGCCGACGCTTCTACCTCGGCATCTCGGCACTGAGTGCCAGCATTTCACGAGAACTTTGAGGCGCAATCGCGAAATTTACGGCCAGAGTACATCCAAAACTCTTGAAATTCCCCCTTTTCCCTCTCCTTCTCTTTCCCTTTTTGGACAATTTTTTGCAATTCTTTTGGGCAGCAACACACACCGTGACCGATTGGTGACCGAGCCCAGGTGTGAGGTCCCAGCGACCTAGGAATGCCCCAGGGCGATACTCTCTTAGGTCGCTTGGAGCTCACACCTGGTATTTGTTGTTGCGGAGATCTGAGCGGTTGAAAAGCGACCTGGGTCGCTCGCACAAACTCCCTATTGAGACATCGAAAAGGAACGTCTCGCATTGTTTACATATGTATGGTACCGCCGGCATTCAAGCCGATGCGGCACTCCTGATCTACCTTATGTCATGGACCGCCGATCGGGTCGCCGGTCTTTCCATTTCCCAAACGGACTCGGGGCAACATAGATTAACAGATAAGTGAAAGGTAAATAGCAGCCAAGGGAGCAAAACATCGATCTCTTCGAGAACCCTCGAAACTCATGCACATACAAGTGCATTACCACCCTCATTCTCTCTGTTGTCATCTTTCGTAGCTATCACGGACTCAGTACATCGATCTCCCGCCCCCCAAGCACCCTCCAAATTCGACATTCATACATCATCGGGGCCCTCATCCTCTTTTGAGGCCAGTGGCAATGTTAGGAGATCCATCCAGCTCCCCCTCAAAGGAGAGGGAAGTCCGTAGCGGTGAAGGATATGTCACGCGCTGAGGTGAAGAGGCTTTGCCAGCTCCCAACTGCCTGCCACGGGCATGACGATGCAGCAGTAGAACCGCGATGTTTGGCTTGTCTTGGTATGGGTCGATCACAGCATGTTTCTCATGCGACGGCGCCGTCGAAAGCTGCGCTCTCAAGGACATCATCCGAACGTGCTGAAGAGCAGTATGAAATGCTTCCAAGGGAGTAGGAGGCTGGCTCCTGCGCTGGGTTTCCACTCGTTGCGCTCGAACTCGCGGCGGGGGAAGGTTTTCAGAACCCTCCAGAGGAACAGCGCCGTGCAACAAAGGGAAGGGGACGGTATTGCTGCATGGGGACAGTGGGAATGGTAAGCTGGAGGAGGTGCGAGGATTGTGAAGGGTCCTGGACATGGCGAAACAATGAAAGGCCTCGACGCACGTGACTGATACGTTCTGTGACTTCGAAAAATCGGCAACCCCGCCATTCCAAGGGTGATGGCAAATCAGTCGCCAGACCGATTAAAGCCGATGGCCACGGCCAGTAAAACCCTCGGCAATCTGAGGCTATTTCCGGCGAAATTCGAAATAGAGGATTTGCGAAGAGCCATTGGAGCCATTGAATGGCTACCGATTTCCGTATTAGGAAAGTTTGATGGGCTGAACTTTTATGTCGAAGTCAAGAAGAGCTATTTGGAATGAAATTCGGATACTCAGACCGGGGGTAGCCTTCGTCAATACGCCGGAATTCGGACACTTGCGTAGCCATTAGCCACTCAATGGCTGCATCGCAAACAGGCTAATGACCGATTTTTCCCGCTCCACACCGAACGATGTAGCTGTACCCGTAGCGTCGTCTCCAATAAACGTTCTTTCTCATCTTTCTGTGTGAACATTGAACATCTAATCTCTTTCCAATGTACGGGCACTGTTCCTCATTTACAGTCGCGGATGTACTCATCGCGTTTACAGGAATTTATTAACACCTCCAACGACACCTCAAAGGCATCAACAACGACAGCGAGAAATCCAACGCGCTATTCGCGAAAATAACGAAGCCAGCCCGCGCCGTAGGCGTGTACCTGCCCATCGCGATGAGAATGTCTCGCCCGATGCTTCCACCACCGCCGCTCCCAACGCCCGTTCTCTCGGTCAGCTCAGACGGCATCAGAGAGCTCGAGAAAATCGTCCACAGCCTCCACCGGAACCGCTTTCCAATAGGGCACGGGCGCAGAGAGCGCGGAGGGAGCGAGAACGTGCTGGAAAAGCCGCGATGATGGATGTTGATGGTATGTTGTTGGACTCTTTCTCGGTTCCTGTTCTCTGATGCTTTCCGTTCCATTTGCAGACCCCCGCCGAATGCACGAAACTCACGCGTACTGCAGGTAGGTTGCGAGACCACTCTTCTCCTCCCCTAGACTCAATCATGCCTTTGGAGACATGTATGTATAATGTTCCACCTGTCTTTTCACATTTGTTACAACTAAGGCCGACTTCAGATTATCCCTCTTGGATCTCCAGACGACATCAACCTTCGAACCCATGCTACCGTCACGTCTATGGTGTTCCGATCGACCATATCTTGAATACTGTACAATACGTTCAAATCGTTAATCACGCGTCACACCCACCTCTGTCGAACCGAATTTTTGCCCTGTGTCACGCCTCACACGGGTCATTGTCGAATGGACCGCTCGGTTCCCGAAATTCCTCCAGAACGGAATTTTGCTCGAAAAATCGCTTTCCTAGTAGCATGGGCCCTCTGGTGCGTTTCCTCGACTTCTTATGTTCAATTTCTTCTATATTTTCTAATTGGAGTGATTTTCAACCCAATCCCCGGCTGAAATGCGCCTGTTTTACTCAAAGTATAAGTTGTCTCCACCTCATTCCCAATCCTCGCGGAAAAAATCCAGAATCACTTACTAAATGTTTTTAGCCTCCTTCTCACGAGGCTGGGGGGTTGCCGAAAATTTGCGCCTGTCACGCCACGCCAGGACCTCTGTCGATATGTCGAATTGGTTCAGGCGCGTCACGCGTCACCCCCCATGTCGATTTGAACGTACAGTGCCGGACACCCCAAAGTCGACAATGATGATTGCCGAAGAACGCGAATTATTGGCATAAATCTGACTTCAGAATCAGACTCAGCACCCTCGAAAACGTCCAAAAAACCACCTCCGAAGTTTTTCCCACGACATTTTGGCTGCGGCCAAATTTTTGAGCCAAAAAATCAAAATTGTGTGTACCTCTCCGAGCCTCGGGGAACAAAAATCAGCTAACTAGTATGCCTTCTGAGCCCCATTTGTGCTTTAACCAACCCGCCGTCGTCGCCCTCGCCGCCCTTGCCGCTCATGAATATGGGCCAAGAATGTTTGATGCGGATGCCCCAACTGTCGCTTCCGGTGCTTGATAAAACATCTCCCACTCCTTCTGAACCTCTCGGGAGGCATATTTACACCATGCCTCATACTACTTCCATCAGTCAGCCATGGAACCACTTTGTCTAACAAATTTATACCCAAGTGACAGTATACAATGAGAAGAATGATTGTCGAACACGAACAGAGTTCGGCAGCCCAGGTGGGCCATTTCAAATCTGAAGAAAAGTATCTTGGCTCATGATAGAATGGAAGGATTCTTGGTGAGTGCAATGTCGCAGGACTTTCATAGGTGTGCATTCCACGATGCCTGAACAACGTTGCATTCAAGTATGTACAATCTTATCTTTGTAACCGTTGTAACGTGACTTGGAATTGCCAAATCCGGTGCGATTTCCCAGGCAAAGAGAGGCAGATTTCTCAGAAACCGCTCGTGGAATTTTCTTTATTTTATCAGAATCATAACCTATGTCGGAAAAATCCTGAACTGCTTATACCGGCTCGTAAGCCAGTACAAGCCGCCATAAGCCGATAATCAATAAGGGGATTATAGCGCATAGGTGTAGACCATTCAAGCGCGTATAATCCACCCCTTGGGATTATGGGGGATTAAGGGCCAAGGCTCATACAAGCCATTACCGTGCATTACAGCGCATTTAGATTACATTTAGATACTTAGGGCTTGCGTATTGTGGCAAAAGATATATATTCATGGACAATGACAAAGGCTGAGCCCTATTCAACACCTCCCCAGCGCCCCACAATGGAATTGCCGCCAAATCCGAGATTTCAAATCAAGCCTGGTCGACATTTATGAGCGGATGCTGAAGTTGTGACTTGGCACAAAACAAACGTACCATAGAAATCATACCCGCTACCACACAGCACTTGGAGAGCAGCCGTTAGTGCTCAATCCATATGAAACAGACTGGTAACGCACAGATAAGAGCCTTGAAATAGAAACTGACTCGAGAGAGTTCAGATAAGAGATAAGACTCGAAATTTCGAGCATGGCAACTCACCAGGCGGTTCATTGGCTCGGTCCTCGACTCCTCGTACACCTCACACTGCAATGAAACCAGTGGTCAAGCGCCCGGCGTACAATTCAGCGGCCGACTTCATGTCAATATGGCGAAACCGGGACAGCGGAGAAGCGAGCCTGTGCGTTGCAGCATTGCGATGCGAGGGCGACGACGAAGAAGCAGCAGGCGAAGAACAGACAAGTTGAATTCGAATTTGCAGCAAAATTAGTTGAACAGTTCGGCCTCAAAAGCATCCGCGTCCGTGATTTGCGCAAGGTCGCCCTACTGTAGGCCAGAAACTGGCATACAAATCATATTAACATTTTCAGGTGCGCAGGGAAAGACAAGGGAGAAGATGTTTTCCTAGTATGCCGCGGGAGGCGGCGAAGTTACTACAGAGGCTTTCTGAGCTTTTGGCTGATGCACCGATTATAACGGCTGGTCGCGGATCACAATCCCCCGAATCCCTTGAAAGCCGTGATAAGGTCGGAAGCCGGCTTAATCCGTTGTAAGCGAAACAGGGTTTTTCCGACATACTCAACGAAAGGAGTCGATTGCGTTATGTCCGAGGTTTTTCCCATCAATTTTGAGGTTACGGCCAAATTTTTCGGCTATCATTTCATAATTTTCATTTGTTCGACAATCGGCTTCGTGCAAAACGATTCTTTGGGTGCTTAGCGACTGTTTTACACAAAAATCTAGACATCTGGGGCTATGTCACACCTTCCATAAAGGGAAGATCAAAGTTGTCGACTTTGGGTGTCCGGCACTGTAATTGTACAGTACTTCTGATTTGCCTTATCAAGACATAGAAATCAAGATTTTCCGGCGCTTTTGTGGGAGCTACAGACGCTCTGGAGAGCTTGTCTTTGGGGAACAGAGTCTCAGATACATGGTGAGTCTCTCTTTTCTCTCTTTTTCTCTCTCTTTTTTTGCAACTTGAAAACTTGAATTCTCTCGGCTCTCCACAGACATAATTCATAAGCCCTTAATTCTTAAGGGCAGTTAAGGTCTTAATCCGAAATTCCCACGGCCGTCGGCAGTGCAGGCGTCCCGCTGAGTCCCACATCATCCTCGCGAAGCACCGGCGACGATTCTCACGTACTCGCAGCGGTGATTTTGCACATTAGCCCTCGAGATCGCTGAAACAAACAACGTCCTTCTCACCACCTTGAAAACCGGGGACCCGGGGGCTTAAGGCCTTAATTAAGGTCTGCCCGAATTCTCTGAATTGGTTTCCAATGGATGGCACACAGTTTTCCGTCCCTCCCGCATGCGATGTTTCGCAACCAGACCGTTGGGATCACGAAAGATGGACAAAATTTCGGCGGAATTATGATGGAGGGTTGGCTCAAATTCGATGAGAATGCGTCCCCAATGAAGGGAGATGACGCAACGAATATGCGTCCAGTCGATGTTGTCGTCCATTCTTTTCGCTCCCGAGAAGCAACCTTCGCGTAGTATGGTTCCGCGTCGAAAGCACCTTCTGCGACATCATCGAGCTCAATGCAGGTCCCTGCCGTTCCGACTATCAGCTCGCCCTGTCGTCCAAAAGGTGAAGAGGGGAGATTGGCGAGTAATTTGGCTGCCGATTGGCATATGATCTCTATTCGGTTGGCGGGATCTTCGAGAGTGTCCAACGAACTATGGCAGAACACGCCTCAGCGTAACATTGTCCTCAAATCCTACAACTGAGGCCGTCGTCGGTGCACTCGCTGCTTTTTCCCACTGGGTTTGCGCGAGCTGTCTCTCAATTCGACTTAAGTGGCCACCCTCACGACATCACACTTGATTTAATTCCCACTGGGTTCGTCGAGGTACCCGTACCTAAGCATTTGTTGTCTAGACGAATATCATATTGTTAAATTGTTAAATCTACTCTACTTGACTGGAGTGTAACGGCATGAATTGCGATTGTGCCCCTGCAGACCACAGCGGCCACAACAACTTGGGGCTCTAGGTCGAGTATGGTGCACATCGCATAAACACCACCAAACAGGAACGAAATTTATTGCACCACATCAGAGCCTTCCCACGCCTGATCCTCTGGCCAAAACACTCCGATTAGATAGTAGACTAAACCCTCTAGAGGGATTTCTCGTCCGCTCAAAACTCACAATAAATATATATCTTTCACGGCATGGATTTGAGACATCACTGATACAATCAATCAATCACTAGTACTCACGTGTGCTTACGACACATATCCTTATTGGGTATCCATAAGTCCGGACGCCGAGTTACATGCTCCCAAAGTCGTTGTAAAGCTATTGGCTGCAACTTATGTCCTTCCCCTAGCGTTTTGAAGAAGCCCTCCATGAGATTTCAGTACAGAAAATGCAATATAAAATTTGGTTTTTTGTTCTTGGGCGATTTGAGACATCAAAGATGGCATCAGTGATGGGACCTATTTGGTGGTGTTTATGCGATGCGCACCATAGGAGGAGAGGGTGGCTTGGGAGCCGTTGGTTTGGGACACGTCTTGCGATTATGGCCACGCTGTCTATACAGTTGCTACATCTGTCTATTCACTCAGATAGGTCAGTGACCAAGCGGAAAGAAAGCGCACTGCGTACTAATGACTCCGGCTTTGCTCGGTATCGAGCAGCTTTGCGACTAGTCACAAAATTATATAGTTCATGTATTTGAGGGGTTGAAGGAGAACATACACTGTGATATTTCGGGGCGGAGAAAATTTGTAATCTTTTGTTCGATGAGCCTTCAGACGGTGAGGGCGAGCATAGGAGTTGGCTAATGTGCATACAATGTGCATATTCGTGAGAGGGTAAAGGATGCGTGTCCTGTGCTGCTGTGGCCCTTTTCTCACCAAATGGTGATGGGGCTGTGTTGGAGCGTATGATGGGTGTCGTAAATCAGAGCTTGCCGTGATAAAAGAGGGAGTAGTGTACATGGCAGGTCAGTTCTGCCGGTCTGCCAGGCAAAACGGCAATTGCCGGATTTCGGCAGAATTGGCAGAACCTAATAAGGAAATTATCCCCGGAGCGCAAGTACAGCCAATTTTGGTGCAAAATAACACTAAAGATGCAGTGTGTGGACTCAGTGAAGATATTCCAGACTGTATACAGTTGCGGCGAAATTAAATGCATTACCATATATGGAAATCTCGCTCAGTCTTGGGCGGGTGTCGCCTCCAAGTCGCGAAAGCAAGAGCCCCGAGTATTGTATGACGTTCAGAATATGCCTGAGTGAGTATATGAGCATTTCAAGCAGGACATTCTGGTCAGAAACAGTCCAATGCGTATCATGGAAGTCAGCCAATTGCAAACTGAATTGACCCTTCCCTTGTGATTTCGAGCATCTTCAGCCATGCTGACACCTAGCAGTGGAATATCCGCAGCCAATCTACCCGAAACATCCATGGCTAGCCCTCCCGAGGTCGATTTGTTTGAAATTTCTTTATATGGTAATGCATTTAATTTCGCCGCAACTGTACCTCAGTGGCGGCAAAATCTGATGTCACCCCCAAAAAAGGGAATTTTGATTAATTCAACTCGTTTTCTTTTCTGGTCCCTGTTTTGTGTGGTCGGACCTTTCACAGTAAATTCAAGACACAGAATTGAAACACATGCACCAAACATGCACCCCTTTTCCGACTTAGGATACCTCGAAAATTGACACTTTTTGGGCAAGACTTTCCAGGTTCTGGGCATGTTGTGAGACACACGGGCAGGCGTAACTCCCAAGATTCAACTATGTGACGCCTGTGACATGTGACACCACCAAGAATTTGAGTCCATTTCGGTTGTATTGTGAAGATTTGGAGAAGAATCAACATGCCTATGTAGGATAATTAGATACCAATAGAGATGTGCACGTGTTAGGGCATTCTTGGTAAATTTTCTCAGACACATGGAGTTCGCAAATATGCGGGTCCTAACTTGAACTGTACGCAGAAGCGCATACACCACGGGAAAGCCAGATATTTTTACGGAAACATGTTAGGACAGATCTTCTGAGCAATTTTTACTGGCACAATGATCATTTAATTCGTGTAGAACACAGAAAACGAGGGAACATGAAACCGCAAGACACCAAAGGGAATAAACAAGTGCAAACATGCCGTTTCGGCAAGGGCAATGCCCGTCATCATTGTTCCGCGCCGACTGCTTCATCGTTTGCACAGTGCCGAGTTCTTCACGCAGAAACTAGATATTATATATGTATTAAATACACCTTATGGACATGCTCATGAACCGCAAAGACCTTGTCCAAAGCTCTGCTGTCTCGCGCGAAACGGCCGACTTTCTCACGGATGACGTGATCTCATATTTTTTCCGAGTCAGTGTACACCGCCATTTTATGTACTGGACATCTGGGCCCGGCGCTCGGAATGCTGCGAGCTCGTGCTGAGAGAGGGAGGAAAAAAGATGGTATATTTATGATTGCGGTGAGGGGGTGATGTGACCCTCGCAGCGAGCGCTCTCGGGCCGGAACCCAGGAAGACAAGGCAGCCCGAGGGAGGATGGGTTGCCGGGGCAGCGAGGAGAGTGAGCTGAGGCCAAGAGAGCGAGAAATGGTGCGGCTACAGAGCATCGTCTCCGCGCCAAACCAATTCCGGGTTGACAACCATGGAGGTTGGTTGAGTGAGTGGGGGGTCGGAGAGAAGGCGTTTGCTTAACGCCACGATGACATCGGGTGGGGTGTCAATGTACAGTTTGAAGCAATCGGAAGTCCAACGACCGAGGCGCTGAATGTCGAGGTCAGAGAGACCAATGAGCCGTGCCCAAGTGGCAGCACCACGACGGAAACTATGGCCGGAATAACCCGACGATGAGATCCCGACATGAGTGAGACAGGCCTTCCAGCTATCTACAAAACACTGGAGCGCTCCGAAAAAAAGTTCACACAACGGTTTTGACAGTTCCTGCCTAATTCGGCCAGCCCGCTCCACTTTCTCCAACGACACTCGCCCTTTCGTCACTGCTCCTGGAACGTCTCTCTCGCCTACCATGCCCTACAATACCTTCCGCTACATCCCTCCTGCACACAAGCGGCTCCTGATTACCATGGCCGCCTAGGCTGCAACACGAGGTCGCCCCGCCCTGACGCGCCAGCCGTCGACGCAATGGATCCGGCAGTGCCTACCTCATATGGTAATTGACGTCATTGCATCAATGGGAACTTTTTTTCGGAGCGCTCCAGTGTTTTGTAGATAGCTGTCAAACAGTCGATGAAAAGCTTCCTCGAGAAGGCTCCATAGCCAGTGCTGTCGCGGGTACGCCGACCTACAAACAGCGGGTCGTCGGGCTTGCCTGGCTTATTAAGGTGGGCTCAAAGAAGGGTGTAGGCACAGGTGGACAAGCCAGTTTTTGCGATAGTGATGCGCACTCCAGAGCGGAAAGGGTCGGTTTTAGAGGCGGGGAGGTCGACAGTGAGATACTCATCGTTTGGAACGATGACGTCCCGACGCTTGAGATTGAAAGCACCATCGAAGGAGTCATAGGTGATCCTATCCTATACTTGAAAAGAGGGCCAGGCCATCAGTCGCGTGACTTTTGACAGAAAGTCACGGGGTTTTGTCGACATCCTGCAACCGGCTGTCGAGATGTTGAAATGGAGTTCACACGCGGTCCCCGGCGCCGCGCGCCGGCGAGTGCAGCGAGCGGCAGTGCGGCGCCGCGGGCACGGAATCCAGCAAAAAAAAACCACGCGGGGTTTGGGGCGGAGCCCCGACAAGCTGTGTACCCCCCGTAGGTAGGGACGCGAGCGCAGCGAGCCGGCCCTGCCGAAGGCGGGGTGCTAAAGCTTGTACAGGATCAGCTCACGTGAAAAGTAACGTGACTTTGACACGAAACCACGGGACCATGTCGAGATGTCGCTGCCGGATGTCGAGATGTTGCTCCCGGTTCCCACGAACCTTCCCGACGGCGCCGCGCACCGCGAGTGCACGCCGAGGGCACGCAATCCAGCAAGAAAAAAACCCGCGGGGTTTGGGGCGGAGCCCCGACAAGCTGTGCACCAGCCGTAGGTAGGGACGCGAGCGCAGCGAGCCGGCCCTGCCGAAGGCGGGGTGCTTAAGCTTGTCTCAAATAAAGGATATGTGTCGTAAGCACACGTGAGTGATTGATTGATTGTATCAGTGATGTCTCAAATCCATGCCGTGAAAAATATATTTATTGTGAGTTTTGAGCGGATGAGAAATCCCTCTAGAGGGTTCAGTCTACTGTGTAATCGGAGTGTTTTGGCCAGAGGATCAGGCGTGGGAAGGCTCTGATGTGGTGCAGTAAATTTCGTTCCTGTTTGGTGGTGTTTATGCGATGTGCACCATACCATACTTGGTAATGTACTGTTGGTCTTCGTGTTGTACTTTCTTTCTTTCCAGATTACGGGTAGTCTCGGATACCCAGACGTTCCTCCGCAATCCGAGAGGGCGAGATTAGATATATCGGAGCTACTTCCTAATCTGTAATTTCAATGACAGGTTTTGGCGTTTGATTGATTTTGAGGGTGATCGGAACAAGGGCGTAGGGTTACAGTTGCGGCAAAATCAATTTACTTACCATATATATCTCAGCCAGCAACGGTACCCCCGCGCGTCTCAAGTTCACAGGCTTCTTCGGCGACCAGGCGTCCAATGCTGCCTCTTATTTCACGGTGGAAAAGAGATTAGATGTTCAATGTTCACACAGAAAGATAAGAAAGAACGTTCATCGGAGACGACGCTACGGGTACAGCTACATACATCATTGGGTGTGGAGCGGTGTCCGAAGTTGTCGTAAGTTGTTTGGCTGCGGCCTGATGACGTGATTGGGGCCTTCGGGTGTTCCCGGAACCACTTGATTGACGTTTGCCCAGAGTCAACCCTCGATTTAATTGTAATCTAGATAATAAAGTTCCATTTTTATGGCGTATGATGCTACTCTAAACATGAGATTTCTACTATTGATTGTATATAGGTGGGAGTAGGGGTGCTCAATTCTCAGCTCGTCAGCTCGTCTCGTCCACAAAATAATTAATTCGGTGATGGATTGATCAAGATATGACGCGAAGTGGAGCGACAGGCGGAGTGAGACCAGCGTCTCATCAGCTCATCAGGGAAGTAATTAATTTCTGGACGAGACGAGCTGACGAGCTAAGAATTGAGCACCCCTAGTGGTTTTCGTGGGTTTAGTGAGAGTAATCCCGGGGGTGAGGGCGAGCAGGAAAATTGAATATAGATGAGGGTGGGAAGGCAAGAGGAGGGAGCAGGGATTGGCATTGGGAGAGTTATTCCGCACGGAAGAACGGCCCCGATGCATGATGCTCGGCTGCGATGCGACGAAGAATCGACTGACGGACGGGACATGCAGGATCAGTGGATCGGTGCTGCCCGCCGCATCCCGGAGGGCGCATTTGAGCACGATATGGGAGCATCCCACTTTTGTGGGCGCAGTGGAGTTGGTACGGCAGGGAGTCTTACGGGGGCAGTGGCAGTTGGAAGTGGGGTGGTCGGAGGCGCAGGTGCCGCAAACAGCAGAGCGTTTACACTGCGCAGCAATGTGTCCGAACCGGTAGCAGTTGAAGCATTGGAGGGACTGCGGGCAGTATTTCTCGGTGCGATGAAGGTGACCATGGAGGGCGAGCTTATTCACTGAGGAAGTAGAACCCCCTGACTTTCCCATAGCTGGACCATGAAATCCACGATTCACTGAATTTTGCAGTGAAATTATGTTCATGGGGTTCCAGATTCACATGGCCCAGCCACAGAGTTGGTAGAGGGTCCCTTGAACTACATGAATTTCATATTGGGATGCAATGAATCAAAGTTGGGGGTTTTATGCCATTGAACCCGTGTATGAACTCCATGAAATTCACTTGAAGAGTACGTGAGGTAATTTGTGTCAAAATTGTAGAAATAGTTGATTTCCAGCCGGGGATGCACATCTTGAGATTCACTGTCGAATTCCACGATCTTCATGGGGCTCGCATGGCACGGACACCACATGCACGGTGTCAGAACAAGCAGCGTGCCAGGCTCGACCGGCGCCGGAAAGTAATGCCTGAGTGCCTTCGCGTGCATCCCTTCCAGGAGCCAGCCGGTTACTATATACCCCGGCTGCTTTCTCCTCACCCGCACAGAACTATGTCCGCCTCTCATAGATCTAAATGAACATGAATGAAGCACAGTCACAAAGCATAAGTGAGCACAGCATTTCGACGCGATATAGAAAGGTGCAAAGAATTCACGGACACCAAACCTCACACATAGGGCCTATGGTCAGTCCCAGCGATATGGTGAGCACAGCATTTCGACGCGATATCATCCTACAGCGTTTCTAGGTCCCACTTTTTACCCTAATGTTTTGTGGCCTGAGCTTAATGACGCCTACCTTAGGAAAGTTGGGTGCCTTCCAAAGATACCCTCGGACACTGGGGGGGGGAGGGTCTCTTACATATGTTGATCAGTGTGCGCGATCCCACGATCTTCCACCTCTTGCAGCTTCCGCTTTTGGACGCGCTTAGGCTGACCCTCGCCGTCAAGCTCATCGTTATCGGGTTCGTCTTCCTCACCAACTCCCTCGCCATGAAATGCTCGATGACTCCCTAGCCGAGTCGTCGATGTCGGTGATAAAATCGACGGAACTGGGAGACGAAGAGCTGGGAAGCGAAGCTGAAAATGAAGTATCGCGCGAGCAATGACTCCGCGAGGATTACTGGGAGTGGGAGCAGGGATTGCATTGGATGCAGGAAGTATGTACATCGGCAACGTAGAGAACATCCTAGAGGTAGCCCCAGTAATTTATGAACCTGTATAAACCTGGCGGGATTTCGCACACCTCTTGGAGCATGGCGTAAATTATTGCTGTTTGCAGAAATGTTGAGACTACGTAATAAATCACCCTTTTTTGGTATGCGGCACCATATCCTTTTGTCTGAGCTCATTTCTGGACGGACCGCCATAAAAACATATTGAGAATGCGTCTTTTTGAAAGGCGAATCGAATGGTATAGATTTTGTAGTATAATACACGAATTTAGCGAACCCAATTTCCGCCAGCTTCCCCGAAGCATGAGAATTTTCTTGCCAACCAAGCGGCCGTTTTGGACGAAGTAAAAACACAAATCTACGCGTCTACCTCCTTCCTACAAACCCCGCAAGTTGTAGGGAGAACGGGACAGAAATGACGCGTGACGCGTCCAAGAATCCCCATCAACTCAGTAACTCAGTGACGCGTCACAGTCGCGTAAGTATCTCTCTCTCTTTCTCCCTGGTGCTCACGATGGCAACAAAGCGCAGGCCAAAGCACGATGGCCCTGGGCGTCCTCCGAAAAAGCCTAAATCTTCCAAGTCTGCACCATCTTCAGAGCCTGCACCAGCTCCTAGTACTAAACTCACACTAAAACTGCGTTCCCGAAAAGCTTCCTCTACCCCCAGCAGCGGCGACATCACCATATCTGATGAAAGCTCTGGTACCAACGACGATGATCTTTCTCTTGTTCAAGCTGCTACTCAAGGACTTCTGGGTCTTGCTGCCGGAAATAGTAGGAAAGGTCGAGAACAGGAGGATGAAGATAGCGAAGCGAACGATGATGACTCCAGTGATGATGAGGAGGAGGAGTATGGCGGTCCAAATGCACTTTTAATCCCGCGCTGGTTTTTTCGCCAAAAATACGATTTCGCGCACCTTTTTTGCTCGAAAGTCAAATTTGCGCACCTTTTGCAGCCGAAAGTCCGAGGAGAAAAACCGGCGCAGATTCGCGTGTTTTTGCGCTGGTTTTCTTTGCAAGATCGCGCACCTTTTTTGCAGCGCACATCGTTGCGCACCTTTTTTTCACTTATATTTTTTTCTTGTCAAAAGAGGCCCAGGTTTTCCTCAGATATGCCCCGGGTAGTCTTCTGTCGTTACAAGCAGGGAATTGTTCGGAAATAGCCAGCCGAGTGCCGCCATCAAAGGCAGACTTGATGGCACATTTCAACTTCCCAAAATCCACCGTAACTGGGTACAAGATTCTATTGAAGCTTTTGAAAGATGTGATACTGGGTCAATCGGAATTCTGAAGCTTTAAATCGACGGTGAGTCCTGTGTCCCCTTCAACATTCTTTCTGAGAGTGACTGGATCTACCGACTGGCTCTGGTTCATGAATCATTTCAAAACTGCCTGAGAGTCAGTTTATGATGTAGAAGCAGATTTTAGCTGCGCCAATTCACGGCCTTCCACAGAATCTGTTTACCCTTGCATTTTGGTAAGTTGAAATGTGACATCAAGTCTGCCTTCCAAAGCCGGAGCTTCGCCGGCTCGGCACAGGAAGCCGTCACTCGGCCGTCCATTTTTGGACGTTTGCTGTACTTGTCCTGCTCTTCTAAGGTGATCGAGTACCCGGGCCATGTCTCACAAATAGAAAGGTGTGTTTGGAGAAGAAAAAAAAATAAGTGAAAAAAAGGTGCGCAGACAATATTAATGTGCGCTGAAAAAAAGGTGCGCGATCTTGCAAAGAAAACCAGCGCAAAACACACAATTCCGCGCAGGTCGTTCTCCTCGGACTTTCGGCTGCAAAAGGTGCGCAAATCTGACTTTCGGGCAAAAAAGGTGCGCAAAACTCGAAAATACCAGCGGAATATTAAATGTGCATTTGGACCGCCATAGAGGAGGATGATTTCCGTATGTCTCTTCTCCCTCCTTCCCAGTCATACTGTCTTATCTCAAGGAATTCCAGCTATTACCTTGAAATTCATTGTTCCCGTTGGCGCTGCTTCCGACACGACCACGCATGGTGCACGAGGAGGTACCGGATTGGCAGCTGGAGGCGTAGAAGTGGAGGAAGGAGGGCTGTAATCATCATCATCAGCTTCGGTGGAAGACGATTTGAGAGAAGAATATTTGTATGAGTGTATCTCCCCCTCAGCCCGAAATTCCCCACAGTTCGAGTTGTCGTCAAATTTGATATGAGGCGACGACCCGAAGGTACGCTTTGAGGGGCGATAAACCTTCCAAGCCTTGCGATCATCCGGGTACCCAACAATACGAAGGTCGAGAGCACTGTGTGGGTTACGGTTTTTGACATAGACCATGCAATTGCTGGCCTCAGCCCACATGCTAAGCGGCAGGTCGGAGTCGATGAGGACGGTGCGAACACGGTCAAAAATAGACCTAAACTGGCGTTCGGCAACACCGTTCTGTTCAGGAGTACGCGGAGCGCTGATTTTTAGCTGAATACCGCGTGCCTTCAAGAACCGCCTGAGGTCTTCGTTGATAAATTCACCCCCATTATCGACGTGCCAGACCTTAAGCTTGCGACCTGTCTCGCGCTCGGCCATCTCCAACCACTCCTTGAATGCGGCTACTGCATCACTCTTGTGACGCAGGTAAAACATCCAAATCCAGCGAGAGCAGTCATCGGTGAAAGCGAGGGCATATTTCGATCCGTTCAGAGTACGGACTGAAGCAGTCCAAAGATCCGAATGAACGTGATCGAGAATTTGTTCGGCGTTTTCCTCTTCCGAAGGAGGAAAAGAGGCACGAGTCATCTTGCCCTCCATGCAAGATTGACATACCGGCGGCTCAGCATTGAGTCCCGCCGTAGATAGTTTCACACCTGCAATGTGACCCTTCCAAACGAGAGCGCGCAGCGCAGGATAGCCTAGATGCCCTAGACGCTGATGCAGCTCCTCAAGCTTAGAGATCGGAGGTCGAGACGAGGTGGAAAAAGAATTCTCCGTTGACGAGGAGGAATCGAGGTGATAGAGTCGATCGCCACCGAGAGAGGCGGTCAGAATAACCTTCTCGGACGAAATAAGGTTGCGGATGAGCTTGCCACTGTCACCCTTCTCAAAAGTAACACAGTGTCCACCAAGACGGTGTAACAGTCCGCCTGATCAAGCCGCGATACTGATATAAGCGTCGGCTGAGAGTCAGGGTGCTTCACCGCGACCCTCGATTTTCCTCGAACCGTTGCCGAACCCGCTGATATTTCCGGATACGGCTTGGGCGTAAGAAACGAAGTCGCGTCGAACGGAGTGAATGTGTGTCGATGTACCGGAATCGATGATGGTAGACGCACCTGCTGTACGTGCACTGTACGCGGAGTTGTTGGTCTGGGAGGATGACGTCGGAGGTGTAGCCGGAATGCTCTCATCACGCAGGGAGTAAGAGGAGAAGTCGGCCACGGAGGCCATTAAGCATTTCTCGAAGCGTACATTGTTGGATTTTTCGTCTCCCCCTCCATCCGTATTGTGGGCCTTCTCCTTGCCCTTACCCCTCTTCCCCTTCTTTTTATGCTGCTGCTGCTTCGGGCCCTGACCGGCCTTACCGCCACCCGGTTGCCAGCAGTCGTCCGTGATATGACCTTCATGCTTGCAGTTACGACAGAATTTCGTACCGCGAGCGATGGCAGCGTGCTCCAACGCTGCGAGGGCAGACTCCTGCGACTGACCCTCGGTCTTCGGGGACTTTCTGCGGCGACGGGAATCGAGGACACCCTGGATCGTAGAGACCAGAGTAGTCGTGTCGTCAATCTTGGCGCTCTGGACAAGGGAATAGTAGGATTTGGGGTCGTCTTGATCGGAGGGAAGAGTGGAGAGGAAGATGGCGCTAACGATAGGACCGGGGATACTGAATCCGGCCTTCGTAAGATGAGTCTGCGCTTTCTGGAAGTCCTTCACATGCTGATCGAGTGCGAGCGTGTCATCGTCAAGGAGGGGACGAGTGAGCTGACGGAACCAGAGCATAATACCCCAGTCCCAGTCTGCTCAAACTCGGTCTCGAGAGCGGTCCAAGCTTGGTGGACAGTGTCCTAGTCTGAGACTTTGACGACGAGCTCGCTGTCGACAGAAGACAGCAAATATGAGAGTGCGGACCTGTCCTTCTTCTTCCAAATCCTGTGCTCCTCCGCAGACGCCTTGTCCCCCGGCTTAGATACCGTGGAAACAATATCCCAGATTTCGATTGTCTGGTACGCTGACTTCATCCGTTTGGACCACGGGAAGTACCCGGTTTCGTCCTTGAGGCGGTCCTCCCCGCGCGGAAAGAAAGTCCCAGCGCCGTGGGGTAAATCCCAGGAAGAAGCCGTCGAAGTTTTGGTGTCCGGATCGGGCCCTATTCTATGTTTGTCCGTTTACTTACATTCATATTTCGATGTGATTTAGATATCCGAGATTGCAAAGCCCCTTGCTTTGACCATAAAACCCACACTACATGTTATTTGTTATTTGAGGTCAAAAGGTGCTATCATTGTCGAGAACGGCACCGAATATCGATCGGACAGTTTTTTTGTTACCTGTTAAAGATACGGTCGATCCTCGAGTTCGTCGTGGAAATCCGCAAGCGAAGGGTGATGCCAAAATACAGTAGCGTTCCGCTTTACTGTATTTCTCCAGCAGAGAAGTACACTAGTAGCATCAAGCTTTACTAGTTACTTGAGAGTAGATTGTTGAATAAAAAGTGTTTGCACACAGAAGTGGGTTGAATGTAAGATGATATTCAACGGAAGTATCTACGACTTCTTATACATGGTAGGGAGTCTCTGAGACAGGGATAAATGACATAGGAAACTAGGTAGGGTCTCAGGATAGGAATGATGAGGAGAGAATGGAATGTAGAGTCAAGGGATAAATGATAGACATAGGAACAATGTTCAAGACTCACGATCGTAGACTTGGAGCCGAGACGTCCGTGCACCAAGACGTCTGTGATCCATGACATTACCTTGCTTGACAAGGTCTCTCCAACCTCATAATTAGCTAAGCAACACATCGGATGCAACCCATTGATGCACGCTTCTCCGCGCTGCACAGCTTTCCAAATCCGAAATCACAATTCCATCTTGATTCCATCGGGGCACTAGATCCGAAAACAATTTCTTTGCCAGAAAGCCAAGCGCGCCCAAAGCGCCTCCTCTCAAAGTCCTAGAAAGCCTGTTGCAAACGTCCGCATAAAAGCACTGGAAGCCCGCAGCAAGCGTCCGAGTCCTACTCGAAGCAAGAGAAAATCCGGGCAACGTGACGACTAAGGCTCCAACCATTTCCATCTGAAAACGTTTATAAACGGTAAACTATGTATTGTAATGCCGGTGCCCGGCTTACAGAAAAGGGGGAGCTTGCGCTAATTCCGTCCAGCCTGAACAGAAAGGATCTTGTGAGAGGCAAAGCAAAGGCAAAGTTTCGTTAAATCAGCCTTACATACACAACTCAAGCCATAGTGACTATCAGGAAAAACTGAAACTGCGTCAAAGACCGCCAGAGACCACCATAGCACCCCATAGACGTCAAAGACATCATAGCAGAGGACCGAGCTACATAGAAACCTGGGTGCACCGTGATCAGATTCATAGACACCCAGAGTTGGTCAAAGTAGCCATAGTCATAGTGCTTATATTAGTGCTCAAAGTCGTCAAAGTGGCTCAAAGCACACACGATGAAAATGCGAAACAAATCATATATTGCAACAAGAATAACCACTACATGTATATAACCGGCAGTTCAACATCAGCTACGGGAGAGTCGATGTTGCGGCAGATAGGAAGAGCGGGGGAAGGAGGCAAAGGGGCCGGTAACGGACTGGGAATAAGGCAAGGCGAACCACGGAGCTTGATTCGAAGATTTACATTGCAGAGGTCGAAGAAGCGTGGCTTGTTACAGGCAAAATGGAGAGGTTTCGAGGGGAGTGTACTGAGCGTCGTGTTGCCTCTTGCCTGAGAGATAGTGTAAGGAAAGAAGAGGCGACGGAGAATTTGAGCGGTCGAATGAAAACAAAGGGTGGATGACGAGATGAACCTGATATGCCTGGATTCCGAGCCGCAAGGAGAGAATGACGGAGAGGGGATACAGCGGCACCGAAGCAGTTGGCTCAGGTCGATAAAATGTTGATTTTAGGAGAAAAGCTTGGTAGTGATTCGCGAGGCGCGCCGATGCGACGAAAGCATGACACCCGTGAGACCAGGTTGAATGCATACTAGGAAGTGACGAGCGAGGACGAGTGCTGGGCTTGGTTACGGCAGCCGTAAAGCGTGTTTTGGGATGTGCTACACCACACCTGTCGCCGGAGTGATGAGAAGGCGGCGGCGGCACAGTGAAGCCGCCCGTATGGCGTCCGTTGTACGACGGTGCGAGCAGTACCGGGTGGTTGAGTGCAGGACTGGAGATGTGTAAAAGTGTTGCTGCGGGCGACGGAAGAGAGCTGTCCCATCAGTGCGAGATACGGGGGCGCCGTAAAGCGAGCAGTGGATCTTGACACTTGAAGACGGAATGTGTTCGGGCACTTGAGGCGCAACAGAGCGCGCGTCAAATGTGGCACGAGGAAACGGTCTAGGGTCGTGGAAGAGAAGTGCGGACAAAGGCGGAGAAGACAGGAGCATAACGGAACACTAAGCGCTCGTCAGATTAGCCAGTATAGCCTTGACTAGAGGATAAGCACACACCGGGGTGTATGGAACCCGAAATAATGCGTCGCGGCGGCACTGTTGACTGCTTGAGGCTGGTTGAGGACGAGGTTGAGGACGACTTGAACAGCCTTGAAGCTTTGAAGAGCTTATACAATCGTAATAAGTAGCAGGCGAGCAGGCTGCGATGTGCGACATATGGCGGCGGAAGAGGGAATGAGATGGTCATGACAGATTCCGGCGAGTGCGTAATCACACGCGTCAGTGTAGACACGGTATGGTTTCCCTGCAATGGCGTATCCGCGAACCGGTGCATTAGTTAGAACTTGTTTACTTAGCTCGAAGTTCGTTTGTCGGAAAAATCAAAAAAGGGTTGTTGGGCCTGGGCAGGCCTTGTAAGGTCTAATAAGGCCGTTGGGGAAAAGGAGGGTTACAAGGTTTAAATACGTACCAAATACTACATATAGGGCCTTATAACACATAATGGACCTTATAGGACCTAATGAGGCTTGTAAGGCCTTACAAGGCATGTTCGGCGGCGTTAAGCAAAAGTATTACCACTTTACCTTCTTTGTAATGTAAGGTGTCTGCTTGCACCTTGTCTTGACTTTCTAATGGTAGACTATGTATTTCTATTGTACTACAATACTGACTCTAACAATTAATTACTGGTGCTTGCGAGAATCGAACGCTCGACCTCTGCAGTGCGAATAAAACAGTGACAATGTACAATACTGCTATGCTAAGAAAGCTTCACAGGTAGAGAAATTTTGTTCCATATATGGCGTAGCTCTCGGATACCTGTACAATTTCCCCATAACACAACAACTCAAGATATTGCTCGTACATTGACTGGTGATTTACTACACATGAGTATATGCTCCCCTACATACTTTTTGAAAATTCAAATCAGCCATCTTGGCATACAATCACAGCACAAATTATCAAAAACAATACAACTCTGAATTTTCCGCCGAAAACGATGCAATAAAACCACGCCTACCATGTCTCTAACAACCCCAACTCAGTTTTGTAACCCCCGGGAAGTTATCCGGGGAAGACCTAACCAGACCTTATCACGCCTTATATATATCACTGTGGTTGTAAAACCCCGTGAATTTCACTTAGCCGTTGCATGAAATTCGCGATTCAACCAATTTTCAAGTGAATTTAGATTCACGTAGTTGGAAATTCAGGTACCTGATTCACGTACTTCCTGTATGCCATGCTGAGCTACGTGAATATCACCTTGTTATTGGGTGAATGAAAGTGCATGAATTTGGCTTGGGATACCTGTATTCCAACTACGTGAAATTCATGTAAGTGACGCTAAGACACGACAGCCGAATGGAGCCTCATCGATCATCTGATGTCACCATCAGACTTCGGCGATTCTTGCCGCTGATGGCGATCTGAACCCTACTGTATGTCTCGCGGACTGGTTAACCATTTTCCAGGGCACAAAGTAGCTCTGACTGAATACCTACAATGGGCAGCTCCAACAAAACTCCCAGGAGCTGCCTTGGACTCGACGATTTTCTTTTTTCTTTTTCTGTTTGCTTTGTTGTGTTGTGATGATACTTATTTGCGGTTTCGCGAACGCGGCATGTCTAGCTTAGTAGCTAAGCATAGCGGAGCATACAAAACAGTGATACATATGGGTATCTAGCGTAAAAGCTCCCCAGAGGTTGACTCGGAACCTTCGACCAAAAAATGCTGTGGTTTGGTCGTGTTATGTCACACCTTTGTCCTAGAGTAGCTGGCCGGGAGCCCGCGCAATACCGCATATTTTAGCCATTACACTTGTAGAGACCTAAATGCGGGCAGATCTCTTTTGGCAACCAGTTTTCTGGAGTCCTAACTTTGATCGACTGGGAATTGGCTTCAAAGAGTGTCTTGGTGTGTTCGAGTCTTTCTGGATGTGCACTTGATCTTGATTTACGTTCAATTTCCGAATGTGATTTTAGCCGGACAAGACCAGGTGTCATTCGGGGCAATCTGCTAAGCACTGGCAGTCCCAAATTTTGTTGGCTCCTGATCCAATGCGTCTTTCTATATCCTTTGACTTGCTAGCATTCTCAAAAAAAAAAACAAAAAAGAACTAAAAAGCTTCCGGTACCGTACTGATTTGAAAAATAGGCCTGAAAAGCATACTCGGTGTTCATGAGATGTGTTATCTAGGAAAAGGCAAGAGCGTAGGTAAGTAGTAAAGGAGAAGGGAAGCACGAAAAGGAAGTAAAGCTGTGCAGGTGTCAGTTGTTGTAATAGAACGGGGTGAAATATCAGCTACGCGCTTCCAATGTAATCGTTCAGCAACTGGAGATGGCTGATCAGGCCTTGCGCACCCTAGAAACTGATATTCTGAGCATGGAGATAATTTTGCGAGTAGTTTGGTCACTTCGATACTTACATCGAAACAACTGCCCTGGATATCGATTCAGTTCATAGGCAATCGACGCGTACACACCTCTCATTTTTGTCATCTGCCCTTGAGTCATGGAATCATGAAAACTCTGTAGAAGAATCCAAGGTTCGGAAACGACGGAATTCGTTCTGGATCAAGGGGGCACCGGCATTCTAAAAAAATATATAGGGCCGTTTTTCTCTTTTCCGACCTCTAGGCTGGACTAACTAACTAACGTAAGCACTATATACGGCAATATGTTCTCACGGTTAAGTCGCCGGACTGCGTTGACCTGAAGTTCATCCCACAAATAAATTTATTGAAGGGCCAGTTACTGTTCTACTGTCTTGAGAAGAGTATCCAGACCAGACTGGATGCTTACATCCTTCTTTAGAAGGCAAAACATGGCAACATCAGGTTGACAGCTCCACCAAACAAAGCCACATTGAGACCAAATTGAGACTGATTGCAGAGGAGTAGCACTATATCCTCTGAAAAGCTACATGTAGAGCTCAAGCGCAGTGCTTCTCACTCAAACAGACTACCAGAAGCTCATTCCCGCCCACAAACTGGGGGGTCAAAATTTTTTTTTCGGCCTGACGGCCGGACTAACTAACTAGCCCTTAGTCGCCGGTTAGATTGCCGGTGCCCCCTTGTTCTGGATAACGAAATAGAATCACCGCCAAACGAAGCCATTGTGTGGTGACTGAAGTCAGCTCTCTTATTTTCTTCATTGAGCGTCGGTTGGGAAGCCGAAAGTGGAAGAATTTGAAAGACGGCACTGTGCAGAGGGAAGGTTTTGAAATTCATGGTGTTGAATCCTGTCAGGGCCCATTTCATAAATAGAATTCTGCAATTTAACACTATGGGAATCACCACTGATTCACCAGATTCGTTCAACAACGGCCCCCGCTCTGCGATCAACGTTGGTGCCTTCATTGGTATGTGCCCCAACGAACTTCTCAACCTCGTCCTCGCTGGCTTTCCCTTTGGAAGCTTCACGCAGCTTTGGGGATACATGGCGAATACCGAACGTCTTAGTAAGATGGATTTTGCTCTTATTCGGCTGCTCAATCTCGAATGCGAGCATGTTCTCATCGGCAATCACGATGGTGGCTCGTACATCACCACCTGGCCTGTCGCAGGACCTCTGACAATCACCTATGATGCCTGCCCCAAAAAATCCGGAATTTAGGACATCTTATCCGGACCCCAAATGGGGAAGATCTTATCCGAATCCGAACCAGGCCTCAAGAGGTCGATGTTTTGTCCGGACGGTGAACCAGGCCTTAAAAAATCGGCTAAAATCGCAAAAAATTCGCAATTTATCTCTTGACGCGTCTAGGTGGCTCCTCTAGCTCTTTTGAGTAATGCGAAAGCTTGTCATGTAGTTTGAATGCTGTTCTAGGCTGTCACTGTGCCAACCAAGGGTCATGAAATTCATGATGTTTCTCGTCATGACTTTCCTGACGATTTGTCCGGAAATTCATGATGATTTACCGGAAATTCATAATAAAACATCATGACTCGGAGTCGTGATTTTCATGACGATTATGGGGCTGTTCATGATGGTTTTTCATGATGTTTCATTAACAAATTCAGGGGAGTCGTGATTTTCATGACGATTATGGGGCTGTTCATGATGGTTTTTCAAGATGTTTCATTAACAAATTCAGGGCAAAACATCATGAAAAGGAGGCCAGCGCGGGGCAAATAAATTGGGCTACCACCAGCCGGAGTCGAACTCCGGACCGCCGTACTGCAGTGGCACAGCCCAACACATATTATTACTATTAGACTAATGAAGATTTTGAGGGACATGGCATTTCAGTCCATACACGCGTCGCTAGCGTATCTGTTCTCAAGGAGCTGTTGACTTGTTAACCAACCGATTTTCAGTAGGCTGTAGTTGACAGACCATGTATTGGTGTAACACTGGGATGAGCACACTACTCGGTATTGACAAAAGTAACCGTTAATCCGACGATTGCTTCGCGACCACGTGATATTTCTCCAAGACTTCGAGTTTGAAAAATACGTCGGGATATTCCTTAAACCTACACAAGTTGTTGTGGGCAACCTCTGTTCCTGACGCTCTTCAGAGCCAGCGCAATTTTGGCAATAGCTTGAAATTCACCTGTGTCTTTCAACTTCTGCTCATTGTTCAACGGAAATCTCAGCAACTGCACTTCCAGACCACTTTCGACCAACTTTCGACTACCTCTAGCTTGCACATGTGATCTATTCAAATGTTTTTGCACACTTGCTTTGGCCAGTAAGGGTGGTAAACAAGTCTACAATCTGGAAAACTCTTCGGCCCCTTACTTGACCAAACATGGGGAATTACGGAAGCCATGGAGGCCTACTCTGGGATAAAAGTATATTGAATGTGTAGATAATAGGGCTCAGCACTGTGATGGATTAGAAATTAACCAAGACTGTAGCTAAATTCTTTGCTCTTAGCATCTTTGAACGGCCACGCAATATTTGGGTCCGTGCAGGAGGGACGGTTGAAATTGAACCAGTCCAATGTTGACAAGAAATTGATGCAATCAGAGATTTCGAGCAGTGAGGGGCTGAAATGGATCCTCAAGTATGGCCTACCGTCCGAGGGCATGTTCTTGAACTTCAAGAAAATTGGAAATGCAGTCATTTATTGCAACAAACAGTGCAAAACAGCTGCAAATTAGAATCCGCCGAGAAATCAGTTGTGCTTGATGGATTGGTTCAGGCCTTTGTCCGATGCCGTTCAAAACATGCAGGAGAACATTCCGATGCATTTAACCTATTACATACTGCAATATTCGGACCATACGAGTCGATTCACGGTTACTTTTGTCAATACCGAGTATATCATGTTTGCTACGAATCTCATACTTGGGTATCGTAAAAATTTCTGTTTTATGATTTTGAAGTGCAGAGCTCACTGAGTGATCTTCACTCTTCAATTAATTAATTCGGCAAGCGGCCGATGACACTATAGACCACGTACATTGATATACTGTGACTGTGACATCAATCCAGCTGCAGTCCTTTCGGCTTCTTTGCCGTGTTGACAGAAACCGGTCATTTTCGTTTCTGATAGCTGGCAATTGGAGGACTTGATGGCCTGGAAGGCCGCCTGATGAATAACAGCTAGCCGCGTTTTCGTTTTCGATTTTCGTTCATACCGGTTCCCGAGTACGAGAATATATCGTTACGTGCCGGCAATCAGCCCGTGGGCTGTCGTACGTCAACCTCTCTTCCTCGCTTCCTCTCTTCCTCTCTCTCCTGCCCCCCATCCCCTCACCCATGGACCCCACGACGACGCCACTCTCCAACGCTGTGGAGGACGACGCCGAAACTTAAACAACAGATCTCGTCCCCACCACCGTGACGGTGAGCTCGCGGCTGACAGCTTGATTTTTGCTGAAGTATTCTTTCCCTCTCGCCCCATTGCAGCACAAGATTTGCTCGTTACACCTCCTTGCAGAATTCGGTGAACGACTCTCCAAGATCCCGCGGCCGATGCGCACCCCAAAAGCACGTCAGGATGGTTCCGAGCTCTCAGCTGTCGGTAGGAGTGCCCGTGGGCAGGGAAGGGGTCAACTCCCAAGGTGCGTCCTCAAGGTCTCCATCTTTTATCTTTTATCAGGCACAAACACATGCGCAACTCAGTCGTGCCACGCCCCGCTCCCCCACCCCCTATATTCGGTTCTTCGAGGATTTGAGCTTCAAAAATGCGGACGCCTGGATTCGGGAATGGGTTGTGGCCGCGTGGAGTCCGAATGTGTCCCAATGTGTGTACTTGTTTCTCGTTCCATATTTTCTGACTTTGTTTCGAAATCGCAAATCGCACAGGGGTAGCCATGGGTAGAATCAAGTGGTTGAACTACTTAGTTACCTGGTAGTTCCGACTTTGTAGTGTTTTATTTTGAAATTGAAATCATCCAAATTTTGGTCGGAAAAACGCGAAAAACATGCAGGAGAACATTCCGATGCATTTTAACCTATTACATACTGCAATATTCGGACCATACGAGTCGATTCACGGTTACTTTTGTCAATACCAAGTATGCACTCAACATCTGGTGGACTTAGCAAAAAAAATAAAAAATAAAAAATAAATGAATGAGTAGTTGTTTCATGACGAAAATTCATGATGTTTTGTCATGAATCCATATTGTCACAAAAGCAATTTTCTGAACATCATGAAAGCCGTCTTGAAATTCATCATGACAAACATCATGAAACCTGAATTTCATAACAATCTGCATGAATTTCATGATGAATACTTTGCACAGTGGGGAACTTCCGTAGACTGCTCAAAACGTCTAAGTCCACCACCTTTCACAATTCAACTGCATAGGATAACAAATGAAACTTGAGGAGGGGGCTCGAATCCTCCGAGAACAGTTAAAAACTCCGGCACAATCTCGGTTATGGCTCAGATCAATAAAAAACAACAATATTGGAGGAGATGTGTCTCATATGGTCGGTGATGTTCATCATTTTGCTGGCCCGACAACTGGTACAAGCCGGACAACTTGGGCTAAACCAGGAAATAAGGGCTCTGCAAGGTATACTAAAAACACTATGGGCTACCAGACGTAGATTTGATATATACTTAGCTCTGTTCAATCTTTGACGCCGCTACATTTACTGTATATTGCATGTCGGACCTTACTACTACTAGTATATTACCTCGGGGTATTCATACCATTGTAGTCTCGGGGGGCTGTTAAATGAATGAATTCAGAGTATGTAGACTCACTCTATAGATGCATAAGAAGCAATTGGCTTCCTAGGATTGTGTGGCATTGGCCCCAGCTACAGTAAAATCGAGACATACGTCGCTTTGGCCGCTTCGGCGTTCCCCGGAACTGCCCTGACAGCGGAGATCACGGGCTGATGGCGTTACGGCATGCGCTCCAGTGTTGGGAGAATAGCGTTTAGTTGTGCCCATCCCTCCAGAAGACGTCAACATCGTCGACCCACATGTGATTTGTGCGGGGTCTTTGGCCACAGAGAGGACTATTGCCGTAAAATGGAGTACGTCTTATATTTCGTTGCGGTTTTTACAAGAAACAATATTGAATGACTGTTGGGCTTTTCCAGTAACGATGACTATCTGGTGATCAAGCATGATGGCAAGGTGTCAATGGCACGGCGCAGTCTGCCGCCGTGATAAGAAGATCTTCCGAATAATATTATGTATTAATAATAATTGGGGGGTTAGGGAGCATCTGCATTTCATGCTCAGCTGCCAACAGCGCACATTTTGTCAAGTCAGCACAATCCTGGGAAGGCGGGGGCACGGTCGATCTGTTGTCACACTGGAAAGAATACGACCAAGGTCGGGGTGTGCATGGAGGGAAAGGCACTCGAGTTTTGACCCGGAGTAAGGATATTCATTATTATTACAAGGAGTTACCTACTGGAAACAGCATCATCGCCGACCCACCGGCCAGCGGTTTGATATTGGCGGTCCCAGCAAACTTTGCAAATGTCTGTAATACTCTGGTCGAAGTATTAGCGTCTGGCTCAACTCGAGCTCGCCACAATGGGTGTTGCTCGTAAGCATTACTTTCAGAAAGTAGCAATGCTCCAGTGTTTGCGACTGCATACCCATCTGCCCATCTCTGTTTACACTCACAGAGAACCCAGAAACCAAAGTTTCCGGGGCTCCTCTTCCCAAAGATTTATTCGATTCATTTCCTAGCGACTTAGCTAGCTGACAGCGTGTGCTCAAAGCGAGCACCGCGAGCTAGAGCACTTAGCCGGCTAGCTAAGAGAGCGAGAAGGAAAGATGCCGATCATTGATCGATGATCGTCTCTCTTCTTTCCTTTCGCTCTCCTCAAGACTTTCTCGGCCCGCCCACCACACCCCCGAGTCTTGGCTTTTGGTTGACACTGGTTAGTGCTCATCCGGAAGCCTCACTCACAGAGAACCCAGAAACCAAAGTTTCCGGGGCTCCTCTTCCCAAAGATTTATTCGATTCATTTCCTAGCGACTTAGCTAGCCCGGCAACCCGCCAGCACAACAGCATACACACTATACCGTGGACATTGGCTGCAGTGTGCAACATCTTGGGGCATCATACAACGGTGACTAGAGAAATCTCATCCTATCTCCAGTTATGATTACATAATGACCAAATTTTTTTCGACCTCAAAATCGTTGAAATTGAGCAAAATCCAGCAGGTTTTGTTTTCGTGTCGAAATTTTTGCCGCGTTACGCGTGACGTGACACGTCATGTGACCGCTCGTTGTGAGTGACTGACACCTAAGGATCCACCTTCGACGAACATCACATGACGTGACGGTCACACTTCCACTTAGGGACACGTTGAGAGAGAAAGATAATATTGGGACAACTAGGTACTGCGAGGCGATTTCCCTCGACCAAATCCAAGATAAGTAACTATACAAGCTGTAGCGAAAAAAACTAGAGCCCTAAGGCTTTTCTGTATGAGTGAATTACAAGATCTTTGCCCAAATTGGCTTGTTTCGGTGATTAGTGGATGCCTGCCTCGTCAAGTTCTTCTAAAATAGTGGCTGGGTATGTTCTATGTCCGTGGTATTTCTTTGCAGCCCACGCTGCTTGCCTTCCGGTGAGTTTATCATTCAGATATCCATCACCGAAGCGATGACAACGGTTGACGAATCTACCAAAGCATTCAGCGTAAATACAGATTATACAGTCAATTGCCTACCGTCGCATACTCAGTAGCGGAACTTCCTCCAATGAATCCATCGTATTCTTCTCCAACTGATCCTCACGAGATGACTCCGGCTTCAAGCGATAAACCCGCTTAGCATATCCCCACACCATTTCGATGGGATTCAGCTCGCAGTGGAATTTCGGAAGAAATAAAATCTCAACTCCCTCCCGTTCAGATTGTTCTTCAAGCACAGATTTTGCAGCCGCAAAGTCGGGGAGATTGTAGAGGACGCGCCTGCAGCAACACTTGGCAGTGTCACTTTGATCCGCGCATTTGAATGAAGGGCATTCCTTCTTCAGCTGGGCCTCGGCGTGCATGCCGCGCTCTTCGAGAATCTGCTTCATGCCTTTGAATTTGCCGGGATGGCGAGGATGGTTGTCGGGGAAATAGAGATCCTGGGATTTACCGTCAAAATGTGCGCCAGTCATTTTAATCTTCTCCTTGACCAGATTCCGCTTGGAGTCGTAGACCAGTTTTCCTTCGGCATCCCGTTTGTTAACCTCAACGAGGAAATTCGCCGACTCGTGGTTTTTTCGTGTACCAGAGGGGGCTTTCGGCATTCCGGTTGCAGAGAGGGAGCCGTCGGGACGCTTTTTATGTGTGGTAGCGTTGTCGTAAATGAAGACGTGATCAAAGTCGGGCCAAAGCTCTTTGACAAGCGCGCGAGCTGTCGAAGCTTGCTCAAGAACCTCTTCGGACGTGAAACAACCGTCTCGTCCTTTTCCCGGTCGCATGCTCCGACGGGCATTTCGTTTTGGATTGTTGGGATCACGTAGCCAGCCAAAATCGGAGGAAAAGTAGTCGGCGATCATGAATGAATGGCCCTCGCCTTTGCGGTATGGTTTTGCCGGCGCGTCCTTGTGATACCAGTTTTCCCGCCGCCGGTCATGGGCGTAGAAAATGCTCTCGTCGTGGTACCAAAGGATGACACGCCGGCCCAGCAGAGTGTAGTTGTTTGGGATAGGCTTTCCATCATTGTCAAAGACGACTGTACGCTTTTGAAGCTCGAACAAGCGAGGGAGGTAAATATTGTCCCGGTAATAAACAACGTCCGGCCGTTCATGTCCGTCAACATACTGTCCCTTTGGGGCAGATCTGAATCTAAATTTTGGCATGAGTATGAAATGAAACAAAAGGCACGAAGAGGTATTCTCACCTGTATCCCAACTCGTCTAAATATCGGCGTGCTGTAGTTAGAGATACTTCTTTATCAATGTTATGTTCTTCTCTGACAGCAGGGCTGTTCAGATATTCCACAAGTTTATTGGCCGTAATCTCATTCCCAAGCGACTGAAGATGAAGTCTGATGTCGTTGGCAAGATCTTCGTCAGCGAGCATGCTCTCATTCCACTCCCCATACGGGTTTACGTCCATAACTTCGCGGTTGAGAATGAATTGACGAGAAAGTAATGCCAATACACGAGCACAATAAGCCCCGCGCCCAAGACCACAGGCAGCTAAGTGAGCAGAGTCCCTGGGGTGACATAGAAATTCAGCATTGTTCGGATTCCCATTAGTCGATTCCGCGTGAAAGGACTGATGGCGGGACCTTTGTAGCCAACTCCGCGCAATCCAAAAAGGTCTGTGCCACGTAGTTCCCCACGTAGAAATCTCTGCACACAATCCAGAGCAGCCCGAGCTTCTCCAAGATCTGGTGCCCTGCGGCATGCACCGGGACGTGTTGCTTGCTCGTGCACACCATTCAAAAAAGACTGAGGGGCACATGGGCGGGGATAGTCATCGTCAAACACTGGTGATGTTGCCTTCAGCTCATCCTCCTCCTCGGGGACGTCAAGACAGTCCCGGGGATCATCGCTGGATATGCCTGGGGAAGAATCACAGGCCGCAGGAGGGAAAGTATTGGTGGACCGGCGATCATCCTCATCCTCAACTTCCTCAATTGTCACTTTGGGCAGCTTCCACAGGAGTTCACGGGCAGGTGGTGCACCCGATGGAAGATGTGTAGGTCCAGGCACAGAGAAACAGTCCATCGACGCGTAAAAAGGGTTTACCGGGTATTGATGGCTTGGCGCGTTGACCGTGTTTGACGCGTCCACACTCGACGCGTCAAACGCGCCAATTAACATATCTTCAGTATCAATTGTCGCGTCGTTTGTGTTCTAGGTGAATATATAACAGTGAGTAATGGATCCGAGGTTTCTGACACACCTCTGCGCAGCTATTTTCTTTCCGTCTCATTTTCGGTGAAAGCCATTTGGTTACCTTCTTGGGACTGAGCTCCTCCCACACCCGCTTGGTGCCATTGCTTATGTTTTGAAGGAGGTTCATTGCCTGGGTCTTGCGGCGCCTTGAGTAGGTTCCCATGGGCAGATTTGACAACGCGTTGGCGGAGAAAGTGCTGTTTTTGACGGAGATTTGATAATTCCTGGACCAATTCGAAGGATTTGATTCTACCAGAATTTACGACAGTAGATAGACTAATTTTAAAGGTTTTGGTCGAAGGATTTGAGCTAATATGACGAGAGCATAATTCTACAGATTTTTGTATCGGGTCTGTCCGAAAAAGGAAGTTGTCACACTTGACCACGTGATGTTCGTCGAAGGTGGATGGGGAGTACCTTACCTTACAGTGGCGGCGCCATCTGATGCCACCCCTAAAAATAGAACAGCCTATTTCTGGAACTTTTGATGCAAGTGGAGTCGATTGGGGCCACATCATTTTTTGGGGGGTGGCATCAGATCCCGCCGCCACTGTATGTAAGGTAGCCCCCATCAGCCCCCATCCACCCTCGACAAACGTCACGTGGGTGAACGTAACAGCTTCCATATTCGGAACGGACGCACAAAACGACTAGCTCTGCGACAACCAAGAGGCTTGGGGCAAATCCCTACGACCAGATTTTAGATAAACATGTTCTTAGTATGTGGATAAAAATCTAGAGCTCTACGAGGTCTGTGGGTGAGGTTATTACTAAATCTGTGTCAAAAATGCCATATTTGGCGAGAAAGTGTTTTGTGTCTTGCGTTGGCTGGTCTTCCCCATTACATCGGTATAGGGCTCCAAAATGCAGATGCTTACAAATGTCCGGATGGCTTGGTAAGCACTGTCCTGAGTCCGTGGCCTCGGACTTCGGGAATAGCAGCTACTGCCGTGAGACTTCGGACTGCGCGCCGAAAGCCCGAACCAAATTTGAACCTCTTTGCCCAATCTTTGCCGCACGCTTGAACCTTGCTTCAACCCTGCTTCAACCTCATGGCCGATGGATGGATAGATATACCCTACCTATATAGTATGTGTGGCTGCTCAATGAATACGCTCCTCCCTCTCCTTTCCCCCCTCTATGACATGTATCTTGGTATTTCTTTTACTTTTAGCCATTTGCTACTACAGCTTATGTTCTTGTAACCTGAAGGGACTGGTCAATGGAACTCAAGGCATTGTCAATAAAATCTGGTATCTGCCAAACAGCGATCCAAAAAAACATTTACCAGCTGTAGTATTTGTACAAAGTCCTGAATATACAGGTATGTGGTATACATTACAACTGCTAAGTATTCTAAATCCAAAATCCAGGACCACCAACTCAGGGCTGGGAAGGTGTACAACCAGATTGGATCCCAATTGTTCCCAGAACAGCAGAATGGGAATCTAATGGAGTACCATTATCACGATCACAATTTCCTTTGACCTTGGCCTGGGCTATCACAGAGTCAAGGCTTGACTCTCAGTAAGGCAGTTATTGTAGCATTCCGCTCACCTTTTTTACTAGAAATATTGCAGAAGCCAAATGAAACTACAGTGCGGCAGATGCTCAGAGTTGATTTAGAGCGGAGAGAGACCTTGGGTTTCAAACTCAAGACTTACGGATTTGATATCCAGGATATTCTTGCTGAATTTGAGTTTTTTGAGCCTTTTCAACAATTGCATGAGTCTCTAGAATATAATAAATGTGTTTGGTCTATAGTAATCCAGTAGATTGCATGTACGGACTGAAGCAAGCTTCCCCTCCTATGTGGACCATTGTCCACATACCCAACATGTTAATACTGAGACGCTCACAGGTTCTTTTATGATTCCGATTAGTAAGCCGACTTGGCTGGAAGGCATCGGCTCGACATTGGCTGATCACTTCTCTTGTTCAGCGCCTGGTCCCCACCTGACAAAATTAAGCCATTTTCGGGAACGGGGACTCCCAAGACTAGGTCTTGGAGAAATCTCGGGCGTTCAACAAGGAAGCGTCTCGATGGTGCGTACATATGAGGAGGTAGGTTCCTTGGGGTCTTCGTGTGTGTCTCCATAGCTACTGGTTACCAGGCCCTCAGCTCGGACGCCTGGAGCAAGAGTACGTTCTCCCATTGCTTGAGGTACACCATACATGATTGGCTGACGAGATGTGATAAAGCTCGAGCCAAAAGGCAGATACTCCATCTGAAACGCCGCTTGATCCAAATCTTTCGGGTGGAGGAGGAGCAGATCAGGCCAAAGGTACCTTTGCCAAGTTCGGAGACTCTCATGCTCATCGCTCGGGAAGGATATGGAGGAGGCAGAGCACATATTTCAAACTCTGGAAGAGGACGACAACATGACTCTGGATCAGCTGGTGGTGCGTTTTACCTGGGTGTGTTAGAAGCAAGTCTCTTATCAATTGCCCAGTGCACCAAAATAGGAAAGGTCATGCATTACATTAGCAGAGAGCCAACCAAGATAAAGCCCAATGACAAGTTCCGCCGGACCTATCACACCAGGGCTCGTGCGCTACTCTCTTGCTGGCATTGCGCTGGCGGAGCAGGCATGAAGTCCGCAGATGGCGGCACAAACAAGGACACGTTCCAGGGAGGTTTGGAGGGCCAGGGCAGTCTGAGTCGACCCCGGATGCCGGTGCCGCCGCCGCGACGATATTTGATTTTGTAGTCAAGAGTGCCCTTGATGCGAGTTTGTGAAGGAAAGCCTTCCAGTGCGGGGCCGGGGTTTGAGAGGTAAGCGGCAAGGCGGTTGGTGGCGTAGGCAAGGTCGGGTCGGGTGGTATTCGCAGTATGAAGAACAGATCCGACGCCTTCTCGATACGGCTTGTCGGCCATGAATGCCTGGTCTTCTGCGGTTGTCGCGCATTGTTCCTTGCTGAGTGAGATGCCGACAGGAAGAGGGGTGGATTTGGGATTACAATCTGACATCCCGTATTGTGCTAGAATGCGCTCGAGATAAGGGCGCGAGGAGATGGTGATCTCGCCAGCAACCTCGTTGTAGGTAATGGTCATCCCGAGTGAGGTCGAGGTGCGTGGAACGTCGGTGACTTCGTACACAGACTTGATACCTGTCTGCGCGTCCTCGGCGGCAGCTTGGGAAGAGGAGATGCCATCGACATCGTCTGTGTAAACACCAATGATGGAGGTGCCTAGGCCAGTCTGTCTAATGCGAAATGCCGGGTCCGCGCGCGATCGCACCCATTCCAGCGCACTGAGAGAGGAATTCAAATCCTTCCACCAGTTGCGACCCGCTTGCATTATCCCATACAGCGAGCGCAACATAAGGCACACCTTGTCCTCCTGTCCGGGCACTTAAAACCGGTTACTTGGTCTAGTGGTAGAGTTACTTGGTCCAGTGGTAGAGTCCAACAAAATGCTCCTGGGCGGCCGCTTCTACCGTGCTACAGTAGCAAGGCTTCGCCACTGTTGACATCCCCAACAGAGCTCACGACGGAGGTCTTGTCATCAATGCAGTTTCTTCGGCAGGCTACCACTCTTTGGCTCGCCATATATATGGATCCGGGGGATGACCTCTGTGACGATCCCATCCTCCAAGTCTCGGACATATGTTCCGACGTTGCTGTTCTTGAGCTCGGCGTCCCGACGGAGGTTTTGTGCTCAAGGCGGTCTTCTAGAACCTGACACTGCCCCACCTTGCTCAACTCATTATCCTGGAGTTCTTCCGGTACGACTTCATATCCTGGCCCCACGCAGAATTCTTGGACATGGCACGTCGATCGGAGCTTGCCTCGCATCTTACCAAACTTGACATTGCCATTTGCCTCGTCGAAGACGAAGAAGTGGTCGATATTCTGTCCATGACCCGTATGCTCCAAGAATCATGTATTGCAGATCACAGCTTCCTCACATGGGAGCACATTGTCCTCACCAACCCTCTCTTGGAATGGCTCTCGCAATCCGAGTTAGTGTTGCCGCGGCTCGGCTTCGGCTAGCTCGGCTCGGCTTTTGATGGCTCTGGAGCCATCACCGCAAAAAGCCGAGCCGAGCTATTTTTGACGGCTGGCTTACGTGGCTTGCGGCTCACCCACGGCTCAGCAGCGGCTCAGCAAGCTTTTCACAAAGCTGCAATTTAAGCACTGTACTTGGATCGCACAACGTTGCAATAGCATACAGACACTCTTTCTAGTCTTTTGACAATACTCACAGGCTATCTTGACGCTGTTGACACCTGCGAGCCACGTTACTCGCTAAATCTTTATTAAATTTATTTTTAAACACATTTTCTCATGGTGAGGAAAGCGCTACAAATGACAGCTCAGACATGAAGTCTGGAGGTGAAAGGCATTGCAGGATGGTAGACGTGTATTTTAACAGCATTTGTATCCATTGGGCAACGGGACCGCAGACTGAACAAAATTGTGCTTGAGCTGCGGCTGAGCCGGGCTCAAGCCGGCTTGACCCTGAGCCGAGCCACGTGGAGCCGCCCTGGTAACGGCTGGCTCAGCTCGGCTTAAAATAGCTCAGCTCGATCGGCTAGCCGGAGCCGAGCCGAGCCGCGGCAACACTAATCCGAGTCACTCCGGGTTCCAAACCTAGCCAGTCTTCATGTGGTCACGCGTTTACGATTCGAAGACCATTGTTTGTTCGAAATGCTGCGCTTCCGTTCCAGTACAGGGGCTTTTCATGCCACCTTCTTTATCATCGCGACTCTTTTAGAGAAGTCACAGTGAGTCGTGACATGGACGATATTACATAATAGTGGCACTACTTACACGGTTGGACCCCCGCGGTAAACAACAGACTCTATGTAGCGAGGGCACCGAGCTGGTATACATACATAGAGCGTCTGTCTAGGAGAGACTAGCCTCGTCGGTTGAGCAGCTGCTTATCCAGCCAACACAGCCACAAACCGGGCACTTCCGCATTTTGCCACCTCATACCTAAGGCTCCAACCGTTTTCGTTTGATAAAGGGTTTATAACCGTTTCTCTTTCCGTTTCGTTTGCTCGGGAACGCAACCGTTTGTAAACGGTTTCAAACGGTTCAAACGGTTTCAGTCCGTTTGACCTTGAACTTATCAGCTATCGACCGGTCTAGGAGACAAATGGGAGGGCAGACTGATCACCCAATGAACAGGTAATCATTTTCTTCAACATTCACCTGGTTTCAAGATGAGCGACGGTGAAATCCGACGCACCGTTCCAGATTGATGGTGAGTACCAAATCCGGCATGGTCTGCGGATTATTTTCCAAAGTGTCGTATCTGTGCCCGCTGCGGTTATTATGTTGGTCTATCATATTCTAAAAGATATCCACACCTTCTAATGAGTTTTCCCAATTTTTCCGGCATTATTTGAACAGCATCTACTGGCCCGGGAAAATATCCGTTTAAAACTGTTTAAAACGGTTTATAAACGGTTTCCCAACCGTTTCCGTTTGTTTTGCCCCGCCGAGCAAACGAAAACGAAATGTTTGGAGCCTTACGAGTCATACCGATGAATGGGGAAGCAAGCTTCCCCATAATCTCGTCCATCAGCGGCTTGTGCCGTTCTGCCTTCTCGATGTTCGACAAAGCCTCCCACTCGTCCAGGCCTCTCACCCCCGCTATCTTCTTCTCGTTCCACGCACTCAGATAGAGGACAAGATCCAAGAACTGCTTCCCCGCCAACGCTTGCTCTCCCAATTCCTTCACACCCTCTTCGTGCTTCATCGTCCCCATCCCCTTGGCTGAACTCTTCTCTGTCGACGCGTGGTCGCCGCTTCTCATGGACACCCTGAATATTCCACAAGTCACCATCTCTCCCTACAACTCTCGTGCAAACGGTGTCGTTGAGCGTGGTCATTATATTCTTCGTGAATCATTGGTCAAAGCTTGCGAAGGGAACATGAATCTATGGCCTCTAAAGCTCCCCGCCGCCAAATTCGCAGACCGCGTTACATTCCGTCGAGCTACGGGTCAAACACCTTTCTTCACCCTCCATGGATTTCATCCGATCCTACCTTTCGATCTCGCCGAATGTACGTTCTTGGTCGATGGCTGGACTTCAAATATGTCCGCAGTCGATCTCCTTGCTCTCCGAACTCGCCAAATTGAACGCAGGCCGGATGATCTGAAAGCCGCAGCTGAACGTTTACTAGCCAGCCGTATGCGCTCCAATTTTACCGCGAAAGATTCCAACCAGATGAACTCGTTTTGGTGCGCAATTCACGACTAGCCACTGATCTTGGACGCAAATGGAAAAATAAATGGCTTGGTCCCTACGCTGTCGTCCGAAGAACCGCTGGAGGTTCGTATGTTCTGCGAGAACTCTCTGGCGCGGTCAGTACCCAAGGGATAGCTGCCACTCGCCTTCTCCCCTACATATCCCGCAATGATCCTCGCTTAGCCAAACTCGCTGAAGGCTTCCCTCTTGATGATGGCATGGAAAACCCACCGAATGCAGAAGAATCCGACGAGGACGATCCCGAGTCATCTGACGAGGATGATATTTGAAGCCCATGTATACCCCCTCCCTTGACTTGCTTCTGTCTCCCTTCGATCTCGTTGTACTCCCTCTCCCCTCGACGCAACCGAGGACGGTTGATTTTTCGCGTGCCCCGCGGATGTGACGCAGCTACGCTGTGTACACATAAATCACCGGAATTTCATATACCAACCTATCAATTTCATTGTCGCATTCTCATCGTTATTGCTCTCCGTACCCTGCACCCGAATTTCACGTCTTTAGCTGCGGCGGAGCAACTGGGACGGACAAGTTGAACCGTGGAAAAGTTCTTTGATCGCATCAATTGGCGCAACATCCACTTTCAAATATTCATCCCGGGTTCTCTCGCAAGCTGGATATCCAAAATACGGCCTCTACCCTTCCCATATGGTCACAAGTGCTTCCATCATAGAATCTCAGCCAATCCCAAGAGCTGCATGTGGAGAAATTATCCACATTTCACTCCGACACAATTTTATTGGTTGAACTTCATTCCAAGGTGAAAAGTGATATTCTGTACCTTACTACGGCCATGCGAGCGATCCCCAGATCATGGAAACGACCCCTCGTTCCTTGATATTTGGCTGTGCAAGCCACATGGACACCTTATCTCAATTTATTCTGTACCACATGTAAAAACCCAGAATACCGGTACTCCTCTTTGTATTTATTCGTAGTTGCTGCTCGAGAGCATCGTACCAATTACTACCCGTTTCTACATAACCTCTGGTGCCAACCGACCGTATCCATTGCTTGAGGTTTGCAAGAATAACATCTTGGAACCCATATCTTCTGCCACACTCGCCCTCCCGTCTAAATACTCTGGATTTAAATAACCAACGGTAAAATCGATTCTTACTTTATTTTAACCTTCCAGCCTACAGGTCACTGTCTTCTCTTAAAACCCTCCACGTCTCATCGAAATACAGCGAGGTCTTCGCACTGGGTCGACCTCTCATCTATCTCGACAACATTTCCTATTCGGGTTGGATTCGGACTGAACGCGCTTCAAACCCACTCACCCGAGTTTCGTAACCTAACGCCTGGTTTAAACGTTACTTCGGAGTATTCAATATACGACGTCACATCTGGAGCCCACCGCGAGGGGTTTTGAAGTGACAATCAGCTCCCTTTCCTTCCCAATATTGAATTCAACTCACCGAATCACATTCTCTCGTCCCACCCCGTCTCGCATCCCTCGCTATATCGCTCGCTCCACCATCATGTCAACCACACAAGTTCAACCACGGGCTCGCAGCCAGGTTGATATGCCCTCCTTGAATGCTCGAGGCGCCCCAAAGAAATTTACGGGCAAACCCAAGGATGTCGCTCGTTTCATTACGCACCTCGACAAGCTTTTTGCTGAAAACAATGTTACCTCTGATACGGAACAAATCGAATGCTTGGCCGACTATTGCTCTCGAAATGTGGTTCATATCCTCGAAGGAATGAAACATTATGCCACACCGAATTGGGCGCACCTTTCTACTAGTGCTGTCCATAATTATAATACATATTATTATATTATTAATATATCATGGATAATACAGATATAATACGGGCTCATGGCTTGCACAATAATACTGATACGGAAAAATATAGTACGATACGATATGAGTATAGTATGATATGCTCTGACCGTATTATGCGTATTATTCTTGTATTATTTAGACAAGGGCACAGGTGAAGCCAGCCATGATGCCCCTGAGCCGAGCCGAGCCTCATGCCTCTGATGAGTCTCACTCAAAAGATCAATCAAATTTTGTTCCAAACACTATTGATGGATGGCTGTGATGGCCAATCATCTGACCTTGTGTTAAGCTAGGCCCAAATACGCAGTCAGAAATGTACAAATTGTGTTCTTGTTCCTTGGTTGAGCATCTCCTTATGTTAGAGGGTCTTTGGCTATCAGCATGGGGCTCCCGGAGCAAAAAAATGCCCCGGGACAAAAAAGAAAGTGTATTATATGTGTATTAAAATTTAACAATAATATATCATGATAAAACTTAATATAATACGATAATAGTAGATACAGATACGATACGAGCCTCGGAACCATAATATAATATTGGTATAATACGATACGCAAAATTTCGTATTAATATCATATGTGGACAGCACTACTTTCTACGGACATGCTGTCCTTATTTGACGCCGACAAAGACCATCAGCGGCACACGTTCAGCGATCTCGTCAAACTCACGAATAAATGGCGCAAACGGCCGATTAAATCTATGTCCCAATGGCGCCGTTATATTCGCGCATATACCAAAGTTTCGGGTTGGTTGGAGAACCAGAAACTAATCACCCAGGCAGAGGCAGAGCGCTACCTCTGGCACGGAATGCCTTCAGTACTCCGAGAAATCGTCGAGGAACGTCTTCTTGCGGCAGATCCCACTCGGGACATGTCAAAACCGTTTCCCAAAGACGACATTATCAAGATTGTGGAGGCCAAATTTCGCCGAAATCGGTTCGACGCTGAACTTGATTCCTCTGAATCTGATTCAGAGAACAGCGAATCCTCCTCGGACGACGAAACAGACTCGTCTGAAAGCGATTCAGACGATGACTATGTCCCCCGCAAAAAGAAATCCAAGAAGTCGAAAAGAAAGACAAAGAAACGCACGCGTAAAGCCAAAGACTCGGCACCTCTTCCTACCACTTCTACCCCCAAGTCGAGTTCGAAAATCGCACAGGAGTCTACCGACGAAGTTTCCGAACTCATAAAACGGATGAGTCGGATGAGTATTGAGGATCCTGAGTACAATTATCTGTACTATCAGGCTACGAAGCTCGATCCTCATGCTGTTAAATGCCTTCGAGTGCCTATTCTCACAGTCAGCCAACCGCCTCTTCCCCCGAATAATTTTCGCAACAATCAATACTCACCTCCTGGCGCTTCTCAAAATCAATCGCAACATCGTCCACCCGTTCGTGCTGAAGATCGACTCTGCTGGGGTTGCGGCAAAAATGGACATGGATTATGGGAATGCACTGCTATTCAGGAAGTCGTTTCTCGTGGGGATTTGAAGAGAGGTGATCGTGGAACTCTCGAATGGCCAGACGGACGACTATTGCGGCGATATGGACAGCAAAACGAGACATTGATCGACGCGTTTAATCGTCAGAGACAGCCGCTGGCTGCTCCTGCAGCTCAAACAAACTTTGCGTATACCTCGAATGCGCCGATTCAAGCCTGCAATACATTGGAGACGATTTCTGAGGAGCCTGTTATGCCTGTATTTGTTCAAGCATCCACTTCGGATGAAGAACTCACGAAGATTTTTGCCGTTACCCGCTCATCGGACAAATTCATTGAAAAACCTGCCCCTTACCCAAAACAACGGCCTCAGACTCGTTCACATGCGAAAGATTCAGGAACAGCATTGCATCCCCCGCTGCCGCAGCAACAAATCAAACGAGAGCATGCTGAAGCACCCATCCCCATTCAACAACCTGTTGATGCAATTGAACCTCGCATTGATTTGTCCAGAGACGATGCCATTATGGAGGATACAGAGCCTGTTTCACAGGGGAATCACGCCTCAAACAGCGCCCCCAAACCGACGAAGAAAGCTGGACCTAGGCAATCAGCGGTCTCTGCATTCGTCGATCCAAATCAAGTTCTAAATACTATCTTGAATACCCCGGTGACTCTGGCTGCTGGGCAGATTCTTGGCATCTCCTCATCAGTCGCAAACGCTCTCAGTGATGCCATCCGACTTAGAAACCATCCGCGCAACCAAGCGGCCGTTAACTCTATCTTAGAGAGCATCTCCGAGATGCCCGGAAAATCACAATCTTTTCCTGAAACCACTGCAATCACCGCAGCCTCGTTCGTATCGCGCGATAGCCAGAAGCTGATCTGAATCCAAGTAACTATCAATGGAAAATCGATTCTCGCTATTGTCGATACAGGCTCAATGCTCAATTTGGTGTCTCGGCCGACTTGGAGAAAATTCCTCCCTCACGTTGGAATGGATATTTCTCGACACGTAAACATGGGAGACGCAAACGGAGGTCAGAAAGAACTTCGAGTGTATCTTCCTGACGTTCAACTCACCATGGGCGGAGCAATTACCAGTGCAAATTTCTGGGTAGGAGAATCGTTCCCCTTTGACATGTTACTCGGCCGTCCTTGGCAGAAAGGCAACTTCGTTTCGATCGAGGAACGTGCGGACGGAACCTACCTTGTGTTCCGCGACCCTGAAACCGGGAATAATCGATTCCAGCTGCTAGTAGAAGAAGACGACGAGCACATGCAAAATAATGTGGCATTCATGCCGGGGACCTACATGACCCATATGATCACCAAAGATAATCATTCGGGTTCATCATTTGCTTCGCAGACCTCCGCTTCAACCCGAAATTTAGAGGAGACCCAACCCTTTGAAGAAGAAGAAGACGAAGATATCCCCCCTCTTGAGAACGAGATTTCTCGGGGGGAAATTTGCAGTTCATGTAAAGTCTTGATGATGCGAGGAGTTTTTCAGCGCGTTCAGGATTGGGATACCCAACGTGAAGAATTTATCTCATTGGCCAACTCTATTTTGACAGCGGACCGAATGCCGAACGTACTACTCAATCCGGAGCTAAACGGAATTTCTGTCCATGCGTTCTTCACAGGATTCGCAAATCTCCAGGCACGAGAAGTCCACGAAGAAATGAATTACTCTTTCCGAGTGGCGCGATCCAATCTGCATTTGTTTTGCGACCTCTATGCCGACCGCGAATTGATTCCACCCAATCACTGGCCGCACTTCCAGGGATTTCTCCAAATGCACCCCGAACTCATTTGGGCTGCAGAGAAATTTCAACTCACTCCAACGGCATTTATTTTGAGAATCTCTCGCTTAATTCAGGAACATGCACACGACTACAGCAATATTCCGAGTGGGGTCACAGGATTTACCCACTACGATACTGAGCGCAATGAAACATCAAATCCCCTTGATCTAAGGCGTCTAGCCACGCGCCCGCTGCGGTATCTAGCCAGCATCCCACCAATCTTACCTGGATTCGAGATCTCGGAGCACGAACTCCGACTTTTGCGCCTGGTCTTACTGCGCCGACCATATTTATTGCCCGAGGCCATCTCTGACAAGATTCCACCGCGTTCCTTTATTTTAACTCTACTCGCTTTTGCTCGTAACCTTCCTGAATTCACTTCTATCCCAATCGGCTCACTACCACCATTGGCCGACTTCAACATGCCCTCTCCTACTCTCTCCCTTGTTGACCCCGCTTACGATTCGTCTCGTGAATCTACATCCGCCGATGAATTGGGATATCCACCTACACCTCTTCTTCCCCCAATGGAAATTACCGCTACAATGCCTAGCAAAAGCGACCTCCATTTTTCTTATCAACCTCTTCCTTTCGGAAACAAAAATCCAGTCACCTCTTCTGACCCTAAAACTGCGCACGATGCATTCGCCTCTCGCCTTTGCCAGCTCCTGATGTCGGATCGGAGCGGCAAACCGGTTCCTTCTTGCGTTCGAGACACGAATCCTGATACTGCCCGCACCGAGCCAACGCCTATTGAGCCATCCTCTGGTCCTATTCGCACTCGCGATCCGCGCATTCGTTTGCCCGGAAGGATAATTGCATCATCCTCCTCTGCACCTCTTCCCGCTCACAATTCTACCCCAAACCCTATGCAAAACGATTCTATCGCGGGGTCCCCTCCTCCTCATCCCCTGATTCGTCGTTCGGTTTCCCCTCCACCTCCATTTGCGAGATTCCAACCCAGCGAGTCCCGTACTATTAATATTCTTAATGTTCATCCAACCCGTATCATTGGTGACGGACTCGACGAAGCAGCTCAATGCCTTGAAATGGCGATCCTTTGTTCTACAACATACTCCATTAATCATGGAGGACTCGATTCGCGCTTCTGGGATCAGGCCAGCGAGGACCTCGCAAACGATCGTCCGATTTCGTATGTGGCCTATGTTTGGAACGTTCAATTGAAGGCCCAGTTCCCGAGAGAAATTCTCGAGCTATGCATCATGCAGGACACTCGGGAGCGACACCTGAATCGTCCAACAACCTTTCCCCCGGGTCTGAACATCTTTTACCCCTACCTACGTCCAGAGGGTCTTCGAGACTTCCTCGATACCTTCCACCTCCATGGGCAGCACCCTCGTTTCTTCGACAACCTGCGCCGCATCGGTTTCGAGATTTTATCTGAGCACTCTACTCAGCTCAATATTCGCACAATCCTACATCGCGACTACATCACGCCATTCCTGCGCAATCCCATCCCTTACTCTCCAGCATACAAACTCGGACGCAATGATCCTTTTACCGTTGCTTGCGCTGGTATTCGCCGGCTTATTCAGGATGCAATGGCGCATTTGGTGCAGGTAATAAAGGTCCATCGCCCCGACTTCGAAGCACTCGCAATCTACGAAGGGAAAATTTCGCGACGACTCGCACACTCGAATTCTCATGCTCCACCACTCATCTTCTTCTTGACCCCACAAACCATGTCTTCCCCTGCGTACCCGGGCGACTATAAACCTCGCCCTTCGGAGTTTCATCCATTCCTTCACCCCTTCGAGCATGAATTCCTTCTCGAAGTCGGCATCCTATTTGTCAACTCAACCGCCCGAAAATTTCAAGACCTCGCAGTTTTAATTAATAAACTAGTCTTGTTCAAGTTCGTCCAACACCATGAATTTGCGAGGATATTTTCTAGCGGCATTCTGGAGACAGCAGGGCACGTTCAAATTTTTGCTGATGAATTCGACTACGCCACCGACGACCTTGAATATATTTAAATCCTCACCTCCTACCCATTCTTCCGCTCCACCTACGATACGGATTCGACTTCTCGCGTGCCCCGCGGAAGTCGTTTACCTACATACCCACTCCACACTCTTTGAACCTTTAATTTTATTGCATTTCCCGTGCCGATCCAATCACCCGTCGTGGCGATCGACGTTAAACTTGCTACCTGCTCGAAAATGCCATCTCCACATCAATACTCCCAGTCCACCCTCGTCTTAGCTCTATTCCTCATTCTACTACTATTTCCTGCTTCCTTTTGCATCTCGTTCGAGCTCTTCGCCCGCTACGGCACTAAACTGGCACAAATATTTATCGCAATCTCCCTCTCCCGCTTAACCTCCTACTCCGAGACCCAAATATCCACCTTTATTCACCTCTCAACACCTGCCTACTTCACCTCCACCGCCCAAACCTTCTTCATCCCGGGAAAATCCTACGTGCATTCCACGAACGTCGTTGAAGCTTCAACGTCCAATCCACATTCGGCCGAAAGTCGGAGTTCCACCTTGTCGGCAGTTCCCGAGTATGACATCGACACCGCGTACGAGAAAACGACGGGATTTGCCGTTGATCCGCACTTGGATCCCGCAGAGCCTCTTTACACCACCCTCGACGATTTGGAAGATGGTGATATTCTCTTCCCAATGACTTGCGACGAGAACGGAGTTGCCGAAGTTCTTACTGCCTACAAGAAAGTCGGAGTTAAAATCAAACCTCTTGCCCAGCCTTATCCCGAGCATGCCCGAACTCGACGCCAATTTCCCGAAGATCCTCTGCAAAGTCTTCCTCCGCTTCCCACACGTCCTCCCGAATTCTATCCCACTAAGAAGCTCGATCGCGAACGGATGGACAGTCTCGATATCAATCATGACGGGAATTTACTTCCCGAAGAAGTCAAGCTTTTTGAGCATGTCATGCGATTGAACGAGGACGGTCTAGCCTTTGTTGAAACTGATCGCGGCACGTTTCGAAGCGACTATTTCTCCGATTACATCTACCCTGTCATCTAACACACCCCCTGGGCCTTCAAAAATATTCCCATTCCCCCCGGCATCCTTGATAAAGTCATTGAGATCTTGAAGACGAAAATTTCGCATGGAGTGTACGAACACTCTCAAAGCCCATATCGCTCTAGATGGTTCTGTGTCCTCAAGAAAAGCGGGGCCCTCCGTCTTGTTCATGATCTACAGCCTTTGAACAAAGTTTCGATCCGCGACGCTGGTGTTCCCCCTATTCTCGACGAGTTTGTTCAACCATTTGCGGGCTGCCAGATATTCACGGTGTTCGATCTCTTCTCTGGATATGACGCTCGCATTGTCGACATTAAATCCCGGGACTTAACGGCATTCATGACGCCGCTTGGGCTTCTACGTCTCACTTGTCTTCCCCAAGGCTTCACGAATTCACCCACCGAATTCCAGCAGTGTATGGTGTTCATCTTACAGCATGAAATTCCGCAAACTGCCAATGTCTTCATCGATGATCTGCCAATTAAAGGAGCCAACACACAGTATCCCGACTCAAATGGCAACCCCGAAACAATTCCCGAGAACCCAGGGATCCGCCGCTATGTTTGGGAACATGCCCAAGACGTTCATCGCATCATGCATCGCATAAAACACGCGGGTGGAACCTTCTCGGCGAAGAAAACTCAGATTGGGCGAACTGAAGTCATTATCCTTGGTCAACTCTGCAACTCTGATGGCCGATTGCCCGACCCTGACCGCGTAGATAAAATCCTGAACTGGCCAGCGCTTACCGATGGAAAATCATCGCGTCGCTTCCTTGGATTATGCGGGGGAGTTCGCATTTGGATCCCAAATTACTCCGGTCTTGTTCGCCCCTTATCACAGCTGTTTCACAAGGATGCTCCATTCATTTGGGGTCCAGAGCAAATTGAAGCCTTCGAAACGTTGAAGAGATATGTGACCACTGCTCCTGCCCTCATCAACATCGACTATACGGCTGATCTTGAGGTTTACCTCTCTGTCGACTCAAGTTTTCGCGGTACCGGATTTGTTTTATCACAGGAAGACGAACGTGGCCGTCGCAGACCCGCACGATATGGTTCAATCCCTTTCAACGAGCGCGAGTCTCGCTATTCCCAGCCCAAACTTGAGCTCTATGGATTATATCGAGCTTTACGACACTGGCGACTCTATCTTTTCGGAATCAAACGGCTCAATATTGAGACCGATGCAAAATATATCAAAGGAATGCTCAATTCTCCCGATCTACAACCGAATGCCACTATCAACAGATGGATTCAGGGCATACTCCTCTTCGATTTCAATCTGATTCACGTCCCTGGCAAGGAGTTCCACGCTCCTGATGCGCTTTCGCGTCGCGAACTCGGCGAAGGCGAGATCATTGAAGAGCACGACGACTCGTGGCTCGACGATATTGTCCTTCACGCTGCTTCCTTTAATCTACCAACCGAAATCACGCGCTCCTTCTATCTCTCTCACTCTCAACCAACACTTTCTCCCTCTCCGTTTCCTTCGGCCTCTGTTTATATCTCTCAATCAAATCCTACTCTCTCCCCCTTCGATGCTACTCTATTCGATATCCGCCATTTTCTCATCACTCTCCAACTCCCAAACTTCCCCCAACGTGATCATCAGCGTCGTATGCAGGCCAAGCGCCGATTCCTGAAGAAAACCGCTGAATACTTCATGAAAAATGGCCAGATGTTCAAGCACGCTGGCGAGAATAAAATGCCACTCGTGGTCATTTTTGATCCTGAAAAGCGTAGAGAAATACTCGTTCAAGCGCACGAGATGCTCGGTCACCGTGGCGAATTTCCCACTCTCGAGACAATTCAACTCCGCTTTTTCTGGCCACACATGCGTACTCAGGTCATTAAACATGTTCGCAGCTGCCATGAATGTCAACTACGCACCCGGATAGCGATTCAGGTTCCTCTGACTATCTCGGCTCCTGTCACCATATTCGCAAAAGTGTACATCGACATCATGTATATGCCCAAGGCTCGAGGATTTCGCTACATCGTTGCTGCCAAAGACGACCTTTCTGGAGTCTCGGAAGCTCGTGCACTTCGCAAAGCCAATGCCCGCTCCCTCGCTAAATTCTTCTGGGAAGAATTATACTGTCGGTATGGCGTTGTTCTTCAAGTCACAACAGATAATGGCCCCGAATGCAAGGAAGCTTTTGCGCTTCTCATGGACACCCTGAATATTCCACAAGTCACCATCTCTCCCTACAACTCTCGTGCAAACGGTGTCGTTGAGCGTGGTCATTATATTCTTCGTGAATCATTGGTCAAAGCTTGCGAAGGGAACATGAATCTATGGCCTCTAAAGCTCCCCGCCGCCAAATTCGCAGACCGCGTTACATTCCGTCGAGCTACGGGTCAAACACCTTTCTTCACCCTCCATGGATTTCATCCGATCCTACCTTTCGATCTCGCCGAATGTACGTTCTTGGTCGATGGCTGGACTTCAAATATGTCCGCAGTCGATCTCCTTGCTCTCCGAACTCGCCAAATTGAACGCAGGCCGGATGATTTGAAAGCCGCAGCTGAACGTTTACTAGCCAGCCGTATGCGCTCCAATTTTACCGCGAAAGATTCCAACCAGATGAACTCGTTTTGGTGCGCAATTCACGACTAGCCACTGATCTTGGACGCAAATGGAAAAATAAATGGCTTGGTCCCTACGCTGTCGTCCGAAGAACCGCTGGAGGTTCGTATGTTCTGCGAGAACTCTCTGGCGCGGTCAGTACCCAAGGGATAGCTGCCACTCGCCTTCTCCCCTACATATCCCGCAATGATCCTCGCTTAGCCAAACTCGCTGAAGGCTTCCCTCTTGATGATGGCATGGAAAACCCACCGAATGCAGAAGAATCCGACGAGGACGATCCCGAGTCATCTGACGAGGATGATATTTGAAGCCCATGTATACCCCCTCCCTTGACTTGCTTCTGTCTCCCTTCGATCTCGTTGTACTCCCTCTCCCCTCGACGCAACCGAGGACGGTTGATTTTTCGCGTGCCCCGCGGATGTGACGCAGCTACGCTGTGTACACATAAATCACCGGAATTTCATATACCAACCTATCAATTTCATTGTCGCATTCTCATCGTTATTGCTCTCCGTACCCTGCACCCGAATTTCACGTCTTTAGCTGCGGCGGAGCAACTGGGACGGACAAGTTGAACCGTGGAAAAGTTCTTTGATCGCATCAATTGGCGCAACATCCACTTTCAAATATTCATCCCGGGTTCTCTCGCAAGCTGGATATCCAAAATACGGCCTCTACCCTTCCCATATGGTCACAAGTGCTTCCATCATAGAATCTCAGCCAATCCCAAGAGCTGCATGTGGAGAAATTATCCACATTTCACTCCGACACAATTTTATTGGTTGAACTTCATTCCAAGGTGAAAAGTGATATTCTGTACCTTACTACGGCCATGCGAGCGATCCCCAGATCATGGAAACGACCCCTCGTTCCTTGATATTTGGCTGTGCAAGCCACATGGACACCTTATCTCAATTTATTCTGTACCACATGTAAAAACCCAGAATACCGGTACTCCTCTTTGTATTTATTCGTAGTTGCTGCTCGAGAGCATCGTACCAATTACTACCCGTTTCTACATAACCTCTGGTGCCAACCGACCGTATCCATTGCTTGAGGTTTGCAAGAATAACATCTTGGAACCCATATCTTCTGCCACACTCGCCCTCCCGTCTAAATACTCTGGATTTAAATAACCAACGGTAAAATCGATTCTTACTTTATTTTAACCTTCCAGCCTACAGGTCACTGTCTTCTCTTAAAACCCTCCACGTCTCATCGAAATACAGCGAGGTCTTCGCACTGGGTCGACCTCTCATCTATCTCGACAACATTTCCTATTCGGGTTGGATTCGGACTGAACGCGCTTCAAACCCACTCACCCGAGTTTCGTAACCTAACGCCTGGTTTAAACGTTACTTCGGAGTATTCAATATACGACGTCACAATGGCCATCAAGACCTTCAGAAAGTCGCGGAAAGTGTACTTGATCTCAGCCGAGCAGCTAGCGGGCTTTGGTTCAACAATTTCTGGCAATCTTCAATCCGTCGCCTCCAAGCCTTGACTGATTCGGCGCTGGAATCATCGATGGTTTTCTCGACACCAAGAAAACGGAGGTGCGGAGTGGAGTCGGGGTTGATTTCGCAGCTCCCTGAGTTATAATCAGGTGCACGAACAGCTACATGCGAGCTTTCGATGTTGATTCGACGATTAGATGTGCTGTCAGCACTAATAGAAACACCTATACGGCGCGTAAGTCAAAAATCAAAGTACAAAGCACTGACGATTACCTTTATTCAGGCCGATGTCGTAGACAATCTGCATCTTCGCAGCCACACCACCCTCCAGTATTGCACGACTGAATGCCGAAAGCCTATTAATTGTGGTTGCCACCCATCTTTGTGTGCATCAGCTGTTTGATGGAGGTCCTCGGTTCAAGCCTCGCTGCGGGTTTCGTCTTTTATGTTTCTGCTTTTTTCTTTTTTTCTTCGGTTTCATTTTTTACCCCAAGTCAAGTTGTCCTCGGTTTTTCCCCTCGCCTACTTGCTTTGCTCTGGGGCCCTGTTTCCCTTGCGATTAGGTATAGACAGATGTTTTGTGCCAGCCGCCGTGGAGAGGTTCATCCTGGTTCATCCCAACTCTTGTCACATCACACTTGTCACATCACTCATCACGTACATATTACGCCCATAAATGTTGGTGTAAATCGCCGACGAGATTCCTGAGCCGACTGTGGTACGCCCGAATATCCAATTACGGCCCCTTGGCTCTGCCTATTACCGCCGTAGTCCATCGGGAGTCCGCCGATGACTCCCTGTGCCCTCCGCCACCTGCTAATCCAAATATTTTCCATCATTCCGGATTCCATCCTGCTCCTGTCCTAGAGAATGTCCGTTTGCAGCCGATGCCGACCAGGACGATGAAGAGCGAGCGTGTGTCGATAAGATAAGGGAATGATCAGCGTGATCGTGATGAAGAAGTTAGAGAGCGCGATTGTGCACCAAGCTAGTGGATTGTGTTGTGATTCCGCTATTTCTGTAAGCTTGAGCACTCGACTGTTAAGTCATTTGGTACAATCCACTGGGGCTTAAGGTCCCAGTGTGCTACTTAAATACTGTACAGAATATATCTAGAATGTTCCACTAGGTACCACCCGTCGGGATTAGTAACAACTTAGTAAGTAGATGAGTAAACCCACTTAGTAAGTAGATGAGTAAACCCTTCGGGCACTTTCCGGAACTGATTTAACGTTGGCACATTAACGCAAGGTATTAAACTGCCGTCAGCTCCACAAGCAAGTACATGCTGCAGAAACTGACAAGGCACAGACATTTTGTCTATTGCTCGGCGCACCCGACTAAAAGAGAGTGCCCTAAGGTGTTTTCCGTCATCTGGATTGCCAACAGAGATTTTCCCAAGTGTCTGTACCTAACAAATACATGCGCAAGATCTAGAATAACCAACCAACTCGAATTTTTATGAGAAAGTCTTCGGAAGCTGCTGGGGCCCTTGTAGCACAGCCAGACGCGCTGAACACGACGAGAATCTTGGAGGGGAGCTTGACGGGCACGGCAGAGGGCGGAGCAGCGACAACGGTGAGTCGCATTTCCCGGGGCAAATGGCCACAGACGCAAAGTCTCCCAGCGCGGCTTGAGGAGGTGCAAGGCACCGGCCAACACTTGAGGTAGAAGAGTGGCAAACAGCGCATGTTTCTCGTTGATTGTAGGACTTGAATCTTCCTGCGCACTTGAAGCCATATGGGAGCCGGAGGCTCCCTCCACGTGGATATGTCGCTTCATTTCTGCTTGCGATGGCAGCACGCATCTCAATTACGACAGGCGCCAACAAATACAGACCATCGGTACTTAAAGATTCGTTCTTACGGGTACAGTACTTGGGCAACACGCTACGCCAGGACTGTAAACGGATGTCTTGCGTATTTACTTCGACTCAACCAAATACACAACACGCTGGGCAGCGCTAGTCCATCGAGTGTAGATAATGCACGAGCACCCCACAAAGATGATTAGTGAGCCGGAAAACCTGAATGAAATTCACGTTTCGTCGCCCTCCTCGTCGAAATCGCTGTCCCAACCGTCAATCAACTCTTCGCACGAATAGAGGAGTTCTTTCCTACGAATCATATGGCGTTGGGAGCGGGGCGGCCTGTCAACCAAAGTACTCGTCAGCAAACCCTCCGCGGAATACATTCGCTTGACGCACCTGGGCTATCGTCTCGTCGACCATACCATAGGCCCTCGAGTGCCTGGAGATCTCATCTCTATCCTCATCTGGTCGCACCTGAGTGCCGACTCGGAGTAGCCAATAGGGGCTTTGCAGTGGCTGAGGTGGTTCCAGTTGCCCCAGTTGGTGGAATGTTGAGCCGCGAGAACGAGGTCGGAGAGGAATTAGCTCAGGAAAAGAGTCATCGGGCTTCGGCGCCGATGTCCCGAACCTATTCACACGACGCTCAGTTCTCCCCTCCACGCTCGTTCTCTCCATAACGAAGCGCCGCCAACTAGTGTTGCCGGAAGCTGGAGCTAGCTCCGAGCTGAGTTCAACTCCAACTCGACCCCTTCCCAAAAGCGGCACCTCGAGGTGATGCCAGCTCCCCTCGACTCCACCCTCGTCACCCAAAGCGGACGACGTGACATTTCTGGTGGTGTAACTGAGTGACATCACACTCCCTCCCCAGTTTCTGTATTGGCCGTTTCTTGGCCGTTTTCGACGTAGAAAAAGCAGTTTGAGCTTGAAGAAAGCTCAGGAAAACCTTCCACATCAAAATTTGGTACATTCTCCCCTAAAACTTTGCCCTTCGGGTGGAAAGATGAACCCTGGGACACTAGATTCCCATATCCGGTATCAGCTCTGAGCCAGCTCCGGTCAACTCGAGCTGACAGCGAGCTGATGGGCAATCAACTCGAGTTCAGCTCCAACTCAGCTCCCGGCAACACTACCGCCAACACCACGCTTCGTCCCTTCGTCCCTCGCTCTCGAGCCACAATTATCTCGGACACTCCCCTCACCAATCGCGGGCAAAACCGAACCTCCAATGACCTACGGGAGTGCCAATAACGACTCAAGACCTTCAATTCTTGAATACTCCCAATGGCATTCGTCGCTCCTGACTCCAACCTCGAGCGCGTTTTACATGCTGCTGAGGCTGGATCACTGCCTTGTACTCGCCCAACGTGTAGATCGTTCTGAATGAATTCCATTTTGGTCCCCTTACATACCGACCGAACCTCTCGACTCGAACGCCGTCGGGCCCCGCATTCTCGTCTATCACTGCCGCATTCTCCAATAAAGCTGGCCAACTTTTTTTTTTTTTTTTTTTTTTTTCCTCCTTGATGGAAATGTCTACATCCCGAGGATGCAGGATTCTGGGGGGCCATTGTGATGCTATCTTGGGATGAGTGTAGGCACCAACCGTGTGGGGGGCACTGTGACGGGTCTATGTAATTATATTACTTACACGGCTGATACCTACATTCCGCTTGTCAATATTACATAATATTATCTTGCTTTACAATCCACTACGATGTGTGAAGACTAGGGGGGCTCAAAGTTCAGAGCTCGCAGCTGGAGTTGATCTGAGCTTCGGCACATCAAGTTTCAATCTCCGATGACAACCCGGTTCACCCGGGAACTGATGCGTCCTTGCGCGACTTCAAAAGCGGCCATAAGTGCTCAAATAAAATACAATTGACGTTCAGAAGTACTTTTCTCTGTCTCCTGGGCCAGAATGCCTTTGGAATCACCCCTCTATCAGTGGAAAGGAGGGAGCTATGTGCATCACGGGATTTGTTCGTGGATGATGTGTTAGAGCGGAGTCTGAAAATTGCTCGCATTTGCCGAAATGCGAGACGTAGCTGCGAACCCAGATGCAGGCCCAGATGCGCCGCAGCTCTGAACTTTGAGCCCCCCTACTGAGATCTCCAACGGCGAACCACCGGACGGTTAGACCACCTGCTTGCCTGAGCATGCGTATAACTGCTCCACGGCCCCGGTGTTGCTGGGGTTCCCGTCGTGGATCAACCGATCCCTCGCCGTAGGGAGACAGCGGTGGTGAACGCTCGTTAGCGTTCACCTGACTACCTATTCACTTATCTCAACTCAGCCAGCGCGGGCTATCCGCGACTGCTAACTCAAGACTATTCCTAGGCTTCCAAGAAGCCGTATTTACCGACTCGCATCACAGCATGCAACGAGCGCAGCACCGTTGCAGCACCGGCGTGTGCACAGGAGTCGACGGCGACGAGCAGCTCCAGCTCCACCGTCTGAACCCTCACCCGCACACGTCCTTCCCTCCTTCATTACCCCTCCTCCTCCGGATCCTCCGACACATCGTATGCGCATATCCCCAACACACCCACGCGCATACTCGTCCCTCATCACTTTCCCTTCCACCTCGCCCCTCCGTCAACCCATCGCATCCTGTGTATCGCCTTCCTCATCATCTCCGACACTAGCTGCTCGTTCTCCTCCTCGTCATATTCTTCACCCCTCCCCTCGGGATCATCTGCTCTACCTTCGCCTCGTCTGCAACTAGGTAGGCAAAATGGGTGATAAACTCCGAGTGGCATGAGTGGGCGGATCCAAGGGGATTGCTGTACTACCCTACATTCAATATATTCAAATTCAAACCATTTTATCATCGTATGTGTCATAATAGGACATTGTCCAGTATATATAGTGCTAGTGTTGCCGGAAGCTGGAGCTAGCTCCGAGCTGAGTTCAACTCCAACTCGACCCCTTCCCAAAAGCGGCACCTCGAGGTGATGCCAGCTCCCCTCGACTCCACCCTCGTCACCCAAAGCGGACGACGTGACATTTCTGGTGGTGTAACTGAGTGACATCACACTCCCTCCCCAGTTTCTGTATTGGCCGTTTCTTGGCCGTTTTCGACGTAGAAAAAGCAGTTTGAGCTTGAAGAGAGCTCAGGAAAACCTTCCACATCAAAATTTGGTACATTCTCCCCTAAAACTTTGCCCTTCGGGTGGAAAGATGAACCCTGGGACACTAGATTCCCATATCCGGTATCAGCTCTGAGCCAGCTCCGGTCAACTCGAGCTGACAGCGAGCTGATGGGCAATCAACTCGAGTTCAGCTCCAACTCAGCTCCCGGCAACACTATATAGTGCCAGCTACATGTCAAGCCGAGCTTGACATTGCTCCATTTTGGTGGAGTGATAGTGGTGCAAGGCTGGCTGCATTACATAAATCCTTACATAATGTCAAGCTCACAGCAGCTGCCGGTTGTATAATGCAGATGCTTACAAATCTCCGTCCAGGTGTATGATAGCAGACACAACTTCATATCAAGCCGGAATTTTGGCCAAAATTCTTTGAAACTTGAGATTTAGCAGGAACTTGGGCTGGGTTTATAGGCAAAATTCGCATTTCAGAGAAAACGGAGAAACCCTAGTCTAGGGTTAGAAAAGCGCGAAATTTTTGCGCAAAATTTCAAAAGTGTGTGTACCTAACTTCAGGTTTCCGGAAAAAAACCATCGGATTATAGCCTGAAGTTGGTCAGTAGCTCAATTCTGACCCCAGCAAACATCCATAGCAGAAGTCCCTTGGATTTGGTTGAGATTTGGTGAAGGTTCAGTGGTGCGGCAGACATTTGATGCGCTGATGGCATCGTACAGCCACCGGCTATGTCTCGGCCCGGGCCGAAAGCGCGAAATCCGTGGAAGAAGAAATGATTTTGTGGATTTTGAGACTTTTGACCCGAGGGATCTCTAGTCTTCCTTCTTATGGTCATTTCTGCACAGTTTCAATGCCACTGGGTAAAAACTGAGGGCACAGTAACAATTTCCAAATTAGGTATCTGGCTTGTCACGAAGTTCGGTCCGCTATCATAAGCAATGCATGTCCTGGAGTGGCCTCGGACTTCGGAAACGGCCGACGGTCATGCAACTGTCAGTGTCACGTGACCTCAGAATTCGCGCCGAAACAAAATTGAACCTCTTTCAACCTTGCTTCAACCTGGATGTATAGACATGCCCTACCTATATATAGTGTTGTTCGGGTCGGGCCTGCCGTAATCGACCCTGCCGTAATTTTTTAGGGTGTCACGGCGCTCCAGGGTGTTTTGAGAAATCCAAAGTTCGAATATTTGGGTCACGCGTCACAGGCGGGGAGAATTGATCGAAATGGTACAGTATCCGACCCGAGCCATTTGCGGTGGCGCTATTCATTTTGGGCGAATTTCCCCTGCGAAACATTGATTCGTACCAATATTCTCCACGGTATGGATCAAGAGACCCGGACCCGTCGGAAAAAAATTTGTCATTTTTCGGCAAACTTTGACGGCCAAAATCTGCATCCCGGCGATCTGATGTGTTCCTGATTTTCTCAAATTTTCACACCGCCACATGCGGCCAAGGTCGGCTCGGGTCGGATAGGGTCGATTACGGCAGGCCCGACCCGAACAACACTACCTATATAGTATGTGTAGTTGCTCAATGGATGTCCTCTCTCTTTCCTTTCCCTCCTCCATGACATGTATTTCTTACACTTCTAGCCATTTGCTGCTTGCAGCTTATTTTTTTCTTGGTTAGCATTAGCACTCAAGATAAACTTCATCCTCCACATTATCTTATGTTACTGCATGTATAAGCCAAATCAACCAGCCAATGCTTTCTCTCAAGCAAAATAAAATTAAATAGGTCTATGCCTCCAAATACTCTACAGCGCATATGAAGTGAAGCTCAGAAGCAAGAGCATGTCAATGGCATTCTGGATAGCCCTGTACACCGGAGATCTCCTTTACAGCAACCAAATTTTGTTCAGGTTAACTGGAATGGCCAGCAACTTCAACTTACACCTCGCACAGCTGGCCGAATTGCTGAGATGCAGAACACTGGGAATGCTCAAGGAATGCTGGTACTTTAGCAGGACAGAGTGAAGACCAGGATTTTCAAAGTCCACCTCTGTCACCAACACGTAGAACTCAAGGTCCAGATCCACCTCCGGTGCAGCAGAATCCTGTACAGCCAGTGCAAAATAAGTATAGTACAAAGACAGGGAAATGCTCAACCCAATGCTCAACCAGTTGCTTGCACAAGTGGCAGCCATCACATACCTTCTGCTGACTTTGAGGGAAGGAAGAAAGGATTGAACGGAACAGCATTTCGATCACCTTCCTCTGTCATGAGGGGCTCCCAAATTGGGATGTCATGAGGGTCGTGCGTACGAGACTAGGTGCTTTGTAAGCACAGCTGTAAGCACTGTGCGGGCCTTTCCGGATATCCACTGCCAGGTCGCTGTCACTGTCATGTGACTTCGGACTACGCGCCGAATGTTTCCGACTCCGAGTGCTCAACTTTGGTTCAACTCTTGCTCAGCTCAAGTTCAATCCTGTTTGAACCTCGTGTGCTGTGATAAATATATGTACAGTACCTTACCAACACCTATATACTCAATGGTTGCTTGCTCATTAAGAAAGAATTCAGTAAGCATCCAGTTTTGTAACACTGAGTCTCCTCAGGTCACAAGCACTTGAAGCACTTTGTCACAAGTGCCGGGGCTCAGGGAATGCTTTGAGCAACTTCAAAAAAATTACCAGACTTTGTATGAACAACGAGAGGCCCCCGGTCACTACCTATTAGGTTCGTCACATTGACGCCCGATATTTGGGCTGATTTACTCTATGATTTTGGCCCTCAAACGGACTGATTTACTCTATTTGTGACGAACATCTGGGGGTAATTTCGAATTTTTTGCGCCTGGATCCTCCAAACGGTCTTTTGTGAAGCAAATTTGAGCTCAGAATCATTCAATTTCTGTTGATTTTGCTGCTCACCGCCCCAAATCTGTCTTGGAATCTGCTTGTAATTGCCCCCAGACTGACTTCAGATCTCAAAAATTTCTCGCGCTCCGCGCGATTTACTCTATCTGCGACAGACATTGGGCAGTTTCCGCTTGATTTACGCTATTTTTGCGACGAAGGTACAGGGTTTTCAAGACGTTGATTTACTCTATCTGTGACGAACCTAATAGGTAGTGACCGGGGGCCTACAACGAGTTTACCGAAGACAAACGAGTAGGTATGTACGGGTGGTTATCCATACAGAAGACACTACACGAAGCCATCGGAGCACACACACACCATTCCAGGGGGTCGATGACTACAAGACGCTGACTACCATTGGACTGGCCGACCGTTTGAATGGCGGGACTGCTGGTTAAAAACCCGTAGGACCTGTCTTGGATATACTTACCACTATGTATCCAGTGAGTGTGAGCTTTAGCTGTCAAAATTAATAATCCGGAAAAAACAGGGCCGCTGCCAGTGAGTCACTGCAACCAGATTCATCAGGAGCAGAAGAGTTTTGAAGGTGAATATGAGGGCGGTTACTGAGGCGGTTTTGAGGTTCATCAACAGAATAAGTTGGTTACCCAAATCGGGCGAAAAACTGCTCGAGCCAGTAATGTTGCCCGAATTAATTTAGCAAGATTAGCTACTGTATATGGATGAATTGGACGTATTCAACTAGGATATTGAATTCCCATTCGCACTGAAGCAAGCTTACCCTCCTATGTGGACCATTGCCCACATACCCAACATGTTTTCCTTTTCCGGAATGGGGACTCATGGCTTTTGATATGCCAGTGAAATCAGACCATTAAATCAGATTTTTTGCCCGTCCCAATATAACACAAAAAAATCTCGGGATTTGTGGTCTGACTTGGGAGACTAACAGCCAGATGCTCTCAAGCTATTCTGATTTTCAGTGTGCGATATTTCTGACTCGTATCCACATTGACTTCATCGAATGACAGAGTTGGTGCGCCGTTCAGAGGCTGGCTACCTTGAGAATTATGCACCCCTGTCCACATCGGTGATGTTAGATAGCCATTTGAAGACAACAAATGTGAAAACCGCCCAAGGGTGCACCGGCATTTAAAAAAAAGATATATGGCCCATTTTTTGGTTTCTGACCTCTAGCTGGAGTAACTGACTACGTAATCGCCTTAACAAGTAGTACTTTTCCACGATCAAGTCACCGGCCGACATTCCCGCCACAAATAAATGTCGTGGAGGTCGAACAAATGCTTCTACTGTAAGGCTCCAGAATGGTAAGCAGAACAGCTCCAATGTCTTTCGTTCCGAATGCAAAAGCATCCTGATACCAGTCGGGTAAACAAATCCCGCATCAACACTGACTAGCAGTGAATACCCAGGACAGCCTAATGAGCCACTTTAACTTACATTATGCCCGCATAGGACAGTGTTTTTGCACTCATAATGACTGCCGATAGCCCATTCCCACCAGAATTTATGAGGTTCATAATTTTGTTGCACCGCAAGAATATCCTCATCGAGGGACCCTTTCCCCCCCCCTTTTTTCTTCTTTTTCCTTCTTTTTCTTTTCGTTTTTTTCTCTCGTCTCCACCGACATGGGCCATGGGCGGTTTATTGGCCCATGTCGCAGTGCATCGACTCTATCACTATTAATAATATAAATATGGAGTCTTCGATGAGCTCTTCCAACTCCCGGACGGCGGTACTCGGGGCGGCCGAGATGTTTTAAAAGCACCTAAATTCCGGTTGGTTATCCTGCCGAAGCAATGCAGAGCTTGCAGTATTCCTCTTCGCCAAGCTGTCTTTACGATCAACCATGGTCTGATGCCAACACCACCACATCACCTGTGTACGGGGAGCCATGGGGTTACTCTCCTTCCAATTGGCATCGTGAGTCTAGTCACCGTTCGACTGACTACTAAATTTGAGGCGGGATACAGGGACGCACGGCCCGAGCCTTGAGGATCTTCATCGGCGGCTTTTGTCGTTGGAAACTACCCTTATGATGTGGGACCTTAATTTTGGGCTTCCATGCTCTTCAAGCTGGCCGGAAGCTTCAGACGCTCAGGATGAGCAAATCGCCAGCGATAATAGATCATGCAGCAAAGCTGGCAGTGGAGACAAGACAACCCAGATCTTATCCCGGCGTAAAAGAGGACGAGGGTGGCAGTATGAGATTGTTATGGGCAATAAAGATCCAATTTGGGTGTGCGGCTCAGCCCCCGAGATTCAAGGGCATCCGGACCTCCAAAGGTGGGCAAAATGAATGATTTGTATTGCGTACTCGTAGTGAAATCAGTCATGGACGGTGAATTCTTAGGCCGATCTCGGGCGTCTGATTAGTGTTGCCGCGATCCGATTTCGAGCTGAGCTCGAGCTGATGGGCAGTCAAAATCGGTGCGCATCGAGCTCATGTCCCAGAAATGGAAATACCTGTCTGGAGAGCCTTCTTTCACCGGGTTTTGTTACTGGGGAATAATATATAGGGTATGTATTGATTATCTAGGTGACTTTTTTCGCCTCTCGAGGGCGTGAAGGTCGACGACGACGACCAAAACGGCGGGAAAAGTGCGAGGGATTTGTTATGGCAAACCCGCAACGTCATTGGAGTGCCCAACACCTTACGGAACGAGCTCGAGTCGATTCGAATTCCCATCAAATCGACTGCCTCATTTGGTGTGGACATCAAGGCAAGTTGCGAATCGACTCGCAGCTCTGTCTCGCGGCAACACTACGTCTGATAACCAATTGTCGATTTATGGGAATCCGGCCATCAGAAGGATCAAAATGTACTGATTTAACGCCAAAAAGGGCAGAACGATCAGACCACTCAAATCCACAAGTAGAAGGTGCATACACCAGATTGTAGAGCTGCTAAAACTATTGAGATTCACAAGTTGAACTGGTGCAGCGATTGCGGAGATATCGCCATCTCAAGTTGGTCAAAAATGCCGTAAAATGGCCAAAATTGGCGCCGGAAATTGCTCACCGCCGTCACTTAACTTTTGCTTCTTCCATTTTCTGCGCTCCACCATGGACACCCATACGCTGGCGCCGTTCGACGGCGCCACACTGATAGCTTACTTCGGCAGAACGTGCTGAACCTGTCTGTAAGTTATGTAAAGTAGTGTTGCCGGGAACGATCACTCCAAGAACCGAACGAGGGAAATTGTTGAACGAAATTACTGGTTGCCGAGGACAGGCCTGGGGGGCGGGGGTGAAGAAAACTGCCCCTCCACTGGGCAATCGAGCCATACCTAGCGCTTGTAATTAACCCTTGAGTAGAGCATTTTGGCAAACGGTGAAAATCAAATTTCAGTTCGAAAAACTAAGCGAGTTTAGTGAAAAACTACAGTGGGCTGCGCACTGTTTTGCGGCTCCACAACCAAAATTTGGCTGGCGGGAACTGAAGAAAAAAATCATTTTTCACCGTTTGCCAAAGTGCTCTAGTATCTACGCCTCAAACTGTCTACGCCTCTCGCTCTGACTCTCCCCCATCATTATAACTTGCGAGGAACGAGCTACAAGTTGTAGCGTCTGTCTTAGAGAGACTACCCCATCATCTCCTATTCCACTGCCGTCTACACTGCTGGGCGGCGTGACAGTGACGGTTGCATGCAACTCCGGTCTTTGCGAACACCTTGACAAACTCCCTGTATTGCTCGGGAATCTTGTCCTCGGTCATCCGCTCCTTTTGCGCTAGTGCTCCCTCCGCCATCTGCTGTGCCGACGTCCCATGTGCACGCAAATCAATTGCTTCGGCAAAGTCGATCAACAGCATCGGCTGACGGTTATCCGTTGGTCGTCGCCAGTCGAGAGTTGTGCTTGAATAACCAATCATATATTAATCATACCCAATGAATACTCGGGCCTTGCCGAGTCCCGTTACAAGGAACCTCTGTCGCTCAGCATGGGAACCAACAGTCATGATCAACTCTACGTAATGAGTGATTTCTTATGGTCCTTTACCTTTACCACTACTAACTTAGTATGTAGTCACTTCTTTGAATTCAACCTTATAAGTGTAAGTCAGTAAGTCAGTAAGTTTGAAGGGTGAAGCCCAGTGAAGATCCCGTATGCCGAGGATGGCCGAGAGTTGCCCAAAATTGCCGCAACCAGGCTCACAGTTGCCCGAAATTGCTCCCACTTCATATCCCGGAAAACATGTGAAACCCGCTCAAAATTGAGTGAAGTCGTCGAAAGGCTCTTCGCGAAAAAACACACAAGTCTAGGCTCGTTACCAGCCTGCCTACGATTTGTAACGGGTTTTACATGTGGGTGGTCCGTTGCCGTAGGCAGGCTGGTACTTCAAAGGGCGGGACCCGAGTTTGAAACTTTGGCAGGTGCCGAGATTCGGCGGTGACGTGACAAGTTGTGACCCCCTGTGGTCCCGCTACATATTTTCTTGACCTGAAGGCACAAGAATATACAAGTGAGTCTACCAGCATTAAGAATCCTTATCCTAAAGTACATTGCACCACTTTGTCTGAGGAAAATGGAGTACTTTCTGTGCAGGAGCAAAATGATGCCGCCAGCCAAAAATTTCAAACTCCGGCCCCGCCCTGAGACTTTATAAACTCGCAACGAGACATCGAGATTAAGAAGGCTGTAAAATAACTCGGTGGCTCGGTGGCTACTCGTAGAAGCCCATTGGCGAAGGAGCAGTGGATCTAGTCTCTCATAGCCAGACTTTAACACGTATGATCTCGTACCTCGATGTGTTAAACAGTGGATCCGCTCTCTGGAATCCTAGCGCTCGTGCGCTACACTGGCCGCGATGGTGGTGAGTCGATGGAAGGTTGAATTGATGGTCATACCGTTGATAGGCGCTTTTTGAAGGCGGCGGAAGCGTCCTTCATCCAATCAGCCCACGGTGAAGCCTTAACGCGGTGTTGGCAGTGCGAAAAATTGCTATGTATGGCTTAATCCCCCAGAGTAAACACATTGGCATGTTCGCATTTTTTTTTGCATACTTGCACTTTTGATCGAGGTGATATGATGCACCATTTATGGAGATTTGGGCCGAATGCCGCTGTTCCCGACGCTTTCTGCCATCTCTTCTCATTTTCCGAGGACTTCTCCCCGTTTCATAGCCGGTGCGTAGCCGATGAGCTGCCGCTGCCAGGCGTCGCTAGCCGAAGTGATCCTTTCCTTTAAAGGTGCATCATATCAGTCCATCAAATGTGCGAGTTCCGTGCAAAAAAATGTGAACATGCCAAAGTATTCCGGAACAGCTGTAAACATCAACAACTTGCCATTCTGAGTGATCTGACGTCAAAAACTTGCTCAAGACGCACTGCACACCCTTACTACTGGCAGAAACAGGCCTAGAAACGAAATCCAAAAAATTATATCCATTTCTTTTTTCGCGCCCAAGGGTACCCCCCTCCCCTTCCTCCAAATTAGGAAATTCCTTATCATCGAAGCCCCTTGGGAATATCGGACTTGCGAGTGCGTAGAGCAAGCGTAGAGTCAGACTAACGCCTGGTGTCGAGCTCGACAGATGCATATAAACACTCTAACCTATCCTTTGGGCATGGAAAGCGCTTACATCGTCAAATGAAAGCTTCATGATTTTAGTCTCTCTAAGACAGACGCTACAACTTGTAGCTCGTTCCTCGCAAGTTATAGTCTGTTGGTTACCGCGCCCTGATAACCGGTGACTTGCCGTATCACTGATTGATGGCGATGCACGACCAAACAACGCGCTCACCTTCACCAATTCGACGCGACTGAGAGCCCTGAAATCGTCAGAAACTATGTAGGAACCAAAGGTCTAGTAAAGACTCCTTTCTTGACCCAATCCACATTCGTTTCGTATTCAAACCAGTACTCACCGGAAATGTGCCCAAATCAGGGAATTCTACGTTTTCCACCTCAAATATTGTAAAGGAAACTAGGATCGGTTGGTTGAGGCTACTAGGAGGCTATACCTGGTCAAGAATTCAATTTCCCCGCTCAAAGTCGTGGGGGAACGCGTCGAAGTCGCGTCAAGGCGCGGTTGCCATTACTTCCCAAATAGGATGCTTATATAATAACGCAGGACGCCACTCACTGGGTCGTGGTATTTGGCATGTGCAGATTCTCCGGCCTCAGCAGGGAACTTAGAAAGTGTTCTAAGCGTCTATATTGTGTCAATAGAGGCTTTGCGGTAGCCACTGGTGGCTATTGGTGGCTAATTTCTTCCGGGACCGGATGACAGCTTCCGGGTGGATTAGCCACCATTTGTACGTCCTATCGAGGGGATGTCATGGTGGCTACCTTGAACCATAGGCTCAAAAAACCATTGCACACGAGGAGCTACCGATAGCCACCGGTGGCTACCGCAAAGTCTCTAATTTCCCCAGGTTGCTTGAAAAGTTCTTGTTTTCTCGGGCTCACCTTCGGGGTCGGTCTCATAAGTAATCCTTTTCATGACTGATCTCTCTTTGCAGCACGAGGATGGAGAGATTGACGACGTCTCCACTGTGCAGTCAAAGTATCATGAAATTCCTCATGTTTTTCACGACGATTCATTAGAAAGTTCACGAGGAATTGTCAAGAAATTCATGATGCACTCTTGAAATTCACGCCAATCGTGAAATTCATTACGGTTATGGGAACATTCATGACGTTTTGTTGTGGATTCAAAACGAGAACATCATGATTTTTGGCGGTGAAAAGGAGCAAAAAAGTGAAAGAAATGATGAAACTATCGAGACTCGAGTGTGATAAGCTGGGAGGAAGTAGTTGCCTTTAATTGGATACTATTCCATTTGAAAGAGGTTATGAATAGAGAGCAGTAGGGGATTGTTAGTTGAACTTGAGTAGAATCTGAAGTGTTCGCGCCGTAATCTTGAGTAATTGAATATTATTATCAAAGAGGTACCATGATTACGTCTCAGGCCCGATGGAAGATATGTGGAATTTAAAATTGAAGAAGGTCCGAAGGTCGCGAAGGAAAAGCAAGCATGAACTTGATGAAGATCCAGGGAATCACGTTCCGTGAAGTCGAGGAAAATCTATGAGGTTGAGCTAGAATAGGAAGAACCCGTGAATTGGATGTATAGAGGAAGTATTGGAGTATTGAGTTGGAGCCCAATAGGTTGCGTCGACGGACCATGGCTTCTTGAGGATTATGCCTTGAAAAAAAGTACAATCCATCGAGGCAGCCAAGGGGTGTTCACCGGCAAAAGCCGAGACACAGCCTTAGGAGGGAGGGTAGGTCCCAGACCTCTTACTTCACTTTTTGGACAAAGTTGCAGAATGCTTCAAAAATACGTTTGGGAGGGTCAAGAAAAAAAAGAGCAAAAAAATGTAACATATTACGTCATACTAACCGTCCGCCGAGTTCCCCGACCCAAGCCAGATGCAAGAAATCTTGTGCCAGAAAGACGCAAGAAACCAAGGGATCATTGTGCTACGGTTTTTTCGCGGCAAATTATTCCTACACCAGGCACTTTCGAGCAAAAGTATCCTCAGATCGTGAGAAAACTGTCAATAAATTACTGTATTAGGCAAGCTTACATCAGCATTACGTAGCCAGGGAGGGGTCAGAAGGGTCTTAAATCACTTTTCCGACGTTGTATTGAAAATTTTAAGATTGAATACCCCTTGGAGGCAGCGCAATCAAATAGCCTCAATGTATGGATTTGACTTGAAGGACAGGCCTAGGTTCGATAATGCGTAGCTATTAATCGGATATCGGTGAAATGCCTCTTAGAATGCCGACACAAGTTAATCGGGAAAACGATGTTCTCTTGTATATCGTGGTTTGACGGCATAAAAACGATGTTGACGGCCGGGAAGAAACCATTAATAATAATAAAGTTCCATTTTTATAGTAACTGGACGCCGTTTACGGCGTAATACGTATGATGCTACTCTAAACATGAGATTCTACTATTGATTGCATTTATATGGGTGGGAGTGGTTTTCATGGGTTCAGTAGGAGTAATCCCGGGGGTGAGGGAGAGCAGGGAATTTGTGAATACGTGAGGGGTGTGGGAGCAAGAGGAAGGGGCAGGGATTGGCATTGGGGGAATTAATCCGTGGGGAAAAACGGCCCCGATGCATGGTGCTCGGCCGCGATGCGTCGAAGAATCGACTGACGGACGGGACATGCAGGATCGGTGGATCGGTGCTGCCCGCCGCATCCCCGGAGGGCGAATTTGAGCACGATATGGGTGCATCCAGAGGAATTGGCACGACAGGGAGTCTTGTGGGGGCAGCGGCAGTTCGAAGTGGGGTGGTCAGAAGCGCAGGTGCCGCAAACAGAAGGTCGTTTGCACTGCGCGGCTATATGTCCAAAACGGTAACAGTTAAAGCACTGCATGGGCTGCGGGCAATACTTCTCGGTGCGATGCAGGTGACCGTGAAGAGCGAGCTTATTCGTAATGAAGTAATTCGCCACATCCCGATCATTGAAGTGCAGAACCAATGACGAGAATTTCTTGGTCTTTCGAATCTGCTCGCTGGAACGGCGTCCGATCCAGTGAACTCGGACCAGACTCTCGTGGTCGACTTCATTCGTATCTGCTAGCTCCAGAATGTCGTTCTCCCACGAGTCATTGCTCGCATCCAAAGTGCCATTACCAACATTGAAGCCAGTGGGGACACGATGCATGACAACAGCGTAGGAGGGGAAACGAAATTGGAGCAGACTGGAGAATGCGGGCAGCTGTTGAAGATCCGGGTTAGTTTCGGAAATGTAACTTGAGTATCAATGAATCTCTATATAAATCAAGGTGTTTTACCTGAACAACTGTCGTAAGAGATCTGATTCTTCTTAAGACGAACTGGGAATATCAACCAGTTATGAGTTGCTTTCTAGTTGGAGGAGTAAGCGCGCGGCTTTACAACTCTGAGACTAGCTCGATAGATCTTGAAGAGAGCGCGAGGCTTCACTTAAGTTCACGCAAGGTTTACGGTAAATCTACGTAGATTAATAGAGGTAAGAAAGAGCTGTCGTTACATGAGGGAACGACTCCCTTTTATAATCTACAAGGATCAACTATAGAATATTCAAGAACTCAATGGAACCTTGAGGAAAGTAGCAGAATATTCTACTATACCTTCTCAATGACTCGTTCAGACGTCCCGAGTCATATTGAGGCTTATCGGTGTCGATCTGAGAGGGAGGATATGACGCTCTGCTGCTAAGTAGAAGAACTTAGTAGCATTGACATCATGGACGCGGTCCCATGATCAAGGAATGCCGAAAATGCGCCGAGCGCGCGTGAAGTCTTGCGGGCAAAGCCGAAAGTTGCCGATATCCATCACATAGCCCCCCCAGACTTCATGTGCGCGAAGAAGACTGAAGTAGATCACTCCACGAATGGGCCAGCCTGATAGTGATTCAACGCGGAAACCAAAAGTACAGACGCATAGTAGTCTAGCTACAGTATGCAATATTTGCAACTAGCGCAGCACATCATGAGGAAAGGATATAAAAGGTCGTCGTAAATACGATGTTTTAAACCATCAGCTCAGCCAATAATTCCTGAACCGACCTTAGTTGACGACGCCGAATTCCGCGGGACAGCACATCATTTGCGGATGCGGGAACGGGCGCAGCCTCGAGGAGAGGAACACGGATGGGAGGCATGGCTGCCGATGAGGACATGCTCACAGTCGGGATTGAGCAGTCGAACAAGAGCTAAGTTGTGGCTTGTGAGATGAAGAATAATCAGAACACTGAGTGACGAACCAAAATCCATCTGGTTTGAGTACTCAGTGTTTGCCATGTAGCCCCAAAGTTGTGTGAAGCTGCCGAAGGGGAAGCCAGCAAGAACAAGAGCGAGGAACTCGCTGGGTCGCATGCCGACACAAGCACCGACATTGATGGTAGAGCGACGGCCGTTGTGGAAGGACACGAGCATCACGTATGCCATGAGGAGGATGTAGTGGCGGCAGATGTCGTAAATGAGTTGAAGGCTCGTCAAAGCCTCGGAGCGAGAAGCATATGTGCGATGCTCGTAAGTGATGCCGCGATTCTCGAGTACAAGAGGAAGAGCCGGCATTGAGATACCGAGTTCAGTGAGAGCGGCTTCCCGATACGACAAGGGAACGCCCGCATCGCCGTGGGTGAAGATGTTGTAGTCGTTGATTGCGCAAGAAACGACTACCGCAAGGGTACGGAGGATGCGGGTGGTTGTATGAGTGATGGTCTCCCGAATGCGGTAGGAGAAGACGCCGGAGTCGAGAATGGGAATGATATCATCGTGAGCTGGAGGCGGAGGCGTGAACATGACGGATCCGAGAACACCTTGGAAGCGCGAGAGAATTCTGTCGCATCCGCCTATGCAATATTTGCTGAGCAAAATGAATTAGAGTCGAATTTCAGCAACATACCAAGGAGATTCTCCACGACATTAACTGGGGACCGGACGTCACATTGTCCCGCGAACGTAACATCGCTAGCGTCTCGCACGGTAAGTGCCGAAGCTTGTTGCGTGGGGTAATCTGAGCCATTGTCGGAAAGGAGTCCCGGAAGGGAGTCGGCAGTGGAAGTCGACTCGTTTTCGGAGTTGTGGCACTCGTGGCACTGGGAACCGTGCTTGAGGCCGAAGGGTTGATTCAGGAAGGTGTATTCACCGGGATCCGAGCAAGTACACGGTGAAGGAGGAGGAACGTGGTAGGTGTCGCGGTGACCGAGGAATCGGAAATTAGAGAACATGTTGTGAGGTAAGAGGAAGTGGGAAAGACGAAGACGCAACCAGGCGCTAAGGGAATCGTGGCAAGCCATTAGTGTTTAAATACTCTATAAAGCGTGTAAGGCCGACGAGCGGCAAAGCCCGCTACCGGGTTTGTTGAAAATGTTGCGCACTGCACAGCCCAAGAAACAGCGGCCCAGATGCTCGCTCGGTCGACGCGCTCGGAGCTCCGCGCGTCGACCAGCTCACATTGGGCCGCTACCTCATCCAGACCCAACTCAGGAACAGAAAATACAATGGCTTGTTGTCAACGGGCAAGTGGTACATAGGTATCGCTATATAGACAAACGACTCGGAAGAGTGAAGTAAAAAGAGTTGATTTTACCCAGGAGCTGTCCGATATGCGAGACCAGAGGGCATTATGAATTTTACAAAGAGGTATGTTGCTGTCGGAACATAGAGGCAATGCGCCAAAAACGCGGGAATCCGAGCAGTTGATACCAGAGCGTCTTGGTCTCTCCCTCTTGATCATAGACATATAAGTTACAATAATGTGATGTGCATACCGATCTGCCTGTATGCATGCACCAGCGGGAACCTGGTTGGCAGGAATTAAAATGAGAAACGCACCGCACGAGTTGGATCCCATTAAATCCCATCCCACCCGGCGAACAACATGACACGGAGAACGGAACAAGCCTCTCGGCAGGCAGTAATTGAGGGAGGTTTGATGTAGAGTGCTGGACTTGAAGAGATGGTCTTGACTTGAATAGATAAGAGGGATTTAACGAAGGCGGGAACTTGAGAATGGAGGCTTGTCTATGAAATGAGAATGGGGGGGACTCTTGACAGCACTTGCGGGGAAGCTTGACAACGCTCGCGTAAGGAATTGAGGACTCTTGCGCATCTTGCCGAGTTTGAGGGTACATGACGCCAATTCGAGGGAAACGAAAGCAGATTCAGAGGAACTGGGAAGGGGAGGGACAACACGGTTCGAGGTACTTTGACGATACACAGGACTTTTGAGAGGATCAGGGGCGGGACGACGAGGGGAGGTCTTGCGAGAAGAGGGGAGATGGTAGTCTCTTGTAAACAGACACTACATACAATGGTCCTCGTACCTGCGGTGTATGTAGTCTGTCAACTTGCTGACATCCGTGATTGGAGGTGAGGCTAATGCCGTAATGATTGGAATTAATTTGAATCAATCGCGTCGTTGTGCATTCTGCTACGTGTTTTTAGTTATTCTGCTGTGCGGGGTACCTTTGACGACTCAATTGATGATGTTGCTCGCTTGAATGGAAGAAAATGGCTCCAAATTGAGTGAGTTTAGAATTTGGTGGGTTGGCCGCCGGCCACCCGCGGTATTGCTAATTCCTGTCGCAGTGAGTGAAATCACTTACTCAAACTTCATAGACCTGTTAGACTATGTTATTTGAGCCCCATGTCCCAAGATATAAGCAGTTGACGGGAGCACAGTGGTGGTATACGGTGAATAGCGGGTGGGAACTATTTCCCAATTCGTACATTACGGCATTATGCCCACCTCCGTGCATCACCCCCGTGGCAAAATACAGACTAGGGAGATGGTGGGAGTAAGCAAAAAGGGCGTGACGTGTCTGGTGAATCCAAATTCTACGGCGGTCGGGCCGCAGGTCTAGAAGAATCGAGAGGTGGTCCAGAACCCGGACTACGTGATCAGTTTTGACATTTTGTGATTTACTGCGACATGTAAAATTAGGGCGCCCTAAGACCCTTACCTAAAGGTAGCGGGAATATTGGGTGTGGCGTAGAAGAAACATTCGCACGAAGGAGGTACAGACCGATGCAAAGAATCATGAGATAGTTTCGTAGGAGTCTAAGCACTTGGTGTCTCCACTTTATTTGAATTTGACCAGTCTTCGAGGATAGCGGGAGCATTACGAAGTGCTCGTTTAGTTAGCCATTCATCGTGGTCAGAGTCAAATCCCTCCCATCGTACCTTGAATTGTTGAACTCTACGGCCACGTATTTTCCGCCAGCGTTCGGCGAGAATTCTTTCAATTCCTACTTCGGGCTTGGAATCAAAGTCCTCACGATTAAGAGACTTAAGTCCGTATGAGACCGGAAGTCGAAGTTGGTAGGTGACAGGTGATAGTTTTCGAATGATTTCAAAAGGACCGTCATACTTCATGAGCAGCTTCTTACCGCGTCCTTTTTCATCGCGTAAGAGTTTGAGTGAGTGCGGATTAAGAACAACAAGGTCACCTTCCTCAAATTCAGTTTGAAGGCGTCCGTTGTTGTAAGAGTGTCTTTGCCAAATTTGAGCCAGAAGGAGAGCTTCCTTGGCGCGACTGCGGTAAGTTTCAAATTCGTCGGCGAAATTTTGGGCCTTTTCGTTGCGTACCAATGGAGTATCTCCCCCACCAGTTTCGCCGACGGATTCGACGGGACGTGGAATAGAGTCACCAGGTAACATCATAGAGCTTCCGGTCACTGGATGGAAGCCATAGAGCAAGTATGCCGGTGTGAATCCTGAGCTAGAATGTGTTGTCGTATTGTAGGATAGAGCCAGAGCATCCAGATAATTGGCCCAATCATCCCGTGATGGACCAATATAAGCGCGCAGTGCTATTTCTAGAGTCTGATTGAGGATCTCAGTCTGTCCGTCCGCTTGCGGATGGTAAGCTGTGGTCAATGCTCGTTTCATTCCCATCAGGCGGCAGATTTCCGCCCAAAAGTCATTTTTCCAGCGAGTGTCGCGATCTGTAATGACTTGGCGCGGAAGACCGAAGTGCGTCACAACATGCTTGAAAAACAGTTGAGCCGTTTCCACCTCAGAAATCTTTACGGAGCAAGGAATGAATATACCATATTTCGTGAGCTTATCAACGATCACTAGAACATTATCAAAGCCGTTTGAGTTTGGTAATTCGGGAATGAAGTCCATTGAGACGACTTCGAACGGGCGTGTTGGAATAGGAATGGGTTGGAGTAGGCCGATGCCAGCGTGCCGTCGAGGCTTACTCTTTTGACAAATATCGCAGGTTGAAGTGTAGCGTTTAACGTCGCGCGACATCCGAGGCCAGTAATAAGTTGCGGCAATTCGATTATAACAGCGATGGTAGCCGGCGTGGGCCGATTCTGTGGGAGTATCGTGAATTTCGGCCATGATTGAGGTGCGGAATTTTGCAGGAACGCAGAGGCGACTTAGACCTTGCCAGTCTTCGAAAAAGATCAATCCATTGTCACTGTAATGATACTGTGGGTAGAGAGGATTGGACCAGTCCTTCTCCGATTTCCAACCGTGAAGTACCCTAGAAAAATGAGGGTCTTCTTGGTATGCTGCGGCCCACTCTGTGATTTCGTCCTTTGAAATTCCTATTAATATGGCATAAGAACGTGCCGTGGTGTAAAGTGAAGTCACTTCCTCGTCATGATCCAATGAAATCTCACCAACGGAGACTGTGTCCGGTGTTCCTGAATCCTGCTCAGTGCGTACCACCTTCGTTGCCAAGTTAAGCAATTTCTCTTCTAAACGAGGCCCCAAATCGTCATACATATTCTTGAGAGGATCACAATCAGTCAGGTTTAACATAGGAATATGTTCCGTACTCGGACTGTCTTGAGGCGGGACTCGACGACGAAGTCGGGAGATCGGATCAACGTTTGAGTGGACGCGGCCAGCGCGATGCACGATTTTGAGTCCGGGGTATGCCGCAAATATCGTGCCCTAGGTGAGAAGGCGGCGGTTAACATTCTGGAATGTCCGGCTCCAGGTTAACGCGGCGTGGTCGGTAATGGCAGCAATAGACTCGCCTTCGAGGAATGGTTGAAATTTAATGAGTGCCTCCTTGAGAGCGAGGGCTTCGCGTTCGGTTGGCGAGTAATTGCGTTCCGGGGATTTGAGGACCCGAGACCAGTAGCAAATGACGCGTTCGACGTGAACTGTAGTATCTTCGAAATTCTCAGCCCACGGACCGGGTGTTGGAACATCGTCAATGCCTTTGATCACTGTAACTAGAGTTGGCACGTCCTCACCGTTTTTATAGGCGCGTTCAAGTCGTTCATACAACCGAGTACCGCGAAGGTCGTGAATTTGAACCGGTTGGACTTGTTGACAGATTCCGGCGAGAGCGTAATCACACGCGTCAGTGTAGACACGGTATGGTTTCCCTGCAATGGCGTATCCGCGAACCGGCGCATTAGTTAGAACTTGTTTACTTAGCTCGAAAGCCTCACGATGAAGTTCGTTCCAATTCCATTTTACACCCTTCTTCAACAGCTCAAATAAAGGCTGCGAGATCCAGGCAAAGAATGGAACGTACCCAGCGAAGTAAACCATCATTCCTAGAAAAGTTTGAAGTTCGTGGGTGTTGCGCGGTTCGGCAAGCTGAAGGATTGCGTCAACCTTTTCTTTATGAGTAGAAAGACCGAGGCGCGATACCTTCTGACCAAGCAGTAGTAGTGATTGATACGCCAAATGGCATTTCGGAGGGGAGAGGGTAATATTGGCGGCGGCGATGGCGCCAAAGACAAGGTCGAGGTGTTTGACGTGGTCTTCGAAGGTGAGCGAGAAAACGACGATGTCGTCGATGTAGACTAGTGCGAAAATCCAGAGGAATGGCGCCAGCACCGTCTGCATCACGCGTTGAAAGACGCTGGGGCCGTTTCGATAGCCAAAGGGCATGCGCGCGAATTGAAAAAGTCCGCGATGTGTTCGAAATGCGAGTTTTTCGGCAGAACCAGGCGCCATGGTGAGTTGAGTGAATCCAGCGAGAGCGTCGAGAGTGGTGAGCCACTGAGAGCCAGATAAGGCTTGAAGAATCTCGTCCTGACGAGGTAAACCGAATTCGTCTGCAACAACTTGTTCATTTAATTTCCTAAGGTCGATAACCATCCGGGGTTTACCATTCCGATATACAATGAACACGGGCGCAGCCCATGGACTCTTAGATGGTTCAATAGCACCCAATTTGAGCCAAGAATCCATCTGTTTATCGATAACTTCTCGGTTAGCAGGAGAAACGGGAAACGGGGGTAGAGATACAGGTTCCGCACCAGGCTTCATTGGAATCTCAACCTTTGTTTCATAATTTCCCAATCTACCATCTAATCCGAACGCCTGGGAGTTGCGTAGAAGAACATCTTGCAGCTGCTTGCGTTGTTCTGGGGTCACATCTGGCGAGATGTCGATTTCGTCAAGCAGCCGGTCCGAACTGACAGGGTCTTCCGGGACTTCTGCAGTTTTTGGACCACCTTCTAGAGGCTCTTCCGCCAGCGGATCGTCTGGTTCTGTTGCGTTGCGTTGAGCCTTGGATGCGATTTCCGTCTCTGAAGCGCAAGAGAGATGAGGTGACGGCATGACAGGTACTGCCACCGGTGAAGATCCCGCTGTCTCCGGTCGGCAATCATTCTCACTTTTGCCTCCGTCCACCACTGTCGATTCGTCAGACTGCCCCGCGACAAGTGTGCGGATAAGGTGAGCATGAGCATTGATCTTCTGCTGCTGTGCTGGACTAAATTTATTCAATTTGTCCAGCCAGGACTTCGGGTTATGGGCAGTCCCAAGTACTTGACCAGCCGCAATGACTACAGGCATCTTTGAGAAGTTTGCAACGTGAAGAACAGAGTTTTCCTTCGATATCAAGGTATCAGCGGCACCGTAGAAATCGTCTTCATTGCCATTCGAGGCTATCTTTCTTTCCACAAAGAGGGAATCTTGATTTTTAGGAAAGTTCGCACCGACTGGAACAATTTTACTTGATTCCGGGGCAATAACAGTACGTTCAGTTGCCCAAACTTCTGCATTTCTTTGACGCTGATGAGCCCGTCGTTTTAACTTCTGATTTCGACGATGAACTCCTTTCGAAGGTCCAGAATGCTTTACTTCAGATTGAACTTTGACTTTGAAGGCATGGCCTTCGTCATCCAATAAACTCGGTGAAGTCGAAGATTCAACCTTTAATTGACGGCCAGAACTTCCAAAGCGCAGGTAGGTATTCCCTTCCTCTCTGACGATAGAAATCGAATACTGATCCGCAAAATCATTGCCTAAGATAAACGGAGTTGACATACCATTAACAATGTAAGCTTCAACATTCAATTTCACCGGTCCCTCGTTCGTATGGAAGTACAGGTCGATGTTAACGTACCCAGATATAGACGAACGTCCCGTTACCTGAATTAGCTTAACATCGTGACCGGACTTTACCTTCGGGGGATGGGTGAGTGAATCAAGAGTGCTTCGCGAGATTAATGTGATGTCTGATCCAGAGTCAATGATAACTTGAACAGGATCCGTTTCTAGGCCTCCAATCGTAGCAGTCGCTTCAGTAGCAAGTGAACCAAGGAATGAAGAGCCAGCCGGTCTTGCCATATGCTTCCGCAATTCAATTAAAGGCTGTTGTTCTGCGACTCGCGCATCCGTATGAATTACTCGATAATTCACAGCCTTGATCTCTCTAGCAAGACGTCGTCTAGATCGTCGGTTCAACGAGGGCTTTGAATAATAACTTCCACAGGAAGTTTCTGCAGCATCTGAAGCATCGTTTGCTGTTTCGTTTAGCGTAGAAGGTACGTCCGAATCGATTATTCGTTCCGAAGACGGCAAAATTTCCTCCATATTACCCCCCAGGGCTGAAGACATATCCACATCGTTGGATGTAGATTCAGTAATCTGAGGGGACTCTTCAAAACCCGACTGGGGTTCATTGATTGAGGTAAGTTCGCTTTCTTCGTCACTGTCCAGCCCGTAATATAGGTCATCGTATTGATCTTGCGCATCAAAGTCTTCACGGGTAGCGGAAGCCAGGTTAGTGCGTGCAGCCCGGTTTCCCTTAAAGGAATGCTTACACTCATTATCCCAGTGCTTACCGCTTCCACAGTGACGACAAGGACGTGCACCTTTCGATTCGGGAGTTGCGCGCTTTGAAACATTCCGATCATCTTTCGGAAACTTTGGTTCAGGAAGATTCGAAGACCAACCGACTAGATTCGCACGAGCAGAGCGAAATGAGGATCGATTCGTGTTGTCATACTCGCGATAAGGTCTGTTATCCCGTTCGCGCATATCAAGCTTCATTAACGCCTCTTCATGGAAACGAATCGCGGCCTGGAACTCAACCACATCTTGATACAGTTGGGTTGTGAGGATCGTATTCCACAACGTAGGTGCGCCATCCATTACATGAAGAATAATTTCTGAATCACTAAGCGTGTAAACCGTATTCAATAGGTCAGTCTTACGAATGAAATATTGAGTCGGCTTCTCACGAGCGTGTCCAGCTTCACGGTACGATGCTTGATTGGCACGAGAACGTTGTCGGTCAAGCCAGTTGCGGTTCATGAAGTAAGTCATGAATGCATTTCGCAATGTATCCCAATTGGCTTCAATGGTATTGCGATAGGCCTTTGGTAAGGACCAGTACCAAGTCTCAGCTTCGCCTTGAAGTCGGCGAGGCCCAATTCTTCCAAGCTGTCGCCATACTGTTGACGATTCGCGTGCAATGTCATTAACCTTGAGGATCCACCGAACAATTGTATCCACGTTTCCGTCCCAAGTTGGTACGTTCTCAGTTTTTAATTTGAATTCAAAATGAGGCTCCCTACTTCCTCCCGGACCGTATAAGTTGGCTCCAGATATAGTTACTCCAGGAGTCGCGTTATTTCTTGGCGGTCGAGGTGGAGGCATAGGAGGAACATTCGGAAGGCCAGGACCATTTCCACCATCAGGATCATCATCATCCGGGTCACCCCCAGGGGGTGCTCCAGAGGCTGGTGGGTGCCGAAGCGGAGTTGGTTGAACTGGTTGAGAACGAATTCCGCCGTAAGCATTCGACATACTAGGTTGTCGAGCTTCACGGAAATTACCGGAATTTCCTTGAGGATGCATGCGACGCATCTGGTCAGCTTCCTCAGGCTCCATAGTCGGAATATAAGAACGATCAGATTGAAATAATCCTTCCATAGGTTCGAAGAGTTCAGAAATTCGCTGATTTCCTCTAGGCAAGCCGGTAGGAAGCGGATTTCGAAAACTCGTGTCCTGAGTAAGTGGATAAGTCGTAGATTCATCGTATGCTGACTTCCAGTGGCGTGGAACACGAAGCTGCGGCGGCGTTGAAGCCATTCTTGGAACACCGTAAGGATTAAACTGCTGCGACTCTCTCCTATTCTCAGGTAGGGTCGGAGTAGTCGGAGGTTCAGGCTTAGCGGTAACGTTCCCTTGCGAAGAATAAATTCTTGAAGCAGCTTCGGTAATATCAGGATCGCGATCGCGTGGTTGATGGCTTTGAAAGTCATAATACTTATGTGCAAGCATCAGAAAATTCTCAACCTCGACTCTGAAGCAAACACCAAGAATCTCGAAGTCGTTAGGACGAAAAACATCGTTGATGTCATCCTGATCACCCCATTGAGGTAAGGCAGGCGGAGTTTTTCCTTCTAAAACAAACGAGTTTTCACATTCACGGCGCATAGTTTCCAAGGCACGGAGTAAAATTTTATAAGTCGACGCACGAAGACGATACGCAAACGTACCATCAATCAAGGTAAGCCTTTCCAAGTCCCGCAAGGTACGATTGAGAGCCTCCCACTGTTTTGGAAAGTCATCATTCGCTATATTGCGAGAAAGCTTAATTGCGTGATGCAAGAAACCTTTATTGATAGCATGCGCACCTTTGGTAAGTGCTTCTGAGCGTCGTGCGAGAACTGTAGTGTTACTTCCAATTCGGCCAAGGGGCTTCAGTGTCGGGAATACAATCGAGACCATTTGAGGAGGATCGTCGCTGAGCAAGTCGTCATCGACTGCATGTTGCAGATCGATCAGCGGAGCGAGGGTGATCTCCTCGACAGTCCTTTCTTCGCGCTGCGATGAAGGACTCCCAGTTGCTGAGCGATTGGGTGACATCGATGAGAGTTTGAAGGGGATTGCGGATTGGAAGAAGCATCCATAGGATCGTCGGTAGGAGGATGGGTTGTAGTAGCCATCGGATAGGAAAATGAAATGAACAGTTAATGGCAAACGTACCTGATTAAGCAAGAGATCTCCCTGTGTGTCCACCAGTGTTGAAGATCCGGGTTAGTTTCGGAAATGTAACTTGAGTATCAATGAATCTCTATATAAATCAAGGTGTTTTACCTGAACAACTGTCGTAAGAGATCTGATTCTTCTTAAGACGAACTGGGAATATCAACCAGTTATGAGTTGCTTTCTAGTTGGAGGAGTAAGCGCGCGGCTTTACAACTCTGAGACTAGCTCGATAGATCTTGAAGAGAGCGCGAGGCTTCACTTAAGTTCACGCAAGGTTTACGGTAAATCTACGTAGATTAATAGAGGTAAGAAAGAGCTGTCGTTACATGAGGGAACGACTCCCTTTTATAATCTACAAGGATCAACTATAGAATATTCAAGAACTCAATGGAACCTTGAGGAAAGTAGCAGAATATTCTACTATACCTTCTCAATGACTCGTTCAGACGTCCCGAGTCATATTGAGGCTTATCGGTGTCGATCTGAGAGGGAGGATATGACGCTCTGCTGCTAAGTAGAAGAACTTAGTAGCATTGACATCATGGACGCGGTCCCATGATCAAGGAATGCCGAAAATGCGCCGAGCGCGCGTGAAGTCTTGCGGGCAAAGCCGAAAGTTGCCGATATCCATCACAGCAGCCAGTCGTTGAGTTATTCCTGAAGGACCTCTACCTCTTCGACTCTCGCGAGTGTAAGACGGATGTCTCCGTTGCGATATTTCGCAACAGCACGAGCTGATGGGTGGATAGGGGAGTCAAACTCCATCTGGTTCATGAGTGCATTGAACTGTTGTTGGATTGCGAAGTGGGTGTCGTTGGCGAACGCCTTGTGGAGGCGATCTTTCGGGGTCAATACATGAGATCACGTGATGTGTCACGGGTTACGTGGGAAGGGGCGAGTGACGTGGCGGGTGTGCTGGCGGCGACAGAAGCATAGGATTTGTCTGGGGTGCTGGTGGAACCATTCAATGTAGTAGAGCATTTTGGCAAACGGTGAAAATCAAATTTCAGTTCGAAAAACTAAGCGACTTTGGTGAAAAACTACAGTGGGCTGCACACTGTTTTGCGGCTCCACAACCAAAATTTGGTTAGCGGGAACTGAAGAAAAAAATCATTTTTCACCGTTTGCCAAAGTGCTCTAGTGAGACAGTTGCTTGTGGCAGCTGCCAGAGGATGCGAAGTTGCGCGTTCATGAATGGAACGCAAAACGGAGCAGTTTCGGTCACGGTAAGCCTTCAATTTTGAACCGGCTTCAGACAACTGTCGGTGGGTGGTAATCGTTAGGAGATTGCGAGTGCGACGAGTGCGTGTAATGGTGAATGGTGTAGCTGTTAATGCTGAGTAAAATTTTTGATGGCCAGGATTTGCGTTAAGAAATTGGTTGACTCTAATGGATAAGCCAGTTGAAGGTTGATAACTTGTAACGTGACAATGGCCGTGAACCAGCGTATGGATTTGAAATTTGAATGTCTGCGCGGAAGGCGCTTGAGTGTGAATGTAAGTCGCGGGTGACTGATGCTCTTCGGGGATTGGAAAGTGTTAGCGGTAATTATTTACCACTCTTTACTTTCCAGCATATGTACCCCTACCCGCAAGACCCTCGGGTACGATACCGCGGGTATACCCGATACCCGTGTCCATCCTTAGCCAAATTCAACTCTACAGCTTCAGACACGTAGGTTTTGTATGCCGGTGTCCCGGCCTACAGGTGGGTGAGCTTGCGCGAACCCATGAATTCAACATATTACACAGATGAGGCAGAGAAGTACGAGAAAGTACATGCACAGTAGTATAGCTTTCAGTTATATTCAGTACATTACAATCCCAAGAAGAAGAAGAAGAAGACGGCGAAATCGATTTAGTTACCATATATGGAAATTCCCATCAAAGCTGCCCTACTACACAGAAAAACGACACACCGGTGGGTAGAAATAGGCTAGACGGGATGTATTCTTTGCGTATCATAGGTTACCCACAAAAACAAGCCGAATTTGTCATGTTTCTGACCGGCTTTGGCTGAACTTTCTTATACAAACTCGCCGGCAAAATCCATACACAAACACAGATTTTTCTACATCAAACAGAAGTGAGGCTCTCGACATTTTTGTCGACTGGCCGCTCCAACTGTACAGTAAGTGCTCGTTTGGCCCTCTTCGCGGTATCAGCATCGGACATCAGCAAGGCTCTATTCGATCATCGTCAATGAAAACTTAACTGCAAACCAATACCTTGCAAGGTCAACACGGACGACGCAAGCATCGCAGGAAAGACGAGAAAGGCGCTAACGCATCTTCACAGCTGTCAAATCCGCTTGCATCACCGAAATCAGTCTCGCATCATGCTGGATCAGCCTGGATCACATAGCATCACTGATATCAGTCTCGGAACGTGTTTTTATCATTGGGAACTCTGGTTTATGACACCCATCATACGCTCCAGCACAGCCCCATCACCATTTGGTGTCCGCTCTGATAAAAGGGGGAGCAAGCTCCCCCAATAAGAAGAGCACCGGCGATAACGGACTTGGGGATTGCGCTCGTAGCCGGATTCCAGAGGACGGTTGAATAGAGGATAAGATAGCAATATCCCAAATGAGTTAAGTGTCAACGAAGGATGTTCTGTCCAATACAGCTGGGAAAGCGAGTATGTAGTACTGTACATGATGACACTCACTCTTGGGGAACATCAATTTTTCATGGAAGAATAATAAGCAGAGCATTCAAGGTCGTACTCGTAGGGAGATACCAAGTTTCACCGAGCAAGAGAAATTCCAGTCCACCGAATCGCACTCCCAGTGAGGGAGGGCAAGCTGCAATAAGCACGCGCAGGAGGACAGTAGACGAAAACAACAACCGGATGCCGGGATAACCGTTAACCGAAGCCGGTTGTCTCGAGACAAAGACAAAAGACAAAGACAATTACGGCACACTTTGAATTTTCGACCGGGTGTGACATGTTATTGTTTACATTCCACTTTCGGCCCGATACTGATGGCGGTGGACAAAAATAAAAAAAATAAAGAAAATAAAGAAACGAAATATTGCGGGGGAGATTCGGGGATCTCGGGGATATTTCTCAGTATCCATTTTCGGCCGACATCGGTCCTACTCGCCTTTTCGCCCGCTGTCATGCTTCGGATCCAAAAGCATTACGGCTTGCCGTCTCCTGGCCAGATACTGAAATAAAGTGCAAAAAATACTCATTACAGAGCGGAAAAGTCTGAAATAAGGGAAGGATGATCCTGAGGCTTAGAAAAGCAACACTTAGAATGAGCTGGGACACGCACCGGAAATAGCCGTTGACGTTATGTCAATGGCTGTCCAACGGTTCCCGAAGCTCCGCGGTCCGAACACGAATAATGCCTTTCGTTCTCAATCTATACTGCACCAAACAACGCCGTTAAACAACATGTATTGTACTAGGACTCGGCGGCAGTGTTTCCCGCACATTGATGCGCCGCTTTTTGAATTTCTTTCCACAAATAAGATTGTTGAGCGCTTCTCTCGTCACCTCTCGTCACTCAAGCGGCGACAATCAGCATGGGCCTCTCACGTCTTGTCTTTCGGAGATCTCGGCGTGTCAAGAAAATGTGGCCTTGGATTTCCATGGGACACGCGCAAATTGGCTGGGCGCCTCTCCCACAGCGTGTCCCAGGCAAAACTGGATCCCGGCCCGTCATGGGACACGCAGAGCAGGCCACCGCCCAACTGCATCGGGCGTAAATGTTCTCACACGTGTGCCGCGTACTTACGATATTTCCGCGGGACTTCTTTGCTATTCCCTCCCGCCTCTACCGCTTGTGATGGCGCGTCAATGGGATCATTCAAATTACGCGAAATGTACGTAAAGTTTAATAACGCGTTAATGGGCGTGTTCAATGGCCTTTCAAAAGCATTCAAAAGCATTCGGTGCCCCGGGGCCGCCCCACCCCGAGCCCGCACACAGCCAGCGTGTCCCGGGACACGCTGGCGCTGCCATTTCCCTTATTGGGCCGTGTCCCATAGAAACTAAGCCTTCACAAATATCTACAGCTGCCTATCTGCCTTTGTTGTCGACCAGTTCATGCCATCAGCTCTCCAGATACTGACCGGAGTTTGAATTCAAGATCAATCACCGCAACCGCACGTGTTCGTTGGTTCAACTTGCTTTCTAGCCCGTTTCCTTTGATTTTGTCAGACCCCCGCCGATTTCCTCGACTGTAGGATGAGCCAAACTGTCTGAATTACTTATGCTGAAGCCAATTTACTCAGGTATCAACCAAATTCAATCTAAATTACTTAAGTTTCTTTCCTTCGGCTTCAAGTTGAAGTTTGTTGCGTTGACTCGAACTTGAAGCTATCTGCTTTTGATCATTTGGGACATTTACTAGCTTATCTTGCTTGCGGAAAGGTGGTCTACTACTTCAAGACCAAGTTAACGGCGCTGCTGCATTGCAATTCATCGTTTCATCTTCCGTTACAAAGCAAGTCACTTCGTCTGTGTTCATGAAAACCATCGATAAGTATATTAGCTGATTCAGTCTAGACAACCACAGTCTTTGCTAAAGGCAAACCTCGCCTCGATGTATCAAATCTCATGTTTCTCTCGGTGATTATCATTGCATTGTCATATTTGCGACTTGTATCGGCGTAAACTGCCCGGGAGATCTCTCTGAGTGTAAACTTAGGTAGTCTGTAAGTTGTAGAGCTTGAACAGCTGTTGTTCTGTGAATATTCAACCAGGTTTCAACCCGGATAAGATTGATTGAATTGACCAAGATTATCTAGTTTCGTGAAATCACCTTATGTATCCAATGGTTTCAGTGTGTAGCTCCTCAAGCACACCTAATATTCACCACTGGCGCTCATGCCAGTGTGTAAATCAGTTTCAGACCATGGCACGGCCAGCACAATCATTGTGCCATTTATATTCACGCTCAATGCCGCATCATTGAATTATTGTGGCTCAGGTTTGGATAAATTATCAAAGCAGCTATGTCGTTGTTGAATGAAGCCAGTAGCTTACGGACTCCGACAGCGAAAGAGCTGAATGAGCGCAGAAAAGCAGTTCAAGTTCAACCTTGACCGTGAATGGCCGAGAAGCTGTCAAATTTGGCCGCGCCCGTCTTCTCTCTCTAGCATATCACCTCTGTGGTCGTCGTCGTCGCTCGCGCGGCGCTCCGCGCCGCGCTCGCTCCTCCTCCTCCCAATTTGGCCGCGGGATTGATCGGGCCGCGGTTTAAACTCCGGTCAGTATCAGTATCAGTATCTGACCACCGCCATGAGTAACCGGCCCAACTTTCCGATGATTCAACTTTGATGAAATTCCCTTTTCGGGCGATTTTCGCATTTTGCCGATCAATTTTGATGGGAAAATGGGCCAAAATTGCCTTGTGACGTGTTACGAAAATTAAATAGCTTCAACACAAAGGTCGATGTGACGCGTTACTTGAATCTACGGTCGAAATAGTAGATAATGAGGAATTTCAAGATTCCTGATGTTTTGTCATGAACCACATCATGAAATTCAAGATGCCTTTCACGATGCTCAGAAACTCATTTTTACATTAGTTGATGAGCATATAAATTCATGACAAAACATCATGAATTTCATCATGCAAGACTGTCGAATTTTTGCTAAGTCCACTAGCCAGGTTGTTGAGTACAAAATGTACTCAATATCCTACTCACACATCATCTAACCCTCCCTAATGTAAAGAGGGGTCGAAGAAGGTGGCCAAAAGGTGGGTCAGTAATATCTGAGTAGTCGGATTCACTCGATATACAGTCAACTCTGTCTTAACCCATAGGCCTCCGTTCCGCCCAAATCCTATGGGGTATTACAGAGTTATGGGTTATCCCAGTCAAAATGTAGTCAAAATCTACGAAAATTGGTTATGGCCCATTATGGGTTATGAGAGGTATGGGTTAAGACAGAGGCGACTGTAGTTGCATATATGGTGTAACATGCTCTTATTAACAATTCCATCCCGGATGACTTGGATATATGCACTCGGCTGCCTTTGTCAGTGACAGCATGAGGTCGTGTGTTCGAGTCTGTCTGGTCTCAATATATTTCTTTCACGTTTTTGCTCCTTTTCACTGCCAAAATCATGATGTTATCGTTATGAACACAACAAAACATCATGAAAATAACGTCATGAATGTTCCCATAACTGTAATGAATTTGAAGATGGGGGGAATGCTCTGCAGCAGTGTGGCAATTTATCCTGTATCACTGATGCAGAATTTGGTGCTGAAAATTTGACTGATATTCAACGTTCAACCCTCTGCGATAACTCCTGGCAACAGTTTTGAGAATCGAAGACTTAAGGCTTTTGAAAAATGTGGTGGTCTGGCGAAAGAATATTCTACTTTACCTAATTTCCTTTGCTGCAGTGAGACAACTGCCATCATTTTTGAATTTGCTCGCTCCTTCCGGGTTGGATTTGGTAGTCGAAATCATGTCGGGAGGACAGAATTGTTTCGTACCAGGTGTGATTCAATAGCAAGGATTATCTGATTTATCGGGGAAAATTAAGAGACACTTAGGATGCAAGGCCGTATTTTTTGATCGGACATTATTGAAGCAGTATACTTGATGCATGGAGCTGCAGAAAAATTTCTCGTCTGGTGAGCATTCTGTCAAGCTCAACACTGGAGGTCTAGTAGTTCATTGGCTAGATGAAATGTTTGCAGCCATGAACTGAGCATTTCTTAGCAAAACCTCACTTAATTGCTGGGAAAGTTATGCAGGGCACTGGCGGGCCGGCCTTCCTGAGTTGCCGCGGCTAAATAGCTATGAAATCCTTCGAAATTCTCCCTTTTTCCTCCTTCCTTCTTTCCTTTTTCGGTTTTCTTCTCCTTCTGGCCGCCCACAAACATGATTACCGAGCCGGTCTGAGCCATTGCAGTCGTGGAGAAATACAGCCGACTTTCCATTTCCGGATACTTTACGCAATACCGACGTGGCAGCCAAGACCGACGAACATCTCAACACGTCGCCACGTGTAAATTTGACACCGCTCCGTCTCCGAATTTCGAAGAGTCGGAAAGTCTGTTCTGCGTTGGTTCTGCGAGCAAGTACAGGCTGCTCAAAACCTTCGAAGAGCATCACAGCCGTTTCGGAAAACGAATGCGGGTTTTCATCTCCCTTCCTTTTCGATTTTGATTGACATTTGTTGACGATTCTGTCAACAGCATTCAAATTGTGCGGCTCCACAAGTCTCCACGCCTGCCGTGAGCTTGTCGATGTAAAGTTTAAACAACTTGACTCGAAAGACATTCAAGGGTTGCTTGCTAGAGGTCAGATGAACGCTCTAACGCACTCGAGAAGGGGCCGAGAACGTAACAAACTCCCGCCATGGCGACCGAACGCGGTGAGAGAGACGAATATGATAGCAGACACAACTTCATATCAAGCCGGAATTTTGGCCAAAATTCTTTTGAAACTTGAGATTTAGCAGGAACTTGGGGTGGGTTTATAGGCAAAATTCGCATTTCAGAGAAAACGGAGAAACCCTAGTCTAGGGTTAGAAAAGCGCGAAATTTTTGCGCAAAATTTCAAAAGTGTGTGCACCTAACTTCAGGTTTCCGGAAAAAAACCATCGGATTATAGCCTGAAGTTGGTCAGTAGCTCAATTCTGACCCCAGCAAACATCCATAGCAGAAGTCCCTTGGATTTGGTTGAGATTTGGTGAAGGTTCAGTGGTGCGGCAGACATTTGATGCGCTGATGGCATCGTACAGCCACCGGCTATGTCTTCGCCCGGACCGAAAGCGCGAAATCCGTGGAAGAAGAAATGATTTTGTGGATTTTGAGACTTTTGACCCGAGGGATCTCTAGTCTTCCTTCTTATGGTCATTTCTGCACAGTTTCAATGCCACTGGGTAAAAACTGAGGGCACAGTAACAATTTCCAACTTAGGTATCTGGCTTGTCACGAAGTTCGGTCCGCTATCATACTTAGCTTTGGAAAGTGGAATCGGCAAGGGTGGAGCCGAAGATGCAGGACCAAACACAGATTTCGAAAACGAAAAACCATCAAAACCCGCATTCTTTTTCCGACTGTATAGTAATTAGTCTCTCGTAGACAGACGCTCTATATGTATCAGCTCGGTGCCCTCGCTATATAGAGTCTGTTAGTTACCGCGCCCCTCGGACCGCGTCAGGATCTTATTAGCTAATCTTATATAAGCCGGGAATCGCCGGTTTGTGTTTTCCCCCTTGCATTGTCGGGTTTTAATACTAATTCTACTTCTAAGGTACTCCAAGCTCGAGTTTCAATCTTTGTGCGCTCTTTCTCAAATTTTCTGAGGCGTTTTGGGCTTAAGTTGAATGCATTTTAGAGCTCGGCCGAGAGGCCGGATCTCCACGTGATGCAAACGCGCTACCTTTTCCTGCAGCACGTCGTCTTGTTATCAAAGATCTGAGGAGACAGAAAGCCAGTTTCAGGTATTATAATGAGCATTTCTTAAAGAAATGCGGAAAGAACGCGATTTTTGACGGAGATATACGCGACGTGAACTCTGCTTATATAATATTAGCTAATAACATTCTGACGCGGTTGGAGGGGCGCGGTAACCATAAGGCTATATAGTAGAGACTTTGCGCAGAGCCACCGGGAGCCACCTGGTGGCTCTCACGGCATGCGCTGTGGAGCGGCTACGCGCTATGGTGGCTCATTCGGTGGCTGGAAGAACAACTTGAAATTCATTTTCTTCGGCATTTTTTTATCCCCCTGGATGACCTCGAAGCGCTAGGCTTCCAAACCCCCAGGAAGCACACCAAGGTTCCACGCCAACCGTCGGTTCTGCAAGAACCAGCCAAAAACACACCAAATAAAGCGGGAAACTGGTAACCTAACCACGACACCTCACTACATTGAGGTATAGTCACAGAGGTACCATGTAGAGACTCGAAGCCCCACCTGCAACGCGGGCGACGAGCCACCAAACGAGCCACCATATGCCGTAGCCGCTCCATAGCGCATGCCGTGAGAGCCACTGGGTGGCTACTGGTGGCTCTGCGCAAAGTCTCTAGTAATACAAGTCAACGAACTTGAACTTGTACTTAACTTTGAATCAGAGCTCCATTATGTAATGAGAAATGAGGTCATAAAACCTCGTTTATTACTCGCAAAAAAATTAGACGAAGTAAAGTAAAAGTAACTTTTGTAAGGACAAGTTAGTTCTCCGAGTTGCTTTGTTAACCGTCTATCTCGATCTGATTGCGAATCTGCCGTGGGGGCTCTCAGTGCACCACCATTGTTCCGTACATTCAACGTCAGTAACCCTCAATGATTGCTGATCCTCGATCAGCTACAAATTCGTCATCCCAGCAAAGTCTCCCGTCAAATCCACATTGTGAAATCTGGCTCGCGCGGTCAATTGACAACTTGAGTAGGCATTTTCGCAAAAAGAGGGCATCGTTGCGGGCGATGGCAGAGCGATGCCTCTGGACTTCGGCCAACGCCGCTCTCGGCGGTTCAAGCTTGTTGGCTGATTGAGCCCGAAGTGTTACCGAGCCCAAGGGATCGTGGCTCAAAACAACTGCCTCTGGCTTCTGTGCATGTTTAACGTTGTCCCAGAACAGATCTGTATTGCCTCCCGACGCCGCGAACGTGTGCAGACGTTGTTTGACATTGTCAAAACCGCACCAATCTGAACAGTATTTGGAAAGTAACCCACGCGCCGGCTTGTGACATGCTTCTCTCGAACTGGGATCAAGGTGTTCGAGACCACGTCGACAGCGTGATTTGAATGTGGTTTGCAAATTCGGCGAATCTGAGAACTAACTATGTCACACTTGGAGGCGTGCGCAGGACATGCTTCCACTCACCATGACGGCAAATCGAACAATAGAACTTGTCAATGAGATCGCGGAGAACTTCAGCTAAGCGAGCGCAATCCAGGTGATACCATTCATTGCATCTGTTATGTATTGTACTGTATGATTCCCCAGCAAATTGTAGGACCCTATCGTTGGCAGTTTATAATCTCCCGGAGATCAGCAGTTTGGCAAACAAAGCAGAGAAGCAAGATCTGAGATTTGGGCAACACGCTTGCCACGGCGGACGGCACTCTTTAACGATTTGAGTTTTTGTACGAGCTTGATCACTTAGTTTTGACCTACTGCATTGGGAGTATGATACCATCCAGGCCAAAAACTTCAACGGCGATGTCCCAACAAGGCAAAATACCTTGGCAGTGACCCATTGCCTCAGCATCGTCATCGTGGCCATCACGGCTGCCGAGGAGGAATGCCCTGGAGCCAGTAACAATTGCATGTCAAGTTCCAAATGCCACAGTCGGCCACGAAGATCCGCACAGCGTATTTGCGCTATGGGTGCCGGCATATACAACCAAATCTCAGGTACCAAATGTCCATTTCCACCTGCATAGGGTACCCAGGTGGCAAGAATGACGACCGAAGGCATGGAGTCTGTGATTGTTCCAAGTACGTGCCAAGCAACGGTTTTCGGAAATTTGCCCGAGGTCACGCCTACTGAGCGCATCGTGAGGCTCGCCAGATCGAAGAGTACCATGTTAGCGTTTGAGAGGTCGAATGGCTGGTTGACAGTTTAGCAAGCACTCAGTGCAAGGAAGCTAAGGAACCTGCCTCGGTATTATCAACCCACCCCCCGGTTAGTAAAACGCATGCCGAGTTGTCAAAAAATCGGTCATTTCGAGGGCTTTATTTCGCCGGAGATAGGCTCAGATTGCCGAGGGTTTTACTGGCCGGGGCCATCGGCTTTAATCGGTTAGTCCAATGCGGGCTAGCGTTGCACAGGTACGCGAGTATTCACGCTTTCTCCATGTTCTCTTGCGATCAATGTCTTCTCCGATCATACCTTCCTTCCTTTCTTCCGCGAGCGGCAGGAAAGAAATGTCGCAGCTGGGATTCCTGTCATAGCTGTCCCGCAGTTTAAATACATCTTGTGTTAAACAGAATCATAATAAATTCAGCTTCATTTCAGTACATACTTGTGAGCCGAAACTCGAGGGAATATAGTAATAAGCTTCATGCTGCTTGATTGAAACCTCTTCCAAGCAACAAGAGGTGTTTCTACTTCCTCTATATCTTCTCCCTTTTCTCCCCCCTTTCCCTTTCTTTTTCTCTTTTTCCGTCACGGGACCCAGTACATTCAAAAAAAAACCCTCGTCGGCTCGTCTCGTCCCAGAAACTATTTAATTGCATGATGAGCTGATGAGCTGCTGATCCCACTCCGCATTTCTCTCCACCTCCCATCAAATTTTGATCCCCTCATCAGGAAATCGATATTTTACGGACGAGACGAGCTGACGAGCTAAGAATTGAGCGCCCCTAATGAAGGATTTACCACTTGGCGACAACTTGGCGATGATTCTACAGCGTGTACGGCATCGGCAAGACATCGGCCGAGCCTCGGCATTGATAGCCGAAGTCCCGTCAGCACCCGCGGGTTCCGCCGCACGGGTCCCGGTATTGCGCGGGTCGCAGAAAATGCAACCCGTACCCGGACCCGGCTGACCCTCGGGTACAAACCCGCGTGTGGACCCGCGACCCGTGTTAAACCCTAGTTGAGACATAGAAATCAAGATTTTCCGGCGTCTTTCTGGGAGCTACAGCAGCCTGAGAAAGCTGATTTTTGGGGAACAGGGTCTCGACTCTCAGATACATAGTGAGTCTCTCTCTTTTCTTTCCTTTTCTCTCTCTCTTTTTGCATTTGAATTCGCCGGGCTCTCCACAGACATAATTCATAAGCCCAATTTTATAAAGAGGGTGATTACGACAACAGACATAAGCCAATCAAATGTCCAGCGGGTCATCAATCGAATGACCACGACACATTATGAACTCTGCCGATATCCATATCCCCTATGAGCGCGTTGAAGGCCGTCGGCGTGATGTCTATGTCGTGCAAATGACATCCCTCGCATCGATCGACGATGAGAACCTGGATTGATGACTCGCCGTAATGCACTGTGGCCGATAGTGGCTTGTGGCAAGCTTTAGACAGTCCACATGGGCTCCCGGTACTGGGCCCACAGAGTGGATTCCTGGTAGGTCTGTTCAGAACTACACTCGAAGCCTGAAAATGGCGGCCTACGTGTTTGGGTTCCCTTTGTTAGTGTAACCTGGCCACTGATCATACATTAGGTGGGAGACCGCCGCTGTCATAGAGCTGTCGTCATATATATCGCCGCACGCCCCTAGTCCTTGCTCGCTTTACGGTTTGTTGAGCTCATGAACAACTCATGAAAACTACAGAGGCAGCCCACACTCACTACCAGGTCACATCACCCCGATGGGTCTCAGTCAGGAAAGGGTTGGGTTGCGAGCTTGTGACATCGGAGCTAGGTGTTGGCTCATAGTCTGTAGCCACCGTCGTATGATTGAGAATGCACCTAGGAAGATTGCAAGCCCAGCCCAAGATGGGTGGGCTCAGTAGGCTCAGCCTCAGAATCGCAATGACCAGCATTGTTATGTTGATTTGGTACCCGAGCCCTGTCTTTAAGTACCAGGTCGGGGATCAATTGAAGGCGGACCGGGGGCCATTGATTGATTGGCTATGTGGTGGGTCAAGGCCCGCAGCGAGGATAATGGAACATTGATTGATTGACTGATTGAAGGCCGAGATCCTGTATGACGAATTCGACGGGGCCGTCGACGGCGATCATATACCCGTTGCTCACACCGCTTAGTACATCTTGTTGAGGATTGATGCGAGGTAAGGCTCCAACCATTTAGTTTCCGTTTGCGAACTTTGGCAAATCAAACGGAAACGGTTAGGAAACAGTTTATAACGGTTTAAAACTGTTTTAAACGGATGAATTTCTGGAGTGGTCGAATTGGGCGTACCTAGAGGTGAGTCGGCATGTTTTGTTCCCCTCCTTCTCGCGTTTATCACCCCATCAACCCCTAGATGTCCTCACATGGGACCCGAGCCAATATGAGACCCCAAATCCGCGCCCAGAAGTTGTCCAGTTTCCTCATACCATTTACAAACTGTTTCCAAACTGTTTCCGACCTCGAGCAAATTAAATGGAAACGAAAACGGATATTACCGTTTACAAACGTTTGCAAACGGAAATGGTTGGAGCCTTAACATTGCGAGGCAGGCTGAGTTGTTGTGAGGCAATTGAACGCATTGTGAGGCGCATTGGCGTCGAAAGGCCCTATTTGGGTATCTGCCTCATGGGGGCGATACACAACGCTATGGTGCGCTCGGCCTACAGCCGTTTCAGAAAAAGAATGCGGGTTTTGATTGATTTTCGTTTTCGAAATCTGCTTACCTGTGTTTGGTCCCGCGTCCTCGGCTCCACCCTTGCCGAATCAGCTCTTCGTCGGAAAAGTGACTTAAGAGCCTCTTGCCCCTCCCTGGCTACGTAATGATGATGTAAGCTTGCCTAATACGGCAATTTATTGACAATTTTCTCATGATCTGGCCGTCGTAAAATGATCCCTTGGTTTTTTGCGCCTTTCTGGCAGAAAATTTCCTCCATCTGGCTCGGGTCGGGGAACTCGGCAGATGGTTAGTATTATGTAATCTATTACATTTTCTCGCTCTTTTTTTCTTGACCCTTCTAAACGTGTTTTTGAAGCATTCCGCAACTTTGTCCAAAAAGTGAAATAAGAGGTCCGGAACCCACCCTCCCTCCTAAGGCTGTGTCTCGGCTTTTGCCGGTGAACACCTCTTGACTATCTTTGCTATCCAAGCTCTCATACTCCGCCGCCGCCGTCGCCGTTGCTCTCAGAGTCTCTCCCTCCCTCTCTTGCGAAACACCTCTATTGAATATGGACATAGAGTAAATCAAGCTGAAAACAGCCAAAGCTGGTCAGAAATAGAGTAAATCGCGCGCAGCGCGCGAGAAATTTTGAGGTTCATACCTGGTGAGCGGGTCCGGGACACTCGCGTCGGCTGAAGATCCGAGCAAAAATCAAGCCAGAGGATCCAGAGATGACGGTGAGCCACCAATCTTGACTGGAAATCGGCTAAAAACAGGAAATTGAGCGAAAAAAGTCGAATTTCACCCCTGATGTCGCTCGGAAATAGAGTAAATCAGTGGTGGATGGACCCAAAATCATAGAGTAAATCAGCCCAGAATCTGGTCGCGAACCCGACCCGCGGAATAGGTAGTGACCGGGGGCCTGACCACTTGTCGTGAACATGTATCGCAACGGCTAAACGACCTTGGCAACAAAGGCCGACACGACGACAGGGCAGTAGTCGGTCGATCCGGGTACGAGATGAATGACTAAGAGCGGGTCGACGGTACGTGAAAACTTATTGATTTCCGTTTATATCCTCATTGGCGCTGTCTAGTTGCCACCATGTTAGCTCCATTTCGGAGTAGGAGGCAGACGGATGAGAAGGGTCAAGGGCATTGTCGAGGGCATCAAGTGCACTCGTATCTGCCATTTAGTATCAACTGTATCTATATAGAGTTCCAATATCATATACTTGTCATATAAATTTAATTCACCCCACCTCGATTTTAATGGACAATTCCTATGGTTTTGGGTTCTGGACTTTGCAATGATTTTCATGGAATCGGCACATGAAAATGGCACATGAAAACGTCGAAAAGGAACATGATTTTATCCAGATTCAGAGTGTGGGTACATGAAAATCGGGGTACGGAGGTACATGATTTTCATGTACCCCTACCTTCACAGTGAAGTGCTCCGAAATGACGCTACCGAATGGAGACCGTCTTTGCGCATATTTTACTCGAACACTCGGCTTATTCCTGGTTCTGCGGGATTGGGGCAAGATTGGGGTCGTCAAAAACAAACTAGTACAGCTACGACTGCCTCGTCCTGAATAAATACTTTGACCAGGGCCAAGTGGTGAGCTCAACTTCAGATTTTCAGAGGCCATGCAGAAAAGACAAAAGAACCAATCCCCGATTATCCGAAAGGATAATATACACGCAAATTTGGAAGGAAAAAAAAAAGAAAAATGACAAACCAAGAAAAAGCAATCGCACCAGCCCGGCTCTTCGACCTTCAGGCCAGCCTGATTATGTGAGAGATGCAGAGAGGTGGTCAACACTGGTGGAATTGCGAAGATCTACAAGGTTAGTGGAAGTAAATGAGCGATTCCGCTTGAAATGTGCAAGGGCGGCTACGCACCGACCCTCCCGGTCCCTCCTACACTTCCCCAAATGGCGGCCAGCGATAGTGTAACGCGATTCCGACCGACGCCGACGCGTAGTGTGGATTGTTGGCGGACATGGAGAGTTGTCGTAGGCATTAAGTTCGGCAATTCGGCGACGCATCCGTGTCCAGTGTGGTCGATCGAAGGCACCAGGTGGGCCGGTAGATGAGCAGGGTAGCAGGGTGGTGTCGCCTTGAATCTTGCGGTACCGCAACAGGCCCCCGGTCTCTACCAAATACATATGTCCGTCGGGCGACTTTGGCTGATTTACTCCATTTTTTGACATTGACGGCGCTCTGGAGACGTCAAAAAAAAAAATTCTTCCTATTAGTCTGTCGGTTACCACGCCCAACTACCCGGTAGCCTGCGTTATTATACGAGAAACCGTTCTAGGAACTCACGTGTGTTTGACATCGGCTGACTCTAGACCTGGAATAGCAAAGTATACGCGTTTGTACGCGTTTTGAGGGAGGCACTGCAAAGCCATTCATCACTATCAAAAAGAAATCTATGGTGCGCGCGGCCTAAACACCACCGAATAGGTCCCATCATTGATGCCATCAGTGATGTCTCAAATCGACCGGCGGAAAAAATTCGGATTTAAATTGCATTTTCTGCTGCCGAATAAGGTTGGAGCAGACTCAGGACGTACTCCCCAGCTTTCATGAGTGTAGGATATAGCTCATGGACCTCTCTGAGAGCATATGAAGCCAGAATCGGAACCTAGATTGGGCATATATATTCCGTAAGCTCACATGACTGATTGACTGATCGCATCACTGATGTCTCAAATCCGCCTCAGGAAAAAAGAATTTATTGTGAGTTTTGAGGGGATGGTAAATTCCTTTAGAGGGATTAGTCTACTACCTAATCGAAGTGTTTTCACCAGAGGATCAGTCATGGGAAGGTTCTGATCAGGTGCAATAGATTTTGTTCCTGTTTGGTGGTGTTTAGGCCGAGCGCACCATAAAGGAAATAAGAATATTTGAGTGAAAGAACCTCAAATGTGGGCGATTTGAACCTGCCGGCAACATCCGAGAATCCATCAGTCTTTGACAGCTGCCGTTAAGTCATGAGCCGATGCAAGCACAACTCTTGCCTGGGGGTAGGACCATGGGCAACCAACTATGATGCCTGCCCGCAAAATTTTCAATTCGGATAAAACAAGCCCAAAATTGGCTGTCAGCCTCCCCAGATTCGGATAAAAAACCCAACTTTGAGCCGCCAGGTCAGGTCGAAAATTCGGAGAAAACATGGGGTCCCCCAACCAAGCCAGGTTGGGATCCGGATAAAAGTCGCCAGACTTTGATAAATAGAAAGCGATGGCTGTCTGCAGCCGAATCTCGTCCTAATCAACGAGTTTTGAGCAAATCTGGCCCGTTCTCACGCTTGATTTGTAGCAGACTGGCGTCGAAGATGTTCCTTTGCAGGACAAAACCGGTTCGGCAACCTGAAAACCACATTCAGGCCGTCAAGCGACCGAAAATGAACCCCAGAAGAAAATTTTCGATTTTTCCTGATTTTAGCTCATTTTGGCGATTTTCGGGAGGCCTGGTCGAAAATTCGGATAAAACGCCTGGGTCAAATTCGGATAAGAATACCCCGATTTGGGGTCCGGATAAAAACGCTCAAAACCCAGGATTTCGTGGGCAGGCCTCATAGCTGGTTGCCCAGGGTCCTCTGAGGGTGCGGAGTCAGAGGAAAGTAAGGTACATAGGCGTCAGTCACTTACAACGAGCGGTCACATGACGTGTCACGTCACGCGTAACGCGGCGGGGATCTCGACACGAAAACATTGACAAAACCTGCTGGATTTCGCTCAATTTCAACGATTTTTGATTTTTGAGGTCAAAAAAAAATTGGTCATTATGTAATCATAACTGGAGGTAGGAATATGTTTTCTGAGATTTCTCTAGTCACCGTTGTATGATGCCCTAAGATGTTGGGCACTGCAGCCAATGTTCACGGTATAGTGTGTATGCTGTTGTGCTGGCGGGTTGCCAGTAATTGATGGGATCCTACCCTATATGGTGCGTGAGAACCTTACATAAGCGGCAAATTTCGCCATCGTCCCAAACCAAGATGGCTCCAATCGCTGAAAAACTGATTTCTGCAGTCAAAAAAAATGGGTTCGAAGAATGGTCTACTGCTCCATCACAAGATACTGTACTAATCCGACCGGTCGTTCACTGGGTGTCACCCGTCACCCAAATTGTTCACTGGACAAGTTGTTCACAACACGTCAATCACATCAAAACTACCATATATGGTAGGCCGGCACTGCTCGGCACATGCCGGCCGGAGATTTTTTTGATTTTCTTGCCCTTTTTGGGCCGAAAAAGTCCCCGTCACCCGTCACCCTGTTCAAAATTGTTCAGTTCACGAACCGGCGTCACGCATAACGTGAACAACCGGTCGGATTAGTACAGTAGTATCTTCAAATTCTGAGACCAGGGATGTCTTGCATTTGCTCAAATACACCACTTCTAGGTCCCACTTTTTACCCTAATGTTTTGTGGCCAAAGCTTAATGGCGGTCACACTTTGGTCATGTGACCGCTCGTTGTAAGTGACTGACGCCTACCTTGCGCCTACCTTAAGCTCAGAGTATTACTCACAACATCTTCAAGTGGTGCCGCTCACTTAGTCACCGCTACTTTTGTACAGCGGCCAATCTGGCCACGGAAAATTTTTGGCAGGGAGACCCCCCAAATTCACCGATTCCGGCTCAAATTTGGTGGGCTTTTGGAAGGAATTCGCGCGTGCAGCGCGCCAACAATCGTGGTTTTCAGCCTTTCCAATGTCATCCCACCCCTCACATGGCCTCGCTTGAGGCATTTGGCTGGGGATGGCCAATTTGGTCGAAGGTAAGATATATATCTCGCCCAGTTTTTATTATCCGCTCAATCCCTCTTGCCAAAATGTAGCTAGCATGAAATATTAATGGAGCATTTCTGCAAGAGGATTAAAAATCCGGACTTTTTCCTGATGAGATCAATCAGCCATCAATTTCTGTACAAAAGTAGCGGTGACTAAGTGAGCGGCACCATAGACCCCCCAGACGCGCGCCAAAACGCGTTAGAACGCATAAATTAGAGTGTTGTTTGCTTGTGTGATGATGCATCATGACATCATAAGACAGGCTACCGGGTATCAAGCGCGGTAACCAACAGACTTTATCTCAGCGAGGCACGAGCTAGAACGAAATAAAGCGTCTGTCAAGAGAGACTAATTTTTTCCTGGAAATTGCGGGAAACGTTGGGGAAACGCTTAGTTTTGAGCAGCTGCTTCACTTCAGCTACCCGGAACCTCCTCCCTGTGGCTGGTTCGCGAAATAGACCTCTGAAATTGGACGTTGTTTTACTCACGGACCTATATGGTAGTGACCGAGGGCCTACCGCAACCCCTCCACGGCGGCTGGCGTGTAACAACCATAACTTTTGATTGACCCGTCCAAGACACGTCAGACCCAGAGGCGGATCAAACCGAGTACAGGTAGGTATGTTGTTAGTATTTAATTATCATAACTATAGGTATAGCTGCCGCGCTTAAAGAAGTACAATTAATGATACATAGCTGCTAGCGCTAATACTTCAAAAAAAACTTTCTTTATTTTTTTATAACTACACTAACTCGGCAAAAAAAATGTCCGATCGGTTTTTGCTTCGTTTTTGCACGGAAATGGAACTTTCCATCTGAAACGAAGTTGGAGGTCGTGGAAGTGACCGAGCCGGAATTTTTGCACGCAAATAGATCATCAAAGTCTATTGATCCGGCATCAATTGAGCGAAACTACCGAAACAGGATATTTTCCGGTTCTGCAGTGACCGATTTCAGGGTAACCCAGGTGCATACGTCGAAAGTTCAAGATAAACTAAGCAATTCCACAAGTTGAACCAAGCAAAAAGGTTGAGCCGTTGTAGCGCTATGACGCGAACAATTCTGCCATTTTGATCAAATTTCGGCACATTCCGGTCAAAATAGCCGAAAATGGCCACTTTGCGCGCGCTGTAGCGCCTTTTTGCCTGCATATTTTTGCTTGGTCTAACTTGGAGAAATACTCAGTTCAGGCTATAGAACGAGAAAGTCAGCTCTGAGATCAATTGTAATCTGAGCAATCTGGAAAATCGGATTTTTTGTGTTGTGGCCGGCTCGATGGCGCATCATATTTTGCCGCAAAACAAATGCGGTAGAATAATGCCCCTTGATTCTACAAACTACACTGTAAGTCATTTGAAGCCGAAATGTATGTCCATTGTTGAGAAATATGCGGAATATCGATCGGACATTTTTTTTGCCGAGTTAGTGTAGCGCACCTCCTTCAGAGGCCGTAGAATAGAACGTCACCGTTACATGCAGACATAGCGAACGCACCGATGATCTCACTATCATCTAGTTCCCATACCTCTTCGTCACTCGGTCTAGCTTTCTGCGCTTCTTCGGTGGCAGGAGAGGGCTCCGGAGCACGGTTCTCATCACGTCGGCTTAGCAGAGGGCTCGGTGGTGGAGAAGGCGGCGCTCGGCCAGCAAGACTTTCGTTCTCATTTTTTTTTTTTTTTTTTTTTGAATCCGTGTTATTTGCCCTTCGTCCCTTAAGACATGGTAGGCATACTCTGTACTCGAGGTTACATAGCTATTTGGTAATCGTGCATAATTTGGTAATCTGCGGCAGTCTGCAAATCACGCCCACATTAGGCAGTGATGAACGTATGCACATGATGTGCGTGAGTAATGATAGCTGGGGGTCTAGGCCTCACAAAGGGGGCACTGGTGAGTAAAGTATGATGAGAACTGATGATCATTCCCAGCCTCTGATGCGCAATCTAACTTCCTGATGGCCAACACCCCAGCCACCCGATCCTCCTTCTGATCCATCATCATAGTCCTGTATCCAGACTGATGGAATTCCCTTTCTCGGCACAATGCAGTGATGTTTCTGTTCTCTTGGTGGCCCCCATCGAAACTCCCAGGCCCGCTTCCTGGGATAAACCAGCCCGGATTCCCAGTCCGGGGGGGTTTGAGTATGACCGCAATACTGTGAAATTGAAATGTGCTGGCCGCCGGGTGATTGCCAGCTGTGATCCGAGGATTTCTGAGTGATGGTGGGAAGTGGGAAAGAATGACTGTTTTTGGCGTTGGTCACACAGTGACAAAGTTGGAAAGATGATCAGATGGCCGGAAAATCGGTGGTGGTGAAGCCGAGGAGTGTCAAAAGTGTTATCTCCCAGGAGGGTGGGGGGTTCGAACTGCTGCCCAAAAACTCCGTCAACAGTTGACGTGTTGAAACGCCGCACAATGGACCACTCCACCATTGTGCCCCCTTTCGTTCTCATTAGGCTGCAAAGGGGTAGACATGATGGAGAAGAACAAGAAGAGTGAAGAGGACGCGATTCGACGCGTAAGACGCGTCGCAAAGTGCGGCGCTGGACCGCGCTGCCGCTGGTGGTGTGGCGGCTAGTGACCAGTCACAGAAGTCGTGGGAACACTTAGTCGGCTAGTCGGGAAGCCGCTCTCGTCCATTCCATAGATTCTATCCGGTGAGACCCCTGCATCCACGATGTACTTCTTCACCAACTCTACCCAGGACTTCACGGCTTCTGGATTCAAGCTCCGTGCGCGCTGGGTGTCGAGGGGCTTGCTCCGAAAGGTACTGAGTGTGTCGTGGTGCCTGTCAAGAAAACTGAAGACCCATCTTTTCCCAACAGGCTCGTAGTCGGGTCCGTGAAGGGCCTGGAGTGCCGCGTTTGCGTACTGCTCTAGAGTATCTGTCGATGCAGCAGTGCCAGAAAAATCGGTCATTCCGAGGCTTTTCTGGGTGCCGAAAACGCGTTTTCCCGGCCGAGGGATTTCCCCTTGGAGAAGGGAAGACAATGACCCACCGTGGGAATCTCGACCGTTTTGCCATCACCCTCGGAATGGAGAAGTTCCCAATGCCGAAAAATCGGTCATTCCGAGGCTTTTCTGGGTGCCGAAAACGCGTTTTCCCGGCCGAGGGATTTCCCCTTGGAGAAGGGAAGACAATGACCCACCGTGGGAATCTCGACCGTTTTGCCATCACCCTCGGAATGGAGAAGTTCCCAATGCCATCACGCTGGATCAGCTCCCATCACTTGGGATCAGCTGCAATCACTCAAAGCCGCTGTGGATCACACGGAAAAGTGCCGCATCAGTCAAGGCATGCCAATCTTGATGCGCGCACAGCGATTGACAGCAGCCATCACAAGCACTCATTAACATGCGTGCGACATCACTCGGCACTACGTTGCGATCACTCAGGATCAGCTGCCATCACTCAGGATCACCCGGAAAAGCGCCGCATCACGCGAGGAGGCGCCGCATCAGTAGTGTTGCTGCGAGCTGAGGTGAAGGAAGTTGGAGGTGCTGATGTATCAAAACTTGATCCACCTCGAGCTGACGTCATCTCGTCCTTGTTTGGAAGTTTGCCCTCAAAAGTTACTTTTTTTGCTTTGTTTTTATTGCCTGAGTTGCTAGCAGTTTGGATATGCTCCTCAGGAGGAAGCATCTCGTTTTTCTGGTGCTAAGAACTGTTTTTGAGTAACAGATCCAAAACCGGTCTCGAGGTGCCATCACCTCGATTACCATACGTGGTGGGGCTGTACGAGTCGAGGTGAGTTCAGCTCCGAGGTACCTCCACCTCGCGGCAACACTACGCATCAGTCAAGGCATGCCAATCTTGACGTGCGCACGTCAAAAGCACCGATTGACAGCAGCCATCACTTGCTCAGCACAGCCGCATCAACATTGGGGGTCTCTCGGATAAAAGGGGGAGCAAGCTCCCCCAATAATCTGCTAAAACCCATACCTTTTGGCCTCCACAGACTTGGTTCCCACCAAATTTCATGCAAAAACCCATAATTCGTCATACCTCATAACCCATACGATTTTGGCCAAATCCCTATGAAAACGAGGGCAAAACCCATAATCTTGACAGCCAAAACCTACATTTAATGACTGTCCATTTTGGCTAGGTAGGCATCAGTCCCTGGGAAACATCACCGTATTTGGACATTTTACATCATGTTGATCAATTCCGTCACCGAACACGTGCCCCCCACCGTGCCGTTCCGCTGCCGTTGAAAGTTTGCACGGATTTCCGTTGGATTTCCGCCTAGATTGCAGTCCCGGCCGTCATACTCTCTCCGGCACTACTCAGAGATCAAAATTTTTGCGCTAGAGGTACACAGAGTTTCGATTTTTGACCCCAAAAATTTGGCCACAGCCAAAATGTCGTGGGAAAAACTTCGGAAGTGGTTTTTTGAGCTTTTCCGGGGTCGGCGAATCGGATTCTGAAGTCAGAATTATCCCCAAAATTCCCGTTCGGCGGCAATCAACATTGTCGACTTTGGGTGTCCGGCACTGTACCAGTCTGCTACGCCCAACGTGCTTGCCACAATTGTCGGCCTCGCGTAGCAGACTGGTAACGAGTCTACCATGGAATTAATAACGAAGGCAATGTACCCCGCATTGTAAGATAGCTGCCGGCGGGTGGACATCCGACGGTTGATACCGGTGATTAAGTGAACGGCATCAATGGTTTGTTGATGACTTGTCATTGGTGCCCTCCGTACTCTCTATAAAAACCACTTCAGTTGCGACCCATCTCCGCCCAATCCTCCCTGATGAAAACACTCCGCACTTGCGCATATACACATACTACTCCGGCACAGCCTCGCAAAATTGTGCGGCACAGTATTCATCGCTCTATGCGACCCAAGTGCAACAGAAAGTCGACACGCTTTGATAAAGTAATGCAGGAGACACGTCTTCTTTTGGTAAATCTCGAAGATCACCAGAATGCACTTCAGAAATATCTGGACGAGGTTCGTCATATCATTCCCGACCATCAGCTCAGTAAGTCATTAACAACTCGATAGATTGTTGAGAGCCGGGAATCTAAAGCCTCGGCTGTGTAGTTTCAAGCTTAGAATCGGAGTGGACATTTTTCTAATCGCGCATAGTGGACTTAGCGGTACTACACATACACTTTAAAGGGATAGCTCATACATGCACATCTTGCGTCACTTACATTGTATGTAATTAAGGTAGGGCTCACTCATAAGCAGCAACCTAGTCTCGTATACAAGACTTTATAATTGAAATCGTCGCACTTTCTCAAGACTAAGATTAGCTTTCGTACTACTTACCAATGGGAACCCGCCGGAATGGTTGGGATGATAATTATAGAGGTTATAGGTTTAGATCTAAACGCCCAAGTCTCACAGACTCAGAGCCAACTATCTCTGCTTTCTTTCTACCCCGAAACACCGTTCAGTCTGCACCTCTCGGGAACCCATCTGCTATACCAAGGGCATCAGGATCGTCTGCATGGTCGAGTCAGAGAAAATCTCATTTCGACGCTGCCAGGGCAAACAATGATCCTGCTCCCACACCATGTATGTTGCGTATTTCTCTGTTCTCATTGGTACAGATCCATATTGAAGACTAATAATAGTTCAAATATCCTCCGACGACTTCATCGAGCTCACCGATCAGCTCAAATACATCGAAGAACATGACGAACACGCAGATATTGCTGCTGGCGACAAAATTATTGACGAGAGCCTTGCCGATAATATCTCAAATAGCCTGGAGTCAAAGGGCTTTTGAGGACTGCAAAAATATCATTCATCAGTCTCGCGAGCATCGTCGTGTTCCATTGAAATACGGACCTGATGCGGACCCTGCGTTTCTTGTAACAGACGGGTCAAGCTCTGCAATTGCTGGAGTTGTGAGCCAAGGCGCTGATTGGAAATCAGCGAAAGTTGCCGCATTCTTCAGTGCGAAACTCAACTCGGCGCAGCAAAATTATCCTGTGCATGAGATTGAGATGTTAGCAGGTGTTGAAGCGATGCTACGGCATCGTGACATACTGCAAGGATTCCATTTCAAATGGATAACAGACCACAAGGGTCTTATTCACTTCATGAACCAAAAGAATTTGTCGGGACGACAAGCCCGGTGGATGGAAAAAATCTCTGAATTTGATTTCGAGGTTGTATATGTTCCTGGAACAGAGAATGTTCTGGCAGACGCATTATCTCGCCTCTACTCGAACGAGGCACCCGGAACTGTTCGCGCAAGGAGCGAATATGTACACGTACCATGATGTCGTCGATAATGATGCACTCAATATCAACTCCATTTCCATGCCGGTTTTTGCGGGTTCTGAAGCGAAAGCAATGGCAAGCGACCGGGTCTTGAGGTCTGCGACTAAAACTGCTGAGCAGAAGCATAGAGAACAACTCGCTGACGCGAAACTGACCCAAGAAGGTCGTATTTTGAGGTCAATGACTCGTGGCGTTGATAACCAGAATTTTGCATCTCCAAGAGAAGCAAAGGAGGGCGGGAGTACCAATAAATCGAAATTGAGAAGGCCTGACGCGAAGTCAAGGCGCTCTGACGCGAAGTCAAGAGCAGGCACCGACATGAAGTCAAGTGCGGAGGCAAAGCCGTTTGACAGCGGTGATCAAACTTTGATCCCGGAAGCAAATCCGCCATCAACGGAATCTATTTCTCCGTCTACCATGACCGACGAGCCTCCACCTCTTGAACCGTCGACTCCCCGACCGCCTACACTGTCTGAACTTGAGCAACAGTTAAAGGACATGGATCCTTCCCTCTTTCCTGTGGTCTCTGGAGGAACTGATGGCTTGGACTTGGTAAAATTCTTGCAAAATAAATACAGCGAAGATTCCTTCTTCAAAGATATTCTGGCTACTCCGGAAGCTTTCAAGAACTTTGAAGTATCGGATGGCTTGATTTTCCTCTGTGAACACGACCGCAAGGTGCTCTGTATTCCTCATCTGAAGTACAAAGGCCGAAACATCCGGGAAATAATTATCTCGGAAGCACACTCCGTTTTGGCGCATCTAGGGCCTCGCAAGACCACCGATTATCTTCGGGAATATGTCTGGTGGAAGGACTTAGTTCCCGACACGCAGATTTATTGTGATGCGTGCAAAACTTGCAAGCGCAGTAAGCCGAACAATCGAAAACCTTATGGGTTACTTCACTCACTCAATCCTCCTACTCAGCCTTGGGAGACGATTGGAGTAGACTTCGTGGGACCTTTACCCGAGTCTAAGAACCCCGATAGCGTGTTCAACTCACTTACCGTTGTAATCTGTTTATTAACAGGAATGGTACATATTATTCCCAGTCGAATCAACTACACTGCGAAGCAAATGGCTGAACTGATGTTTGAGAACGTGTACAAACTGCACGGGCTCCCAAAATCCATCGTGAGTGATCGTGATGTTCTTTTTACTAGCAATTTCTGGCAACGACTTCACCAATTAATTGGTACGAAGCTTCGTATGTCCAGCGCATATCATCCTGAGACGGATGGAAGCACGGAACGGGCCAACCGTACCGTGACGCAAATGATTCGTCAATGTATTGGCGAAAAACAGAAGGATTGGGTTTCTAAGTTACCCGCAGTTGAGTTCGCTTTGAATTCCGCTCGGTCTGAAACTACACATCACCAAAAGCGGAAGATCCTTCTGATGGCCGGCGAACGTTGGCAGGCAGCTGATTGGTTGGGATGTGCTCGGCATGATGGCGAAGCCATTCCCAATGGCTCGCAATGCTGGCGAGCGTAGGGAAAGACGGCGCAAGGATGCCCACCTTGCACAATCCAGCCAATCCATTCTAACTGCTTGTAATTAAAACAAAATGAATATGATTCAATCTCAGTACAAGTCCGTAAAAATGCAAGGTCAATGAAAAATCAATTACAGAGGTGCATATCCCTCTGCGTCCTCCTCGTCAACAAACCCCTCACCATCCTCTGGGCCAAAATCCTCATCGTCCTCGCCGTCGGCTCCATCTTCGTTGGCGCTTCCGTCCTCCGAATCCGAGTCCGATGACGCCTCAGCGCTGTCGACTTCTGAGTCGTCATCACGGTCCTTGCGCGCCTGTGAGTTGTCCTCAGCGTCAGAGTCCACGTCATTCGATGACGCTGACGGCTCGGGCTCGTCGTCGTCCATCGGGTCTTCCTCATTCTCCCCCCTCTCATGCTCAGGCAACTCCTGCTCATCTTCTACCTCAACCTTGTAATGCCCAATACCACCCCCCACGTATCGCATGAGCATGTCACGATCTACGAAGCTACAGGGGATTCAATTAAATAGAACAGAATGAATGAATGAATGAAGAAAAACGTACAAATTAACATAATGAAAGCGCCATTCACCGTCTTTGTGTGTCTCCTCGTTTGCGAGCGCGAGTGAGCGCCATTGCAGGTCCTCCTCCTCCTCCTCTACAGCCTCCCACTCCCAATCCTCGTCGTCGTCGTCGTTTTCGGATGGTAGACGGTGAAGCAAATCATTGGTTCGCCCATGGGCGAATGCTGGGATCAGGTGCGCGCCACGTATCACCTCGTCTGGATTCACAAATCCGAACGCCATCGGATCGTCGCCAGGAAGAAATTGGAGGCGGTGGAGGCGCTTCGCCTTGAAGCCAGCGCGGTACGAAGTGTCTCGCCGGAAGCGGCGTACCCAGAGCACCTCAACAGTGGTCGGGACCTTGCTTGCGCCGGGAACGTTGCGGACGACATCGACATGAAAGATCCCGATGATGCGACAGTATGAGAATGGGTGGGAGGTATCACCCTCGGGGGCAAGCGTCATGATGTCGGCTTGCCGGCGAGGGTTCATAGAGTCTTGACCTTGGCGGACGTCGTAGGTGGTATAGTTGACACGAAACACCTTATGACGGTATAGGCGGTCGCTTGAGATGAGCAACGAGCGGTGATCTTCAGCTGGGAACTGCTCGTCGCCGGATTCGTCTGGGTATACAAGTCGGCTAAGAACATGGTCTTTAAGCTTGGGGAGAAAGTTCTGCCAATGAAACGCACTCAATAACACGCAACAGAATGAATGAAAAACATTAACTCACTTGTGTCGCAGGATCACGACGGTTTTCGGAAAGGAAGTGCGGTATATTGAGATAGAAATTGCGGGAGTGTGATATATGGTGGTGCTGCTCCGGCGAGGTGTATGGGAGAGACTCGCTGTCGGCGAAGTCAAGCGAGAGGAGAGCTTTACGAGCTTTCTTCTTGCGCGGTTTAGTGGAAGTGACAGGCGGCGGAGAGGGAGGTGGGAGTATTTTGCCGAGTGTGCGGGCGATCCGAGCGAGAGCCTGCTCGCGTCGTTCGAGGACAGTCATCTGGCGAACCGCTGTATTCTTGTTGGTTCGGGCGTAGAAGCGCTTGACCCGACGATGTTCGAGTTCGCCCTAACTTTGTTAGCCTGACGCAATTTGACGAAATAGAGATGAACAAACCGTTTGAGTTGACCAGGAATCGCTGGTTCCAATAAATGGGATGTAGTGAATGTAGTCGCCCAGCGCGTGAAGCTTGTATGTATCAAGATTGAAGAGTTTCTTTTTTGAAGCAGCCCCGGACGCCGCTTGCTGTCGTACAGGAGTAGGCCTGGATTTCTTTTTGCGAGCGTTACGTCGGCCGCGAGCAGCTTCTTCTTTCGGAAGTTCGCGGGTATCGAAATGGGCGCAGGTGTGTTTGGCGAAATAGCGAAGGGATTGTCCAAGGCGGCTGGTTACTTCAGAGAGACGGGTGAGGAGGGGAGTCGTATGCATCCGCAGCTTCCCAAGGGCGTGCCATTCCGCCAGATTGAAGAGAAGGTCAAGAATAGTTTTGTTGTGTGGCTCAGGGAGAAGATTTTCGAAAACAGGGAGAGCGCACTATTGGTATGGGTTAGCGCATTAGCTACAATAAGACATCAATCGTCTCGTACCTGAAGGAGATCCTCGAAATTCCGTGCGGCCATCTTCTTCATCGCAGACGCGTTCGAACCGAAACGTCTGATGACGGCGCGTCCAAAGGGAGGTACCATTCGATATCTAGAGAAGTAATTAGTCTTTAGTACAGCATTCAGTAAAGAATGTACAGACCTTGCGTTCAGTGTCTGGACTGCAGTACCACCATGCGCCACAAGGATGCGAATGAGATGGGTGAAAACAGACTTGAAGACTCCGATCTCGAACTCGTGAAGAAAGTCGGGGGCGAACATTTTGTAAAAATTGAAACCGAACTTGGAGAATCGTTCCGAAAAGGTGTTCTTTCCAGACGACCAGGGACCATAAATAACGGAGCGAGGAATCGGGTAGTGAACTCACAAGAGTGGGTACAAGAGACTGCGGGCTCAAAATCCGCTCAACTACAGCACTCTTGATGCCCTTGCCTAGCTCGTAGATATGACGGCGAGCCGATGCAATCTTCGCGCGGTAGCTTGTGTCGTCTTTGCGTTCATCGCGTGTGCGAGCCTTGTCGTCGTTCTTGGTACCAAGCCCGGAAATCTTGTCCTTCGATATCTTGCAGCGTGGGCACGGGCAGGCGCCGAGATTGCGTATACCTGTCAGCAGAACCCTAGAGAAAGCAACCTGTGAGATTGACCGTCATTGACGCTGATGAAAGGATACCTACTTCTCCGGGTAGTCTGCTGAATAAGTGAAAAACCGCGGGTAAAAGCGACGGGAAATGCCATCGTGACATTCGATGACAATAGAGAGTTTGCGGTGAGCCGCCAGAAGCCACCTGGCGGCTCTAATGGCATGCGGATTGGAGCGGCTATGCTGTCTGGCGGCTCGTTTGACGGCTGGTAAGACTGGTTCAAATTTCGTTTTGCGAGTCTATTCTTAGAACTTAGTCATCTCTATATTGAACCATACACACGCGAAGAAAATTGGACCCGAAAATCTGACGCTATCGCACATTCGACCTCAAGACTTGGGTTGACGCTGGAAATTGCTTCAATCCAAAACAATTATGCACGTTTGGACAACGAACTCTCATTGGCTGAAGGTATAGTCAAGTATGCAAGGTACCCAACCCCAAAATTGTGCTAAGGACCGCGCGCGATGAGCCGCTGAACGAGCCGCCACATGACGTAGCCGCTCCAATCCGCATGCCGTCGGAGCCACCAGGTGGCTTCTGGCGGCTCACCGCAAACTCTCTAATGCCGTGCTCGTAGATGTCCATGAAGTCGTCGTCCAATATCTTTGCCCAAACAGCATGCATGAGCTCGCGGCGGCAGTGTGCGAGGACCTCGGCCGACGGTCCTTCGCCGGTCGCAGCTGTATACCAATCGTGAAACTCGTCTGGTAGCTGTGAAATAAATTGTCAGAACTCGGCATGCACAGTAGAGAACTTTGAGAAGATACCTTTGGGATATACGCCGTATGGTGACAAGCATTCGCCCGTGGTTTCCCGCGAACCCATTTCGACTGGTTGCCGAACAGAAGATAGAGGGGCCACAGTGCCGCGCTTCCAAAGCTGGCGAGATGCGTCGAGTCTGACCACCACATGAGGGCGAGGACTACACACTCGAGCGTGCAGCCCGGCTCTCGCGGCTGGGACTGTAGTTTCTCATACGCCTCAATCATTGCTTCAGAGGAATATATTTCGTCGTAAACACGAGTAGGGGCCGCGTTCGGGTCGGATTTGTGAAATTGGCGGAACGGCGTAAAGTGGAAGCGGCGACTGATGCCGTTCAGGATCGCACTCCTGATAACCTCGGAGAGTGGGCGGAGGAATAGGCCGGGGACGGTGTAAAGAGGAATAGGGGATGAGCCATTGGGAAGATGCGGTTTGCCGTCAGGAACCTGATAAGGTGAGTGAGGTAGTGTATCGAGCGGAATCAAATGGACTCCGCACCTGTATGTCAACGCTAACTTCCTTCCAGCCATCTCGACCTGCAGTCCCATCAGCCCCCGAGGCCATATATTGGTCTAGCCGTTGGGTTTCTTTGACCAGATTAAGATCCGCCACATCCTCCTTTCGAAACGCGTCAGATTTCAAAAATTCCAAAAGTTTAATACCCTCCTCCATCGACTTCATCGGCGACCCGCTCCACATCCAGTTCGTGATTCCGTAGGCGGTGGAGCTCGGGAAGGGAAAGTAGGGGTTACTGTGGCTTTGCGACGGGAGACTGGAGTCAGGGGAAGAAGCCAAAGCGGCTGGGAGCGAAGGATTAGACGCAGCCGAAGTCGATTGAGTCGGTTTTGGAATGTCTGATAGATCGTCGAGGGAAATGGTACCGTCAGGATCGTGGGTGGGAATGCGAGGATACTCGCGGTAGAGTCCGAAGCTGTTCATCGCTGTCTTGATCGATTCCCAAACGAAGGCAGTTGGCGCAGGCGGCGGTGTCGCATCGTCGTCCGGTTCGGAGATATTGAGCGGTGCCGGCGCTGCGGGTTCTGGGAGTAGCTGAAGCAGCTTCCAGGTAGGTCGCTTCTTGCGAACGGGACGACCCGACGCATTGACCTCTGGCTCGGGTGACGGCTCACGCGGCGGCGACGGATCTGGCATAGGTTCATCGTGGTCGGCGCCTTGGAAGGGGTCCTACGGAATATTTTTGTCAAGCTGCTTTTCGTTATAGATGACGTCTGGCTTACGGCGGCAGGGGAGTCGGGGTGTGTGCTTGACCGTTGCACCTCAGAGTCTGCAGCCAGTTTTCGCCGCTTGGCCGCCCGAATTTGCTCGAATTTCTCCACTGCATCCGTCTCAGAGCTGGAATGGTCGTCAGAAGACTCGTCTGCGTTGTAGATCGAGCAGCGCGCTGTGTGGTAGCCCAGGCCTTGCTTTGTATCGGAACTGAAGGGGCAAGGCGGGGGACAGCGATACTTGTGAGTGTACATGAGGGACAAGAGGGGAGAGCACGGAAAAAAATCAATTCATAATCGAATAACTATGCGGCGGTACAATAGGGGCGCCATCTGACTCTAGAAAATCAGCCAACTGCGGAAACTCGATCAGTATTTGCAATTGGAGTCAGGGGCCGACGTACCTCGCCAGCTGATTTTGCCCAAGCTGCTAGAGATTTGGACTACAGACCGTTAAGCACCAGGATTAAATACGAGCGAGAACAGAGAGAACAAACCAGCGTTAGATTATACACCTTCCGGGAAGCGCGCTTCGATGCTCTTGCGGCGGTCAATAGGTCAGTCAATTCGTAATATTCATCCTTCTTCGGCCAATAGCTCCACTCTTTGCGATCTTCGGGAGAGCCAAGACTGACACTGACGATCATAGAGGGGCTGTGATTGGGTCTTGCCGCTGTCGACAAAGGACTGTCGACGCGAACGAAAAATCGCGTCCACTTGACAAAATAATCTGCAGCCTATTGTGAGGATAAGCGGCATGCACTTGTAAAAACAGAATAATCAAGTCGTACCGGAAGATATTCCACCCAAACTTCCGCAATGGCCTGCCGGTGCGCTAACTCCCCAAGATCGTAGAGTGTAACAAATGGAAAAGTGCGCGGAAATGGAATCGTAGGCCCAAACGACGCGTCGGACGCGTCCGATAGCTCGATATCGCAACTTTCTGCGATGCAAAGCGCGTTAAATGCGGTCGAAAGGTTTTCGGTATTCATGGACGCGTCCTGGAGCAGAGCAAGGTGCGAATAAGCGGCAGTGGTTGGCTTGGCACGATCATTTCAAATGCAGATGATATTTCGGAAGCTGTTTGTAGCATGGAGAACATCGCGACTCTTCAAGAAAGCAGTGTGACTGGGGATCGGTGCCCAGAGAATTGGTATAGTAGTGCAACAGAGAAAAAGGCGACGACTTGGAGTGCCAGTGAGTTAGAGAGACGCGCCGCCGCGGCTGAGTGGTCGTCGACGATGAGAGAGCAGAGGATGACACGTAGAATCACGCATGTCACGATGTCACAGGTCTTGATCTCTTCCCCCACAACCTCACCTCGCTCGGAAATGAATCAGCACTCCTACCTGCATTCAAGAGCGAACATAGCGAGGTATGTTGCTGAACATCCTCACAACTCTACGAGGCGGCTCCCGCTGGGAAGGTTGAAAGGTCAGAGTCAAGCCAATGATGATATTGACTCCAATTGATCGACGCCCAAGCCCGCCAAGCCTTCGACGCGCTCATGTGCGCGTTGTTGATAACGCACATGTGATGTTTGGAAACACGGTCGCGCGGTTTTTTGATGGCACTATATATCTAGGCACCCAAACCAAACATCGCCTCCCCACATCTTGACTCTCCCCGCTACGCACCTTCCCTCCAATGTCGACCCCCGCCGCCGATGCTCAGCCCAACCCTTCTTCCGATCCTCCCCCTTCTGATGCCGGTGCTCCACCCGCCGACCTCACTCCAGAACAACGTGCCGTTAACGAAGTCTCCAACCAACTCACAGCTGGTGTCATGAATGCTGGTGGTGGGAAGAAAAGGTAGCTATCGCATTCTTATCCCGCTCATCGACCCTTTATCTTCGTTTCGTAGGAAGCATGACACCAACGACGATGAAGATGCTGATGTGATGGCAAGCTACAAGGAATACGGGCGGGCCTACCTTCGACTCGGTGATCCCTTCACCCCCATCGACGACATTGTGCAGCATGGGATCTTCATCGAGACGACGGAGGAGATTGATTATCCGAAGATGACATTGAAGTACGTTCCATTCTTATTCTAATCTTCCAACATGAACTTGATTCAATTTCAGGGAACGCCAGGTTTTCGACCACAAGACAGCAAGCTGGGAGGTGTTGTGGCGCCTCATAGGTCCTTCATTCCGCAACCATATGATTCTCCTCAAGAAACATAAGAAGCTTCGTCATCGTGTATGTGCACAGGTAAGTGTGCAGGTCATTCATCTTCCATTCTGCGACTAAATAACTACTGCATACACCTCAGATAGCCTTAGGGGTCTCCGGATCCCGAGGTGAAGACGCCAACACACTCAAGAAATGTGTTCTCGAATATCTCAATGCCGACACTGCCGTCGCCGTCGACCCGCCGATCTCAAAGACCAGCAAAGCCGAGCGAGGCTACAATCACTCCGTTACCGCCAAACTTCTTTGCCCTGCAAAGAAACCTCCCACCGACGCGTATCTTCTTCTACTTTATTCTTTATGACCATCATTGCTTATGTTGTTTGTAGTACCTATGAGGCGATCGCAAACGGCACCATCAAGGTTACGGGGCGTTCTTTTTTCCGTTTCTATTATCCGGACAACTGGGTTTACGATGGGAAGAATCTAATGGATAATTTGTTTGAAGGACATCTCATGATACGGGTGCGAGCTTTTATCTTCTTTGCACCTTCTTCAGAGCTCAGTTGCCGCAGACAGCAAAATGCCTTTTACAAGGCCCGAGCCAAGCCTTAAAGCCACCGGGTGCTCACCGCGGCAATCGAGGGAACGCCGCCAAGATCGGGGCTCGCACAGTCACACCGAGGCTCATGGCATACATTGGTGTTCAGGTATGTGCGTCTATCTTTCATCGTCCTTGCCTCACCGCCTTGTCAGACATTCTTCTCCATCTCGTCTCTCGAGGGTTGGCAACAAACCGACGGAAACTTCGATTACGAGCAGTTTTACTGGACGATAGTGAGTCTTCTCGAGGATGAAGACAATGCTCATATACTCCAGAAGTTTAATCAGTATGTATTCGCTCTTACACATTCTCTATACTAATGCTGCTCACTTCCAGCCACGTCTTTGGCGATGCCTCCGGGCGTCCTGCGGCACCGGCTCCGACTGCACAAGATGCTGATGATGACGACGATGACGATCTTGAAGCCTATCGGGCGGCAAAGAAGGCGCGGCTGGCGCAACCGCCTTCTCAGTCTGAACCACCTTCGGGAGTAGCTGCTTGATATTTTGTATAGATAATCCGTACTGTACTGCAATTTATTTTATTCCGTCTATTCTTGTGTATTGTGTGAACAACCAGCTTGATCAACGACGAGAATTTCGGTGAAGAATCAAAATCAAGGTCTATGTCGGGCACTACCTAAACACAGGCAATGTATTACCTTGCTACGGAATTGTGCTCAACATTCCCAATCGTCGGAATATTGTCGAGATTGGGAATTAGCCGCCTCTTGCAAGGGGTGCCGGAAAATTCGGAATGATTGTGAGCATTGCCTGGATTTCGTTGCATTCCGTCGATGGCAAGGCTAGGCAACCTTTTTCCGCTTTTGGTGATGCAGGCTATACTCCATTCTTCTTGAATACCGGGTGGATGCCTAGGTCATTAATCTGGGACTCAGATCGCACCCGTGAGTTTCCTGGCATTGCTAATTTTGCTCTGCAACGCAGATTGGCAATTATGGCTGCACACGACCCAGTTCTCGCTGCCAGGGTTAAGCAAACTCGGAATGCTAATCGCCGTAGGCAAGCCTCACCATTTTCTCAGGGAGATTTGGTCTATCTCTCCGCGAAGAATCTTAAGTTTGAGAAGGGTTTGGCGTGCAAACTCATTCCCTTATTATCCGAGACTTCGGTAATAATTCGTTTCAGATTGAGCTTCCGTCAAATATGAAACAGCGCGGAATTCACGATGTTTTTCATGCATCTCTGCTTCGGATTCATGTCCCAAATGACGACCGGCGCTTCCCAGGAAGGTTGGAAACTCAGTTGGATATCTGAAAATGCGCGGAAGGCGCAATAACCTCAGTCTCCCGCAATGTGGGATGAAAGACTGTACTCGTCATCACAGAAAGTAACCGGAAATTTGATCGGTTTGGGCCAAATTTGTAGTTTTTTGTGGTGAATTTTTTTATGAACATAATGTTTGGCATCTACTGACATCTCATGCACTAGTCATCTCAGCCAGGAAGATTCAGTACAGCTCGTAGACTGAGAATAACTTTGGCACTTGTGATTTTGCGCAATTCGACAAAAGCGCAGCATTGGACAATGATTTTGGCACATAGTTATGAGTTTGATACTCTTGGGTAGTAGATATGTATGGAATGATTCCACAGCACAAGAATTGGACCGGAAAGATAAGTGCAAATGCAAAGTCTAGGCAAGTTTTGTCCGAGGGCACACAACAAACATAAACAGATTTGCGTGCTGCAACATTTTCACAGCTGAAAGTCATATTTTAAAGGGCAGTTGCTTCCAAACTGTCTGTAACTACAAGATAAGACGCTGAACTAGTATTATGCGTCATTCGTGTACCTTCCAACAGTTTCATTTCGAACCAAAACCACAATTTCAACAATTCTGGCTAAGATCTTTGCATGCACCTTTTTTTGCCAATATTGCAGGTTGAAGGTCATACAAAAGGCTGCTCAGAGTACCCCTAAGTCTGGACAACTACCATATCACACCACAATCACCCTACATGCGTCTCAAACAGGGATTTGGTTATATTCTCTGCATTATTCACAGTCAAACTACTGCAAACCGAGGGACTCTCGAATTTGTGCAGACTCCTGGTCAACGTATACAACGGCAATCTTCTTCAAACTCATACGGGGTAAATGGAACATACCAAACTACAATATAGGATACAAGTTCCGTGAGAAAACACGTGACCGCGTCAAAATAGCACAATTTCCGGTTACTTTCTGTGATGACGAGTATATTAAATACCTGAAAATGCGCGGAAGGCGCAATACACTAACTCGGCAAAAAAAATGTCCGATCGGTTTTTGCTTCGTTTTTGCACGGAAATGGAACTTTCCATCTGAAACGAAGTTGGAGGTCGTGGAAGTGACCGAGCCGGAATTTTTGCACGCAAATAGATCATCAAAGTCTATTGATCCGGCATCAACTGAGCGAAACTACCGAAACAGGATATTTTCCGGTTCTGCAGTGACCGATTTCAGGGTAATCCAGGTGCATACGTCGAAAGTTCAAGACAAACCAAGCAATTCCACAAGTTGAACCAAGCAAAAAGGTTGAGCCGTTGTAGCGCTATGACGCGAACAATTCTGCCATTTTGATCAAATTTCGGCACATTCCGGTCAAAATAGCCGAAAATGGCCACTTTGCGCTCACTGTAGCGCCTTTTTGCCTGCATATTTTTGCTTGGTCTAACTTGGAGAAATACTCAGCGAATCTCAGGCTATAGAACGAGAAAGTCAGCTCTGAGATCAATTGTAATCTGAGCAATCTGGAAAATCGGATTTTTGGTGTTGTGGCCGGCTTGATGGCGCATCATACTTTGCCGCAAAACAAATGCGGCAGAATAATGCCCCTTGATTCTACAAACTACACTGTAAGTCATTTGAAGCCGAAATGTATGTCCATTGTTGAGAAATATGCGGAATATCGATCGGACATTTTTTTTGCCGAGTTAGTGTAACTACACAATGAGTAAGTAAATACTGTATTATTTCGGTCAATTCGCCCGGCCTGTGACCTGTGACACACCGGAACGAAATTTGACATTCGTCAATGGACCAAAAGCACCGTGACACGCAAAAATATTCGTCTATTGCCTTGAAAACCAATCACTTTCCTCCACCCTTTGAGAAGATTATTAGAAGTGAAAACGGGGCAGAAATTGAAGATTTTCTGCTAATTATTCATTTAAGCAGCATTGCCGTCAAAGTGCCCTGATTGACAGTGATGGCTAGCCTCGGTTGGCTTGATTTGGTAGGGTTAGCCGTCATTTTCCGTCGTTCCGTGTCAACGGCGATCAGGTGAAAGAATCGGCCGCAAATTGCGCGCGGTTGAGCGCGCAGGAAGAAAAATACGCTTTTTCGGCCATTTTTTCGGGATTTTGCGACTTTTTTGTCACATTCGTCAATCGGCGCGGTGACCTGTGACATGCACGAAAAATTTCGTCAATTCAGGTCCCTGTGACGCGTGACAGGCGAATTGATCGAAATAGTACAGTACAAGTAGGTAGATAGATAGAGAACTCACCCTCAGTCTCCCGCAATGTGGGATGAAAGACTGAGGGTGGTGGACAGACGAGCACGGTTTATATGTAAGCAGATATCTATCAAGGGCCGGAGCGGCGGGGCGGCTACCCGGAATAATTCATATTCTGACAGAGTCACCAATAGCGGACCCTATTCCCTCCTCCTCTGTCCTCACAAGAGTAGCAGACCATCTTGGTGCATTCTTTGGGCATGGAGGTCGCTGAGTAGCCTCTGCCCCATGGCTTGATGTAGGATTTGGGTTTTGGAACTGCAACACAAGTATGGTGTGTGTGTCTACCACTGAAAGTCTTCTTCCCTTTCCCTCCTGCATCCCATGGACCCCCTCCTCGGCATTTGCCACCTCTCGTCGACTTCTCCTCTTCTTGTGTGTGGCCAACTGCCGTTTAGGCTCGTGCCAGATGCCACTGCTCGTCACTGGCTCACACTGGCACTTCGACTACTCCTTTCCCTCTCCCTCTGTGACCTTGGGTCTGTTCCTGTGTCGTCTGGCCTCGAGTCTCACTCCCCCTCTTGACCGGTGAGTTTCCTTTCCTCTTGCCTTCGTGGGTGTGGCTTGGAGGGAGCACTGTCGAGAGTTGCAAGGTTGCTCAAGTCCATATCTCCCCGGCCTCCCCGTCCTTAGGGGTGTCCGCCGGTGCCTAGGGACTTCTGAGCGCCTGCAGTCTGCATGGAGATTGGGTGGCGGGGCAACTCGTTGCTGGCAGCTCGTCGAGCTGCTACAGTTGCCACCCCCTTCCTTCGAAGGATTCTCCTATTGTGCAGGCTGTAGCCAACTATACCTCTTCATCTGCTTCCTCTGGGTACTCGTGCATTTGTGCAAGAGCGGGAAGCTTATGTCTGGGCTTGCTGGGGGCCATCCGCTGCCTTCTCTGCAGCCTGGTGTCTGACTCGCACCCTTCCCTTCCGCTCTCCATCCCATCCCCCCCCCCCTTGACTCTTCGTCCTGGCGTCTGTGTGTTTGTCCAATGTAGCGTCCCCGCGGCAGCGGTAGCGGGATTCATGATTCGTCTTGATACTGTTGTCTCGCATTGCGTGGTCGCAATCATGAAGGGGGGCTCCATACGCCGCGTCATTTGATTTCAAGGTGGGAAGGTTGATTCTGACCTCTCCCCTGTGATGCTCGCCGTGGGGCTCCTTGCTCATGCGCACCGCTGCACTTTAGGTAGACTCTGCCTGGTGAAGGGGGGCTCGCCTCCTCTCGCCTGTCTTCACCATGTCCACCTAGTGCATAGTGTTCCGCCCTCTTGTTAGTAGAACCTCTCTGGTGAAGGGGGGCTTGTCTCTCAAGCCGCCCTTCACCCTACTCACAATGGCCGTCTTCGTCTTCCAATCTGGTGAAGGGGGGCTCGTCCCTCGTCCCCTTCACCTACGATGACTTGCGCATGGGACACTGCGAGCGGTGTCTCAAATCCGGTGAAGGGGGGGGAGGAACGAGCCCCGCTCGTTCCTCCCCCCCCTCTTCTCCCACCACGCTCTGCATTGGGTTATTAATGGGTCTCTTACGTCCACCACATTTGTCCTCCCCCCTCCTTCCGTTTGTTGGTGATCGAGGAGCGAGAGGCGCGCGTCAAGCACAAAACAAGAAATTGTTTGCAATCGCAGTCCGGTTAGGGATTGGTGCGTTAGGGCAAACGGATGCCCAACGCTAACATTTGTTCGGCTTATATACTAAATACACAAAGTATTCTAGAATATTCTACCTGCTACATGTAAGTTCAACGGAAAACTATAATGAGGTCAACAAATATCTGGAACCTTCTCCAGGTGTCCAGTTCTAACCCTATTATTCTCAACACCGTTGACTCCACAAGTCTCCACAACTGCCGTGAGCTTGTCGGTGTAAACAACCGGGCTCAAGCACGCATTTGAGCCCTGCTGGAGGTCAGATTGGAGCTCTGATGTATTCACAAAGGTTCAGGGAGCCTCACCAACTCACTGTCTGGCAAGAGAATGCGCTGAAAGAGACGAATAGCTGATTAGGCAAGGGTGGAGCCGAGGACGCGGGACTAAACACAGGTAAGCAGATTTCGAAAACGAAAATCAATCAGAACCCGTATTCTTTTTCCGAAACGGCTGTAAACTTTTTAAAAAAAGTCACTGCACTCGAATTATGGTAATGGGGTAAGTTGCCCAAAATTTTTCATTTTGCACTTCTCTTAACTGACAATTGGACCGATCCACAAGGGCCGACACAGTGTGCCATGGATTAGGTATTAGCCTTGCGTCAGTCATGGACCACTTGTTCAGGTGACAAACCAATTACCAGATGCCATGTAGATTGAGTTGACGCACGATATTAGGTAACGTCAAAGCGTCAAGTAAATCTTCGCGAGGTGCATTTCCTATAAATGTCAAGCTCTGCAATTTTGGAAGACTTGAGAAGATCGTCGCAGAGTATGCAGCTATCTAAATAACAACATAGGGTCTTCAAAGCACTGTTTCAATAGAGGGAACAAAGAGCTTTATTCCGACAAAGGCAATCTGTACATTCCCCGAATGAACAGACTCGTATGATGGTTCAGAAGTCGAATGTCCTCAAATACTACAGTCGAACCCCTCATAACCCATAGCCCTCGGTGGTTGAAATAAATATATGTAAACATGACATTTTCCCTGAATCTAGCTTCGGCAAGGCTTTCTGTGTCATCTTGTAGGTTTCCGCTCAAGCCGAGGCTTCAGAGCCGTGGGGGGACCAGCATTGCCGACTAATCCGCTGACATAATTTGTCAAGATCCGACGTCCGAGCAGCCAAAATTGTAGTCCTGTGGTTACCACGCCCCAGTGAGTGGCGCGTGATGACGGCTTCCCGTTTGGGCAATATCCGCTCAATAAGGAAGTACCTCCGTATTTTCAGAGCTTCGTCTTGTAGCTCACTCTATGGACTCCCTCTTGTCTCTGCTACCCTAATCTACGCATAATACTCAACATGGAATCACATTCGCTCGTTCAGACGACCTCGCACCCTCAAAATTCAGTGCAATGGATGGAGCACAACTGCAAATTCATCCAACTGCGGCGAAGATGTGTCAAGCTTAATGATTCTCCCCGGACATGGTACTTAATAACGAATAACGCGAGGGGACGTGAGTTGGTTGCAATGCGTCTCGGACGTACTTCCTTTTTGAGTGGATATTTCTAAACGGGAAGCCGTCATCCATGCCGGCCTGTTCATCATTGATGGATGTCGCTCCTCAGCGTGACCCCCCGACAAATCCAAGACTACAGTGCCATCCATCACCTCTCGACTACCCGATTAGGTGTGGGAAAGTTCCAAACTTGAAAATGATTCACGGGCCGGAAAAAAACTTGATTTGCCTCGAAAACTGCGGCAAACGACTCAGTTTGATTGTAGCTATCCAACTTGTAAATGGCTAACATGTAGCATCAATTCTCAGTTTTCGGGCCCAAAAAAATGACCGATTGCACAGCCACATGCAGATACCCGGTGTCTAGGGCCTCGGACCAAGGGTACCGCAAGGGTACCGTACAATTTCATTCAAATCGACAGGGGGTGTGACGCGTGACCCCGCCGAACCAATTCGACAATTCGACACGACCGAAAATTTGCGTGACGCACCGCAAAATTTCGAAAGAAAAAATTTCAACACCAAAATTCGCTGTTTTTGCCCAATTTTTGGGGGCATTTGGGTCGGCGTGACGGATTGGCCGTTCGACGGAGGCCCGAGTGACGCGTTACAAACCCCCAGAATTCGAATCGACAGCGGGGTGCGTGACGCGTGACTTTCGAATTGAATGAAATTGTACGGTATTGTGCATTTTGCTGTGAAGTACAACACGTTCAAGCCGCCGGGAGTCAAAAACAGGGTAAAAAAGCAGGGGAAAAGCAGTGAAAAGTTCAGGAAAAGTGACAAAAAGGTCGAAAAAAATGACCGAAATGATGTAACCGTGGGAAAAATACCAAACTCAACGCCAATCGTATTCTTTTCGTCGGTTTCCTTCCAAAAAACATCTCCATCATAGAAAATAATGGCTCAATCTCCCACAGAAGGTGTGCCGAAAAGGTGGCGGGTGGCACTGTATATACATTTGAACGACTATCTTCAAAAGAGCATATAAAGTCTTGTTACGAGACTAGACAGGGCCGTGACTTGCGAGCAAGGGCCAAAACAAGGGACCAGCGGCACTTGATGCCTCGAATTTTGAGCCGTATGGGCATGCACATTCAACATTGCCACCCCCGAGGATATGGTCCATCCAGGAATATGTATGCCGTTTGTGGGGGAAGCCATCCCCAGGCGCGTTACGCGAGGCGCGCCATCCATAGAAAAGGGTAAGCTACAGTTTTGTGAAATGGGCGCCCTCAAGCACGTTTTGATTAGCCCAGACAGAACTAACGAAGCAAGGAGCAAAACAAGATCTTTTTGAAAAAACAATGACATCTACCTAGGCCTTCTTTCGGAAACAACACAATTTATGGGCAACTTTCCCGCATTCATCCAACTGATCAGCGCTCCCTGAATGCCCTTCGTAGTCTCAGCATCCAAGCTGTCGATGCCAATGAAAACAAGGTTGATATTTCGAAGAACTGGGAGCGCGTTGGTCGTCATAACAGATGAGAGCCTGAGTATTGGGGAGAATTCAATGGACTGTTCGTCGTAGTGAATGATGAGGCTGAGATCCCGAAGGGATGGTGATGGAAGGAGAGGCAGCAGAAGTTCTAGGAGATGCCTGTTGTTTATGTTTATGCAGAGTGCCCTCAGGGAGTGAAGATTGGCCAAGGAGACCAAGGAGGTCATATACTCTAGAAAATCCACGTCTGTTGTTAGAGCCATAGTGATTGCGATTGAGAATATAAGCGCACGCTGATCCTGAACTATCAATTCCTCAAGATTGTTCCGCACTCGGTCTAAAATTGCGGCCAACATCGCTGCGTACTCGCTATCTCCAGCGGCGACCATGTTCGCCCCAAGTACGAGCTCACGGACGGAACCAAATTCAAAAGGACACAATGGGTCCAGAATCCAATACGAACCTGGCCGAAGTGGCATATTGGCAATTCGAAGGGCGGAAATTTGGACGGACTCGAGATTGAAGGCGACGTTCGCAGATGACTGAGCCTCGTCGTGCACCCCGTGAATCCCGAGGCGTGTGATACGGGGAGTGAAACTTTTGAAGACGGTAGAGGGCGCAACATTTTCCTTTTCTGCCACGTCCCGATTCGACCAGCCAGCCTCCTTCAGCGCGACAATAGCTGATTTCTTCGTGGCAGAGGTGTCGCACATGATGTAGAGAATGAGTTGTATGCAGAGAAAGCAGAGTTGAGAGCGTCGTTGTGGTGGTTCGGATTAAACAATGTGACAGCTGTCAAACAGGGAAAAACAATTGGATCACGTGTGCGCGATGATCACACTCTCTTGCCACAACACCGCCGAATGACAGCGTGTGCTCAAAGCGAGCACCGCGAGCTAGAGCACATAGCCGGCTAGCTAAGAGAGCGAGAAGGAAAGATGCCGATCATTGATCGTTGAGCGACTCTCTTTCCTTTCGCTCTCATAGCGCTTTCTCGGGTTTGGAACTGCGTTGTCTTGGGTCCCTTTGGGCTTTCTTGTCCCTTCTCTTTGGATCTCTGTGGTTCCAATGCGGGAGCTTTCCAATCCTGCTTGTCTCAAAGCCCGGGAATCTCTCTGGCCCCTATTCCTTCAAGACTTGCGTCCTCTGCCACCGTCTTCAGGCTTCCCGGTACATTGCATTCTAATGTCTTTTGGACTTCGCTCTTGTGGCTTGTGGCCGCTCCCAATCCTTACCTGTTGCTCAAGTTCTCGCAAGCAAGCATGTAATCAAGGCACTCCTATTCCCATCATCTTTGCGCCTGCGCTGCCGAAGCTTCCCCTCTCGACATCTGAATGGCAAACTCGGAGATGAAACCCTTGCGGTATTCATGCCAATATAGCAGACAATGTGAGCGATCTCTTATTTTCTTTAGTTTCCTGGTACTGTCATCTCTTCAGGGATTGCTTCAAGCATTTTGTTGTCGATTATATCGGCTCTATTTCGTGCCTTTGTGCCATGACATTCGCACCTTTGTGCCGAATCATTTCGTGCGCCTTTGCGCCATTAATTTATGCCTTTGCATAAATTTATTTCGTGCGCCTTTGCGCCATTAATTTGTGCCTTTGCATAAATTCATTTCGTGTGCCTTTGCACCAATTTATGTCGTGTGCCTTTGCACCGATTGATTTTGTGTGCCTTTGCACCAATTTATCTCGTGCCTCCGTGCCATATTGTTCTGTGTATGTGTGCTGTAGTCACTCTGTGCCTTTGTGCCCCCAACCCAGTATCATATTTTCGGTGTGTTATCCATTGCATCCAAATGTTCTTTTGCTGTGGTCTTGTGTTCAGGTTCGAGTTGCGAAGATTCTGGCCTGTATGTATGCTGCAATTGGCATGCTGCAGTGCTCAACATCTCGTTTGCATGCTCCGTTGCGGGCCGCTGCAACCTGTACGCCGGAATTTCCGGGTGCAGCATTATTCGCCTGCGTACCGCTGTGTCGTAGTGCCTATTTCGCCTGCATGCCGCTGTGCTGCAGTGTCTATTTCGCCTGTACGCCGCTGTGCTGCAGTGCTTATTCTGTTCGCATGCTCCGCTGTGGGCCGCTGCGACCCGTACGCTGGAATTTCCAGGCGCGGTATTATTTGCCTGCGTACCGCTGTGTCGTAGTGCCTATTTCGCCTGCATGCCGCTGCGCTGCAGTGTTTATTTCGCCTGCATGCCGCTGTGCTGCAGTGCTTATTCTGTTTTCATGCTCCGCTGTGGGCCGCTGCGACCCGTACGCTGGAATTTCCGGTACTATTACTTCGTTCACATGCTCCGTTGCGGGCCACTGCGACCCGTACACCCGTATTTCCGGATGCGGGATTATTTCAGCTGCATGCATACCGTGCTGCAGTGTTAGCATTTCGTTCGCATGCTCCGTTGTGGGCCACTGCGAGCCGTGCATTGGTATTTCCAGGTGCTGTGGCTTGTTTTGTTCTAATGCGGCACCGCGGCCGTGAGCTGGATAACCGGTACAGGATTATTTTGCCTGTGCAACTACTCCGCGTTCCTGATTCAAAATACACCCCTTCCTTTCCCTTTTTTTTTTTTTCCTTTCCCTGGTATTTGTACTTCGGGCATGGCAACGCGCTGCATCTGTCTCGAGGCTTTATATCTTGATTGCGTGTCTTCGCGCTGCTCTAACACTCCCCTCTGGCTTTTCTGAGTCAAAAGGCAATTATTCTTGCTGCGTACCTTTCTATCGGAGCTAGATTTCGCTTTGTTGGTCGCATTCAGGGATCACTCTGTTTTGTTCTGATTCAAAAAGTAATTACTACTCCTGTTGCATATCGGTGGTAGGTTTCGTTTTACCAGTCGCATTCATTAGCCCTTCTTTCTATTGCTCATTCTTCGGCCGTTGCGCTGTATGAATGTCACAAAATGCTACCTCGGCGGTGCATTGTGCTCTCACCTGGGTTGTTTTCCTGGAATCAGCTATCTTTTCTCCAATCTCGACTCTTTACGGCACAATTTTCCATGTCGCTGCGGTTTTCGCCGTGAATTTGACGGTGCCTGCCTTCTTCAAACAGGGCGGCTACTGTATTCCACCTCTATTTCTCAGGACCATTCAGAACGAGACATGTGGATGCGCATTTACTTTGCTGTTCAGCCGCAGCTGCGGTGTCTGCTCACTCGGCTTTCTCGTTCGAATATGATGCGACATGATTGACGGATCTCGTTGTCCTGATTTTCTCCTTCCGAGTCGCTAAGACTTGCAATATCTGCTGCACTCCTCACTCTCTGTGCATCACAGTCAACAAAAGGTCTCAGATTCCACTTCTCAGTTTGAAGCCGATTCGAATTCAACGTGCTTCTTAATATATATTCGCCGAATTGCTACTCCCCTCTGTGTCCGTCTCCGGACGATTTAAACCTTGACTGGATTTCCTTGTTTTCTTAACTCTCATAATTATGTGGCTTTCCCTCCTCCTATCTTTTCTCTCCCCATGTTCGGTGTGCAAGTGGCAAGGTAGCTACCGTAGCTCCGCTGCCCGGATTCAACCAGCTGTTTCCAACTTCATGCATGTTTGTCTCAACAAACTGTATCATTCACCCAGCGAATCAATGCTCTGGTTTTCTCGGGCTGCAAGTGCTTGACTATGTCACATGAAGTCCCCGCGAAGCCGTCTCACAGAACACTTGTTCGACAGTCCCGGGTCGTTTTCTGTAACCAGATTCGGACTTAATCTCAAAGCTCTTGGTCTACCCACACAGCCGCTTGCGAGTGGCTAAATTCTGTTCATCAAACCTGTTCTCCGTCTTTAACATTCCCGTCTCTTTCATGTCTCAGGTCTTATTGCGGAAATGCGTTTGGCTTGATCGATTTCAACTCACGATGATCCTGCGTTGAGGTTTCTTCCTGACTCGGATTTGCTCTTCCGCAACCTCCTGAGTCTCTGTACTACACTGGTGACCTTTGTTACCTTTGTTATAATCCTTCAACTTTGAGCAGTCAAGAAGCAACGTATACATTCTTATCCTGCTGCGAACCTCAGGCTTGGAATTACAGGCTCCATTCATTTGGTTCAACAATAGCTGCATTCAACTTTGGAAGACATCCAATTTGATTTTTCATCTACTACAGTACAATGTCTTTGGGGGAGTCGTCTTTCGGATTCCGCCTGTCCGGTCTCTAAGTTCCCTGGGTTTTGTGGGTTAGTGCTCATCCGGAAGCCTCACTCACAGAGATCCCAGAAACCGAAGTTCTCGGGGCTCCTCTTCCCAAAGACTTATTTGATTATTTCCTAGTGACTTAGCTAGCTTGGACCTCAAGATTATATGTAGAATGTAGAAAGGGTACATGGTAAGGTACTTCATACACTATCTACTTTAGAAACTCCTCTCACACTCCAGCCTCAGTAACGGCCCAAAGTTTTAGAACCCGGTGATCCGATATTATTTCCGAGTCAGTGTACGAACAATAGATAAACAAAACACACCTTTGGATCGACGCTCGCTGACTTGTTCGTAGAGTTTACTCAACGACAACGGCGAGGCAAATAGCAAAGGGGTAGCCGCTACAGTGAGTAAGGGAAGTTGTTAGTGCAAAGTGTGAGGGGGTGGGTAGTACTACGACGCACTTTTTATCTTCTCGCCCACTTCAGTCTTCGACCAGTAGATCTCTGCACGAGTTGCGGGGCATTTGCGGGAGAAGAAACCACGGCGGCGGGCGGGGAAAAGGTGTATGTGGCCCGTGGGGTGGTGCAAGCGGGTCGAAGGTAGAGGCGCTGCCAGAGTTCTCGAGTCATTGACAGTCACATTGAAGGAAGGCGAAGGCGACGGCGACGACAACGACAACGGCGAGAGTGGTGGTACGTGACGACAACGACGGCGACGGCGTCGAGGTTGATCCTGGCGATGTGGTGGTGGTGGTGGGAGGCAAGGGACGTGCGAGGTCGTCCGCAGTATATGTGCTGCGGATGTGGAGCTGACGTCACTTCTCGGCATTTCGGCATTTGGACTTCAACACTTTTTCGCGATTTCTGCGCAGCACCACCCTCCGATTTTAATGTCATTGAGGAGGTGAGCATCGGGTGAAATTCGTTGAATGGGACCTGATTTCTCTGGGATACATGAAAGAGAAAAATCATGGACATTTCCATGAAATAATTGATTCATCGTCTAGGCACATGAAAATCATGCGCCGATGTTTTCACAGTGTTATGTGAATTAACAGCGTCTGTATAATTCACGGTAAGTTTTATTAAGGGGTATGTATTAATATGTATGAGATCCGCACCCGCCGGCCAAGAGCAATTGAGAGCGGTTGGGGCGCTGGCTGTTTCCGAGGACGCCCAATTGGGCCTTTGGGCTTCGGCTCTTCAATTGGAATACCCGCGGCCAAGGACGCTCTTTTTGCAGATGTCCCGTTCCGGGAGGGCGGCCCCGGCGCTTTGGCGACTCGTCTAGGTCGACAGATTTTGCTCGTGAAATCTTGTTCCGAGAACCCTTGGGTCTTCCGGGCCCACGCTTCACAGCTGCTGGAATCGGGCTGCAGTTTCTGAATTGAAGGATGAAAGTTGTTAGCAAGATAATGGCAAGCGCAAAGAGACGTGGACACACCGAGAATTCAAGTTTTCCTCAGAAATATCTCTTTCATTTGTCCGCCCCCTTACTGTTTCCGACTCTTCCCTAGCTTGGTTTTCTTGGTTGAGATTAAGTGATGATACGGTATTCATTAACCACCGACAGACGCGTCGCGCGACGCGACGTGACGGCAGAGTGCGATGATGAGAAGAAGAGCGTCGAAATGGGAAGGAGAAGAGATCCGATGATCTCACGTGCGACAGCGGACCGGCGGGCCGCATTTCAAACTCCGCTCAGTATCAGTATCAGTATCAGTATCTGTCCACCGCCATGAGCACTCTCGACATTCCGCCGCTGATGTGACACCTGAAAAAGGGAATTTGATGGTGGCTGTTCTCACTGATCAGATATCTCAGTACATTTTGATGGGGACTACGATAGACACAATGTGGACGAAAAAAAAGGCAAACCAGCAATTACCAGTTGGTGTGGAGCTTTTAATGGTCATCACGAGTTTATGCTGCACAAATAGTTTCTGGGTTCGATTCTTGAATGTATGATAGCGGACCGAACTTCGTGACAAGCCAGATACCTAATTTGGAAATTGTTACTGGGCCCTCAGTTTTTACCCAGTGGCATTGAAACTGTGCAGAAATGACCATAAGAAGGAAGACTAGAGATCCCTCGGGTCAAAAGTCTCAAAATCCACAAAATCATTTCTTCTTCCACGGATTTCGCGCTTTCGGTCCGGGCCGAGACATAGCCGGTGGCTGTACGATGCCATCAGCGCATCAAATGTCTGCCGCACCACTGAACCTTTACCAAATCTCAACCAAATCCAAGGGACTTCTGCTATGGATGTTTGCTGGGGTCAGAATTGAGCTACTGACCAACTTCAGGCTATAATCCGATGGTTTTTTTCCGGAAACCTGAAGTTAGGTACACACACTTTTGAAATTTTGCGCAAAAATTTCGCGCTTTTCTAACCCTAGACTAGGGTTTCTCCGTTTTCTCTGAAATGCGAATTTTGCCTATAAACCCACCCCAAGTTCCTGCTAAATCTCAAGTTTCAAAGAATTTTGGCCAAAATTCCGGCTTGATATGAAGTTGTGTCTGCTATCATATCACAAATTCACAATTTTTTTTTGTGAATGCCGAAGGCCAAAAAATTCAACGGTTAACTGGTTAGGGTTTGCTTCCCCCAAAAAAACACTGCCGAAGGCCAAAAGAATGCTGGGTTAGGTACTTGGTTAGGGTTAAGGCTTTGGGTTAGGTGGTTAAGGTTTGGGGGGGTGTGGGGGTGAGGAACAGAAGGATTCGCGCGAACGAGGCTTTAGAGTGCCAAGAGCGGCCCGGCTTGGGGGACCCCCCGAGCGCAGCGAGGGAGGGGAGGGCCGCGAATGGTTGGTCCCCTTCGCGCAAATGAAGGACTAGGAATGCAGTTGCTCTGGATTTCGCTGAGAAGTCGGGTGCCATCAAATTTCCTTTTTCGGATGTCACATCAGCGGCGGAATGTGGGCAAGTCGCCATGAGTATCCGGCCGTATTTGACTGTACCCGTATAATTTCAATCAATTCGACAGTCACGCGTCACGCTCACCTTTTTTTTTATTTGCGGCAATAATTTTTTCTCGATTTATCGGATTTATTGGCGCGGGGCCCAAAATCACGTGATGTGGAATTGATTGAAATTTGTCCTAGCCCCACTGTCGCTCGTGGCTTCCCTCATCTCCGCATCTCCCAGTGCTGGGGATGTCACAAATACGGACACACCAAGGCACAATGCAATGTCAAGAAGCCAACTTGCGGAGTATGTGCGAAGGATCATCCCCATGGCGACACCTCTCAATGTTTGGGTCCTGTGGAATGCCTCAATTGTGGGGAAAAGCACCGCGCAGATTCATATACCTGTCCACGTCAAGCTTTCATTCCCATGTGTGATACTTAAACTTCTTTTTCTCTTTTGTTATTGGGGGAGCTTGCTCCCCCTTTTATCAGAGCCGTCACCGAAAAGCAATAAGCTGTGCTAGAGAGCGTTTTGATGGCGTCACTGCCCTTGACGTGCGCACGTCAAGATTGGCATGCTCCGAGTGATACGATGTTCTTCCGAGTGATCCAGCCTGATCCCTACTGATCCATATTGATTGCAACTGATGACGCACCCTCAACTGATGGTGCACGGGTGATTGATCCTGCTCAAAGCTGCTTCACGGAAGTGAAAAATACATTCCTCCTTTTCATACACGGTACAGAGGGGCAGGTTCTCGACGAGGTGTTGTTAATGGTGCCATTAGTTTTGAGAGAGACTATGGCACTGAGTGGAAATTCTATCACAATGATAAGCCAGTCAAAAACTTGATTGGTGGTTCATCCTTCAGAACGTCATTGCCTGTCATTGCCCGGCATAAGTAAAGTTTTGTTCACAACAGTAGATTATGTGCGAGAAACGAATCCGGCCGAATTACTCGAGTAAGAATATATTAATACATCAAGCGCGGGAGAATCCGAAGAGAAGAAAGGCTGAGGATTCCCACGCTAGGTGCAGTAAACATATAGTAACTAATTCCCACAAGCTCGGAGCAGTCGGCAATGATCCCGGGCCAAGTCACATGCCTTACTTATGGCAGACATACTGTGCAAAAAGTTTTCTGGGACAACTTGGATATTCGTGCTGAATTTTGGGCAACTTCAATCTCGCAGCAATTTCGGCAAGATGCAACTTGAGAAATTACAACTTTGAGCCACTGCAACTTTCTCCCTACCATGTCTCAACGGCTACAACCTGTACGGCTCTTGGCTACAACTTGAGAAATCTCGGTCGCATGTGCTGCCTTGTATAGGAATTTGCGAGTTTCTGTTAATCCTCCACGCCGTAGACATTGGATCATCGGGCCAGACGGCCGCAGGAGGTTTTAGCGCCCAACTAATCTGAATACTTCCTGAGTATTGAAAACGTAGAAGGTTTAACCTACTAGTCATAATTTGTTTTTGTGCTTCACAACACGCCACAGACTGAATTTAATCAATTCAAAATGACCTATCAATCATAATTGGACTGTAAGGATTAAGGTGGCATCGCAGGACACGTCTTGCACATCAGAAAAAATTGAACAAGCAGAACCCTACGATGCCGCTGAGATACTGACAGAAATTCAGACGAATCGAGCATGCCGAGCTCACCGCATCGAGCCCTCTTAATGAATGATTTCAGAATAAATGCCAAGGGCGATGCCATCTGAAATGCCATCAGCAGCGGATCCGGCGGATCAAGAGCAAGTCAACCAATGCCGGTCCTCTAAATTCTGTGATTACATACTCAGTATCGGCAGGTAAGAGTGCAGAAGGGCAATCCGAAGTTGCGTCTCCTCCCTCCGAAGTTGTATCCTTCAAAAGTTGCAAGAACTAAAAGTTGTCCTGTCAACAATCTGAGTTGCGCACCTCCCCAAGTTGCAGCATCCCGAAGTTGTCCAAATTTGAGCAAAAACCCGGGAGTAAGTTGAAAATACTTTTTGCACGCTATATCGCCCATACTTACTCCACGATGACATAGGGCTTTGGGGATTTGACAGGAAAGTGGGAAATAGGAGGCCTGCGTCATAGGTGGCTGTGTAGTGCCAAAAGAGGGAGTTCCCCTGACATCATCCCCCCCTTGGAATGCGGCGCCTCGACGCATAGATCGCACCTGAGCTGGAGTTGAAGAGCGGTCACGGAAGGGAAGGGAATCGAAGGCAGTGACGGCAATGGAGCGAGGTTTGGAGACTCCTTACTCTGTTCTCTAAGGATTCTCCCTCTGCCCAGGTGAGTAGACACTCTTCCTCTTGTTGTAGCTAGCCCTCTAAGGATTCTCCCTCTGCCCAGTGCTTGTTGGACTCTTGAGTACCTCGGGTCTCACGCCCTGGCAGCTGTTGCCCTTACATGACCGTGACAAAATGATTGCCTTGTTTTCAGGCAACCGACCCGCCGTGAGCCAGATGGTTGCCTCTGAGCCAGATGGTTGCCTCCCAATGGTTGCCTTTGGGAGGCAACCATCTGGCTCAAAAAATTCATGAAGAAGTCATCAAATCGTTGAATTCACTACATTTTCGAGGGATTTCGGCTAATAAGCAGCTCAAAAGGTAAGCACAGACTCAATTGTCAATGTATATGTTTCCAGGCAGAAAACGTGCTGCGTCACGATTTTTTCAAGGCAACGGCCTCAATCGTGACCGTGACCACTTTACCTAACGGCCTTGTACGGCCTTGCAAGGCCTAATTAGGCCTTATAATCCTTTTTTGATTTTTCCGACAAAGCCGTAATTTCGGTCAAATCCACTCCAGATTGCAGATTCAGAACCGCAGAATGCGGTTTTATTAAGATAGGCCTTATCCATATCCATCCAAAGATCAAAACATGTTTCCCACGCCTTGAAATATTAGTATTAAGTCTCGTAGGGCAAAATTAAACATTCTGGCCCGGCAAAGCTGTGACGAAGAGCTGCCCAAAGTAGACCTAACGATGGCAGCTAGTTCCGGCACACAGAAGAGTCGTCTCAGAAGGGCGTTCAGACGAGGTGAGTGGCGTAGGGATACTATTCTCTAGCCTACTAACTACGGAACTACAGGACTTATATACCACATCAGTAAGCAACGGAAAAAGAAAGGATCACGGAGCTGCTCCGTGATCCCCAAGCTAAAGGAGCGTTAGTAACTTGCGCGGCGCCCTTGGCGCCCGCAAGGTCGGTAAATCAGTAAGCTGGAAGGAAAGAAATTCAAAGAAATGTCATTTAGTGAGAGTAATACACTAACTCGGCAAAAAAAATGTCCGATCGGTTTTTGCTTCGTTTTTGCACGGAAATGGAGCTTTCCATCTGAAACGAAGTTGGAGGTCGTGGAAGTGACCGAGCCGGAATTTTTGCACGCAAATAGATCATCAAAGTCTATTGATCCGGCATCAACTGAGCGAAACTACCGAAACAGGATATTTTCCGGTTCTGCAGTGACCGATTTCAGGAAAGTTCAAGACAAACCAAGCAATTCCACAAGTTGAACCAAGCAAAAAGGTTGAGCCGTTGTAGCGCTATGACGCGAACAATTCTGCCATTTTGATCAAATTTCGGCACATTCCGGTCAAAATAGCCGAAAATGGCCACTTTGCGCTCACTGTAGCGCCTTTTTGCCTGCATATTTTTGCTTGGTCTAATTTGGAGAAATACTCAGCGAATCTCAGGCTATAGAACGAGAAAGTCAGCTCTGAGATCAATTGTAATCTGAGCAATCTGGAAAATCGGATTTTTTGTGTTGTGGCCGGCTTGATGGCGCATCATACTTTGCCGCAAAACAAATGCGGCAGAATAATGCCCCTTGATTCTACAAACTACACTGTAAGTCATTTGAAGCCGAAATGTATGTCCATTGTTGAGAAATATGCGGAATATCGATCGGACATTTTTTTTGCCGAGTTAGTGTACAAAAGAAATAATATTCGCGGGAGCGGACCGTTACAAAAGCCTTCGAAAGGATGTGAACCTACGAGACTTAATACTAATATTTCAAGGCGTGGGAAACATGTTTTGATAAGGCCTATCTTAGTAAAATTTTCGTTTCGAGGGGAGTTGTACCGTGGGAAAATAAAACGCGAAATTTGGTGGAGGTTCAGAAAAAAAAAATGGGCTCGGATGGCTCGGAACGTGTTGTGAGTGGTGTATGGCATTACAAGAAGGTGCAAAAAACTTCCTCAAACTGACATTTGGTACAAAATGTGAGCGTTTTGTGCTGGAGGACCAAAACAGGAAGGTGACTGACATACACAGCCACCGGGTAAAGCCCGGCCCGGGATCAAAAGCGCGAAATCTGTGTGTGAAAAACATTTTTTGCAGTTTTCAAACTTTTGGTCCAGTAGGTGTCTAGGTACATCTCTTCTGATGCTTTCTGCACAGTTTCAGGAAAATCCACGTAAAACTGGGGCACTAGTAGCGATTTTCAAATCGGGTAAAAAGTTTGTCACAAAGTGTTGGCCGCAACCATACAGTGCCGGACACGCAAAGTCGACAATGTTGATTGCCGGCGAACGGGAATTTTGGAAATCTGGCTTCAGATTCGGATTCGCCGACCCCTGAAAAGCTCACGAAACTTCCCGAAACATCTCGGCTGTCACAGGCAGTGACTGAGCTGTCGAAGGCCGTCAAATGAGTCAATGACCGGGTCATTGACCCCGCATTGGTCAAGATTATTGACTGAATCCACCAACACTGATCAGGATTTTGTTTTTTGATACGCTGCAAGGTAGGTCGCCGTAATCGTCGGATTTGAGAAGGTGATGGAGGCGAGATGGATTTTTGGGGTGTGTGCGGGGAATGGCCGCCCTGGCCGACGTGGCAGGGGCCGGGAGCGATCATTCGTCTCCGGCGCTCCGCGTGGGCTGCAGGCACGGCCAAACCGTACGCAAAGGCCACCGAGGGTCGGAATGAGACCCAGAGCGACCCAGCGTAAAGATGAAAAGAGGGAAAAGCGGAAGCGAAGGGTGGGTAGGGTGACAAAAATGCAGGCGATAGGGCGAGGGAGAACGATGCGCTGTCGCCGCCCCAGCGGACGCGAGAGCGGGAGGAAAAAGAGAATGACAGCTGTCATCGGGGATCAGCTGTCAATGATGACAAGTCCACTCTTACGTCACTACCTTGCCTTTCACTCAGCCGCACTCGCAAGCTCGTCACGACTGAGCTTGCACTGCTGTAACTTTAAGGCCCCCATTTTTCTTAGCGTGACGACTGGGAATCGTGATCGAACTTTCTGGAATCAAAGTTCGATGCTGCGTTTCAAACGCATTCCCATGGCGTGGAATTGTTGAGACAGAGACATAGGGGGGGATTTTTGCAGCCACACATTTAATACATTGGACGTCCAGGTGAAACCAATACATATGATCCTTGCCTTGCCTATCACGCATTCATGGAAGTCTTGCGGAGCTGTGCCATCTTGTATGGAGGGAGTGCGCCGACTGTTGAACAGATGAAGTGGCCGAACTGGAGGTATGACAGAGATACGCACAAGAGAAGAGTGTGCTGTTGACGCGAGGCTCCGCATCCACAGCTACGGCACGATCCCTTACGGGCTAGTTTGTAAACTAGAGTCAGGCCCTGACAGGATTCATTGGCGTAGACCTGCCTTGGTGGCGTTCATGTTGTCTGGGTCAATGATGTAATACAACTCTTTTTGCCTGACGAGGGTTTCAGCAGATTTGACTACCCATTCCATCCCAACGACAACTGGCTTGGGTTCAGGAAGAGCACTCCAGTGCTGGGTGAGCGAGATGCTACTTGAGCACTGGAACAACAACCTCACTTGTACTTGTGCAAAGTTTTCTGCAGTCCATCCTTGAATACGATGTGCGTCAAACTCGGACAAACGCTCCTCGCAACCTGCTCTTGTTGAGATCAATCGATTATGAAGACCCTCAGAGTACCGACCTTTGCACCAAGGTTGGTGAGGATTTCAGTAATCAATGATTCCGCCGAGTCATAGCGAACATCAACATAGACAAAGCAATGCTGCAGAACTGTCAACGTATGCTTGCTGGAAACCCGCTTGCAAGCGGGTCTAGAACTCCTCCTTAACACCGTAATCTGCTTGGGTTCGGAAGTCACCGTCAAGGCCAGCGTGTTTGCCACAAGAGCGACACGACCAGTTGGGACGGTGGTCAAATCCGCGACATCTTCCGGTGCGATGGTCAACGCAGAGACGTCCAATGAGGCACCAAGAAGGTCCACGCCAACAGGGGCTCGTGTAGTTTGTACGGCCTGTTTTGAGGTGTGTAATTTCTCAAGCGCCGATGCGAGGGTTTGCAGGGAACTGGAGGGGGCGCTGCAAGCACGATGGAGTCAGGAATGAGGTATGCGCATTCATCATTTCTGCTCACCGTAAGATTTTCTTGTTCGTGCCCTGCGGCCACTGCACGGATGTCTCCACCAACTCGGGAGTCCCGACCGTCACATTCACATCTCTTTGGCCCAAGATTCTTGGGGGGTGTAACGCCGAGCCTGGTTTGAGTGAAGGAGAGGTCAACGTCAAAGTCCAGCTAACCACGTACCGAGCTCAGATATAGCATTTTCCTTACGTGCCCGCCGTTTTCCTGTCATTATTGCACAATGCGGTTTGACGCAAGCTTGAGGCAAGCACTCCCAACGATGGAGCGCACCACGTGACTGACACGTTGTGCATTTCAAGTCCGAAATCGGTCATTTCGAACCGATTAAAGCCGATGGCCCCGGCCAGTAAAACCCTCGGCAATCTGAGGCTATTTCCGGCGAATTAAAGCCCTCGAAATGACCGATTTTTCCGGAGTGGGGGTCACCGCAGGTTACAGTACCTGTCACGTGCCTCTTTGCCCGCCAATTCTACCAGATGTACTAATCATGGTGACTTTGGCAAAATATAATCTGATGAAGTAATCGAACGATTGAATGGATTGTGCTCACGATCGGAAGGATTGAAATTTGACTGGAAAGATTTGGTACACAGGGACGAAACTCTACTAAACTAGAGTTGACCCAGCAAAGTAAAGCCTGTGGTTAAGATATTTTGAGTTGAGGTTAATTTCAAGCCGGCCCAGCGTGGTCTATCCGTTCCTATGTTGTGCAAGGGACGACCTAGCCTTCACCTAGGTTGTCCCAGGGCTATGTTGTGATTTGATCGTTTGATGGGGTTTGATGGCCCGTCGTCGCCCGACCTTCCGACGCTCTCCCCGATAGTGCGCGTTAGCTCTCCTCGTTGCACGGCACACGAACGATAGAGTCGAGAATACATATATTGAGGTATATACGGGGGTATTGGGCACAAACGGGTTCAGTGGAGTGTACATCGCAGGAAGGAGGGGAATAGGGAATAGCGGCAATCGCGGGGGAAGGAGGACGATCCCCAAAGATAAAAGGTAGTGCTGGACGAATCAAGGACGTTGGGATTTGCACACCATCCAATCTTCTGAACCCAGTGCACGCGCTGTGGAAGCCAAAAGTTACAACAGGTAGAGATGGGGAGCTGGAATGAGGAAGGGAATCGGGATTCTTGAGCAACAACAACTAGCAACGCTTGAAATTTGAAGTCTTGCGGGTGACGTGGTTAAAGCCTTGAGCATTGAATGTCTTGCATACGACTTGAATCTTGATCTCAAATAAGCTTGCGAGCAACTTGCGGTGATTTGAGGGTGGTTCTTTGACGCTCCATTTGAATGCACCACCCCTAGTGCTTCAAGATATTCCCGCCAGGTTAATTTGAAGAAAGGCTTGAAGCGAGACGGGGGACGTCCCAAACGAGGGAAGACGAAGGATCAGGATCACTTTGACGGGGTGACTGAGTGCGTTGCCTTTCAGTGCAAGTTTACAAGTCCCGGCAAGAAGATTTGACGAGGCGAAGCAGTAAATCTGAGGCGAGGGCGCTTGCAGCGGGCAATGGCTGGCGGCGTCGAGTCCTTCAACGGCGGGAGGGGAGCGGGAAGATGGGAGAGGACAAGTTGGTTTTCCGCCACATGACTTTGATCCACGATCGATGTGATCGTCGTCATCGTCTTTCGCAGGCTGGACGACAGATGCACCAGAATCAGCTTCCAGGTTCGAGCTGGGGTCAAGGGAGTGTAAGGTTAAGTTTGGGACCGCTTTTACATTGGGCACCGCACATTTTCAGAAAAATGTCCCCGGGGCAAAATTGATTAGATCTGGTGCATCAGCAAAAAGAAACATGGGACGACTTCAAAAGTTTGTATCTAGTCCATCCAAACTTCTGGCTGTGTAGTTACTGTATAGGCTCGTGGACCAGCCGGCCCGGTGAAGATTGATGCCATCACAGGACTCAGACAATCACCGGGACCGGCTGGGCCCCCACTTACACCACCGGAAATGTCAGGAAATGTCACGTCGTCCGCTTTGGGTGACGAGGGTGGAGTCGAGGCGAGCTGGCATCACCTCGAGGTGCCGCTTTTGGGAAGGGGTCGAGTTGGAGTTGAACTCAGCTCGGAGCTAGCTCTAGCTTCCGGCAACACTACCCCCGTCGCATGGTTCAGTGACGACCGTTTCCCCCGCCAAATGAGAGGGTAGGACTTTCGAAAACGCGACATTTCGAAATTTTCGGTTTTTGACTTCCAAGGTGAGGATGGATAGTTTTTGATTCTCTATCGAATGAGCCCCATTTGTTTTTCCCGACCTGAGCCTTTCTGACACTTTACCGCATCTTCGGAGCGGAATACTATTGATGCAATCTTGGGTATGTATCGGCATCATCCGGCGAGTCTATTTTGAATGTTCTATGCAGCTGTACATTGCAATCTACGTCCAGCTGGTCGGTCAACCAAATACGGTCGCTCTTGCGGCTTGTTGTGCGATCTGTGCTGGTATGAGCTCTTCGTGATTTTTTTTTGCGGGTCTGACCATTTTAGGAAATAAGGCTTAATTTGACCCTTAATATAGGCACCCTTAATAACCCTTAAAAAGACCCTAAGGCCTTAACTTCGGGAGGCACCCTTATTAAGACCCTTAAGTACAACACTGCAAATCGGTACCTCCCAGCCCTATCCATAGTTGTGTGATTAAACTAGACCGTCATTGGTCGCCCAAAGCTTGTAGTGAACCGTTTTCTTCTGACTCAGGCTTACCGACAGATGGGTCCCCACAAATACGCTGAGCATTGTGATCCATGATGAGGCCATGGATCCTCAAATGATGGGTATTAGTAAAGGGTTCCTTCCAAAGAATCTTCTTGTGCATTTCCCTGGCCTGAGCCATTGCAGTCGTGGAGAAATATAGCCGACTTTGCATTTCCGGATACTTTACGCAATAGCGAGTAAATAGAATCGAATGCGAGGACGCCGGAATCAAGCCAGTTTATCACCCGTTCTGAAAGGGTCTCCCTCACACAAAGATTTTCCGTTCAATCGCTCCCGACGTTCTTCATCAGCTCTACCAAGGCATCGTCAAACATCTGATTGCGTGGCTGAAGACCGTGTGCGGCGAGGCGGAAATTGACGCTCGTTGTCGGCGTCTTCCTCCCAACCACAATATCCGCCTCTTCATGAACGGTATCTCCGACCTTAATCGTGTGACCGGGAAGGAGCATGACCAAATCTCTCGTTTTATTCTGGGTATCATTGTCGACATTCAACTGCCCAATAACCTCAAATCATCTCGTCTTCTCGCGGCCGTTCGGGGCATTCTGGATTTTGTGCATCTTGCGCAGTATCCCTCACCCTTCTTGAAGACGCCCTGCACTCTTTTCATGGCAACAAATCCATCTTCGTTGATCTCGGGGTGCGTCCGGACTTCAACCTTCCCAAACTCCACAATTCCTCCCATACTCCATCATGCATCGAATATTTCGGCACAACCGACAACTATTTCGGCACAACCGACAACTACAACACCGAATACACGGAGCGGTTCCATATCGATCTGGCCAAAGACGCTTATCGTTCGACTAATTTCAAAGACGAGTTCCCGCAGATGACTCTGTGGCTCGAACGAAAGGAGAAAATATTTCGGCACGAAAAATATATTCAGTGGCGACTCGACGGCTGCCCACCTCCCGCTACCTTGAAGCCCTTGCCTCCAAGCATCGTTTACGAGCGCCGTTTGAAGATGACGAAGCATCCAACGCTCAAGGCTGTTAAAAATACCCACTCTTATTTCTGACTACGGTGCGCGATCTTTTCGGGAGGCTCTATCTCGCTTCGTTGTCCAGTTCAAAAATCCCACATTCACTCGCGCTCAGATCGAGGCGCAGTCCCATTCCATTCCCCTCCAGTTCAACCGCGTTCCAGTTTACCATCGCCTGAAATTCGTCGCCGAAGACCCCTACACAGTCGGCAGGCCCGAGGATTCCGTCATCGACTCTATTCATGTTCAACCACGCTCCGGGAAGGAGTTATCAGGTCGCTTCGACACTGCAATTATTAACGACGGATCTGGAGGCCTCACTGGTGTAGATGGTTGGATTCAATGATGAAATCTTTTCGCCCAATCTGATTTCTTTATAGGTTATCGTGTCGGTCAGGTTCGAGTGATATTTTCACTCAAACCAGACCATATCCGGAGCTTCTTCGGGAACGGTGTGTCTCCCCCTCAGCACTTGGCATATGTTGAATGGTTTTCACCATTTACCTCTCAACCGGAGCCCCATCACCTCATGTACAAGGTGCGACGCTCGCTCAAGGATGGCATTCGCTCGGCAGGTATTGTTCCTGTTGCAAATATCCGTCGCAGCGTTCATTTACTGCCTAAATTCGGCCCTGTTGCGCCGTCGCATTGGACCTCAGCTAACGTCTTGGAGGAATGCCCGGCTTTCTTTGTGAATTGCTTCTCTGACCGGCATATTTATACCACTTTGTACTAGTAATTTATTGCTCAGACAGTAATTTTATACCTTGTGATGTCTAAATTGGTGATTCAGAATCCCTTTCGTATCAACCGCCCCCGTAAATGCTCTCTAGTTCGTAAAACGAAGATACAAGGTAATGTGACGGGTTTGTTGGTTCACTCGGACTTCCGCTTTTAGCGCCCAGTGTATCTTATCAGTGCCGAGCGCTTATCTTGTGCACTTGCCTCATCATACCGCCATCCTCCACCAGAAAGCGACATTTGGGCAAGTACGACAACTAAGCAAAGCAACCTTACAAAGGTAACCTGGGGTAATTCCCCCCAATTGCCGCCAATTCTCCTTATTTCCCCAAATTAGTGGAAATTTTCCGAAGTAGGTTTTTCCTGATGGATGCTTCGAGGAATTGGGCTAAGGCTTCGATGCCTTTTCTTGTACCCAGTATTTCGGGCAGGGAAAGATGTCTCTCTCAGCAGATGCCGTTGGTCCTCGTATCGAGGACACTCGCAGAGCAGATGCTCGCGGGCCTGGATGCGTTCGCCCACGTGGTGTTCTCGCTCTGCCACCAAATTCAAACTCAGATCGACCGGTCTCTCTATGAACGATTGTCTTCATACGAGAGATCGGTTACCGGTCTAGGATACAACGGGTTTATATGTACGGAGGCTTGGTAACGGATAGGGGTGCGGCTGCGGTGAGTGACAGATGAGTGGCGTCAAGCTACACTCCCACTGAGCGCGTCACGAAGGCTCCCACTGGCACGAGACACACATCCTCGCAAATTACAGAGAACGCACCAATAAAACCAGCCCCAAATCTCTTCCATCGGTACGCGAGAGGGAAGCAACCACAAGCCTCGTTCCAGTCGGTGGTTCCATCGTTTCGGGGCGCAAGCAACCACAAGCTCGGTACACGGGCCTGCAGCCAACACGCAGATCACAAGTTTCGGGCACAAGCAAACACAAGCGCATAAACACAGGCGACAGCCGCAAGCAACCACAAGCGCCGTCAATCACAAATCGGGGGTACACAGGGGCAAGCAACACAAGCCCATTCGGAACGGTCGGTCGGGAGATACCTGGGGAGACAACACTCCTTAAATCCTATAAGGTTAGTGCTGCCGGGAGCTGGAGTTAGCTCCGAGCTGAGTTCAGCTCCAACTCGACCCGTTACCATAAACGGCACCTCGAGGTGATGCCAGCTCGCCTCGCCTCGGCCCCCAAAACAGGCACCGTGACACTTTTGACAGCGTCACTGAGTGACTGGCGCGTCTACCACAATCCTCGTCCTCCCGCTCACCAGCTAGCGTGTTCCTGCCGCGAACCAATCCTCCTATGCTTCACCTCAACCTCGCTTGGCGTCGACGTCACCGTCTGACTGCTACGCAGGACGCGATACGCCCCACACAGAGCTGGAAATAAGACGCAAAGGTGGCGCGTCGGGAGAGTGTGTTGGCGCACTCAGGGTCCAAGGTACGCGCAATAGATACCTCCAAAATGTTATATATATTGCCCCAATTATACTCCATCCCAACCCTCCCTCTTGTGAACTCCCATGGCCTCGCCGTCCTGCCAATGCGGCAACCCGCAGGCATGCACTTGCTACATCCAACCCGCACGTCAAAACAACTTCACAACGAATTCCTACCCCACCCCCAACGTCTTTGGCTCCTGGCCTGGCTCTCAGGCCCATGCCATGCCTCTCCCGCCTCAAGCTTTCATCTCCGGATCGCCGTATCCTCCACCACCACCTCCCGCCGCTTTCAGCCAGACTTACGGCTTTCAAAATACATACCCCGCCTCATTTAACACCGTGATCCCTCCCCCTTCCTCTGCGGCAACCCATGCACCATTTGTCGACGCGACTAACACGATTAATGCCGGCCTCGCTCCGCCGCAGCGCAAGAAGAAACGTAAAACCAATCCCAACGCTAACTCGGCAGCTACATCGCGTACCCGGCGCCGCATTGACTCTAATTCTACCTTATAACCCGCGGTTTATGGGGTGGGTCCGTCTGACGCAAACGTAGCGGCAGCAGCCGCAGCCTCTGAATCTGTTTCCCATCCCTCGATCCCTCACCCCAACTTCGGCTCCCTAGTCAACAAAGCTTCGGCATCCGCAGACGATGCCACGGATGTCTGGTATTTCGTTCGAGGTGTTCACGGCGCTTCCGCGCCAACCGTCGCACCAGAACCTACGGAAATGAAGCAGGATCGACCGGATAAAAAGGTGTTTTCTCATTTATCGTGCCGCCTCTGTCCGTGAGTTTTCAGATGTATTTTATTTTGTGTGCCCTATCCGAACTAACCCCTTGTTCCGTTAGATTTCCAAAGTGGAAGGCGTGGAAGAATGGTCCCGGACAAACCAAGACCATTGGAAATCATCTCGAGGGGGAACATGGCAAAGTTTGGAAGGATATGGTCATCCTTAAGGGGCTTAAGAATTGGGAAAATCTTGCGAAGGCGCCGCAGGTTGCGGGAGAACGGGAGGAATTCTCCCTCCCCGGATTCTACGAAAGACTGGTTAAATGGATCGCCGTTGATGATCAGGTAAGTGCAATCCCATCTTCGCCTCTTCCATGTTCTGATATATGTGCTTTCAGTCCATAGACGTGGTGGATTGTCCGGAGCTCCGGGATCTCCTCCTTTTTATTGGGACTCAACTGGAGGACAAGGACATACCACATCGTACGAAGTTATCCGAGATGATCGTCAAACGGTTCCAGGCTGAATATCAGCTGATGATTCATGAAATTCAGGTACTGCGCATCACAATCTCAGAGTTCACTTATAATTATATGTCCAGAATTCGCTCGGGCGACAGTCTTACACCCAGGATGTGTGGAGTCGTGAGAATCTCGACTCACATCTGGGTATTACCGCCCACTACATCATCCGAGACGCGAACGGGCACCTTGTCCTGAAAACCCGGCTCGTCGCTTTTCGTCGATTGGATGGGAGACATACTGGTCAAAATATTGCAAAAATCTTTGTACAGGTTTTGAAGGAGATCGGTTGTTTGCACAAAGTAAGTCGCATCGAGTCGTGAATTGAATAGCCTACTAACGATCACTCAGGTTGGTATGATTACATGCGACAATGCTAGCAATAATAACACATGCATGGTGTATATTGCGCAAGAGCTCGCCGTACTCGGGATCCCTTTCGATGCGGAAGGGAACAGAATTCGGTGAGTTTCGATGATTTATTACCGAGTCCGACGGCTAAAGGCATTCAGATGTTTTCCACATGTCGTTAATATTGCCGTCAAAGCCGCTCTCGCAACACTTCCCGAATTACCTTCTCCTCAAGCTGGTATCGATTTGGACAACTACGGCACGCCGATTCCCGAGGCGCTGAAGCAGGATGTCGGGTATTGGGAGGCGCTGAGAAAGAACCCTGTCAAACAAACACGAACACTCGTTACATCGTGCCGGGCATCTGGTCAACGACGGGATAATTTCAAGGAGACAATCGAACGTGGCAATGAGGAGGGCGGCTTCGGCGAACCTGCCATAAAGCTGCGTGTCATACAGCTCTTGCAAGATGTCGACACGCGTTGGTCGGCCACGTTTTTGATGATAGACCGGTACCTTGAGCAAGATTTGGTTTGTTCCATTGTTTTTTGCTTGCTGGTAGGGATTGAATTTGACTTGCAATTTCGTTCAGGCTGTTGAGGCATTTCTCGACGACCCAATGCAAGTCGAGATTTCAGATGACCGACTCGATCCGATCGCCAAGACTGTGCTCGTCGACATTCGGCGCTTTTTACAGGTCCCACATCTTGTCCAGGAGATAGTATCTGCGGAGAAAGCGCCTACCCTGTCCTATGTGCTCCCACTCTATGAGCAGCTCATTGCCGCACTCAAGCTTCTTGCTCGAGAGCTCCCGAAAATCAGTCTCGGTATTAACGCCGCTGTCGATAAATTCACTGAATACCTCGGGATGTCTCGGCGCACTCGAATTTACGCGCTGGCCATGGGTAAACACTTCGCCCTTCGTCACCTCATTCGCTTCAACCACTCATATTGTTTCTCAGCTTTAAATCCGACAACAAAACTTCAATGGCTCAGGGATAACTGGTCCCCGTCAGATGCGGAGGAAGCCAGAACTTGGATACGTGCAGCAGTGCGTCCCAAATCTTCCCATTATTGCGCTACTGACAAATCACTCGAAGATGCTGGAGTATCGCCGAGAGTTCCGCACTAACCAGAACTCTGCAAGCACTGCCCAGATTCCTTTAACTGCCAGTCGCCGCGCTGTTCACACGCCGTCCTCGTCCCACGCCGCTCGTGCACAGAAATCTGGTTTTGCAAAACTGGGTGCTCTTGTAAAAGAGCTCTCTGCTTCCGACATTGAATCTCCACCAAGCAGTCAAGATTCACAGCCGCTTTCGGAGGAAGAGCAAGCCGAGGCGGAGCGCCGGGCGGCTGCCGAAGATGAGCAGATTGTCGACACGGAGCTGAATGAATATGAGAGGGAGGGCCTTCTGGGTGGATCGGATCCAGAATATGAGGACCTCGACCTGCTTCGCTACTGGGAGGTGAGTTTCGAGTATTCTTTGTGATTGTGTTGGTTTCTAAATTGTTACAGGCTCGCCAGTATCGGTTCCGGCACCTATTTCGCGTGGCGGTCGATGTATTGCCTGTTCAGGCTTCAGCGGTACCATGCGAGCGTGTTTTCTCTTCCAGCAAGGACACAGATGCCTCCCTACGCAACAGTCTCTCCCCCGAGATGATGGAAATGCTCCAGATTCTCAAATTTATTTATCGACAGGATCGCATCAAATTTTGCGACGAGTTAGTCGTAACCGAGGAAGATCTGTCTGTTGTTGATATTGACCCTGATGTAGCAGAAAGGTTGATTGCGGCAGGGCGTACTCAAGAGCTCAAGGATCTTATAGAATCTTCCTGGGCTTCGCCCGTTTGATTTTTGTGTTGTATTCACTTGTATAATCATTGTGCTTTGTATTTTTCCATAATTTACTCATAAACTGTATAGTCTTTTGTTGTACATATGTTCATTATACTTTTTGGAGAATTGTACCACATTTTTGAGGTGCATACGAGGTCAAAACAATGCAATGTAGCTCGAAACGAGGAGACGGGGGACCGTGGGACGGAAACTTCCGTTTATGGATGTCAGCTCCAAGCTGCCTCGGCCCAACTCCGAGCTCGAGCGAGCTGATGGGCAATCACCTCGAGCTCAGCTCCAACTCAGCTCCCGGCAGCACTATATAAGGTAGACGTCGCTTTGATCCGACACGTGGTTATGTAAGCCAAAACATCACGTCACAAGATTCCTTTCTCCTCTCCCACAAAAGATTTATAACGGATATAACTTCACCAAACTGTTGCCAATATGCATATCTTTGACTTGGCGAAGGGGCTTGTAGTCAAATTCGATGAGTGCGAAGTTATAAGGTGATCTTTCCCAAAAAGGCAACTTTGTTTAAAAGGCTTTCAAACATGTTTTCGATGCATTTGAGCAAAGGTCTGGCAAAACGACACGGAGGATTTGTCGCATTACATAACGTTACGTAAGCCACCACGTGAATTAATCGTTGACCGCGGCCAGTCTGAGTCTTGGTCTGAGTGCCGCACCTCGCCGCCGCAACATTTTTCGTCGAAGTTGTGGGGGAGCACCTGTTACATCCGATAAATGCTCTGTATTGTCCTATACGCTTCAGTGAGTATTATCAATACAACTGATTGAACTATTTTGGAACTATTCATGAGTTGTATAGCTTCAAAGTCAAATCCAACATTCAACTTGTGTGTCTGCACTGGGCAGTATTGTTCTTGGGTACAAATAAATGGTGGCTAATCCACCCAGAGGCTGACATCTGATCTCGAGAAAACTTAGCCACCGATATGAGCCGAAAGTCTCTAATTACATATATAGAAATACGATGGTCTGGAGGTGCAAATAGCAGTTCACTGTACTCAGGAGCTCGGGAAAGCCCCCCGGAAAGCTCATGTGCCGAACCCGTAGAGTGTGCGTCCAGAGCGCTTCAGGGCGTACACAACGTCGAGAGCGGTGACGGTCTTTCTGTAAGCGTCAAATAAGCCGCAGTTAGGGAGAGGATAGAGAGCTACGCGCCGCTTAGCGTGTTCGGTGTATGTGACTGTGTCGCGGATTACATTCTCGAGAAAGATCTTGAGCACACCGCGCGTCTCCTCGTAGATGAGCCCCGACATACGCTTCACACCTCCACGACGAGCAAGGCGACGGATGGCGGGCTTGGTTATGCCTGTCGTGGGCGTGTCACCACAACTTGAAGACGGACGAAGAGGGTGGTTATAACTGACCTTGGATGTTGTCACGAAGAACCTTGCGGTGGCGCTTAGCTCCGCCCTTGCCGAGGCCCTACGACAACGACAAGCACAGTCAACTATCCACCACCACGGGGAGAGCACACATCTTACTTTGCCACCGCGACCGTGACCGGACATAGTATTATTTTGGTATTATTACTCGTCATCACAGAAAGTAACCGGAAATTTGATCGGTTTGGGCCAAATTTGTAGTTTTTTGTGGTGAATTTTTTATGAACATAATCTTTGGCATCTACTGACATCTCATGCACTGGTCATCTCAGCCAGGAAGATTCAGTACAGCTCGTAGACTGAGAATAACTTTGTCACTTGTGATTTTGCGTAATTCGACAAAAGCGCAGCATTGGATAATGAATTTGGCACATAGTTATGAGTTTGATACTCTTGGGTAGTAGATATGTATAGAATGATTCCACAACACAAGAATTAGACCAGAAAGATCAGTGCAAATGCAAAGTCTAGGCAAGTTTTGTCCGAGTGCACAAAACAAACATACACAGATTCGCGTGCTGCAACATTTTCACAGCTGAAAGTCATATTTTAAAAGGCAGTTGCTTCCAAACTGTCTGTGACTACAAGATAAGATGCCGAACTAGTATTATGCGTTATTTGTGTACCTTCCAACAGTTTCATTTCGAACCAAAACCACAATTTCAACAATTCTGGCTAAGATCTTTGCATGCACCTTTTCTTGCCAATATTGCTGGTTCAAGGTCAGACAAAAGGCTGCTCAGGGTACCCCTAAGTCCAAACAACTAACATATCACACCACAACCACCCTACATGCGCCTCAAACAGGGATTTGGTTATATTCTCTGCATTATTCACAGTCAAACTACTGCAAACCGAGGCACTCTCAAATTTGTGTGGACTCCTGTTCAACGTATACAACGGCAATCTTCCTCAAAAACTCATACCGGGTAAATGGAACATACCAAACTACAATATAGGATACAAGTTCCGTGAGAAAAACACGTGACCGCGTCAAAATAACACAATTTCCGGTTACTTTCTGTGATGACGAGTAGAGGGCAGTGTCGCTGAGAGCGAGAAGTCGTCGAGATGCTAAGGACAGTGTTGGTGAAGATTATTGAATAAAGGTCCATGAAAGGGAAACCGGCGTCCTTATATACCCTTTTTAAAACTATTTATAGAACATGACTTAGACGAGTTACAATCGTGGAGAGTCAAACACGACAAATTGATTTTTGGCCGGGATTGTGATTTCTGAATATATCTGACCACGGAATCAAGCTCCACTCGAAAAAGGACGCATTTTAAGCATATAATCTAATCTTTTCCACGAGAAATGCGGTTCGGCCAATATTTTGGACGACTTGGATGAAGTTTGTGAGGGGTAAACCTGACTCTGGGGAGCTTTGCACTTAAGCACAGCCCCCTCTGAATCTTCCGAGCACATAAGTAATTATCGTTGTATTAGGGCATGACCAACATCATGAAATTCAAGATCTTGCCTGGGCAGGCTTAAAAGTATTTGCTTCTGCGGCAAGCTACCACCAGGCCTTTGTGGGGTATCATATTTTATACATGCAGATCTTCAGCCGCTTAACGCGTCGATGTTGTTTGTACTGATGGGGCCGAGTTGCCGCAGTTGGCGTGAGAGAAAGTATAAAGATTTTGAAAACAGGCTTACCGTTGCGTTGGCTCAGAACATAGTTTTGAAATCAGTGAATTTTGGCGGAACGAGTGGCATCCATAGTAAATCAAAACAAGAAACCGTCGTTTTCAGTGGTCTGAGCCCCTCAGAACGCGAGATTTATGGTGGAGGGGGTACAAATAAATCAAGGTAGTCTCCCTCTTTTTTCCCCTTTTTCCGGGCAGGGATAAAATGACACTGTGACATTGTAGTTGACGCGGAACTGACATTGTACGTATTTGACATTGACGCATGCAGCGTCAAGGTTGACATTGTTTTTTAAGCATTGACACTACAGTATATATGTCGACTAAATTACTTGTATAGATACTAGATTACTTGTATAAATCATATTTGCAACCGACTTTGAATTTACCAAGCACTTTGACCATCGAGTTGAATGTCGCCTTGCTGGGGCGACATTACCGCCGCTATGTTGGAGGTAGTAACAAGACCACAAATACAGCAACAGTATGTAGACACTGGACAGCCATAGATAGACAAAATTACTGTACTTTAACTCAGTTTCATCGCTTCCTACCACGCGGCTTTGGTTTTTGTCCCTTCAAAGAACCCTGCTTCCTGCGTTTTGCCGACGGTTCGTCGTCGACTTCGCCTTCAGCCGTCCTCTTCAAAGGCACCGGAATAGGTTGAGATGGCTGGACTGTTGATTTGGCGATGCGACGAAATGGAGCTGGACGGTAAGCCGCATCGAAGATTGTTATTTCCTGTTTGAACTTGATCAGCTTTTCCAATGTCTGAGCAGGAGCGCAGCTCAGAATGGCGGTGAGTGCAGCGTCGCCATAGCATAAACTAGTTGACAGTGATGGGTCGGCAAGTTCCCCATCAAAAGCACGGACTCAAAAAACAACATTCAAATAGTTTGCCTATCTTCAGACCGTCGACGCGAAGTCAAACGGCCACTCGACGCGAAGTCAGAGTGGTGGTGGAAAGAAGTTGGATGAGGGCATGCCGCAGCCTTGCCGCTGTCAGTGTCGCACGACTCGCAATCGCCGCCGAATCGCCGCCGAGCATAACTTTGCTTTTTACTTTCTCCTCACTCTCGACAAATTACATTTCTGCGAAGATGGAGCTGGTACAAAGCCTTGAAGCTACTGGAAAACCACTTTTCTTTGGTGATTGAAGCCGATTCGACCATGAACAACCGCGGCTTTCTTCAGTTTAGCCCCAAACCCGCTGAATATCAATTGACACTGACCTCGAGCTTCTGTACGCCGAGAATCAAGTTCGCAATGGAATTTGGGCAAGAAAATGCACAGATGACCCGCGTCGGTGATGAGTTGTTCCAGCATAGATACTTGATTGACAAAATCTTCTTGGTGACTGAGCAGACGTGCCATACAGCAATCCTGGTTTTCAAAAGGACAAACGGGTTTGCACTTGGCTCGCATTTTTTTGCTGGTGACATCGAAGCCGCGCTCCTCGAGGACTTGTTTCAATCCCTTTTGCAGGCCATCACGAGTCTTCATGCTCTGCGGCTTTCCACGTACATCAGCATTTGGAACAGAGTCGGAATTAGGGATAATAGTATCTTTTTGAAAGCGTTGTTTCCCGCCGTTGCTCACGTTCATATCATAAGCATGCAGTGCATCGGGACCGAGAGAGGCATGTGCAGAGGAATTGTCGAAGACAAAGAGAGCCTGGCATCCGGGGTGAGCTTCCTCGAAGATCTGAATAGCTTTCTTGACTTGAACAAGGAGTTGATCCATGTCCCACCACGGGTCTCCTTTACTCCCGGGATAAATTACGGTGCGGGCGTCTTTTATAATTTCCCCGTTGCTATTCCGCAGAATCAGTCGCCCCGTAACTTCATTAACAAAGTCGGAGACATGAATCAATCGTCCTCGACTTTTCTTCTGAAGTTTTTGTTGTCCCTTTGCAAGCCTGGAGACATGGAAACACAATAAATTCGAAGCCAAAGAATAATGAAAGGTAAACCTACCAGGCTGACTTGATAAAGTCATTCGCATGAAATGAGGCTTCATCGTGGAACTCTGTAATAATTTCCTTCTCTTCTGGAAGTAATTTCGGTGGGACTCCAACCAAGACACCATCCACAAGATGATACTGAGTCATTCGCCGCTCATATTTGGCCATGGTCGGCAGAAAAACATCATCACAATACTTCACAACATCGTCCCGCTCGTGGCCATCAATATAAATCCCTCTTTTAAATACAGTCCTTCGAAATCCCAGCTTGACCAGCCAACGCCGCGCAGTTCTTTCACACAGCGGATTCCTCGGCTGCATTCGGATTCCGGGAAGTATGACTTCATTCAGTGCGTGTCGAAAGCGTTGTGGTGTGACAGAGCCTATCTTTTGAGCCATAAGCCAGTCCCGAGCCGTTGTTTGAACCGTCTCATCGCACAGAAGACTGAATTTCACCGACTGTCGAGTTCCGCCACGCTTCTCAACAGGGAGCTGTTCAAAGCGCTGATAATGCCTGGCTAAAGCACGGACTTGGCGGGCAAAATGAACACCCTCTCCCTCGTGCCATTGGTTTGCGATCTCTTTGCTGGCAGCTAAGCAGCCAAAGCCTTTCAATCGAAGAGTGGCAAAATTTCGAATGATGGTGAGCTTGTTGATTTGAACGAGGGTCAAGGTTTTTGCCTTTTTCTTCAGATCGGCTTTAATTTGTTCGCGAAGTGTGCCCCAGTCCCGAATCTCCGCGACGGCTTCAAACATCAAGGTGTCGTACTCAGCCTCCATTTCCCACTCATGCATTTCGTCTTCTTCAGTCTGAGGTGGAGGGGAAGCATCCGGCTGAAATTCTGCATCCGACTCGGAAGCTGGATCTGGCTCCACAGACATTCTCCCACTGGACTGGGACTCATTATCAGACGAAGCTTCGCGCTCAGGCTCTGAATCTTCAATGTCTTCCTCTTCAACACCCGACATCGCATGTTCCGACTGCGAAGCCATTTCAACATCCGATGTGGCAGGTCGGGGAGGACGGGCTTTGACAACAAAGTCTGTGCCCAATCGTAATTTGGTTTGAGTTGCAATTGCCTTTTTATAACGGCTCCGAGTACGCTGAGATTTTGAGGCAACATCCGGTCCCTTTTTATATGGGACGCTGCCTTTGGTACCGAACTCGTCTTGGTACCCATTCTTCTTCATCAGCATCATCTCCCACTTTTTCAGATTGCGTAAGAAGTCTCTCCAGCAGCACTTCATCGTCAAGCTCTTCGTCTTCTGCCAGAAAATCGTCTTCAACATCCACATCGGAGTCCTCGTCAATTTCTGACTGTGCTCGCGACTTCATCCCATCTTCATCCACTAAGTTTACGTCTTCCAACTCGGATTCATCGTCACTCGGAAGCTCACTAGGCCAAGAGGGACAGTATTCCCGGTCAGATACATGGACTGAAGTGGGACTCGGAGCTCCAGGTGTGGGAGATTCAGGTGCGGGAGCTTCAGGTGCAGGACTCGGACTTGGATCGCGAGACTTCTGGTTTTTCAGTCCGGAAATGTTGCGTTTCTGTTTCGTGGGTCGACCACGGCTGCCTGTGGGGGCCATTGAAAGGAACTATTGTGAGGGTAGGGAGCAAGGTAGACGGTGGCCTGATGTATCCTTAGCCTCGCAGCTTGTGCGCGACCTTTGCACGACCTCCATGTTGCAATATAATCTAATCTTTGAGTGTTATCTTTGACGTGATGCCCCAAAAAGGAAACCCATTTTTCGGCAAAACGGCTCGTGGAATATTTTTTATTTTTGCAGAATCGGATAGCGCTTGCGAAAAGGAGTCGAATGGTATTTTTTACGTTAATTTACCGATTTTTTTCGGCAATCAGCCAAACTTTCGCGGCCGAAAACTTAAAATTGATTTTGACGAGAAACTGCTCGTGAAACAGGATCCGTTTGGGCCTAAATACATCGTTTTGAGCATTTACAGGGCTGCCGTACACCTGTCGGGACCCAGGTAAATGGCCGATCAACTTTGTCGACTCTGCGTGTCCGGCACTGTACGCTCACCCACAATGACTAGCCTTCCCGACTCCTCCTCTATCTCGCCCTTGCTCACTGCAACTTTTGCCGGAATTTTCGCAACCATCGCCACATCTTCGATCAGGAAATGGATGAAAGGCAAGAAGCCATACGCATATATTCCGACGGGACCTGCGGTCCCGTAGTGTCTTTTATTATAGACAAGCTTAAGCACCCCGCCTTCGGCAGGGCCGGCTCGCTGCGCTCGCGTCCCTACCTACGGCGGGTGCACAGCTTGTCGGGGCTCCGCCCCAAACCCCGTATGTTTTTTTTTTCCTGGATTCCGTGCGCGCGGCGCCGCACTGCCGCTCGCTGCACTCGCCGGCGCGCGTCGCCGGGGACCGCGTGTGAAAAGTCACCTGCTTTTTCACGTGAATTATCACGGGACCTGCGGTCCCGTAGTGTCTTTTAGATTATAGTCTTTTATAGGGGAACTTCTCCATTCCGAGGGTGATGGCAAAACGGTCCAGATTCCCACGGTGGGTCATTGTTTTCCCTTCTCCAAGGGGAAATCCCTCGGCCGGGAAAACACGTTTTCGGCACCCAGAAAAGCCTCGGAATGACCGATTTTTCCTCTTCCTGAGTCCCCTCCAGCTACCTCCATGGTTCGATTCAGCAAATCGCCTATAGCGAGTCGCATACGTACCGGATGTTCAAGCCCTTCACGACCTAGCTATTACGGAGATCGGTACATCGCCACTCCCGACCCAGACCGACGCACAAAATATCATCTGAACAATACGGAACCAACGCCTTCTGCAGCGGGTAAATTTTCCATTTCAATCCCTTGCCCATTCTTATTTGTTGGAAGCTTTGGAAGGCGGCAACGCATTGTTTCGAACGATTCTCAGGATCGAGTCAGGCGGGCCAAACTCCTGTGAACCAACCCCCGGCACTCCAGTCAAATCTAGCTTTCTGTCCACGCCCGTGTCCGCGACCTCCCCCCTCCCCTCCTACAATGCTATGGTCACCCTGGCTCAATCATCAAGTCCTGTCTCGCGGGATACCTATGAGTTGTTGATGCACAGTTATCGAGATCAACGGCCAGGCAAGGGGGATGTCACTCCGACCAGGATATTGGATGCACCAGACCTGGCTGATGACTTCTATCTCAACCTGATGGACTGGTCTACTCTGAACGTACTAGCTGTGGACCTCGGTACCTCTGTGTATCTATGGAACGTCCAAACGGCGGCGGTCAATCATCTGTGTAACATGGCTGACAGTGGTGACTCCATCACCGCAGTTTCTTGGGTAAGAGGGGTGCGTGAACATCTTTCGTCAAAGGCGAGATACGCGCATCTCACTCCTTCCAAGGGTTACAACCTCGTTGTTGGTACTGCGTCTGGGCGGCTACACATCTATGACACTCTCAGTTGCCGGCTTCTCCGCACATACGGCAAAGTCCACGGGCGCCGTGCTGGATCGCTCGCCTGCAAGCATGATGTTATATCGTCCGGGGGTGGAGACTGCTTGATCTACCACCGCGACATTCGCGAAGCTGGGCGACGGCCGTTTGGATCGGGGTCCCACCAAGGTGAAGTTTGCGGTTTGAAATGGAGCCCTACCAAGGATATCTCTACTGCGTATCTTGCCAGTGGCGGAAACGACAACAAAGTATTGGTCTGGGACCTCCGTGCTAATAAAACCAGTCCACTTTGGAGGTTTCGCAGTCACACAGCGGCAGTAAAAGCCCTTGCATGGGATCCCAGGGAAAGCAGTGTGCTAGCAAGCGGAGGAGGAACACGTGACGGCTATATACGAGTCTGGAATACCAAGCGGGGATCAATGGTGGATGAAATCGACACAGGAAGCCAGGTGTGCAATATGGTCTGGTCCATGCATTCGACCGAACTTTTGTCGACCCATGGTTTTTCATCATCGGGGGAGCAAAATCTCGTCCGTATCTGGGACTATCCAAAGCACGCCACGGTACGCTCACTCAATGGACATAAGAACCGGGTGGTGCATCTTGCAATGAGTCCAGACGGAAGCACGGTTGTCACTGGCTCAGGAGACGAAACACTACGGTTCTGGAGGCCATTCAACGTCGCGGACCGGCGGACAACGATGCGCAGCGAGTTAGACCACGGACGGTTAATCAGATGACTTAGCGAATAACATTGTGAATAAAATATAACTACAGTTGCAACTTGCGGCAAAATCAATTTACTTACCAAAAAAGGAAATTTCCATCAAATCCGCTCTGCCGCACAGCAAAACCACCACATGAGATTCATCAAGGGTGTGCCGGCCCGTCAAGCCGAGACCTAGGGCAGGGAGGGTGGTTCGACCCGGGAGGGTCAGAAAAAAAAAAAATGATTGGGGGAGCTTGCTCCCCCTTTATCAGAGCCGTCACCAAAAAGCAACGTAGGTTTTGTATGCCGGATTCCCGGCCTACAGGTGGGGGAGCTTGCACGAATCCGCATTTCAGATTCAATGCATGTACACTGTACAGTATGTTAGGTTTACTATGGAAGCAGTAGGATAATGTTAAGATGATTGGACTTTGGCGATGCTGAAGAGGACTGGGGGAATGATGATGACTGAATTTGCGAGTTGTGTGTTGGTTGCGCAAGCTCAAGACTTGAAGAAATTCATGAACGCAATTGTCTACATACAGTACCTCGCAAAGTTGAAGACTACTTATGGTCTGACATCTGTTTTACGCATGAAGCGGTAAACTGGATGCAGGCATCGAGATTAGAAGCAGAAAAGACACTGCCAGAGCGTTCCATCAGCGAAATCAGCACCACATCACTCTGGATCAGGCGGGGTTGTGCTGGATCACAGACCATCAGTGATATCAGGTATCGGGACATGTTCTCATCACGGCACATGCTGATTTACGATACCCATCAACGCTCCAGCACAGCCTCATCACCATTTGGTGTCGGCTCTGACAAAAGGGGGAGCAAGCTCCCCCAATAAAGCTGTGCTAGAGGGATTTTTGATGTAATCGATAAATCTGTGATATATTGTGATTCCGAGTGATGCGAGGGATCTCCGCTTGATCCAGAGGGAGTCCGCTTGATCCCGAGTGATGGATGATGATGGGAACACAGTTTTGACAGACACCCACATGCATCTGCCATGTCGGATGCCTTCTTTCCCTTTTTTGACTGTCTGCGAAGAATTTACAATATGATTTGTATGCCGGAATACCGGCCTACAGCAGGGGGAGCTTGTGTAAATTCTTATATATGGCACACAAATTGACAATATTAATGTTGCGCTGTTGTTTGGGGGGCATACTTCGGCTGGATTCTTTTTCACGCACATAAGTCCTCTAGGTAGTACTCTACTTTGTGAACAAAACTTTATGCCGGGCAACAACGTTCTCACGTTCTGGAGGATGAACCACCAATCAAATTTCGAACTAGCTTATCATCATGATGGAATACCTAACCACTCAGAACCGTGGTCTCTCTATACAGACACTATAACTGAGCAAGCTGCAACATTGATATCATTTATTTTCATCGCCTCTTTACAGCAACTTTCTGGGAAACTAATGGCGCCAGAACCTGCGCCTCTGTACCGTGTATGAAATAGAGAACTGTATTTTCCCTTCCGTTAAGCAGCCTCGGGCAGGGTCAAGGACGGGTGCACAGTCAGTTGAAAAGGATGCACCATCACGCTGCAATCAGTCTGGATCAGTAGGGGTCAGGATGGATCACTCGGAAGAACATCGTATCACTCGGAGCATGCCAATCTTGACGTGCGCACGTCAAGGGCAGTGACGCCATCATAAAGCCGTCTAGCACAGCTTATTGCTTTTCGGTGACGGCTCTGATAAAGGGGGAGCAAGCTCCCCCAATAAGCTTCCTAAACATCACTCTCAAGGACACAACTGCCATTGAATACAGCCTGGGCTGTCACAATACACAAAGTCAAGGATTAACCCTAAAGAAAGCTGTCGTTGACCTGACTTTTCATTGGGACTTTCATTTGTGGCCATTTCTTGGCCTTTTCACGCGTCAAGACTTTGGCTGGAATTGCATTTCGAACGAGTTTTCACTGAGGACGACTGGAAAAACTCAATGTAACAGATTCAATGCGGATGCTTGAGACTACTGATACATTACATTTACTCTCGACAGCCAAGGAATGGACTTTACTTAGATACTTAGTACTAGTCAATATGTATTTTTCTGAAACCTCATCTACTTGAACGTAGTTGATAGTTTCTTGTTCAACTTACTTTACTCCAATGTGCATTGTAATATTGATACAGAATTGCGCAAGCTCCCCCTTCTGTAGGCCGGAACTCCGGCATACAAATCATATTTATTTTTTCGGGGTGGAATCTCGGTCCCGGGAGCTCAGATTCACCTAGAAATTACTGTTACCGCTGTTTCTACTCAAAATATCCCGGGCAACCTCTCTTTCCGGGCTTCACCGGCAGTCCTTCCTATTTGGGACGATCAACTTTGGCTGTGTTTGATATCAGAGGCAACAGAGGATACAATGCATGTGCCTCTTTTCCTCCGTTGTAGTAGATATTTGGTGGTTAATTTATCTTATTCCACCTCTAACAGTTATTTTGAGTTCATATTTTGAGTCAAGTTTTGAAAAATCGGTCATTCCGAGGCTTTTCTGGGTGCCGAAAACGTGTTTTCCCGGCCGAGGGATTTCCCCTTGGAGAAGGGAAAACAATGACCCACCGTGGGAATCTGGACCGTTTTGCCATCACCCTCGGAATGGAGAAGTTCCCCATAATGAAAAATCGGTCATTCCGAGGCTTTTCTGGGTGCCGAAAACGTGTTTTCCCGGCCGAGGGATTTCCCCTTGGAGAAGGGAAAACAATGACCCACCGTGGGAATCTGGACCGTTTTGCCATCACCCTCGGAATGGAGAAGTTCCCAGGGAAACCACCCGACCGTTATGCGTTACCGCTGAAACGAAACAGGGCGGGCGTTACGCGTTACGTTTCACCCATACAAAGTGCTACAGTAGCGTCAAATCCTTCCGACATTGGCAGTTGAGTGATCAGATCCATCGAAACGACTTCGAATGGCTGCGAAGTGATAGGAATTGGTTGAAGAAGGCCGAAGGGTGCGTGATGTTTCGGTTTTGACTTCTGGCATCACAGGTGCATGTATACTGTTTCACAGTACGTGACATCCGCGGCCAGTAGTACACCGCCAAAGTGCCGACATGATGCCACCACCTGGCGCGATCACCTTGATGGCGGCTGCATCGGAAGATGGGTCCAGGTGGTGTAAGGCTGGCACACATCTGGAATTCTCAGGTGGTAGGCGGAGGCCTGCCAGCCATCCTCCAGCCCGAGGATTGCTGGTACGCAGCACACATTGAAGCTGCTGACCACAAGCTGACCATCTTTACAAATTGCATGACTGTATCCAAAAATATCATTTGAACTACGTTCGACGAGCAGGAGGAGGCAACAGTGCACCACCCAATGTTCGGGAACGTTCGGGCCATTCAAGATTTGTTGACGAGAGTGTGGATTTCGTTGTCTCGGAGGTTTGCACGTGATTTGGTCCGTGCACATGCTGCTTTCTGATATCGACCATCCACGTCTCACGCCGTCGCGACTTGCTCTTAACCGCCACCATCCCCTCCTCCCTCCTTCCTCCCCACATCCCATCTAGCCCTCGTCGATGCTCCTCAGGGGTCTCTCCTTGTCCTCACGCTCCAAGCAGCAAGATACACACCCCCTGGCATCGCTCCGAGGCTTGTCGTCCCAATTTCAAGAGTATTGCAAGCTTTCGCAATTGCGCATACGCGTTTGTACTACTGCCTACCTCGCTTTCAAGCCATTCCTAGGTCCCTTGTGTCAAGTTCTTCAGGCTCCATTCGGCTGTCGTGTCTTAGCGTCACTTAGCGTCACTTTGGAGCACTTGGGAAAAATTCCACGCCAAACTTTTGGTGAGAAATACTCTTAAGTGACGTCAAGTGCTCCGAAGTGACGCAACCGAATGGAGCCTCAGGAAATCGTTGCTAGATATTGCTCTATCCTCAACTCAAATATTCAACACCTAATGTCTTCAAGTCTGCAACGCTCTGGAGTCCTCGACACTTCCAAGCCGCTCAAGATTTCGAACTCGTTCAAGCTGCTCAACAACAAGCTGCTCAATAAGGGCTCGAAGTCGTTCGCCGCTTTCAAGTTGACCCAGCCCGCGAAGTCGCCCGGACACGTCTCGAAGTCATTCAGCGCCACGAAGACACTCAATCACTGAAGCTTTTCGTGTTGAGGCGGGAGCGGAGGCGGGCTATGAACTGGTCGTACAGTGCATAGCTATCGGGATAACACTTAGGTGTGTTTTTTGTTCAATTGAGGCTTACCCTATTCAATAGCTAACGCAGTTTGTAGATGATAAAATTCTCGTCGACTGCTCCGCCACCCTGAGCTGCATATCCTAGCAACGACGACCGTGTAACAACGCAACATTTGTGTGTCGGCTCTCTCCACTGTTTCTACTCCACCTTTCTGCACGGGGCATGGCTCGCAATAGGGCCGCAGGCGGAAGATGGCGAGAATTAAGGTTTTTTTCAATTACCGCTTCTCTACGTAGTATTTGCCCCCCCTCCCAATATATTATATTTGCATTATTTCGTGTCATTTCGAAAATATGTGATTCAGTCCAACACCCGAAAGAGCACCTTGTAATCAGCCAGACTTGCAGCTGAGCACCAGCCTAACCTGGAGTCATGCTGGACCCATTGAAGACCGAAGCTAGGATCCAGCAGATTGTCGGCTGGAACCCAGTCTCCTTCAATGTCTGGTACACATCTCGCCTCCAGCTCGACCCCACGTGTCTGACCATTGGCGGTGTAGGTTGACGCCACGCGATTGTAAGTTCGATGATATCCTGCGTGAGTGCCCTCGGTGAGTCCGTCATGAATTTCCGCAACAATCTTGCCCCTCAAATTTTCCCGAACACAGAGACGGTTGTTTCCGTTCCAATCTTCGAAGTATAGCAGGCCATCATCGGCAAGTTGGTATTGCGGAAACGATGGGTTGTTCCAATTGGGGTATCCTTCCGGTCACCTCCGCATGGCAACCGCTAATCCCGGTCCGATGTCTCCGCTCCCCTTGCCGCTCTTGCTTTGCACTTTTGTCTATGCCTGGATCTTCTATTGCTTTTTACGGTGCAGAATTGGACTCGGATTAACCAATGGACCTCTCCCTATGCATGTGCCGATGTGCCTGGATTTGTACTCGCGTTTGATGGGCCGACTTTCGTTCAGGCTGCGCGGAATTCAGGATCTGCGCCGACAGGAAATGTGCCGACCTCAACAACAGGCTCTGGGACCGCAGGACTTGCACGATTTGTATCAACTGGGACAGGACACAACACAGGCGAGCGACGCTGTGACGGCATTGGGCAAATCTCGACCTCTACCAACACGGACATCAACGTACGATCCAGTTAGCACGCTCCTGAAGTCGGTAATTCTGATGTTAAAATTATGTACTGGAATATACACCACCATTTCACACTGAAATCGACCAGCCCTGACTTCCACGGCCTTCTCGCATCATACGACATAATGTTTTTCGCGGAAACGGACATGCTGCCCGACGAAGAGGACCTTGCAGACGTTCCGAAAGGTTTCTCGCTTATTTCCTTGCCTCGAAAGCCCAGGCTCCAAACGGAACGTCGTGGCGGCGGGATTGCGCTTCTCATCCGCAATGATATTCATTTCGCCAAGTCCCCCTTGAGCTCTCCCGATATTTTGGTGCCGGACTTAGGCTCAATGTGGCTTGTTGGTGCATATATAATATACCTCCGGAAACATCTCGATGGCAGGGTTGGACCGACGTGGAGCCCATTCAACAACTCTGGGAAACCATCGCTGTTTGTAGTGCTAGCGCTGAGAAGCCTGTTCCTCACTGATATAAACGGCCGAACGGGATTAGATCAAGTTACGAAATTCACGGAGAACTGGCCAAGGATCTCTTCCGATGCGACAGAAAATACTCGTGGGAGGGCAATTCTGAACGAGTGCGATAAATACGGACTCTGCATTTTGAACGGTACTTCGCTGGAAAGTACGTCTCCCGGACGATATACCTCTCATCAACCTACTGGCCAATCGACAATTGATTACATCAGGAAAAACCTTCTGGGCCGTAGATCGCCGGTTGATTAGATAGCCGGAGTAGTGATAGATAGCCGGTATAGCTTGGCGGGAAGATTTATAGTGCTCATAGACAACATAGCCCTCCCCTCAAGCTTTGTAGAATTGCATAGCTACCACTCGAGGATCTGTATCCCTATATTTTTCCGACCCCCAACTACCTCAACTTGAGTGAACAACAGCTATCAGTCCCCTTCAGACGAAGTCGTCAAAAACAAGTCAATCAAGTAAGCCAGAGGCTATGGCGAGCCGAAGCTGGCATATGAGCAATGCGTTGAGAATGTTCTCGCAAGTGGGACAGCAGAAGAAATGAGCGGGAGAAGGGCAGCTGCAAGAGGACGCGAAAATTGACAAGTCCGAGTGCACGTGTCTGATGGCGTGCTTTGTTGATGATGTTCCATCATGTTCTTTCGCAATCGTCACACTGTGACTCGAACCTCTTGCTTTCTCCCACCACATTCGCACTCCCTTCCCCTTCTCTTTGCCCATGGCGGTTCTCCATTCTAGCAGCGCTCAACACCCCGTACTCCACTCGGGACTCCGAGGGAGGTTGCGGGCTCAGGGGTGTAACACTGTCTTTTTGTTGAGGTATGTGGCTTCGTCCTCAAAATATCTCCTCTCACTCACTCGTATTTTGAATCAGTTTCCCCGGCGCGACTGTGGCTACACCCGTGTCTCGTGGTATCCACGATCATCCAGTCTCCTCCTCCCCACTCTACCTTTCTCACCGCCGCCGGCCGGTTCAGCGAGACGGAAACATGTCGTGTTTCTGATTTCGTTGGCTCTTTTGTTGTCGTCCTCATTATTCATGTACTTTAATTACTATCCAATAACATTCCTGTGCTACCTTTCCTTGGTTGGAAGCAGATATACCTAGAGCTATGTTGAACTACATATGCTAGGGTGCTACAGAACTACGCTGCTACGGCATGCTACAACGAGCTATATAATCTAAGTGATAGCTATATTTCGGGGGTCAAGCTACAGGACTATGAGACCTATCAGAGCTACATACGGCTTTGTAGTCTCCGGTTTTTTTCCTGATGTATACATTCGTTTCTGAGTCTCTACGGAAACATGTCGTGTTTCTGATTTCGTTGGCTCTTTTGTTGTCGTCCTCATTATTCATGTACTTTAATTACTATCCAATAACATTCCTGTGCTACCTTTCCTTGGTTGGAAGCAGATATACCTAGAGCTATGTTGAACTACATATGCTAGGGTGCTACAGAACTACGCTGCTACGGCATGCTACAACGAGCTATATAATCTAAGTGATAGCTATATTTCGGGGGTCAAGCTACAGGACTATGAGACCTATCAGAGCTACATACGGCTTTGTAGTCTCCGGTTTTTTTCCTGATGTATACATTCGTTTCTGAGTCTCTACTGCCGTTGGTCCGCAGTTTTCATGTTGAGCAACCAACACCGGACCCAAAGGATGATTGGGCCGACCACACTCGTATCTGTGTAACCTTGGATGGTCGTGCTATCTCGCGCGCAACAACAACTTCTCTTCACCAACCCCCAATCTGCTCCAGACTTCTCCGGACAAGACGAAATTGGTAGTCTCTATCGTGACATACTATTAGGTCGGAAAAATCAAAAAAGGGTTGTTGGGCCTGGGCAGGCCTTGTAAGGTCTAATAAGGCCGTTGGGGAAAAGGAGGGTTACAAGGTTTAAATACGTACCAAATACTACATATAGGGCCTTATAACACATAATGGACCTTATAGGGCTTAATGAGGCTTGTAAGGCCTTACAAGGCATGTTCGGCGGGGTTAAGCAAAAGTATTACCACTTTACCTTCTTTGCAAGGTGTCTGCTTGCACCTTGTCTTAATACTAGACTATCTATTTCTATTGTACTACAATACTGACTCTAACAATTAATTTTGCTCGACCTCTGCAGTGCGAATAAAACAATGGCAATGTACAATACTGCTATGCTAAGAGAATTTTACAGATAGAGAAATTTTGTTCCATATATGGCGTAGCTCTCGGATGTACAATTTCCCCATAACACAACAACTCAAGATATTGCTCGTACATTGACTGGTGATTTACTACACATGAGTATATGGTCCCCTACATACTTTTTGAAATTCAAATCAGCCATCTTGGCATACAATCACAGCACAAATTATCAAAAACAATACAACTCTGAATTTTCCACCGAAAAAGATGCAATAAAACCACACCTACCATGTCTCTAACAACCCCACCTCAGTTTTGTAACCTCCGGGAAGTCAGCCTGGGAAGACCTAACCAGACCTTATCACGCCTTATAAGGTCACCCCTCGAACCTTATTAGGCATTATAAGGCCGTTAGGTGCTCCAAGGCCTTACCAGGCTTTTTCAATTTTTCCGACATAATTAGACGGACCAATACTCACCGAATCTTTGCCTGTCCACGTATATGTTGAAGGTGCAGCCCCTGGGAAAGTACGAACGAAGGCGGCAGGTGCTGGAATCTGCTTTGGAATGGGATCACCATCGAATACCTGCTTCAAAGTTCCTGGCCCGGGAAAACCGACTGCGGATCGAGGCCGAATCTATGCTATTCATGAAGCAATTCGAAAGGTTGACTCCGACAAAAATTTGGTGGTCTTTTGTACTTCAAGAATGATCATCCGCCAGCTTTGTTATGCTGCCGCGAAGAAAATGGCAATTGGCTGGCCTGGTTCAAACGGCGACTTGTTTCGAGACACTGTTGCATTACTAGCGAAGCGCCATGGCTCGACGACTTTTGTGTTCATTGATTCCAAATCCCCAAACGGTTTAAAGAAGGAGGCTTATTCACTTGCTAAGGCGGCGCTTCAAGTACCGGAATCAGCTACTTCATTCGTACCTATTGCACAGGGCCCGTTACCGTCTCCAAATTTTCCTGCCTCTGTGCCGATTTCAGACAGGTGCAAGGTTACCACCGACTTGGAGGAGACTTCGCCCGACCGACCTAAACCGTGGAAAAATTGGGACGATGACCCAGCGGAGAACACGCAGTCGGAAAGTCACCGTGGCCGTGCTAAGGTTCATGAATTGCAAGCAGGTCTTCGTGCAGAGCTTTTAGCCTGCAAGAATATCAAGGAATTCTGGGATTTTGTACGAAGACGCAGGACCCTCGCCCCAGGAAGGCCAAAGTATCGCTGGAAAATCTTTCTGAAGAGTTCAAAAATCGTTTGAACTATCCGCCGGAGGTCCCCGCAACGTTTAACTCGGATCAGCTGGCTTTTAACGCACGCATGGCACGGGAGCTGAAGGGAAACTTGGCTGATAATTCACCGCGCAAATCTTATACCCGGGAGATCAGTCTGGACGAGATAGAATGGATGAAGAAGCACATCACAGAGTATGGACTCGACACGGCTATCGGCGTCGACGGTTTCTCTTACCAAGACTGCCTCCAAATTCCGAACGAAAAACTGCTCGAATTCTTTCGGTTCTGCCTTCAAAATCAAGAAATTCCGAAGCAATGGCTCATCTCCCTACTCATTGGCATCTTGAAGAAAGACAAGGACTCTACGGACCCAAAGGGTTATCGTCTGATCGCGTTGGAACGTTGTATGTTGAAAATGTTGACGCTGATCATCGACCGACGTCTTCGCGAAGGGGCAGAAGACATTGGTGCAATTCCGCCTTCGCAGAATGGCTTTCAGGCGCATCTGCGAACAAATGACAGTGCCTTTGTTCTGTTATGCATGATCGGCAAGGCAGAATCAATGGACAAACCCCTCTACGCCGGATACCTGGCTCTTAAGAATGCTTTTCCAAGAACGGATCGTCCAACTTTATGGACCAAACTTGGGAGACTCGGTATTTCGGGACCCATGATTGAATGGTTGAAATGCCTTTACGACCGCATCCGATATATAGTTCGCCTGGACGGCCAATACTCGTGCTCACAAAAAGTGACGGCGTCGCTTTTCTTTCATATTTCTGGACGCTGGATGAACGCCTTTGCCCAAATCAAAGTGCTAGGCAGTCTAGGAAGACTACGCGCATATTTCTAGCACCATGGTCTGATCAATAAACTGTGATGCGCGATCAAATGTCCGAAAAAGACAAAACACCCAAAATTCGGCTTGCCGTGGGATGTTTTCCATCAAAATTCAGATCGGCCAAATTGTAGCCCTAAGGAAGTAGACAGGCCTGGCACTTTGAATTATGCAAAAATGTGTATGCAATGCCGAGATATATGGACTTCAAAGTCGGGAAAAATAGCAAAAATGGCCAAAATTGACCAAAATCACAATATTGCGCGGGTTATAGCGAAAGAACCGATGCATATTTTTGCCCAATCCAAAATGCCACATCTGTCTACTCATCATGGGCTACAATCTGCCCCATCCAGATTGTGATGATTGACATCTTGGGTCAAGCTAGATTTTGGTGGTTTTGCCTTTTTCGGCCATTTGATGGCATATCATAATTGTTTGATCATATCATTATTCTGAAAATATGCAGATAGTCATTCTGGCCCACGTAGCACTTTGTTTCATGAAAAAGCCTCCATCCAGCATCCAGAAATCCGAAAAAGAAGTGACGCCATCACTTTCCGTGATACCGAGTACGGACGTCACTTCGAATCGCTCCTGGGAATTTTAACTGGAGACCCCGGATCTCCGCACTTGTGTTTGGGGGTAATACTGGGGCATAATTATTATGGCTGTAATAGTGGGCCATAATTCCAAACTCACACTTTTTGACACAGGGGAGCATATTTTTGAGGTTATGGTGCACACCCTGAGCTTGATGAAGGAAAAAATTACACAGCTGACTGCATTTTGACTGAAAACTCACATCAATGAAATTTCTTGAAAGTTGTTGCGCATGTTGTTTCGGTACATCAAAAAAATACACAACCCCACGGAATGCAAAAACTGCACAGGTTGTCTACCTCAAGGACAAAATGCACAGGTAGAGCGTTCAGAAAATTGTGCACAAGTAGCGCCAAACTCACCGCAATTTATTTACACAACCCAGTTGGTTGAACTTTTGCACAGGTGCGTTCGGAACAAAATGTTGCACAGGTTCGGCGGATCAAATCGATTTGACAAGCGTGGCTCGGTCACATGACGTTCGTTTGTCTTGCTTCTTCCCACGTCGCTCCGCACTCGTCTTGCCACTCTCGCCGTTTCTCTGTCTACTATGCCCGAAAGCCGGGAATCTAAAGCTTCTTTTCTCATTGTACAAGAGTATCTCGGCCCTATACTCAAGGCTGAGGGCCCAATTGGTCTGGAAGCCATCGAGATTGATGCTACCAAAGCCGAAGCCAAACGGTTTCCCAAGAGCCATCCTGCCGCCAGCGGACTCCCCTATCGGATTGACTCCGGCTGCACCGTGACTCGGGGCAACAATAACTCTCAAGGTCCTGTCTATCCACCCGTGTGGCGCACCTATGGCAAGAAACCGGTGGATAACACCCGTCTGTCCACCTTGGCGTTAACTAGCATCGATTATACCTACCGCGGCATCGTTTTGGATCTTGGGCCACTATCCCTCATGGTAAATTCTTTCTCCTCTTTCTTCTGCAGCCTTCATTCACTACTATCAGATCCAATATCTCACCCACACCTCCGCCCATCCGTTCCCGAGAGCTGTCTATGACTCTACAATTAAAATGGTAGATAAAGAGGTGAGAAAGCTTCGATACCCCTTATTATATTTCTTCTATTTACTCAAATACCATGGGGCAGACTCGCAAATTCAAAGTCGGAATGGCATTAATCTTCAAAGATCATGTTCTGGCTTTCCATAGCCACGACATGATATTTCAGGTGAGTTTCGAGGTCTGTAGGCTGAAATTTATTCTTAACAACGCTCTCATGCAGCCAACCTGGGCGTCATCTCGAGCTGCGCTCTTATCTGCCCCCACCGACTTCTACAGCGCAGAATGGGCATTCTTTGCCGGTCTTGCTACTTGGATCCGAACTAGGCGCAGTTCTTCGAGTGATCGCCATGGGCTAGCTACCGAGGCAATTCGCGCCGCTGGCGATGTTTTCCCGGGCGTTGGTGTGTACACTGTTATTGAACTTTTCTTTCTTGCAGGTGTGTGTTCTCGATTGTTCTTGAGCGCTTGTAACTCATCTTTTTATGTACAGGATTATCTCCTCAGCTCACCGAAGCGGAGGTGTTCGACAATCCATCTCGCACCGCACGTGTCGGCCTTTCGTATCGAACATACCTGCACGAGTCCGAAACTGGCCTCCGGTGCGCTTCTCTGCTTGCATTTTGTTTCAAAATCATTGATCGTATGAACATGCAGAGATTTAATTCGCCCCGCGATCAAAGACGGGCTTCTTGCCCCAACTCAGCAACAGCGTCTCGCATACATCAACTGGTTGCATGTGTATGCGAAGGATCGATCTAAAATACCAGCTAGAATGGCTGAATTGGTTGACGATTATGTGGTAAGCAAATTCTCCTTACTCCGATCTTCGTTCAAATGAGGTCATTCAAAGGAAAAAACTGCGGCTCTCTCGAAACAACCCGAGAAATGGGTTCGATACAACACGCCCACCGTTTTCGATGTTTTCGAAACATCCTATCATTCCACCACCCTGATGCTAAAGCCTGACCTCAGCCAGCTCATCTTTGGGTCCCCGACTTCGCCCGCGCGCGCGAATGACGCGATACTGTCTGACCCGCTCACAGAATATTTTGATGAGCAAGGTCAGTGGAGTACCTTCACTTGTTCATTGCCTGTTAACCTGTTTAAAGGTCTTTTGAACGAGCCCACGTTCCTCCGACCAAACCACTATCTCCCTCTTTTCCTTGAACAGTCGGAATTCAAATCGCTTGCCCTTCCTCATCGCCACATTTATACCTACCGCCATGTCAAACAGATATGGTCTATCACTCCGGCCCCGGTAAATTCTCAGGGCGTGGAGTCGGTCGAGTAAGTTCTATCGAATGCATTAGCACTTTGACTAAAATGCACAACAGAGATAGCGCGGAGCTTACTCCAATCGTTGGTGATGAACGCAAGCGCATGCTGTTCTCGTACATCGTCAAAAACACGAATATGGTGGCTATCGGTCCGCTTGAATATTCAGGAACTGGTCACCGAGTCAGCATCGGGAGAACTACCGTGTATGTGTCACCCCTTTACTTTCCATCGTTTAACCTGAGTCTTACCGGTTATCAGTGCTACGGTTTGCCGGAAGGACTCGGATGGATTTTCTTCATTGTCCATAGATTGGCATCGTGGGACCATCAATCAGTGGCACTGCCCGCGGCCGTCCGCCCATTGTCTCCCGCCATTTGCTAGTCGCTCCCGCTCTCACTGCCGCCCCGTATGCGCCCATCCGCTGTCATCGCTGCTGCCGACGACCGCTGCCACCCACTTCCCGCCACTTTCCGCCCCTACCAGATGCTCCCGGCTCAATATCACTCGCACGACTACTTACGACGTCCTGCTATTACTTAGGCACTAACAACACCGGTTGCCCGCTTCAGCGAGCTCAGTGCTACTGTCGATATGATGCTCGCTCTTTGCCACCCATAATATTGCTCTTTTTTGTCTTCCTTGCCTGTATACCAAAAACTTCCGCTCGTCATTGCTGATGGCGATTTATTGCGTCTCTTCCGCGCCCATCGACATAGCTCCAAGGATCAGTATGGCTACTACCACCGTTATTATCTTAATCATTGTATCCGCCGTCCCCACCTCTGTATCTCTTCACCATTGCCACCTCTAATTCTCCTTATTGCTGCGACTGCATCTGCGGTCTTCTCTTCTTAGTACTTCTTTGCTTTGTATGATATCAGTTTGAATCGTTTGTGCAATCTGGCTCACACTGTGCTCTGCTGCCTTCATCGTTGCTTCTGGGGTACGTCCCGCCGCCGAACTTGATCATCAGCTTCACATCTGTGCCTTCGACTTCATCAAATACATTTGGATTTTCGGTCCCGAGCCTCTCTGACTCTTCAATGCGCATTCTTCTCAAGATCACCACAATTCTTGTCTTGTGAAGCGTGGAATGTATATGACCGGAAATTTATACCATGAGCACAAGCTTCATTCTCCAGAGGATAAGGTCATACCCACTTGTTGTCCAGATCATTGAGTTATATGCGAGCCTCGTATTTGACTCGTTCCCGACTGCAAAATTTGCAAGGTATACAGATTTTGATGTATCGCATTACACATCTTGTACTGGGTTAACACGTCGATCTGTCGGCAAATCGTGCTTTTTCGTGTGAATTGATTTGACATTGACTTTTCCATTTCTCGATTCAACCACTCAACTGGATCCCAGTTAGTTCAATCGTCTCTTTATCTCAATGGTGAGCCAGAGATCGATGTTGGCTTACAGAACTGATGTTGATGAAAGAGGACATTAGATTTGCTACATACAGAGTACATCAGAACTCGCAACTGAGCCTTGCAACTGAAGACGAGGCCGAGTCTTGAGATTATTCCCAGCGCGTATCTAGATAGTCATTTTCCTACCAGTTTCCGAGTTTAGGAAAACGGTGAGAATAGCAATGAGGGAATTGAGACAATAGAAGTAAAACCAACGAGGACTACAGTCTGAGGCGACACATCGGGGGATAAAGCCTTCATGAGAGCTGGTGTTTTCGACCAGAATCATCGTTGACAAATTTCCAGAGGTTCATGAAGAATATTTGACCTCCGCATCACCACCCAACAGTTCCAGAAACAGCGAAGCGTTTCGACTGCGGCTAAAGAAGCGGTATGTTTTGTGTATTTAGCTTGGACATTGTCCATAGCGAGCCTTGGAGAGGGCGGGCGGCAATACAGTGACCACCCGGAGGCGGAAAAAGAGGATGGCAAGCGGCGTCGGCGTCGGCGGTAGCGGCAGACGGCGGGAGGCGGCCGCGATGAGGGCGGGAGCAACCAGCAAGACATCCATGGTGGCGGAAGGACAATGGGCAAACAGGTGGCAGTGCCGTCAATTGAAGCTCTCACGATGCCACTTGTGGACAATGAAAAAAATTCCATCCGAGTCCTTCCCGCAAACCGTACAGTGCCGTCCCTTGCTACGGTGACCCTTCCCTACCCGAGTTTTATGCGGAACGGGATCTGAAGAGCCGTCTTCTTCCCGCAGCTGCGAGCGGCAAACGGCGTGATAGTTTGGGAGATAGCGGTAAGGCCGAACTAAAAAAGCAGCTTGCTTTGGTCTCCGCCACTCGTTCTCGCAAACGAGCTCTGGAAGAGGACAAGGAAAACGAGGTGGGTGTGGCGTCTGATAAGCCGGTCAAGATCAAAAAGAGGAGGATGAACGCAGATCAGCGGCTTGCCCTTAGTTTGAACGAGTAGAATAAGTATTTAAGAATTAACAATAGAGCCTTTGCGGTGAGCACACGAACTGGCGGCTCGTGCCACACAACGACTGCTGATGCTACTGGGCCAAGTTAGCCACCTTGAGATGTCCTTCATAACAGCTGCTCAGGGTGGCTTACTTGAGACCCGGTGCTTAGTGGGTCGTGAGAAAAATCAGCCGCCAGCAGCTACCGCAAAGGCTCTAATGCCTTCCTCTGCAGTGTGCCATCCTAGACACTAAAGAAAGTGAAACAAGTTAATCAGAGACAAAGAAGGTGAAGCAATAGTACTGAATTCAAGTTGCTCGGAAACTCAATGTCGAACACGATAAGAGCACAATCACGGTCACGTGATCTCGGCGCTGCGCCGTTTTTTCCAGTGCCGCGCTGTGTCGGCTTATGTGAGTGTGTATAGCTGAGCTACTGATAGAACTGTGAACTCTTCAACCTTACTGAAACTAGTGGTCACCCTCTCTACTCCACTCGGGTATGGAGGACCGAAGAAGGCTCAACATAACACAACCAAACCACTGCAATACAGTCGCAAACCCCGAAGCGAAACGGCACTAGGAAGCGAAACACTCGCCGAATACAGGGTTAACACTTTCCCCCGAGGCCAAATTTTTGCATGCGGGCACCCCACTATCGGAGCACCCAAATCACAAAAGAAATTGTGTCGAAAGTCCTCTCGCCGCCGGCAATGGCCTTGTTTGTTTCGGCTTTGTTTACGCCGGCAGATGCACCAATGCAAAATATTATTTTTGGCTCTGGAATTGTGGCCGGTGACATACAGTAGTAATATAGAAAGTCATTTTGAGGCGGATTGCATCGAAAGTACTGAACAAACTGGTCGATTTGCGCAAGAATGGCTCAATTTGTTGTGTTTTGAAGTGTTTCGCTATCACGTTATTTGGCGATATTTGACCCGCCCCATACATTGCCCTCGTTCTCAACGAAAACATAGTCGATTCACTTGATCCTTGATTGTAAGTGGTAGCCAGGAGAATAAACTATAAGACTATAACAAACGCCACCCGTTTCCGCTTCCTAGTCCACCCACAATTAAGCGAAAATGCTAAACGTTTCGCTTCGGGGTTTGCGACTGTATGTTCGAGGTAGGAAAAATTGAAGGTTCCGAGTCAACTTTTTGGATCTCTAAGGGAAGCTTGAACATATTCTAAGCCACTCTGTGTGCTCAGAATACCTTAGCCAGATGATCCTCATCCATGAAATGGCAAATCCATCTCGACTGGGCGTGTCACACCTTGTCACAAATGATGACGCAACACAACACAACCAAACCACAACATTTTGTTCAAGGCAGCAAAAATTGAAGGTTCCGAGTCAACTTTTTGGGGCTCTATAGGAGGCCTATACATATTCTCAGCCACTCTGTGTGCTCAGAATAGTTTAGCCAGACAATCCTCATCCGTGAAATGGTGAACTTGAATCGGTTCTTGATCTGATCACTATATCCGGCTATATCCGGCAACAGCCGATCTTTCCAAGCTCTTTGTGTTCCTACTATCATGAGTGTCAACACAGATCCAGTTCACACCTTTCTCATGGAAGCCCACAACATCTGTGTTCAGGCTCAGTTTGTCATCGACTCTCTTCCCAATGCCGAACTTGCTGCTGTGGAACGGAGTGCCCATCAGCTCAGCGCTGTTCACCGAATTATTGATGCTCTCGAGGATCCAACTGTAACTGACGACGTACGAGCCGAACTGTCAACCACTGTTACTGCCCTACTGGAGCCTTTGGATGATTTCATTGCCAATCCTCCGCCCCCAACCAACACTTTGCTACCTCGTCTCTTCACCGGTAGACGCGGCCGCCCACAATACTCTCTGGACATTGACCGCGCTTATCGCCTCCATGATCTTGGCAACACTTTCGATGAGATCTCCCGTGCTATGGGCGTAGGGCGCAGAACACTGTACCGACATTTCAATCGGGCTGGAATCTCGAGGGCTCGGCGTGAGTTCACCGAGATCGATGACGATTCTCTGGATGATATTGTGGCTGAAATCTCCCTTTCTCATCCGTTTGTCGGGTCTGTGATTGTATCTGGGCATCTAGAGTCTCGGGGAATACATCTTCCCCGACTTCGTGTTCAAGAAAGCCTACGTCGTGTAGACGAAATAGGTGTGCTGGTTCGGTAAGCTATGTCTACCTAGTTCGAGCTATCTCTGATAACAAATTCAGGTGGTCAAGCATAATCAAGCGTCGGGTCTATAAAGTCCGGGGATCCAACGCCCTCTGGCATCATGATGGAAATGAGAAGCTCCGGCCATGGGGTTTCTACGTGCACGGATGCATTGACGGGCATTCCCGGCTCATAATTTATTTAGCGTGTCGATCCAATAAGCGGCAAGCCACAGTTGCGGAATTATTTCTGGCCGCAGTCGCAGAATTTGGATGGCCGAGTCGAATGCGCGGGGATTTTGGGACAGAAAACAATGAGGTTGAGCGTCTGCACCTGCCTCACATCATTTTCCATCTGGGCCCGCCGCTTTGTTAATCCTCGGCTAAATCCAACCGCGGTGTTGCATCTGACGACACTTTCGGTATCACCCAAGTATCACCCGCTCCGACGACATATTGGCTCTTGCTCCTGTATCTGTCTCCAAACCTTCCGAGAAGGTCGTGCTTGACGAAAATCTCACCTGGTCCGAAATGTCAGCAGCCAAAACCCTCCTCGTCAAGGAGATGGAAGCTGCTAAGTGGCCAAAGGAATATGTGATGGCTCTCGCGCAATTTTACTACAATCTCGACAACCACCCGATGCGCCACGAGCCTCATGGAGAAAAGACCCATCAAAAGTGCAAGCGCACAGCTTATTGCTTTTCGGTGACGGCTCTGATAAGGGGGGAGCAAGCTCCCCCAATCAGGAACGTTTTGCGAATGCTCAAAAGCACTGCAGCATTCCGTGTCATGACAGCGTTGCCGACCACCATCATCAGTGCGCCTAACTTTTGGGCGGCCAAGGCTGGCCGAAAATTCGGATAAAGCATGGGGGTTGCCGACCAAGCCTGGTCGAGATTCGGATAGCCTTGGCCGGAGGCTCGCCTACGGCTTCTCCCGCCATCTCTCCCAGTGCACATTCGGCGGGAATCATTGAAAATTCAACGAGCCGCCCGTTATCTATTTTAAGCAGTTTCCGGCTGGCTGTGAAATTTTGTGTCGCAAAAGCAGTATCTGGGCTTAAAAGGCTTCCGGTTCGTCACCGGGAGCCGAGGGATAGTCGGCAGGGCCATCCCAGATGTGCGGGAAATTTTTGAAATTTTTCCTGATTTAAGTCGATTTTTTGAGGCCTGGAGCCTGGTCGACGGTTCGGATAAAGCATCACCTTGAGAAAGCCCTGATCTGGATTCGGATAGGATCTTCCCCATTTGGGGTCCGGATAAGATGTCCCAAAATCTGAATTTTTGAGGTGATTGTCAGGGGTCCTCCGACACCCCCCCTCTCCAGCTCCCGATCCAGATCCAAGCTCGCTAACGTCCCATTCAGATCATGCATGGAATCGATGCTCGGCTGCACAGGGAAGAATGAGGGCGTATAGCTCTTGCCTGTCGGAACTCCCAAGCCACCACCCTGCGCACCACCATACGGCATCAGCTGGGGGAAATACAAGTTGGTCTAATGGCTGATTCCAACAAGATACGTAGATGAAGATCCTGAAGGAAGAAGACAAAGGTCTCTCGCCCTCAAAATTAGCATAAATAAATAAACTTTTGGTTATCTGGAACCTCCCACGGTCACATGAGCTGCTGACATAAGGATGCGGGCTTCCCACGCCCTCCATCTTATACTTATGTAACTTACTAGTAACCGAACCTCTCGCTTTGCTCTCTCTCGCTCGCATCACATATGATCTATCTTGTACGAAGACGCCATGACGGTGAGCTGTTTCGAGAGCACGGAGCATCAGGCGAAGTCTACGACGATACTTACTTACTTGTCTTTAGCGGGTGTTTGAGTCATCAAATGAGTGCCAGCAAAAATTTGCACTGCAAATTTTGTGCCATTGCGGAATTACGGGTTGTCCGAGGCAAGTCATCATGTTTAGTGCCTTGATAAGCCCTGAAGCAGGCTTCAGCCTTGACCTCACCGGCCTGCCCCAATCGGTCCTAAAGGTACAAAGTACAGGGATATACGGGATGGGGCTGTTCTGCGATGAACCAATCCCGAAGTACATAACCCTTCGGGAGTCCCAGGTCGTCTAGAGTTGACAGAGAAATACAGGGGCACGGTCATTTTGGACTATGGCAATCCCTAATCAAGATGGGGGTGAAACGGTCTATATAGACGCATCAGACATAGAGCAGCATCCAGGCGGAAGTATCAACCATTCTTGCGCCCCCAATGCTGAAGCCCAACTGTGGACTACTAACAAAAAACAGAAACATAACAGAGTCTTCATAGTGGCGATCAAGGATATCGGTGCCTTGAGTGAAATTACAATCGATTATGGCGGGTGCGAGCGTATTCGAGGACCCCTCTCTTAGATCTTTACGGGCTCTAACAGGGACTACAGCATTGATCCTTGCCTCTGCCAGCAATGTCTTCGTCACAAGGACAACGAGGTATGTATTTTTTGTTTCTCTCTCTCTTTGTTTCTTCACGAATTTCTTAACGGAGGCCAAAGGCAAATATTAGAAAATGGGGCCGGCTTATCGTGGAGAACTACTCTAAGTTTTCGCCTCGTACGATGGACGCGGACAGTCAAAGTCAAACTCAGCCATTCATGAGCCCCGGCGACCACACAACCACTCTTTTGGCGCAGCGAACATTCATATCAAAACTCCCCCAATCCTTCGCCGAGCTCAAGGCGGAGCTACATTCTTTACGCACGGAAGTCGCTGCTTTGAGGAGTGCTCTACACTTGACGTCGCCGGAAGTATTGCAGCGAGGGTTGAATGGGAGCCTGTCGACGGTTGGTGGGGTGGGGAGAGTGTCAGATCTCGGTCTCCTGGGTGGGTACAGTCGAAGCTGTCATAACCCATAGCCCTTGGTAGAGCCAAAAAGCTATGGGATATGACGGATTTATGGGTTATCCCAGCCAAAAACCGGTCAAAAACCCCCAAAAATGTATGGGTTAAGGGAGATTATGGGTTATGGGAGCTATGGGTTATGACAGCTTCGACTGTAGTAGTATACCATGTTGACGCTTTTTTTTGCATCATGCCTCATGATGGTATTCAAAGCCCAATATCGGAATCTTGGATGACGAGCAAATCTACCATTCTCATATCTGATCAAATGAGCTGCCCACTCAGCCATCGAAACTTTGATCTGCCGGTCTGCTTTGAAATCTGCAGTGCCATGGGGGAACAATGTGGGAAAGGCATTGATAGCAATAGGCTGAATACCATGTTCGTTGACTGGTGTACCGTACATTACGCATTGTCAGGATAATTGGGCCATTATGCTGAGCTACTGCTGCACGAAGCTGATCTATTTCTGTGGTGCGAGAACTGATGTTTGGTACAAAGCCATTGGAGATTTGCGGCTCATTCGCTTGTCCTTCGGCTCCTTCACCAGACTCTGGTGGGCCTGAATCATTCTGCTGGTTCGGCATATTTTGAGGCTGAACGGTACGCAATCGCTCGCGGATGGAGGCATCCTCTGGGAGTGCTGCCAGTCGTCCACTTCAACCATTCGCTCCTTAAATGTAGGGTGATGTGCCTGCAGATATTCAAGCCATTTTTGGACTACATGTCTTCGGACGCGGAAGTCTTGGTGAATATCCTCATGTGTAGTTTCATCAACACCAGTCCTGCGCATGATGATTACATCACATTCTTCTGGGAGCAAAGGCAGTTTGTTATGCGTGACAGCTGTATCCCGTGCAAAATTGCAGCATACCGTTATTCTCTTCATCCTTGCCCATCAACCGTCTTTTTCGCCGCCTTCGTGCTATTGGCGTCTTCATGAGCTCATATGGCTTCGTTGACGATGTCAATTTTAGCACCGCCTCGAAATCGCCTCTGCAAAACGTTGGGGTTCTTTACGAGGCCGGTGTTATTGCTAAAGCTTTCGCTGATGACGACAATGCGACCTTTGAGAAGGAGAAGACAGCGCTCATCCATCACTCATCGTCTTCGCGCGACCTCTCCGAGTTCACTGTCGTCTTCGATGGACAGACCATATCACCCTCGGATTCGGTCAAGTGGGTGGGTGTGAAGTTGGACTCCAAACTGAAGGGCGACACTCATATCCGGTATCGTGCTGCATCTGCTTCCCGCGCACTGAACGCTTCTCTTGCCTTGACGCATGCAGCATGGGGAATGAAGCCGGTCATGGTGCGCAATCTCGTTCTGACTGCTGTACTGCCGCGGGCGGATTACGGTGTTTCCTCGTTCTACCCTCTCTCGGCTGCTGCTCTTAAGCCTCTAGAACGAGTCAACAAAGCATCCGCGAGATGTATCACAGGCGCATTCCGGACCACATCGCTTGCAGCGTTGGAGAAGGAGGCGGCTATTCTCCCGGCGGATCTGCGTCTTGAAATGTCGTTGCTCAACCGATTGACTCGCTACCTCACTCTCCCTCCTTCTCATGGCCTCTCCCCTCTGATTCATGAAGCTATATCCGGCTCCCCTCGCAACCCGAAGTTCGCCTCTCCTCTTCACTATCTCGAGCGCGTGCCAGCTATTCGATGGCCCAAGGAGGTTCCAACTCAAGGTTCCTGGATTTGCTGTCGCAAACTGGTACTCAAAACCCCCGTGGTTACGGCGGTCCCGTGCGCAGACCAAGCTGGTAGCGGCGCCCGCAATATGCGAGGGGGGACAGTCACCGAGCCCTGGGCTTGTGGTCTGTCTCCGCCTCTTGGAGACAGGCAAGTTCCCTCGTTGATTGTTCCCCCGGTAACCACTGCTGCTCCGTTTTCACAGGAAACCGCCCGTGTTGACTACACTCTGGGCATGGAGCCGATATTTCCAGTCTTCGCTCCCCCATGGCAAGAATCTCTTCCTGTCTCTACGCTTATTCCGGTGAAGTCGCAAGCCGTATCGGTATTGGACAGTTTCCTTGTGGACGGGGCTTGGAGAGCATCAACCTGGTTCACTGACGGGTCTCTCTTGTGTCAGGACATGAATTTGTTCGTTCGCATCATTCCAAGTTGGGATGTTCGTTATCTCTTGATATCTATCTACATCTATATACTTCCCGTAGTTGAGTATGGTCTACAATCAATCACTCTTACTCTTAACCCCCATCTTGATCTCTGAGTCTTTCTCTCTTGTGCCCCTCCGTCTGCTCCTGCACCTGCACTCCAGCAGCTCTTGTTCCGATCGAGCTCTATCGGCTTCCAGCCACCTCGGTTTATATTCTGATAGGTTATGGGCCCCGCGCCCTAGCGCCTGAGCTTGATGCGAGAGCGGCTTGCTCCAGCGTGCCTCCGGAATCTTACCATCCACTCGTTACTTCCACTGCTCATCCTGATCTACGCCATCCTCGCATCCACCTCGACTCTTTGCTGTTCTTCCTAGGTCTTCCTCTCGAGCCTCTCTTACACTGCAGCCTCGACACTCTTATCTCTACAGCATCTACTGGTTCTCACGCTGCTGTACAGACACTCACGGATGTCAAGTGTCCGTGCACATGACCTGCTCATCCCGATGATTCTCCGAAAGTTCTTTCCCACACACTATGCTCAGTTCTCCCACACTGTGTGCAGCTTCGACCTCTCTCTGGATCCTCACTATTGAAAGGAATTTTTTCCTTTCATGATCCTTCCATCATCCCTAGCATTTTCACCCTCGAGGAGGTTATTATTTACCTCAATTGTCCTGCTGTTCCATGGATTACAACGGCGTCTACAGCCATTGTCGGTTCACTTCCCCTTGCACGACAATTCCTACCAGCATGAGCTTCCATATTCATTCTGCCGACCTCTTTCTTCCATCACAGATTACGACCCTTACCGTTCGGCAGAACACACCACCGACTTCTATTCCTAATCGCTGCACTGTATGCTGCGGTCTCTTGGGATAGGTGGGAGCCAACATTGCTGCTCCAACTGCTGTGCTGTCCTTGCGCACACAGTGTATCACATCCAGATTTTATTGTTCACTTGGATAGTGGAGCCATTTTCGCTGGTATTTTCTAGGTATCTAATGGCCAGTGCGCTGCTATGTATACGCGCAGGATCTGGTTATCATCAAGTGAAGGCTTATGGGCTTCCACTTGGATCGCACATGCGGACGACTAATTAGAGACTTTGCGGTAGCCACCGGCGGCTATTGGTAGCTCCTCGTGTGCAATAGTTCTTTGAGCCTCCGGTTCAAGGTAGCCACCACTGCACCCTGTCAATAGGACGTACAAATGGTGGCTAATCCACCCAGAGGCTGTCATCCGGTCCCGAGAAAAATTAGCCACCAATAGCCACCAGTGGCTACCGCAAAGCCTCTATTATAGCAGGGTTGCGGAGACTAAACTTGTTCTCGCCGACTTCTCCATTGTAGCGCAACTGTCTTTTCGACCGTTCGGTGACGGGGACTGTAGCCATTGTCTCGATTGCAATTTGCGCTGCCCTGGGCGTTGTTTTCGGTATGACTGCTATAGTTCTTTCTGTCTTCTGAATGTGCTATTCGGTGGGAGCTCTCGCACATTCGTTATTGTTGCTTTTATTCCTTTGTAGGCTATATCTCGTTCTTTGCGAAGGTGGGAGTGTCAGGACATGAATTTGTTCGTTCGCATCATTCCATGTTGGGATGTTCCTTATCTCTTGATATCTATCTACATCTATATACTTCCCGTAGTTGAGTATGGTCTACAATCAATCACTCTTACTCTTAACCCCCATCTTGACCTCTGAGTCTTTCTCTCTTGTGCCCCTCCGTCTGCTCCTGCACCTGCACTCCAGCAGCTCTTGTTCCGATCGAGCTCTATCGGCTTCCAGCCACCTCGGTTTATATTCTGATATCTTGGAGGGCAGAGCCGGTGGTGCTGCTGTACGGGTTGAGGAGTCGATGGAGTGTCTTCGGTTTCTGACTGATTCCCTTAGGAGAAGGTCAGGTTGCTGAGGGAGAGGTTGAAGGTCTCATTGCTGCAACCCAGCAGGCTCTGCGCGATGGGTGCGATCGCATTTTGATTGTCTCTGATTCTCAAGCTGGTCTTCAGTCGGTTCTTTCTACCTCACCGCGCTCCGGTCAGTTCCGGGCCATCGCCTATGATCGCCTTCTACGCGGTGCACAGGAGCTGCAACCTCATCGTCGAATCACCAATTTGTGGACTCCGGCGCATATCGGAACGGCCGGTAATGAGTTTGCTGACGTGGCGGCTAAGGAAGCAACGCGCTTAGCCCCTTCCCCTTCCGCCTACATCTCCCTCACCACATGTAGACGCCGCATTCGTGAAGCCATCATCGCGCGGTGGGCCGAACGCTGGGCTTCCAGCCCTACTGGATCCGCACTGCGCCTGATTGACCGTACTCCACCGTCAATCATCCTTCGGTACCCATACACCGCCAGCATTCCCCGCTCCATCATCTCTCTCATATCCCGCCTCCGCACGGACTTCTCCTCGCTAAATGCTACAAGGTGTCGGCTACGTCAAACCGACTCTCCCGCTTGCCCGGAGTGTGGAGCTCGAGAGACCCGCATCCACTTCCTACTCCACTGTCCAGCATGGGAACATCTCCGGCGTCAGCTGCAGCAGGCGTCTTACGCTGCTGGCCTCCTTGGTTCGGTCGATGTCCCGTCTCTCCTCTCTCATCCCGCTTTACTCGAAGTCCTCACTGCTTTCGTTGTCGCCACAGGACGCTTCTCGTGATTCTACTTCAAGTTTTCTATTCAACTCTATCATATCTTTGCCGACCCTCGGGCCGTAATTCTTTCTCTATCTCTCTCCTTCCTCACCAGTCACGCACCAGCACGGCGGTCCTCTTGCACTCTACCGTATCAACCTCACGCAATACCGTTCCTCTCCCCATCGAGATTTCCCCTATGTTCGTCTACTTAGTTTATTCCTTTTACTATAGAATACGTACCCTTACTTACCCATAGTATATGATTCCCTAGATACACTAGTAGAGTACTATCGCGTAGCCTTCGGACCAGGTACGATAACCCTAGAACATCAAATCAAATCAAATCAAACCACGTGGACAGGTGAGATGATTATTTCTGTGATGGATATCGGTATTATCCGGCTCTTGAGTCTTCCCGCGCGCTCGGCGCTCTCGGCATTGACGATCATGGGACCGTGTTCATGACGTCAATGCTGCTAAGTTCTTTTACTTAGCAGCAAAGCGTCATACCTCTCTCTCTTGGATCGGCACCGATCAGATTCAATATTGACTTGCAGTGTCTGACGGAGTCATCAAGAGGTACAGTAGAATAATCCACTACTTTCCTCATGGTTCCATTGACTTCTTGAATATTCTATAATTGATCCTCGTAGATTATAAAAGGGAGTCGTTCCCTCCTGTAACGACAGCTCTAACTTACTTCTATCAATCTACGTAGATTCATCCCAAATCTTGTGTGAACCTTAAGAGAAGCCGCGCGCTCTCCTAAATTCAGCCAAGCTAGTCTACAGTGGTAAAGCCGCGCGCTTACTTCTCGGATTAGACGCAACTTAGGACTGGTCGATATTCCCAGTCGTCGTAAGAAGAATAAGATCTCTTAGGACAGTTGTTCAGGTATTTACTTGATTATATAGAGGTTCTTGGTACTCAAACCGCTTACTACTTGGTTATTTTACCGAAACTAACCCGTATCTTTAACAATTTCCTCAATCTGTGTCAATGGAGGCAGTTCTTCAGGACCCGGGGTTCATATTGTTACAGTCACGATATTTATTTTTGTTGTTAGAGTTGACCCGGCATTTACTGCAAACTCCGTTGAGAGCATCCAAGTCAAACCACCGCTCGTGACATTCATTGCAAGATTCCAGAGATATTTCCATTATCTTTGTCCTCACATTCTGCATCAGGACACGATCTTCTGCAGATACGGCTGGTTCTGAAAGTGGAGTAGGGTTGGGTTGAGACAGCTGTGGTTCAGGGTCTTGACCCCCTGGATCAGGGCTTGGAGGTCGAGCCTGATTGGGAGGACCCATCTCTCTTGCCAATTGCTGCGCAAGGATTTCAGCATCCTGAGCTTCTCGTCTGCGTGCTCTATAGCTCTGGACTTTTGCTCGACAGTTATCACACTGCATTTAATCACCCGTGAAAAGAGACTTGTGAACCCAATGAGGTTGCTTAGTACACCAGAGACGATCAGGATTGTCTGGATGTGGTTGTCGTCCCCGTTGCCCGCGAGCATGGTTCCGGCGATGTGGTGATCCTAACGGGCACGGGGAAGAGGTGGTTGAGCTAGTGGTCGACTTGGTGCATCATTCTGGTGTGTCTGATTGGGAGGAGGAATAGCAGCAGCTGCAGTTGGTCCAAAAACATCAGAGTTGACTCCTGGTCCACGATTATTTTCCGCATTTCGAAAGAGAAGTGTAGAACGGAAAGGCATGTCGGCATCTTCATTTACACCGCCTTGATGCATCCTGGTTACGCTGAAGTGGACTCGGAGGTGGGGCTGTAGTTCTAGGACGCTTATCACGGTGATCTCGGGAAGTTGGTGACTGAGGTGACCGTTGACTGAATGGTCGAGTTGTACCTATTAACAACTGATGAGTAAGCTAATCGAGAACCAGTCATGATATCACTTACTTTGAAGATTCGGAGATTCACGCCGTATATCTCGCAGTCCATTGAGGGGTAGAGTCGATGGATGGAGTGGTGAACCAGAAACTCGAGCACGCGGACCGCGAGAAGTACGATCAATAGAGTAGCAGCATACAACTCCTGCTGCCTCCTTCGATCACCCGATTCTGGCATCTGTTGTACTGCCCACTGCGGTGGTGCAACGGGAGCTGAACGGTCTTCAATTCGATGCCCAACAGTCATATTCAACTACATACCTGCTCCGCGGGGCGGCATAGGAAAGTGGTATTGATAATGGAGTTGTGTATGCCGGTACCCGGCCTACAGGAGGGGGAGCTTGTGTGTATTCACAGGGCTTGGGTCAAGTATAAATACAGAATATGTACCGTATAATTTCGGTCAATTCGTCTGTCCCGGTACTTACTGTACTGACCGGAAGGGTGGAAAATTAAAAATAGAGTGAAGTACAATTCATATTTTCGCCATCAAAGGCGACACATTCCGTGATCTTTGACAGTTCCGCGGACATGGATCAATGACTGCCGAAGGCCCGGAGGATCTCGGCCAATGACTGCCGAAGGCCAAAAGAACGCAGTATCGAGGAGTTAGGGCAAGCGGAGCGGCCCTAACTCCGGGAATCCACAGGGGGTTTAGGGTTAGGTAGGTCAGGGTTAGGCTTGGTTAGGGCATGGGACATAGAAAAAAAGGTCAGGGTTCGTCACTCGTTCAAGTTGGTTAGGATGGTTCGGGTCAGTGTTGGCGGGGTCCATTCACTTGACCCCGTTGACTGACCGGTATATACCGGGTCAGTGCCAACACTGGTTCGGGTTGGTTAGGAAGGTTAGGGTTGGTTAGAGCCAGGTAAAAAGTCCAGCGGCCGGCAAGAGAGGCCATCAAAATTGCCGGGAAAGCCGAAACAGATCATTGCCGACACATTGCAGAAATCAGTAAAATGTGTCGGTAATGTGCCGGTTGTTGTATATACTCGTTACCGCGGTCGCTCGCACAAACCGTCTATTCTCGCGTTTGTAGGAGGTTCTAGGGCATCGCCTGGACATAGTAAGCGTTGTGGAAAGGGTATAGAGAGCGTGTATTAGAGGTAGAAACATAGAACCGTGCGCAGAAAAGTTGTGCAGAACATCGTTCGGCCGAATTCAAAGCGTGGACTTGATGGCAACCGTACTACACGTCCCGCAAATCTGTGGACAGAATTTCGACACCATATCTGCGATGATCTATCGCGGCGGCTTCAGGTCATGGGTCGAACTCCAGACGAAGAGCAAGTTTACGGGCTCTTCTTGTTCGACAAGCTGCTCCAGGAGTCGGGTCGGCGTCTTCGAGATTGGCCAACCATGCCACTGGCTCAACGCGATTGGGCCGCCGAAGTCATGAACCCGCTCATTGCAGACCAGCTCGACTATAATCGTGATGACGAGCGGGAGCAAGCCGAACGTCTCTCCGCTTTGCTCAATTTGGAGCAGCGCGCTGCATATGATAAGATCATCGACTCCGTTCACGAAAAGTCCGGCAAGCTGTATTTTCTCAATGGGCCTGGCGGTACTGGTAAAATATTTGTCTACAAAACTGTCTGCCATTCCCATGCAGCGAGGAGAACATCGTGCTCCGTGTAGCGTCCTCCGGTATCGCTGCTTTGCTTATGCCTGGTGGTCGTACCGCACACTCTGTCCTCAAAATTCTCATTGATGGCCTTAACGCGGAGTCTGTCTGCGGTATTCCCCAAAACACCCAACGTGCTGATCTCCTACGCCGCACCACCCTGATTATCTGGGATGAGATTGGTATGCAGCATCGTCATGCTATCGAGGCACTTGAACGTATCTGCATTTTCTCGACAGCTACACCACATTTAGAGGTGATCTAAAGTGCGAAATGTGTCAAACAAACCTGTAGAAATAGTTTGAGACGATTTTTTACCGTGACATTACCGTGACTCGGGCGATTTTTGAGCGACAAATTGCCTTTTTTTGGAGGTTTTCCACGGTTTTAGCGCCATTTTGATGGCGCAGAAGTACAACGTGACCGTGACTGGCGCAGACGTCGGCGACGCGACGGACCCCATCGTGACCGTGACCGTTGCCTACCTACAGGCACGTACAGTATGTTTGGTGCATGAGGCGATTAGCATCACAGATCTACGGCCTGATGACCTCGCTCTAGTAAAGCCAAGCCGAGCCAGAAAAAGTCTGCCCGGATTCCAACCAATTTGGCTTTGATTGCCAAAAGAAAATTGGCTGCGATAGAGGGATATTTTCTCTAGCCATTAGTCGTTCAACGGCTGCATCGCAGCCGAATCCGGCGCGGCGGAATCTCGGAGTGTCTAAATTGTTTCTCCGATTCAGAGGGTGGGGGTCGAACCTGCGACCTTGGCAGTGTGCGCGTGGTCAACCTTGGGGGGTGTTTACCGCTGTCAACCGCTGTGCCATCTGGCGGAGTGGGTATCAGAGTAGTCTCGTACACAGCCTCTCCTGACATCGGTTAAGATGATCCTAGCTTCATGTTAAGCCTTAGCATTAACTTGAAATTAAGGCTAATTCATTTTAAGCCTTAACCCTTAAGGAGAACACTGGGGCACACCATCATTCTCAATGGTGTGCCCGTGGGAGAGTCAGCCTCCTGAGGAACATTGCTGCTGCTTGCACAACCATCCGGATTTCGACCACCTCAGACAAAAGGGGGAGCAAGCTCCCCCAATAAGCATAACGTTTGCGTAGCCACCCGCCAAATGTCAGGTTGTAAAGTGCCAATCATGGTTGGCGGTGAGGACGTTGATTGATTCCATTGAACGGTGGGGGCTTCGCGGAATACAAGGCTAAGTAACTCAGGTGGAGCTGCAAGCCAAACCCCCGCCTGAAAATGCGCTCCACGCAATTTTCAGAGAAAAAAAAAGCAGGTTACAAGCAAACAGCGTATTCTTTATGACATATCCGACTGTATCTTCCAGCCAGAATTTGGGTCAATTGACACGATTCAAGTACTTTACCCTTTGCACTCTCCATTTCGGTGCGATAGAGGACCGGTCCTGACTGTACTCCTACTCACAACGCATAAGTATGTACTACGCAACGCAAACCATTCATTTTGCCCATGTCATACTGCCACCCGCGTCCTCTTTTACGCCGGGATAAGATCTAAATTGTCTTGTGTCCAGGGAAACCTCGATCTCTCGCTTCTCTGGCAATTTCGTCCTTCTCCAGATAAAAAGATAAACTGTGCTGTGGCTGGCTGGGTTGACATAGGGTTTTATTCCTCACCCTACAGCCCCGCTGCATCAAATTCTAGAGAGTGTGATGCGTCGACGTCTTTTGCTATCCGACAAGTATGGGCTTCCACGGAGATCTATAAAGCTTATAGTGGACCGTGCTCCTGCGGGGGCTAGATTAGCTCGAGTTGGGCTTCTTGGAGAGAAAGTCACTCTTCGTAATGGAGACATATGTAAACGTGGCTCATGGCTTTTTTGCAATCAACCTAGGCTCGTTACCAGACTATATACGAGAAATCCGACCTTTTGTGGTTGGGGTGTGGGTCGGACGTATAGATCTTAAGGGAAAATTAACCCTTAACTTAACTTAAGGGTGAAGCCTTAAGTACAACACTGCGTTGACCTGCCTCGTGTTGCCTTACAGGTTTAGAACGGGGAGTTAGGCACCGGCACAACATAGTATTTCCCTGTGGCTCTATCTATCTCCTCAATTCGGCTTTTGATCCACTTCCATTTTCCGCAGATTGGTTTCCCGTGCCGCGTACATGGAACAGTGAGTTAGCAAGCGCCCAGTGATAAAATTGCAAAACATGGTGGGTTGCTTAGACTGATGAGGGATGCAGCCTGGCCCGCAAAAACTCCTGAGCACATGGCCTGTGATATTAGAGAGTTTGCGGTGAGCCGCCAGAAGCCACCTGGCGGCTCTAGTGGTATGCGGATTGGAGCGGCTATGCTGTCTGGCGGCTCGTTTGGCGGCTAGTAAGACTGGTTCAAATTTGGTTTTGCAAGTCTATTCTTAGTACTTAGTCATCTATATCTTGAGCCATACACACACGAAGAAAATTGGACCCGAAAATCTGACGCTATCGCGCATTCGAGCCGAAGACTTCGGTTGACGCTGGAAATTGCTTCAATTCAAAACAATTATGCACGTTTGGACAACGAACTCTCATTGGCTGAGGGTATAGTCAAGTATGCAAGGTACACAACCATTACCCGACCGCTAAGGACCGCGCGCGACGAGCCCCTGAACGAGCCGCCACATGACGTAGCCGCTCCAATCCGCATGCCGTTAGAGCCGCCAGGTGGCTTCTGGCGGCTCACCGCAAACTCTCTATTGCCGTGAGGGCAAAAGGTAAGTAAGCGAGCACTTTACGTTGCTCGTTCTCGCTCCAGGTAACTCCATCAATGTCCAGAGTTCCACTTCCAGTAACGGAAGAAACCATCGAGGCAAACAATTTCTTGCCATTTTCGGGGATGCATCGAGTGGGCTAAACGAAGTTCAGATCTGGGCTTCAAGCGAGATCAAAATTTGGCCTCGGAGTGGTGAGACAAGGGGATCCAACGATAAGAGAAAAAGATAAAGCTTTTTCCTGCACCCTTTCCCCCCATCCTGCCATATCGGGAAAAAGATTCCCATTGTTGTCACGGGCCGCGGCTCCCGGTCAGGCGCCCACACCAAATTTCAACCAAATTCGCGAAGTTTTGGCGCAGTTCGGAGTGTAAGTAGTGCGGGAATCTTACGGACCTATTGTTCAATTGACCCTCCTTAATCAGTAGAAGTCATTCGAACCTCCCTAGACACAAATACTGAGAAGACTGAAATAATTGATACTATTTAATATACTGATGCTTCGTGCTCATTCTCTGTTGCGACGCATGTTGCATGGTGGGAGAGAGGGAGAGAAGATCAGACATCTGGGCTGGGTCGGCACTGAACCGGAAATAGCCGGAACGTGCACGCGTCATGTAGAGTGTCTGAAAATTAGCTGGAGGGCTCAAGGCAGTCAATTCTGTGTTGTAGGAACGCTCAAACTCGAAATCCGGTGTCTTTCTAAGCCGAAAACTTTTGACCTACAAGAGTTTTTTTTTCAACCCCGCGGGTCCCCCTCCCCTACGTGATGTCATCAATTCTTGTCGTTGGACCCCCTTGTGGTGAGGCAACTTTTTTCGGTCCAGCCCAAGCCATACGAAGGGCGTCCATCGTTCCAACCCGCGCACATTAGCACAAGTCTGCATCTCGGCACATCTTTTACCTCGACATCAATTGACATGTCTCGTTCCAAACTTGAAACAGCTGCTCTGGCCCCAATGTCGCGAATGGAATAACCAACCCTTTTAGCCGTTGTGCGCAAACACTGGGAAACCGCTCTTGAGCCTTCGATAGGAGCGGAGCCTCACCGTGCCCGATCGTTGCCCGATAGTGTGTCCCAATCGGGCACAGTCGGGCAGCCATCGGGTACGATCGGGTACGATCGGGTGAGGCCCGATAGCAAAATAAATAAATTTGCGACACCAGGCCACTTGGAAGAATCCTCAACAATCATTCCGTTTGTGCATGTTATGTGACCATTTCTTACAGCCCTTAATGTGCCTGTACGATGAGGAGAAACGCAACGCCCTACCACTGAATGCGCTGATGTCGGAGTTTGAGATTGGCGGAGCATTGCCGACAACCATTGTGTAACATCTACCAAGAAAAAAGATAGGGAATTCTAATGAATACGGAGGCGGAGAAACAGGTCGGAATAGAACTACCCCCAAGTTGAATTGGGGAAGGAGAAGTGGGCGAACGACGTCAGACAGCGCTAGAGGCGACAGAAGGTAGTGAAGTAGTCTTTGCGAATTCCACGGCGGCAAAGGAATCCTGGGCCTGATTGGCCCTGAAATCGCCGCCCGGACTTGTGGCTAGTGTACCAATCGGGATTGAGTTCCATTCTTTGTCGTTAAACGTCTTGCGAATATGATGGCGTCCATTAAGCCTGTATAGGCATTTTTAAGTCATTAAGCCTGTATAGGCATTTTTAAGTCATTAATACTGTCGTCGACCAGAATTTAGGAAGCACACGTCGCCATCATGCTGTTCATGTACACTGCGCAAGCAGTCACCGCGTTAGTATGGAGAGCAAGGCACAATAACAAACTGCCACAAACGTTTACTGCTAGGAGCGAGGCCGAGGAAGAACCAGAAAGTGTCGGGAACGGCCAAGAACTGCAATCATATACTTCGTTAGCTGTGAGGCACAAACCGAGAACGGGGCAGACTTACCAAGACCATGTTGATGCCAGAGGACAAAGCGGTGAGCGCACCACAATTGATAGCGTCGTGAATGAGTAGGTCCATCATCAAATTAGTTCTGTTTGACGAGATCAATGCTGTGTCCATCCAGAAAAGAAGAAGAAGAAACCGACTTAATCATATCGCCCTTCTGGCTTTTCAGGAACAAGCAGAGGTAAGTTGTGATCAGTATGTCGCAAGCGAAGGATGCTGCAGATTAAAGGGTGGTGATAGGCTGCAGATATTTAAAGGGTATCGGTAAATTGAAAGAAAGAAAATACCTTGGTGGTCCCTAGTTTGAGGAAACTGCGCAGCTCGTATCTGGGTGATAGAGGGTATCGGTATGGGCCAAATAGCACGAAGGGATATAACGACGCACGACCAGGCAGTCTGAATGATTCCTGCGACTGTGTTGCGTGTGAGTTAGAGAACCTTGATGAACTCATGCGCCTACTAATTTGAACAATAGGTAAGAGAACCTGGATAGTCAAAGGTAAGTCACTCGCTGCGGCAATATGCACATATATATACAATGATGTAAATGCCAAATGCTGCAGCGCTCAGCCGACTCCGTCCCTGCGTTACTGATAAAGAATAAGCACCGATGGTATCAACATGCAATCAACAGGTGCAGGCTTACATCGGTGGATGCGACTCGAGAAATAACTGTAGGAGCGTGATAAGGGTGGCGCCATTCCTGCCGTTCAGGACTCACATTTGCACAATGAAAGCGGAAAGATACTGTCGTGGCTTTCAGCGCTGTGTTGACTATGGAGCTATAATTTAGTTGAAGGACTCACTGCGGCAAGTAGCTGGAGCTATCGAGAAAATGATGAGCTCATAACGACAATAGGCTCACTGTAACGTACAGAATCTTGCGTTTAAATAGTCTTATCAGCCGCGACCCTTTCAGTCACGCCGAAATACACTTACCAGAGCAAGTTGGTTTGAATGTCTCCAAACCGCTGCACAAAACAATTGTATGAGGAGATGAAGAAGAATATCACTTGAACGGTCTCCAACATCCTAAGGTCACTTAGTTGATAAAATCACAAGCATAAAACGCCCGCACAAAACAAGCAGAACCTGGCATATGTTAATTACAAAAAGAACGATACTGTAGCCTTCTGTATGACTGAAACGTAACGCGTAACGGAGGGCTGTTTCTGCTGACGAATCACCTATATATGGTAAGTCTCCTTCTTTAAAAGGGTGATTTGTAAGCCGTTTCAGCCGTTTCAGCCTGTAACGGTCCAAAATTGGTTTCAGTCATACAGAGCGGTACAGTAGTGTTATCTCCACTCGCCGTTGTCTTTACCGCCATACCGTCAGTATGCCGAGCCGCAAAGTAATTCCATGTTTGTAGAATACCCATTCCATAGAGGAGAATTTCCAAAACCAGAGAAATGAGCCAGGCCCCGTACGTGGAATCGAGGGAGAGAGATGCCATAGAGTGAAAGCGGTTGAGGGGGGGAAACCTGGAAGTCATGTCAACAACTTAAATGCCTCTGGTAAGCAAGGGGCGCTTGATCTCTGGATTGTGGACCCAAACCCTGCACGTGTTTCACAGCCTTCGCCCGTCTTCCCGAACAAGTCCGAAAGGCCCGATGAACCTCGAGATTTTTGCGGGCTCGTTCTAGTCCTCAATCAACGCAATTTGTAGCATATTCTATGATGGTAGAAGGCCTCGAGCACACGAATTTGGTACGCCAGGACCCACATCGTCCAAGGCCCGAATATCGTCCAAGGCCCGAATATCGTCTTTGTTTACGCGTGCCAAACAATCTCCTTATTTGGGGGGGTACCCTTTGATGCACGTGCATGGTTTGGGTCCGCGATCCAGAGATCAAGCGCCTCTTGCTGGTAAGTATCCGCCAAGTACTGTACAATCGTGTATTCTGGTGGTTACTTCGCCTACGCTACGCGGAGGTCACCAGCAAGGTAACCAGAGCGGGTTACCTAGGTATACTCTATATCTAGTGGTGTACAAGGAACATGCATATCTAGTGTCTTTACAAAATGAAAATGAAGATGACAGGAACGAAAAAGAAAGAGAATGCGTCTGTGTGTGCTACACCAAGCTGGAGCCGACTCGCTTCCTCCAAATGGTCCAGAGACCGTCCGCCGTTCTTCCCGCCTTCACCCCAGCCTCAATCTCAGCCATCGTCGCTGCCTTGAAAAACTTGACTTGGCGTCGTAGGTTGAGGCGTGGTACGGGCGGCCGAAAACCCTCTTTCGCGCTTGAGGCCACGGAAGGAGTCGCCGCCCATTTTTCTCATCCCGTCGACTACATATATCAACAACGTACACACCCTCAGGCCACTTGGCAGCAGGGGAGGATGGTGCCGGCGGCGATGGGCAGCGGTGGCGTTGTTGTTGTTCGATAAGCGCAGACGTTGCCGAGGAGGAGGGGCGTTTTCCGTATCTAAGGCGCGCTTCTTGCCCTTCTTCGTCGACGCCACGATCTGCACGTCGTCGTCCGAGGAGTCGTCGAGAAGGTCGACGACAGAGGAGCTCTGGGCACGGTAGCGGCGGCGGAGGGCCGAGTGTTCGGTAGGAAGATTGTGGCGGATGTGCGTACGGCTTCTCCGAGGAGAATCTGGATACGGTGTTAACATGTTGTCGAAATCAAGACAGTCGATACCAGTCCGACGGAGCATAATGACACAGTCTTTTTTGTGGACGAAAGGATCGGGGATTAACGCCCATGTCTTGTATTTTGGGTAGTAAAGATCCAGGGCGGGTTTCTTATGAGACACAGATGACGATACTAAAGAAAGCCACTCACATCATTCCAGTACGCAACCATAAAACACTTCGTTGAGCGAGAGCCTGCCTTCTTGACACTGATGGAGCGAGACGGGGTCTTAGACAAAGACGTTTGAGAGCCTCGCTGCAGCGTCCATCCAGTCGGGGTTAAGCTGCGTCGTAATTTTGAGGCCGGCGGAATGTCCGCCGCGGGCTTGATTGCTGGAAAGGCTACTAGCTGATGGGGAAGTCCGGGGACGGAGACAACGAACGCAGACGTGATGGCACTGCTTGCGGCGGCGGGTAAGCGATGCGGAGAGAGGAGGATCCGCCGTGCGACGTTGGGTGGTTATCCAGCATGGACAGGTTGATGGCGTGGAGGAGCTCTTCTTCGCGGAGTTGTGATGCATACTCTCGTTGGTATTGCTCCGTGACGGATTCTTCAGCAGGGGGGGGTACGAGCGCCAACAAGATTCTCGAGACGGTTCTCCAGCAAAGCTCGGCGAATGTCGTCTTGCGATTGATGCCTCGCGGAGAATTGTAGGGGGAGGGTAGTGTGGGCATGCCAGTCGGCTTCAGAGAAGGTCCCGCTGGTGAGGTTGGGGTTGAGGGGGGGTGAGCGAGGGCTCTATGCGCCCCGAGGAACGGCGACGAGCGGGCGCAGCAACAACAGAAGGCAAGACGGACGCAGCAGCAGCCAACTTGGCGAGGCGATGAAGCGCAACGCGCAGGGACCCGTGAGATTGCAGTGCCGGCGACACTTGCCGTTCGAGCATCCGGTATCGAGCCACACCCTCGAGTCGGGCTGAGGTCGGGAAGTTGATGGGAACAGCGGCAATGGTCGGCACTGCCGTGGCTGCTGAGAAATCCCGCCTCGTGAAGGCGGAATTGAAACAACTGTCCGCGGCTTGTCCGCGGCCACGACATGCCCCAGACAGCTGCACTTCCATTTTCAAACTTCACTTTCAAAGCGGACCGCAGGTCCGCGCTGTGACCTAAAGGCTAAACGGTTGGGTTTGGGTTGGGTATAGAAGGCAATCCGGTTATAGTGCCATTCAAGTGCCATTCACATTCTTTTCAAGGGTTTCGTGGCTAAAATCTTGGTCCCAAGGTCCAATTCTCTTCGGATCACTCCCGGCAGCAGTTGCAAGGAAGTGATGACGCGAACTTGACGCGAACTGTACATGTACTTTGAGTGGCACCAGTGCCAGCGATCATGGAGGAAAGGCTATGGGGAATCCCAGGAACCAATCCTTGGACTGCATGTCGGCTTCTTGCTGTTTGTCAACGCCAATCTTGCCCATCATATCTTCGCTGACAGGTTGCATGTAGAAGTTCACCGGACGATTTCCCTCACTTGACCCAAACAATGATGTCGAATTACCCAACGCAATGTGCTAAGACCGGGGTTAGCCTTTGGGCCGGAATTCTGACTTTTGTGTAGCCATCCACATCGCAAACTCGGATAACGTCCTGCTTGTCCTAGGCTCGTCGCCAGCCGTTATAGTGGGTGGAATGACGAGCAAGCTGAGTATACCGTACTATAACGGCTGGTGGCACTTAGCCGTAACTTGACAGATGGGATTTTCAAACTCCGATCATCCCTTTTTAGGAAGTATCTCCGACGCTGAAAGTTGTCGATTCCAGTGATCTTCTCCCAAGTTCAACCAGAATAATCATAGAAATTGCAGCTAACATTAACATGAAAGCGGCCCAGGGTGTCTGACAGTGTTACTTGGAGGTAGAGGCTGAAAATATTCAAACCAGTGTTATTCCGGAATCACTTGTACCAATTATCGGAATGAAGTCAATTAAAGCTTTGGCAGTAATACTGGGCCATAATTCGAAGTGTCGTAGAAATAGCACACAAGTTAATACCGATATCCATCACACCGTTATTCCCGTACCATGCTCTGGATTTCACACGGCGACACATTTACCGCCTCTACCCTTGACCGATAGAATTGAAAATATTGCGGCTGATTGCCGAAATCGACTGAACTCGAAAATGGCTTGGAAATGGCCGCCGTTGAGACTGGCAGATCCGGCTTCGAACCAGATGAATCGAAGGAGTCCAGCACATGAATGAATTTTGATGGCTTACTGTTGAACTGACACATCATTGCACCCTTGGCTTCTATTGGACGGAATTTGAACTGAGTTGAAGCGCACTTAATTCGAAGTCTAAGAATCCGAGTCTCAGGATTCAGCAAAGATATTTGAGTATTAGTACAGGACGAATGTTTCGGTGGCGAGGTGAAGAGAATTGAAAGCAATGAAAGCTGATGATAAGATTCAAAAGTGAAGAAGATCCCCGACGATTCCTGATGCGGTTATGTTGCGCTCCCAAACCCTTGCGTTGTCTTCTGAAATCAGAGGCTGGAATACACTAACGGGCAAGGTATCATTTATTTCGTAAAAAGAATTACTTACAACCTGAACCTGTGCATTTCTTTTGTTGGTGCCGCGAAGGTGCGTAAAAGTGGTGGGCTCTGTCCTGTGCATTTTTTCGGCACATTTCCTTACCTGCGCAGTAAAAAAAATGCGCAGAGCAACCTGTGCACTTTTGTTGTGATGAAGCAAGGGGTGTGAATATTCTGGAAAATGTTGACTTGTGCACATATTCTGATGCCTCAAGGTGTGTAAATCAACAAAACCAACTTGTGTGCTATTTCTACGACACTTCGAATTATGGCCCAGTATTACTGCCAAAAATTATGTCCAATTTCGATGAAAAAACACACAACCTAGCACAAAAAACACACAGCTTACACAAAAGAAATACACAGGTGTGTGCATGGGCCGCAAAAATACACACCCCACGAGAAATGCACACCTTTGAAGGTTACTAAAAACGCACAAGTTCAAAGTTTGGCACATTGCCGATGTACTGGCTCTTGCCGAAGTGATGGCCTGGGCATATTTGTGATGCGTCTTCGATCTTTGCAGTTATAATTCCTCAGAGATGTATGGTGGCTGGAGAATGTGTGGGGGTGTTATTCTCCAGGGTTAAAGACAAGGAGGGATGCCGGGCCGCATCACCGATGACATCGCGTATCACGCGCTTTGTTCCCGCTTTGGCGAAGCCCGGCTTTATAGACGCGTCGCGACGAGACGCGTCTTTGTCCTTCTTCCTTCCCTCGACGACTCACAGCAGGCTCGCAGGTAGCCTTTCGTCCTTCTTCCTTCCCTCGACGACTCACAGCAGGCTCGCAGCGGCGACCTGTTCTTTTTCATTTCAGATGCTTCGCATTTATGACAAGAGGACCCATCGCTACTGAGCCACTCCGCGCACTCAGCTTGCAATGCCATCACCGTTCATTCGATTCACATCTGCTGGCCGCCAACGATCCAAGCACTTCACCCATAATGCTAGGTCTGCGCCCCCAGCCCCGTCGCTTCCGCCGCCTCCAGCGGGCGGCCGCTCGCTTTTCACTCGAACGTCAATATCATCTGCTCGTCGACAACGTTCGAAGCGCTTTGCTAATGGCACACAGTCAAAGCTTCTCGTTCCCGACCTCAAAACTGGCGAGGTCCCGTCAAATCTCCGACGTCCCACATTGCCAGCACCCGCACCTCGATCTACTTCCACGCCCCCGTCTGCGCCGAGCCGCTTGCTCCTCTCGAACGAGTCTACCGCGCACCCCCACGACTCTTTTCTCTCCATAATACAACCGGGAGCCTGCACTCCACGCTCACCATTTACTCGTAATGGTGTTACATCCGCTCGTCGCCAGCGCTCGAAGCGCTTCACACCCCGTGCAGAGCTTTGGTCCCGACCGCTCCTCATCCGTGAGTTCGACGCACATTCGCATTCGTCTGAATCAACGTCGTCTATGGCGTCCGCGCCACCATTGACCCTCCCGCCTGCGCCGAGCCCGCTGCTCCTCTCGAACGAGTCCCCCGCGCTTCGTTTTTCCGAGATCCCCCATTCCGTTCTCTTCCCGGCATTCTGCATCCCCGATTCTCGTCCGAACACCGATCCTCGCGCCAACACCGTGCAGCCATCACAAACTCCACGTCCCGCATCCGTCAGAACCCCACTCCACCGCGACGCTTGGGAGTTATGCCTCCATGACTACCCCAATCGTTCTTTCGTCGAATCTCTCCTCCACATCATCGACCATGGCTGCGATATCGGCTTCATTGGTGACCGTAGCGTCTCTCAGACATCCTCGAATCTCCGCAGCGCGTCTGAACACCCCGAAGCTGTATCAGATAGCATTTCGACTCAGCTCTCTGCAGGGCGCCTGGCTGGCCCTTATTCCGAGCCGCCATTTCCGCACTCACGCATATCTCCTCTGGGAGTCGCCGTTCGAAAACAGTCTGGCAAGCTTCGCCAGATTCACCACCTATCTTGGCCTCGCGAACACTCGGTCAACGACGGCATACCCGACTCCGAGGCGAGCATTGTCTACGATATGCTTGCCAAATCTATCGACGATCTCCGCGACTCCGGCCCTGGCTCCCTCATGATTAAATTCGACCTCGAAGCTGCCTTTCGTCACATCCCTATCCGCCACGCTGATCTCCCATTACTCGGCTACTCATGGAGAGGCTCAATTTATTTTGAACTCTTCCTGATGTTCGGCTTGCGCTCCGCTCCATATATATTCAATCTTTTCGCTGAAGCTCTGCATTGGATCCTGCAGCGGCATATTCCAGCATGGCTTCGTCATTACCTCGACGACTTCCTCCTCATCTTTCGCCCCTCCACTCCTCCGTGGATCGTTCACGCCGCCTTGACTTGGCTGCGGGGCCTTGTCAGTTTTCTCGGCCTCAGTCTTCAAGACAAGAAGACTGAGGGTCCCTCGACCCGTCTCGAGATGCTTGGCATCGAGCTTGATTCAATCGCGATGGAGGCCCGCCTCCCGCCGAATAAAGTAACGTATCTCAACGAGATGCTTCAACTTTGGCGCATTAAAACTCATTGTACGCTTCGCGAGCTGCAGGAGTTCACCGGATATCTCATCTTTTGTTCTCAAGTCATCCCTCATTCCCGTGCATTCATTCAATCGTTATTTGACTTCACCTCGTCCTTCACATCCCCGTACTCTCGTCGCCGTCTCACTCGCGCTGCCCGCCGTGACATTCTCTGGTGGTCTAACTTTGCGACTAACTGGAACGGCATCCATATCATAACCCCCCTCCGCACTCAGGTGCACATCTTCACCGATGCAAGCGGTTCCAAAGGCGCGGGTGGCGTCTTCCAAACAAACTGGTTCTCTATCCGCATCCCTAACCGCTACCGCACTCGTGATATCAAGTTCAAGGAGCTTTTTGCTGTCGTCCACGCCCTACTTTGTTGGGGTCCCCAACTTTCCGGCTCCCACGTCACTTTCCACATTGACAACACCAACGCCTTTCACGCCCTCGATAATCTCTCCATCCGATCCGCCCCGACAATGCAGCTCCTTCGCCAATTTCTCTTCCTCTGCGCTCGATTCGACATCACATTCACACCTCTCTGGATTCCCAGCGAAGATAATCCCCTCGCCGACGCCGCATCACGTTTCCAGTTTACTCGGCTCTTTGAGCTGAATCCGTGCCTCTCGAAGAAACCTAGTGCAAAGGTGCTCAGCCTTGCCTTAGATGCTCTCCCCAACCCCTCGTTTTCTCGCCCACATTCATAATCCGCGCGCCGCTCGCATTCCCCGCCCATGTCGATCACTTGACCCATCCCGCTCGCCTCACATTTACTCTCCATTGTTACACCATCTCGCTTTCATCTCCCACGACTTCGCCGCCGTAATCGCTCTCCCAACACATTTCCTCACTTCCTGTCTCGCCGCATCGATCTCACATCCCAAATCAAGTCCGATTACACATATCCATTCCTCCTATTTCCTCGCTGCTTCCGCTTTGCCGCCGTCACAGATACAGGTTGATTCACTTTCAATCCCGCGATATTCATGTTCTCAGATATTCATTCATGCCCCCCACGCCGCTTACAACGCATCCTCGACTCCCTACCCCACCCATCTTAATCATCTTCACCTCCTTCCGATTTTCCTGCGCTCTATAAGTCCCCATACCCGTGACTCCCTCGCCATCCAACCTCACTACCATACTCCCACCTCTGCCTACCCCTCTCTCCCCGCGGCATCCATTCCGACCCTTCTCCTCCTTCCCTTCCGCTCGCGGCTTGGCCAAATGTTCTCGAGCTCACGCTTACTTCGACTGCGGCCTACCCCACTTCTCCGCATCACTACCCGACGATCTGACTCACCCCCTCGATAATCTTTGCGGCCAATTTTCTCGTCACATCGCAAACCATCGTCTCCCAGTTCAAGGCTGCCCCTCACGCGATAACTCACCTGTCTTCCCATTTTGTCATGTCACCAATTCACCACCATCTCCTCCCCTTCCCATCCACCGACCTTTGAACTCTTTATCTGCTTCACCATTCCCATATGGGCACCTCACTCCCGTCGTTCCCGCTCCTCCGGCCCTCCACTCCTCATCCTCCATTGGCCCGTTCTGCTGCCCACTCGGCACAGAGCCTCCCGAGGCGGCGCTTCGTCGGCTCCCTGAGCCACTGCGCGCGGGCACTTTAGACCCAATCTACTTGATTGCGCCCAAATCCATTGACGCGAATTTAATGGCTGGAGAATGTGTGGGGGTGTTATTCTCCAGGGTTAAAGACAAGGAGGGATGCCGGGCCGCATCACCGATGACATCGCGTATCACGCGCTTTGTTCCCGCTTTGGCGAAGCCCGGCTTTATAGACGCGTCGCGACGAGACGCGTCTTTGTCCTTCTTCCTTCCCTCGACGACTCACAGCAGGCTCGCAGGTAGCCTTTCGTCCTTCTTCCTTCCCTCGACGACTCACAGCAGGCTCGCAGCGGCGACCTGTTCTTTTTCATTTCCCCTCCCTCCGTCCCTTTCATTTGCTATTCAGTCCATTACACAGAATTAGTAGTAGCCTTCCCATGTCGTTCCACTCTCATGTCTCCCGTAGTTAGGCCCGTTCTGCTGCCCACTCGGCACAGAGCCTCCCGAGGCGGCGCTTCGTCGGCTCCCTGAGCCACTGCGCGCGGGCACTTTAGACCCAATCTACTTGATTGCGCCCAAATCCATTGACGCGAATTTAACTTACATTGAGAGGGTAGACCTTGGTCTTTGAAACTGAATATTTTATGGCCAGCCAAATACAACGAAGAACAATCTGCCGATACCACCAAGTACTCCCTCATGTTTTTTACAGATCAGGCAGTAATATTGATGCAGAGCTGTCGGAAGCGTAGCTTTGTCTCTAGCCAAAGTCAAATCAATTATTATGGTCTAAAATGAACCTGGTTGTGTGCACTTGAGGCACTGAGTGTGTTTGGTGAGCGGATTTGTGATGCCGGTGGATATTTGTTTGATCCGTGTGATCCGTCAGCGCTTTGACTTGCCCAATTTTGAACGCCAACTGCTACCTGTGTCGGTTTCTTCAGGACATGGGGCTGTGTTCTTTTTTCATGCACAAAAAGGTGTGTGTTTATGCGGCACCCTTAGCAGCTGTGTATTTTTGTGCTGATTTGCACTCGACGTGTGAGAATTTTCACGAAGCTGGGCGCAAAATAATTATGCCCCAGTATTACAGCCATACTTGTGGAACCTTTTCATGGCCGATTTCGCGTTGAGTGTCCATCCTGACGATATTCGACTTAATGGCGTGCCCACAAATCAAGTCGAACATGCCGACGATGTTATGACGGCTTCAACGTCACCACCAGGATTTCAGCTTCATCTCAATGACTCTCAAAACTGGGCAGACAATAATGGATGCGAGGTTTCAATTCCAAAATCGCTCTGCCAAATTTACGGACGCCGTCAAAAATTTAATCCTACCTTTCATATGGCTGGGAAACTGATTGAACAGGTGCAGAAAGCGCGCTATCTTGGCATCTGGTTTGAAACAGGCTGTAAATTCATGTGGCGCGAGCAGTACATTTTGAAGGCCAAGAAAGCATCCAAGGTGTCGAACACGATCCTCGGACTCCATCGTTTCGCTGGCTCGATGCCGGTATGGGATTTGCGAACACTCTATATGGCTCGCGTGGACCCATACCTCACGGCCGGGTGCGAAGTCTGTCTAGATATTGAGGCAAAAAGTCTGCAGCTTCTAGAGAAGGTTCAACTGAAATTTTTGCGCCGAATGCTCGGAATTGGCTCGCGCTCGATGAAGGCCGTTCTCTTTTCCGAAACGGGGATTTGGCCGATTCGTTACCGCCGCATCTATCTTGCCCTCAAAAATCTGTGCTACTGGCTTCAGTTGGATGAAGATCGACCGGCATGGAACGCGCTGCAAGAATCTATCAACCTGGCTCGTCAGCGCAATATCTCTTGGATAAATGATTTGCGAATTGTCCTTTCAAAATTGTACATCCCCGTGACACTGGATATCTCTGGTCCTTTGGAGGTTGCTGCAGACTTTAGTGCTGCCGGGAGCTGGAGTTAGCTCCGAGCTGAGTTCAGCTCCAACTCGACCCGTTACCATAAACGGCACCTCGAGGTGATGCCAGCTCGCCTCGCCTCGGCCCCCAAAACAGGCACCGTGACACTTTTGACAGCGTCACTGAGTGACTGGCGCGTCTACCACAATCCTCGTCCTCCCGCTCACCGGCTAGCGTGTTCCTGCCGCGAACCAATCCTCCTATGCTTCACCTCAACCTCGCTTGGCGTCGACGTCACCGTCTGACTGCTACGCAGGACGCGATACGCCCCACACAGAGCTGGAAATAAGACGCAAAGGTGGCGCGTCGGGAGAGTGTGTTGGCGCACTCAGGGTCCAAGGTACGCGCAATAGATACCTCCAAAATGTTATATATATTGCCCCAATTATACTCCATCCCAACCCTCCCTCTTGTGAACTCCCAAGGCCCATGCCATGCCTCTCCCGCCTCAAGCTTTCATCTCCGGATCGCCGTATCCTCCACCACCACCTCCCGCCGCTTTCAGCCAGACTTACGGCTTTCAAAATACATACCCCGCCTCATTTAACACCGTGATCCCTCCCCCTTCCTCTGCGGCAACCCATGCACCATTTGTCGACGCGACTAACACGATTAATGCCGGCCTCGCTCCGCCGCAGCGCAAGAAGAAACGTAAAACCAATCCCAACGCTAACTCGGCAGCTACATCGCGTACCCGGCGCCGCATTGACTCTAATTCTACCTTAGAACCCGCGGTTTATGGGGTGGGTCCGTCTAACGCAAACGTAGCGGCAGCAGCCGCAGCCTCTGAATCTGTTTCCCATCCCTCGATCCCTCACCCCAACTTCGGCTCCCTAGTCAACAAAGCTTCGGCATCCGCAGACGATGCCACGGATGTCTGGTATTTCGTTCGAGGTGTTCACGGCGCTTCCGCGCCAACCGTCGCACCAGAACCTACGGAAATGAAGCAGGATCGACCGGATAAAAAGGTGTTTTCTCATTTATCGTGCCGCCTCTGTCCGTGAGTTTTCAGATGTATTTTATTTTGTGTGCCCTATCCGAACTAACCCCTTGTTCCGTTAGATTTCCAAAGTGGAAGGCGTGGAAGAATGGTCCCGGACAAAGCATTTCTCGACGACCCAATGCAAGTCGAGATTTCAGATGACCGACTCGATCCGATCGCCAAGACTGTGCTCGTCGACATTCGGCGCTTTTTACAGGTCCCACATCTTGTCCAGGAGATAGTATCTGCGGAGAAAGCGCCTACCCTGTCCTATGTGCTCCCACTCTATGAGCAGCTCATTGCCGCACTCAAGCTTCTTGCTCGAGAGCTCCCGAAAATCAGTCTCGGTATTAACGCCGCTGTCGATAAATTCACTGAATACCTCGGGATGTCTCGGCGCACTCGAATTTACGCGCTGGCCATGGGTAAACACTTCGCCCTTCGTCACCTCATTCGCTTCAACCACTCATATTGTTTCTCAGTTTTAAATCCGACATCAAAACTTCAATGGCTCAGGGATAACTGGTCCCCGTCAGATGCGGAGGAAGCCAGAACTTGGATACGTGCAGCAGTGCGTCCCAAATCTTCCCATTATTGCGCTACTGACAAATCACTCGAAGATGCTGGAGTATCGCCGAGAGTTCCGCACTAACCAGAACTCTGCAAGCACTGCCCAGATTCCTTTAACTGCCAGTCGCCGCGCTGTTCACACGCCGTCTTCGTCCCACGCCGCTCGTGCACAGAAATCTGGTTTTGCAAAACTGGGTGCTCTTGTAAAAGAGCTCTCTGCTTCCGACATTGAATCTCCACCAAGCAGTCAAGATTCACAGCCGCTTTCGGAGGAAGAGCAAGCCGAGGCGGAGCGCCGAGCGGCTGCCGAAGATGAGCAGATTGTCGACACGGAGCTGAATGAATATGAGAGGGAGGGCCTTCTGGGTGGATCGGATCCAGAATATGAGGACCTCGACCTGCTTCGCTACTGGGAGGTGAGTTTCGAGTATTCTTTGTGATTGTGTTGGTTTCTAAATTGTTACAGGCTCGCCAGTATCGGTTCCGGCACCTATTTCGCGTGGCGGTCGATGTATTGCCTGTTCAGGCTTCAGCGGTACCATGCGAGCGTGTTTTCTCTTCCAGCAAGGACACAGATGCCTCCCTACGCAACAGTCTCTCCCCCGAGATGATGGAAATGCTCCAGATTCTCAAATTTATTTATCGACAGGATCACATCAAATTTTGCGACGAGTTAGTCGTAACCGAGGAAGATCTGTCTGTTGTTGATATTGACCCTGATGTAGCAGAAAGGTTGATTGCGGCAGGGCGTACTCAAGAGCTCAAGGATCTTATAGAATCTTCCTGGGCTTCGCCCGTTTGATTTCTGTGTTGTATTCACTTGTATAATCATTGTGCTTTGTATTTTTCCATAATTTACTCATAAACTGTATAGTCTTTTATTGTACATATGTTCATTATACTTTTTGGAGAATTGTACCACATTTTTGAGGTGCATACGAGGTCAAAACAATGCAATGTAGCTCGAAACGAGGAGACGGGGGACCGTGGGACGGAAACTTCCGTTTATGGATGTCAGCTCCAAGCTGCCTCGGCCCAACTCCGAGCTCGAGCGAGCTGATGGGCAATCACCTCGAGCTCAGCTCCAACTCAGCTCCCGGCAGCACTAGCTGCAGTGAAAGAAGCCATGAATCAGGTCAAGCTCTCGATGGAGGCGTGGATTGACCATGAAATCTCGAATTCCTCCCGAACAAAAGACATCTTAGTAGGCAGGCTTGAAATGGAAAAGGACACGGGAAAATTGGCCTTCAAAACCCTTCAAATTTACGACGCAGTGCCTATGCTGCTGGTTTATTCGCCCCCGTCGACTGCGTAGGGTCCCAACTTACCAGCCTAAAGTCCTTGGGCTCGCTTTGGCCAGTGGTGTGCATGCGTCGGCAAAGGGAAAGACGTTCAATTGCGTCAGGTTACTGGTGGATACTGGGGATTTATACCTGGTGGGAGAGAACTCCCCACAGGTCCTACGGGTTTTAACCAGAGATCCTGCCATACAAGCGGCCGGCCAGTTCCCTGATTGCGTTGCGCGATTGACCCCCTGGAAAGACGTTGTGCTCGGTTGACATCTTGTAGAATTCTGTGAGGATAACCACCCGTACAGTACTACATGTATGTCTTCGGTAAACTCGCAGTTCAGACTGTGGACCGCGCGAGTATAATACATCCTCCCCCCCCGAACAGCCCTGAACCATCACAGTCGTGGCCAAATACAAGGTCAACCACCATGTCAAATTTTGAAATCTCGCAAAACTCAATTTCGGCAGCTGCAAGACGTCCGTCCATTCGGGCGGGATACTGTACAATTACGTTCAAATCGTTAATCACGTGTCACACCCACCTCTGTCGAACCGAATTTTTGCCCTGTGTCACGCCTCACACGGGCCATTGTCGAATGGGCCGCTCGGTTCGTAAAAATCCTCCAAATTGGGATTTTGCTCAAAAAATCACTTTGCTAGTAGTATGGGCCCTCTGGTGTGTTTTCTTGACTTCTCATGTTCAATTTCTTCTAAATTTTCCACTTGAAGTGATTTTCGACCGAATTCTCGGCCTGAAATGCGGTTTTTTTGCTCAAGGTATAAAATCTCTCCACCGCATTCCCAATCCTCGCGGAAAAAATGCAGACTCACATACTAAATGTTTTCAGTAGTCCAACTAGGTGAATTGAACCCCGTGAAATTCACAAGTTCTGCGTGAAATTCATGGGCTTTGGTGAACTTCAGGTGAAGATTGGGTGAATCAACTGCGTGAAATTCATGGGGTTTGCGGGCTACAGTGGTGAATGGGTCCTCTGACCCTCCTCAAACATTCCTAGAGCCGCACGCCTGCGTACCTGCTGCGGATATCGGCCATTGCGCCTCAAGACCCTCTATGCCTCTCCCTCTCGCTACCGTTCTCATCAAGCTTCCCTCCAAGGCCGTTGCTGTCATGAGCGTCCTGGGGAAGAAGATTCCGCAAATGTGCCGGACGCATTCACCCTGATCTCTCTGACGCGGGTTCCATATTACGAGTCAAGCCGCCGAGCAGGGGGCATTGCTTTGATAATTCGTGAAGACTTGAATTTCACCAAATCCCATTTGAGCTCACCGGATATCCTCGCTGCGAAAAATAAAGTTTCACTTAGGCTGGACTTGTAGCGGAAACTGGTGGATTCAGGGCGAGAATTCCAGCGTCGCTGAAATTGTGTTTGATGCGCATTCAAGGTCACTGAAACTGATACTGATATCGTCAGTTTTCGGATGCACTGAAACCGATAGATTCCGCTGCAAGTTCAGCGTGGAGGAAATTTCATTCTTCCCGGTGTGTGCATGCATGCATGAAAAGCTAAAATCATGGGCAATCCTATACTTTAAATCCTACTATCCTAACTCGCGATGTGTCCTCGAAATTGATGCCGGCCCATATTGTTCCGAATTCTTCAATTCTTTTGCTCGGCATTGAAGGGTATGTATAGTCACATGTGATACATAGGCCCCCGGTCACTACCATATAGGTCCGTAGGGTAAAATTTCCGGATTTTCGACTGATTTACTCTATTTTTTGGCATTGATGGCGCCCTAGAGGAGTCAAAGAAGGTGATTTTTTTCTGGAAAGTGCGGGAAATGCTTAGTTTAGAGCAGCTGCGTCGGCTCAGCTATCCAAAATCTCGCTTCCATGGCTGGTTCGCGAAATAGACCTCTGAAATTGGCCATTGTTTTACTCTATGAAACCTACGGACCTATATGGTAGTGACCGGGGGCCTTGATACATACTCTTGAATATTGAGGGGATTTATGAGTGAGTGCGGCGGGGAGGAGGAACCTTCCGAGGTGGGGACGGGAAGTGAACAGAAAACGCTATTGACCCAAGACTGTAGCGCATGCCGTAAGTCCGGTGATCTCCGCTGTCACGTCTTAGAGTAATCTTGGCGATTGTTCAGAGGCGAAAATATGGCTCGCGCGGCACCCCCCCTTTGAGGTGAAGGTCAATAAAGTATATTACTTTGTGTGCAGCAAAAAACCGATGCTTTTTGTGGCAAAACAATTTGCTTTGAGCAGGACTTTCAAATTTAGAAGTTTCTTAGATGGATCCTCACCATATTCAAGTTCCCGGTCAATCTTCGGTATGACGCAACTGGATTTGAACGACCGTTCGCTGAAATTCACTTGCGTCACTTCCCAAAGCCGACCGTGTGCCTCAGAATCTCGTAGCAATAAATACTAGCTACTTTGAATAAATGTTGATATTGAATAAATGATTATAGAACTTTATATCCCATCGTGTTTCGGGTATACCTTGCAGACTGTTTGCTACCTTGAGGCCATGTGGTCGCGCGGGTCTCCCGCGCAGTGTCGGTGACATGGCGGACATCTTTTACCATCTGAGCGACGTCCACCCCAATATTGTGAGATTTCATTGACCGCAACCAAACCCGATTATCATGGCATGCATGATCAGCTTGTTCCCTTAAGATCGCGATCCCATTCTCAAGGTCCTTGATGCGCTGGTAAATATATTCCGTGACGGACTCCTGTGTATACATTTGTGTCACAATCAAGCCTCGCGCCCCAGGTCTAAGACAAGGGGTTGGGTGGTGCAATATTAGCTCGAGAAAATAACTGAATAAAAGGACTAGGGGTACAAGAGCGAATAAACTACTCTACTTATACTGTCTACTGAACCGTGTGAACTATTAACTACATGCGTACTCTAAGTGTCAAGCGTGTGGGAAACATGTGTTCTGTGGAACGTTCTTCAACCTGTCGTCATCCATGAGGCTTCCCTCCCTTTATGGCATGGCAAACATGTGGCTCCCATGTTGTTGCAAAAGGACTGTGGTGAACGATGGGAAGGGTGCATTGTCCTCATGGTTCATACCTGTGACGCAGCAGTGAATGATAGATAGCGCGTGTGATCATGTGTGTGGACGACGGTCATGAAAAAGAAGGGCGAGGGCGGTGGATAAGATTAAGGCGTTGTCGCGATAAGATTGTCATTCAATCGTGACATTACCCCCCTTCTAGGGTCGACGTCCTCGTTGACCGTAGTGAAGTCGTTTGATTCGGGATTATATAATTTCTTTGTTGAATATTGTTGTGACTCCTCCTTCGCATGATATCTCTTGATCAGGTAATCCCAGGATCCAGCCGGTAGAACGGGTAATTCGCGTATTTTGATGCCGTGTTCCTTCTGATATTTCTCCAGAACTTTCTTGGCACCCGGTAAGAGGTGGCGAACCGGTTCCCACGTGCGTTCCCCCAATGGATAATCTTTCCATTTGATCAGACAAGCTTAAGCACCCTGCCTTCGGCAGGGCCGGCTCGCTGCGCTCGCGTCCCTCCCTACGGCTGGTGCACAGCTTGTCGGGGCTCCGCCCCAAACCCCGCGCGGATTTTTTGCTGGATTCCGTGCCCGCGGCGCCGCACTGCCGCTCGCTGCACTCGCCGGCGCGCGGCGCCGGGGACCGCGTGTGAGTTTGAACATCTTGACAACCGGTTGTGTTGTAGGATGTTGACAAAACCCCGTGATTTTCTGTCAAAAGTCACGCGACTGATGGCCTGGCCCTCTTTTCAAGTATAGGATACTGATAGCCGCGTCCCTTTTTGCGGTGTTTCAGAATCCCTTCCTGGTGACCCAAAACCGGTTCGGACCAAGTTCCGACAAAAAGTCGGGGTTTGGGCCGATCCGGGATCTGGCCTCCAAAGGAAAAAAAAAAAAACCCAGCCGCGGTTTCGAGGTTCCTCAGTGCTTGTAGAAAGTATTTTCAAAGTGAATTCCTTTGGGAGGAGGAAATTGACAGGATGTGTGACAACTGATGTGACAAGAGTTGGGATGAACCTCTCCACGGCGGCTGGCACAAAACATCCGTCAACAACATAGCCACAAGACCCCGGCCTTTTTCGGCGATATCCGCCCAAACTGATTTGTCCTGGCGTCGAAAAGTCAACTGGATGGTCTGATTTACAGTCTAGAGTCACATTAATTGAATATATTTTACTTACACGGACAACATCCTTATCACTTTCGAGGAGATCCCCAGAGATGCCTGATATCGAGGTAATTTGACGGGTCTAGCGTGTATTTCGAGTGGGGAGTATTGCGACTGTGTGTTGGTAGCAACTTTCGACGACACCGGGGCCATTGACGCGTGAATGAGACAGACAGAATTCCTTTTTGGCGCGTTGTCCGAATGCGAGTGGTGCCGGATGCTTGCGGTGTCCTGGTGTGGCTATGTTGTTGACAGATGTTTTGTGCCAGCCGCCGTGGAGAGGCTCACCCAAAACTTCAGTCACACTTAGTCACACCAGCCAGTCACCCATTATTCCATTTTCTTTTTTCTCGGAATATTTTAGCCTTGTAATACTCCCTCTGTGACTGTGAGCCTCGAAACCGCGGCTGGGTAGGAGACTGAAACAGAGGTCCTTCCACGACATGCTTACAAAGCATCCGGACGGAGATTTGTAAGCATCTGCATTCTGGAGCCATGAATGGGGAAGCAAGCTTCCCCATGAATTCTCAGGTAAATGAAAGAGAATTGAAACTATCATTCCGTGAATTCAATGGAAAACTACGTGAATGAACCCCATGAAACGTTCCATTCACTTAGTCCAACTAGGTGAATTGAACCCCGTGAAATTCACAAGTTCTGCGTGAAATTCATGGGCTTTTCTGGTGAAGATTGGATGAATCAACTGCGTGAAATTTATGGGGTTTGCGGGCTACAGTGATTCGGTGCCCCGGGGCCGCCCCACCCCGAGCCCACACACAGCCAGCGTGTCCCGGAACACGCTGGCGCTGCCAATTCCTTTATTGGGCCGTGTCCCATAAAAACTAAGCAAAGCTGCGTTTGAGCGCTCGCTCTCTTTTCACTCCCACTTTGATCTGCGAGTGGTCCATTACTCTGTTCTCCACTTCAATGGACGTCGATCCAAGTACAGAGCCGCTACCGCCAAACAACACCGCGGAGTCTGCTCTGCCGAAACCTCCGCGTGGGGGAGAGAAAGAGAAAGAACGGGATGAAATGGAGAAAAAGATGCACGCTGGTAAGTGGCGTATCCATGAGACGTTCGGGGTAGTTGTTTGTTCTTCCGCCCTCACGGAATCGGGCGGAGAACACAACAAGGAAGCCTGTCGCGAATGCCTGGGATATATCAGGCATATCGGCGGAAGCGTGGCGGTTGGTGATAAAGGTCTCAAGGCTGCGATGAAGCTGAGAGATCTTGCTACGTACCAGTGCATGAGACTAGGAGATTCCGCTCGTCTGGAGGGACAGATGAGTGCGACAAAGATTATGCTCACTGCGTCCGAGGAGAAACTTGAACGAACGCAGTCGAGCCTTCTGACTGTAACGGCAAAGTTAGCCGCTGCAGAAGAAGAGAATAATCACCTCGCGGGTGAGCGTGATGATGCCCGCGATGAATGCGACGCCGCCAACGAGGAAATAGCGAGACTCAAGATTGAAATACATGGTCTTGAGTCTCAGATAGATAAAATGGATGACAGTAGAGCCCGAAAACGGCCTACTCCACCCGTGTGCACGCTGAAAGGCAAGCCTAAAATTCAGGTTGCATCGGCTGCACGTACGACACAACAAACGGGCCCTGACATTCCGCAGGCCGTTACTGTTGGAGATGATGATGTGAAGATGGCGGATGTGGCCATCGAACAGCGCGCTCCATTTGATTGGAAAAAAGCTCCAGAAGAACATCTGGTGCCTATTTTCCAATACTATGAAAAAATCCCAGTGGTACTACCGATTGCTCAAGGCACCGGGAATACCAGCCGAGTGGGCATTCCACAGGATATTCCATCGTGGGATGTTGTTCATGCATATTCACATGCATATGAATCTTTTCCACCCGCACTCATGGCCTTTCACTACTCTTCATCGGCACGTTCTCATAAATTACGAGATGCCGTTGTGGTTTTGGACCGAATTAAAACGGTCGTGCGGACAGAAAGATGTTATGGAAAAGAATCTTAGCTGGTGGTCTTCGGTGAATCGCCCAAAACTCGGGGATCCTCTTATCACCAATATAGCTTATTGCCAATTTAGTGGTCGAAGACCACAAGGATTTCGGTTTTCGGACATTTATGGCACAATTGACAGCCGCCAGTTCCGAGGCGCGCTATTGTTCCAGGCCATCAATCTCGCTCCACTGTCGAAACGGAAAGACCCGTGGACTCAGGAGGAGCGAGACGCGCGCATCGCTATGACTAAGGCGTTGTTTTATATTCTCGCGATACCAGGAGGATATGCGCAAGAGTTGAGAACCTATCAATGTCAAGTTGCTCCAGTCCAAAACTTGGAGCACTGGCCGATAGGTGAAACAAATCCGGAAGATCTTGCTGACGGCAAGGTTGTTTCGAAATTGTCAGCGATGGGACTGTCAATATCGACGGTCGATGATATGTATCCGTTCTTACGTGGATATATTGATATGCTCATTGACTTATCCCGAGAGGGTTGGGATATCGAGTTTCTCAAAGCAGTTCGGACAGCAGCCAACGATGCATTAACGCGCGTCGGAGAGCCTGCCGGAATTACTGCTACGTATGCTGATATGCTAGTTCATCCACCCGGACTCCCATGGAATGACAGCGCATTGAATGCTCAAAATCGGGGTACGCTCCTCAACGCGGTTCGCTTGGCCGCCGGGGAAGTAGGAATGGTTAATCACAGTTCAATTTCGTCGCCGGATTCACAGCCCACGGCGTCGACTAGTCGGGACAGAGGACGTGGAAAGCCACGGGGAGGGGCTAGGGTCGTGTTTTGAATTCCCAGCCGAATTATAAACGGTTTATTAATTTTTGTTTGTAAACAGGGTGTTTATAAACCGGTTTACAAACACACCTGCAAAATTGGCCAAAAATGGATTTTCCCGTGCATTTCCTCATTTTTTCGCCCCGGGGAGCCTCAGGAAGGCTATTGGCGCCACAAGAGACCACGAACAACAGAATCTGCCTGGATTTGCTGAATCCTGTCCGTTTTAGGCCAATCTATGCCATCAGATCTGTATGATTGATGTGTCGGAGCGCCCCGAAGTTGTGATTTCACATCAGAATGTGCACAAATTAGAAACGAATGTTATATCGTGGTCTGGTTGGTACCCACCTTGGAAAACTTGAGGAGAGTGGGCATTCCAAGGGGTACTCAACACAGCCACAATGAATTAAAAACCAGCGGTTCTGGCTAGACCATTTAAAAACCGGTTTATAAACCGGTGTTTATAAACATGTTTGCAAACCCGATCAATAAACAAGACTCTAGGAGGGGCAGTAGGACGTGGACGGGGGAATTATCCGAGTCGAGGAAGAGGCATGTATGGAGGATCGTACATAGATAAGCACAGATGGTTTTGATGTAGTTGTGAACAGAATGCCCAAGATCAGCAGCCATTGGAGCCATCGGCTGCGCACACGCCAAAAGCCACCAGATGGCTCGTATGGCTTTTGCGCAACCTCTCTAATACAGCCAATTTGTTCGCTCCATACCATTCTGCTCCCGCGACGAACCCGTTACCAGTCACGGCGTCATCTGATGCCCTCACTGCCGCCGCCGATGCGCTAAATATGCCCATCGACAACATGTCCCTCGACAGTGCCGTTCACCATTACACGACCGCTCTATATTCATATCCTTGACGGTCGCCCGAGCTTGCTCTTGGCTCTGCATCATTTTTTCTTGCGAACTCGACGATGAAGTCATTCCGTCGATGTACCATCATCGCTCGCTAGTGCTACTGCCGTATTCATACGTGCTGTGAACATCTTGGATGAATTTGGTTGATGAAGACTACTTACCTTGCAGTCTTATGGGGGAGAGTGTTAGGTACGCGTTGGAGACGCGTCGGGTTTGCTTCAACTGCGCTTCCGATCCGAGGTGCCAAGGACGATTACATACAGGCAATCGTACCTATAAAAATATTTGTAGTACTTTACTTCTACTTTTACTTCGCACTACGACACACTCTAGAATCTAACTTACTTTGTTCTGGTTCAGTGTGCTTGTGCGACTGGAAGTCACCCAACTTTACACCCTTGTCTGTAGTGCTGTCCATAATTATAATACATATTATTATATTATTAATATATCATGGATAATACAGATATAATACGGGCTCATGGCTTGCACAATAATACTGATACGGAAAAATATAGTACGATACGATATGAGTATAGTATGATATGCTCTGACCGTATTATGCGTATTATTCTTGTATTATTTAGACAAGGGCACAGGTGAAGCCAGCCATGATGCCCCTGAGCCGAGCCGAGCCTCATGCCTCTGATGAGTCTCACTCAAAAGATCAATCAAATTTTGTTCCAAACACTATTGATGGATGGCTGTGATGGCCAATCATCTGACCTTGTGTTAAGCTAGGCCCAAATACGCAGTCAGAAATGTACAAATTGTGTTCTTGTTCCTTGGTTGAGCATCTCCTTATGTTAGAGGGTCTTTGGCTATCAGCATGGGGCTCCCGGAGCAAAAAAATGCCCCGGGACAAAAAAGAAAGTGTATTATATGTGTATTAAAATTTAACAATAATATATCATGATAAAACTTAATATAATACGATAATAGTAGATACAGATACGATACGAGCCTCGGAACCATAATATAATATTGGTATAATACGATACGCAAAATTTCGTATTAATATCATATGTGGACAGCACTACTTGTCTGTCTTCTAAGCATTGGTGGCAGGGTGTTGGTATCAATCTTTCCTCGGCTGATACAGTCATCATATACGATCCGGATTTCAATCCACACCAGGTGTGATTCTTGTGAGGCCCTCCCGCGGCGGCTAGAAAGACTCGGTTGAAGGTGTTTTATGTCCAACCCAATACATCCTAACACTAAAAATTTCATTCAGAGCGGATCATCCAACTTGGCAAAAAGAAGCTTGTCTTGGATCATCTCATCGTCCAGACGATGGACCACGAGGAAGAGACAATTGACGACATTGCATCCATATTGACTTATGGGGCACAAGTTTTGTTTGAGCCAAATGTCGGCGCGCGTGACGTCGCTCTGTTGGTAGCTCGGACACCAACTTACATCTTCATAGACAGTGACGCAGACATCGACAAGCTGATCTGGAACACCGAGCAAGAAGCGCAACCCTCGCGTCAAAGTGATGGGGAGGCACTGTCCTTTCCTTTTGCCAAGGTTTGGGCAACGGAACGAGGAAGCTTGGAGGATTTAACAGAAGAACATGTGGATTCGTGGGCAGACACCTTGCAAAAATTGACAGACCAGCGAGTGAACCTCAAAGTTACCACGCCTTCTGGACGAGGCGCACGTCGAACAGCGAAGTCCAAGGTTTTACATTGGCTTTTTTGCTTCTTCTGAGTTGACTCTTCCTAGAAAACGTATCAGTTGCCCGGAAGTAGTCCAGTTCAAATATCAGCTCCCGCATCTGCGGATGATAGTGGGTCGGCATATGGCGACTCCTCTGACTCGGGAGAGGGTAGTCCTGTCCTTGTTTCTCCAAGGAGAGTAGTCGCAGAACCAATGAGACTGTGCCGTTGCGCTGGGTTCAAATTCGACCCAGCATGGCCCTCAGAACGGCCAACACCCGGATTCTGAGACTTTGGCCCACTTGAGGGAAAATGTGCTTCTGAGCCACGCACCACTGGAGGAACGGGTGCGAAGATTCTACCATCCATCGTAAATTAGGCTCACATCTTTTCAGGTTGCTACTCTAAATAACATTGACCATTTGTTGCACGAACGCGGACATCTTTACCACGTTGTCGGGCAGCCTCTACTGGTGATTCCGCCTGAAACCATATACAACCAATGAACCGCTACATACTGGTCCATGCTTCGTACATGTCACCTTCAGGCGCACCCGGATTGCATGTCGCGTTAGTGTCCAATGTCAGATTCCGATACATGTACATATGACGATGAAACCACAACGAGCAATCTAAACTCGCAGGCCAGTCGTCACAATCCGGAAGGGCGGGACGACTTACAGCTGTTTGCAAAGTTGATGGCACCTCTTGGTATTTTATGAAAAGAAAGCATTTCAGAGGTCCTATCTTCCTGCCCTCAGATCTCACTCAATTTCCAACCAATTCACGTAGTTCAAGTTTTGTTTCAAAGCGGTTCGGCGAGGCTTCCAGGCCGCCGGTACAGCTTGGCCAGGGCTTCCGAAATGTGATGGCATCATGCCGAAGCTATTCGTCATGACGGGGATGTAATTTGCTTCGTTCTGGCTCGATTTTGAAGCGTTTAGGGTGCCATAAAATGTTTGTAGCAGGGTAATAAAGCTCAAATTATGTCTGCAATCACACCTTTTGAAAATGTGTTTATACAATGGCTCAGTACTGGTGGCGACAATTTAAAAGGTTACTCGGTTTCCAAGTTTCAATCGCAGCGACGCTAATTCTCGGCGAGCCTAAACGGCAGCTGGAGAATTACGGCTGTCAGCCGGCTTCCAATGGCGGAAAATGTGTTCGCCAGCTGGAGCGTCCATCCGTCGGCAATGTAGGGGCACTTTGGCGGTCAATGTAGGGGCACTTTGGCGGTGGTGTGTATCGGTGTTGGTGAAAATGTGGCCGCACAGCCATTTGAGGCATTTGCGGGTCCTGGTGGGGAGTCTGGGGACGAAACCTGGTGGCCCGGGCATTGGATGGCTGCGGACTGAACACGCTGGGTTTGTTGAGCTCAGCCAGTCTACATTTGGCACGAGCTATCTCGTCTTCGGACATTCGAGGCGCAGGACGGAAGCCAATTGGGCGGGGGGGTGGAAAATGTGACCAAGTGGCCACAATCTGCGATTGAGCCCCAGTCTCTTCGATCCTATGAGCCTCCTTGTGACCCAACATATCCAATGCATGCTTCAGATCAGCAATCACGGCAGCGTGACATTCAGGCGAGTATATACAGTGCCACTCATCACCTCTCGACTACCATATAAGGGTGTGGGAAAGTAAAAATTTGTAATCCTTTCTAAACGGCTAAGCTGTAGCATCAAATTTCAGTTTTCGGACCCAAAAAAAATGACCGATTGCACAGCCACACACTGTTTACCGGTGCATAGAGCCTCGGACCGAGACAGAATGTCTATTTCTTGTGCTTTCACGGTAAGTAGATCAAGGTTTAGACCGCCAGGAGCGGAGAAAAGGGCAAAAAATTTTGGTTCAACAGCCGAAAAAAATGACCGATTGCGTAAGAAAATGAGGTCTTAACGTGAATCGCATTCTTTTCATCGGTTTCCTTCCAAAAAAATTGGTTTTGAACTCTGATTCTCAGCCGACCACTCACGGCACGTGTGCCGAAAAGGTGGCGGTTGGCACTGTACTAGTATATTACACTGACTCGGAAATAGTATTGGATCACGTCACTCGTGAGAAAGATGTTGCTCGCGCGCTAGAGCGTAGGAGTCTTCCCGAGTTTTTATGCACGCAAACAGATAGTAATGAGGTGTAATATATACATGTAAAATATCGAGCAAGCAAACTGAAAATTCGGCGCTGGATGGCCAGTTTGGTGATGATGGGTGATCCAATCATAAATCTGGTTTTGGCCGGTTTAGGAAATTGAAGTCAGAAACGCTCGTTCAAGGCATCGTTGGTGGAAATAAACATACCAGCCACTAGTAACGGGTCTCCCCACCATTTGCCTTCAACAAATCCCGCACCCGAGTAGGCAAGCTGTCATATAACTTGTCGATATATGCCTGATCAATTTTTTCCCACTCTTCCTTCAAAGCGGCCCATAATTCCTCCTTGTTCTTCGGCAGTGGGTCCCTAGCGCGCACCATGGTCTCCAGATGATCCCAAAGATTCTCAATGATGTTCATATCCGGTGAATTTGGTGCCCAGGGAAGAACATCGAAGCCTTCAAGCTCGAGCCACCCCAAGGCATGCTTGGAGCGATGCTTTGAATCGCCATCCTGCTGACAGAAAATAGACGGTCGAGCGATCCAAATCATGCTTGTCGAGGGTCCGCGGGAGGTTTTCGGCCAGGATGTCGGTGTAACCGAAGCGGTCAATGATTCCGTCGATCCGGTGAAGTTGTCCGACACCATATCGGGTAATACACCCCCACACCATCACACTCCCGCCGCCGTGTTTGACTTTCTTCTTGGTATATCGGGGGTCGCTTGCTTGCCCTGGCTCCCTCCAACACCACTGCCGCCCATCCGACCCAATGATATTAAATTTTGACTCATCTGAGAATATCACCGCCCGCCAATCCTCCGGTGTCCAATAACAATGCTGTTCCGCCCATTCTTTTCGCTTCCTCCGGTGGGCTGGTGTCAACAAGGGTCGAGATTGACGCACATAGGCGTTCAATCCTTGTTTTTTGAGGGCAGCGCGGATCGTATCGACGTGCAAATGGGGGAAATATTTCCTCTGCAAGTCCGAAGCATTCTTGGCTTTGCCTGAAGACAGCAATCTGAGTGCTTTACGGATGTCCCGCTCGTCTATTTTACGTGGGCGACCTTGCCTGGGAGTCTTTGCGTCAAAATTGTGGGTTGGTCCGTAGCGAGCATTGATTCTGGAGACGACATTTTCTTTTTCCGCCACATCCCGATTTGACCAGCCAGCCTCCTTCAGCGCGACAATAGCTGATTTCTTTGTGGCAGAGGTGTCGCACATGATGTAGAGAATGAGTTGTATGCAGAGAGAGCAGAGTTGAGAGCGTCGTTGTGGTGGTTGGGATTAAACAATGTGACAGCTGTCAAACAAGGGAAAACAATTGGATCACGTGTGCGCGATGATCACACTCTCTTGCCACAACACCGCCCAATTGGACCTCAAGCATTTATGTGTAGAAAGGGTACATGGTAAGGTACTTGATACACTATCTACTTTAGAAACTCCTCTCACACTCCAGCCTCAGTGACAACCCAAAGTTTTAGAACCCGGTGATCCAATACTATTTCCGAGTCAGTGTACTAGAAACGAAAACGAAAACGACTATATATAGAATAGCCGATAGATGGCCGGTGGTGCCCGTCGGCAGCAGGTTCAGAAACGAAAATGAAGCAGTCGGCACGGAACAAGTCAAGGTCGGCTCTATGACGCCAAGGGTCACGGTCACGTACATGCTCATGTTGGTCCCGTTCCGATGCTCGGCTACTACTTGAAAATAACCGAAATTGCCGTTTTTTCCCTCCGCAAATTTGATGGCGGTGGGAAATACTGGTATCCAGATACCGGCGGAGTTTGAAATGCCAGCACTTGGGCAGCGCTGCGAAATACTGGTAAGAGGCCGTTGCACCAACGGTGCACGCAATCCCCGCCAACCCTTACCGTACTGCTGCATAGCTCTTCCGTAGCCCGGTACAGCATATATTAGAACTTCAAATCAAATCAAATCAAATCAAGCACGCATGCAAAATGCACACTACAGTGGCGGCGCCATCTGATGCCACCCCTAAAAATAGAACAGCCCATTTCTGGAACTTTTGATGCAAGTGGAGTCGATTGGGGTCACATCAATTTCTGGGGGGTGGCATCAGATCCCGCCGCCACTGTACATTGCTTATTGCTGTCCTAGTAGGGCCCTGTATCACTTTAAAAAGTTTGTTTCTCTCAGACTTCGTTCCGTCGAGTCGGGAAGTTTTTGGAGGGTTTAAATTGTTTTGAAATAAAAAATGGTGAATGCTTCCCAAGAGACTGCTCTTCTAGTAAAATATGTGATTCAACAACTTGCCTAACTTCAAAAAATCACCACACCCACAGCTTTCATTCATTGGGCTGAAGTTCTTCCAATTCTTGTCAACAGATTTGGAAACGGCTTGTATGTGCTCGGAGAATTGTCTAAACCACTCACAGTTGCATACTCAAACCAATAACGGCGCCTTTAAGATGTTCATCTTCTTGCTGCGCTTCAATACTGAATACTGGTCAATGATAGCGAGAAATACACATAACAACTTGAGGTCAATTCCAGCTGTGTTCAACTCAACACTGGGAGATCAACGCACCTTCAAATCAACAGAAGTCTTCAATAGTGGTCGACCTGTTGACAGTAACTCCAACAGATGGAAGATACTCGTCATGACCAAAAGTGACCGGAATTCGGCTTTTTAGAGTGAATTTCTGGTAGTCAGACAGCTTTGAGCAACATAGGCTTCCTCTATATCATGCGTTCTACGACTTTCATACTATGGGGATGGCATATGATATTTGGTTTTGAGTCAATAGATTAATCTTCCAAATTGTACCAATTTGGCAATATTTGGCCATTCTGCAGCACAGATACCAGAATTTCAGGTCAGTGAGTAATTGAAAACAGTCTTAAGCATCCTAAAGGTTTGTAGATGAGATATCTAAGGTTACCGGAATTTTCTCGTGGTTCAATGAGAGCGGCAACTCAGCATACCAAATTCTCATCTTCAAGCATAGATAAAAGAACATAGAGAGATAGCACGAAAGGACCACATTCCCTTTTACCTGGTTTATATGCAGTGATGTATGGTAATACACTTCCTATAGGACCAATTTACCCAGCGGTCACCCATACAAACTCGTTGCAAATACACATTTTTCTAATTCCGGTCACTTTTGGTCATGACAAGTACTTACCTGCTTCTGTCGAGGACTTCCGTTGATTGACTGAGCATCGAGCGGTTGTGTTGAACCATTGTTGATTGCCAAGTTGAAGTCGATTCGGACTCAATTCGGACTTCGGATTTCGGATTTCGGAAAAATCAGGGCAGATCCGTGATCGACGCGCCTTGCCGCCTCGGATCGTGAATTTCAAGCTCTGTCAGTATATTGCCGGAGGGGAAGAAAAGTCAAAAGGAAACTCACCCCCTGCTTACGGTAGGCGGGATGGTCGAGGTTGGTTTGAAGTTTTGACATCCGAGTTCCGAAGAAGTCCGAAGTGTGCCGCGGCTAAGTACGTGATGCTAACTGCCTAATTAGGAAGACAGTGTTGAGTCTATCCTCAGGCTATCGCACGTTCCCATGCCTAGTTGAGGTACAGGTGAAAGCTAAGGAAGCTACGGAAAAGAAATTATAGAGTATTCTGAGGCAACTCCCGTGCGAAACAGACTGTGAAATGTTGTCTGTGGCTGTGTAATGAGGCCGTCTCAAAGTTGGGGTTATTACGCCTCAATTCTATGCACAAACATGGTCCGGAAATCCAGCACAGTGATCTATGTACTACTGATGATTGAGGAAAAATTACTGCCTGAGCTCTAGGCCTCTATTCATCTACTATTAGGTGCCTAAGAAAAAACATTAGATCTGCCCCCAAAATGTTCGGTTTCCGCGCCGCGCAAAGTTAAAATGAGCTGATATAGAGCTAATTTGAGCTACTAATATTCAATAGTGACTATATTTATTGATTCTGTATCTCTGCCTACCTAGAAATCGTCGTGGTTGAATTTTTTCGAGCTGCATTGATGCGATCAATAGGCATTCCCACGGTTCAACTTGTCAACGACCAGTACAATTTCGGAGCGTAAAGATGCAAAAGGGAGATTCTGGACAAGTAACATGCCTATAATACCTCTACTCTAGTCTTGGGCAGAGAATCAAGATCAATTTCACAATGCAATTGTCTTAGTTTCTGCTCCGAAAGAATCAAATCAGGAAGAACAAGACAATATAAGCAATTGCAGTCTGGTCTACGCTCCGAGGGATTTCAAACAGTAGGTAAATAATACTACTGATCTTCTTCTTCTTCGTCAGATTCACCCGACTCCTTCAAAGCCTTTGTAAATCCTTCCTTACTGAGCCCAAATCCATCACACCGGTCAACGCACTCGTGGCTCTGAACAAAGGTATCTATGCCTTCCTGGCCATGATCACCGACCCCGCTGGCACTGTAAATTCTGAGGGCATTGCAGAAAAAGAGTGCTCAAGTAGTACGCACCCATTGCTTGTGTGAGTCATCATGTCGAATAAGACATTGAGTCCGTCTCCATGTTCGTTGACAGCTGTTGAAGCTACTCGTTATGGCAATAAGTCTTGGACGGTGGGATTTTGCGTCGTTTGCGACAGATCGAACCGCTTTTCGGCTGGTTCAAGATGCTGAATGTGCGTAGAGTGAACCACTGATAAGATTCCGGCCATCACTTCAATCACCAAGCGCTGATCCGCTGCCATAAAAGGCAGAACACATCAATAACCCCAAATGTGCATTTTTTCGCTCATTGGGACATCATTTCCCATCAAACTTGCGTGGCCCAATGTATAGCTTTGGTGAAGCCCAGTAAAACCCCAGCTTGAATTATGGGAAAAGCTGGTGTAGTTCCCGAGATATTGGGCTGCCAAGTTGGCCATATTTCGGCTGTTTTGCTATTTTTGCCCATGTTACAGCAAAAAATGGCCGACTTGGCAGCACAATATCTCTGGAACGGCTCAGCCATTTTGCTTAATTCAAGGTGTTAAACTTACTAGTCTTGGACAATCTACAAGGCTAGCTATCCAGCTTTGCGCCAAAAACATGGATAACTGGGCCTTAATTTGCAGTTTTCAATGTTTATCTCTGTTTTGCCTTTTATGGTTATAGATCAAGATTATTTGATCAGACTGATGGACGGAATGAAGTCGGTGGAATACTCTACTGACATCTAGGACCTCAAATCTGCCGAAAACCTGCTTAGATGGCCAAGAGCAGTCAAAAACTCCACCGTCCAAGACTTATTGCCATAACGAGTACACACCCAATCTTGTAGTTAAAATCCTTGACAAGATAATCCAGTCGCTGAGCAAGACCCAGACTGTTGCGAGAATATCTGTGGAGAGCTGCTTCCAGCACATCATCCGGCGGTCCTAATATTTCAACGTTAAGTCGGATTTAAGAATTTGGGAATACCCTCACTTGTGCCGTTGTAGTGACCATTATTGCCAGCTGTGTTGACCATTTGACGGTGTTCACTGAAGATTGCGGTAGACTTACAAGCTATTTATATTATTGCGCTTGGATGAGTCGAGTCAAGACAGGTTGCCATAACGAGTACAAGGGATACATTTATTAGGATAAATCTCAACATGGAGAAGAGAATCAAACATACTTTGAAGGTCAGCATGAACTATGGATTCCTGGGTGAGGTGATATACATAGTGAGTAAATGCGTTCAAAGTGCTGCCGAGTTTCTTGTGATGCCAAGCTGGATAGTCATTGGTTCCACTCTAGTGGTCAACACGAGCGGATCGACGAGGCTCAAAGAAAGAGCCAGAGCAATTTGGAGTTGGAGTTGGTGTTCGCATCTTGGTACCGATCGAGTGAAACTCCTGATGCAAGAGAAGGCGAGGCACCGTCTTGTACCACCTCAATTCCAAGTTTGAAATCAGTAACGGAGATTGCTGAAGAAAATCAGTCTGAGTTAGCATATAATTAGAAGGTAGTGCTCACTTTCGTCTATACTAATTCCCCTCTGCTTCGCTTCAGCAACGAAATGTTCTAAGTAATACCCGGATCTTGCCAAGCGAGTGATTTCTTGAATGAGGAACTTTGAGTTTTCGTGAATTTCGACTTGTTCCTCCCCAGTACCAATGTCGAAGAAGCGTTTGGCGACCCAGGGCATCCCGTCGTAAATGGCCTACACCTTCGATGAGTAAAATCGAATCAAAATTGAATTGAAACCGCACCTTGAACACCTTTTTCGTCTTTCCTTGACCTAGAGGTGTATCTTGTAGAGTACAAGCCACTGGAGTGGCGGAAGAATCCGGCCAGATAATGCTAACTGCACCATCCCTCGCCACTGAGACAGTAGCAAAAAGGAAAAGGACCTTTGAAAAGCCAGGAAGATCACCACTTTCTGAGCGCAGGGGTTTAAACACGCGGCTCGGGAGTTGGCCTACCAATAGTAAGTCATTATTAATACTTTTACATTCGTTGGGACTTACTTCGAGTACGCTTAACAACACTTGTGACATTTCCGGTGGTTGCACTTAGTTTACGCTTCCTGATTTCCTTTTCTGTGTGCACAAAGTACGGGGCTTCGGCACCGGTTTGATCCTCATACTAAGTAAATGAATTACAATTCAGGCGCAAGACCAATAATCAACGGCTCACCTCTTTGACCAAGATCAACCCCTCCAGGTAAATGGCAGGAGAAGGTAGTTTGAGGGTCGGAGGTCCTCGAAGCATCTTCTTTGGATTATTGCCATAGATACGATCATGAATGCTGAAGAAATTGCCCAAAGACCCGGCAGTGCTGTGCGGTTGAATTCCAACATTGCCAAAGAGACGAAGAGATATGTGTTCCCTGTAATTACGACTCGTTAATACTTGAAGTCTTGACTGAAAGATAAAGATGAAAATGCGCACGGTGTGAGACTTTCTGCAGAATCCTTTTCCCAATCCAAATTCCAATGGCGAAGAAGGTGCGTCATGACATCTATCAAATAAGCGAATTAAAAATCACAAATCCAACGCAGAATAGTGCTCATTAAACTCACCTTCCATCGGCGTATCCTCAGGAAAGGCCCGGGTGGCGTTTCCGAGCATACGCGATGCATCAATCCGAGTATTGGAGGTGGCAGGGACGAGATATACAGTAATCTGCCGAGCCATACCCTTTGCATTTCCAATCGGCGCAGACAAAGTACCTCCGCTGGATTTGTGTGATCCTTTTTGAAGGGTGCGAGCAAACATAGCACTACGCCGAGCATCTGCTTGAAGCTTTTGAACGCTGTCGGCCGATGAGTCGGAGTTCGGCGGGAGGTTTTGATCTTGCGTCCGTAGAGGCGGGGCTGGTGGCAAGGCTTGTGCATCTAGTCAAAATTTTGCTTGGTTCAATTTGAACTCAAAATCTACTAGACCATTGAACTTACCTTTTCTAATACATGTCCCACAACGAAAACCTTTGAGAAGCTTCAGTTGGGCCAAGCAGCCCTCGCATTGGGGCTCCCACGGTTGAACTTGTACGGATAGAACAAAAGAAGTAACGCGATTGATCAGCAACATTAGAATCCGGAGATGAGAGTCCAGCTTGACTCATTTTCTACTGCCCTTCGGAAACGGATATTCGGAAACACGGATATTCAGGTGGATTGGACTCGACTCGCTGATTTTGCACTTCGGAAACGATATTCGGAAACACGGATATTCAGGTGGATTAGACTCGACTCGCTGATTTTGCACAATTTCTGAGTCAGTCCAGTTTCATGCACACACACGGAAAGCACAGTGGGTCGGTGAATGCTCTGCAATCCGAGTCATTTTCGAGTCATTTTCGGAACAAGTGTCGATACAGGAGGCAAGAATACATGTAAGCGAATTTCCCACGGTTCAACCTGTCTTGACTCGACTCATCCAAGCGCAATAATATAAATAGCTTGTAAGTCTACCGCAATCTTCAGTGAACACCGTCAAATGGTCAACACAGCTGGCAATAATGGTCACTACAACGGCACAAGTGAGGGTATTCCCAAATTCTTAAATCCGACTTAACGTTGAAATATTAGGACCGCCGGATGATGTGCTGGAAGCAGCTCTCCACAGATATTCTCGCAACAGTCTGGGTCTTGCTCAGCGACTGGATTATCTTGTCAAGGATTTTAACTACAAGATTGGGTGTGTACTCGTTATGGCAATAAGTCTTGGACGGTGGAGTTTTTGACTGCTCTTGGCCATCTAAGCAGGTTTTCGGCAGATTTGAGGTCCTAGACGTCAGTAGAGTATTCCACCGACTTCATTCCGTCCATCAGTCTGATCAAATAATCTTGATCTATAACCATAAAAGGCAAAACAGAGATAAACATTGAAAACTGCAAATTAAGGCCCAGTTATCCATGTTTTTGGCGCAAAGCTGGATAGCTAGCCTTGTAGATTGTCCAAGACTAGTAAGTTTAACACCTTGAATTAAGCAAAATGGCTGAGCCGTTCCAGAGATATTGTGCTGCCAAGTCGGCCATTTTTTGCTGTAACATGGGCAAAAATAGCAAAACAGCCGAAATATGGCCAACTTGGCAGCCCAATATCTCGGGAACTACACCAGCTTTTCCCATAATTCAAGCTGGGGTTTTACTGGGCTTCACCAAAGCTATACATTGGGCCATGCAAGTTTGATGGGAAATGATGTCCCAATGAGCGAAAAAATGCACATTTGGGGTTATTGATGTGTTCTGCCTTTTATGGCAGCGGATCAGCGCTTGGTGATTGAAGTGATGGCCGGAATCTTATCAGTGGTTCACTCTACGCACATTCAGCATCTTGAACCAGCCGAAAAGCGGTTCGATCTGTCGCAAACGACGCAAAATCCCACCGTCCAAGACTTATTGCCATAACGAGTATATAGTTCTTGACATGCCGATTATTCACTTTGCTCACTTGCATGTACTAGTCTCACTACTTTGAAAGGCCTTAATCGCAAATTCAATGTCGACACTGTCAAGAAACCACCGCAGGAACATATTTCAGCCACAATCATCGGCGAAGTCATTTCTGATAATGCTTCCTCTCGCAAGGGTCCCGGAACGGTTCAGACTCAGATAGCCCGCGAACATGGAGTGAAAATTCCCCGGTATGGCGGTTGTTCCTTCTCTAGTGTACTTCAAGCTGATAATTTCTCAGCGACACCGTTCGCCGTTTGATGGCCGACTTGGATCCCGGTGGAGCAGACATTAGATATCCGGGCCATAGTAACCGTACCCCTAAGCAGCGTGGACACCTTACCGACACCGGAGTCTACTATGAAGTTCATTTTGACGGCCAAGAGAAATTGAACTTCAAAGCCTTGCGCATGGGGCGAGTTGGTATAGATATCTACGGTTCTCGCTGCCATTCAAGCGGTAGAATGATCAAATTCTTGACTGTCCCTAATGCTCGATGCTCATCGACTGTCGGTCATTACTATCTTGACTTGGTGGAAGATAATGGTGGTATGTGTTCACTCATTCACATATCTAAGGCTTGTTTCTGACCTTTTCTTATAGTCTTTGTTCAGGCTACAGTTGATGGAGGGTCTGAGACGGGGGAGCTATATGCAGCGCATCTTGCTTTGCGGTAAGAGCTATGCTGATTTATTTTCTACGTGGTTCTGACTCGCTATTTTAGCCAAAAATGCATGCCCGATGTCTCCTTGGAAGGTCATCCTGCTTTTGTGGCATTGCCGAGCACCGACAACATTCCCATCGAAGCATCTTGGAAGCTTTTTACAAATTATGTTGGGCTTGACATCAAGGAAATTTTACTGCTGGGCCGAACCCTCAATTATTTCAATGCAGCTTATGATGTTCATGTGTATGCTTCCCCAACTCTTCAACTATCAAATTCTGACGAACATTTTACAGTAATCTATTCAATTGGCTGTGGCCGAAAATTATTCAGCTCTGTCTGGATGATTTTGTTGATTACTGGAATAATCACCGTATTCGGTTACAGAAGGACAAAGTCCTTCCTTCTGGGTTCTCGCCAAATTACATTTGTGATTTTCCAGAACGGTTCGGACTTGTTAAATTCGGTGAGCAGGCGCCGCAAGAATACATTAGAGAGTTTGTGCGAGCGACCCAGGTCGCTTTTCAGCCGCTCAGATCTCCGCAACGACAGATACCAGGTGGGAGCTCTAAGCGACCTGGAAGAGTATTGCCATGGGGCATTCCTAGGTCGCTGGAACCTCACACCTGAGACTGCTCGTTGTCGAGATCTGAGCAGTCCCAAAGCGACCCGGGTCGCTTTGCACAAACCCGCTATTGATCAGCTTCGACAGAATATCCCAAAGTCGAGGGAGGAGTGCTATCGTTGGGTGTCAGACGAGTTTGATACACAGGCAGCAGAAGTGTATGAACAGATTGGGAGTCCGAAGTTGAAGCTGACTGATGGGTGGACAATATTTTGCCGCATGCTGCCTTTGCTACTGTAGTTAGATGTTACCTGTAATACCGAATTATATGGTATGACATCAATGCTCAAAAGTTCTTTAAGTTAACAGCAGAGCGTCATCTAGTACTGGTGACCTCCTGACTGACCAGACTTGATTGATGGATCCGGCAGTCTGGCTCCCAGCCTCCCAGTCAAGGAACACAGCAACAAGGAAACAAAATTGTGTCAATATTCTGAGCATACTTCCAATGTATGACGCAACTGCATTTTGAGCTAGCTCGCTCGAAATCCATTTGCGTCATTGTAGCGCATACGATCCGCATTGAGGTCGAGATTGATGATAGTGATTAATTGATGCACCTTATTTCCCCATTCAACGGCCGACAATCCCCCCCCCCACCATTCAACATAACAAAAGATGTCCTATAGGCTCAAAGAAAGAGCTACATACTATCTACACGGGCACTACAATGCCCATGGCAAAGTGGTGCTTGAATTTTCTAGATTCCGACCGACTCGGCATCTGCCTGATTTGGCAGTTTCATCACGTACTTAGCCGCGGCTCTGCCGGCACTTCGGACTCCCTCGGAACTTGGATGTCAAAATGTCAAAACCAACCTCGACCATCCCGCCTACCGTACTTGGGTGACGGGTGACACCCAGTGAACAACCGATCGTAATACTACTAGTATTAGTAATAGTACAGTATTCCTATCTCCAGTTATGATTACATAATGACCAAAAAAAAAATTTTGACCTCGAAATCGTTGAAGCTAAATCCTGGCAGCAGGTGTTGTTTTCGTGTTGAAATTTTTGCCGCGTGACGCGTGACGTGGCACGCCATGTGACCGCTCGTTGTACTTACAAAACGAGCTTTAGCTCCCTGCCTTCGGCACGGGCCACTCGCTGCGCTCGCGGCGCGCCTACGGCGGTCGCACAGCTCGTCGGGGCTGCCGCCCCAAACCCCGCAGTGCACTGCCGCTCGCTGCACAGCCTGCACTCGCCGGCGCGCGTCCTGATGGTGACCTGTCACGTGCCTCTTTGCCTGCCAATTCTACCAGATGTACTAATCATGGTGACTTTGGCAAAATATATCTTCAATCTGATGAAGTAATCGAACGATTGAATGGATTGTGCTCACGATCGGAAGGATTGAAAGATTTGGTAGTTACTGTACAATCTGATAGCTGAAGTTTTGTTTGGCTTTAATTGTAAAACTATTTAATTAGTTTGACAAATGGGTAGTTATTCTAATTTTTTATACACAAAACAATTTCCTGTCTACAGCAGTTTTGGAAACAATATACGGGTTTTGATCAAGTGGTGCTCATTCGTTTGTGCTTACTTTTGTTTTGCTTCCCGTCACCAGCTCCACTTCAGCCGAATCTGATTTTCGCTTCCGCCACCCAAAGAACACCAGGAAAAAAACAGGGGGTTAACAGAACTGAGGATCAAGACTCAGCTGCTACTTGCCCAGAGTTCGACAGGCAAGGGCCAAAACAAGGGACCAGCGGCACTTGATGTGGTACGGCAACACCCCACAAAGTGGTGCTCCCGGCTTTGCCGATGACAGAATCGTCAACAAACGTAAGCACAAACGAACAAGCACCACTCAATCAAAACCCGTATATTGTTTCCAAAACGGCTGTATCATAGAGTATGACGTTCCGGACGTTGCAATATTCAAACCACACACATATATCTTAGGGAGCAACACATATCTTCTTAGAGGTGTACAGTGGTGGCAAATAGAAATTGCCGTGGCTTTTTGGTAAAAATCTTGCTGTATACTTCACCGAATGACCTCAAATAAGATGTAGAGATGGGTATGTGATACTTCTGTACCTTCTAGAACACTCAGCAATATATCATGCACTGAGAATGCATCAATAATGGATGGTTTCCGATTTTTGCCATATCCGGAAAAACACAATCTACCCTCAGCAAAAAAGTGCCATAATAGAATAAAAGTACTTGAAAAACAATGCTAGTTCTCACTTTGATTGACTGGAATTGACCCTCATTTGAGCTCACAACGGCCACTCGAAGTTGGTCATTTTAGCTATTTTCTCTGCATTTTCAGCTATTTTGTGTGAAAATAGCCAACTCTGAGCGGCTGTTGTGAGCTCAAATGAAGATCAATTCTATTCAATCAAAGTCGAAACTAGGAATGTTTTTCAAGTACTTTCATCCTATTATGACACTTTTTTGCTGAGGATACATTGAGTCTTTCCAGATATGGCAATAATCAGAAACTGTCCTGTTATTGATGCATTGTCAGGGCATAATATATGGCTGAGTGTTCTAAGCAGTACAGAGGTATCATATATTTATCTCTACATCTTATTTCGGGTCACTCGGTGAAGTATACGGCAAGATTTTGGTCAAAAAGCCACGGCAATTTCTATTTGCCACCACTGTACATATGTACTGCATCTGTACATGTACACTATCGGGTTATGGCCTGGGCCGGCCACCATCATAATTGGGCCAAACAGTTCGCGTTCGTCGGTCCATCGCGCCCGCTTTGACTTCGCATCAACTAATCCGCCGTGGTACCGGGCTCGCGCGCGGTGTGAGACTCTGGTCATCGCTGCAGGAGGCAGATGGAAAAGGATGTTCTTGTGACCAGCACCCACATTCTCGAGAACGTTAAGTTCAATGAAAATGAAAATTTTGGGTCCGTTGATGCAAGTTGTTGTGTCAAAGCGCGATGAGCCCGACAAGCGCCGTCCGCATCAAAACTGGCCGCCCGAAGGCGAATATTATACACATGATAGATAGATGCAGCACACTTGCAGCACAACCAAACTGTTCTGTATACACCTAGGCCTCTAAGAAGATATGTATGTGTTGCTCCCCAAGATATATGTGTGTGGTTTGAATATTGCAACGTCCGGAACGTCATAGTATCATCTCTCGATGGTTACATATTTGTAATTCAAGAGACAGAACATGGCTTTATTTGCACAGAATTCTCCTAGCAAGAATTTCCCACACATCGGCAATTGCCGCCTTCGTGCTGGCAGTGTGCTGGCGGATACTCGGAGTCCTCGGACTCGGTTCTCCGATCACCAGAGAGTACAATCGTGTATTCCAGTGGTTACCTCGGCTAAGCTAAGCGGGGGTCACCAGCAAGGTAACCAGAGCGGGCTGGTTACCCTAAGTATACTCTATGTACCACATAAATTTGAGTGTGAATTGTGTATAGCTTGACGAGAGAGACAACATACATATATTGTGAGTTGGCGGTCAGGATATATTGAGTGTCACTCAATATATTGTGAAATTCCACATAGGCCCGACACAGCGAGCGAGGCCTCCCTCCCACTGCCGAGCCGTGGCTCGGGGTCTTCCGCCCTGTGGCGCTGTTGCGGCGGCTGCTGAAGTATGCTTCGGGCGTATCGGTCAACTCTCTGGCCCAATTCGGACCCGGTTTTCGACATCTGGCCGTGCTTGGCAGCGGTGTTCCATCAGTTAACCGAACCACGTCCGAAACGGGAAAGTTGAAAATTCAAGAGGTGGGCGGCTCAAAATCTGCGGATACAGCTGTTTTACGGTTTTCGTCCGGTTTTTGTCCAGTTTTTGATGGAGTGGGGCATTTCGTTTCTTGTTTACACTTCTATGCCTCCGAGTCGCCGTATGGCTCCACTCTGGCCTCAAATTGGGCTATTTGCGGCATTTCGCTCCACCAGTGAATGCAGTGGGGCTGCGGTGGAGCGGTCAAACTGTCGCCGGCTGCTCGGCGAGGGCACGCACCAGCAATCACAGGTAAACAACTTCTGAAGAGCCATCAGAAACCGGACAAAAAATATGATGTATGTGGACAATGGTCCACATAGAAGGGGAAGCTTGCTTCAGTCTAGGCTCGTTTCACCCTCTCTTGTGTGGAGGACATGAAATCTGAAGATAGTCGTTCAGATCATAGCTTCAGTCCGTACATGCAATTTACTGAATTACATACTACATAGTACAGAGCAAGTACACTCGCTGATCTATTCTAAGTACTCATGCAACTGCTGAAAAGGGTGATTGATCCCGTCGCCGGGAATCTATAGCGAATATTCGTATTCCCCACGGGCTCAAGAAATTGAAATTCAGAAAGAATATCCTGTATATTGAATCCATAAGTATTGAGTTTTAAGCCCAAAGCCTCTCTCCATTCTGAGCATCTGACACACTGTGGTTTTATTTGGCTTCTGCAATCTTTGCAACAGGAAAGGTGATCAAAATGCTGTTCCGTACAATGTTTTCTTCCTTCCCTCAAAATCAGCAGAAGGTGTGTGATGGCTGCCACTTGTGCAATATAGCAGGTCAGGATTCTCAGGATGTGGCTCTCTAGCAACTGGTCTTCTTCAACCTTGAGCATTTCCCTGTCTTTGTACTATACTTATTTTGCACTGGCTGTACAGGATTCTGCTGCACTGGAGGTGGATCTGGACCTTGAGTTCTACGTGTTGGTGACGGAGGTGGACTTTGAATATCCTGGTCTTCCTTCTGTCCTGCTAAAGTACCAGCATTCCCAGTGTTCTGCATCTCAGCAATTCGGCAAGCGGTGCGAGGTGTAAGTTGAAGTTGCTGGCCATTCCAGTTAACCTGAACAAAATTCAGTGTAAAGGAGATCTCCGGTGTACAGGGCTATCCAGAATGCGATTGACATGCTCTTGCTCCTGAGCTGCATTTCATATGCGCTGTGGAGGATTTGGAGACATAGACCTATTTAATTTTATTTTGCTTGAGAGAAAGCATTGGCTGGTTGATTTGGCTCATACATGCAGTAACATAAGATAATGTGGAGGATGAAGTTTATCTTGAGTGCTAATGCTAACCAAGAAAAAAAATAAGCTGCAAGCAGCAAATGGCTAGAAGTGTAAGAAATACCAAAATACATGTCATGGAGGAGGGAAAGGAAAGAGAGAGCACATCCATTGAGCAACTACACATACAGTGGTGGCAAATAGAAATTGCCGTGGCTTTTTGGTGAAAATCTGGCTGTATACTTCACCGAATGACCTCAAATAAAATGTAGAGATGGGTATGTGATACTTCTGTACCTCTTAGAACGCTCAGCAATATATTATGCCCTGAGAATGCATCAATCATAGGATGATTTCCGATTTTTGCCATATTCGGAAAAACACAATGAGGGTTCAGCGAAAAGGTGTCATAATAGGATGAAAGTACTTGAAAAACAGTCCTAGTTTCCACTTTGGTTGAATGGAATTGACCCTCATTTGGGCTCACAGCAGCCGCTCAAAGTTGGCTATTTTCACACAAAATAGCTGAAAATGCAGAGAAAATAGCTAAAAGGACCAACTTCAAGCAGCCGTTGCGAGCTCAAATGAGGTTCAATTCCAGTCAGTTAAAGTGATAACTAGCATTGTTTTTCAAGTACTTTCATCCTATTATGACACTTTTTTTGCTGAGGATACATTGAGCTTTTCCAGATATGGCAATAATCAGAAACTGTCCTGTTATTGATGCATTGTCAGGGCATAATATATAGCTGAGTGTTCTAAGTGGTACAGTAGTATCATATATTTATCTCTACATTTTATTTCAGGTCATTCGGTGAAGTATACAGCAAGATTTTGGCCAAAAAGCCACGGCAATTAGCTCGGCCAAAAGAGGTAATGGCTGCCTTTTCCGGCCTGATATCATCACAAATTACCTTTTTGGAGCGAGCTACCTCGAGGTGGAGCTCGACTCAGCTCAGCTCCCGGCAACACTACCTGAGACCATGTGTCAACATGCTTGCCGATCACCATGCCGTGCCGCTGCCGTGGGTTGGTGCTGAGAATTTGCACGGATTACCGCCCAGATTGTAGTTCAGGCGGGTTGCCCTTCGGACTTTTCTCGGGACAGCTCACTGACAGTTCGAGTGAAGAAGCTTCTGTGCCTACAGTAGTACTAAGTGCCTGCTGCAAGCTTAAGCTTCCTGTTTCTCCGTCTTCCGAGTAAGTTCCAAATACCCTCCACTCAAGGTTCTTTACCAGAACCGGGGGCGCAGCTTTCTGTAGTAGCTCGAAAGCGCAGAATAGTACGAACCTCAGTGGCTGCGGGAAACGAACGTTGGCAGGTCTAAGTTTAAAGTTTTAAATTTACAAATCAAATTAATGCGACTCCACGTGTTACACGTGTGGATGACACGTCTCCTCCGTCTGGTCGCAGCCTTGCTTTTAACATCCACAATGTCGTGGTCGGTCCGTAAGCTCGCCCCCCACCTCTTCTCCAAGAAACCAGCATCTCCCTCCTCGATGGCTCAGCAATTACAAGTATCGTTCTCTGGCAAGTCTGGCCACGGTTCTGACAAGTCCTTGTTCGTACCATTCTGCTTTTGGAATGCTCCAACTCATTAAATTAATCGGCCAGCGTGGTCGTTGAAGGGTGATGATGATTCCGCCAGCCATTCGCTCCGCGCCTGATAGGTCGCTGCCAGGGAGGAACCTCATGTCATCGTCCCTCCGCTCTCTGAAATCCCCAATATATCGTCCGAGTGAGCACATTATTTTACTATTGGTATTGTCGGCCGACCATCTGTATCAAGAACTGGCTCTGCTCGTGGCGAAGAGATGATGTATGTCCTGTGCTCGAGACCCATTGCTAACTAACGAACCCATTTTCTACTCTAGGTACAGTCGTTGGTCGTTCGTCTTCAGATCAATGCTACAGCTTAAAACCAGGTTCCAGAACAGACTGACCCTATGTCCAAACGAATCGTCGGACTCGAGATCAATGTAACCAAACTCACAGCACAGACAGCTTCCAAACAGGACGTAGTTTCGCTTAAACAGGATGTGGCAACGCTGGAGAAGGACATGGCAGAGCTTAAAGCCCAGACGGCTTCCAACGTGGCAGAGCTCAAAGCCCAGACGGCTTCCATGGCAGAGCTCAAAGCCCAGACGGCTTCCAACGTGGCAGAGCTCAAAGCCCAGACGGCTTCCATGGCAGAGCTCAAAGCCCAGACGGCTTCCAACATGGCCGACCTCAAAGCCTCGATCGTCACAGAGCTCAGAGCCATTATGACAGGGTTTGCCACCGGGAATAAGTAATAAATAGTCATGTCTGGCGCCGCTGTGTATCCATAGACTCACGAACGTTTTTTTTTTTCTTTCTTTGGCGTGTGTGTGTGTGTATCTCCGTTCCAGCGGTCTGCTCTCTGATCCGCTGCCTGATCAGCTTCGGCTAGGGGACAAAGAAAGGTGATGTACAGGAAAGGCTGAATGAGGTAGAACATTCGACCTCGGTGGGTTCAACAAATAAAATCAGACGGTTTTTATTACAGTGCCAAGAGCGTGCCAAGCAACACATCACGGTTCCTTTTTTTTGGCAGGGAACGGCATCAAAAGTTAACATTATGCCATCATCACCATTCGACCTCGAAACAGTGTAGAACGTCTATATGGATGTACATATATTAGCGAGTTTGTGCGAAGCGGCGGCCGCGGCCTAGGTCGCTCCGCCAGGTCGCTGGGTATCTGAGCAAGACGCAAGAGAACCCGGACGCGTAAGATTTGGTAGATGGGGTGATTATGCCCTCAAGAATGGTGCGCATATGGTGGCTAAAGCTGCAGGTGAGCCCGAGAAAACAGGAACTTTTCAAGCGACCTGGGGAAATTGACACGGTGTTGTAAAGCGGCTGCCTACTGCGAAGCCAGGTTGTGATGGGCTTAGATTGCCATCATTGGCGGTCCTTCTCCATCTACCCGCAAGACATTGAAAAAACGCCACAATAGTACATGAGCCTAAATTGAAAACGAGAAGCTGTATTCCCGGCAGTCCATTTGCTTCTGATACAGAGAGCCAGGTCCGACTCAACCGCTTGAAGTGGTGGGGTGGAAGCCGGGATCACGGGCGGACCCAACCAGGCGAATCGTGGGCGATGTTACCACCGACCGGGTAGCATGTAATCGGCGTTGGAGGACGTTGGAGCGTAAATCAAGTAAAGCATTAGACGCTACGGCTAGACAATAAGAGCGGCAAGCCGGGAGATCGGTGGGAACTGACGTGTAGATTCATGGTAAGGCCAGCTCAAGTGGGCCCAGCTTGCAGTCCATCGCAGCCTGAATAATTCATGTCATTGTGAGAGTTATCCACCTTCATCCCACGAGACACATTCACCCGGCATCTCGTAAGGCAACTGTGTCCTCGCCAAGAGGCCTCAGATCTCTGGATCTGACACCCCATCAACAGCACGTGCATCAAGAGGGGGGCAAAATATTATTATTTGTTTGGGGACTGATGCGGACCTCAATCGACTTGAAGAAATGACTGTGAGACAAACCAAAGCTACAGGTTGTATGCTATGAGTCTCCGGAGGGTTCTGGGCACCCAAAATTGACACAAATGTCTCGTGCAGAGGCGTTCTCATTTTTGATTTCAACGACCAACCAAACAAAAATATTTGGCCCCCTCACAAGCGATGTCAAACACGTGAGGATGATGGGGTGTCAGATCCAGAGATCTGAGGCCTCTTGGTCCTCGCCTTGCTGGGGCAGGGTTGTAGAGTCAGGCGCCGCCAAATCGGACGCTTCGACAGCACTGGGATGAAAGAAGCAAGTGCCAAGTTGGTGATGTATGGAACAGAATGGGGAGCTGTCCAGGACCCGCAATCCAAGTGGGTTGCCACTGGAAATGCGAGCATGAGGCAAAAAGAGAGAGAGAAAGATAGTGAAGAAAAATCCGTACCAAACTGCACATCCAACACCCTGCGTTTGGCAGCCGCATCTCTTCCAATCTTTTGGGAGAGTGAAATACTGGTCGTGTAGTGGAACCACTGCCGCTGCCACGCCGCTGCGGGTGCCGAACCAAGTGGATTGAAAGATAAACGCGCGACTGTGCACCTCGGCTCCACAGCCTCCCAGAGTCGGAGAGAATACAGTGGAGTGGTGACAACGAAGAATATGATGAGAAGCCCAGGGAGGGACGGTCATCGTGCGGTTGGACGTGACAAACAAGGACTTGAATCCGAATCGCAGCTTGATGAGAATTTCCTTTTTTGGGGGGTGACATCAGATTTTTGCCGCCACTGTAAGTAAGTACTGTATCTTTCACAGCCGCGTTTCACGCTAAAACAACTTTAAGTACATAATAGAGGGCTCCTCTAAATTCTGTAATTGGGGAGCTTGCTCCCCCTCTTGTCAGAGCCGACACCAAATGGTGATGAATGAGGCTGTGCTGAAGCGTTGATGGGTATTGTAAATCAGCATGTGCCGTGAGGGTACATTATTCCTTTATCGGGAAATTTGATTGCGCATCGAGCAATCCCAATATAGCAATGCCTTGACCAGCAGCAGTGTTTGACGTGAAGGAGACTCCAGAAGCTCTTGAATCTCACTCACAGTGATTTTATAGTCAATCTGACCACATTCCCGCTAAAAGGTCGCTCAATAGCGGCAGGAGGTAAGGATAAGCTAAGCGTTCGACTCGTACGCGTGAAGGAAGAAGACCACGGTATCCTGCGGATACCGTGGGTGGGGGGGGAAGAGCCTTCGGCTCTGCCGCGGGAGCTGCGAGGAAAGAGATAACGCGTGAGACGCGTCGCAGACGCCAAAGGTGGCTGCGCGTCCGGGAGGCAAGGAAGCAGCTCCGAGCGGAAGAGGAGTATGGCTCTGAGCGCGTGGCTGAGCGTAAGACGGGAAGAGAGGAAGCTGGGAGAGCGCGCGAGGCGCAAACCAACTCAACCACCACAGAGCGAAAGCTCACCCCAGTTGGTAAGCGCCTGCGGCGCGGACCAGCTCACCCCACACAGAGCTGGAGCGAAGGCTGAGGAACGTAGTGAGGAGGCAAAGAAAAAGGAAGAAGATGGTATGATTTGGAGAGGTATGGGTGTAAGAAGACGGTAGGAGTAGGATTAGATTGTGAATGAAGAATGAAGCAGTGGGGCCAAGAGTTTTACTGTGAGAAGTACGGCACCAACGCAAAGGTTATTCTGGAGTCGAGTCTCAAGTCGATTCTGGTGTGTGGATTATGGGCGGAGGATCGGCCGCAAGCGGGAATCGAGTCAGAATCGAGTAGAAAGGACTGTTTGGATTCCAAACTCGCAACATCGGAATCGCCTTCAGAATCGGGTCGGCAAGCGACACCAGAATCGAGGACTTCGCCTTGCCTAATGAGGACAAGCTTGAGGTGTGCTGGTATTGCAGGTACACAGACGAGAATGTGAGGGATGATGCCGGCTGAATGAGCGCTCCCTATTCATGAGACATTGACGACTGCTGGGTATGTGCGAGTAGGGAAAGGGAGGGGTGCGTCCGACGTCAATTGATTGAATTCGACTTGCGAGCCGAGCTGAGCCGAGGGTGGCGGGCAAACAAATGGGAGCGACTCCAGGTTACAATGGGAAAGGGAAGGAAGATGTTTCAGTTACGAGCGAGTTTGCTCTTCAGTCATGGCAGTGCGGGACGAGGGGGTTTGGAAGCCAGTATGCTGCAGAGAAAAGGTCCCGGGATAACAAACCCATCTGTGCCGGTTAAGTACGAGTGGTAGAGGCAGCGCTGCTGCTATTCGAGCGGACCAGTGGGAGGGTCCTTGGAGGTGTCACGGCCGTGGTATGGAGGGAACTGTGGAAGCCGAACGTAGTAGGAAGTCAAAGGTGCGTGTATTTGGACTGAGACGCGAAGTCCCAGCCAAGTCCTGCGGCTCGACAAGAGTCGCAAGACAGTTGTGAGATGTGTGCAGAAGTGAACGAGGGAGAAATCGGCCGAGGCACTAAACATGCCTGAAAAGGGACAAGAGATGGTCCGCATGATAGTAAAATCGGCAAGTTTGGGATTGCACGATGTGGTAGGGTTCAGTAACCATATGAAGTTTGATTAAACAATCCCTGTCTCGACAGCAAATCAGGTTAAGCCATCGTTTACTTAAACAGCCAGTAGGCGGCGCACCGGGCAGCCCTGCCAAGCTTGAACCTGTTTAACGAGGATTAAGCACGACTTTTGAACAGTGTTGAACAAAACGGTTCAAATCGGTGTTCATCAATCAATTATATTGAGCGTAATATACCGAATACATTGATCTACAGATTAACAGAACAGGATTAATCAGTGCTAATCCGACCGATTAACAGAACAGCAGACATGTTACTTGAACAAAATTCAAAACACGGTGAGAAGAAAAAAAGGGTGAAACACTACAATTAGTGATAATCCAACTGTTCAACAGAACAGCGAAGACGTCGACCGAGACTTGAAAAAGATGAAAAGAGAAGGAACGAAACGTAGACGAGGCTCGAGATGTCAAGGGCATTGTGATTCGTGAAGCGGGCGAGCGTGCATAGAGGTGGGAGAGGTGAAATGCTTACCGAGCCCTCGTGTGTTGCCTTGAACTTGCGCAAAAGTTGAAGCCTGGTGGCAGAACAGATGAACTAGAAGAGAGCGAAGATAGCTTCCACACACCAATACATTCAACCTGATGAAACCAGCAAAACGACGTCAAGACCGCATTGCAATTGCGGGAGGCTGCGATCAAAGAATGGGGCATTAGCTTCGTAAGTATGCAGCCGAAGGGAAAGGACTTCACCGAATGCACACAGCAGAAAGGAATCAAGCGGCAAACTGACAGTAGCAAGTCAGTGCGTGAGGGGCCAAATGAGTGGACGCGACGTACAGTAGTACGGACATATGAGTGACCGAGAGCAGACAGGGTGGACAGCAGAAGAGGGAGGGAGAAGGTGACTGCGGAGAGGAGGCGCCGTGGCCGGTACTTGGTCACTCGTGACTATGGGGGCAGGTCAGTGTCAATTCCGGGGACGGAACCAGCGCGTACCACTCGGTGCGTCGACGAGCGAGCTCCATGGACCATAGAGGGGGGAAGGGAGCTGTGGGGGCCGCAGTGAGTTCGGTGCATCAGCATGAAGAAGGTTGTGTGAGACGGAGCGGGTGACGAATGGGAGAGGACGAGAGCTGACGAGTTCGGCGGGTGGTGGGGAAAGAAAAGAGCGGCGTGACGATTGTGACACAACAAACAATTTCCCATAGGCACGTGTCTTCGGTAAACCCTCTTTGCCGAGGCATTGCCGCGAAGTTTGCCATGCTGGTGCCACGCTGTCACGACTTCGTGTTTTGCCGTCTACGAGTCAAACCTCTCTCGAATCCGAACTTCTGCTGAATAAGTAGTTGCCAATTTAAACCTGAGATTTTTGCTCTTGCTATCGTCGTTTTACTCTACTTAAACTTCCTTCTGTTCAAGCTGTTTTGGCTCTGGAGTCTGCACCCGTTCCAGTCAAGAAGAACTTAAGTTCAGCTTAAGTTCGAGAAATATGTTCTATCATGATGTACTAGTAATTCTTTTGTCTCGGGTCTTCTGACTCTCCTCTGGACTTCAACGCAACACTTTGCCGTGACTATTTGGTATAGTCACGGCTCTGCCTGTCTAACACCTATAGCTCGCTCGCTCATGATAAATCCTGTATGGTTGACCTTGACTGACTTTTTTTCCCTAGGCCTCTCTGTCATATTCAGACCTCGCTGAACTATGATCTTGACCGAATTCAAGTGAACTTCGACCGCCGCAGTAAGATTTTTTCCTACCGTTCAGTGTGCGGATTGATTGATGTTTGAAATTGATTGCGTACTTCAATTCCGACTGACAATCGCGTAAAGTCCGACAGGCAAGGCAAGCATGTACAGTGGCGGCAAAATCTGATGTCACCCCCAAAAAAGGAAATTTCCATCAAACTGCCTCTAATCTGCCCTTGCCATCGCCGTCTGGGGGCGACAAGGGCACAGATCCATTGGCACGGCAAATACACTGCGTGTGTAGGCAAGATTGAGAAAGATAGGCACATTCATTGAGGAGAACTGGGCCAAAGATGGTTGAAAAGTCTTGCCCAAAAAGTGTCAATTTTCGAGGTATTCTAAGATGGAAAAGGGGTGCATGTACTTCAAATCTATGTCTTAAATGCACTGTGAAAGGTCCGACCACAGAAAACATGGCACAGAAAAGGGAACGAGTTGAATTGATGGAAATTTCCTTTTTTTGGGGGTGACATCAGATTTTGCCGCCACTGTAAGTACTTGGGAGGTTCTGTGGAGTGAGAGTTGGTCAGCACAAGGAATTAATCGTGATAGCTTCCCTAAGGAAATTGAGGATCCTCTGCCGCAACGGTGACTCCGTTGTTTAGACAAGACAGTTTTGAACGTGCAGTTAAGCAAGTTGCCAATCTCGAGGCAGTACAAAGGTGGAATCTCTGGGTATGACTTTGATTATGGTGGACTCATTCGATTTTCTTGTAGTTCATGCCGTGATTTGCCGGGTCGGGTCCGCGTCGCGACCCTACTAGTACTTAGACCCGAATCTTTAGCCTCAAGCCGCCCCCGAGACAAAATTGTGTAAGTAAAAAAGACCCAGAGAACTGGATATACAGAGATATACACTCACGATAAGTAATCATATATGGCACAGAAAGAAAGGTAGGGTAAAGACGCGACTTACGCGAGAATGGTGGGCTCAAAGACGAAAGCTCGTGACCGCGTGGTGGCGAGCCAGCGCAGTCGGGGCTCGGCAGATGTTACAGTGGCGGCAAAATCTGATGTCACCCCCAAAAAAGGAAATTCTCATGAATTCAACCCGTTTTCTTCTCTTTCCTGTGGTCGAACCTTTCAGAGTGCATTCAACATACATTTGAAACACATGCACCTTTTTCCATCTTAGGATACCTCGAAAATTGACACTTTTTGGCCAAGACTTTCCAATCATCTTTGGCCCAGTTCTCCTCAATGAATGGACCTATCTTTCTCAATCGTGCTTCCACAGGCAGTGTATTGGCCGTGCCAATGGATCTGTGCCCTTGTCGCCCCCAGACGGCGATGGCAAGGGCAGATTAGAGGCGGTTTGATGAAAATTTCCTTTTTTGGGGGTGACATCAGATTTTGCCGCCACTGTAACCGGTGACACGTGTCCATGAGAAATTGTTCGTTGGTGTCACAATGTCACATCGCCTCTCTTTCTTCCCCACCATGTCGTCCTCTGTCGTGCTTCCCACTCGCCTTTCACCCCCACCTCAAACCGCCATTTGCATACCCAACTTGTAACATAACGCTGTCACCCAACTCTTCAGCGCCTCGGAAGAGGAGTTTGTCGATATCTGGTGCGCAATCCCGTCGACGTCGACACCACCAAATTTGTCTTTGACTCGCATTCAGCGGCGCGAGCTGTGTGGTACACCGCAACGTAAGCTCGCTCCCCTCGCCTGAACTATGCTTCCCCCTCATCTTCTCAATCATGTCTCCCGTGCCCGCATGTCGTCCGCCGTGTGCCGCCCTCACCATTACTTAGTTATTGGGGCGGGATTCGTTGCGTGGGTCACCATAGTAAGCCCACAACCCATTCTTATCTTCGCTTCTGATCCCTGCTTCGCCCTTTCCCGACCACCTTTGCTGTCTTCGATGTCATGGGGTATTGCACGTGCAGGTGAGCCGGTCATGAACGTACGTTCTTCCATTGTATATTGAAACTGCTCTCCTGCCGCTTGGAATCGGGAATCTGAGCTTTGAAACTCTGTTGCGGAACATCCCCGTGCATTATACCTGAGATGTGGGAGATTTATGTGTGGGTGTGGTGTTTCTGTTCGTTCTGTCCCATACTGACGCCCTTCATGTATTCTGCCCAGAATCTCGCGCAATACCACAGATATGTAGGTCGGCCGCCCAAGATGGTAAGCATCTTGCCTCTCCCATTTCCACATGTCCGCCCTGTTTCGCATCGCCATACCACTCCTCGTCGATGGCTAACATTGCTCGAGCTTCTCTGCTTTTGTCCTCTTTCTTCTCTGCCCATCTTCCAAGTTTGGTTGAACGCCTCTGCTGTTCTGTTAATCGGTCGGATTAGCACTGATTAATCCTGTTCTGTTAATCTGTAGATCAATGTATTCGGTATATTACGCTCAATATAATTGATTGATGAACACCGATTTGAACCGTTTTGTTCAACACTGTTCAAAAGTCGTGCTTAATCCTCGTTAAACAGGTTCAAGCTTGGCAGGGCTGCCCGGTGCGCCGCCTACTGGCTGTTTGAGTAAACGATGGCTTAACCTGATTTGCTGTCGAGACAGGGATTGTTTAAGCAAACTTCATATAGATTCTTATTCTTGTTGGGAGGCAATTTATGTTCCGCAGACCGACCATTCTCGAGCTCTCCCAAACTCTGTTCGTGCGCCTTATGGCAATTTTGATTTGTTCGAGGACTGGTTTGGGACTGGTTCTCTTCAGCAGCATTTCGCGCAATAATCGAGACCTGAATTAAGGGACCGGAAAAATTAGTTTCGTTGCGGACGACGCGGGGATGCCTTCAGCCTTGAGAAAACACATCTCGTACGGTCGTACCTCAATCGTGTTATATGGACTTCGGGCAGTTGGACTTATGACGAAATCCCCAAATTTTAGCCTGACGTAGGATTTTTTCCGCGGAAATCTGAATCGGCCAGATTGCAGCCCTCAAGCAATGCATCTACAGCTTTGAGTGGTGGAAAAATATAAAGGGGATGTGTCGCTAGAAGGCTTACAAAACAGCAATTTTGGCCGATTTTCGTCATCTTTGGCCATTTTTGCTCTTTCGCGGCCCTTCTAGCAAGCCAACGCGCGTCTCGCAGATGCATTAGGGGTGGGTATGGGCACCGCCGCTACCCAAAGCGGCAGGTTTGTCCTTGTTTGGCCCCAATTAAAGCTCTTCAAGTTCCCAACATGTTCTGTCGTTTTCTGGTCTCCACATACACCCTACCCTCAAACCACAAAGGGAGAACATTTTTATATCATGCTATTCATGTTATATCCACCTTAAACCGAGAACTTTTGTCGTATCTGGGCTGATATGACCCAGGTGGGGGTACTATGGGAATCTGAGGTTTGAGAAAAAATGAATAGAGTGTCTCAGAAGACATTTATGACTCTGAAGCCGAAGAAGAATTTCTCCTCGTCCCTCACTGACCGATCGCGAGATATCTGCAAAAATCATCGTGGCATGTAACGGTTGTCACATCGGTCACAAGGTTGAATTTGGCGAGACAACTTGCATTATACTGGTCAAACGGTGCCCGTACGGGGTGAACTCTTGCTACAAAAATTGACCAAGATACCAAAATGCATCGTCTGAGCACCCCGCTCGATAATTCATCAGGTTCTGCGTCGAGTAAAGACAAGATTTTGATAAAATACCTACACTGGGATGGCACAATAAACTGTATGAACAAAATAAGCGATAAGACTCATGGAGGGAGTGTATTTATGAAGTATTTTCTCTTGGCCAACCTCAATTTGTCATGAATTGCGAAATTGATGGACAGTTTGGTGCCACTTTTCGAATGATTCGGTCTGCGTATCTCATAGAGAGTGCCTGTGTCATACCTACCCAGTAAAATAGTATTCTATCACTACTCTGAGGCACCGGATAGACAAATTTCAATACCCGATCGGACCTGCATATTAATAAATTCGGATAATTTCCTTATAAATTCATCAACTCTTCAAAACCTCATTGAATCGGTTGGGTATCGCGGATAGGTTCATTCAGAATTTGTATCTCGATAAATGTTATCACTTATCTCGAAGAGCCAGTCCCCGTGTGTTGTCAGATGGCTGATTCCTCGGTTGAAATGGCAGTTTTTCGATCAATGTTCAAAATTTAGGTCAGCCAAGGGATAACATTTATTCTTAGCCCGCGTCGCTACCCCTCCACGTCTGCCTAACCCGCGTCGCTCGCACTTGGATCTGTTGTAACGGGTTTAGTGAACTCAAACAACAATAGGAAAATCAGCTTTTTCTATTACAATATGTAGTCTTGATGTAGTCAGCACATTGAATCCGGATCTCTCCCAAAAGTGGAATCGAAACCCATTTTTTCCGCCCCAGTATGTGGATTGCTGTACTATTTCAACCGTTAATTTAGTCACAGGTCACAAGCCATATATATGCGCATCTTGTTTGATGTGTGCAAAAATCGCCTTAATTCAAAACAAAATTTTTCGGCCTCCTCGGACAAGAAATTATGCAAATGAATCTACGGTTGAAATAATCTCCCTAGGAGCCAAAATTCGACTTGAATTCAACCATGATTTGTTTGTAACATTATTTCAACTTGAACTGGACGTAAGGCTCGGAGCCAACTCAGAGCTAGTTGGAGCAATAGACTCCAACCTCGCACAGACTCTTACATGTTGCACAATTTCCAATTATGGACGGAAGAGTGTTTGCTGGCCGAATACTGTGAAGAGAAAACGGCTTCAAACGAACATGAAGCAGTAAGTATTGGCAACGCAGCACAATGTATTTATTATGTTCCAATCCTAATGGCCAGATGTCGATACTTCAACACCTCCCATCGGGCCAACGGAATGCGTCTAACCGGATGTTTACAAATTCAAATTCAAAGGTTCGGCCTCAATGCTCAATAAGCGCCATGTCCGCAAAACGCCCCAAAGCGTCTAGGTCGGTGAAAGCTGGCCTTGTGTTCCCAGTTGGTCGCATTTGCCGTTACATGAAGGCGCAGAATTTAGCCAAACGTGTGTCCATCAGGGCAGCTGGTGCGCAAGTGATTAAATACACTTGGAGAAACTCATTGAAGTACTTATTAGTTTATCTGACCGCTGTTCTTGAGTATATGACGGCGGAGATGCTTGAGGTTTCCGGAATTACTGCGCGCGCTAACAAGAAGCAACGTATTACTCCGCGACACATACGCCTAGCGATTGAAGATGACGAGTTACTAGGCAAGGTACGCTGTCATTGACATGTATCACCACTATGTAAGCTCAAATAGCAAGGGAAGATCTTTGACCGCACAATCGTCCCTCACGGAGGAGTGAGACCTTTTATCGAACCTGCTCTGCTGGTCAATAAGACACGGTGACCCTTCTAAAAACACATGGGGCAGGTTCTGAGATTGAAAGATGGATGGATATCGAAGTTCTTCGCTAAAAATGGTAGTTTCTCGGTAGCTTATTAGACGTTCACAGAGGCTCAAATTCGTCTCTCCCCAACATATAATTGATTTTTCATGGACTAGTTCCGATAATTTTAAACAAAGAGCACGCGGCCAATTTTCCGCAAAAATCTCTATGCATTGAAGAAATTATAAAGGTGCATTATATGGATGGTGATAAGTACCCAGTAAGTATCTGAAAGGGTGGCGAGCCCGAAGTTCACGAACTCGGCTGCCGTCATGCAGAAACGGTGCAGATCCCAGCGAGCAAGATCAGCAGTGAGCAAAATTGGCGGGCGAGACTGCGAAAACTGCATCTGCTGACGGTTGAGTAAACCGGGACAAGAGAAATCCCATTTAATCCAGCTAAAAGAACGACCAAGAACGCAAAGATAAATTTACAACATCACGCACCCTGGATCCCGGACTTGTACCATTACCAGCGGTAGCTAAGCCTCAAAGTGCAAGCAGACGACACACAGAACATACTTTTCAACGAAACATTCCCGCTACCTGCCCGCCGCATTCTGATGCATTAGCTTTATTCAGAAGGATCAGCAAAAAAACAGAATTCACGGAAAGGACTGGAGAATATGAGACGGAAGTTGATGCTGAGGGGTAGCCAGCCTGAGATTGCTAGTAGATTGACCAGAGAAACCAAATTCGAGATGTCGACGAGGAAAATCTTGAAGAAACGACTATAATTTTGAAGTGGACTGCACGGAAAAGGCGGGTTGGAGTGAGTCAGTACAGTGTAGTAGGGTTCTGATGGATAGGGAGGGTTCCTTGAGTATTTTTTAAAAGAAACTGACACCTGGTATACTCGATTGGCCAATTACTACTCGATCCGCCAATTACTACTCGATTGGCCAATTACTACTCGATTGGCCAATTACTGAGTCTTTTACAGTAGGCTCAGTCAGTGATGTATTTCGCATTGGCGGTGACAATCGTAGCAAGAAAGTACCGGTACAGTTTCCAAGGCGAAGTAAAGCAGAAATTGGAATATTGGTAACAACCCTCGACGACGCGAGCTCAACTATTAACCAGGTGAGTTCTTATATACTATTCAATATCACATTCTCAATGTAAGAAGTAATGGGGAAAGGGGCGGCAGGGAAACAAACATTCCTCAATGCTTCAGTCGACATCTTTCGGGAGCCCATTGTGTACAATCAGATGTCGTTCATCCGCGCGTATTTCGGCAAACGCTGAAATCAGCCTGCTAACCTCATCCCATTCCTTGCGAGAAGGCGACGAGTAGCAAACCATCTGTAGGCGTGGGAAAATGGCGGACAGGAATGTGGCTATTTTGTGGGCCGATTCGATTGGCGCTAATCGGACCTCCCATAAGTAAGCTGAATTTGCGGTGGAGCGCACGGCGCTGGGCAGTAAGCCTAGCGGATGGGATCTTAGTGGCGTCCACGTCGAGACGGAGGTATACGAGCAATGGACAGTGTTGGGAAAGGGAGACTAGAGATTGCATCGTGGGGGAGGTGGTGGCTGTTATGTCATATTGGCATTCGATGTGTAGCTTTTGGATGCCCGGCCAGGCACGAGCCATGGATTCAACGAATGCGTCATCTAGAGGGCTTGTTTGTTTGTTTGTTTGTAGTTCTAGGGTTATCGTACCTGGCCCGAAGGCTACGCGATAGTACGCTACGGGAGTATCTAGGGCTTGTAATCTAAGTGTAAGTAAGGAATCCGTATTTTCTACGAGAGCTATGAGAGAAAAGTAAAGTAGTTAAAGTACGTATGGGAAAACTCGAGGTGAACGGGAGCGCGATTTTGAGCGGGACAGATACTGTAACGGATGTAAGGTACGCCGAGATGGTGCGGGACTGCAGAGGAATGGATGATTAAGGCCAGTGGAAGAGGCGGGAGTACGGTAGAGTAAGAGGACAGTAAGATCAGGAAAAGCGGCCGGTCGCAGCGACAAATGCTATGAGGACTTTGAGCAGATCAGGGTGCGAGAGAAGGGAGGGGACATCAACAGAGCCGAGGAGACCTGCAGAGTAGGACGCTTGCTGGAGATGGTGGCGGAGATGCTCCCAAGCCGGGCAATGAAGTAGAAAGTGTACCCGGGTCTCCCGAGCACCACAAGCGGGGCAAGCCGGGGAGTCGGTTTGTCGTAACCGGAATCGTGTGGCGTTGAGGGATGAAAAGTTGGTTCGGAGACGAGCTATGGTAGAGATCATGGCGCGAGGGATGTTTGCCGTATAAGGGTGCCGCAATGTAGTTGAAGGTGCAGTGCGATCGACTTGACGGAGGCCCAATCCGGTGGGGCTGGAAGCCCAGCGTTCAGCCCAACGTGCGAGGATATCCTCCCGGATACGGCGCCTGCAAGTGGTCAGGGAGACGAAGGCAGAAGGAGAGGGTGGGAGGCGCGTCGCTTCTTTGGCTGCCAGATCGGCGAATTCGTTGCCGGCGGTCCCGATGTGAGCTGGAGTCCACAAATTCGTGACGCGAAGGTGGGGACAAAGCTCTAGAGCCCGGCGAAGCAGGCGGTCATAAGCGATAGCTCTGAACTGACCGGAACGGGGGGAGGTGGATAAAACCGACTGAAGACCTGCTTGAGAGTCAGAGACGATCAGGACACGATCATACCCTCCACCCAGGGCATGCTGCGTCGCAGCGATCAGACCTTCAACTTCTCCCTCCGCAACTTGTCCCTCTCCCAACGGGATGAGGAGGCGAAGTAGTTCCTCTGCGCCATGAACCCGCACCGCAGCTCCGCCTGCCCTCCCGTCCAAAAGCGAACCATCAGTAAACCACGTAGACCCTTTCCAACCCTCATCAGCAAGGAAACCGTTCAAGACGGCCACAGCCTTCAATTTGGACGGAATGATCGTATTGACTGGGCAAAGGCCGGGATAATATAGCTCCACCCAAGAAAGATTGGACAATTCCAGGAGCGGCTTCAAGGCCAAAGCTGATAGGGTGCGGACTTGATGTTCTCCCCAGGATAAATTACATCCCAAAGCAATTATGAGCGACGTTAAGTGATCCGAAGAGGAGTGAGCACCGATGCTGCTTAGTAGGGCGGTTGGATCGAACGTCAAGGAAAGGTTGCTTGCATACAACCACATTTGTTCCAGAAGCGGGAAAGTGGTAATCTCCACGACCTTCGCCAATAAAGAGGGAGACGGGGTGCGTAAGCTGAGGGTGAGAAGCGCAGGAAACTGCCGTTTGACGGACATGTCTTCTCTGGAGCAGACAAGATCCCCTGTAATGACTGAGGTGTCCAAGTGCTCGAGGTGTTTGAGGTTGGATGAATGAAGGAGAGTGCTAAAGGTCAACCGATCGACGTCAATCTTGCGCAGTAAACTCTCGCAGCGGACAAAGTCTGATATCAACTTCGTGACTACTCTTTCGCCTTCCACCCCTCCGTCAGAAACAATAGTGACACTGGTCACGCAAGGCAGTGCAAGTTCTTGCACCACCGAGAAGCGCCAAGAGCAGGATGTAAGTTCAATCATGATACTCGAGACACGGGTTCCGATGAGAGACGGGAGGAGAGAGAATAGCGGCGAGCTTGATGAGCAGAACAAATACCGAACGTGCGGGAGTAAAGCTCCGGCAGGGAGAGATCGCGTCATGGACTCCAGAACAGACATGTCGGGCACCGGGCAGCCTTCGCGATAGTCCACGTCTGAGAACGTCTTGATACGGCGAGAATAGGAGAGCACTCTGTCCCAATCCTCCAGCTCGGGCTCAATAATTGTCTTGCGTCAGGGTTAGAAAATCTTAAATGTCAAGCAAGGAGCCAACGCACCAAAATATTGTCAGAGATTCGGTATTTCTCAGCAGGGAGGGCCTTAAGAAGATTGACGTATCCATAATGCTCCTCCCACAGGACATCCAAAGATGTTCCCGAGATTTTCTGGCAGGTCAAGGCGAGCCGAGCCAAAGTAATATGCTGGAGCTGGGATTGCCAGCGGTTAGTGTCGGGGTCGTGGTCGTCGATGCTTTCCACTATCAAACGGGTCAGCTCCGGGACGTCCCAGCACCTATGCATGGGGGAGGGCGAAAAGGTAAACAAGCATTGACTGTGACCCTCGGTCCTACCCCATACGTAACGGGACTTTTGGACATCTCGGGGATCGGTTACTTTTTGGACCACCGCCGAAAGATCAATGCCGGCATGGAACGGCTGCGACATGTTCGGAAAAATGGTGGTTTGCTCAAGGGGCGACCTGTCAAACGCCATCAGAAAAAGACCCCGACAGTATGTTCGTGTTTGTCGCCAGCCTTCAACCACTTGAACCCACAATACTTGCAAGCTGCCGCCGAGAAATACACTAACTAAATGCCCCATCATGTTTCTCGGCCTCTCTCAAGGATGTTCTCCTACGCCAGAATTTTTTTGGAGCATATTCTTTGCTCAATTGTATTACGTAACTCCAGCCCCACCAAGTCGTGCAGTATGGTCTTTCGCCCGTTTTTTACGCCAATTTTTGCATTCAAGTCCCCATATAGCTCAAAAGTATTGGTCTAGACATATTTCAGGCAGATCCACTGCACAAAGAATGTCCAGGGAGGCTGGATGGTAAGGTTGAGGCTGGCGACAAACACGAACATACTGTCGGGGTCTTTTTCTGATGGCGTTTGACAGGTCGCCCCTTGGGTTTGCTTGTACAGTGCCACTCATGACATCTCGACTACCATATATGGTGTGGGAAAGTCAAAATTTTGTAATCGTTTCCCGGCCCGTAAAAACCTTGGTTTTTTCGGGAAACCACGGCAAACTATGTCTTTGTAAAATAAATAAAACCCATATCGCGCGAGCTCGAGGGACATATATACCCAGGTAATGAGTGTATATCACACTGAGTTGTGATCCTAGCTGGTATTCTTTATCCATCGCCACAGCGAAACATCCCAGGTGTTGAGTGAAATATATCTCGGATGGCTGAAAATATATCTCGGAGGTAGAGAAACATATATCTAATTTTCAATGTCACCTTCGGAGCTGCCAATCGCAATGACCGACTCGGTTCGGTGACTGCCCACCGGAGCGAGCGGCGTGGTGATGCCGGCTGGCGGCGTCGTTTTGGTTGTGTTTGAATGACCGGCGCGCGGGGCGGCAGAGATAGCGCGGCCTATTAGCGCTCACTACTAGTAAACTGTAGATAGCATCGCGCCAATGTCGTGAGTCAGCGGGTTTGACACGTCGATGTGTTTATTCACGCGAAAACCTATGCTCGCCCGTTTGTAAAATAAATAAACCACATATCTAGAATGGTTGAACATATATCTCGACCTGGTCTGAGATATATATTCTCCTGGGATATATCTCATCTGGGATTTGCAAGGCATCTTCAGCTCGTCCTTATCCATCATCCCATAAAATTATCTCACCTCTGGACAAAAAATATATATCGGACAGTTGAAAACATATCGCAACCGGGAGAAGTATATATCTGACTTCCAGTACCATCCCCCGAGGCGCCAAGCGCAACCACCGACTCAGCTCGGGCACTGACCGCCGCGGTGGGCGCACTCATTGGCCTGGTGTCGGTGCGTACCGAATCTGCGAATGAGGGATTCGGAAGTGTCGGAGTTCGGTAATAGTCGGCTCTTGAGCCGAATGTGATCTCTGCCTCATTCCACCACGATTCCACCGCGACAAAAGCACGTCAACGCCTCAACACTCATCCAACATACCCAGGACGACATTTCACCTTCATATCGTCAAGGTCGACACATCACAGTCTTGAGCCGCGCGCATACATATGGAGCAACGTCTTCGCTATGCAGACTGGTTTTTCGTCTGGGCGAAGGATCGCACCTCGATGCCTCGTCGTATGGCTTCTTTGGTGGATGAATTTCACGTCCGTGCTTGCCTCCCTTTCCCTCCCTGTCTTGTCTGATTGAAAGATGCGGTTTTCTAGTTTTCAATCTACAGTTATGCCACTTCTGATGCTGTCTGGAGTCGTAATGCACCCGGGATAGACATGTTCGACGTGTTTGAACCCAGCTTCTTGGACGCCGCTCTGAAATCGGATCTCAACCTCGGTCACCTCATCTTTGGCAGTGAATCCTGGGTGGCATACGGCAAGACTCAATCGCAATACGACGATCCTCTTACAGCGCTATATCGTGAGCATGGTACGTTGCCATCTGTGGATAACCTCCTGCAAAGGCACATACTCAGCGAATGATAGGTTTATTGAATACCCCCACCAAGCTGAAACCGGACTTACGACCCACTCATCCTCCCACACGCTGAATTTCGGGGGAGAAAGTCTGCGTATCGCCCAACCTTCGCCTATCGCGGGCCGAAAGAGATGTGGTCAATAACGCGTGACTTCCCGGATAATTGCCATTGGAGTGCGGACCCCGCGTAAGGTGTTTTCATTGTTCAGGCAACAGGCATCTGATGCATTCGCAGAGTTCAACATAAGAAGTCAATCTCTCACCCAAACGGCATCTTCAACTTGGATCGCGATTCAAGAACATCATCACGCAGTCTCTGGGTGTATCCATCGGCCCCTTGGAGTTTTGCGGAATAGGGCACATTGTCTACATCGGTCCCACGGCGCAGTGCGTTTTCATTTTTATATATGGTTTTGCTGGTTGCCAACCCCTTCTTCTTTTCTTCCCGTTCTTACGCAGCATTGCTCTGTGCAAGGGTGACCCAGTGATACCCCAGTTTCATGAGGATAGGTCCCTTCGTGGTCGAGATCGCATCTCCTCCCACCTTGATATGACTGGCAAACGCAAACGAGCGAGAACTGACAAGGAAAATCGTGCCCTGAGTACCAAGTTGAAAAAAATCGATGCTGGGTATGTGAGAGCGGGTATTGTCGATGAGGGCAAGCTTTCCACCCGAAACGAAGAAGGAGAGCCCAAACCAAAGAAACGGCGGCTCAGTGCGGATCAGAAATTAGCCTTAACTCAACAGAATGTATAGTAGTACATTGGTTTTCGGTAAATCGAATAAATCAGTGATTGGCATACTTTGTATTCCGGTCTCTACCAGTCAAAAGAGTGCGGCCTTTCAACTATGCATTTATGTAACCAGAACCTCACTGGTGGCTCGGATCCATCTCCAATTCACAGAGCAAACATTCTCTCGACGAACGGAATGTCACACTATGTCACACCGTGTGACACGGTCAAGAACTCTCTTGTACTAGGCATTCGGGGATCGATTTTTAAGGTTGAACAAGCACCCAATCCATGAGATGCATTCAATAGCATTCTCTGTTCCGAATTTCATGAGTGCCGGAATCATGGTTCGCATTTTACGCCGAATTTCTTTGTTTGATTCCGGGGATCTATGTCTTGGCCGCAAAACCTGATCCCCCATACGATAGTTTCTTCACGACCTGGTACGGGTTTCCTCGAAGTACTTCACTTAGCATGTCTAAGTCTCAATCCCAATTTCTAGCATGCAACTCTTTCTCGGAAACAATGAATCGACCAAGGGTGTGCGGAAACCAAAAAAAAATACCTATGGCCGTTTTTTTTCAAACCGACCTTTTGGCTGAACCACCCTACCACGTAAGCGTTACGTACTGCCCAAATCGAGTAATTATTCACGTGATACCATCGTGCCGAAGTGCTTGACCAAAACTTGACTGAAAATATGAACTCAAGACAACTATTAGAGGTGGTATTGGATGAATTGAGCACCAAATATCTATTACAACACAGCAAAGAGGCATATGCATTGTATCCTCCGTTGCCTCTGATATCAAATACAGCCAAAGTTGATCGTCCCAAATAGGATGGACTGCCGGTGAAGCCCGAAAAGAGCGATTTGAATCTTGTTGACCAGGATACTTCAACTGGAAACACCGGTAACAGTGTTTTCTAGGTGTATTTGAGCCCCCAGAACCATATTCCACCCCCCAAAAAATAATCAATTATTTTTTTTTCTGACCGTCCCGGGTCGAACCACCCTCCCTGCCCTAGGTCTCGGCTTGACGGGCCGGCACACCCTTGGAATCGACGTGAGGCTGTGGTTTCGGCCGAATTCGGGCCGACTCCACCTTCCTCTTATCCACAACACTGATGCTCGACATCGCAATATTTAGGCTGAATACAAGTTCAATCTCATCTACAACAGTCAATACTACCCTATTGCTATTGATACTAATGAGGCTTCTTCATCTCTACTCCGCTGCACTCTCTCGATCAGGTTTGCCCCGGGAATCAGCATATCAGCATATCCCGCGTTCTGGACTAGCTTCTGTGCCATCGCCGCGCGTCTTTGGTACATGGCCGCCTTCTGCCGAGCATAGGCAGCGTACCCCTTCATCAGGCTATCACCCTCTGCCAGTCTTCCCCAAGTATCTGCCATTCGGCTTCAGCGCGGAACCATTGGACGCGATCGCCTTGAATACTCGTCAAATTGTTTTATCGGTGCACTGAGAAGAATGTTCCTCGCCTTCGTTTGCCCATTCATCCATTTCTGCTTCACTCATTTTTGTTAGTTTGCCCAACTGCCACAGCCAGCCGTCCCGGCGATTGTCAGCCGCGACTTTACTTGCCTCCTTGGTGCTCAGTTTCATGCGAGGGGCGAGGTAAGGAGTTATTTCTTCCATATTTGCTAGCAGATTCAGTGCTTACCGGTTTTCCTTTTCTGCATTTGTGTCCCCGAGGTCGAAGATTCCACTGTTGGGATATATTTCAGTGGTAAACTCCGAAGGTATTCTTTCTCATACCTGGAAATTTCATTCGCGTCTTCCAGTTGAGGTGCGGGGAATCGCCACAAAGGTCCATCAGTATAGTGTGAGTCACACAGCTGCCGTCTCTGTAGAACTGGTTTCATGTACAGAGCAGCCTCAGCATCAAGCGCTAACAGAGCCTGTCTGGCAACCTCGTATGAAATCATATGTTGGTCCCGCAGTTTGGTTGCCTCCGTAATGTTGTCGGCAGCGCGAGTGTTTTGTTTTTGTTGCCGGTCATTCTTTATCTTTCGTCCGCGCAATGCTGATAGCGTTTTGACAACGTTTTGAATCGCTCGTAGCGCATCAAAAGCCTGCGCTTCTCGCCATCGAATTTCCTCCGCAGCCAGTCCGGTCAGGTTCAAGCTGTGATGTTCGCCCAAGGTGAGTTCCGAGGGCAGATATAGCTTCTCAGCGTGAATTTCCGGGCAAGCAAGGGTCTGACCCGCAATTTTATCCGCAACCTTCGGCATCAAGTCTGTTTGTTTTACGCCAAGCATCAATCCCTGCACGCAGTTTAGTGGTGCGTTGTGCTATTTCCTTGCGACGCGACACGAGTTCATGCTCATTGGTGTCGGCGATTAACCTTTGTAGCTTTCGCCTCAATGTTCGATCAGCCTGACTTCAGACACCAAGCATGAAAAGCGCACTGTGAATCTTGAATCTTGAAGCCGTCGTCTGGAAAGCGAGCTACCTTGTTGCGGGGGATTGCAGTCTGGCCAAAATTTGCATCATCACTTAGCATTTTCTGAAAAATTGCTGTTTGCGATGGAACTATTTATCCGTGAGCACTCCCGACCACATAAATATATATAGCGACAACTGAACCTTTCGTGGACCTATGTTTGTAGACGCTGACCGCATCCTTCCCAACTTTGGATGCAGTTCGTGGCAATGTTTTCCATTGATCGATGCGGTCTCTGAATGAGAGGCTGAGGCCGATGAAATGGTTGCGTTTTTCCAGGTATTTTCTCTTTGATTCCTTGAGTTCGTCTGCCAAGTCCGATGCTGATACGAAAAAAAAAAAAAATCTCAGGGGAGAGAATATCGCTGATCATACCAAACTGACCTAATTGTGCTGTCTTTTTGTAGTTCCAGTCCCCATGGTGGTTTATCATCGTGTCGTGTCGATGACCGTGGTTCATTTGGCGGACATGGGGTCCCAGCTGATTCAATTCCGGCCAGTATTGCTCCGCCGATTCTCCGTGGAAATGTCCAACGCACTCCATGTACGCCGTTCCAAACAGATACATGCATGAATCTTGATGGCCTTGAACGTGAAGCGCAGGTATCCCATTTTCTTCAGTCGAGGTAGGAGGTGAGGGAAATGTTCTTCGAAGCGCTCTTCAATATTAACGAAATATTCGCAGGCGATATCGTAAGTTGTGACTTCGTCGACATCTTCCACTTCAATCCTGAGTTTGAACTCAAAGTCTTCATTCGCCTGATGCTGCTCCAGTGCAAGCGATTTGTCCGCATTCGCAAATCTGCAGTTCAGCGTCAGCTTCAGAAGTAGCTGCCGAAAGTATGCTCACTTTTCACCGTAATGCACAGTCAGTTCAGTAGGTAGGGAGTGAGAAAACCCCAGGCAAAGAACGGGTATTCTGTGCAGTAAGATACGTTGCGGCGGAGGGCAAGAAAAGCTCGGTCGAGTAACTATAACAATGATATCGTAGGGTGCATGTCGCAGTGTAGTTCGCGGTCTCGCGTCGCGGTTGGAAGGCGTAGAGCAAACAGCAGAAAGGTCACTGTTGCTGGCATCCGGATGTCAGTGGTACATAGCACTGTGGATAGTCGAAATTCAGAGTAGGGCAGCCGGTGGAAGGGAAGGCCCAGCAGTGTGGGCTGCGCCACTGTACTACCCGATGATAGCATTCGAGAGGATGGTACTGTTGTGGGGCATAAAGGTTGATGCCGAACCATGGTACGGTGAGCGGTCTGGGTAGGCTCCCCAAGACAGACGCTATATCAATTTGCTCGTACCTCGCCAGATATAAAGTCTGGGGTACGGGTACGCGGTAAGGGGTATGAATATGCAACAACTTCAGGCCAAGAACTTGAAGAGGAGATTCAAAAGATAGTAAGGTAAGCCCGTCGGCTCGGGGGTCGCACCAAAACGAGCGGTGTCTGACAGAGGGATTCGAGATGGCCGCAGAATTGGCCCGCCAAGCCGAATCAACGCGCGGTGGGTCCCTTTCCTAGCATTGAGGCGTAACTTGAAGTGAAGAGCCTTCAAGCATCGAAGGTTGATGCCGAACGGTGGTATGATAAGAAATTTGGGGTACGTCGGAAGGTACGGGTACGCTGGTAAGGGTATGGGTATGCAACAGCCTGGAGGCAGGAAAAACAGTGAACAGGAGTTGCACCGAAGTGGGCAGAAGGACTCGAAATTGACCGCGAAATTGGACCGCCGTCAGGCCGAATCAACGCATGTCAGGGGTCCGTTTCTCCGTCGCAGTGTTTGAACTGATCACAATGCCTAGGCATGGAGGAGAAATCTAATAAGGGAAACCTAAGGAAGGAAAATGCGTGGGGCGAGACCACGCCAACGGGAGTACATGGAACGGAGGTGTACCGAGAAGCGGCGTGAGGAGGGGAAATTGAAGGTAGTGCCTGCAAAACAGTCCTGCAGGGGCGAGATGCCAGTGAAAAACGGCGAGAGATAGAATCGTCGTTCTGCTTGCGTTCTGCCTGCGTGTACACGGCACAGACAAAGAGGAGGTTGGGGAGAATGTGTATCGCGAGCGGCGCGTGTGAACGCAGATGGGGTCGGAGTTCATGTCGTCGAAACAATAAATGAGTGAAATGTGGGCTCTGAGGTTGATATGGTCGTGATTCGCGAGGGGCATGGGGTCAAGCTGCACGCAGCGGGTATGGCCGGCAGGAACGCCGAACGCGTACGCGAACACGAGCCTAGCGCTCAGGTTGACAGCGCCGAGGAAAGAAAGGAAAGGCGAGGAGCGGAAAACTCCAGAATCACTTGCCGATGCAAACCCCTGCACCGGAGTGAGGAGGAGAACTCAACGCGAAGCGGGCAGAAGAGAAACTCCCAGACGGCAATTATAGGACCGGAGAAGGCAGCGAGCAGAAACAGGCAGCGATCCAGGTCTGAAGGTGTGCGAGAACCAGAAGGTCATGTTGCGAGCGTGAGGATTCGAAAGAGAGAGGGGAACACTGAAAGGGCGAGAGCGAGATGAAGAGATGGAACAAACTTGACAAATGCGTCAAACGGTCCCGGGTTCGGCCGAATACAGACAGTTGTTTGAGGGGGAAAACAAAGGACGAGAGGAGAAGAGGGAGGGATGGGAACTTGTTATGAAAAGGAAGCCTGAGGCGGGCAAGTTGACGAAAGCCAACGTAGCAAGTGCTGGCGCAGCACAATGCGAACGCCAGGGCAAGCACAAATCGGGAACTGGCAGTCAATCGCCAACAAGGCCGGAAGCGCAATACCCGAGCTTGTGCCGCTTGAACGGAGAGGCAACAAATGACATATTACCGTCTGGGACATAATCGGGTGTCCGAAGAACGGGGGAAGCGACCGAGGCATGAATTTTCGGTGCAGATTCACTGCGTGGATTGAGGAATCAACGCGAAGGTGAGGGGGGCAAAGACACGGTGATCCGGGCGCACAGAAGACGAGGAGAAACAAAAGTTGTCAAGCCAAAGGCTCGGGATGATATGTCGTATCGGACGTCGGAGGGGTATATGGTGCGATGCTAGGGTGTGCGCCTTGATGCATCCCAGCGCTGACGCCCCATCCCGTAAAGTGGAAGATAAGAAAGAAAGAAAAGAAGAGGGAAAGGGTACGTCCAATGTCAAGAGCGCACGCAGTAATCCAGTCGACTTGGGCAGATGTGGAGTCCCGCCAGAACATTGTGGGAGGATGTCGACGTTGCGGCAAACTCAGCGAGTGCATGTGGTACGCCGCCCCTCTCAAGACGAATCCACAACACAGCAAATCATGGGAAGGACGGCGGGAGGAGGTATGGCATAGCCGCCACTGCGCAGCGGATATATCACTGGGCAGTGGCAGTAGTAAGGCAGAAAGGATTGCACGTCGAAGTGAAGTACTGGAAGATCTGTTGATCAAAGGCTCCGAATGTTTAGGGTAAGGGCAAATTAGTATTTGAGTGGGCGCGAGGCACGAAGTATGGGAGTGCGCAAGTCAGGCGCGGGTGCGCAGGTAAGAGGGGTACGGCGGACGGGTAAGAAGGTACGGCGGACGGGTAAGAAGGTACGACGGACGGGTAAGGAGGTACGACAGGCGGGTAAGGAGGTACGTCTGTGGTCCGTAATAAGCTGTTACGGTGTTGGACACGAGTAAGCGGGTAAGATGAGCGAGTAAGGTGCACGAGTGGGGTACGGGTAGGATGGTAGGCTGGTGCTGAGCCCGCGGAAGAGTTAGAGGAAGGAGGTATGGTGGTGTTGCATACGACGGCACATGATTGAGTAGGAAGGAGGGAAGCAAGGCAAAGGTAGAAATGATGCAGCACGGTACGAAATTGTATATGAAAACGTTAGACGCGAAGTATATGTCGTAGTATGCCCGAACGACCCTCAGTTTGTAGACTGGCAACACGAGGGCATAGGTCTATAGTTGTGGTGCACAGCTGAAAGAGGTACGAGGGAGGGTTCAAGGGTTGCCGAGTAATCGTAGAAAGGGAACGGGAAACGGGGAAAAGAGGCGACCGCTATTGAATAGGGGAAAACAGCGTACAAAAGACCGCACGCTTAGTTTGACGGCGCCCGTCAGCGCAATGCATTCGCGCAATGATGGTATCGCTGGGACACAGCGTGCGCTGGGGAGAATGAGGCCGTTCTGACGTGTCAGAACCTGAACGAGCCCTGTCGCGTCGCGAGGGGGGAGGTGCGGGTCGGAGACCAGCAGATTCAGTGTATCCAGTGTATGTATGTGAGGAGGAGGAGAGATAGAGAGAAATAGGAGACAGAAGGCAGAAGGCAGAATGAGAGTGCTACTCTCGAGTACAGCACGGTGCTGTATCGTCCATTGACGATGAGGGTTGCGTTGCCGTCGCACGACGTGGCACGCTGGCTGCCGGTCCTGAGCAGCCTGTCCTGGCGCGTCGCGAGCACGCCCGCCGAGAAGGCAGCCGAGCCGGGTAACCAAGCTCGCAACGCACTCTCAGGCCCGTGAGGCGGCAGCCTGAGGAGCTACGAATCGTAGCGGTAGCAGAGAAAGGAAAGGGGGGAACGGGAAAGGAGTCCGAGAGGAAGGGAGGGGATAATATGGTGGGCTTCGGGATTCGAGGCTTACTATGAGTCTTCCGCCAAACATCGTCCCGCATAACCTCATGCATGTCTGGATCCTAATGCTTAGATTTGACATGAAGGTTGACAGGAAGGAGGCGGTAAGCCGCCGGTCGTTACTTGTCTTCGGTCGCCGAGAGACGCGAAAAACGTTGATATTGGATGTCGTAGGCTGGTATGGCAGCGCATAGGGGAAGAGCTATTGAGGCTATCCCTGAGGACGGTACGAAAGGAAAGGCGCGTGCGATATGGCGGGGCCACTGGTGGATGACGCGAACGAAAGAAACGGCGGGAGAGTCGAGACGTGGCGGAAAGCAAGCGCGAGAGTGACGAGTCACACTCGGCGCGTCACGTCTTCCCGACTCTCCCTCAATCTTAGCTTATCCTCTGACAACCTTGAGCCGCTCGTGCCTCGCGTCAAGGTTGTCTCGGAACTTCCAAATACAATAAACATCCGCGTGATCAATGATGGGCAAGCAAGATTTCCTTTCCTTTACCTCGAGCATGGTGTAGAACCTCAGTCAAGTGCATCAGAGTACTGTAGGATTATACATGCAAGGTTTCCAAGCCAAAATTCGTTGAATCAAGGGCTGCAAAGCAGTTTGATGGCTGACCAAAAAAGGAATTCCCTAATTGAGAAGGGTGGGGGGTCCGCCATTTCGCTGAGAAAAAAACTTCGACCCTTAGTGTAGATTTCGCGGATCGGTTCCCCCTTGCCCGAAGGGCAAAATTTTAGGGGGGAATGGACCAAATTTTTATGTGGAAGGTTTTCCTGAGCTCTCTTCAAGCTCAAACTGCTTTTTATACGTCGAAAACGGCCAAGAAACGGCCAATACAGAAACTGGGGAGGGAGTGTGATGTCACTCAGTTACACCACCAGAAATGTCACGTCGTCCGCTTTGGGTGACGAGGGTGGAGTCGAGGCGAGCTGGCATCACCTCGAGGTGCCGCTTTTGGGAAGGGGTCGAGTTGGAGTTGAACTCAGCTCGGAGCTAGCTCCAGCTTCCGGCAACACTAACCAATCTGTATGACTGAAACGTAACGCGTAACGGACGCCCGTTTCTGCTTACCAATCACCCAAATAAGGCAGGTCACCTTCCATAAAAGGGTGATTGGTAAGCCGTTTCAGCCGTTTCAGCCTGTAACGGTCCATTTTGCGTTTCAGTCATACAGATTGGTACAGTAGCAGTGCCTCGACGGTCGAGGCATTCGACCAGCAGCTAATAGTGTTGCCGCGGCTTGGCTTCAAGCCGGCTCAAAGCCGTTTTCGGCACTCAGAAAAGACCGATTTTTCGGTCCGTAGCAAACGTGTTGTCACACGTGACTTCGAACCCTTGAGAACTGCTATGAGTCTGACCCAGACCCTCCCCATTGAGCTTGTACTCGAGGTTCTTGACCGGCTTATCGACGGCGATCGCTCGACGCTTGCTGCATGTTCTCTGGTCTGCCGGACTTGGCTAGCAGTTGTTCGTCCGCGTCTATTTTCGGATGTGACTCTGTCTGTGCGCCAAGTCGACACATTTGGCACACTGAAAATCGCCCTTGAATCTACTGTTCTTGCACACACCAAGACCGTCCGAGCGACCGGTTTTCCTCGTGTCCCTCACAGATATCCCGCCACGAGCCAGGATTTACGCCATAGTCTGGCTCTCAGTCAAATCTTGGCCACCATACCTCATCTTCTGTCTCTACATTTGGGACCAATGCACTTCCCCATCTTTTCCCCGTGGCCGGTGACATTGGTCCGGCTCTGCTTCGACTCGGTAGTCATGTTGGATATCATGAACCTGGTGAAAGTGCTTTCGCAATCAGAATTCTTGGAAGACCTTCAACTGCATGCGCATTCCATTCAGCCCTTGCCCTCCCCAATCATAGCCGCTTCGGCTGTTCTTCAAAGCTTAAAACACCTGAATTGTCGGTATATCAACGACCAACAGTTCTTCACCTGGTTTATATCCATCTCCCCGAGGCCGCCCCTCGTTTCATTGTCCCTTGGGAAGCGCATGTTCCCACACAACCCAGGGGCACTCCAACTCATACGATCGGCGTCAGCAACTTTGGAGCTTTTCAAAACTGAGGCGATTCTACGCCAAGAAGGTGTGTGGGCTGCCCGGCGTTTATCCTCTTACCTGAATTTTGTGCAAATCAGACTATTTATCCGGGATGTTTTCTTCGCATCGTCGTCTGCGGACCGTCAGATTATTCGTTGACGCCCGGTACGATCTCGGATCAAGGATATTCCCTCACCGGAAGCGAGAAGATATGCGAAAGGAGGAGGGGGTGGCTCATGAGGGCAGCTTATGCACGGCTGTTTGGCTCATGAGGGCAGCTTATGCACGGCTGTTACTCTCACGCTGGAGTAGAAAAACTCTTTCTTGCTTTCCTACCATCATCGACCTGGCAGCGCGCAATCTCAAGTATGTTTTCTGGGTCGGCGCCTCCCAGTGGTAGACGCAAGTCGGGAGGCGATGCTGCTTCGAATCCACGGAAACTGGGGAAAACATGTTAAAAATAGTCGTCTTTCGTTGGAGCTCCATCTAGCGGCTTCTCAAGCTTCTCGGCGCCGATTCAGTGGGAGCCGAAGCTCTTGAGGGAGAAGGCAATTGAGCTCTGCACACTTGTTATTAGGGGCGCTCAATTCTTAGCTCGTCAGCTCGTCTCGCCCGTAAAATGTCGATTTTGATGAGGGGATCAAATTTGATGGGAAGTGGAGAGAAATGCGGAGTGGGATCAGCAGCTCATCAGCTCATCATGCAATTAAATAATTTCTGGGACGAGACGAGCCAACGAGCTAAGAATTGAGCGCCCCTATTACAGTGGCCGCCATTAAAACTGCACCAAGCGGTTCTGGGGCATTCAGTGTGTCTTTTGACGCAAACAAAGTTCTGGACATGGAATACGGGTGAAATGACTTTTTTAGGCAACTTACCCCATGACCATATATAGTAATTCGAGTGTAATGAATTTTTTAAGGGATTTATAAACAGGGCACTTTTCAGTGCTCACCCCACCGAGAAACGGTCTTCATAGGTCGAAAGTACTCGCAAATACGACCTCAGTCATATGTTACTTTACCCAGATTCCTAAGGTAGGCGTCAGTCACTCACAACGAGCGGTCACATGACGTGTCACGTCACGCGTAACGCGGCAAAAAATTTCGACACGAAAACAAAACCTGCTGGATTTTGCTCAATTTCAACGATTTTGAGGTCGAAAAAACTTTGGTCATTATGTAATCATAACTGGAGATAGGATGAGATTTCTCTAGCCATTGTTGTATGATGCCCCAAGATGTTGCGCACTGCAGCCAACGTTCACGGTATAGTGTGTATGCTGTTGTGCTGGCGGGTTACCGGTAATTGATGGGATCCTACCCTATATGGTGCGTGAGAACATTACATAAGCGGCAAATTTCGCCATCGTCCCGAACCAAGATGGCTCCAATCGCCGAAAAACTCATTTCTGCATTCAAAAAAAAATGGGTCGGAAGAATAGTCTACTGCTCCATCCCAAGACAGTATTTTTGAATTCTGAGACCAGGGATGTCTTCCATTTGCTCAAATACACCATTTCTATGGTGCCCTCCGCTTAGTCACCGCCAAAAATGTACTAGTCCCAAATCGGCCGAAGGCCGAATTTTTTTTTTGTATATACCTCTTTTCGCCTGCAGAAAGACACTTTTCTACATCTACACTGTCTATAATACGTCTGCCCGTCTTCCATGGTCCGCAAACGAAAATACTTGTTAAGTGCGGCAGCCAGAGCGCGTGCTGGTCGACATCCTCGTGCCGAATCATCGTCACCGTCATCCGGCATGGCGACTCAGGATGCTCAATTACACGTCCGCAAGTTTAGTTCTAAGTTTTGACCAGTAGGGACATATTCGGAGGGACAGTCCCAATTTGGGGGGTCAGAAGTTTTATAACTCGTTCAATTTTGTCGCTATAAAAATTCTGTCTTGCCAAAAGATTCCTTGCGTGAAACTGAGTGTTTTCCCAAGAGGAATAAAAAAATCGGTGTTTTCCTGCCCGAGTAGTAACGGTTGTCACAAATTGGTGGTGACTAAGTGGAGGGCACCATAGATCACATTTATCTGAAAAAAACGCGGAATTCTCTTATATTGTGGAAGCGTAGCAAGACTTGAAGTTGCCCGCCAAAAGTTATGTGCACTGATGTGACTGTCACGTCACATTATGTGCATTGTCGCTGCCTTTTTCCTTCGTGCGCGTCGCACACCTTGTATTCTTCTTCTGGTAGCTACCTACTTGTGCTCGACACGTTCTGCCACGCTAAAACACGGAAAAAACACGTCCTATTCCTCAGCAATACCCCGCAAATCTCAAACCATTTATGCCACCAACTACTGTCAATCCACCCAAGCAGGGCCGGCTCAAATGCTCAAAATGGGCTATGTCCTCTCAGATGGTCCCCCCTTGGGGCCATCTGTCTTCTAAGGCCTTGTTGGAGAAGGTACAGGGCACAGGTACGGCATGAATTGTTGGATCAATATTAATTTCTCAGTTGCAAACGATGTCAAAGCAGCAAAGGTGCGGGTAGGATATTCAAGTATCCACTATTTGTTACAAAACATACAAGCAGCTAAGAGGTCAGGGAGCTGATGATGGAAATTTCCAAAAAGCATGCACTTACAGCAAAGACTACGCAACAAAAAGAGCAAAAAAGAGTGCCTGGGAGAGGTAAATGTGTATAGTCCATATAATGTTCATATTCTTGGTTCAATCTTCGTTCAATTCCGAATCTACATGAAATTCTCCCTTTCTCTTTTTTTTCCTTTTTCCCCTTTCAGCTACCCAGTACAATGTGCGGAAAACCGCATTTGTAGATTTTGTCACACAATGTGACATTCTGTGACATCATCACAAAATCGTAAAATCAAAAAAAAAAAAAAAAAAAAATCGTTTTGAATGCGAGAGTGCAATATATACAGTTGCGGCAAGATCAAATCACTTACCAAATAAGGAAATTCTCATCAGAACTGCCCGACCGCACAGAAAAACCATCCATACGTAGGCTGGAATGGCACAAAAGGCCTGGACTCCTTTGATTGAATACATCTAGGCACAAAAAATAACCAAATTCATCATACTTCCAACTGATTTTGGCCGCACTTTGATACACAAACTGGCGGCTATCCAGCCAACATCAATGCAAAGACACAAATTTTTCTACACCAGGCGTACAAGATGGAGCCTCTAAGTATTTCTGTCCGCTTACCGCATGAAACAACCATTCATCTGGGTGCAAAAGGAGGGGATTGATGAGAATTTCCATATTTGGTAAGTAATTTGATTTTGCCGCAACTGTACATTACATTTTGCTACCCCATGCCCCCCTGAGGGTTACCTATTTCCTTTCCATGAAGCAGCTCTTCCATCTGGCCATGGCATGGGACTCAACTTCGCGGGCCGAAGCGAGTTCAATGCTTCGGTACGCAGAATCACCTTTCAAGTTTGACTGTCAAATAAAGCGAGGACATTCAGCCAATTACTCAAAGAGTGAGCCGGGCCTTCTGTGTCGCTTGAACCTTTGCTGAAGGTTTTAGGAGTGTCCTTCGATTACTTGATTGTTTCTTCGTGCATAGGTTTAACGGCTCCCCCGCACTTGGCTGAAGGGCAACTAGTCCTAAGGAAACTGTGTGATTGGTTGTTTTACTCGGCATTACCAAAAGTAACCGAATTTAGAAATGCCTTGCTTGCGACCAGCTAATACAGTTAGCAGTTGGTTCAACTGGTGGGCGAGAGGGGGGATGGTCATATGCTATTGCACATAACACGCGCCTAAGTTATTGGGCTTTCCCTGTGCTGATTTTCTATGTTTGTTTATTTATGTATCAAATGAACACTTTCTTGCTCTGTTTTGGCACCCTCATTGAAGGATGAGGATAGCCCAGCAAACTTTGAGTTCTCAGGTACAGAGTTATGAGATAGTAGACCTATCTTTGAGGCACTCACCCACCTGGAATCCTGGCGACTGTGTTCCAAAAAAGGAAAACACGGCCAAATTAATGGTATTTCGAAGATTAATTTATTCACCCACTGTGTGACAGCTTAGCCCACGTTTATATCATGAAAGTTGTAGAAAACAGCCTGTAAATGAACCCTTCATCGCTCAAAGTTCTTTGACCATCGTAATTTCGTGAGAAAAAACCCCGAATTCGGTTACTTTTGGTAACGGCGAGTAGAAGCAGCTAACAAGCACACCGCCTGCCAACATCACTGCTATGCAAGACCGATTGATTTAGCCTCAATCAAACCTCATTCTTGCTATTTCTCGTCGGGAGCTTCGCAAATTTCCCTATCTCATAATGCATAAACCAGCTCTCAACCTTATGTCGAAAAAATCCTGAACTGCTTATACTGGCTCGTAAGCCAGTACAAGCCGTCATAAGCCCATAATCAATAAGGGGATTATAGCGCATAGGTGTAGACCATTCAAGCGCGTATAATCCACCCTAATCCACCCTTGGGATCATGAGGGATTAAGCGCCCAGTCAAAAGTCGGGGGGATGGAGTGAAATAGAATGAGATGAAAAGTCATATCGTTCAACTTATTTCACTCAATCTCAAACCATATGGAAAAATGGCACACTTTCTGAAATGGTTCGAGTTCCATGGTGATAGTTTGAGATGCACCGGAATAGTCTGAGATGGTTTGTATCTTAAAATCGAATGAAGCTCATATGAGCCATTACTGTGCATTACAGCGCATTTAGATTACATTTGAATACTTAGGGCTTGCGTATTGTGGCAAAAGATATATATTCGTGGACAATGACAAAGGCTGAGCCCTACTCAACGCCTTATCTGGCGTCACCAGCGCCCCACAAAGGAATTGCCGCCAAATTCGAAGTTTCAAATCAAGCCTGGTCGACTATCATGAGCGAATGTTGAAGTTGTGACTTGGCGCAAAACAAACGTACCATAAAAATCATACCTAATACTAAGGCTGGATATAAATACGAGTATATTAAAATATAATCAATTATAATCCTAAAATTATGATTAAATACACGTCTCCCCATAATCTTAAGGTCTGGGAGTACAAGCCGTTTCATTACATTACAGTACGATTACGATATGATATGGGGTCCGTATTTAATCATAATCTTAAGGATGGCCAGGGCGCAATATAATGCCATATTATTGAATGAAACTTGTCTGGTGAGTACTTGAGGCCCTCATCTTACCATAAATTGACAGTGGGGTCCATCTAACTCACCCCAGAACTCAAATCCAACCAAGATTTGGCAGTGTTTGTGACCGGTGGGAAGCTTACGTGGTCCGTGGGACATTATTGATGCGTACTGATATTATGTTCTTTGCGGTTCAAATAATGTCCAATGAGACTGAGAGTTGCTTCTGAGGGTTCTAACGCCTTCAGATATGACCTGAAACCTCAAAATTATAGGACTTCAGGTAAACCTGGCATTTGATCGAAGATTCGGCACCTAGAATGGAGAACAGTGGCGTCTTTGGGGGTGGAAATGAATTGTGGGACTCTTTTCATGACTAGAGTTCGGATTCAGACCAGGACTTTCGAGCTGCAGTGCTTTTGATATCGTATTCTGGAAATATTCAATTAAATTCAATTAAATACGATTATTCTATCATTATAATACATTACGATACCCTTACGATTAAATATGGCCTGAATCCTTAAGATTATATTACGATTACAGTACATTATGGGTCGGACACGTATTTAATTGTAATGTTCCAGCCTTACCTAATACCACACAGCACTGGAAGAGCAGCCATTAGTACTCAATCCACATGAAACAGACAGATTGATCAAAACCCGTATATTGTTTCCAAAACGGCTGTAACCGACCGATCAGCTGGGTCCACTCAACATGTCCGTCCGGGCCCGGCGCCCGAAACCCAACTACCATATGTATTTAGCATAGAAAAAATATGCAAACTTTGAAAACCCTGCACAAGACTCGGAAGCTTTGGAGCCGTTTCAGGTGAACAAACAGCTAAATTGCCATCCTCGTCAAGCGGCAGCTCCACGCAGTGGTGCGCCGCAAAATTTGACGAGGATGCCAATTTGGCTGGGAGTTCACCTGAATCGGAGGAAAAGCTGGAGGAAAACAATCTGATTACATTGAGGCAAAGATCCTGAGCCCAGAAAATGTACAAATGGGTTGAATTAACTGAAGAAAGAGGCAAAAAAAACGCGCAAATGCACAGGAGCGTGATGTCACATGTGACAAAACTTCCCGGCGCGGGTTTAATGTCCCACCGCGAGACATCCCGGTACGTACCGAGGCTGAGTGTGACAGGGTCACAACCGTAACACTTAACAACCTTCTGTCTTTCGTCCACGATTTCTCGACCCTACGGCTTGCAGACGTCTGATTTTGCTTGGGCTGTACAGATGCGATATCTAAGTTATTTAATTGCGTGTTTTCTCATGCTGGGACGGCCAGAATGCTCGCGATTTGAATAAATTCTGCATTTTTATCATCCCCCCTCTGTTGCCGCGAAATGGGCATCTCCCGCTCCGCCGGATGCTCCAAGAAAATATTAGCAACACTCAATTTGTTCTGAGCTCAAACTCACGAGATTCTCTCGCTCTAGTCACAATCAAACTTTTTTTCCTCGTTGCTTCTGGGCTTTCCAGTGATGCAGCAGGTGGTGAGGCAAAATAGGTGAGGAGATCTCAATATTGTTTCATTCAGTCTCTGTTGTACTCGGAAATCCATTCTAGGTCTGTTTACTGGGCCACTTTCGAATTTTCTATCACCTTCTGTAAGCCTAGGATTACAGTTCCTTTGAAGTATCTTCATGCTGCAGCTTTTGGCCAGTGAATGGGCTTCTACTTACTCTAGTGTGAGTCCATAATTCAGTCAAGTCAACCATACAAATGTACGCACTTGATACTGCATTTTTATTTTTTATTTTCGATGCAATAGCCTGTTGAGGAGGCAGAGTTTATCCTCCTCTCCTCCCCTTTCATATCTACTGTTGAACTTTGTTACCCCTTGCCGGCCTTGGCAGTTACCTGTGTGCCTTGCTGCTTTATATTAATTTTGTGCAATGATTGTATTGAGTAATTGAAAAAGCTTCAACCCAGTCCACAATAATAGCCCGCCTTAGATCTTTCTGAGCCTCCCAAGAGCCTCCCCATGCTCACCCCAAAAGCTCACTTGTCTCTTTCTTTTTCTTTCTTTTTCCGCCTTTTTTGCGTTCTTTTCCCCTTTTGGACACCCAGTGGTATCGTCGGAAAACCGGATCTCTTGCTCTACTCGGTGACAGAAAGTAACCGGTAATTTGGTTGCTGCTTCATAGCCACGTGATATTTTTTCAAGATTTTGCAACTCAAGTACAGCCCAGAACAGATTTCGTTTGCCATCAAAACAGTGGTCACTACCGCCGTTACCCATGTCAATTTTTACAGCTATTTTGGAAACGATAGACAGTCTCGATTTTCGAGCTGAGTTCGGCAGTTCCCGGCATACCCGTCATATAATTATTTTTAGCTACAGCTCAGCTCCATCATGACGACGAGCGTTGCCCGCCAATACTCTCCTCACTCTCACCATGATACGACGAGGAAACCGCCGCCACATACCTAAGGAGCAGAAACAGCTCATCACCACAATGTCGGCCCATATGTCTGTCCCAGACATTGCTGCAGCTACCAACATCAGCGAGCGAACCATTTACCGCATCATCCGAACGTGGCGGACCACTGGGGACCACGTCCAAATTCCTCTGCAGCTCGGACGACCCCGCATTCTCACATCTTTTGATGTCGCGGTCTGTGATCTTCTCAATACTCTTCGTATTTGACCCTTTGAGAAGTATCTTGAGGGTCTTGTTGCGAGAACCCCCGACATCTATCTTTTCGAGCTACAGGAATGTTTGTACGAAGCCACGGGACTCGACGTCGCCAAAACCACCATACGTGACGCCCTTTTGCGAATGGGTTATGTTCGGGTTCATGTAAGTAAAATTGCTGGGAGTTTCGTGCCGCTGACATGAGTATATCCCTAGATATCTCGAACTGCACTCGAAGCCGAGGAAAACAAACGGCTTGGTTTCCAATGTGAAGTTGGACAACACCCACCTCGAAGACTGGTCTTCCTAGACGAAGCAGCTTGCAATCGACACACAACGCGGCGGCAGATGGCATGGGCCCCTATTGGAATGCGAGCGCGGCGGCATGATTTTTTTGTCCGAGGCATCCGGTATGTGTTTATGCTCTTGCCAGTACTTCGTACCTGCTGATATGTATAGTTATTCTGTGCTTCCGGCAATTTGCCTCGATGGCATACTTCACTTTGATGTGTTGACTCGATCCTGGACCGCCGTAGAGTTCCGCAACTATCTCGATGTTCTCCTTGACCGCATGAATCCCTTTCCACAGGACAACTCTGTTCTCGTCATGGACAACGCAAGTGTTCATCATTTTGATGGGATTCGTGAGATGGTCGAGGGACGGTGCGTAGGATATATCCTCTTGATTGCCAACCAACTGAATTTGATCTACAGCGGGCGTCGACTCATTTATTTGTCACCATACTCTCCCGACTTCAATCCATGCGAAGAAGGGTTTTCATGCATGAAATATTGGATCCGCCGCAACCGGGACGATGTTCTCAGCTCAATGGAAGGGCGTGATGGTTGCGACCCCATCGCAACTCTGTGGGAAGCTGCTCATGAGACGATGACCCCAGAGAACATCGAAGGGTGGTTCAGGGATTGCGGATATGTTGTATCTCAGGGTCTTATTGCAACAACGCCTGACATCTATCTCTTCACTCGCAGCCGACGAAAACAAGCAGCTGGCGAAGTCGGACAAAGTGACTTTAGAACCCGGTGATCCAATACTACAGTATTTGCGAGTCAGTGTATACAGACCTGCGATATATGACTTCTCGCCAAAAAGACGCCCTTATTTCCAAGATGTCTCAACGAGAGACTAATACGTTTGCGGGTCCGCATGCCACTGCGGTTCACTATAGGGGGAAAATGACGCATGTTGGTTCCAGTACGGCCGGTGCTGCTGAGGGAGAGTCGAACGATGTCCAAACCGAGTCTCGCCGCTGTCAAATTGTCGTAGGAGGTCATACCGAGATGAACCCGTACGGAACTTCCCTGTCCGCGCATCCGGCCCCGGAGGCGAGTACACTGATGATGCAGAGAGCCCATACGGCGCTTCCAAGGGCGGTGACGATGGCCGTTTGGGTGCTCGAAGCTGGTGCGCACTGTGGTGAGTTCTCAGCGTTTGCGGTTGCAGTGGCTGTGGCTGAAACGCCGGCACAACAGCCAATATGGCGTCGGAGGCAGTACTCTGGACGTGTGGATGGGATTGCGAGTGCTCGAGAATGTGAGGAGATGTGTATTGCTTTGGATGCAACAGACTCGGTTGGGGTCGAAGCTGTGACGGGCAGTGGAATTGGGCTTGATTTTTATCCCCAGTTTGATTCCGGCGTTCACGAGCGCGCCGTAGTATGTGGGCAGTGACACGATCCATCCATTCGTGCGATGGACTATTGTTATGATTAATGTCAATCACCACAGTTGGAAAAAAAAAAAACTCGCCGTCCGGATCCTACGCCACCGTCCATTCCATCCGACGCTGTCTTGGTGTTTCCAGGTGCGGCGGCGGCGGAAGGACTTAAACTGCCCCGTTCGTCGTTGTTGGCGCCCGTTTTGGAGTTCGTCTTGCTGTTGTGCAGTATGCGTCCCGCCGGCCCATACGCACTAACGTCTATGCGCGTGAGGATAGCACGCGCCAGAGGGTCTTCAGCAAGATCAGTCAGCACCGTTTGGGCGTTGAGGTCGACCTCTCGCTCATACGAGTTGTCTCCCCTTTTTGCTTCTTCTCCGATTGTGTAATTTGCTTTACGCGTATATCCGCCATCCACCCGCAAAGACGAGTCAGATGCATAAGAAACGCCAGCGGCAGCGAGTAAGATGCCGACGAGGGCTTCTGTTTGGTGTAGCCGTGCCTCGATAGCATGGACATACCCTTTCGGAGGACCACGTTTGCGTGATGGGTCGCGCGAGGTGCATTCTGTGTGCCATCGTCAGGTCATGGATTTCTGTAATTATCAAGTATTGAAGCGATGCAGCATGGATTCGGAATATCGCGCCCAGCGTGATTCGGGGGCCCCAACATCAACCAAGAGCTTGGACAGACCGGTTTATCTGCCATCCCTGTGCTGATTCTTATCCAGACTTTGTCTCAAGACGCCCTGAGCCCTCTTCTCGTTGGAGACCAGCAGACAGCCATCGCCGACACCCTCGGCAACTGCACCACGACTCCCAGTGGCATCGACATTAACATCCCATAGACCACCAACTTTTCACGTACGCATACGCGGCAATGCAAGCAAGAATACCTTCCACCCTGAATGGGCCGCAACTCGCCTCCGGAGGCGCTTCCACGGTTCATGTTCGTTCACAACGACACCCGAATTTGGTTGGGCGTGAATCGTCATCGAATCGTTGCTCAACTTGCTTGCTTGGACCGATGGTTGACTAGTCCAATCCTACGACACTCACCTGTACCCAAAGCGACACAGCTGCGACAAGGATTGCCTAAGCCTGAGCGCTCGCATTTGCACTTGCTTTTACGGCACTGGTCACAGGCTTTGCTGCTCCGCCTCCGAACGGACTTCTTGGTACTGTCAGGGTCGAAATCGTGGCCGTCACATTCCTCTTGGTCGTAGTGGGAAAACGGGAAGGTGTAGGTGGCGGTGGAAGGGTGGGACGGACAAGACATCCACGGGTGGTCAGTACACGCGCCGGGATGTGTACGGTTTCAAAACAAGCGATGGGGTTTCCAACGTGCGAATCACTCCAAAGGAGGGAAAAAAAAAAATGAAAGAAACGGTGAAGGTGGAAGGCAACACCCAGGGGAACTTCTCCATTCCGGTGACGGCAAAACGGTCGATATTCGCACGATGGGTCATTGTTTTCCCTTCTCCAAGGGGAAATCCCTCGGCCGGGAACCTCGGATTAGAAACTTATCCAGGCCCCCGGCTACTCCCTAGGTCGTCCGCCCATTTGGGAAGATTTACCCTACTATCGTGCCAAATAGGTCTGGATTTGCGCAATGACTGTGGATTTTCGATTTTCCCCCTCTCCCTTTTCAATTTGGACCTCCGGACTTTTCGAAATATATTTATATGCCTTTGGGCTACAGATCCTACAAGTTTCGTAGCGACACGGCAACAGGAAGGTAGTAAGAAAAACGAGCTTTCATCGAGGGATTTTGATGGATTGACAGCACAGATCAAAAACCTCGAGAAAACGGCGAATGTTTCTTGCCATTGGACTTGCGTAGAATCGTAAGATTTGTAGCTCTACCTGTTGGGAATTGGTACCAGAATAAATGCCGAAAGGTCCGGAGATTCAAAGTTCAAAGGGAGAAGAGAAAAATCGAAAATCCAGAGCTGTCATTGTGCGAATCCAGACCTATTTGGCACGATAGTATGAATTTTCGGCGTTTGGAGGCAGATTTACCCTATCCGGACGGAAAATCGCAATGTTTGAGGGCAGATTTACCCTTTTCCGGACGGACCTACATAGTAGGTTACTTATCCTATATAACGTAGAGAGCAACCAAGTACGGTTGCCCCACGTGATTTAGCCTTTTCGAGGAGACATAGTCCGTTCGTCGTATGCTAAGAAGAAAATAAAAAATCTGGTTTAACAGATCTGAGGAGAGTCCTATCTACGATGTCCTTAAGCTTGGACTTGAGAGAAAGCTGTAAAATTGAAAGACTAGTTCTTGAATGATGCAAAAACGATGGATTTGATGAGATTTTGAGGTCTGCCATCAATTTGGGAATACAGTCGAACCTCTCTTAACCCAATGGCAAGCCTTAGCCTATGGGTTATGAGAGGGTGTTAATGGGGGCATTACATAATATTTAAATTCAATATTTTCTTTAAAAAAAATAGGTGTCAACACAGATTTTAAACCAAATCTACGCATGATCAGCTTGCGCACTACTTTTTACGTCTTGATGTAGATTCCCGACCAAGCCGATGGTTCACAACCGTCGTCGGACCATGATATTCGATGGATCCGCTGACATAATCCGCCAATAACCGAGGTCCGAGGAGCAAAAATTGCCATTTTAGGGCATGTTCACTATGGGTTTTCGACTCAAATGGCTATGGGTTATGGGTTACCGGAAAATTATGGAATTTCCCTGCAAACCACCATGGTTTTTCAAGATTTCTATGGGTTAAGAGGGGGTATGTCTTGATAGGAGTATGGGTTACGAGAGGTTCGACTTGAATAGAGGGTTTGCGATGAGCCTGAATGGCTAACAATCTCCCGATTAGGAGACTTTGATGGCCCAAAAATTGATGTCGAATTACAGAAGAGCCGCCTGGAATCAAGTTTGGATGCTGAGACCTGGGTTAGTTTTTGTCGATGCGCCGGAATCTCGACTTTTGTGTAGCCATTAGCCATCCAATGGCTGCATCGCAAACTCGCTAATATCTAAATCCAACCACTGTGGGCTTGTTTTGGGTCCAGAAAATCCCTGCTGGGAACTCGGCTGTCGGCTCGCATCAGTTCCGAGGGCGGGTTCCTTGGTGAGGCTTCTGAATAACGTTCGAAATTACAGCAGGGGTTTCTTGAGAAACCGGGTTTCCCGGCAGATTAATCCCCAATTGAGGCCTTTGATAGGGCGTCACTGGATGAAATATGATAGGCAATATGAGTAGAAGACGTCCCTGACTTGCGGCACTTGTTTCCGAGTCTGCAGAAAACCAATCCATCCGAGGCATCATTTCGGTTTGAAGATTAATCGATTATGAACCAGGCAAAGCAATTCAAAAGATTACCTCTCATGCCGATTCACTGAAGTTTAAGGCTGGAACATTATGATTAAATACGCTTCCGGCCCATAATGTACTGCAATCGTAATGTACTAACGGCGTGGGGGTCACCGCAGGTTACTGATGGTGACCTGTCACGTGCCTCTTTGCCCGCCAATTCTACCAGATGTACTAATCATGGTGACTTTGGCAAAATATATCCTCAATCTGATGAGGTAATCGAACGATTGAATTGATTGTGCTCACGATCGGAAGGATTGAAAGATTTGGTAGTTACTGTACAATCTGATAGCTGAAGTTTTGTTTGGCTTTAATTGTAAAACTATTTAATTAGTTTGACAAATGGGTAGTTAAGTATTCTAATTTTTTATACGCAAAACATTTTCCTGTCTATCATCTCTCGATGGTTATTTGGAATTCAAGAGACAGAACATGGCTTTATTTGACAGTGCTTGCACAGAATTCTCCTAGCAAGAATTTCCCACACATCGGCAATTGCCGCCTTCGTGCTGGCAGTGTGCTGGCGGATACTCGGAGTCCTCGGACTCGGTTCTCCGATCACCAGAGAGTACATATTCCGGTGGTTACCTCGGCTAAGCTAAGCGGGGGTCACCAGCAAGGTAACCAGAGCGGGCTGGTTACCCTAAGTATACTCTACACCGCCATTTTGGAATGATGTCGACTGAACATCCGGGCCCGGCAGGGCCCGGCGCTCCGAGGAGCTCGCCTCGGCGATGTCCCTGTGATGTGCGGTGGCCAACGTCCCATCAACATCCACGAAATGTTTTAGGAACATCCTCGTACGCTCCCTCGACATCCTGGTCTGGCCTCTGGCGACTCTCCCGTCTTTGGGCTGGCTCTTCCGAAAATTTTTCTCTAAGTCCCTCATCAAATCATTACCTCACACTCTTCACTCCTCGGTAGTGCTGTGTAAAATTGCTCCCTGTAAAATTGCTCCCCGGCCATAGGCATGTTGCAAACACAACGGCGGCTAATGTCGGACATTGTAGCAATAAAATTGGGCAGGCAACATATAGTAATCAAAGCACACCGTTTTCACAAAGTGCGCCGTTCTGGAGGCAAGCAATGGGCTCAATGAAGGAGCTGGTCGTCGTCGCCGACGAGCAGGCATGTTGCAAACACAACGGCGGCTAACGTCGGACATTCCGCGGACCACGTTACATACAGACATCAGTTCCACCATCAAATCCAAATCCCATCAAATCCAGATCCTGCTCCGCTGCCGGAGTAACCCTAATTTACTGTAAGTTCAAAGCGGGCCCAGAGAACATATGTAATTTACATGTAAAATTCAAAATTCCCACGCTCCCAGGGTCTAAAAAAATCTCGTTTTCGCTTGCCGAAAATTGTGCCGATCGGTGCCGAACGATTGATCTGGAACAAATGCACTGGAATTGGATTCAAAGTTGCTCTTGAACCTGTTTTTGAAATCCTGAAGGCTGATTCCAGCCGTTTTTGAGCGCTTGTGAGCTCCTGCCTCATTCAGTATTTTACGCTATTTTACATGGAGGTTGAGACCCTGGATGTAAATTACGTATTTTACAATGTAAATTACATGTAAAAAACCCGTGATGTAATTTACATCGGGCAATTTTACCCAGCACTACTCCTCGGCCACATAAAATGGTTGCCACGTCACATTCTCCCTCTCACCTTCTCCCACCTCATCGCCCCTCTCCAACCTCTTCAATCGCCTCCGCTCTTCGCAGCTCCAGTTCGCTCTTTGAAGGTGCGCAGGTCTTCTCTCGAGTCTTTTCTCTCTGACATTGGTCAGACCGCGTTCTTGGATGAACCTTGCAGCATGTAGCATCTTCTGCCGAGGGTGAGGCACCGGTGAATGTGTGTGTTTGCATCTCTCCCGTTTTTTCCCAACTGACACGCCCATCCTGCAAAGTTGTTGCCTCTCATCCCATGCTTCCAAACCATCGATACACCGTAATCCTCGCGAACGAGACCAAAGCCATCCCATGCGACGCAGGTGAGGGAACTGCCTTTCAATGTCATCTTCACTGTCTCATCCCCCTTCTTTCCAGTCCTCTCCTCTGCTTCAGGTCATGGTCAAGGGTGGATTGTCTGTTGCTGGTGTCCGCTGATACTGTGGTGCGTATGAATGGGAACCCGCCCTCTTGTTATTATGTATATGATACATACGTAGCTTGTATGTATACCCGTGTATGTATTGTAGTTTGTAGCAGCACAATATATGATTTTTCCTGGATTTTATACATTCTGAAAGCATCCGCTGTCGCGCTGAAAAATATGTTGCGCAATATATTGAATTATATATGAGGGTACGTGGAGGGTTGGGTGGGAGGTCGTCGCAACGTCAAGCTGGGAGCTTCCTGGGAGCCTGGCGCATACCGAGTGGATGCGAATCGATTTCTGGAGGTTCATATGAGCTCCGCGGGAGGTTAGCCGACATTTGACGGATTATCTTCCGAGATCAGTCGGCTGAGCTCCTGTCAAGCTCCTTTCAGAACGGCGGTGTATGTAAGCTAATATTAATATGACCAGAGCATAATTCTACAGATTTTTGTATCGGGTCAGTCCGAAAAAGGAAGTTGTCACACTTGGCCACGTGATGTTTGTCGAAGGTGGATGGGGAGTACCTTACGACAACGCTACCACTCATAAAAAGCGTCCCGACGGCTCCCTCACCGCAACCGGAATGCCGAAAGCCCCTTCCGGTACACGAAAAAACCACGAGTCAGCGAATTTACTTGTCGAGGTTAACAAACGTGATGCGGAGGGAAAGCTGGTCTATGACTCCAAGCGTAATCTGGTCAAGGAGAAGATTAAAATGACGGGTGCACACTTTGACCGTAAACCCCAGGATCTCTGAAATTACTGGCACCTGTCAACCCGGACCTCGGGAAAACGTGACTTTTCCCACGTCCAAATTGGGACATAAGGCTTCGTTTACCCACTTCGACTCCCTATATATGGCTCTGTACCGGTACTCAGTGCATTTAAATTATCATATAGCTCCCTTATGTAGCTTTTTCCCATAATCTTGGGTCAAAATTGGAGGATTTGGTGGCTTCCATCAAAATTGGTTGAACATGCATTTGCCGTCCATCCTCAGCTATGTTAAAAATAGGAACTGCTCTGGCACTGTTTAATAGGCTTATGTACTATGTCGGAGAGTTAATCAAGTTTTCAAGTTGTAGAAAAAGAGAAAAAAGGGGGAGAAACTTGAAAGAGGAGAGATTATTAGATACCTCTGCATGAATGTCCTTGAATTTCAGGGCTCAAACTGTGCTGCAGGGAGTGCAGTTTACAATTCGGTGTCTTGATTTCATCTTGATTCTTTTGCCATATACAGTAAACATCAAAGAATTCAAGACTATGTCTATTTGCGTCCCAAAACGACATCAATGGAATTCAAGATTGGTAACCGGCAAATGCCGCCATCAACTGTCAGCTCACTTTCCCGACTTCCGAGGCAGCTCTGTCGCGTCCCTCTGGTCCTACTCTCGTCTCATCTCTGCATCCTCATCTTACTGGTGCTTCTTAGCTTTGTTCTCTTTGAGCCTGATATCAATAAGTACTCGTTCTTCACTGGTGCGTTTGAAAACTGACGGCAACAAACTCTGTGAATTGGAATCGACGTCTCGTCTCATCTTGTCTACACACCGGAAGCTCGATCTTCACGTCTTGGCGAACAACAGAATCAATACTGCCCTACTGGGGACGCGCCTCACCATATCTCAAGCACAGAATTGGCTTTGATTCTTGCATGCAACGACTTGATGAGGTGCGTGACTGGCTCTCGCATTCTCTCTCTTGCTAACCATATACCTCGGAAACAATCCCCGACCCCACAGTCTATCTATCCCGCCCAGATGCCGCTACACCGCAGACGTTGCGTCGGCGGTGCAGCTCGGCGGCATCTGGATATTGTTATGAGTCGACCCTCGCGCGCGCCTTCCTCTCGAGAGCGCGAGTATGAATTTCTTTTTTGGCGAGAGGAGAGCGAGGGAGCGCGGGATAGAACACGACTCTGAGAGCGGCGAATGTGATCGTCGGTTTCCCTTCGCTTGAGCTCTCACCGCCGTATGCGCGTCGCCACACCGGTGGGGCTGCGTTTGTGCGGAGTTATCACGGAGTTGTAGTCTCGTAGAGGCAGCAGATAACGAGGGTGATGTAGACGCGCACAAATGGCGAGCGGGACTTCGCGTGTTGTCCTTTGTGCGTGTCTATCGACATCCTATCTTGTGTCTACAGCGTCACTCAAGATAATAACATGTAAATGTTGACTATTCGGGTAGGGTTTCTGTGCTATGCTGCACGGGCTCTCCTCGTCGTGAAATTTGTCTCGCGTTTCCTCAATTTCTCGCCAGAGCCCATAGCTGGATGTGGGCACATGCAGAACTTTTGGCCTTGCCTGGACAATCTTGCCGTTGAGGCAATCATTTTTTGCGCACCGGCGCAACATTTTGGGGGAGGTCGTTGGTTTGGGTGCGGGTGCTCTAGCGAGTAAAACAGTCTCTACTCAACGGCCTGTTTTCAACTTTCTCCAGACATTTGAGTGCTTAATTTTGTAGCTTTCTGCTTACAGATTGCTTGGAAATCCATCTGGATCTCCCCCAAATTTTCCGTCCGCTGCTCTTTTCAGATTTTGGGCTAGAAATTTTTGAAATGCTACACAGAAGCTTTCAATCTCACTACTCTTTCATTTCGCCGCAAATCCTTAAGAGGTCAAGGGAACCTTTGACGGCGGATTGCGGATTGTTGGCTCATTTCCGGCAAGTGCCGGGGTTTGACAAGAGGGATCAGCCGGAATGAGCAGGCTCAGATAGGATCATTTGGCTATGTCTAGCCGAGACATAGCCAACCACAGGCACGGTTAATGAGCCGTTTAAGGCTTATGTACTATGTCTGTGGTTACGGAGAATTAATCAAGTTTTCAAGTTGCAGAAAAAGAGAAAAAAAGAGGGAGAAAGAGGAGAGATTATTAGATACCTCTGCATGAATGTCCTCAAAATCTACAGTAGTTTCTGTACTAATATATTTCTTGGGAGGAACGTGGCCAGACCCCCCTCCTTTGGCCTGACGGCATATTTGATTAATTCTACTCACTAACTCGAGTTTTTTTGCTGTTTACTCCGTAAATTTAATTCATGTAGCGCGGGGGAGACCCCCGCAGACCCCCCTTGACGCTCGCCGCTAGGCCCACTGCGTGGTGCCGTCGCTCGCCGCTGGGCCCACTGCGTGGTGCTGCCGCTCGCCGCGGGGGCCCCTGGCCGGCCGCTTGTATAGCAGGACCTCTGGTTAAAACCCGTAGGACCTGTGGGGAGTTCTCTCTCACCAGGTATAAATCCCCAGTATCCACCAGTAACCTGACGCAATTGAACGTCTTTCCCTTTGCCGACGCATGCACACCACTCGCCAAAGTGTTTTTTATGCTAATTACGTGCAAATGATTCAGATCATGTTAGAGAGTTTGTGCGAGCGACCCAGGTCGCTTTTCGACCGCTCAGATCTCCGCAACGACAGATACCAGGTGGGAGCTCTAAGCGACCTCGAAGAGTATTGCCATGGGGCATTCCGAGGTCGCTGGGACCTCACACCTGTGACTGCTCGTTGTCGAGATCTGAGCAGTCCCAAAGCGACCCGGTTTGCACAAACCCGCTATTTACTGATGTGCCGGCAAGCCGAGTCCCACTATCAGAGCTCGAATCTCGAGTCCCACTATCGGCCTTTATCCGGGGTTTACCCGAGTCCCACTCCCACACTTCTGGCCATTCCTCTTCAATCTCCCCGACTTCGCGGCTGCAAAATCTGTGCTTGAAGAGCAATCTGAACTGGAGGGAGTTGAGATTTTGTTCCTTCCAAAATTCCATTGCCAGCTCAATCCAATCGAAATGGTGTGGGCATAAGGAAGTCCTTCGCAGGATTGACATCCACTCGCAGAATATCAAGGAAGCTGTCCGCGATGCCACCAACTCTACTGCAACGCCTGCACTCCCCGACGTAGGTACTCTGGAAACCCGTCCTCCTTGACCGCTTTGTCGACTTCGACATCATCTTGGCCAGCACATTTGCCACTACTGACGCGGAAGAATCGCGGCAGCTTGTCGTTGGTGACTCCTACCTTGAAGTCACGAAAACTAAAATGGTTTCGAAAGTCACCACTCATGGCTAATGGATCAATGCCTTCCGTGTCTGGGCAACTTTGCCTTCCCCGGACGAACAATGGAGTTGCGAACTTACTGGGGCCATCTCAGCGACCTCTTCAACAGCCGTCACTCCTCAATCCATTCTCGCATCATCAACTACGATCGCGCAGCCCGCGTATTCGTTGGACAGAGGCGTGACGTCCTCTTCAACGAGTCGCACAAGTTTTGAAGTTCGACACATCCTCGATGCCCTCATCACTGAGGGGGGGGTCGCAGTTGTTGCCGCCTCGCTGCCTGGGGGATCTAACAATAAGCCCAAGTCTGGCAACAAACAACGAAAGCATACCGCGGAAGACTGCCGCAATTTCAATAACAACCGGTGCAGGGCTGGCGATGGATGTAGTTGCCGCCATGCCTGCAGCGACTGCAACACGGCTGGTCACCCGGCTTCGGAATGCATGAACCTCTACCTCAACCGAGTTCGAAAATGAATTGCTATGCGAACCATCCGGAAATACCCCGACATCTTCCAAATACCGAAGGAATTGGGGCTCCCCGCGTATTTGGGCGTCGTTGATGGGGTTGGTGGTTTGGATTGCTTTGTTTGTCAAAGACCTTGAAGACATCTTTTGCTATGTTGATGACAACTTGGGCTGGGAAGTTGGAAATGGCCTAACGTTCTATCGCCCATACAACAAGATGCTCCCGACAAAACAAGTAAAGCTCCTACTTGTCTGGGATTTTCTTGGTATTCCCCACAAAGAGAAGAAACAACTGCACGGCTCATCCCTTCCCATCATCGGTTCCGAGATTGATCCCAACGCTATGACTGCTACTCCTCCTCCGGATTCGAAAGCCGACCTTGAGAAATGGGTCCAGAAATTCATTGATACCCCGTCACAACGTCGGACGCTCCACGAGTTCCAATGTTTGACGGGCTGGATTAATTGTTCGTTCAATATGTTTTTCCTCCTCCGTCCAGGCCTGTCCAACGTCTACAAACAGATGTCTGACAAGTCTAATCAACAGGCGCTCATCTACATCAACGTCGCGATTAAGTCTGACTTGTCGTGGTTGTTGCAACACCCCAGGCAATCCGACGGTGTTCTACTCTTTGAGTCTCTGGATTGGATTAAATCCTATCACAGAGGCTGACGCCACGATTTTTTGTGACGCGTCATTGGGAGGAATGGGTTTTTGGATTCCTGAGCTTCAGTAGAGAAAGGTTTCATCATTCCAAATCAGGACATTTTTTATGTACACCCTCGGATTTCTCAACCGTTACTTCATATAAAAATTTCGGGTTTTTAATGCACAAAGTATGTACCAGTTTAGCCCTACAATATCTCAGACCTTGAATGAAAACTGAGGGAGAAATGTCACAGTATGCAAAAGAATGTCACTGTGTAAAGCAGCGTCAAGATACTGTAGCTGATCTTCACGTGTGACGGATCGGCGACGGGCGTTCGCATCCGCTCACGGCGAGATCTGCCCGTTTCGTCCCCATGACTCCATGTACACAGCCTTGATTTTCCTGTAACTATGTATTGTAATGCCGGTGCCCGGCTTACAGAAAAGGGGGAGCTTGCGCTAATTCCGTCCAGCCTGAACAGAAAAGATCTTGTGAGAGGCAAAGTTTCGTTAAATCAGCCTTACATACACAACTCAAGCCATACTTCTTGTCTTAGTGCCGCAGTCCCGGTAAAACCTGCTACCATAGAGCTGAATTCAGGAATTTGTGCAATTTTGACTGCTGCCCAGGCTAATGGTTCTGATTTTTTTTGGGGGGGAATGGAATTGATGGACTCGAAACCGTGTGAACTGAAGTTGATGGTATTCCTGCCTTTGTGGTTTCTTCGAAAGTCGGGAGTAATTTCCTATTGATGCGAGCCCTTGGCTGAGAGTGTTTCTTTATTGCACTTTCCCCGGATTGCGCCGCTGTACAGTGGGCCACTTGTCTCTAAGGCTCTGTTTAACATCACGTATTGATGGCGTACCCGTGGGAGATCACAGCTGATGGCGTACCCGTGGGAGAGTAGGCACATTGCACAGCCATCCACTTTTCGGGAACCTCAGACAAAAGGGGGGAAGTTTAGTTCTTGTCGTAAGTAGTAGCTTTTCCCTTGGTCAATTTAGTACTTACACCAGTTCTCTCTTGATCCCTGTGTGCCGGAACTCGACTCCCCCTCGCTTCCGTCACATCTTTTGAACTGAACCAAGTCACTAGATCCGTCGACGCTCTTGACTACGCTTGCCCCCGACCTCCTATGACCCTCTGAGCTCGACATCGACCCCGATGACTGACCCCGCTGGCCGTGCTCGCTACCCTCTCCGCTCTCATGCTCGTGTCCCCGTTCCTGGACCTGGAATGTCTGTGCCGAGACCTGCTAGTACTGCCATCGCCGCGAGTCCCCGTTCTGGGACCCCCCGCCATTCCAAGGGTGATGGCAAATCGGTCGCCAGACCGATTAAAGCCGATGGCCACGGCCAGTAAAACCCTCGGCAATCTGAGGCTATTTCCGGCGAAATAAAGCCCTCGAAATGACCGATTTTTCCTAAACGTAGGTTCGGAACAAGCCGCCTTCTCACATGACATTCACGTGCCGACACACGAAATTGAGAAGGGGGTTGTGCCAAGCTCAAGAAAAACAAGGATGTGTTGTGAGCGCTCCCCTGCCTTCAAACGTGTCTAAACCTACTATAGACATTGGTAAGTATTGTAAAATGGAGGGCGTGGGAAGCCCGCACCCTTATGTCAGCAGCCCATGTGACCGTGGGAGGTTCCATATCTCAAGGTTCAACACAAAATTTTCTTAATTTTGAGGGGTGGAGCTTTATGACGTTCCGGATGTTGCATATATCAAACGCAACAAATTTTTTTGGATGCGCAAAAACTTTTTTCCTGACGTTCTCGGATTGGGCTGGTACTGCATATAGGCTCAGTATTACCTTCTGGGAGGCCATCCCTGGCAGGAACAGGCCGCACTTGATGCGGAAGGTGTTCATCGGGCTCGTCGCGCTTGCGTCGCGCCCGATTTGATTCGCATCAACAAGGCGCCGAAATCTCCGTGTTTCTCTCTTGACGTCCACTGGACTGGGGCTCTGCTGTCTGTTCAATGCTCATCTTCCTCATCGTTACCATTCTATGTCAGCATCCCGTCTCCAGTGTGGGTCGAATGTAGGCATGCAAATATCGGCTGCTTCGCGGATGGCGTACAAATGACTCGAACTCTTTTGGTCGACGTTCCGGGGAGGATTGAGCCTTGAGGAGAGGGATTTTGCGGATCAACAGCTGGATGGTGTACATATCCTTCATACTTCTGCTTTTGAATCGTACCCCAGCGTTTGCTGTTTTGTTGCATCGTCACCCACCACGCGATATGTGACGGCACGCGACAAAAATTGTCCACAATTGACAGTTTCGTACTTTGGATACTTAGTTGTTTTTGTAGCATGAATAGAGAGAGATAGATTTCAACCTATACAGAGAAGTGGAGAGAGGGAGGGGAATGGGGGAGTAATAGAGCACGAGAGGTATCTCACAAATGCGAGGATCAGAAACTGCCCGCGCCGCGCCGACGGCTCACAGCGGCGCACCTCCGAATTCACCGCCCTCCCACCCGTCTCCAACCTCCCGCCCTCTTCCGTGGACCTCCTGCCACCACGCGCCCCTAGTATCTCCGACCCGCATTATCTTGAAGAGCTTCGAAGTTTGTTGGCTTAGATTGAGTCTGATTGACGAAGTTGACCTTAAGTCTGGCTGCGTAAGGAACCGAAGTAGCTTGAAGAGCTGGGGGAATAGGCAGTAGGAGTAGATGAGAGACAAGTCAAACGAGACTCAGAGGACGAGACGACTCAGAGATGAGAGTGGTTGGGAAGGACACCGGAGATTTCCGCTCCGCGGCTGATGCGAATCATATCGGGCGCGACGAGCCCGATGAACACCCTCTGCTTAAAATTCAGCCTATTCCTGCGAGGGGTGAGCCCAATCCGAGAACGTCAGAAAAAAAGTTTTTGCGCATCCAAAAAAATTTGTTGCGTTTGATTTATGCAACATCCGGAACGTTATAGAGCTTTGCCTTCTTCCTCCAATATTTTCTTGCCCTTACCCGAGGTATTGAGCGGCAAAATTGAGCTCAGGACAGCATGTCTCAGACATGCCCACAACATAGCCGAAGCCCCGGTCGAGCTGCCGAGGTGGCAGTGCTGTGGCGGTGCGTTCCAAATGTTTAGACCATTTTTTGAAAAATGCCGCACTTCGCCGAAAAACGCGTTTGGCACACTTCAATAAATTTGTCACACTCATGTCACACCCTCTTATATCTTTCCTCCCTTCGACTTTTTTAAGAAAACTCTTCATAGAATATCATCTACTGCCCTGTAGCTTGTATTTCTATGTAAAACTTTGACCCTGAGTGGCCTGTGGGTGACGGTATAAATGTGTGACAAATGTCACTGTGACTGCTGACATAAGGGTGCGGGCTTCCCACGCCCTCCATCTTAGTAGAGAGATATTCGGATTTTCCTAGCTATTCATCCAATTTTTAACGTGCCCAGGAACACCACAAAATTGATGGCAATCGGACACTCGGACACCAAAAAACACCTCATAAATTATTGAAAATATTGATTTTCAGCCCGAATAAAAATGATCTGAGCTTGCAATATTACTCTAATGGGTGGAGAAATGCACTCCTACAGCAGAAATCCAAAAATTGAAGCTGAATTGAGTCGGCTTGTGGCTAAAGCAGCAATTAGAGCAGGTTTTGAGAGTTGACTAGAGCCCTGTTCCAAATGGGCTGAGAATCAAATTCCAAGGCCCTAAAACTGTTTCTGGTATTTACAGATTCCATATTTCAATAATAGTGGTATATTACACGGAGATTAAGCACGCGTCGCTGCACTGAGCGCGTGTGTCACGCTATTGTCACGCAGCCCAATTTGGCCAAAAAAACTTCGTGCCCATATTCTGAGTGGCACTACATGTTAATCTATAAACTTTTGCGGAGGAAGTAGAGCCCATAAAAATCAAGAAATTCGATGAAAAAGTGGTTTGTTGAGAGGAAATTGATGGCGCACCTCGCCCCGGAAAGCGACGTCGTAGGACCATAACAAAAGATTTATATGCTAATTTAAGTAGCTAAGGTTGGGGGAATGTCTCTTGGGAACAGGCTCTCTCAGTATGCTGGGAGGTTAGGACATGAACTGAGTCCGCTAATTCCTTGAGAAGACATGCCTTGTTTTCTTGTGTTTGGACCAAGCCTCTCTCCGGGTTAGTCCGGCTTTCCCGGACCGGAGAAGGCTTGTTCCGAACCTAGACTAAACTCTCATGTACGAATAATCCTGATTTAGATCAAAATTGGACCCCCACAAGTATTCTCGTTATTCACTGGCTTTAGGCCAGTCACAGACAAAATACTTTGTGCATTCAGGCTCAAAGGATGCCAAAGACACTATCCACCCTCTTAGATACATAAAATACTGTCACCACCCCTCGATGACAAGGCCATCTGTGGTCGCAGTTTTTATCCCATTTCTAATTCCTCTTGCCACTCGGCTCCTTTTCAACACAGGAACAACTTCGCAAGACGGATTGCCCAAACTTAAATATTTGAAGGAGTTATAACTTTTCACCCCACCCAATTTGGCAGTATAGGCCAATTTCGGCATTTGTTGCCTCCACAAGGTTCAACATTGTGCGATCAGAAGCCCAGTATCTATGGTAGTGTTTCATACACCCGAGAATAGGCTCTAGGTATGTCAAAAGTCCACTTGAAAAGCACCCAAACTGTGTCGAAATCCACGCTCAGATAGGGTATTTGAAAAGGTTTCGGCCTTCGGCCGATTTGGCAGTAGTGCAAGAGAGGCGGTGACTAAGTGACGCGCACCATAAAATTGCGCAATATAAATTACATCGGGGAATTTTACGCAGCACTATCCTATACTTGAAAAGAGGGCCAGGCCATCAGTCGCGTGACTTTTGACAGAGAATCACGGGGTTTTGTCAACACAAGCTTAAGCACCCCGCCTTCGGCAGGGCCGGCTCGCTGCGCTCGCGTCCCTACCTACGGGGGGTACACAGCTTGTCGGGGCTCCGCCCCAAACCCCGCCTGGATTTTTTTTTGCTGGATTCCTTGCCCGCGGCGCCGCACTGCCGCTCGCTGCACTCGCCGGTGCGCGGCGCCGGGGACCGCGTGTGAGTTTCAACATCTCGACAGCCGGTTGTGTTGTGGGATGTTGACAAAACCCCGTGATTTTCTGTCAAAAGTCACGCGACTGATGGCCTGGCCCTCTTTTCAAGTATAGGATCCTACAACACAACCGGCTGTCGAGGTGTTGAAACTCACACGCGGTCCCCGGCGCCGCGCGGCGGCGAGTGCAGCGAGCGGCAGTGCGGCGCCGCGGGCAAGGAATCCAGCAAAAAAATCCAGGCGGGGTTTGGGGCGGAGCCCCGACAAGCTGTGTACCCCCCGTAAGATAGAGAGCGTGGGATCCCCGCACCCTTATGTCAGCATCACACTGTGACACTGTCACGCTCGACGTCAAGGGCTTATAGCACGATGCTAAGGTCCAGATTGGGAATTTTGCCCAATACAAGTCTTAGATAGAGGTTCAATGAAGGGTTCCTATTGGGCAGAGTTGCCAAAATGTCCCTTGGTCTCTTGCTATATGACAAAAAAATTCAGACCACTTTTTTTCTGAGTGTTTCTATGTGGTTTTCTCACCGAATGGGACACTTTTCAAAGATTTCGGAGGAAAATTTGGCCAGCACAGCCACAGGATACTCATCTCGGCACGCTTCGGCAGCTCGCTTAAGGGTGGGACCTGTCAAACATTTGCGGCCCAATGAGTGACAGAACCTCCTTGCAGTGTGGAAGGTGCTTTTCAAAGCAAAAACCAAGATTTCAGAGCCAAAACAGCAAGAATGTCTTCTAAGTCTGTAGGTCAGCCCTTCCGCAGGCCGAATTTTTTTCCGTGGGAACGATTAATAAGCGTTACATAACGTGCTTACGTAAGGTGCGGGGATCCCATGCTCTCTATCTTAGGTAGGGACGCGAGCGCAGCGAGCCGGCCTGCCGAAGGCGGGGTGCTTAAGCTTGTTTCTAACCCAGCACTAAGCTCTTTCAAAAGACACGTTTGGATCACGTGTGCCCGACACAAGCTTATCTTCTCCGTCCTCATCGTGTTGGCGGCAAATCGTGCTGTAGCTGGCTGTGTCGCGCCCAATGGCGAACAAGCGCGATGACGCCGTCAACCCTCTTCTCGTATGTAGCAAGTACCCGTGTCACTGCCGCTCCAAAGAAAACTAACAAGAGTCCTCACGTCGAATGCCAAACGAAAATGTATGGTCCATAATTCACGCGTTCCGCGATTGAGATTAGCCCTGTGCTAGAAAGTTTTTAGCACTTGCTATGCTATGCTAGAAATGTCGAAGTCCAAAGGACAATAGCTAGCACACGTTAATAACACATTTCTAGCACATTTTTAGCAGTCACGTGCACTTGTCGCGCCGCCCTGGGACGGTATAATTTTGACCTGCAAGAGGTACATGCCTCTGTGAAAATGTCTAGAAAACATCTTGGAAGGCTGTTATAGCAAGGAATGCTCATCTCAACACAAATTTCGATCTATTACAAATCTATTAGCCCAATTCGGACGCTCGGCAAGCGCCGGCTGGACTCCATTAGCACCAGAAAAGGAAATTTCTCCACCATCTCATTGAAAATCGAATTTAAACCTTCTATCCTTCCATGACCACTCAAATGAATGACAGGATGGTCCCTCAGACACCCAAAGTGCTGCTTGAATTTATAGCAATAAATAGCATGGGGTTTTGGACGGTCCTGAGCCTAGCAGCTAATAACGTGTTAATAACATGTGCTATATAGCATTGTTATTAACAATTGAGTTTACAGCACAGCGCTAATTGAGATCATGCATAAGTAGACACCGAAGAAACTCCAGGCGGACTTATGATTGTCCGTGAACCCGCGCAACACCAGTCCACAGCAGTTTCAACTTCAAGTAAACATCCAACCAAGAAGTTCAAGGCCACTCGGAATCCCTCTGTTGACCCGGTGGAGGAGAATGCTGTGCGAGAAATGGATGACGAGGTGAACAATCCTCGCACAGGCTCTATGTCATTGCGGTCCTCATCTCCCGTGAAGCCTCCGCCGAAGGTCAAATCAAACATAGTGGTGGCAGATACAGAGGTCCCTCTGCTCCATGGCACCCCACAAGCCAAGCGAAATAAGGCGTTGCGAGGCGACCCGATGACGGCGCGCGACCGCGGCAAAACGCCTGAACCGAGCGGAAATTTCCGTCATCGAAACTCTACGGGAGGGCGCGGGAAGCGAATAAGTACCTCGTTTCAGGCCGGTGCATTCAGTACGTGTCTGTTTGCTATTTCCAGACCCGTCATTGATTTTGCAGGCCTACCACACGCTAAAGTACACGAAGAAAGCTTTTATAAGCACATTGACCATGATCTCCCTGACTCGGAACAGCTCCGTCAGCTCCTTACATGGAGTGCTTCGCGTGCCGCTGTATCCAGCGTAGCCTGATCCAGCTCTTCCTCACTACCACCTGAGGATGTAACCGCTTCCAAATCAATAATGGATGACATGGTCAAGACGTTGGTCGAAAAGCGGCTCAATCTTTCCCTCTACCGTCCCGACGACGAAGATGCACCAACCGGGACAAACACACAGAACGAGAAGAATAAGCAATGGGAGATCACGTACACTCAACAACTTCGAGAGTGTGTTTTTCGGGCCATTTCCTTCAGCGTTTTCTTGCTCATTCGTGTGCAGAGCGGAAGAGGAAGCTGAAGCATGGAAGAGGACCGGGCACGTTTATGGTACATATGCCGCCAAAGAGCGACAGCGAATCGAGGAACGCCGACATGGACACCGTAATGCCTCTCCTGACGAGCGTCTGCTGGACAATGAAGCACACAGGACATTTTCTCGTATCGAGTTGAAAACGCTAAGGTGCCTTTGCTGTAATCCACTAATAAACCAGTATGAGCGATTCGACGACTTTCGGACAACTCATTCACAGCAGACATCCCCGTAAGTCACGGAACTCTAGTCCAGAATTACTGACCAACACCAAATTAATTCAGAATCCGTATGACGCATTTCTTCGTGTCGTCCGCGTCTTCAATTACTTGACATTACGCAAACGCACTGGCCAATTCCATGGAATCGATGCAATACTGCCTCATCGTCCGAAAGGCAATCTGCTCGTTTGGTGCCCTGCTTGTCCGGAACCGGGCTTTAATTCTGACCCGAATTGCCCTGCCACCCCTCGACATCTCAGGTTAGCTTCCCCCTTTCCATGGAGATCAACTTCTGGAACTGACCACAAAATATATCATCAGGCATCTAAATCAAAGTCAGCGAACCTTGGACGGCAATTTCCACGACATGCATTAAAGAATCTATATGAAGTTTGATTAAACAATCCCTGTCTCGACAGCAAATCAGGTTAAGCCATCGTTTACTTAAACAGCCAGTAGGCGGCGCACCGGGCAGCCCTGCCAAGCTTGAACCTGTTTAACGAGGATTAAGCACGACTTTTGAACAGTGTTGAACAAAACGGTTCAAATCGGTGTTCATCAATCAATTATATTGAGCGTAATATACCGAATACATTGATCTACAGATTAACAGAACAGGATTAATCAGTGCTAATCCGACCGATTAACAGAACAGCAGACATGTTACTTGAACAAAATTCAAAACACGGTGAGAAGAAAAAAAGGGTGAAACACTACAATTAGTGATAATCCAACTGTTCAACAGAACAGCGAAGACGTCGACCGAGACTTGAAAAAGATGAAAAGAGAAGGAACGAAACGTAGACGAGGCTCGAGATGTCAAGGGCATTGTGATTCGTGAAGCGGGCGAGCGTGCATAGAGGTGGGAGAGGTGAAATGCTTACCGAGCCCTCGTGTGTTGCCTTGAACTTGCGCAAAAGTTGAAGCCTGGTGGCAGAACAGATGAACTAGAAGAGAGCGAAGATAGCTTCCACACACCAATACATTCAACCTGATGAAACCAGCAAAACGACGTCAAGACCGCATTGCAATTGCGGGAGGCTGCGATCAAAGAATGGGGCATTAGCTTCGTAAGTATGCAGCCGAAGGGAAAGGACTTCACCGAATGCACACAGCAGAAAGGAATCAAGCGGCAAACTGACAGTAGCAAGTCAGTGCGTGAGGGGCCAAATGAGTGGACGCGACGTACAGTAGTACGGACATATGAGTGACCGAGAGCAGACAGGGTGGACAGCAGAAGAGGGAGGGAGAAGGTGACTGCGGAGAGGAGGCGCCGTGGCCGGTACTTGGTCACTCGTGACTATGGGGGCAGGTCAGTGTCAATTCCGGGGACGGAACCAGCGCGTACCACTCGGTGCGTCGACGAGCGAGCTCCATGGACCATAGAGGGGGGAAGGGAGCTGTGGGGGCCGCAGTGAGTTCGGTGCATCAGCATGAAGAAGGTTGTGTGAGACGGAGCGGGTGACGAATGGGAGAGGACGAGAGCTGACGAGTTCGGCGGGTGGTGGGGAAAGAAAAGAGCGGCGTGACGATTGTGACACAACAAACAATTTCCCATAGGCACGTGTCTTCGGTAAACCCTCTTTGCCGAGGCATTGCCGCGAAGTTTGCCATGCTGGTGCCACGCTGTCACGACTTCGTGTTTTGCCGTCTACGAGTCAAACCTCTCTCGAATCCGAACTTCTGCTGAATAAGTAGTTGCCAATTTAAACCTGAGATTTTTGCTCTTGCTATCGTCGTTTTACTCTACTTAAACTTCCTTCTGTTCAAGCTGTTTTGGCTCTGGAGTCTGCACCCGTTCCAGTCAAGAAGAACTTAAGTTCAGCTTAAGTTCGAGAAATATGTTCTATCATGATGTACTAGTAATTCTTTTGTCTCGGGTCTTCTGACTCTCCTCTGGACTTCAACGCAACACTTTGCCGTGACTATTTGGTATAGTCACGGCTCTGCCTGTCTAACACCTATAGCTCGCTCGCTCATGATAAATCCTGTATGGTTGACCTTGACTGACTTTTTTTCCCTAGGCCTCTCTGTCATATTCAGACCTCGCTGAACTATGATCTTGACCGAATTCAAGTGAACTTCGACCGCCGCAGTAAGATTTTTTCCTACCGTTCAGTGTGCGGATTGATTGATGTTTGAAATTGATTGCGTACTTCAATTCCGACTGACAATCGCGTAAAGTCCGACAGGCAAGGCAAGCATGTACAGTGGCGGCAAAATCTGATGTCACCCCCAAAAAAGGAAATTTCCATCAAACTGCCTCTAATCTGCCCTTGCCATCGCCGTCTGGGGGCGACAAGGGCACAGATCCATTGGCACGGCAAATACACTGCGTGTGTAGGCAAGATTGAGAAAGATAGGCACATTCATTGAGGAGAACTGGGCCAAAGATGGTTGAAAAGTCTTGCCCAAAAAGTGTCAATTTTCGAGGTATTCTAAGATGGAAAAGGGGTGCATGTACTTCAAATCTATGTCTTAAATGCACTGTGAAAGGTCCGACCACAGAAAACATGGCACAGAAAAGGGAACGAGTTGAATTGATGGAAATTTCCTTTTTTTGGGGGTGACATCAGATTTTGCCGCCACTGTAAGTACTTGGGAGGTTCTGTGGAGTGAGAGTTGGTCAGCACAAGGAATTAATCGTGATAGCTTCCCTAAGGAAATTGAGGATCCTCTGCCGCAACGGTGACTCCGTTGTTTAGACAAGACAGTTTTGAACGTGCAGTTAAGCAAGTTGCCAATCTCGAGGCAGTACAAAGGTGGAATCTCTGGGTATGACTTTGATTATGGTGGACTCATTCGATTTTCTTGTAGTTCATGCCGTGATTTGCCGGGTCGGGTCCGCGTCGCGACCCTACTAGTACTTAGACCCGAATCTTTAGCCTCAAGCCGCCCCCGAGACAAAATTGTGTAAGTAAAAAAGACCCAGAGAACTGGATATACAGAGATATACACTCACGATAAGTAATCATATATGGCACAGAAAGAAAGGTAGGGTAAAGACGCGACTTACGCGAGAATGGTGGGCTCAAAGACGAAAGCTCGTGACCGCGTGGTGGCGAGCCAGCGCAGTCGGGGCTCGGCAGATGTTACAGTGGCGGCAAAATCTGATGTCACCCCCAAAAAAGGAAATTCTCATGAATTCAACCCGTTTTCTTCTCTTTCCTGTGGTCGAACCTTTCAGAGTGCATTCAACATACATTTGAAACACATGCACCTTTTTCCATCTTAGGATACCTCGAAAATTGACACTTTTTGGCCAAGACTTTCCAATCATCTTTGGCCCAGTTCTCCTCAATGAATGGACCTATCTTTCTCAATCGTGCTTCCACAGGCAGTGTATTGGCCGTGCCAATGGATCTGTGCCCTTGTCGCCCCCAGACGGCGATGGCAAGGGCAGATTAGAGGCGGTTTGATGAAAATTTCCTTTTTTGGGGGTGACATCAGATTTTGCCGCCACTGTAACCGGTGACACGTGTCCATGAGAAATTGTTCGTTGGTGTCACAATGTCACATCGCCTCTCTTTCTTCCCCACCATGTCGTCCTCTGTCGTGCTTCCCACTCGCCTTTCACCCCCACCTCAAACCGCCATTTGCATACCCAACTTGTAACATAACGCTGTCACCCAACTCTTCAGCGCCTCGGAAGAGGAGTTTGTCGATATCTGGTGCGCAATCCCGTCGACGTCGACACCACCAAATTTGTCTTTGACTCGCATTCAGCGGCGCGAGCTGTGTGGTACACCGCAACGTAAGCTCGCTCCCCTCGCCTGAACTATGCTTCCCCCTCATCTTCTCAATCATGTCTCCCGTGCCCGCATGTCGTCCGCCGTGTGCCGCCCTCACCATTACTTAGTTATTGGGGCGGGATTCGTTGCGTGGGTCACCATAGTAAGCCCACAACCCATTCTTATCTTCGCTTCTGATCCCTGCTTCGCCCTTTCCCGACCACCTTTGCTGTCTTCGATGTCATGGGGTATTGCACGTGCAGGTGAGCCGGTCATGAACGTACGTTCTTCCATTGTATATTGAAACTGCTCTCCTGCCGCTTGGAATCGGGAATCTGAGCTTTGAAACTCTGTTGCGGAACATCCCCGTGCATTATACCTGAGATGTGGGAGATTTATGTGTGGGTGTGGTGTTTCTGTTCGTTCTGTCCCATACTGACGCCCTTCATGTATTCTGCCCAGAATCTCGCGCAATACCACAGATATGTAGGTCGGCCGCCCAAGATGGTAAGCATCTTGCCTCTCCCATTTCCACATGTCCGCCCTGTTTCGCATCGCCATACCACTCCTCGTCGATGGCTAACATTGCTCGAGCTTCTCTGCTTTTGTCCTCTTTCTTCTCTGCCCATCTTCCAAGTTTGGTTGAACGCCTCTGCTGTTCTGTTAATCGGTCGGATTAGCACTGATTAATCCTGTTCTGTTAATCTGTAGATCAATGTATTCGGTATATTACGCTCAATATAATTGATTGATGAACACCGATTTGAACCGTTTTGTTCAACACTGTTCAAAAGTCGTGCTTAATCCTCGTTAAACAGGTTCAAGCTTGGCAGGGCTGCCCGGTGCGCCGCCTACTGGCTGTTTGAGTAAACGATGGCTTAACCTGATTTGCTGTCGAGACAGGGATTGTTTAAGCAAACTTCATATAGATTCTTATTCTTGTTGGGAGGCAATTTATGTTCCGCAGACCGACCATTCTCGAGCTCTCCCAAACTCTGTTCGTGCGCCTTATGGCAATTTTGATTTGTTCGAGGACTGGTTTGGGACTGGTTCTCTTCAGCAGCATTTCGCGCAATAATCGAGACCTGAATTAAGGGACCGGAAAAATTAGTTTCGTTGCGGACGACGCGGGGATGCCTTCAGCCTTGAGAAAACACATCTCGTACGGTCGTACCTCAATCGTGTTATATGGACTTCGGGCAGTTGGACTTATGACGAAATCCCCAAATTTTAGCCTGACGTAGGATTTTTTCCGCGGAAATCTGAATCGGCCAGATTGCAGCCCTCAAGCAATGCATCTACAGCTTTGAGTGGTGGAAAAATATAAAGGGGATGTGTCGCTAGAAGGCTTACAAAACAGCAATTTTGGCCGATTTTCGTCATCTTTGGCCATTTTTGCTCTTTCGCGGCCCTTCTAGCAAGCCAACGCGCGTCTCGCAGATGCATTAGGGGTGGGTATGGGCACCGCCGCTACCCAAAGCGGCAGGTTTGTCCTTGTTTGGCCCCAATTAAAGCTCTTCAAGTTCCCAACATGTTCTGTCGTTTTCTGGTCTCCACATACACCCTACCCTCAAACCACAAAGGGAGAACATTTTTATATCATGCTATTCATGTTATATCCACCTTAAACCGAGAACTTTTGTCGTATCTGGGCTGATATGACCCAGGTGGGGGTACTATGGGAATCTGAGGTTTGAGAAAAAATGAATAGAGTGTCTCAGAAGACATTTATGACTCTGAAGCCGAAGAAGAATTTCTCCTCGTCCCTCACTGACCGATCGCGAGATATCTGCAAAAATCATCGTGGCATGTAACGGTTGTCACATCGGTCACAAGGTTGAATTTGGCGAGACAACTTGCATTATACTGGTCAAACGGTGCCCGTACGGGGTGAACTCTTGCTACAAAAATTGACCAAGATACCAAAATGCATCGTCTGAGCACCCCGCTCGATAATTCATCAGGTTCTGCGTCGAGTAAAGACAAGATTTTGATAAAATACCTACACTGGGATGGCACAATAAACTGTATGAACAAAATAAGCGATAAGACTCATGGAGGGAGTGTATTTATGAAGTATTTTCTCTTGGCCAACCTCAATTTGTCATGAATTGCGAAATTGATGGACAGTTTGGTGCCACTTTTCGAATGATTCGGTCTGCGTATCTCATAGAGAGTGCCTGTGTCATACCTACCCAGTAAAATAGTATTCTATCACTACTCTGAGGCACCGGATAGACAAATTTCAATACCCGATCGGACCTGCATATTAATAAATTCGGATAATTTCCTTATAAATTCATCAACTCTTCAAAACCTCATTGAATCGGTTGGGTATCGCGGATAGGTTCATTCAGAATTTGTATCTCGATAAATGTTATCACTTATCTCGAAGAGCCAGTCCCCGTGTGTTGTCAGATGGCTGATTCCTCGGTTGAAATGGCAGTTTTTCGATCAATGTTCAAAATTTAGGTCAGCCAAGGGATAACATTTATTCTTAGCCCGCGTCGCTACCCCTCCACGTCTGCCTAACCCGCGTCGCTCGCACTTGGATCTGTTGTAACGGGTTTAGTGAACTCAAACAACAATAGGAAAATCAGCTTTTTCTATTACAATATGTAGTCTTGATGTAGTCAGCACATTGAATCCGGATCTCTCCCAAAAGTGGAATCGAAACCCATTTTTTCCGCCCCAGTATGTGGATTGCTGTACTATTTCAACCGTTAATTTAGTCACAGGTCACAAGCCATATATATGCGCATCTTGTTTGATGTGTGCAAAAATCGCCTTAATTCAAAACAAAATTTTTCGGCCTCCTCGGACAAGAAATTATGCAAATGAATCTACGGTTGAAATAATCTCCCTAGGAGCCAAAATTCGACTTGAATTCAACCATGATTTGTTTGTAACATTATTTCAACTTGAACTGGACGTAAGGCTCGGAGCCAACTCAGAGCTAGTTGGAGCAATAGACTCCAACCTCGCACAGACTCTTACATGTTGCACAATTTCCAATTATGGACGGAAGAGTGTTTGCTGGCCGAATACTGTGAAGAGAAAACGGCTTCAAACGAACATGAAGCAGTAAGTATTGGCAACGCAGCACAATGTATTTATTATGTTCCAATCCTAATGGCCAGATGTCGATACTTCAACACCTCCCATCGGGCCAACGGAATGCGTCTAACCGGATGTTTACAAATTCAAATTCAAAGGTTCGGCCTCAATGCTCAATAAGCGCCATGTCCGCAAAACGCCCCAAAGCGTCTAGGTCGGTGAAAGCTGGCCTTGTGTTCCCAGTTGGTCGCATTTGCCGTTACATGAAGGCGCAGAATTTAGCCAAACGTGTGTCCATCAGGGCAGCTGGTGCGCAAGTGATTAAATACACTTGGAGAAACTCATTGAAGTACTTATTAGTTTATCTGACCGCTGTTCTTGAGTATATGACGGCGGAGATGCTTGAGGTTTCCGGAATTACTGCGCGCGCTAACAAGAAGCAACGTATTACTCCGCGACACATACGCCTAGCGATTGAAGATGACGAGTTACTAGGCAAGGTACGCTGTCATTGACATGTATCACCACTATGTAAGCTCAAATAGCAAGGGAAGATCTTTGACCGCACAATCGTCCCTCACGGAGGAGTGAGACCTTTTATCGAACCTGCTCTGCTGGTCAATAAGACACGGTGACCCTTCTAAAAACACATGGGGCAGGTTCTGAGATTGAAAGATGGATGGATATCGAAGTTCTTCGCTAAAAATGGTAGTTTCTCGGTAGCTTATTAGACGTTCACAGAGGCTCAAATTCGTCTCTCCCCAACATATAATTGATTTTTCATGGACTAGTTCCGATAATTTTAAACAAAGAGCACGCGGCCAATTTTCCGCAAAAATCTCTATGCATTGAAGAAATTATAAAGGTGCATTATATGGATGGTGATAAGTACCCAGTAAGTATCTGAAAGGGTGGCGAGCCCGAAGTTCACGAACTCGGCTGCCGTCATGCAGAAACGGTGCAGATCCCAGCGAGCAAGATCAGCAGTGAGCAAAATTGGCGGGCGAGACTGCGAAAACTGCATCTGCTGACGGTTGAGTAAACCGGGACAAGAGAAATCCCATTTAATCCAGCTAAAAGAACGACCAAGAACGCAAAGATAAATTTACAACATCACGCACCCTGGATCCCGGACTTGTACCATTACCAGCGGTAGCTAAGCCTCAAAGTGCAAGCAGACGACACACAGAACATACTTTTCAACGAAACATTCCCGCTACCTGCCCGCCGCATTCTGATGCATTAGCTTTATTCAGAAGGATCAGCAAAAAAACAGAATTCACGGAAAGGACTGGAGAATATGAGACGGAAGTTGATGCTGAGGGGTAGCCAGCCTGAGATTGCTAGTAGATTGACCAGAGAAACCAAATTCGAGATGTCGACGAGGAAAATCTTGAAGAAACGACTATAATTTTGAAGTGGACTGCACGGAAAAGGCGGGTTGGAGTGAGTCAGTACAGTGTAGTAGGGTTCTGATGGATAGGGAGGGTTCCTTGAGTATTTTTTAAAAGAAACTGACACCTGGTATACTCGATTGGCCAATTACTACTCGATCCGCCAATTACTACTCGATTGGCCAATTACTACTCGATTGGCCAATTACTGAGTCTTTTACAGTAGGCTCAGTCAGTGATGTATTTCGCATTGGCGGTGACAATCGTAGCAAGAAAGTACCGGTACAGTTTCCAAGGCGAAGTAAAGCAGAAATTGGAATATTGGTAACAACCCTCGACGACGCGAGCTCAACTATTAACCAGGTGAGTTCTTATATACTATTCAATATCACATTCTCAATGTAAGAAGTAATGGGGAAAGGGGCGGCAGGGAAACAAACATTCCTCAATGCTTCAGTCGACATCTTTCGGGAGCCCATTGTGTACAATCAGATGTCGTTCATCCGCGCGTATTTCGGCAAACGCTGAAATCAGCCTGCTAACCTCATCCCATTCCTTGCGAGAAGGCGACGAGTAGCAAACCATCTGTAGGCGTGGGAAAATGGCGGACAGGAATGTGGCTATTTTGTGGGCCGATTCGATTGGCGCTAATCGGACCTCCCATAAGTAAGCTGAATTTGCGGTGGAGCGCACGGCGCTGGGCAGTAAGCCTAGCGGATGGGATCTTAGTGGCGTCCACGTCGAGACGGAGGTATACGAGCAATGGACAGTGTTGGGAAAGGGAGACTAGAGATTGCATCGTGGGGGAGGTGGTGGCTGTTATGTCATATTGGCATTCGATGTGTAGCTTTTGGATGCCCGGCCAGGCACGAGCCATGGATTCAACGAATGCGTCATCTAGAGGGCAAAGGCCGGGATAATATAGCTCCACCCAAGAAAGATTGGACAATTCCAGGAGCGGCTTCAAGGCCAAAGCTGATAGGGTGCGGACTTGATGTTCTCCCCAGGATAAATTACATCCCAAAGCAATTATGAGCGACGTTAAGTGATCCGAAGAGGAGTGAGCACCGATGCTGCTTAGTAGGGCGGTTGGATCGAACGTCAAGGAAAGGTTGCTTGCATACAACCACATTTGTTCCAGAAGCGGGAAAGTGGTAATCTCCACGACCTTCGCCAATAAAGAGGGAGACGGGATGCGTAAGCTGAGGGTGAGAAGCGCAGGAAACTGCCGTTTGACGGACATGTCTTCTCTGGAGCAGACAAGATCCCCTGTAATGACTGAGGTGTCCAAGTGCTCGAGGTGTTTGAGGTTGGATGAATGAAGGAGAGTGCTAAAGGTCAACCGATCGACGTCAATCTTGCGCAGTAAACTCTCGCAGCGGACAAAGTCTGATATCAACTTCGTGACTACTCTTTCGCCTTCCACCCCTCCGTCAGAAACAATAGTGACACTGGTCACGCAAGGCAGTGCAAGTTCTTGCACCACCGAGAAGCGCCAAGAGCAGGATGTAAGTTCAATCATGATACTCGAGACACGGGTTCCGATGAGAGACGGGAGGAGAGAGAATAGCGGCGAGCTTGATGAGCAGAACAAATACCGAACGTGCGGGAGTAAAGCTCCGGCAGGGAGAGATCGCGTCATGGACTCCAGAACAGACATGTCGGGCACCGGGCAGCCTTCGCGATAGTCCACGTCTGAGAACGTCTTGATACGGCGAGAATAGGAGAGCACTCTGTCCCAATCCTCCAGCTCGGGCTCAATAATTGTCTTGCGTCAGGGTTAGAAAATCTTAAATGTCAAGCAAGGAGCCAACGCACCAAAATATTGTCAGAGATTCGGTATTTCTCAGCAGGGAGGGCCTTAAGAAGATTGACGTATCCATAATGCTCCTCCCACAGGACATCCAAAGATGTTCCCGAGATTTTCTGGCAGGTCAAGGCGAGCCGAGCCAAAGTAATATGCTGGAGCTGGGATTGCCAGCGGTTAGTGTCGGGGTCGTGGTCGTCGATGCTTTCCACTATCAAACGGGTCAGCTCCGGGACGTCCCAGCACCTATGCATGGGGGAGGGCGAAAAGGTAAACAAGCATTGACTGTGACCCTCGGTCCTACCCCATACGTAACGGGACTTTTGGACATCTCGGGGATCGGTTACTTTTTGGACCACCGCCGAAAGATCAATGCCGGCATGGAACGGCTGCGACATGTTCGGAAAAATGGTGGTTTGCTTGTACAGTGCCACTCATGACATCTCGACTACCATATATGGTGTGGGAAAGTCAAAATTTTGTAATCGTTTCCCGGCCCGTAAAAACCTTGGTTTTTTCGGGAAACCACGGCAAACTATGTCTTTGTAAAATAAATAAAACCCATATCGCGCGAGCTCGAGGGACATATATACCCAGGTAATGAGTGTATATCACACTGAGTTGTGATCCTAGCTGGTATTCTTTATCCATCGCCACAGCGAAACATCCCAGGTGTTGAGTGAAATATATCTCGGATGGCTGAAAATATATCTCGGAGGTAGAGAAACATATATCTAATTTTCAATGTCACCTTCGGAGCTGCCAATCGCAATGACCGACTCGGTTCGGTGACTGCCCACCGGAGCGAGCGGCGTGGTGATGCCGGCTGGCGGCGTCGTTTTGGTTGTGTTTGAATGACCGGCGCGCGGGGCGGCAGAGATAGCGCGGCCTATTAGCGCTCACTACTAGTAAACTGTAGATAGCATCGCGCCAATGTCGTGAGTCAGCGGGTTTGACACGTCGATGTGTTTATTCACGCGAAAACCTATGCTCGCCCGTTTGTAAAATAAATAAACCACATATCTAGAATGGTTGAACATATATCTCGACCTGGTCTGAGATATATATTCTCCTGGGATATATCTCATCTGGGATTTGCAAGGCATCTTCAGCTCGTCCTTATCCATCATCCCATAAAATTATCTCACCTCTGGACAAAAAATATATATCGGACAGTTGAAAACATATCGCAACCGGGAGAAGTATATATCTGACTTCCAGTACCATCCCCCGAGGCGCCAAGCGCAACCACCGACTCAGCTCGGGCACTGACCGCCGCGGTGGGCGCACTCATTGGCCTGGTGTCGGTGCGTACCGAATCTGCGAATGAGGGATTCGGAAGTGTCGGAGTTCGGTAATAGTCGGCTCTTGAGCCGAATGTGATCTCTGCCTCATTCCACCACGATTCCACCGCGACAAAAGCACGTCAACGCCTCAACACTCATCCAACATACCCAGGACGACATTTCACCTTCATATCGTCAAGGTCGACACATCACAGTCTTGAGCCGCGCGCATACATATGGAGCAACGTCTTCGCTATGCAGACTGGTTTTTCGTCTGGGCGAAGGATCGCACCTCGATGCCTCGTCGTATGGCTTCTTTGGTGGATGAATTTCACGTCCGTGCTTGCCTCCCTTTCCCTCCCTGTCTTGTCTGATTGAAAGATGCGGTTTTCTAGTTTTCAATCTACAGTTATGCCACTTCTGATGCTGTCTGGAGTCGTAATGCACCCGGGATAGACATGTTCGACGTGTTTGAACCCAGCTTCTTGGACGCCGCTCTGAAATCGGATCTCAACCTCGGTCACCTCATCTTTGGCAGTGAATCCTGGGTGGCATACGGCAAGACTCAATCGCAATACGACGATCCTCTTACAGCGCTATATCGTGAGCATGGTACGTTGCCATCTGTGGATAACCTCCTGCAAAGGCACATACTCAGCGAATGATAGGTTTATTGAATACCCCCACCAAGCTGAAACCGGACTTACGACCCACTCATCCTCCCACACGCTGAATTTCGGGGGAGAAAGTCTGCGTATCGCCCAACCTTCGCCTATCGCGGGCCGAAAGAGATGTGGTCAATAACGCGTGACTTCCCGGATAATTGCCATTGGAGTGCGGACCCCGCGTAAGGTGTTTTCATTGTTCAGGCAACAGGCATCTGATGCATTCGCAGAGTTCAACATAAGAAGTCAATCTCTCACCCAAACGGCATCTTCAACTTGGATCGCGATTCAAGAACATCATCACGCAGTCTCTGGGTGTATCCATCGGCCCCTTGGAGTTTTGCGGAATAGGGCACATTGTCTACATCGGTCCCACGGCGCAGTGCGTTTTCATTTTTATATATGGTTTTGCTGGTTGCCAACCCCTTCTTCTTTTCTTCCCGTTCTTACGCAGCATTGCTCTGTGCAAGGGTGACCCAGTGATACCCCAGTTTCATGAGGATAGGTCCCTTCGTGGTCGAGATCGCATCTCCTCCCACCTTGATATGACTGGCAAACGCAAACGAGCGAGAACTGACAAGGAAAATCGTGCCCTGAGTACCAAGTTGAAAAAAATCGATGCTGGGTATGTGAGAGCGGGTATTGTCGATGAGGGCAAGCTTTCCACCCGAAACGAAGAAGGAGAGCCCAAACCAAAGAAACGGCGGCTCAGTGCGGATCAGAAATTAGCCTTAACTCAACAGAATGTATAGTAGTACATTGGTTTTCGGTAAATCGAATAAATCAGTGATTGGCATACTTTGTATTCCGGTCTCTACCAGTCAAAAGAGTGCGGCCTTTCAACTATGCATTTATGTAACCAGAACCTCACTGGTGGCTCGGATCCATCTCCAATTCACAGAGCAAACATTCTCTCGACGAACGGAATGTCACACTATGTCACACCGTGTGACACGGTCAAGAACTCTCTTGTACTAGGCATTCGGGGATCGATTTTTAAGGTTGAACAAGCACCCAATCCATGAGATGCATTCAATAGCATTCTCTGTTCCGAATTTCATGAGTGCCGGAATCATGGTTCGCATTTTACGCCGAATTTCTTTGTTTGATTCCGGGGATCTATGTCTTGGCCGCAAAACCTGATCCCCCATACGATAGTTTCTTCACGACCTGGTACGGGTTTCCTCGAAGTACTTCACTTAGCATGTCTAAGTCTCAATCCCAATTTCTAGCATGCAACTCTTTCTCGGAAACAATGAATCGACCAAGGGTGTGCGGAAACCAAAAAAAAATACCTATGGCCGTTTTTTTTCAAACCGACCTTTTGGCTGAACCACCCTACCACGTAAGCGTTACGTACTGCCCAAATCGAGTAATTATTCACGTGATACCATCGTGCCGAAGTGCTTGACCAAAACTTGACTGAAAATATGAACTCAAGACAACTATTAGAGGTGGTATTGGATGAATTGAGCACCAAATATCTATTACAACACAGCAAAGAGGCATATGCATTGTATCCTCCGTTGCCTCTGATATCAAATACAGCCAAAGTTGATCGTCCCAAATAGGATGGACTGCCGGTGAAGCCCGAAAAGAGCGATTTGAATCTTGTTGACCAGGATACTTCAACTGGAAACACCGGTAACAGTGTTTTCTAGGTGTATTTGAGCCCCCAGAACCATATTCCACCCCCCAAAAAATAATCAATTATTTTTTTTTCTGACCGTCCCGGGTCGAACCACCCTCCCTGCCCTAGGTCTCGGCTTGACGGGCCGGCACACCCTTGGAATCGACGTGAGGCTGTGGTTTCGGCCGAATTCGGGCCGACTCCACCTTCCTCTTATCCACAACACTGATGCTCGACATCGCAATATTTAGGCTGAATACAAGTTCAATCTCATCTACAACAGTCAATACTACCCTATTGCTATTGATACTAATGAGGCTTCTTCATCTCTACTCCGCTGCACTCTCTCGATCAGGTTTGCCCCGGGAATCAGCATATCAGCATATCCCGCGTTCTGGACTAGCTTCTGTGCCATCGCCGCGCGTCTTTGGTACATGGCCGCCTTCTGCCGAGCATAGGCAGCGTACCCCTTCATCAGGCTATCACCCTCTGCCAGTCTTCTCCAAGTATCTGCCATTCGGCTTCAGCGCGGAACCATTGGACGCGATCGCCTTGAATACTCGTCAAATTGTTTTATCGGTGCACTGAGAAGAATGTTCCTCGCCTTCGTTTGCCCATTCATCCATTTCTGCTTCACTCATTTTTGTTAGTTTGCCCAACTGCCACAGCCAGCCGTCCCGGCGATTGTCAGCCGCGACTTTACTTGCCTCCTTGGTGCTCAGTTTCATGCGAGGGGCGAGGTAAGGAGTTATTTCTTCCATATTTGCTAGCAGATTCAGTGCTTACCGGTTTTCCTTTTCTGCATTTGTGTCCCCGAGGTCGAAGATTCCACTGTTGGGATATATTTCAGTGGTAAACTCCGAAGGTATTCTTTCTCATACCTGGAATGTCTTGTTCGGAAAGCGAGCTGGGAATTTCATTCGCGTCTTCCAGTTGAGGTGCGGGGAATCGCCACAAAGGTCCATCAGTATAGTGTGAGTCACACAGCTGCCGTCTCTGTAGAACTGGTTTCATGTACAGAGCAGCCTCAGCATCAAGCGCTAACAGAGCCTGTCTGGCAACCTCGTATGAAATCATATGTTGGTCCCGCAGTTTGGTTGCCTCCGTAATGTTGTCGGCAGCGCGAGTGTTTTGTTTTTGTTGCCGGTCATTCTTTATCTTTCGTCCGCGCAATGCTGATAGCGTTTTGACAACGTTTTGAATCGCTCGTAGCGCATCAAAAGCCTGCGCTTCTCGCCATCGAATTTCCTCCGCAGCCAGTCCGGTCAGGTTCAAGCTGTGATGTTCGCCCAAGGTGAGTTCCGAGGGCAGATATAGCTTCTCAGCGTGAATTTCCGGGCAAGCAAGGGTCTGACCCGCAATTTTATCCGCAACCTTCGGCATCAAGTCTGTTTGTTTTACGCCAAGCATCAATCCCTGCACGCAGTTTAGTGGTGCGTTGTGCTATTTCCTTGCGACGCGACACGAGTTCATGCTCATTGGTGTCGGCGATTAACCTTTGTAGCTTTCGCCTCAATGTTCGATCAGCCTGACTTCAGACACCAAGCATGAAAAGCGCACTGTGAATCTTGAATCTTGAAGCCGTCGTCTGGAAAGCGAGCTACCTTGTTGCGGGGGATTGCAGTCTGGCCAAAATTTGCATCATCACTTAGCATTTTCTGAAAAATTGCTGTTTGCGATGGAACTATTTATCCGTGAGCACTCCCGACCACATAAATATATATAGCGACAACTGAACCTTTCGTGGACCTATGTTTGTAGACGCTGACCGCATCCTTCCCAACTTTGGATGCAGTTCGTGGCAATGTTTTCCATTGATCGATGCGGTCTCTGAATGAGAGGCTGAGGCCGATGAAATGGTTGCGTTTTTCCAGGTATTTTCTCTTTGATTCCTTGAGTTCGTCTGCCAAGTCCGATGCTGATACGAAAAAAAAAAAAAATCTCAGGGGAGAGAATATCGCTGATCATACCAAACTGACCTAATTGTGCTGTCTTTTTGTAGTTCCAGTCCCCATGGTGGTTTATCATCGTGTCGTGTCGATGACCGTGGTTCATTTGGCGGACATGGGGTCCCAGCTGATTCAATTCCGGCCAGTATTGCTCCGCCGATTCTCCGTGGAAATGTCCAACGCACTCCATGTACGCCGTTCCAAACAGATACATGCATGAATCTTGATGGCCTTGAACGTGAAGCGCAGGTATCCCATTTTCTTCAGTCGAGGTAGGAGGTGAGGGAAATGTTCTTCGAAGCGCTCTTCAATATTAACGAAATATTCGCAGGCGATATCGTAAGTTGTGACTTCGTCGACATCTTCCACTTCAATCCTGAGTTTGAACTCAAAGTCTTCATTCGCCTGATGCTGCTCCAGTGCAAGCGATTTGTCCGCATTCGCAAATCTGCAGTTCAGCGTCAGCTTCAGAAGTAGCTGCCGAAAGTATGCTCACTTTTCACCGTAATGCACAGTCAGTTCAGTAGGTAGGGAGTGAGAAAACCCCAGGCAAAGAACGGGTATTCTGTGCAGTAAGATACGTTGCGGCGGAGGGCAAGAAAAGCTCGGTCGAGTAACTATAACAATGATATCGTAGGGTGCATGTCGCAGTGTAGTTCGCGGTCTCGCGTCGCGGTTGGAAGGCGTAGAGCAAACAGCAGAAAGGTCACTGTTGCTGGCATCCGGATGTCAGTGGTACATAGCACTGTGGATAGTCGAAATTCAGAGTAGGGCAGCCGGTGGAAGGGAAGGCCCAGCAGTGTGGGCTGCGCCACTGTACTACCCGATGATAGCATTCGAGAGGATGGTACTGTTGTGGGGCATAAAGGTTGATGCCGAACCATGGTACGGTGAGCGGTCTGGGTAGGCTCCCCAAGACAGACGCTATATCAATTTGCTCGTACCTCGCCAGATATAAAGTCTGGGGTACGGGTACGCGGTAAGGGGTATGAATATGCAACAACTTCAGGCCAAGAACTTGAAGAGGAGATTCAAAAGATAGTAAGGTAAGCCCGTCGGCTCGGGGGTCGCACCAAAACGAGCGGTGTCTGACAGAGGGATTCGAGATGGCCGCAGAATTGGCCCGCCAAGCCGAATCAACGCGCGGTGGGTCCCTTTCCTAGCATTGAGGCGTAACTTGAAGTGAAGAGCCTTCAAGCATCGAAGGTTGATGCCGAACGGTGGTATGATAAGAAATTTGGGGTACGTCGGAAGGTACGGGTACGCTGGTAAGGGTATGGGTATGCAACAGCCTGGAGGCAGGAAAAACAGTGAACAGGAGTTGCACCGAAGTGGGCAGAAGGACTCGAAATTGACCGCGAAATTGGACCGCCGTCAGGCCGAATCAACGCATGTCAGGGGTCCGTTTCTCCGTCGCAGTGTTTGAACTGATCACAATGCCTAGGCATGGAGGAGAAATCTAATAAGGGAAACCTAAGGAAGGAAAATGCGTGGGGCGAGACCACGCCAACGGGAGTACATGGAACGGAGGTGTACCGAGAAGCGGCGTGAGGAGGGGAAATTGAAGGTAGTGCCTGCAAAACAGTCCTGCAGGGGCGAGATGCCAGTGAAAAACGGCGAGAGATAGAATCGTCGTTCTGCTTGCGTTCTGCCTGCGTGTACACGGCACAGACAAAGAGGAGGTTGGGGAGAATGTGTATCGCGAGCGGCGCGTGTGAACGCAGATGGGGTCGGAGTTCATGTCGTCGAAACAATAAATGAGTGAAATGTGGGCTCTGAGGTTGATATGGTCGTGATTCGCGAGGGGCATGGGGTCAAGCTGCACGCAGCGGGTATGGCCGGCAGGAACGCCGAACGCGTACGCGAACACGAGCCTAGCGCTCAGGTTGACAGCGCCGAGGAAAGAAAGGAAAGGCGAGGAGCGGAAAACTCCAGAATCACTTGCCGATGCAAACCCCTGCACCGGAGTGAGGAGGAGAACTCAACGCGAAGCGGGCAGAAGAGAAACTCCCAGACGGCAATTATAGGACCGGAGAAGGCAGCGAGCAGAAACAGGCAGCGATCCAGGTCTGAAGGTGTGCGAGAACCAGAAGGTCATGTTGCGAGCGTGAGGATTCGAAAGAGAGAGGGGAACACTGAAAGGGCGAGAGCGAGATGAAGAGATGGAACAAACTTGACAAATGCGTCAAACGGTCCCGGGTTCGGCCGAATACAGACAGTTGTTTGAGGGGGAAAACAAAGGACGAGAGGAGAAGAGGGAGGGATGGGAACTTGTTATGAAAAGGAAGCCTGAGGCGGGCAAGTTGACGAAAGCCAACGTAGCAAGTGCTGGCGCAGCACAATGCGAACGCCAGGGCAAGCACAAATCGGGAACTGGCAGTCAATCGCCAACAAGGCCGGAAGCGCAATACCCGAGCTTGTGCCGCTTGAACGGAGAGGCAACAAATGACATATTACCGTCTGGGACATAATCGGGTGTCCGAAGAACGGGGGAAGCGACCGAGGCATGAATTTTCGGTGCAGATTCACTGCGTGGATTGAGGAATCAACGCGAAGGTGAGGGGGGCAAAGACACGGTGATCCGGGCGCACAGAAGACGAGGAGAAACAAAAGTTGTCAAGCCAAAGGCTCGGGATGATATGTCGTATCGGACGTCGGAGGGGTATATGGTGCGATGCTAGGGTGTGCGCCTTGATGCATCCCAGCGCTGACGCCCCATCCCGTAAAGTGGAAGATAAGAAAGAAAGAAAAGAAGAGGGAAAGGGTACGTCCAATGTCAAGAGCGCACGCAGTAATCCAGTCGACTTGGGCAGATGTGGAGTCCCGCCAGAACATTGTGGGAGGATGTCGACGTTGCGGCAAACTCAGCGAGTGCATGTGGTACGCCGCCCCCCTCAAGACGAATCCACAACACAGCAAATCATGGGAAGGACGGCGGGAGGAGGTATGGCATAGCCGCCACTGCGCAGCGGATATATCACTGGGCAGTGGCAGTAGTAAGGCAGAAAGGATTGCACGTCGAAGTGAAGTACTGGAAGATCTGTTGATCAAAGGCTCCGAATGTTTAGGGTAAGGGCAAATTAGTATTTGAGTGGGCGCGAGGCACGAAGTATGGGAGTGCGCAAGTCAGGCGCGGGTGCGCAGGTAAGAGGGGTACGGCGGACGGGTAAGAAGGTACGGCGGACGGGTAAGAAGGTACGACGGACGGGTAAGGAGGTACGACAGGCGGGTAAGGAGGTACGTCTGTGGTCCGTAATAAGCTGTTACGGTGTTGGACACGAGTAAGCGGGTAAGATGAGCGAGTAAGGTGCACGAGTGGGGTACGGGTAGGATGGTAGGCTGGTGCTGAGCCCGCGGAAGAGTTAGAGGAAGGAGGTATGGTGGTGTTGCATACGACGGCACATGATTGAGTAGGAAGGAGGGAAGCAAGGCAAAGGTAGAAATGATGCAGCACGGTACGAAATTGTATATGAAAACGTTAGACGCGAAGTATATGTCGTAGTATGCCCGAACGACCCTCAGTTTGTAGACTGGCAACACGAGGGCATAGGTCTATAGTTGTGGTGCACAGCTGAAAGAGGTACGAGGGAGGGTTCAAGGGTTGCCGAGTAATCGTAGAAAGGGAACGGGAAACGGGGAAAAGAGGCGACCGCTATTGAATAGGGGAAAACAGCGTACAAAAGACCGCACGCTTAGTTTGACGGCGCCCGTCAGCGCAATGCATTCGCGCAATGATGGTATCGCTGGGACACAGCGTGCGCTGGGGAGAATGAGGCCGTTCTGACGTGTCAGAACCTGAACGAGCCCTGTCGCGTCGCGAGGGGGGAGGTGCGGGTCGGAGACCAGCAGATTCAGTGTATCCAGTGTATGTATGTGAGGAGGAGGAGAGATAGAGAGAAATAGGAGACAGAAGGCAGAAGGCAGAATGAGAGTGCTACTCTCGAGTACAGCACGGTGCTGTATCGTCCATTGACGATGAGGGTTGCGTTGCCGTCGCACGACGTGGCACGCTGGCTGCCGGTCCTGAGCAGCCTGTCCTGGCGCGTCGCGAGCACGCCCGCCGAGAAGGCAGCCGAGCCGGGTAACCAAGCTCGCAACGCACTCTCAGGCCCGTGAGGCGGCAGCCTGAGGAGCTACGAATCGTAGCGGTAGCAGAGAAAGGAAAGGGGGGAACGGGAAAGGAGTCCGAGAGGAAGGGAGGGGATAATATGGTGGGCTTCGGGATTCGAGGCTTACTATGAGTCTTCCGCCAAACATCGTCCCGCATAACCTCATGCATGTCTGGATCCTAATGCTTAGATTTGACATGAAGGTTGACAGGAAGGAGGCGGTAAGCCGCCGGTCGTTACTTGTCTTCGGTCGCCGAGAGACGCGAAAAACGTTGATATTGGATGTCGTAGGCTGGTATGGCAGCGCATAGGGGAAGAGCTATTGAGGCTATCCCTGAGGACGGTACGAAAGGAAAGGCGCGTGCGATATGGCGGGGCCACTGGTGGATGACGCGAACGAAAGAAACGGCGGGAGAGTCGAGACGTGGCGGAAAGCAAGCGCGAGAGTGACGAGTCACACTCGGCGCGTCACGTCTTCCCGACTCTCCCTCAATCTTAGCTTATCCTCTGACAACCTTGAGCCGCTCGTGCCTCGCGTCAAGGTTGTCTCGGAACTTCCAAATACAATAAACATCCGCGTGATCAATGATGGGCAAGCAAGATTTCCTTTCCTTTACCTCGAGCATGGTGTAGAACCTCAGTCAAGTGCATCAGAGTACTGTAGGATTATACATGCAAGGTTTCCAAGCCAAAATTCGTTGAATCAAGGGCTGCAAAGCAGTTTGATGGCTGACCAAAAAAGGAATTCCCTAATTGAGAAGGGTGGGGGGTCCGCCATTTCGCTGAGAAAAAAACTTCGACCCTTAGTGTAGATTTCGCGGATCGGTTCCCCCTTGCCCGAAGGGCAAAATTTTAGGGGGGAATGGACCAAATTTTTATGTGGAAGGTTTTCCTGAGCTCTCTTCAAGCTCAAACTGCTTTTTATACGTCGAAAACGGCCAAGAAACGGCCAATACAGAAACTGGGGAGGGAGTGTGATGTCACTCAGTTACACCACCAGAAATGTCACGTCGTCCGCTTTGGGTGACGAGGGTGGAGTCGAGGCGAGCTGGCATCACCTCGAGGTGCCGCTTTTGGGAAGGGGTCGAGTTGGAGTTGAACTCAGCTCGGAGCTAGCTCCAGCTTCCGGCAACACTAACCAATCTGTATGACTGAAACGTAACGCGTAACGGACGCCCGTTTCTGCTTACCAATCACCCAAATAAGGCAGGTCACCTTCCATAAAAGGGTGATTGGTAAGCCGTTTCAGCCGTTTCAGCCTGTAACGGTCCATTTTGCGTTTCAGTCATACAGATTGGTACAGTAGCAGTGCCTCGACGGTCGAGGCATTCGACCAGCAGCTAATAGTGTTGCCGCGGCTTGGCTTCAAGCCGGCTCAAAGCCGTTTTCGGCACTCAGAAAAGACCGATTTTTCGGTCCGTAGCAAACGTGTTGTCACACGTGACTTCGAACCCTTGAGAACTGCTATGAGTCTGACCCAGACCCTCCCCATTGAGCTTGTACTCGAGGTTCTTGACCGGCTTATCGACGGCGATCGCTCGACGCTTGCTGCATGTTCTCTGGTCTGCCGGACTTGGCTAGCAGTTGTTCGTCCGCGTCTATTTTCGGATGTGACTCTGTCTGTGCGCCAAGTCGACACATTTGGCACACTGAAAATCGCCCTTGAATCTACTGTTCTTGCACACACCAAGACCGTCCGAGCGACCGGTTTTCCTCGTGTCCCTCACAGATATCCCGCCACGAGCCAGGATTTACGCCATAGTCTGGCTCTCAGTCAAATCTTGGCCACCATACCTCATCTTCTGTCTCTACATTTGGGACCAATGCACTTCCCCATCTTTTCCCCGTGGCCGGTGACATTGGTCCGGCTCTGCTTCGACTCGGTAGTCATGTTGGATATCATGAACCTGGTGAAAGTGCTTTCGCAATCAGAATTCTTGGAAGACCTTCAACTGCATGCGCATTCCATTCAGCCCTTGCCCTCCCCAATCATAGCCGCTTCGGCTGTTCTTCAAAGCTTAAAACACCTGAATTGTCGGTATATCAACGACCAACAGTTCTTCACCTGGTTTATATCCATCTCCCCGAGGCCGCCCCTCGTTTCATTGTCCCTTGGGAAGCGCATGTTCCCACACAACCCAGGGGCACTCCAACTCATACGATCGGCGTCAGCAACTTTGGAGCTTTTCAAAACTGAGGCGATTCTACGCCAAGAAGGTGTGTGGGCTGCCCGGCGTTTATCCTCTTACCTGAATTTTGTGCAAATCAGACTATTTATCCGGGATGTTTTCTTCGCATCGTCGTCTGCGGACCGTCAGATTATTCGTTGACGCCCGGTACGATCTCGGATCAAGGATATTCCCTCACCGGAAGCGAGAAGATATGCGAAAGGAGGAGGGGGTGGCTCATGAGGGCAGCTTATGCACGGCTGTTACTCTCACGCTGGAGTAGAAAAACTCTTTCTTGCTTTCCTACCATCATCGACCTGGCAGCGCGCAATCTCAAGTATGTTTTCTGGGTCGGCGCCTCCCAGTGGTAGACGCAAGTCGGGAGGCGATGCTGCTTCGAATCCACGGAAACTGGGGAAAACATGTTAAAAATAGTCGTCTTTCGTTGGAGCTCCATCTAGCGGCTTCTCAAGCTTCTCGGCGCCGATTCAGTGGGAGCCGAAGCTCTTGAGGGAGAAGGCAATTGAGCTCTGCACACTTGTTATTAGGGGCGCTCAATTCTTAGCTCGTCAGCTCGTCTCGCCCGTAAAATGTCGATTTTGATGAGGGGATCAAATTTGATGGGAAGTGGAGAGAAATGCGGAGTGGGATCAGCAGCTCATCAGCTCATCATGCAATTAAATAATTTCTGGGACGAGACGAGCCAACGAGCTAAGAATTGAGCGCCCCTATTACAGTGGCCGCCATTAAAACTGCACCAAGCGGTTCTGGGGCATTCAGTGTGTCTTTTGACGCAAACAAAGTTCTGGACATGGAATACGGGTGAAATGACTTTTTTAGGCAACTTACCCCATGACCATATATAGTAATTCGAGTGTAATGAATTTTTTAAGGGATTTATAAACAGGGCACTTTTCAGTGCTCACCCCACCGAGAAACGGTCTTCATAGGTCGAAAGTACTCGCAAATACGACCTCAGTCATATGTTACTTTACCCAGATTCCTAAGGTAGGCGTCAGTCACTCACAACGAGCGGTCACATGACGTGTCACGTCACGCGTAACGCGGCAAAAAATTTCGACACGAAAACAAAACCTGCTGGATTTTGCTCAATTTCAACGATTTTGAGGTCGAAAAAACTTTGGTCATTATGTAATCATAACTGGAGATAGGATGAGATTTCTCTAGCCATTGTTGTATGATGCCCCAAGATGTTGCGCACTGCAGCCAACGTTCACGGTATAGTGTGTATGCTGTTGTGCTGGCGGGTTACCGGTAATTGATGGGATCCTACCCTATATGGTGCGTGAGAACATTACATAAGCGGCAAATTTCGCCATCGTCCCGAACCAAGATGGCTCCAATCGCCGAAAAACTCATTTCTGCATTCAAAAAAAAATGGGTCGGAAGAATAGTCTACTGCTCCATCCCAAGACAGTATTTTTGAATTCTGAGACCAGGGATGTCTTCCATTTGCTCAAATACACCATTTCTATGGTGCCCTCCGCTTAGTCACCGCCAAAAATGTACTAGTCCCAAATCGGCCGAAGGCCGAATTTTTTTTTTGTATATACCTCTTTTCGCCTGCAGAAAGACACTTTTCTACATCTACACTGTCTATAATACGTCTGCCCGTCTTCCATGGTCCGCAAACGAAAATACTTGTTAAGTGCGGCAGCCAGAGCGCGTGCTGGTCGACATCCTCGTGCCGAATCATCGTCACCGTCATCCGGCATGGCGACTCAGGATGCTCAATTACACGTCCGCAAGTTTAGTTCTAAGTTTTGACCAGTAGGGACATATTCGGAGGGACAGTCCCAATTTGGGGGGTCAGAAGTTTTATAACTCGTTCAATTTTGTCGCTATAAAAATTCTGTCTTGCCAAAAGATTCCTTGCGTGAAACTGAGTGTTTTCCCAAGAGGAATAAAAAATCGGTGTTTTCCTGCCCGAGTAGTAACGGTTGTCACAAATTGGTGGTGACTAAGTGGAGGGCACCATAGATCACATTTATCTGAAAAAAACGCGGAATTCTCTTATATTGTGGAAGCGTAGCAAGACTTGAAGTTGCCCGCCAAAAGTTATGTGCACTGATGTGACTGTCACGTCACATTATGTGCATTGTCGCTGCCTTTTTCCTTCGTGCGCGTCGCACACCTTGTATTCTTCTTCTGGTAGCTACCTACTTGTGCTCGACACGTTCTGCCACGCTAAAACACGGAAAAAACACGTCCTATTCCTCAGCAATACCCCGCAAATCTCAAACCATTTATGCCACCAACTACTGTCAATCCACCCAAGCAGGGCCGGCTCAAATGCTCAAAATGGGCTATGTCCTCTCAGATGGTCCCCCTTGGGGCCATCTGTCTTCTAAGGCCTTGTTGGAGAAGGTACAGGGCACAGGTACGGCATGAATTGTTGGATCAATATTAATTTCTCAGTTGCAAACGATGTCAAAGCAGCAAAGGTGCGGGTAGGATATTCAAGTATCCACTATTTGTTACAAAACATACAAGCAGCTAAGAGGTCAGGGAGCTGATGATGGAAATTTCCAAAAAGCATGCACTTACAGCAAAGACTACGCAACAAAAAGAGCAAAAAAGAGTGCCTGGGAGAGGTAAATGTGTATAGTCCATATAATGTTCATATTCTTGGTTCAATCTTCGTTCAATTCCGAATCTACATGAAATTCTCCCTTTCTCTTTTTTTTCCTTTTTCCCCTTTCAGCTACCCAGTACAATGTGCGGAAAACCGCATTTGTAGATTTTGTCACACAATGTGACATTCTGTGACATCATCACAAAATCGTAAAATCAAAAAAAAAAAAAAAAAAAAATCGTTTTGAATGCGAGAGTGCAATATATACAGTTGCGGCAAGATCAAATCACTTACCAAATAAGGAAATTCTCATCAGAACTGCCCGACCGCACAGAAAAACCATCCATACGTAGGCTGGAATGGCACAAAAGGCCTGGACTCCTTTGATTGAATACATCTAGGCACAAAAAATAACCAAATTCATCATACTTCCAACTGATTTTGGCCGCACTTTGATACACAAACTTGGCGGCTATCCAGCCAACATCAATGCAAAGACACAAATTTTTCTACACCAGGCGTACAAGATGGAGCCTCTAAGTATTTCTGTCCGCTTACCGCATGAAACAACCATTCATCTGGGTGCAAAAGGAGGGGATTGATGAGAATTTCCATATTTGGTAAGTAATTTGATTTTGCCGCAACTGTACATTACATTTTGCTACCCCATGCCCCCCTGAGGGTTACCTATTTCCTTTCCATGAAGCAGCTCTTCCATCTGGCCATGGCATGGGACTCAACTTCGCGGGCCGAAGCGAGTTCAATGCTTCGGTACGCAGAATCACCTTTCAAGTTTGACTGTCAAATAAAGCGAGGACATTCAGCCAATTACTCAAAGAGTGAGCCGGGCCTTCTGTGTCGCTTGAACCTTTGCTGAAGGTTTAGGAGTGTCCTTCGATTACTTGATTGTTTCTTCGTGCATAGGTTTAACGGCTCCCCGCACTTGGCTGAAGGGCAACTAGTCCTAAGGAAACTGTGTGATTGGTTGTTTTACTCGGCATTACCAAAAGTAACCGAATTTAGAAATGCCTTGCTTGCGACCAGCTAATACAGTTAGCAGTTGGTTCAACTGGTGGGCGAGAGGGGGGATGGTCATATGCTATTGCACATAACACGCGCCTAAGTTATTGGGCTTTCCCTGTGCTGATTTTCTATGTTTGTTTATTTATGTATCAAATGAACACTTTCTTGCTCTGTTTTGGCACCCTCATTGAAGGATGAGGATAGCCCAGCAAACTTTGAGTTCTCAGGTACAGAGTTATGAGATAGTAGACCTATCTTTGAGGCACTCACCCACCTGGAATCCTGGCGACTGTGTTCCAAAAAAGGAAAACACGGCCAAATTAATGGTATTTCGAAGATTAATTTATTCACCCACTGTGTGACAGCTTAGCCCACGTTTATATCATGAAAGTTGTAGAAAACAGCCTGTAAATGAACCCTTCATCGCTCAAAGTTCTTTGACCATCGTAATTTCGTGAGAAAAACCCCGAATTCGGTTACTTTTGGTAACGGCGAGTAGAAGCAGCTAACAAGCACACCGCCTGCCAACATCACTGCTATGCAAGACCGATTGATTTAGCCTCAATCAAACCTCATTCTTGCTATTTCTCGTCGGGAGCTTCGCAAATTTCCCTATCTCATAATGCATAAACCAGCTCTCAACCTTATGTCGAAAAAATCCTGAACTGCTTATACTGGCTCGTAAGCCAGTACAAGCCGTCATAAGCCCATAATCAATAAGGGGATTATAGCGCATAGGTGTAGACCATTCAAGCGCGTATAATCCACCCTAATCCACCCTTGGGATCATGAGGGATTAAGCGCCCAGTCAAAAGTCGGGGGGATGGAGTGAAATAGAATGAGATGAAAAGTCATATCGTTCAACTTATTTCACTCAATCTCAAACCATATGGAAAAATGGCACACTTTCTGAAATGGTTCGAGTTCCATGGTGATAGTTTGAGATGCACCGGAATAGTCTGAGATGGTTTGTATCTTAAAATCGAATGAAGCTCATATGAGCCATTACTGTGCATTACAGCGCATTTAGATTACATTTGAATACTTAGGGCTTGCGTATTGTGGCAAAAGATATATATTCGTGGACAATGACAAAGGCTGAGCCCTACTCAACGCCTTATCTGGCGTCACCAGCGCCCCACAAAGGAATTGCCGCCAAATTCGAAGTTTCAAATCAAGCCTGGTCGACTATCATGAGCGAATGTTGAAGTTGTGACTTGGCGCAAAACAAACGTACCATAAAAATCATACCTAATACTAAGGCTGGATATAAATACGAGTATATTAAAATATAATCAATTATAATCCTAAAATTATGATTAAATACACGTCTCCCCATAATCTTAAGGTCTGGGAGTACAAGCCGTTTCATTACATTACAGTACGATTACGATATGATATGGGGTCCGTATTTAATCATAATCTTAAGGATGGCCAGGCGCAATATAATGCCATATTATTGAATGAAACTTGTCTGGTGAGTACTTGAGGCCCTCATCTTACCATAAATTGACAGTGGGGTCCATCTAACTCACCCCAGAACTCAAATCCAACCAAGATTTGGCAGTGTTTGTGACCGGTGGGAAGCTTACGTGGTCCGTGGGACATTATTGATGCGTACTGATATTATGTTCTTTGCGGTTCAAATAATGTCCAATGAGACTGAGAGTTGCTTCTGAGGGTTCTAACGCCTTCAGATATGACCTGAAACCTCAAAATTATAGGACTTCAGGTAAACCTGGCATTTGATCGAAGATTCGGCACCTAGAATGGAGAACAGTGGCGTCTTTGGGGGTGGAAATGAATTGTGGGACTCTTTTCATGACTAGAGTTCGGATTCAGACCAGGACTTTCGAGCTGCAGTGCTTTTGATATCGTATTCTGGAAATATTCAATTAAATTCAATTAAATACGATTATTCTATCATTATAATACATTACGATACCCTTACGATTAAATATGGCCTGAATCCTTAAGATTATATTACGATTACAGTACATTATGGGTCGGACACGTATTTAATTGTAATGTTCCAGCCTTACCTAATACCACACAGCACTGGAAGAGCAGCCATTAGTACTCAATCCACATGAAACAGACAGATTGATCAAAACCCGTATATTGTTTCCAAAACGGCTGTAACCGACCGATCAGCTGGGTCCACTCAACATGTCCGTCCGGGCCGGCGCCCGAAACCCAACTACCATATGTATTTAGCATAGAAAAAATATGCAAACTTTGAAAACCCTGCACAAGACTCGGAAGCTTTGGAGCCGTTTCAGGTGAACAAACAGCTAAATTGCCATCCTCGTCAAGCGGCAGCTCCACGCAGTGGTGCGCCGCAAAATTTGACGAGGATGCCAATTTGGCTGGGAGTTCACCTGAATCGGAGGAAAAGCTGGAGGAAAACAATCTGATTACATTGAGGCAAAGATCCTGAGCCCAGAAAATGTACAAATGGGTTGAATTAACTGAAGAAAGAGGCAAAAAAACGCGCAAATGCACAGGAGCGTGATGTCACATGTGACAAAACTTCCCGGCGCGGGTTTAATGTCCCACCGCGAGACATCCCGGTACGTACCGAGGCTGAGTGTGACAGGGTCACAACCGTAACACTTAACAACCTTCTGTCTTTCGTCCACGATTTCTCGACCCTACGGGCTTGCAGACGTCTGATTTTGCTTGGGCTGTACAGATGCGATATCTAAGTTATTTAATTGCGTGTTTTCTCATGCTGGGACGGCCAGAATGCTCGCGATTTGAATAAATTCTGCATTTTTATCATCCCCCCTCTGTTGCCGCGAAATGGGCATCTCCCGCTCCGCCGGATGCTCCAAGAAAATATTAGCAACACTCAATTTGTTCTGAGCTCAAACTCACGAGATTCTCTCGCTCTAGTCACAATCAAACTTTTTTTCCTCGTTGCTTCTGGGCTTTCCAGTGATGCAGCAGGTGGTGAGGCAAAATAGGTGAGGAGATCTCAATATTGTTTCATTCAGTCTCTGTTGTACTCGGAAATCCATTCTAGGTCTGTTTACTGGGCCACTTTCGAATTTTCTATCACCTTCTGTAAGCCTAGGATTACAGTTCCTTTGAAGTATCTTCATGCTGCAGCTTTTGGCCAGTGAATGGGCTTCTACTTACTCTAGTGTGAGTCCATAATTCAGTCAAGTCAACCATACAAATGTACGCACTTGATACTGCATTTTTATTTTTTATTTTCGATGCAATAGCCTGTTGAGGAGGCAGAGTTTATCCTCCTCTCCTCCCCTTTCATATCTACTGTTGAACTTTGTTACCCCTTGCCGGCCTTGGCAGTTACCTGTGTGCCTTGCTGCTTTATATTAATTTTGTGCAATGATTGTATTGAGTAATTGAAAAAGCTTCAACCCAGTCCACAATAATAGCCCGCCTTAGATCTTTCTGAGCCTCCCAAGAGCCTCCCCATGCTCACCCCAAAAGCTCACTTGTCTCTTTCTTTTTCTTTCTTTTTCCGCCTTTTTTGCGTTCTTTTCCCCTTTTGGACACCCAGTGGTATCGTCGGAAAACCGGATCTCTTGCTCTACTCGGTGACAGAAAGTAACCGGTAATTTGGTTGCTGCTTCATAGCCACGTGATATTTTTTCAAGATTTTGCAACTCAAGTACAGCCCAGAACAGATTTCGTTTGCCATCAAAACAGTGGTCACTACCGCCGTTACCCATGTCAATTTTTACAGCTATTTTGGAAACGATAGACAGTCTCGATTTTCGAGCTGAGTTCGGCAGTTCCCGGCATACCCGTCATATAATTATTTTTAGCTACAGCTCAGCTCCATCATGACGACGAGCGTTGCCCGCCAATACTCTCCTCACTCTCACCATGATACGACGAGGAAACCGCCGCCACATACCTAAGGAGCAGAAACAGCTCATCACCACAATGTCGGCCCATATGTCTGTCCCAGACATTGCTGCAGCTACCAACATCAGCGAGCGAACCATTTACCGCATCATCCGAACGTGGCGGACCACTGGGGACCACGTCCAAATTCCTCTGCAGCTCGGACGACCCCGCATTCTCACATCTTTTGATGTCGCGGTCTGTGATCTTCTCAATACTCTTCGTATTTGACCCTTTGAGAAGTATCTTGAGGGTCTTGTTGCGAGAACCCCCGACATCTATCTTTTCGAGCTACAGGAATGTTTGTACGAAGCCACGGGACTCGACGTCGCCAAAACCACCATACGTGACGCCCTTTTGCGAATGGGTTATGTTCGGGTTCATGTAAGTAAAATTGCTGGGAGTTTCGTGCCGCTGACATGAGTATATCCCTAGATATCTCGAACTGCACTCGAAGCCGAGGAAAACAAACGGCTTGGTTTCCAATGTGAAGTTGGACAACACCCACCTCGAAGACTGGTCTTCCTAGACGAAGCAGCTTGCAATCGACACACAACGCGGCGGCAGATGGCATGGGCCCCTATTGGAATGCGAGCGCGGCGGCATGATTTTTTTGTCCGAGGCATCCGGTATGTGTTTATGCTCTTGCCAGTACTTCGTACCTGCTGATATGTATAGTTATTCTGTGCTTCCGGCAATTTGCCTCGATGGCATACTTCACTTTGATGTGTTGACTCGATCCTGGACCGCCGTAGAGTTCCGCAACTATCTCGATGTTCTCCTTGACCGCATGAATCCCTTTCCACAGGACAACTCTGTTCTCGTCATGGACAACGCAAGTGTTCATCATTTTGATGGGATTCGTGAGATGGTCGAGGGACGGTGCGTAGGATATATCCTCTTGATTGCCAACCAACTGAATTTGATCTACAGCGGGCGTCGACTCATTTATTTGTCACCATACTCTCCCGACTTCAATCCATGCGAAGAAGGGTTTTCATGCATGAAATATTGGATCCGCCGCAACCGGGACGATGTTCTCAGCTCAATGGAAGGGCGTGATGGTTGCGACCCCATCGCAACTCTGTGGGAAGCTGCTCATGAGACGATGACCCCAGAGAACATCGAAGGGTGGTTCAGGGATTGCGGATATGTTGTATCTCAGGGTCTTATTGCAACAACGCCTGACATCTATCTCTTCACTCGCAGCCGACGAAAACAAGCAGCTGGCGAAGTCGGACAAAGTGACTTTAGAACCCGGTGATCCAATACTACAGTATTTGCGAGTCAGTGTATACAGACCTGCGATATATGACTTCTCGCCAAAAAGACGCCCTTATTTCCAAGATGTCTCAACGAGAGACTAATACGTTTGCGGGTCCGCATGCCACTGCGGTTCACTATAGGGGGAAAATGACGCATGTTGGTTCCAGTACGGCCGGTGCTGCTGAGGGAGAGTCGAACGATGTCCAAACCGAGTCTCGCCGCTGTCAAATTGTCGTAGGAGGTCATACCGAGATGAACCCGTACGGAACTTCCCTGTCCGCGCATCCGGCCCCGGAGGCGAGTACACTGATGATGCAGAGAGCCCATACGGCGCTTCCAAGGGCGGTGACGATGGCCGTTTGGGTGCTCGAAGCTGGTGCGCACTGTGGTGAGTTCTCAGCGTTTGCGGTTGCAGTGGCTGTGGCTGAAACGCCGGCACAACAGCCAATATGGCGTCGGAGGCAGTACTCTGGACGTGTGGATGGGATTGCGAGTGCTCGAGAATGTGAGGAGATGTGTATTGCTTTGGATGCAACAGACTCGGTTGGGGTCGAAGCTGTGACGGGCAGTGGAATTGGGCTTGATTTTTATCCCCAGTTTGATTCCGGCGTTCACGAGCGCGCCGTAGTATGTGGGCAGTGACACGATCCATCCATTCGTGCGATGGACTATTGTTATGATTAATGTCAATCACCACAGTTGGAAAAAAAAAAAACTCGCCGTCCGGATCCTACGCCACCGTCCATTCCATCCGACGCTGTCTTGGTGTTTCCAGGTGCGGCGGCGGCGGAAGGACTTAAACTGCCCCGTTCGTCGTTGTTGGCGCCCGTTTTGGAGTTCGTCTTGCTGTTGTGCAGTATGCGTCCCGCCGGCCCATACGCACTAACGTCTATGCGCGTGAGGATAGCACGCGCCAGAGGGTCTTCAGCAAGATCAGTCAGCACCGTTTGGGCGTTGAGGTCGACCTCTCGCTCATACGAGTTGTCTCCCCTTTTTGCTTCTTCTCCGATTGTGTAATTTGCTTTACGCGTATATCCGCCATCCACCCGCAAAGACGAGTCAGATGCATAAGAAACGCCAGCGGCAGCGAGTAAGATGCCGACGAGGGCTTCTGTTTGGTGTAGCCGTGCCTCGATAGCATGGACATACCCTTTCGGAGGACCACGTTTGCGTGATGGGTCGCGCGAGGTGCATTCTGTGTGCCATCGTCAGGTCATGGATTTCTGTAATTATCAAGTATTGAAGCGATGCAGCATGGATTCGGAATATCGCGCCCAGCGTGATTCGGGGGCCCCAACATCAACCAAGAGCTTGGACAGACCGGTTTATCTGCCATCCCTGTGCTGATTCTTATCCAGACTTTGTCTCAAGACGCCCTGAGCCCTCTTCTCGTTGGAGACCAGCAGACAGCCATCGCCGACACCCTCGGCAACTGCACCACGACTCCCAGTGGCATCGACATTAACATCCCATAGACCACCAACTTTTCACGTACGCATACGCGGCAATGCAAGCAAGAATACCTTCCACCCTGAATGGGCCGCAACTCGCCTCCGGAGGCGCTTCCACGGTTCATGTTCGTTCACAACGACACCCGAATTTGGTTGGGCGTGAATCGTCATCGAATCGTTGCTCAACTTGCTTGCTTGGACCGATGGTTGACTAGTCCAATCCTACGACACTCACCTGTACCCAAAGCGACACAGCTGCGACAAGGATTGCCTAAGCCTGAGCGCTCGCATTTGCACTTGCTTTTACGGCACTGGTCACAGGCTTTGCTGCTCCGCCTCCGAACGGACTTCTTGGTACTGTCAGGGTCGAAATCGTGGCCGTCACATTCCTCTTGGTCGTAGTGGGAAAACGGGAAGGTGTAGGTGGCGGTGGAAGGGTGGGACGGACAAGACATCCACGGGTGGTCAGTACACGCGCCGGGATGTGTACGGTTTCAAAACAAGCGATGGGGTTTCCAACGTGCGAATCACTCCAAAGGAGGGAAAAAAAAAGATGAAAGAAACGGTGAAGGTGGAAGGCAACGCCCAGGGGAACTTCTCCATTCCGGTGACGGCAAAACGGTCGATATTCGCACGATGGGTCATTGTTTTCCCTTCTCCAAGGGGAAATCCCTCGGCCGGGAACCTCGGATTAGAAACTTATCCAGGCCCCCGGCTACTCCCTAGGTCGTCCGCCCATTTGGGAAGATTTACCCTACTATCGTGCCAAATAGGTCTGGATTTGCGCAATGACTGTGGATTTTCGATTTTCCCCCTCTCCCTTTTCAATTTGGACCTCCGGACTTTTCGAAATATATTTATATGCCTTTGGGCTACAGATCCTACAAGTTTCGTAGCGACACGGCAACAGGAAGGTAGTAAGAAAAACGAGCTTTCATCGAGGGATTTTGATGGATTGACAGCACAGATCAAAAACCTCGAGAAAACGGCGAATGTTTCTTGCCATTGGACTTGCGTAGAATCGTAAGATTTGTAGCTCTACCTGTTGGGAATTGGTACCAGAATAAATGCCGAAAGGTCCGGAGATTCAAAGTTCAAAGGGAGAAGAGAAAAATCGAAAATCCAGAGCTGTCATTGTGCGAATCCAGACCTATTTGGCACGATAGTATGAATTTTCGGCGTTTGGAGGCAGATTTACCCTATCCGGACGGAAAATCGCAATGTTTGAGGGCAGATTTACCCTTTTCCGGACGGACCTACATAGTAGGTTACTTATCCTATATAACGTAGAGAGCAACCAAGTACGGTTGCCCCACGTGATTTAGCCTTTTCGAGGAGACATAGTCCGTTCGTCGTATGCTAAGAAGAAAATAAAAAATCTGGTTTAACAGATCTGAGGAGAGTCCTATCTACGATGTCCTTAAGCTTGGACTTGAGAGAAAGCTGTAAAATTGAAAGACTAGTTCTTGAATGATGCAAAAACGATGGATTTGATGAGATTTTGAGGTCTGCCATCAATTTGGGAATACAGTCGAACCTCTCTTAACCCAATGGCAAGCCTTAGCCTATGGGTTATGAGAGGGTGTTAATGGGGGCATTACATAATATTTAAATTCAATATTTTCTTTAAAAAAAATAGGTGTCAACACAGATTTTAAACCAAATCTACGCATGATCAGCTTGCGCACTACTTTTTACGTCTTGATGTAGATTCCCGACCAAGCCGATGGTTCACAACCGTCGTCGGACCATGATATTCGATGGATCCGCTGACATAATCCGCCAATAACCGAGGTCCGAGGAGCAAAAATTGCCATTTTAGGGCATGTTCACTATGGGTTTTCGACTCAAATGGCTATGGGTTATGGGTTACCGGAAAATTATGGAATTTCCCTGCAAACCACCATGGTTTTTCAAGATTTCTATGGGTTAAGAGGGGGTATGTCTTGATAGGAGTATGGGTTACGAGAGGTTCGACTTGAATAGAGGGTTTGCGATGAGCCTGAATGGCTAACAATCTCCCGATTAGGAGACTTTGATGGCCCAAAAATTGATGTCGAATTACAGAAGAGCCGCCTGGAATCAAGTTTGGATGCTGAGACCTGGGTTAGTTTTTGTCGATGCGCCGGAATCTCGACTTTTGTGTAGCCATTAGCCATCCAATGGCTGCATCGCAAACTCGCTAATATCTAAATCCAACCACTGTGGGCTTGTTTTGGGTCCAGAAAATCCCTGCTGGGAACTCGGCTGTCGGCTCGCATCAGTTCCGAGGGCGGGTTCCTTGGTGAGGCTTCTGAATAACGTTCGAAATTACAGCAGGGGTTTCTTGAGAAACCGGGTTTCCCGGCAGATTAATCCCCAATTGAGGCCTTTGATAGGGCGTCACTGGATGAAATATGATAGGCAATATGAGTAGAAGACGTCCCTGACTTGCGGCACTTGTTTCCGAGTCTGCAGAAAACCAATCCATCCGAGGCATCATTTCGGTTTGAAGATTAATCGATTATGAACCAGGCAAAGCAATTCAAAAGATTACCTCTCATGCCGATTCACTGAAGTTTAAGGCTGGAACATTATGATTAAATACGCTTCCGGCCCATAATGTACTGCAATCGTAATGTACTAACGGCGTGGGGGTCACCGCAGGTTACTGATGGTGACCTGTCACGTGCCTCTTTGCCCGCCAATTCTACCAGATGTACTAATCATGGTGACTTTGGCAAAATATATCCTCAATCTGATGAGGTAATCGAACGATTGAATTGATTGTGCTCACGATCGGAAGGATTGAAAGATTTGGTAGTTACTGTACAATCTGATAGCTGAAGTTTTGTTTGGCTTTAATTGTAAAACTATTTAATTAGTTTGACAAATGGGTAGTTAAGTATTCTAATTTTTTATACGCAAAACATTTTCCTGTCTATCATCTCTCGATGGTTATTTGGAATTCAAGAGACAGAACATGGCTTTATTTGACAGTGCTTGCACAGAATTCTCCTAGCAAGAATTTCCCACACATCGGCAATTGCCGCCTTCGTGCTGGCAGTGTGCTGGCGGATACTCGGAGTCCTCGGACTCGGTTCTCCGATCACCAGAGAGTACATATTCCGGTGGTTACCTCGGCTAAGCTAAGCGGGGGTCACCAGCAAGGTAACCAGAGCGGGCTGGTTACCCTAAGTATACTCTACACCGCCATTTTGGAATGATGTCGACTGAACATCCGGGCCCGGCAGGGCCCGGCGCTCCGAGGAGCTCGCCTCGGCGATGTCCCTGTGATGTGCGGTGGCCAACGTCCCATCAACATCCACGAAATGTTTTAGGAACATCCTCGTACGCTCCCTCGACATCCTGGTCTGGCCTCTGGCGACTCTCCCGTCTTTGGGCTGGCTCTTCCGAAAATTTTTCTCTAAGTCCCTCATCAAATCATTACCTCACACTCTTCACTCCTCGGTAGTGCTGTGTAAAATTGCTCCCTGTAAAATTGCTCCCCGGCCATAGGCATGTTGCAAACACAACGGCGGCTAATGTCGGACATTGTAGCAATAAAATTGGGCAGGCAACATATAGTAATCAAAGCACACCGTTTTCACAAAGTGCGCCGTTCTGGAGGCAAGCAATGGGCTCAATGAAGGAGCTGGTCGTCGTCGCCGACGAGCAGGCATGTTGCAAACACAACGGCGGCTAACGTCGGACATTCCGCGGACCACGTTACATACAGACATCAGTTCCACCATCAAATCCAAATCCCATCAAATCCAGATCCTGCTCCGCTGCCGGAGTAACCCTAATTTACTGTAAGTTCAAAGCGGGCCCAGAGAACATATGTAATTTACATGTAAAATTCAAAATTCCCACGCTCCCAGGGTCTAAAAAAATCTCGTTTTCGCTTGCCGAAAATTGTGCCGATCGGTGCCGAACGATTGATCTGGAACAAATGCACTGGAATTGGATTCAAAGTTGCTCTTGAACCTGTTTTTGAAATCCTGAAGGCTGATTCCAGCCGTTTTTGAGCGCTTGTGAGCTCCTGCCTCATTCAGTATTTTACGCTATTTTACATGGAGGTTGAGACCCTGGATGTAAATTACGTATTTTACAATGTAAATTACATGTAAAAAACCCGTGATGTAATTTACATCGGGCAATTTTACCCAGCACTACTCCTCGGCCACATAAAATGGTTGCCACGTCACATTCTCCCTCTCACCTTCTCCCACCTCATCGCCCCTCTCCAACCTCTTCAATCGCCTCCGCTCTTCGCAGCTCCAGTTCGCTCTTTGAAGGTGCGCAGGTCTTCTCTCGAGTCTTTTCTCTCTGACATTGGTCAGACCGCGTTCTTGGATGAACCTTGCAGCATGTAGCATCTTCTGCCGAGGGTGAGGCACCGGTGAATGTGTGTGTTTGCATCTCTCCCGTTTTTTCCCAACTGACACGCCCATCCTGCAAAGTTGTTGCCTCTCATCCCATGCTTCCAAACCATCGATACACCGTAATCCTCGCGAACGAGACCAAAGCCATCCCATGCGACGCAGGTGAGGGAACTGCCTTTCAATGTCATCTTCACTGTCTCATCCCCCTTCTTTCCAGTCCTCTCCTCTGCTTCAGGTCATGGTCAAGGGTGGATTGTCTGTTGCTGGTGTCCGCTGATACTGTGGTGCGTATGAATGGGAACCCGCCCTCTTGTTATTATGTATATGATACATACGTAGCTTGTATGTATACCCGTGTATGTATTGTAGTTTGTAGCAGCACAATATATGATTTTTCCTGGATTTTATATATTCTGAAAGCATCCGCTGTCGCGCTGAAAAATATGTTGCGCAATATATTGAATTATATATGAGGGTACGTGGAGGGTTGGGTGGGAGGTCGTCGCAACGTCAAGCTGGGAGCTTCCTGGGAGCCTGGCGCATACCGAGTGGATGCGAATCGATTTCTGGAGGTTCATATGAGCTCCGCGGGAGGTTAGCCGACATTTGACGGATTATCTTCCGAGATCAGTCGGCTGAGCTCCTGTCAAGCTCCTTTCAGAACGGCGGTGTATGTAAGCTAATATTAATATGACCAGAGCATAATTCTACAGATTTTTGTATCGGGTCAGTCCGAAAAAGGAAGTTGTCACACTTGGCCACGTGATGTTTGTCGAAGGTGGATGGGGAGTACCTTACGACAACGCTACCACTCATAAAAAGCGTCCCGACGGCTCCCTCACCGCAACCGGAATGCCGAAAGCCCCTTCCGGTACACGAAAAAACCACGAGTCAGCGAATTTACTTGTCGAGGTTAACAAACGTGATGCGGAGGGAAAGCTGGTCTATGACTCCAAGCGTAATCTGGTCAAGGAGAAGATTAAAATGACGGGTGCACACTTTGACCGTAAACCCCAGGATCTCTGAAATTACTGGCACCTGTCAACCCGGACCTCGGGAAAACGTGACTTTTCCCACGTCCAAATTGGGACATAAGGCTTCGTTTACCCACTTCGACTCCCTATATATGGCTCTGTACCGGTACTCAGTGCATTTAAATTATCATATAGCTCCCTTATGTAGCTTTTTCCCATAATCTTGGGTCAAAATTGGAGGATTTGGTGGCTTCCATCAAAATTGGTTGAACATGCATTTGCCGTCCATCCTCAGCTATGTTAAAAATAGGAACTGCTCTGGCACTGTTTAATAGGCTTATGTACTATGTCGGAGAGTTAATCAAGTTTTCAAGTTGTAGAAAAAGAGAAAAAAGGGGGAGAAACTTGAAAGAGGAGAGATTATTAGATACCTCTGCATGAATGTCCTTGAATTTCAGGGCTCAAACTGTGCTGCAGGGAGTGCAGTTTACAATTCGGTGTCTTGATTTCATCTTGATTCTTTTGCCATATACAGTAAACATCAAAGAATTCAAGACTATGTCTATTTGCGTCCCAAAACGACATCAATGGAATTCAAGATTGGTAACCGGCAAATGCCGCCATCAACTGTCAGCTCACTTTCCCGACTTCCGAGGCAGCTCTGTCGCGTCCCTCTGGTCCTACTCTCGTCTCATCTCTGCATCCTCATCTTACTGGTGCTTCTTAGCTTTGTTCTCTTTGAGCCTGATATCAATAAGTACTCGTTCTTCACTGGTGCGTTTGAAAACTGACGGCAACAAACTCTGTGAATTGGAATCGACGTCTCGTCTCATCTTGTCTACACACCGGAAGCTCGATCTTCACGTCTTGGCGAACAACAGAATCAATACTGCCCTACTGGGGACGCGCCTCACCATATCTCAAGCACAGAATTGGCTTTGATTCTTGCATGCAACGACTTGATGAGGTGCGTGACTGGCTCTCGCATTCTCTCTCTTGCTAACCATATACCTCGGAAACAATCCCCGACCCCACAGTCTATCTATCCCGCCCAGATGCCGCTACACCGCAGACGTTGCGTCGGCGGTGCAGCTCGGCGGCATCTGGATATTGTTATGAGTCGACCCTCGCGCGCGCCTTCCTCTCGAGAGCGCGAGTATGAATTTCTTTTTTGGCGAGAGGAGAGCGAGGGAGCGCGGGATAGAACACGACTCTGAGAGCGGCGAATGTGATCGTCGGTTTCCCTTCGCTTGAGCTCTCACCGCCGTATGCGCGTCGCCACACCGGTGGGGCTGCGTTTGTGCGGAGTTATCACGGAGTTGTAGTCTCGTAGAGGCAGCAGATAACGAGGGTGATGTAGACGCGCACAAATGGCGAGCGGGACTTCGCGTGTTGTCCTTTGTGCGTGTCTATCGACATCCTATCTTGTGTCTACAGCGTCACTCAAGATAATAACATGTAAATGTTGACTATTCGGGTAGGGTTTCTGTGCTATGCTGCACGGGCTCTCCTCGTCGTGAAATTTGTCTCGCGTTTCCTCAATTTCTCGCCAGAGCCCATAGCTGGATGTGGGCACATGCAGAACTTTTGGCCTTGCCTGGACAATCTTGCCGTTGAGGCAATCATTTTTTGCGCACCGGCGCAACATTTTGGGGGAGGTCGTTGGTTTGGGTGCGGGTGCTCTAGCGAGTAAAACAGTCTCTACTCAACGGCCTGTTTTCAACTTTCTCCAGACATTTGAGTGCTTAATTTTGTAGCTTTCTGCTTACAGATTGCTTGGAAATCCATCTGGATCTCCCCCAAATTTTCCGTCCGCTGCTCTTTTCAGATTTTGGGCTAGAAATTTTTGAAATGCTACACAGAAGCTTTCAATCTCACTACTCTTTCATTTCGCCGCAAATCCTTAAGAGGTCAAGGGAACCTTTGACGGCGGATTGCGGATTGTTGGCTCATTTCCGGCAAGTGCCGGGGTTTGACAAGAGGGATCAGCCGGAATGAGCAGGCTCAGATAGGATCATTTGGCTATGTCTAGCCGAGACATAGCCAACCACAGGCACGGTTAATGAGCCGTTTAAGGCTTATGTACTATGTCTGTGGTTACGGAGAATTAATTAAGTTTTCAAGTTGCAGAAAAAGAGAAAAAAAGAGGGAGAAAGAGGAGAGATTATTAGATACCTCTGCATGAATGTCCTCAAAATCTACAGTAGTTTCTGTACTAATATATTTCTTGGGAGGAACGTGGCCAGACCCCCCTCCTTTGGCCTGACGGCATATTTGATTAATTCTACTCACTAACTCGAGTTTTTTTGCTGTTTACTCCGTAAATTTAATTCATGTAGCGCGGGGGAGACCCCCGCAGACCCCCCTTGACGCTCGCCGCTAGGCCCACTGCGTGGTGCCGTCGCTCGCCGCTGGGCCCACTGCGTGGTGCTGCCGCTCGCCGCGGGGGCCCCTGGCCGGCCGCTTGTATAGCAGGACCTCTGGTTAAAACCCGTAGGACCTGTGGGGAGTTCTCTCTCACCAGGTATAAATCCCCAGTATCCACCAGTAACCTGACGCAATTGAACGTCTTTCCCTTTGCCGACGCATGCACACCACTCGCCAAAGTGTTTTTTATGCTAATTACGTGCAAATGATTCAGATCATGTTAGAGAGTTTGTGCGAGCGACCCAGGTCGCTTTTCGACCGCTCAGATCTCCGCAACGACAGATACCAGGTGGGAGCTCTAAGCGACCTCGAAGAGTATTGCCATGGGGCATTCCGAGGTCGCTGGGACCTCACACCTGTGACTGCTCGTTGTCGAGATCTGAGCAGTCCCAAAGCGACCCGGTTTGCACAAACCCGCTATTTACTGATGTGCCGGCAAGCCGAGTCCCACTATCAGAGCTCGAATCTCGAGTCCCACTATCGGCCTTTATCCGGGGTTTACCCGAGTCCCACTCCCACACTTCTGGCCATTCCTCTTCAATCTCCCCGACTTCGCGGCTGCAAAATCTGTGCTTGAAGAGCAATCTGAACTGGAGGGAGTTGAGATTTTGTTCCTTCCAAAATTCCATTGCCAGCTCAATCCAATCGAAATGGTGTGGGCATAAGGAAGTCCTTCGCAGGATTGACATCCACTCGCAGAATATCAAGGAAGCTGTCCGCGATGCCACCAACTCTACTGCAACGCCTGCACTCCCCGACGTAGGTACTCTGGAAACCCGTCCTCCTTGACCGCTTTGTCGACTTCGACATCATCTTGGCCAGCACATTTGCCACTACTGACGCGGAAGAATCGCGGCAGCTTGTCGTTGGTGACTCCTACCTTGAAGTCACGAAAACTAAAATGGTTTCGAAAGTCACCACTCATGGCTAATGGATCAATGCCTTCCGTGTCTGGGCAACTTTGCCTTCCCCGGACGAACAATGGAGTTGCGAACTTACTGGGGCCATCTCAGCGACCTCTTCAACAGCCGTCACTCCTCAATCCATTCTCGCATCATCAACTACGATCGCGCAGCCCGCGTATTCGTTGGACAGAGGCGTGACGTCCTCTTCAACGAGTCGCACAAGTTTTGAAGTTCGACACATCCTCGATGCCCTCATCACTGAGGGGGGGGTCGCAGTTGTTGCCGCCTCGCTGCCTGGGGGATCTAACAATAAGCCCAAGTCTGGCAACAAACAACGAAAGCATACCGCGGAAGACTGCCGCAATTTCAATAACAACCGGTGCAGGGCTGGCGATGGATGTAGTTGCCGCCATGCCTGCAGCGACTGCAACACGGCTGGTCACCCGGCTTCGGAATGCATGAACCTCTACCTCAACCGAGTTCGAAAATGAATTGCTATGCGAACCATCCGGAAATACCCCGACATCTTCCAAATACCGAAGGAATTGGGGCTCCCCGCGTATTTGGGCGTCGTTGATGGGGTTGGTGGTTTGGATTGCTTTGTTTGTCAAAGACCTTGAAGACATCTTTTGCTATGTTGATGACAACTTGGGCTGGGAAGTTGGAAATGGCCTAACGTTCTATCGCCCATACAACAAGATGCTCCCGACAAAACAAGTAAAGCTCCTACTTGTCTGGGATTTTCTTGGTATTCCCCACAAAGAGAAGAAACAACTGCACGGCTCATCCCTTCCCATCATCGGTTCCGAGATTGATCCCAACGCTATGACTGCTACTCCTCCTCCGGATTCGAAAGCCGACCTTGAGAAATGGGTCCAGAAATTCATTGATACCCCGTCACAACGTCGGACGCTCCACGAGTTCCAATGTTTGACGGGCTGGATTAATTGTTCGTTCAATATGTTTTTCCTCCTCCGTCCAGGCCTGTCCAACGTCTACAAACAGATGTCTGACAAGTCTAATCAACAGGCGCTCATCTACATCAACGTCGCGATTAAGTCTGACTTGTCGTGGTTGTTGCAACACCCCAGGCAATCCGACGGTGTTCTACTCTTTGAGTCTCTGGATTGGATTAAATCCTATCACAGAGGCTGACGCCACGATTTTTTGTGACGCGTCATTGGGAGGAATGGGTTTTTGGATTCCTGAGCTTCAGTAGAGAAAGGTTTCATCATTCCAAATCAGGACATTTTTTATGTACACCCTCGGATTTCTCAACCGTTACTTCATATAAAAATTTCGGGTTTTTAATGCACAAAGTATGTACCAGTTTAGCCCTACAATATCTCAGACCTTGAATGAAAACTGAGGGAGAAATGTCACAGTATGCAAAAGAATGTCACTGTGTAAAGCAGCGTCAAGATACTGTAGCTGATCTTCACGTGTGACGGATCGGCGACGGGCGTTCGCATCCGCTCACGGCGAGATCTGCCCGTTTCGTCCCCATGACTCCATGTACACAGCCTTGATTTTCCTGTAACTATGTATTGTAATGCCGGTGCCCGGCTTACAGAAAAGGGGGAGCTTGCGCTAATTCCGTCCAGCCTGAACAGAAAAGATCTTGTGAGAGGCAAAGTTTCGTTAAATCAGCCTTACATACACAACTCAAGCCATACTTCTTGTCTTAGTGCCGCAGTCCCGGTAAAACCTGCTACCATAGAGCTGAATTCAGGAATTTGTGCAATTTTGACTGCTGCCCAGGCTAATGGTTCTGATTTTTTTTGGGGGGGAATGGAATTGATGGACTCGAAACCGTGTGAACTGAAGTTGATGGTATTCCTGCCTTTGTGGTTTCTTCGAAAGTCGGGAGTAATTTCCTATTGATGCGAGCCCTTGGCTGAGAGTGTTTCTTTATTGCACTTTCCCCGGATTGCGCCGCTGTACAGTGGGCCACTTGTCTCTAAGGCTCTGTTTAACATCACGTATTGATGGCGTACCCGTGGGAGATCACAGCTGATGGCGTACCCGTGGGAGAGTAGGCACATTGCACAGCCATCCACTTTTCGGGAACCTCAGACAAAAGGGGGGAAGTTTAGTTCTTGTCGTAAGTAGTAGCTTTTCCCTTGGTCAATTTAGTACTTACACCAGTTCTCTCTTGATCCCTGTGTGCCGGAACTCGACTCCCCCTCGCTTCCGTCACATCTTTTGAACTGAACCAAGTCACTAGATCCGTCGACGCTCTTGACTACGCTTGCCCCCGACCTCCTATGACCCTCTGAGCTCGACATCGACCCCGATGACTGACCCCGCTGGCCGTGCTCGCTACCCTCTCCGCTCTCATGCTCGTGTCCCCGTTCCTGGACCTGGAATGTCTGTGCCGAGACCTGCTAGTACTGCCATCGCCGCGAGTCCCCGTTCTGGGACCCCCCGCCATTCCAAGGGTGATGGCAAATCGGTCGCCAGACCGATTAAAGCCGATGGCCACGGCCAGTAAAACCCTCGGCAATCTGAGGCTATTTCCGGCGAAATAAAGCCCTCGAAATGACCGATTTTTCGTTCTGGGACCCCCCGCCATTCCAAGGGTGATGGCAAATCGGTCGCCAGACCGATTAAAGCCGATGGCCACGGCCAGTAAAACCCTCGGCAATCTGAGGCTATTTCCGGCGAAATAAAGCCCTCGAAATGACCGATTTTTCCTAAACGTAGGTTCGGAACAAGCCGCCTTCTCACATGACATTCACGTGCCGACACACGAAATTGAGAAGGGGGTTGTGCCAAGCTCAAGAAAAACAAGGATGTGTTGTGAGCGCTCCCCTGCCTTCAAACGTGTCTAAACCTACTATAGACATTGGTAAGTATTGTAAAATGGAGGGCGTGGGAAGCCCGCACCCTTATGTCAGCAGCCCATGTGACCGTGGGAGGTTCCATATCTCAAGGTTCAACACAAAATTTTCTTAATTTTGAGGGGTGGAGCTTTATGACGTTCCGGATGTTGCATATATCAAACGCAACAAATTTTTTTGGATGCGCAAAAACTTTTTTCCTGACGTTCTCGGATTGGGCTGGTACTGCATATAGGCTCAGTATTACCTTCTGGGAGGCCATCCCTGGCAGGAACAGGCCGCACTTGATGCGGAAGGTGTTCATCGGGCTCGTCGCGCTTGCGTCGCGCCCGATTTGATTCGCATCAACAAGGCGCCGAAATCTCCGTGTTTCTCTCTTGACGTCCACTGGACTGGGGCTCTGCTGTCTGTTCAATGCTCATCTTCCTCATCGTTACCATTGTATGTCAGCATCCCGTCTCCAGTGTGGGTCGAATGTAGGCATGCAAATATCGGCTGCTTCGCGGATGGCGTACAAATGACTCGAACTCTTTTGGTCGACGTTCCGGGGAGGATTGAGCCTTGAGGAGAGGGATTTTGCGGATCAACAGCTGGATGGTGTACATATCCTTCATACTTCTGCTTTTGAATCGTACCCCAGCGTTTGCTGTTTTGTTGCATCGTCACCCACCACGCGATATGTGACGGCACGCGACAAAAATTGTCCACAATTGACAGTTTCGTACTTTGGATACTTAGTTGTTTTTGTAGCATGAATAGAGAGAGATAGATTTCAACCTATACAGAGAAGTGGAGAGAGGGAGGGGAATGGGGGAGTAATAGAGCACGAGAGGTATCTCACAAATGCGAGGATCAGAAACTGCCCGCGCCGCGCCGACGGCTCACAGCGGCGCACCTCCGAATTCACCGCCCTCCCACCCGTCTCCAACCTCCCGCCCTCTTCCGTGGACCTCCTGCCACCACGCGCCCCTAGTATCTCCGACCCGCATTATCTTGAAGAGCTTCGAAGTTTGTTGGCTTAGATTGAGTCTGATTGACGAAGTTGACCTTAAGTCTGGCTGCGTAAGGAACCGAAGTAGCTTGAAGAGCTGGGGGAATAGGCAGTAGGAGTAGATGAGAGACAAGTCAAACGAGACTCAGAGGACGAGACGACTCAGAGATGAGAGTGGTTGGGAAGGACACCGGAGATTTCCGCTCCGCGGCTGATGCGAATCATATCGGGCGCGACGAGCCCGATGAACACCCTCTGCTTAAAATTCAGCCTATTCCTGCGAGGGGTGAGCCCAATCCGAGAACGTCAGAAAAAAAGTTTTTGCGCATCCAAAAAAATTTGTTGCGTTTGATTTATGCAACATCCGGAACGTTATAGAGCTTTGCCGTCTTCCTCCAATATTTTCTTGCCCTTACCCGAGGTATTGAGCGGCAAAATTGAGCTCAGGACAGCATGTCTCAGACATGCCCACAACATAGCCGAAGCCCCGGTCGAGCTGCCGAGGTGGCAGTGCTGTGGCGGTGCGTTCCAAATGTTTAGACCATTTTTTGAAAAATGCCGCACTTCGCCGAAAAACGCGTTTGGCACACTTCAATAAATTTGTCACACTCATGTCACACCCTCTTATATCTTTCCTCCCTTCGACTTTTTTAAGAAAACTCTTCATAGAATATCATCTACTGCCCTGTAGCTTGTATTTCTATGTAAAACTTTGACCCTGAGTGGCCTGTGGGTGACGGTATAAATGTGTGACAAATGTCACTGTGACTGCTGACATAAGGGTGCGGGCTTCCCACGCCCTCCATCTTAGTAGAGAGATATTCGGATTTTCCTAGCTATTCATCCAATTTTTAACGTGCCCAGGAACACCACAAAATTGATGGCAATCGGACACTCGGACACCAAAAAACACCTCATAAATTATTGAAAATATTGATTTTCAGCCCGAATAAAAATGATCTGAGCTTGCAATATTACTCTAATGGGTGGAGAAATGCACTCCTACAGCAGAAATCCAAAAATTGAAGCTGAATTGAGTCGGCTTGTGGCTAAAGCAGCAATTAGAGCAGGTTTTGAGAGTTGACTAGAGCCCTGTTCCAAATGGGCTGAGAATCAAATTCCAAGGCCCTAAAACTGTTTCTGGTATTTACAGATTCCATATTTCAATAATAGTGGTATATTACACGGAGATTAAGCACGCGTCGCTGCACTGAGCGCGTGTGTCACGCTATTGTCACGCAGCCCAATTTGGCCAAAAAAACTTCGTGCCCATATTCTGAGTGGCACTACATGTTAATCTATAAACTTTTGCGGAGGAAGTAGAGCCCATAAAAATCAAGAAATTCGATGAAAAAGTGGTTTGTTGAGAGGAAATTGATGGCGCACCTCGCCCCGGAAAGCGACGTCGTAGGACCATAACAAAAGATTTATATGCTAATTTAAGTAGCTAAGGTTGGGGGAATGTCTCTTGGGAACAGGCTCTCTCAGTATGCTGGGAGGTTAGGACATGAACTGAGTCCGCTAATTCCTTGAGAAGACATGCCTTGTTTTCTTGTGTTTGGACCAAGCCTCTCTCCGGGTTAGTCCGGCTTTCCCGGACCAGAAGGCTTGTTCCGAACCTAGACTAAACTCTCATGTACGAATAATCCTGATTTAGATCAAAATTGGACCCCCACAAGTATTCTCGTTATTCACTGGCTTTAGGCCAGTCACAGACAAAATACTTTGTGCATTCAGGCTCAAAGGATGCCAAAGACACTATCCACCCTCTTAGATACATAAAATACTGTCACCACCCCTCGATGACAAGGCCATCTGTGGTCGCAGTTTTTATCCCATTTCTAATTCCTCTTGCCACTCGGCTCCTTTTCAACACAGGAACAACTTCGCAAGACGGATTGCCCAAACTTAAATATTTGAAGGAGTTATAACTTTTCACCCCACCCAATTTGGCAGTATAGGCCAATTTCGGCATTTGTTGCCTCCACAAGGTTCAACATTGTGCGATCAGAAGCCCAGTATCTATGGTAGTGTTTCATACACCCGAGAATAGGCTCTAGGTATGTCAAAAGTCCACTTGAAAAGCACCCAAACTGTGTCGAAATCCACGCTCAGATAGGGTATTTGAAAAGGTTTCGGCCTTCGGCCGATTTGGCAGTAGTGCAAGAGAGGCGGTGACTAAGTGACGCGCACCATAAAATTGCGCAATATAAATTACATCGGGGAATTTTACGCAGCACTATCCTATACTTGAAAAGAGGGCCAGGCCATCAGTCGCGTGACTTTTGACAGAGAATCACGGGGTTTTGTCAACACAAGCTTAAGCACCCCGCCTTCGGCAGGGCCGGCTCGCTGCGCTCGCGTCCCTACCTACGGGGGGTACACAGCTTGTCGGGGCTCCGCCCCAAACCCCGCCTGGATTTTTTTTGCTGGATTCCTTGCCCGCGGCGCCGCACTGCCGCTCGCTGCACTCGCCGGTGCGCGGCGCCGGGGACCGCGTGTGAGTTTCAACATCTCGACAGCCGGTTGTGTTGTGGGATGTTGACAAAACCCCGTGATTTTCTGTCAAAAGTCACGCGACTGATGGCCTGGCCCTCTTTTCAAGTACAAGCTTAAGCACCCCGCCTTCGGCAGGGCCGGCTCGCTGCGCTCGCGTCCCTACCTTCGGGGGGTACACAGCTTGTCGGGGCTCCGCCCCAAACCCCGCGTGTTTTTTCTTTGCTGGATTCCTTGCCCGCGGCGCCGCACTGCCGCTCGCTGCACTCGCCGGCGCGCGGCGCCGGGGAACGCGTGTGAAAAGTCACCTGCTTTTTTCACGTGAATTATCACGGGACCTGCGGTCCCGTAGTGTCTTTTATTATAGATAGGATCCTACAACACAACCGGCTGTCGAGGTGTTGAAACTCACACGCGGTCCCCGGCGCCGCGCGGCGGCGAGTGCAGCGAGCGGCAGTGCGGCGCCGCGGGCAAGGAATCCAGCAAAAAAATCCAGGCGGGGTTTGGGGCGGAGCCCCGACAAGCTGTGTACCCCCCGTAAGATAGAGAGCGTGGGATCCCCGCACCCTTATGTCAGCATCACACTGTGACACTGTCACGCTCGACGTCAAGGGCTTATAGCACGATGCTAAGGTCCAGATTGGGAATTTTGCCCAATACAAGTCTTAGATAGAGGTTCAATGAAGGGTTCCTATTGGGCAGAGTTGCCAAAATGTCCCTTGGTCTCTTGCTATATGACAAAAAAATTCAGACCACTTTTTTTCTGAGTGTTTCTATGTGGTTTTCTCACCGAATGGGACACTTTTCAAAGATTTCGGAGGAAAATTTGGCCAGCACAGCCACAGGATACTCATCTCGGCACGCTTCGGCAGCTCGCTTAAGGGTGGGACCTGTCAAACATTTGCGGCCCAATGAGTGACAGAACCTCCTTGCAGTGTGGAAGGTGCTTTTCAAAGCAAAAACCAAGATTTCAGAGCCAAAACAGCAAGAATGTCTTCTAAGTCTGTAGGTCAGCCCTTCCGCAGGCCGAATTTTTTTCCGTGGGAACGATTAATAAGCGTTACATAACGTGCTTACGTAAGGTGCGGGGATCCCATGCTCTCTATCTTAGGTAGGGACGCGAGCGCAGCGAGCCGGCCTGCCGAAGGCGGGGTGCTTAAGCTTGTTTCTAACCCAGCACTAAGCTCTTTCAAAAGACACGTTTGGATCACGTGTGCCCGACACAAGCTTATCTTCTCCGTCCTCATCGTGTTGGCGGCAAATCGTGCTGTAGCTGGCTGTGTCGCGCCCAATGGCGAACAAGCGCGATGACGCCGTCAACCCTCTTCTCGTATGTAGCAAGTACCCGTGTCACTGCCGCTCCAAAGAAAACTAACAAGAGTCCTCACGTCGAATGCCAAACGAAAATGTATGGTCCATAATTCACGCGTTCCGCGATTGAGATTAGCCCTGTGCTAGAAAGTTTTTAGCACTTGCTATGCTATGCTAGAAATGTCGAAGTCCAAAGGACAATAGCTAGCACACGTTAATAACACATTTCTAGCACATTTTTAGCAGTCACGTGCACTTGTCGCGCCGCCCTGGGACGGTATAATTTTGACCTGCAAGAGGTACATGCCTCTGTGAAAATGTCTAGAAAACATCTTGGAAGGCTGTTATAGCAAGGAATGCTCATCTCAACACAAATTTCGATCTATTACAAATCTATTAGCCCAATTCGGACGCTCGGCAAGCGCCGGCTGGACTCCATTAGCACCAGAAAAGGAAATTTCTCCACCATCTCATTGAAAATCGAATTTAAACCTTCTATCCTTCCATGACCACTCAAATGAATGACAGGATGGTCCCTCAGACACCCAAAGTGCTGCTTGAATTTATAGCAATAAATAGCATGGGGTTTTGGACGGTCCTGAGCCTAGCAGCTAATAACGTGTTAATAACATGTGCTATATAGCATTGTTATTAACAATTGAGTTTACAGCACAGCGCTAATTGAGATCATGCATAAGTAGACACCGAAGAAACTCCAGGCGGACTTATGATTGTCCGTGAACCCGCGCAACACCAGTCCACAGCAGTTTCAACTTCAAGTAAACATCCAACCAAGAAGTTCAAGGCCACTCGGAATCCCTCTGTTGACCCGGTGGAGGAGAATGCTGTGCGAGAAATGGATGACGAGGTGAACAATCCTCGCACAGGCTCTATGTCATTGCGGTCCTCATCTCCCGTGAAGCCTCCGCCGAAGGTCAAATCAAACATAGTGGTGGCAGATACAGAGGTCCCTCTGCTCCATGGCACCCCACAAGCCAAGCGAAATAAGGCGTTGCGAGGCGACCCGATGACGGCGCGCGACCGCGGCAAAACGCCTGAACCGAGCGGAAATTTCCGTCATCGAAACTCTACGGGAGGGCGCGGGAAGCGAATAAGTACCTCGTTTCAGGCCGGTGCATTCAGTACGTGTCTGTTTGCTATTTCCAGACCCGTCATTGATTTTGCAGGCCTACCACACGCTAAAGTACACGAAGAAAGCTTTTATAAGCACATTGACCATGATCTCCCTGACTCGGAACAGCTCCGTCAGCTCCTTACATGGAGTGCTTCGCGTGCCGCTGTATCCAGCGTAGCCTGATCCAGCTCTTCCTCACTACCACCTGAGGATGTAACCGCTTCCAAATCAATAATGGATGACATGGTCAAGACGTTGGTCGAAAAGCGGCTCAATCTTTCCCTCTACCGTCCCGACGACGAAGATGCACCAACCGGGACAAACACACAGAACGAGAAGAATAAGCAATGGGAGATCACGTACACTCAACAACTTCGAGAGTGTGTTTTTCGGGCCATTTCCTTCAGCGTTTTCTTGCTCATTCGTGTGCAGAGCGGAAGAGGAAGCTGAAGCATGGAAGAGGACCGGGCACGTTTATGGTACATATGCCGCCAAAGAGCGACAGCGAATCGAGGAACGCCGACATGGACACCGTAATGCCTCTCCTGACGAGCGTCTGCTGGACAATGAAGCACACAGGACATTTTCTCGTATCGAGTTGAAAACGCTAAGGTGCCTTTGCTGTAATCCACTAATAAACCAGTATGAGCGATTCGACGACTTTCGGACAACTCATTCACAGCAGACATCCCCGTAAGTCACGGAACTCTAGTCCAGAATTACTGACCAACACCAAATTAATTCAGAATCCGTATGACGCATTTCTTCGTGTCGTCCGCGTCTTCAATTACTTGACATTACGCAAACGCACTGGCCAATTCCATGGAATCGATGCAATACTGCCTCATCGTCCGAAAGGCAATCTGCTCGTTTGGTGCCCTGCTTGTCCGGAACCGGGCTTTAATTCTGACCCGAATTGCCCTGCCACCCCTCGACATCTCAGGTTAGCTTCCCCCTTTCCATGGAGATCAACTTCTGGAACTGACCACAAAATATATCATCAGGCATCTAAATCAAAGTCAGCGAACCTTGGACGGCAATTTCCACGACATGCATTAAAGAATCTATATGAAGTTTGCTTAAACAATCCCTGTCTCGACAGCAAATCAGGTTAAGCCATCGTTTACTCAAACAGCCAGTAGGCGGCGCACCGGGCAGCCCTGCCAAGCTTGAACCTGTTTAACGAGGATTAAGCACGACTTTTGAACAGTGTTGAACAAAACGGTTCAAATCGGTGTTCATCAATCAATTATATTGAGCGTAATATACCGAATACATTGATCTACAGATTAACAGAACAGGATTAATCAGTGCTAATCCGACCGATTAACAGAACAGCAGAGGCGTTCAACCAAACTTGGAAGATGGGCAGAGAAGAAAGAGGACAAAAGCAGAGAAGCTCGAGCAATGTTAGCCATCGACGAGGAGTGGTATGGCGATGCGAAACAGGGCGGACATGTGGAAATGGGAGAGGCAAGATGCTTACCATCTTGGGCGGCCGACCTACATATCTGTGGTATTGCGCGAGATTCTGGGCAGAATACATGAAGGGCGTCAGTATGGGACAGAACGAACAGAAACACCACACCCACACATAAATCTCCCACATCTCAGGTATAATGCACGGGGATGTTCCGCAACAGAGTTTCAAAGCTCAGATTCCCGATTCCAAGCGGCAGGAGAGCAGTTTCAATATACAATGGAAGAACGTACGTTCATGACCGGCTCACCTGCACGTGCAATACCCCATGACATCGAAGACAGCAAAGGTGGTCGGGAAAGGGCGAAGCAGGGATCAGAAGCGAAGATAAGAATGGGTTGTGGGCTTACTATGGTGACCCACGCAACGAATCCCGCCCCAATAACTAAGTAATGGTGAGGGCGGCACACGGCGGACGACATGCGGGCACGGGAGACATGATTGAGAAGATGAGGGGGAAGCATAGTTCAGGCGAGGGGAGCGAGCTTACGTTGCGGTGTACCACACAGCTCGCGCCGCTGAATGCGAGTCAAAGACAAATTTGGTGGTGTCGACGTCGACGGGATTGCGCACCAGATATCGACAAACTCCTCTTCCGAGGCGCTGAAGAGTTGGGTGACAGCGTTATGTTACAAGTTGGGTATGCAAATGGCGGTTTGAGGTGGGGGTGAAAGGCGAGTGGGAAGCACGACAGAGGACGACATGGTGGGGAAGAAAGAGAGGCGATGTGACATTGTGACACCAACGAACAATTTCTCATGGACACGTGTCACCGGTTAACATCTGCCGAGCCCCGACTGCGCTGGCTCGCCACCACGCGGTCACGAGCTTTCGTCTTTGAGCCCACCATTCTCGCGTAAGTCGCGTCTTTACCCTACCTTTCTTTCTGTGCCATATATGATTACTTATCGTGAGTGTATATCTCTGTATATCCAGTTCTCTGGGTCTTTTTTACTTACACAATTTTGTCTCGGGGGCGGCTTGAGGCTAAAGATTCGGGTCTAAGTACTAGTAGGGTCGCGACGCGGACCCGACCCGGCAAATCACGGCATGAACTACAAGAAAATCGAATGAGTCCACCATAATCAAAGTCATACCCAGAGATTCCACCTTTGTACTGCCTCGAGATTGGCAACTTGCTTAACTGCACGTTCAAAACTGTCTTGTCTAAACAACGGAGTCACCGTTGCGGCAGAGGATCCTCAATTTCCTTAGGGAAGCTATCACGATTAATTCCTTGTGCTGACCAACTCTCACTCCACAGAACCTCCCAAGTACTTACATGCTTGCCTTGCCTGTCGGACTTTACGCGATTGTCAGTCGGAATTGAAGTACGCAATCAATTTCAAACATCAATCAATCCGCACACTGAACGGTAGGAAAAAATCTTACTGCGGCGGTCGAAGTTCACTTGAATTCGGTCAAGATCATAGTTCAGCGAGGTCTGAATATGACAGAGAGGCCTAGGGAAAAAAAGTCAGTCAAGGTCAACCATACAGGATTTATCATGAGCGAGCGAGCTATAGGTGTTAGACAGGCAGAGCCGTGACTATACCAAATAGTCACGGCAAAGTGTTGCGTTGAAGTCCAGAGGAGAGTCAGAAGACCCGAGACAAAAGAATTACTAGTACATCATGATAGAACATATTTCTCGAACTTAAGCTGAACTTAAGTTCTTCTTGACTGGAACGGGTGCAGACTCCAGAGCCAAAACAGCTTGAACAGAAGGAAGTTTAAGTAGAGTAAAACGACGATAGCAAGAGCAAAAATCTCAGGTTTAAATTGGCAACTACTTATTCAGCAGAAGTTCGGATTCGAGAGAGGTTTGACTCGTAGACGGCAAAACACGAAGTCGTGACAGCGTGGCACCAGCATGGCAAACTTCGCGGCAATGCCTCGGCAAAGAGGGTTTACCGAAGACACGTGCCTATGGGAAATTGTTTGTTGTGTCACAATCGTCACGCCGCTCTTTTCTTTCCCCACCACCCGCCGAACTCGTCAGCTCTCGTCCTCTCCCATTCGTCACCCGCTCCGTCTCACACAACCTTCTTCATGCTGATGCACCGAACTCACTGCGGCCCCCACAGCTCCCTTCCCCCCTCTATGGTCCATGGAGCTCGCTCGTCGACGCACCGAGTGGTACGCGCTGGTTCCGTCCCCGGAATTGACACTGACCTGCCCCCATAGTCACGAGTGACCAAGTACCGGCCACGGCGCCTCCTCTCCGCAGTCACCTTCTCCCTCCCTCTTCTGCTGTCCACCCTGTCTGCTCTCGGTCACTCATATGTCCGTACTACTGTACGTCGCGTCCACTCATTTGGCCCCTCACGCACTGACTTGCTACTGTCAGTTTGCCGCTTGATTCCTTTCTGCTGTGTGCATTCGGTGAAGTCCTTTCCCTTCGGCTGCATACTTACGAAGCTAATGCCCCATTCTTTGATCGCAGCCTCCCGCAATTGCAATGCGGTCTTGACGTCGTTTTGCTGGTTTCATCAGGTTGAATGTATTGGTGTGTGGAAGCTATCTTCGCTCTCTTCTAGTTCATCTGTTCTGCCACCAGGCTTCAACTTTTGCGCAAGTTCAAGGCAACACACGAGGGCTCGGTAAGCATTTCACCTCTCCCACCTCTATGCACGCTCGCCCGCTTCACGAATCACAATGCCCTTGACATCTCGAGCCTCGTCTACGTTTCGTTCCTTCTCTTTTCATCTTTTTCAAGTCTCGGTCGACGTCTTCGCTGTTCTGTTGAACAGTTGGATTATCACTAATTGTAGTGTTTCACCCTTTTTTTCTTCTCACCGTGTTTTGAATTTTGTTCAAGTAACATGTCTGCTGTTCTGTTAATCGGTCGGATTAGCACTGATTAATCCTGTTCTGTTAATCTGTAGATCAATGTATTCGGTATATTACGCTCAATATAATTGATTGATGAACACCGATTTGAACCGTTTTGTTCAACACTGTTCAAAAGTCGTGCTTAATCCTCGTTAAACAGGTTCAAGCTTGGCAGGGCTGCCCGGTGCGCCGCCTACTGGCTGTTTAAGTAAACGATGGCTTAACCTGATTTGCTGTCGAGACAGGGATTGTTTAATCAAACTTCATATGGTTACTGAATAGACGTCTCCGTGAACATCCTGAAGATGCCGGCGAATATTTGAGGTGACTCCGCCACTAGCGTTCTTCCAAACGTGCCACCGACTGAATCGAACGGTCAAGAAAGATGCAATTAATGTAAACATCACTTACGAGCATAGTCGGCAGCCAAGCCACGGATAGTCAGTCATCGAAGGCTTTTCTTTGATTATATCGCGGGAATTCATTTGGGGTGTGGCGGCTTCAGGGATCTTCTCAGGCTGAATGTCGGATTTGAGTGGTCGTACGAAAAAATATACATCGGTCGCAGAATTGGGTTTCGAGTTCTTGTGAGCAGGATTGGGAGTAGAGGGCTCGGGGGCAGTGGAACTAGATCCACTGGATTGTTGATATACTGATGATTCGGATTGCGATGGACGAGGAGCATCTGTAGCTGTAGAGGAAGGGGCGGCAGAGTCTGTCGAACCAGAGTTTGTGTCGGGGATCTGAGGAGTGATTGGTCCGACACCACAAGTCGGAGCGGCCGTCACGGAGACCGGATTGTTAGTCCTAGATGATGCGCGTGGGACAGACTGCTTTTTTTCCCTCGGTTTCTTCGTCGTCGGCTGGTCTTGAGCTTGGTGTCCGGCGTCGCCCAGAGTTCGTTTCCGTGAGCCATCGACAGAAGACGCGGGAAGTCCAGGATATTGTTGAATAGAGGGCATAGAACCGGGGAATGGAATGCTATTGGCAGGACTTTGTGTTTAAAATGTGCCGTATCCGGGAGGTGAGTAGTGAGGGGCTGGTGGGTGAGCCGTCGAGTGAAAAACAGAGCTCTGAGAGCCGCTCGCATAGTACTGCGTTCCAGGAGTGGCTTGAGGGTATACTGGTAACGGATTATAGTAGGGTGGAGGTGAAAATCCTTGGCTAGAGGTCGGAGGCTGGGAGGGATATGTCGGAGGCTGGTATTGAGCCGGAAACCTCGAGGTAGAGCAGTTACACTCCCCCGAGGTGGGGCACAGACACATACGGCCGTCCATAGCGATTGACGCGCTAACACGGGCAAGATGCACCGGGGACGAGGAGGGAAGAGACAAGAAGCGCCAGTCACGCGATCGTGACTTTGATGACGTCGCACGAGCTCGTTCATATCGAATATCACCAAGGAATACGTCTGGCCGCCATAACAGATAAAATGGGACACAATTAACGCTATATAGCGGATATTACTCGCTTTGGGTTCCCAACTCGGTTCAGACTCGAGTCCGGAACTCGGCAGACTCGAACCGACGAGTTGGGTGCGAGTTGGGCAACTCGATCGCCGAGTCGATTCCAAACTCGAGTTTGACTCGACTCGACGGCAACACTAAGAAGAGCGAGCGAGGGATCTCATATGTAGCTCAAAGTATGGCCGGAGTAGCTTTCTGGACCCGAAATCCGACTTCCGGGATGTCCAACAAAATTTTCTTCGCCTGCGGCGGGCAGTTCCAGGTTTAAGCCTAATAGGCACGTGAGTGATTCGAATACTGCCCAAAAATTCCCGATTTGAATAAAACAAGCTGTGTACCCCCCGTAGGTAGGGACGCGAGCGCAACCCCGCCTGGATTTTTTTTTGCTGGATTCCTTGCCCGGGGGAACGCGTGCGAAAAGTCACCTGCTTTTTCACGTGAATTATCACGGGACCTGCGGTCCCGTAGTGTCTTTTATTATAGACGAGCTTTAGCTCCCTGCCTTCGGCACGGGCCACTCGCTGCGCTCGCGGCGTGCCTACGGCGGTTGCACAGCTCGTCGGGGCTGCCGCCCCAAACCCCGCAGTGAATTGCTTGCCAGACGGGCGCGCGTCGGCGTGAGGAGAGCGTGGGTAAATCCACGTGCTGCGCACGTGGTTTCCTGTCAAAGGCTGTGCCGTGCTCTTTTAAAGTATAGGATGCGCCCTCGGCACGCGCCGGTGTCAAATACTGGATCCCAAAACGGTTTATTCAGGCCGCGGGAACCTAAGTCACGCAGGTCACCACCTGTGACACCCCATCAAACGTACTCTCACCTGCTTCAAGTGCTTCGTTTCGCGTCGTGGCCGCCCGTTAGAGATTGTAGAGGAGGGAAGGGATTCTACGGTGAGTCACAGCTAGTCTGTGATATACATTCTGGGCAGTTGTAGTCCATTGATGCATGTTCCTAGTGCTCATATGTATCATACCGACATCCGCGATATTTTGCAGGTCTTCAGGCCCCGGGAAGCTTCGGCAAAGGGTTGTCCGTCCCATCAAAAACGCAATTTTTTTGACGTATCTCGCTGATCCTGCACCCGTTTCTCCTCCAATCGGCGTCAAAAATACCGGGCGTTATACCGACAACCTAGGGCTACACGCCCATACACTTTTTAACCTCGAATTCGCGGTTTATGCGTGGGAAAATGCGTTTTGATTGCTATCAAAAATTGCGTTTTTGAGGGCAACTTGGGAGACATTTTTTCACAAACTTGCCTGTAGCGCCATGAAGAGTAATGCTTCGGTTGTTTCGACTATTGTGGGACCTAGTAGGACTCCATACGCAACTTTCTACCTCTTCACAATGTGTTTGGCCATCACCGTCGGGCCGAAAATTTTAGTAGGGCGGCGGACAACCCTTTTAGGCAGCTTCCCGGGGCCTAGGTCTTCTGAGCCTGGCCTTTGTATCTCTCGTCGACTTACTTCCCTGAGACCTATCAGTATATCAATAAGACCTTTCAAGCTGTTCTCGGAGCAACTAGCATCGATCGGACCGCGTGAACGACCCCGCGCCGAACCTCCTTGATTCCTCTTTGATCCCTCCTCATTGTTCCTCCTTTGGTCTCAACCTCTGCATCCTTTGGCAGATTCAAGTGTGAGTATACGAGTATCACCCTGCTGGCGCTTCTGCTAGAACAGCACCTACAAGCTCGAAGCTCACTGCTCTCAATCCCATTTTCCACTCTCAATTGATTCAACTTTTAAGTGCCGTCAACGTGAATGGACAACGCCGGCTCCAGCATTGCCTATGCACTGCTATGCTAGCTCTATTGCCTCCTCTCTGAAAAACCGTACATCATCATCCGCAGCGGCGTGGATTTGTGTTCATGAGGTACGTCGTGAATGTCTTATCTTTGTACATTCAGTCCTCTGCCGGAGGATTCAATGTATGTACATACACCAATATATATGATATCAAACACGTAAAGCAGATCCATTCCATTTAACTATGTAGTCCCCAAACCGCAATATATATCAATAAAATGGCCTCGCACCGAGGAAGATACCATGTTGAGGGCCGCACAACGTTTTAGACTTTAGTTGACAAAAATTTAGAGATGATACGCCGAGAACCATCTGGCTGGCGTAGCCTGAGCACAGGACTAGCCACCCGTTGAATTCATGTAATTTATTTAGCTACTCGGAGTCACGGAAAGTGATGGCGTCGCTTCGTTTTCGGATTTCTGAATGCTGAATGCAGGGTTTTGCATGAAACAAAGTGCTACAGTAGCCGGGCTAAGATGACTATCTGCATATTTCTAGCAGAATGATCTGATCAAAAAAATATGATATGCCATCAAATAGCCGAAAAAGCCAAAACCACCAAAATCTAGCTTGACCCAGGATGTGTATCATCACAATCTGGACAGACCAGATTGTAGCTCTCAATGAGTAGATAGATGTGGCATTTTGAATTGGGCAAAAATATGCATTGGTTCTGTCGCTATAACCCGTGCAATATTGTGATTTTGGTCATTTTTGCCATTTTTCGCCCATTTTTCCGACTTCGAAGTCCATATATCTCGGTATTGCATGCATATTTTCGCATAGTTTGCAGTGCTAGTCTTGTCCAGTTCCTCAGGGCTACAATTTGGCCGATTTGAATTTTGATGGAAAACATCCCACGGCAAGCTTAATTTTGGGTGTTTTGCCTTTTTCGGACATTTGATCGCACATCACAATTTATCAATCAAATCATCGTACTAGGAATATGCGCGTAGTCATTTTACACTGCCTAGCACTTTGTTTCGTGTAAAAGCATCCATCCAGCCTCCCGAAATCCCAAAAAAGAGCGACGCCATCACTTTCTGTGAGACCGAGTACCGTTTGGTTCCTCCCAGTCAATCTATTGACAATGAAATGTATCGCAAAAGCATCAATGAGGGATGTACCCTGAAATGGATTTGCGCATTCTTGACTTTGAGTCTATTCCAGGCTCCAGCAGCCTCGGTACAAATTGAATTTACGCTGTGGCATGGAGCCCGAATTTCTTTGCCTGTGCATGAAGTCAACATGAAGTCTTTTGAAGAGCAGGAATTCAGCCGCAGCGTGGATGGGCGAGATGCTTGGGCTCGAGGGCACGTACGCCCCGATTTCAACTGATGACTTATTATTTACTCCGCCCTTGGGAACTGAGCAGCGGTGTTTGAAGTTGAGCGAGAAAAACCGAGTTCGGGTCCTCTGGCCGATTAAGCCGCGAGCACCCAAGCAGCCGGATCAGTGATGTAGTCTGACCTCAGGTGATGGAATCCCGCCCGTGATAGTGCAGGCAGCATCCTGAAAGGTGAAGCTGTCCCCGCCGAAGTTGCAGTCTGTCAAAGTTGCATCCCAACCAAGTTGAATCCAACCTACATAAAGTTGTCGCCAGGTGAAGTTGTAGACATTTTCCGGAAAATTTGCAACGAACATGAAAAAACTTTTTGCACAGTATATCGCCCATATATACCATCGCTGTACACCACCGTTCGATCAATCCGAACCTCACCCGCCCTCCTGCGTGCCTCGTCCTTGTCGTTGGCAATGGCCCACGAGAGACGCGGCGTCCACGATAAGCGGGTCGATGATTTCAGTGTCGCAAGCGTCCGGGAAGGCATGGAAGAGCTCAGCGGGGAACGGTGTCGCTGGACGTAATGATGTGCGCACCATCGGACGTGAGGGTGGAGGGGGTGGGATTTCGGCAACGAGTGCATTGAACTTTGCTGTTCTATTCAACCGCAACCTGACTGGGGCAACAAAGGCGTGGTATTCCATCGCATCTGCGCCTGTAATCAGTCGGACCGCACTGCGTTGAACCCTTTGCAGTTGGTTAGCAACTCCGACTGACCCCTTCAACCTCCCCTGTCCGCGAATGGGCTGGTACCATGCGACAAGCCCATAAGTACTCCACATTTGGCAGCACCACCGAAATGTAGAGCCGTCGCGCGGCATCCCCACCGTCGGCCGCGTCAACCGCATTACCGCTACCGCCGCCGTCCCTTTCGCAACAGCCCTCTCGATGTGAGATTTCCAACCTTGGGCGGGTCTCGTGACGCGCAACGTCAAGACCTCTTCCTTGCCTTCCTCGGCCTTCCTTGCTTGTTCCGCGCTGGCCCATCTGTATCCCGATGAAGGACGACCCTGAAAGTAAGTTATGCATTGCCGAATCGGCCTGGGCTGGATTATCTCAAACCTTCAACAAAAGTGAAAGTCTTGCTAGCTGCGCAATCCAAGCTTGAGCTCGAAGAAAAGGAAAACATACGATTGAACGCTAGAATTGTTGCCCTAAAGAAGCTGGTGAAAGATCACAGGCAGCGTGCCTCAAACGAGCCTCATAGGAGTCAGTTTCTCTCCTTGTACCACTTTCTCAACTTGCTCACATCATAACTTCTACTCTAGATGATGCAGCCCCGCAAATTGAAGAACCCAAGGTGGCCTCGGCCGCCTCTAAGTCCCAACGCGAGCTCGAAGATGGTATCAATACCGAAATAGAAGAGATTGGCGTGAAGATAGCTAAGCTTCAGGAAGCTCTAAATAGATTGAGCGAGAGTGGTTAGAAATTAACGGAACCCTTCTTTATATTCGTGATACCGAACCATGTATTGTCGTGTACATGTAGTGTCGTATTCCCCTTACACCACGCGGGAGCTAACATCCTTGTCCACGTCAATGGTAGCCAACAAAGCGGGTTTTTGCCTGCTTGTATTCCCAGACGCTATACTCGGTGTGACCAAAAGTAACCGGAATCGGAAATTGCGTGTTTTCAACCAGATTTTGTGGGTGACTGCTGGGCAAACTGACCCCATCGGCAGTGTATAAGCGTATACCATTGCATACAAGGCAGGCAAAAGGTTGCATGGTCTCTTTGTCCTATTATTACACATTCTTTTTATGTATGCTTTGAGGCGGGAAATTGGTGTGCCGAGTTGCCTCCCTCTCTGAACAACGGGAAACACCTCCCAACCTTGAATATCGGATCTATAGACCATTGGGATACTAAGGACCTTTCTGAGGTACTTACTGGCTCGAAACTCCGGCATCTCCCCTTCAGACAGCGCAAATATTTCCAAATTGGTCCACTTTCAAAGATTAAATCACCAACTCAAAATAAAACATTGCATGCCATGCCCATACCATGGAAGTCGCAGAAAAAATGATTTAGAGGAGCCCTGTATCACTTGAAGTTGTTTGAGTTTTGAAATTCCACTCTAAAAAGCCAAATTCCGGTTACTTTTGGTCACACCGAGTACAAGGGCGGAAGGCCGTTGCACAGGTGCTGACTGACCACCACTACTTCATACGTTTGTGATCACGACCTGTCAGGTTCGGATGCCCCAATTTCCACGCCCAATTCGTCGCAGAACTTTACCTTGAGTGTCAAGACAGGTCAGCAAGAAAGAATTCAGCACAGGAGCAGTGCTTACCGCGTAATTCGAGCCGAATGTAGACTGAGTTGAGGGGAGATGAGTAGAAGGGAAAGATTGTGAGGTCGCCTACAATGAAACGGAATCAATGTTGGCAAAAGAAAATGCTCAGTGATAAACAGTCACACCTGCGGCGCCGGATTGGAATTAGATGCACTCGAGAATACACCAACCGGTGGTGGAGGGGCAGCAGGAGTGGGGACAGGAATTGACGGTGGCTATTAACATTGAGTGAAATAAGCAAGACAGACAAAAACAAGGACGCACTGCAGGTGCAGTACGGGCGGGCGCCGTGGGTGCGGTAGCTTGATGAGCGGGATTCTTAAACAGCTTTGTCAACGTTGAGAACGGAAAAAGGCTAACAGCATCTTACCGGAGCGTTTGTGCGTCGGTAATGTCGGGAGCCTTTGCACCCACAAGTTCCGCAACGAGTACGGGCAATCGACGTTCCAGGCACGTAGTCGTCCGGGAGTTCAAAGAAACCGCACCCATGGCTGCAGCCGCCGTTGTTGCACTCCGCAAGATCGTCCAGAGAGAGATCTCTCATCGCAGATGAGAGTGAAAAGAGATAGAGAGGAGGAGGAAGACGAAAAAAAGGGAGAAGGAGAATGGAGGAAAAGGAAGTGATTGGGGGGGAAGTGAGAGGGAAGAGGGAAAAGACTAAGAAGAAAATTGAGGGAAAGGAGAAGACGGCAATGAAATCAAGGAGCAAATGACTTATAGAAATGCCCCCATGAGCCGGAAATGTGGACGGTCCTTGCCAAGAGCAAATTTCCACATGAACTCGGTATCACGAACGAGAAACACATTACCGGATTGTGACGAAACAAGATACTTATTTGGTGGGTCACAGTCCGGGATGTCCAGTCGGCCCAGAACAGTTGGTTTGATGTTGTAGAGCTTACAGTTGTAGAAGTCGAGATTTGGAAATCTAAATTGAAACTCCGAAAATTGGGAGCTGAGGTCAGTTGTTGTGATTCCGTTGAGTCAAATTTCAGCCAGCTCCGGGTTGTTTCGCGCTCCTTTGAAGGTTGGAGAACGATGTGCAAAGAGGTCGCAGATTGAAGACTTTGAAGGATCTGAAGTGACTCCGAACACAGAACTAACAGAAGGGTTGCCATACAAGTGCATAAGCAGACAACAGAACTTGAAGACACCAGAAGCAGAGCCGCGTCACTTGCATCACGGTTAGTTGTACAGTCCGCTTCAAAGGTTTCAGAGGTTAAAGTTAACATTAGCAAAGGTAGTGCCAAAAAGAATCTGAAGGATGCCCAATACAGGACCCTGGGCAACCAACTAAAATGCCTGCCCGCGAAAAATTTAATTCGGATAAAAAACGCCTCAAAATCGCGTTCACCCTACCAGAATTCGGATAAAAAATCAACGTTTGGACGACCAAGGCTGGCCAAAAATTCGGATAAATCATGGTCGTTGCCGACCAGGGTCTGGCCGAGTTCGGATAACATATCGTCGAGGAGATTGCCGGCGGCGTGAACAAGGCGAAATCTTGACGAAATCGGAGTACATAGTTTAAATGACACAAATTAGTGAAAGATTCTTGCTTTGATCGCGCATCACAATTTATCAATTAAATCATTGTACTAGGAATATGCGCGTATGTAGTCATTCTAGACTGCCTAGCACTTTGATTTGGGCAAGGGTGCTCATCCAGCGTCCAGAAATGGGAAAAAACAGCGACGCCATCACTTCTTGTGAGCACCAGTAGGGAGATCGAGAACATACACGTCTGCGCCACGCCCCTTGACACGACGAGCAATACCACAATAATCGAGTTGTCTAACTGTGTAGTCCTGAGTGTACTTGATGATGTACGATAAGAGGGCGCGATCGCGGGCGAGTGGACTCAAAAGTTGGCTAGGTGTCGGTTTTGGAACTAGTGGGGGTGGCTCCGGCGGCGACTTCTTCACTTTCGGTTGCGGAGGGGAACGGGATTTTCCTTTTCCGCGTTTTGGTGGAGGCGGTGGTGGCGGTGGGTCGGTCTTTGGCTTTGGAGGTCGAGCGCGAGGAATGGGAGGGAGTTAACGGGGAATGCAGGAATTACCGACCAGACATCCGCTTTGGATATACGGTACAGTAGGGTGGATGGGCGGAAGGCCTGGAGCGCTTCCTGTCACTGCTAGAATGAAACAGATAGGTATATCTGTCCATGTTTAACCAGGAAGCTGTCTGGCCGTCTCGTGTGGCTCCTTCGACGCAACATTAAGACTACTCGACCTTCTGGCAAGCTCGATCATCGCCGCCTTGGTCTTATCCAGTAGAACGCGCCGTTGTAACCCGGGCCTTTAAGCTGCGTCTCCATGCTTATCTTTCTCGCCTTCATTCTGTTTTCCATGTTTCTCTTCTTGAACCTTACGACGATCCCTCTGAATTCCATGTTCATGCTGATCCGCACCCTTTCGAGTTAGCTCTAGACGATGATCCTACCACTCAGGCTGCAGCTATTCGCAGTGATGCTCGGAGGACTGGCCATCGCTACGAATATCTTGTTCACTACCGCGACAAATCAGAGGAAGAAGACGTTTGGGTTCCGCTATCCGATATCCCTCGTACTTACCGCCGACGAATTGCTTGAACGGTTCCACCGCCCTCATCATCGTGCTCCTCGTCCTCAACGCGTCGTCCTCGAGCGGACTTATCCGGTGACTGACCCTCCACCTGATAGCACTACTGATGTTTCTCTTCCTGTAGTTCCTACTCCACCGACTCCTCCACTCCTACTGCCGCCGCAGTTCCACCTGCAACTCGTCGTACTCCCACACCTCCACATCTACACCAAAACCTTCGCTCCAACTACGTTCCGCCTACCTCTACCACCACGAGTAGAGGCCGTGTCTCTCGACCCGCTCGGGTTGGAAGGACATTATATACGGAAGCCACGTCGTTCAGTTCTTTGTCTTCTCAACGCCCGTTTCGTGCCCCGCTCCTCCTCGTTCCTCACGTCCTCGTCTCGCCCTCAGCTCTTGTTCTTGAATTCCCTAACGGAGCAACCAGCACCGCTACATATAGGACGGTCACGGACGGGATCGAAGTGCGTTGAGGGCATCACATAGCCACCGGTTGCTCACCGAATCTGTCGAGGAAAACGAAAAAAAAAAAATGGATTTTTGACCCCTGCAATGCGTTCTACACAGTTCTCAACACATATAAGTAAACAATGAGATAATAGTAACAATTTCCAACTTGGGCGTCTGACATGTCACGAAGTTTGGTCCGCTACCATACCGTCCAGCACGCCTGCCAGCACAAAGTTTGTACATGGACGTGTAATAAGCTGTTGACGGCAGCTGGGGCATCTATGAGTCGGGAGTGGTCCAACATACTTCAGTGCCTGCAATGCTGGTGGGAGCGATTGAGCAGACGGGAAGCGGTGACTGTACCAAGAAGGGTGCCCATCCGTGTGCCTTTTGATTTCAGTCTCTGAAAGAACTCAGCTACGCAGTATTAGGTAGGCCTTATAAAGAAATACATTCATACCCAAGTGCTCTATCAGACAATTTGAACAAAATGAGTGATCACAGTGCGTTCTAACATGAATGCATTAGATTGTTCGCACATATACCGTATCCGCCTCCCACTTACACGACAGGGCGGTTGAGAATATCTAGGCAGATTGGGCATAGCAAAGAATCAAGTAATCGGCGCAACAAAGAATCGAAGGAATGGTCTGCTGACTGAACTCAAAGTCAGAGAAGGTGCAAATGAGCCAGATTTTGGTACCAATACTCACCGCAGATGTAAGTAGTCGAAGATCCATAGACGCGTGCAATGTCATCGGTTTGCGTAGAGGAACTGAGGTCCGCCAGGGATCTGTTTGAAAGAGTACCCAAAGTGCTCTTTTATAACCCATTTTCGGCCCCATGGCTTTGAAATAACTAATGGACCGCATTTCGTTCAAGAATGGTTAATCTATTAATAATAGTTACAGTGGTGGCAAATAGAAATTGCCGTGGCTTTTCGGTGAAAATCTGGCTGTATACTTCACCGAATGACCTCAAATAAAATGTAGAGATGGGTATGTGATAGTTCTGTACCTCTTAGAACACTCAGCAATATATAGAGAATGCATCAATCATAGGATGGTTTCCGATTTTTGCCATATTCGGAAAAACACAATGAGGGTTCAGCGAAAAGGTGTCATAATAGGATGAAAGTACTTGAAAAACAGTCCTAGTTTCCACTTTGGTTGAATGGAATTGACCCTCATTTGGGCTCACAGCAGCCGCTCAAAGTTGGCTATTTTCACACAAAATAGCTGAAAATGCAGAGAAAATAGCTAAAAGGACCAACTTCAAGCAGCCGTTGCGAGCTCAAATGAGGTTCAATTCCAGTCAATCAAAGTGATAACTAGCATTGTTTTTCAAGTACTTTCATCCTATTATGACACTTTTTTGCTGAGGATACATTGAGCTTTTCCAGATATGGCAATAATCAGAAACTGTCCTGTTATTGATGCATTGTCAGGGCATAATATATAGCTGAGTGTTCTAAGTGGTACAGTAGTATCATATATTTATCTCTACATTTTATTTCAGGTCATTCGGTGAAGTATACAGCAAGATTTTGGCCAAAAAGCCACGGCAATTTCTATTTGCCACCACTGTAGGGAAAACCCACAATCCATCGTTACAGAGCTCCACTGTGAAAACATCGGCGCATGATTTTCATGTGCTTAGACACTGAATCAATTATTTCATGGAAATTTCCATGATTTTTCTCATTCAGGTATCCCAGAGAAATCAGGTCCCATTCAACGAATTTCACCCAATGCTTACGTTACCTCCTTAAAAAATCATGGAATATGACATGAAAATCGGAGGGTGGTGCTGGGCAGAAATCGCAAGAAAACAAATGCCGAAATGCCGGGAAGTGACGTCAGAGCTCCACATCCGCAGCACATATGCTGCGGACGCTCTCACTTCCCTCCCGCCACCACCACCACCAGCACCTCGCCAACACATCTCGCCGTCGCCGTCGCCGTCGTCGCCGTCACTCTCGCTGTCACTGTCGACGCCGCCGTCGCCGTCGCCGTCGCCGTCGCCGTTGCTCTCTCCTCTCCCTCCTTCTCTTGCCGCATTGCGAAACACCTCAGGCTCCACTAAACATTGACTGACGTCCCCTCAGCTAGTGCGACGACAACGGCTACAGCCAGACACCGAGGATATGGGGCAAGCTGGCTGCGATGCATAGGCTGGATTCGGGAATTGGTGGTACGTCATCAGAGGTGGACCGTCTTCACACTTGCACTGACCACTTATTGTGGACAGTGCTTAGCAACTTGTATCGCAACGGCTACAACGACCTCGGCAACGAAGACCGAGGCAGTAGTCGGTCCGGGTCCGAGGTGAATGACAAGGAGCGGGTCGACGGTGCGTCAAAGTGTATTGATTTACGTCTATATTCTCATTGACGCTGTCTAATTACAGGCGCGTTCACGAGGTAGCCCGTTTCCGAGTAGGAGTCAGTCGGTGGAGGGTGAGAAGTGTCGCCCTTGAGCAAGGTCATCAAGCACACTCGTATCTGCCGTTTAGTACCAACTGTACCTATATATAGAGTTCTAATATCATATACTTGTCCCATAAATTTAATCAGCCCCACCTCAATTTTAATGGACGATTCCTATGATTTGGGGCGGGGTTCTGGACTTTGCAATGATTTTCATGGAATCGGCACATGAAAATGGCACATGAAAACGTCGAAAAGGAACATGATTTTATTCAGGCAATAGGACATGAAACTTAGTCCTGTGGTTACCACGCCCCACTAAGCGGTGACCTGCGTTATTATATAAGCATCCTATTTGGGAAGTAATGACAACCGCGCCTCGACGCGACTTGAGCGCGCTCCTGCGCGATTTCCCTCGGGAAAATTAGATCTCTGACAAGCTGTAGCCTTTTTGAATGCTCAAGTAAGATATCCTGGTGGCCTTCACAGTATTCGAGGTGACAACCTAGAATTTCCTGATTTGGGCACATTTCCGGTGAGTACTGGTTTGAAGGCGGAACAAATGTGGAGAATAGCAAAGAGGGAGTCTTGATCACAACCCAGGGTTCGTACGCGACTTCCGATGATTTCAGACCTCCCAGTCGCGTTGAATTGGTGAAGGTGAGCGCGTTGCTTGTTCGTGCATCGCCATCAATCAGTGATACGGCAGGTCACCGGTTATCAGGGCGCGGTAACCAACAGACTATAACTTGCGAGGAACGAGCTACAAGTTGTAGCGTCTGTCTTAGAGAGACTACATGAAACTCAGGTGCCGTCGGCTGATATTCAGAGTGTGGGTAAGGTAGGCGTCAGTCACTTACAACAAGCGGTCACAGGACGTGTCACGTCACGCGTAACGCGGCAAAAATTTTGACACGAAAACAAAACCTGCTGGATTTTGCTCAATTTCAACGATTTTGAGGTCGAAAAAAAATTGGTCATTATGTAATCATAACTGGAGATAGGATGAGATTTCTCTAGCCATTGTTGTATGATGCCCCAAGATGTTGCGCACCGTTTGATGAGGTCACAGACATGGGAGAGTTGAAGCACCAGTTTGAGATCCAGAATCCAGAACTGGGCCCGGTCACTGGTCTCCCAACCTGGGTCAATCGCTAGTCTCTCCTAGACAGACGCTCTATGTACTTGAGCTCGGTGCCCTCGCTACATAGAGTCTGTTGTTTACCGCGGGGGTCTGATCGTGTACTGATGTTATTATCTAATATCATGTAAGCCGGCAACTTCCGAGCTTTGTTCCAGCGGTTCTCTCCTCCCAATACAAGCTTGATTACAAACTATTATACTCTTATTGACATCTAAGCAGTGCTCTGGCACACTTTTTGAGATATCTACACCCCGGTTTGAAGAAAAGCAGGTTCCGAGCGTGTTCTTGCAAAGTCGGACCCGCTTCGGCCGAAAGCCCAAGACCGAAAACGCGGGTATTGTGAACAAGGTTTCGCGACACCCTTTTCATGATTCTGAGGCAGCAGGATCGTAGTTTCAGTCATACAGGTCTAGTCCCCCACCAAAATTTCACAGAAATCGCGTTTTTGAGGGTAGATTCACGCGACTCGAACTCTGCTTACATGATATTACATAATACTCTAGCTACACAGTCCGACCCCCGCGGTAAACACAAGACTAGTCAATCGCCCCCCTTCTGAATCGCAGACACTGAGACAGTCGCCATCGTGGCCAGCGGGCGTAAGCCAAAGCGTGCCGGTTCTCTGTACTTCCTTCTCCAATCACGAGAAAGGGTTGATCTTGCTCTCTCACGCGGCCGCATCATCCTGTGTTCCACTAGTCCCACCGTCGCCCGTGGCTTCCCTCATCTCCGCATCTCCCAGTGCTGGGGATGTCACAAATACGGACACACCAAGGCTCGATGCAATGTCAAGAAAGCATGTTGCGGAGTATGTGCGAAGCCCTTGGCGGACCATCCTCACGGCGGCACCTCTCAATGTTCTGGCCCTGTGGAATGCCTCAATTGTGGTGGAAAGCACCGCGCAGATTCGTATACCTGTCCACGTCGTAAGGAGTTGGCAGTAACTCTGGCGGAGCGCATGAAAGACCTTCACCAGGCTTTAGATAAGTCGTCGGTCCACCCTCTCCCATACTCGGTATTGCGTAAAGTATCCGGAATTTTGGTAAAAATGGGTGAGAAACAACATCTAAGTGGGTTTTCTGTGATTTTTAAGTATGGTATATGGCCTTCCCAACCTATTTGGACCCCCCTCATAGATTCTGGGGGCTCAAGCCGGGTGGTATGTAGACTGAATTTTCGAAAAAGGAAAATGCTGTAATTTGCCTGTTTTTCGCTAGTATCAAGAGATAAATATTCGGTCAAGTGTTTAAATCTGTACCTCTAGACGCTGTCAATAGTTTCATGTCCAAATTAGACCTTTATTGGCCGCCCAAAGCTTGTGGTGAACCGCTTTCTTCTGACTCAGTCTTACAGACAGATGGGTCCCCACAAATACGCTGAGCATTGTGGTCCATTATGATGCCCCAGACCTTCCGATGATAGGTATTGGGAAAGGGTCTCTTCCAAGGAATTTTATCATGCATTTTCCTGGCCTGAGCCATTGCAGTCGTGGAGAAATACAGCGGACTTTCCATATCCGGATACTTTACGCAATAGCGAGTACATACAATCCCCTCGTTAATCCTCTCCGCTCTCTTTTCCCCTTTTGTACATACTGTAGTATTTCGACCAAATGTTCACTGGGTGTCACCTGTCACCAACAATGTTCACTGGACGAGGTGTTCACAGCACAGCAAATTACCTTATGCGGCAGGCCGGCGAATGCCGGCCGAGAATTTTTTGACGTTTTTTGTCCATTTTGGGCCGAAAAAACTCGATGTCACCGGTACCGGTACCAAAAGTGTTCAGTTCAGTTCACAGGTGCCTGTCACCCGTCACCTGAACATTTGATCGAAATACTACAGTATTCTTCAGCCTTGATTCATACCCACCCCAAGTCTCCCTCTTCCCCTTCCTTCCCGTTCCGTCTCAAATATTTGATACTAGCGTGTATTTGCAGCCCCCCGAAACACGATTTTTTGGCAGCGAGACTCGCTTAGGATTTGGTGAGACTCGCTTATCATTTTGTGAGAGTGGTGGGAATTTCGTCGGAAGAGTCCGAAGACTTCTGTTTTGCGATGCGTTACTTCGTGTCACTCCCGTCACACTACACGCGTCGACGCGTCTTCCACTGCACCATGCTCTCCGCTGCGCGTCTGTGTCCTTCCAGAGGACCCAACTATCCAAAACTCTGCCCATAGTAGTGCTGCCGGGAGCTGAGCTGAACTCCGAGCTCCATGGTCGAAAAAGGAAATGATGGATCAAAAACGGCTGTAAAAGGAAATTTTGGCCGAGCTACCTCGAGTTCAGCTCGCCTCAGCTCAGCTCCCGGCAGCACTAGCCCATAACAACCAGCCCCACCTCTCTGACGACATTCGCCGATCCTGCGTCATCGCGCCACTCGGCTAGGCGGGACAGAAACTGTAGAAAAGGCGGCGTCGCTGGTGCGTCTGTTCTACACAACAAACCATGGCTTCCACTAATAATGTTCCACTTGACCCCAGTCTCGATCCCGCCAACCTTCCGACTCTTTCCCCTTGTCTGCTTCAGCCGATGATTGGCGAGGATGCTGGCGATTTCTGGCAGCAGACGGAACTCGGCTTCTACGTGCCCAACTATCTGTATCCACCGCCCACACAGTCTGCCTTCTATCCCCCCCAGCAACCCCTTCCTTCTCCTTCTCCTGAAGAGGAATTCCCTCCCTCCATTCCTCTTCCTTCCCCGGCACCTCTTCGCGATGCCATGAATCTGCCGCGCGGGCCGCTCCCATCGAAGCAGGCGTCAGCAGAATATACTCAGCCTGAAAAGGTGTCTGTCCACGACCCCGTTCTCACTCCGCAGCCTGCAGCGAGCGAGAATAGCGAGACGGCCAACAAGAAGACTACGAAGCCACGCGCCGTAATTGGCGGCAGGGACCTGCTTCAAATCGGGCGTGCTGTAGTCAAGCTCAAGCCATTCCTCGCTGGGCACGGAGATGTTGGCAAGCTCTGGAAGGCAGTAAACCAGCATTTGCGCGACAACGGTTTCCGACATGAAGTCGCGTCCTCCACCATTCAGAGCAAGGCGCACGCTCTAGTTGCGTTCAAGAAGGTGCGTGCTGGTTTGTCTATTTGTTTTCGTCACCGCTAATCGTTTCGACAGGATCCAACCTGCGAGGAAGCGAGATCAGTCGTGTCGCACATCAAGGACGACGTCGCTGTCCTCATCGCCTCCACCCTCGAGCAGATGGAGCAGCAATGGGATGATGCAAAGGATAAGTCCGACGCCGCGAAGCAGGAGTTTAAAGAGGTGAGTTTTTATCTGTCTCTTGCGCTTACGTTCGCTGATCAGCTTGTACAGAAAACCGAGGCAGACGCTGCTGCTGGCGAGAGGATCCGCGCGAAGTCGATGATTGCGCGCAAGCGCCGTCGTTCGGTGACGCCGCCTCCCAAGGATGACACTGACGATGAAGCTGGCGACGCTTCCGGATCGTCTGCTGGAGGGCCCTCCGCCGAAGGGTCTTTCAACGACAGCGAGGGGTCGAAGAAGAAGACGACGAAGAAGCGCAAAACCGATCGCCGCACCGATCCGCCCGCTGTTGCAGAGTTAACTCAACTTCTCAAGGCCGACATGGATGAGCGCCGGGAGTACAACAAGGAGAACAATGCGTTGATGCATAAGTACCTCGACGATGTAAATGACGGGCGGAAGGAGATGATGGGGCTGCTTGCGAAGTTGCTTAGCAGCGATAAAAATTAGTTCGTCTTGTGTCTGACTTATAACGCAAATAGCGCAAAAAAAATGTAATTGTATCCTGTATTCTGTATTCTATGTTTCTAAGTAGTTAATCATGGAAGTATTCCTCTAATGTCGGCGGCTCGCATTCGAAAGCTATTGAGGTTTGGTTGGGTCGTATGCAGTTGTGTGCATTTGTTAGCAGCACTGCGACGCGATAATACCGACCAACGGGTGAAGCATGAAGCTTGTGCTTCCACCACGCATGTATGAAGGGCCAGAGCGCAATGACTCCTCCAAACCCATGCTCGACTGAGATCCGAACTCTCGACATCTCTGCATTCCATTCCGTCTCGTCTTCTGTTCGCTGTCCTGCCCCCGAAAACGGACTCTGCAGAATTGCGCTGAGTCCGTAAGCCGGATCGCCGAATAGTTGGTAATACCGGTCTTCTGGGGGCGTATTATCGTCGGTTCCTGGACGAGTGGCATGCTCGCGACTCCATTCAATGAGTCCAGAGACTCGAAGAAGATGGTTGTCGTTGCGACGACCTTCCATGGGACCGAAGAGATGGCCAATTAAACCGTTGGGTAGCTTTACTCCTTGATATTTTAGGGCGTGGATTTTTTTGTGTCCATTGAAGGCCTGTCGCTCATCCTTGCTAGGATGACAGATGCGTCGGATGGTGCAGTCGAGGAAACCCCAGACGTAGCGAAGGGGTGCGCCAGCCTGGTGAATCACATCGGCATACATGTCGAGTTTGTCGGGTGCGAGAACCCCGTCCGTGTCGAAATTGAGAAGGTGGCTCCATCGTTCATCAAGCCAAATGGTGAGCTCGTTGACGATTTCGGAGATGGAAGACTGCGAACGGTCGTACTTCATGCAGAGATCGTAGGTGTCCTCCGCCGATTTGTACCGTGCAAGTAACATACATAAAGCCTCGACGGCGCTGAATTTATAGCGGTTTTGAGTGATGAAAGGATCTGGGATGTCGAGTGCCTGAGCTAGGTCCACGAGTTCGGCAGCATAGAACCTGCGAGACGAGTCGCAGTTTGAGCGCGTTAAATCAATCAAGTTGAAGAACCATACCTGAAGCGGTACAACGCATCCCGCGGCCTTAGAGATTCCAGCCATTCCGTAGTTATCCGTTGTCCTCCCTGCTCTGGGCGAGTCCGTTCCGGTCGAGGGCGGCGAGAGATCTCGTGCTGCAGAGCAGCTATTGCGGTGTGCATCACACCAGTGTTGCCAGAGTCGCTTCGCATCAAGAACAGGTCGCTGGCATCGTTCAAGATAGGAAGGATGATGGCTAGGATGAGTTTCTTTAGGGTACGCATGAGGGGTGGTTGGGGGTGGTAGATGGTGGTTAACGCGTAAGTGAAGTGCGGAGCGCTGGATGAGGTCACGTTGCTGTGTTGGCTGATGACGTATCTCGGCCCCACTTTGTCCGATTTTGTGAAACTCGCTTACAGCTGTTCCGGAATACCTTGGCATGTTCACATTTTTTTGCACCGAACTCGCACATTTGATGGACTGATATGATGCACCTTTAAAGGAAAGGATCGCCTCGGCTAGCGACGCCGCAGCGGCTACGCACCGGCTATGAAACGGGGAGAAGTCCTCGGAAAAATGACATTACTGTATGAGAAGAGATGGCAGAAAGCGTCGAGAACAGCGGCATTCGGCCCAAATCTCCATAAATGGTGCATCATATCAGCTCGATCAAAAGTGACAAAGTGCGCAAAAAAATGTGAACATGCCAAGGTATTCCGGAACAGCTGTAAGATTCGGTGAAACTCGCTTATCATTTGGTGAGATCTGGCCAAAAAAGAGCTGCATTTTGGCAAACGGTGAAAATCAAATTTCAGTTCGAAAAACTAAGCGAGTTTGGTGAAAAACTACAGTGGGCTGCGCACTGTTTTGCGGCTCCACAACCAAAATTTGGTTAGCGGGAACTGAAGAAAAAAATCATTTTTCACCGTTTGCCAAAGTGCTCTAATACACTCTACTGTTACTCTTCAAGCTTTCATTCCCATGTGTGATACTTAAACTTCTTTTCCTCTTTTGTTATAGTCTATATTACCGTTTCCGAACTACCTACTATACGAAATCCCCGCCAACCCTTACCGTACTGCTGCATAGCTCTTCCGTAGCCAGGTACAGCATATATCAGAACTTCAAATCAAAAAAAATCAAATCAAATCAACTGCAGCCAATGTTCACGGTATAGCGTGTACGCTGTTGTGCTGGCGGGTTGCCGGTAATTGATGGGATTTTACCCTATATGGTGCGTGGGAGTGTTACATAAGCGGCAAATTTCGCCATCGTCCCAAACCAAAATGGCTCCAATCGCTGAAAAACTCATTTCTGCATTCAAAAAAAAAAATGGGTTGTAAGAATGGTCTACTCCTCCATCCCAAGAAATTATTTTGAATTCTGAGACCAGGGATGTCTTCCATTTGCTCAAATACACCATTTCTAGGTCCCACTTTTTACCCTAATGTTTTGTGGCCAGAGCTTACTGTACTAATCCGACCGGTTGTTCACGTTATGTGTGACGGCCCGTCGTGAACTGAACTTTTTGAAGGTGGTGACGAGTGACACCGAGTTTTTTAGGGCAAGAAAATCGAAAAAATCTCCAGCCGGCATGTGCCGAGCAACGCCGGCCTACCATATATGGTAATTTTGATGTGATTGACGTGTTGTGAACAACTTGTCCAGTGAACAATTTGGGTGACGGGTGACACCCGGTGAACGACCGGGCGGATTAGTACAGTAATGGCTGTCACACTTTGGTCATGTGACCGCTCGTTGTAAGTGACTGACGCCTACCTTACATGAAAATCGGGGTACCGAGGTACATGATTTTCATGTACCCCTACCTTTACAGTGGAGGCAAGAATTGTAGTGGTCGAAATCAAGCGCGTCTCGGGACCTCGATACGATACAAGGAAATTGGTGTCAGCAGGAGGTTAACCGACCGATCAGCTGGGTCCACTCAGCATGCTGAGTCTCACAGCCACCTTCCCACCGCGCCAATATGTACGGCAGACTCGGCCCACCCGCCAATGTTAAGTGACGATGTCACATGCGTAACACTCAACAATTCTCGTTCTTTCCCTCACCATTCTGGCCTGCTTCCGATCCTCACATCGCTAAACATCCTCGCGTTGAGAAAATACTGTGCTAGGCTCGCCAAATATTGTGTTTTCTCGCCGTTACACCTCCCAAATGCTCAACATTTTGGACTCAAAATCTTGTCTCGCACCACCCTCGCGCTTCCCTTCCTTACCTCAAAGTCGTACTCGATGTTCTTCTGGACCTTCCGGCAGCCTTCAGCACTACAACTGCTGGCTTTCTTCTGTGTTTTTAAGCTCTAGGCTTAGTAGATGGTGGTGGCTACCTGATACCAGTCATTTACTACTTACTCTTGCGGCATTAGACAGTTTGTGCCCACGCCGCATGCGGCTTTTGACACTTGTGCAAAGCCGCACGGGCTTTTTCATTCAAAATGTGTCGGAATGGGCTAGAATCATACATACAGCATGTTTAATAGACTGTAAACGATATTCACAACCCAAATGCTGAAACGGAGGCAAGACAGCGTGGGAATCCTTTGATGATCGCCAGCACATAGCCATCATTTTCTTGTACCAGCCTTCACCTCGCACCTCACAGTCACCGCGCTCACTCGCAATGGGCCGCGCTCGAAAGAAAGCGAAGGAAAGCACTCCGCTCCCCGCCACACGTCGCTCCACCCGCCTGAGGACGAAACCAGCCCGTGCACGCGGCCCAGGTCCTGTGGCAGCATCCGAACCCCCGGATTCCCCTCAGCGCGAAAGCAGCCCTCCTTGGCCGTGTATTGTGGGGAGCCAGCTCCCGGACGAAGACTCCGACTCCGACCGACAATCCTCTGCCGAACCCGACCAGCCCAGCGAGTCTAGCGGCGACGACGGCGCCTCCGACGAAGAGAATGGTCCTGTGGGCGGATCCCAAGCAGCGAACGCCCGCTCTTCTCATTGGCAGTCCTGGGAGGATCGATATCTTGCCGTGGCGGTTGACCAGACGCGTCCTTTTCTGCTCCCCCCCCCTCTCAACGCGTGGAAGGGTGGGAGGGGACGTCCCAGGTTTTATTGCGCGACAGTAGTGCTGTGGGTCCTAAGTCTGTCGTCAACAGGACCGGCAATGCGTGTAAAACCAGATTCATGAAGCTCATGGCGGAGCATAAGGTGTGTCATGATCTCTCGAGCCTCAATTTATACTTGCTTCTCGCCAGAAAGGTGAAACTGAGTCTCGCATGAAAACTGGCGCAGTTGAGGAGATATCCAACCATGTCAAGGTAATATACTTTCACTCAACCGTTCCTTCGGCTGTAGAACTGAGTTTCCTAAGCTCATGACTGAACTCCGAGCAATCATGGACGACCAACGTGAAGCGGGGAAGGCATCGACTGCCAAATCAAAACAGAAGGCTGATGTCGAAGCGCAAGCTGGTCGAGAGCTCCGCGACGCCGCAATGCAAGGACTATCCCGGCGTGAAGGTCTGACCGATGTTTCACAGCTCGACGGTTCGTCTGTTCGTGAGAAGCAAGGGCAACGAAAGTGAGTACTGCTTTCCGTATGTTTCCTACAATTCCTAATTCTCGTAGGCGCGGTCGCCCTCCCCTTCAAGACACTGACCATCATAACCAGGCACATTCATCGACCTCCAACGCGGAGGGCGAACCTCCCTCGAAGCGTCGCCGCCGTCACAATGTCATCAAAGATGTTCTTCAGAATCGCAGCGAAGATGACGAGAAGCGGCTCGACGAAGCTCGCAATCGTTCCGACCAGCAACACACAGCAGTTCTAAACGCTCTCACTGCCCTGACGACCGAAATCAAGGGAATGCAGGAGGATAATCGTGCCAATCGCGATGCGGGAGAGACATCGCGTACTACCGAGATACTCGCCGAACTCGTTGCTAAAAAATTCTAGTCACTAGTCACTATTTCCTTTATTTCACGCCATGTCTTTGTTCATGTAGTATATTTTGTACCGTACAAGCTATCTTAATTTACCGTATTTTGTGTATAGCCTTCCAATTCATCATCTGGTGCATCCATCTCCGCCCACGGTGCCTGAAAGCACCATGCATCGAGGTCTTCATCCTCAACAGCGTCACCGCGTAGGTATTCCGCAAGCGTCGGTGGTTGGCATCGGAAATATGGGCGATGCAGGATTGTGTGGCAGTTGCACAGGAGCACCGCAACCAGATAGTACAACCCGACGGGCTGCAAGAGAAGTTTTTGGTTTTGGAAAAATCCAGGAATGCGAACTGCTGCCCCAGCTCCTTGAACACCCATTCGACCGGCTCGCGAATCCGACTCATCCTTGTGTTGAAAAGCTGTTGATCCTCGGTCAATGTAGCACCTTTAAAAGGTGTACAGACATGGGTTGATACAGTATAAGCGGGATCACCGTAGACAACAGATGATGACATGATATTTCAGGCAGTGGATTCGTTTCCAGCCGTTGTAAACGAGTCGCTGGTTGTATACGGGACGACTGATTTCTTCCAGTGTACCATCCATCAGGGAGCAGACATGGGGATGGGGGCAGCCTTTAGCAGTCATGCAGTCGGCGAATTGTTCGAGGGTGTGCGGAGTGAGTCGGGTTGGATCGAACCGAAGCAAATGTTTCCAGCGATCAAAAATATACTGGGCGGTAAGCCGTGTAATGCGTGAGAAGCGTGTAGCCTCCCATCCGAACTGCATTTCGACATCGCAGAGTCGTGCAAGGGAAGCCAAACGGCAGAGAAGCATACAGAGGGCCGTAAAGGAGTCTTCTTTGATACGAGTTTGCGGACAGTTGAAGGCTTCGGGTAGGTTAAGGTACAAAACCAGCTGGTTGACCTCGGCATATGTGAATCTAAGAGATCTTGAGCTGATACATAGGATTCCGAGCACAGGACGAACCGGAATTGCTCGAAAAAGACCGAAGCGCTGAGTGATGTCAGATCAATCTTCCCCGGAGGCGGGCGTGAACCGTGTTATCTGGGACAGATTTGAGCAAGAAATGACTTGGTCAGTATAATCAAAAACTGGACAATTGTGAAGGAAACTGCTCCTCCACTGGGCAATAGAGCCATACCTGGCGCTTGTAGATAGCCCTTGAGTATCAAATATACACCCTATGCCCATGATATGATTGTGCTCTCTCGAGGACGACATTGATGGGAGTTTCCTTTTTAGGTAATGCATTTAATTTCGCCGCAACTGTATGATCACCTCCTTCCAACATCAGCCAATCCGAGCGACGTGCAACTCATAATGCGGCGGAGCGGCTGAGACGAGAGACGCTTCAACAGAAGATTATGGTAAGTGGCAATCCTTGCGACAGGTTTCCTTCATTGACACTAAGGTAGACGTCGCTCCGATCCCGCCAAGGGGATACCGATCCGCGAAATCCGTACCAGGGGTCGAAGTTTTTTTTTCAGCGACTTCGGGCGACCCCCCCTCCCTTCCTGCTGCCGTAATATGCCTTATATGGTAAATTCACGTGATCTTCCCACCGCCCAATTTGTTAGCTGTATCAAATTTATGTATTTTGGGACTCAACATCAGCATTTGAAGCGAAGAACCTGTTATTTTGCACATTTCCACGCACCTGCACTGTGCAAAATTGATATTTCTCAATGTCAGCAACCAGTCCTTCTGGACCAAACAACAGCATACACACTGACAGCCGAGGCTGCCGAGAGGCCCGAGCGGCGGTCAAACCAATCTGACGGTGACAATGGTGGCCAGAGTTGGATCTGAAGTACCGAATTGCTAAAATAAGGCTGTAGAGCAACGTACCTAGCATATATCTGCTGCATACAACCCTCAGAACCGAGTTACAAAAAATCATATGAAAGTTTTTTCTCGAGGCCCTTGGGACCCCCCTCCCCCCCTTCTATATAAGGAAATTTCTTATCTCGGAAGGCCCTTGGATCCCGCACCCTTATATAAGCATTACGTTTGCACAGCCACCCGCCAAATCGCGAGGGTAATAATTTGCTTTTGCTAGGCTCTGGAGGGCCGGAAATTTTTTTTGCAGTCCCATTTCTTGAATTTTAAGCAAATCTGTAGCAAATCTTTGTACCTTCTACTGTTTTATTCAATCCTAAGAACAATAAGTACTGCCCACTGTAGACACGCAAATTGAATGTTGGAATTGACTTTGAAGATATACAAATCATAAATAGTTCAATCAGTTGTATTGGTAATATTCACTGAAGCATATAGGACAATACAGAGCCTTTATGGATGTAACAGGTGCTTTGCTACAACTTCGACAAAAAATGTTGCGGCGGCGAGGTGCGGCGACACACAAAACTGACAACAAAAATTTTCCCACCCGATTTTTTGAAAAGTGCACCAATCGATAGATCTCGTTGAACGCTCTCTATCCATATATAAATCACTCAAAACTATCGAGCGGTTGGGCCGCAAATAGCCGAACGAGCTACGTAACACTCAAAATTTTGGCTGCCGTCATGAATTTCATGATAAATCGATGAAAAAATACATAATAGACGCCGATTGGCTGAGAGAATATGATTCTGAATGAAAGAAAGGATTCTATCGAGCCGTTGTAGAGATATACATAAAAATGTTTTTGACTATTACATCACCTGTCAAACACATAAATCCCGTGCTGATGTTCCATAAGGGGCAATGGGTGGCAGTGCCCAAAAAAAACTCATTTTTTTTCGATCCTCGGAAATCGCCTCAAACAGCAAATCTGGGAAACGGCTTTCGGCCAAAAATTTGGCCGCCGCAACTTTCTCGTAGGAAAAACTTCGGAGCATGGTTTTTGAGCTCTTTGGGTAATTCTGAGTCCAGGAAAATTAAAACTGGGTCCCAAATAACTCTAGGTCAGTCGTAACGTGACTTGTCAGTTTTGTGTGTCCACAACTGTAAGGTAGACGACACGCAAATACGGACAACCCTCCAAATCCGATGATGTGGTCCTTTTCCCCCCATTTTGCGCAGATATGCCAAATCGGCTCCCAACATTTTGTGCAGAAGTGTCCTGATTGCGATGAGAACCATGTCCGAACTGTGTTGCGGGGCAGGGAAAAAAGTTATATCCAAATCTTGTGTCAGGATCAGTCTTGATGTGTAAAGTTTCACACGAGTACTTGTCACTTCCAGCGGTGAATAACTTTGTCAATTCTGAAGCTGAAGTAAAATGGTTTGGTGGTACCATATACAGGATGGGTCTCTACAATATGTTGGGAGCCGATTTTGCAAATTGTTCCTTAAATCTAGGAAAAGGACCATTTTGATGAATATCTTGTCCATTCTTCCCAATTTGGAGGGTTGTTCGTATTTGCGTGTCGTCTATGGTGCGCATCGCTTAAACACCACCAAACAAGAACGAAATTTATAGCACCTGATCAGAAGCTTCCCACGACTGATCCTCTGGCCAAAACACTCCGATTAGGTAGTAGAGTAAACCCCCTAGAGGGATATTCCATCCGCTCAAAACTCACAATAAATATATTTTTCTTGAGGCGGATTTGAGACATCAATGATGCGATCACTAAATCAGTCACGTGTACGTATGTAACACTCCCTATTTAGGTCAGGTCAAGCAAGAACAATATTTTTGAATGTCCTTCTAGTAGCCTATAGTGTGTCTGCTACATACTTGAAGGCTGAAAAAGCTTGACAAAGTGATCCTGACTTCCACCCGACGCTGAAAGACAATATATATTTTGAAAAAATTCTCTCCGGCGATTTGAGACATCATTGATCGCATCAATGATGGGACCTATTTGGTGGTGTTTAAGCGATGCGCACCATACCTTAACATTGTAAGGGCAACAGCTGCCAGGGCCTGAGGCCCGAGGTACTCAAGAGTCCAACAAGCACTGGGCAGAGGGAGAATCCTTAGTGGGCTAGCTACAACAAGAGGAAGAGTGTCTACTCACCTGGGCAGAGGGAGAATCCTTAGAGAACAGAGTAAGGAGTCTCCATGCCCAGGCGTCACAGTAAAAGTGCGCGTGACGCGTGACTTCTCACGGTGCGTGGGAACTATGTAGTAGCACAGCATCTATGATGTGATATCAATGATCAGATGATCCAACAGTAGCAGGGAGCCAGGGATATGCCCAGAAGAGGGAGGATCACAATACTGGTCCAGAGATCGTAGACCGACGAAGGCCCGAAGATACCCTGTGGTCCGGGGAGCGTGGGAAACCGGAGCCGGAGTCCGGAGGGCCGGAGCTCGGGGGTACCAGAGCTCTCGGAGGGCTAGAAGTCTGACCGGAAGACCAGTAGGGAACCGGGTTGCGCTGAGCACTAGCTGTAGGAGCGCAGGGTCGACAGGAGTCTGTCGAGGAGGGGAACGGGGGGTCGGAAGGAGGAAGGTGTGACAAAGGGGGAAGTCTGGAGGGAGTAGCGTTCCCAAGAAGGCTGGAGTGATGCAAGGAATAGCGGAGCGGGTCGGGGAAGCGGGGGGTTCCCCTGACATCAGCCCCACTTCAGAATGTGGCGACCCGACACATCCAAAGCAGAGAGCGCAGAGCAAACTCGAAGGGAAAAAAGACACAGCCCCGCTTCACGCTTTGCGACGACCCGGCGCGAAGTGACACAAAAGGGAGGGTGGGAGGGGAAAAAAAAGGTCATGCCTCCCTTGCCCACAGGTCTCCGTCATGCGCTCTTCGACCATTGAGCTACGGTCGGCGCTTTGCCTTGTACACTGCTTCTCAGATGCCCAAGTCTTCAGCATGACCCTCAAGGAGTAGGCAGACATATCCTGTCCCGCCACTCCTTGATATTGTACTGGTCAGTGCTTAGGCTTGTACATCCTCTCAGCTGTCCAATCCTGCAGCAGTCCACTGACCCGCAGAGTGTGGCCAGTAGTCGCTACGCTCCTACTGTACTCTCTGCGCAAAGGGGGGAGAGTAACAGGTATGGAGCTCCAAATGTCGCTCCTGTAGGAGGAAGCTCCCTCTTGTCGCTTCCTCAGCTCTACCCCTTCCAGCCCACCTTCACAGTGTGGCGCCTCGACACACACATCCGGTGGGGCCTATGGCCACAGCGGAAAAAAAAATTGGATGGTGGTCACAGGGTGCACTGGGAGGTTGTACGAGGGCTGGAGGTATCCGCCATGCCGTCTAGAATGTCGGGGCACACTGCACCGCACGTAGCGGACAGCAGCACCTAGCGGTGCAACGACACGGGGATAGAACCAAAACAACCGCCTTCCTGCTGCTAGCCAAGGTGTTACAAGCCGATCAACGGGATCGGCCATCACATGGTCAACTCAAGGCCCCAGTTCCCACCGGGGCTCGTAGAGAACGTAGCCGGACGGATATAGGCCCATGGAAACACAACATAGGGAGCGGCAGCAGGATGGCAAGGAAGGGTTGGTGGTTCAAGAAGGGCGCAAGGGATTGACACCGTGCCCAATGCCTAATAGGGCGGAGGCCAAGAGACGCTCCTAATGTTGCGGCATCGTGCACAAGGCTACCTTGATACACATGGCTGCGCTGGGTATTCCAAGATGCCGCAGGTCGAGGACACAAAAGCTAGCTCAACCATCACGCACGTACCGTGACTAGGGGTGTGCGGAGGCATAACGTAGGGTAGCAGCGCAAACAATGGCAGGGCAAGGTACCTCGTCGACATGACATCCAGCCAAATATACCAAAACGCTGCAAGCCGGCTTTGAAGGCCGGCCATCACGCATGCACCATGACTAGGGGTGTGCGGAGACGTAACGTAGGAAAGTGGCGTGAGTGGCAGGCCGAGTCAACGGAAGGAGGGGGGAGGACAAATGTGGTGGACGTAAGAGACCCATTAGTAACCCAATGCAGAGCATGGTGGGAGAAGGACCAGGAGCGGTTAGTGAAGGGGGGGGGAGGAATGAGCCCCCCTTCACTGGATTTGAGACACCGCTCGCAGTGTCTCATGCGCAAGTCATCGTAGGTGAAGGGGACGAGGGACGAGCCCCCCTTCACCAGATTGGAAGACGAATACGGCCATTGTGAGTAGGGTGAAGGGCGGCTTGAGAGACAAGCCCCCCTTCACCAGAGAGGTTCTACTGACAAGAGGGCGGAACACTATGCACTAGGTGGACATGGTGAAGACAGGCGAGAGGAGGCGAGCCCCCCTTCACCAGGCAGAGTCTACCTAAAGTGCAGCGGTGCGCATGAGCAAGGAGCCCCACAGCGAGCATCACAGGGGGGAGGTCAGAATCAACCTTCCCACCTTGAAATCAAATGACGCGGCGTATGGAGCCCCCCTTCATGATTGCGACCACGCAATACGAGACAACAGTATCAAGACGAATCATGAATCCCCGCCGTCAACGCCACCGCTGCCGCGGGGACGCTACATTGGACAAACACACAGACGCCAGGACACAGAGTCAAGGGGATGGGATGGAGAGTGGAAGGGAAGGGTGCGAGTCAGACACCAGGCTGCAGAGAAGGCAGCGGATGGCCCCCAGCAAGCCCAGACATAAGCTTCCCGCTCTTGCACAAACGCACGAGTACCCAGAGAAAGCAGATAAAGAGGTATAGTTGGCTACAGCCTGCACGATAGGAGAATCCTTCGAAGGAAGGGGGTGGCAACTGTAGCAGCTCGACGAGCTGGCAGCAACGAGTTGCCCCGCCACCCAATCTCCATGCAGACTGCAGGCGCTCAGAGGTCCCTAGGCACCGGCGGACACCCCTAAGGACGGGGAGGCCGGGGAGATATGGACTTGAGCAACCTTGCAACTCTCGACAGTGCTCCCTCCAAGCCACACCCACGAAGGCAAGAGGAAAGGAAGCTCACCGGTCAAGAGGGGGAGTGAGACTCGAGGCCAGACGACACAAGAACAGGCCCAAGGTCACAGAGGGAGAGGGGAAGGAGTAGTCGAAGTGCCAGTGTGAGCCAGTGACGAGCAGTGGCATCTGGCACGAGCCTAAACGGCAGTTGGCCACACACAAGAAGAGGAGAAGTCGACGAGAGGTGGCAAATGCCGAGGAGGGGGTCCATGGGATGCAGGAGGGAAAGGGAAGAAGACTTTCAGTGGTAGACACACACACCATACTTGTGTTGCAGTCCCAAAACCCAAATCCTACACCAAGCCATGGGGCAGAGGCTACTCAGCGACCTCCATGCCCAAAGAATGCACCAAGATGGTCTGCTACTCTTGTGAGGACAGAGGAGGAGGGAATAGGGTCCGCTATTGGTGACTCTGTTCTGCTGTAAGGGCAACAGCTGCCAGGGCCTGAGGCCCGAGGTACTCAAGAGTCCAACAAGCACTGGGCAGAGGGAGAATCCTTAGTGGGCTAGCTACAACAAGAGGAAGAGTGTCTACTCACCTGGGCAGAGGGAGAATCCTTAGAGAACAGAGTAAGGAGTCTCCATGCCCAGGCGTCACAGTAAAAGTGCGCGTGACGCGTGACTTCTCACGGTGCGTGGGAACTATGTAGTAGCACAGCATCTATGATGTGATATCAATGATCAGATGATCCAACAGTAGCAGGGAGCCAGGGATATGCCCAGAAGAGGGAGGATCACAATACTGGTCCAGAGATCGTAGACCGACGAAGGCCCGAAGATACCCTGTGGTCCGGGGAGCGTGGGAAACCGGAGCCGGAGTCCGGAGGGCCGGAGCTCGGGGGTACCAGAGCTCTCGGAGGGCTAGAAGTCTGACCGGAAGACCAGTAGGGAACCGGGTTGCGCTGAGCACTAGCTGTAGGAGCGCAGGGTCGACAGGAGTCTGTCGAGGAGGGGAACGGGGGGTCGGAAGGAGGAAGGTGTGACAAAGGGGGAAGTCTGGAGGGAGTAGCGTTCCCAAGAAGGCTGGAGTGATGCAAGGAATAGCGGAGCGGGTCGGGGAAGCGGGGGGTTCCCCTGACAAACATGTTAAGTCGCACCGCCACCTAACAGGCGTCGGCAGACTCCGCCACACGCCAATGCTAATTGTGACGCTGTCACATGTGTAACACTTCTCGATTTCTCCCTCAATTCCACTTTAATCTCTCTGGATTGTGTCGGCGTAAACTCCTACTGTATCTGGCTCATCAATTCGTTGCTTTTTCTTCACTCTCCCGTCGAAATTCGGGTCATTTGCTGTCTTGCTTGCTTTGCCGCCAACCCGCTGCGTTCTGCTATAAATTACGCGTTAAGAACCCTTATAATTCAAATACCCAGGTGCTCTGCAAAGTTCTGGGCTACCAGTGCCTTTTTCCGGCCCCAAGCCCGGGGAATATCTTAAGTATCTGCAGTTCCCGTTGCTTCAAAAAAAAAAAAAAAAAAACTTGCTGCGCTGGGGCCAAAAAAATGGGAAGTTTTGAAAGATACAAGCAAACCTCAATGCCTCCAAACATTCAGCACATCCTCAAATACAGCATTGGGCCTAGTCTCGTGACCGACTCTCATGACATCCCAGACGGGAACCCTCTTCAGAGACTCTCATGACAGGGTTCCCGTCTGGGATGTCATGAGAGTCGGTCACGAGACTACATTGGGCCGGCAGTCTTCTTAGGATCAAAGGTTCGCTACAGTTTTTTTTTTGCTTTCACCTTCCTCCCTCCCTCCTCATTTATTCGAGACGCGCCCAGTTTCTCCTTCCCTCCTTCTCTCCATCCCCTCCATTTGTATCAGACAGCACTTTTTTATTCTCCGTTGTGCCATTTCCCTACCCCAGACCATCTGTCATTCTGTGCATTGAATTTATTTCTCTGGCGCTCCCATTTTCCCAGTTGTTCCTACTTATAAATTCCCAAATTCCACACCTTCCTTTCCTTTCCTTTCCCCTCCCCTCCCTTCGTCGTTTTACGTCTTCGTTCCCCCTCCCGCACTCGGTCTTGGGGCGATCGCGGCAGCCCCGATCCGATCGTATTGGCTCGCTTCAGCTCGCCAACGCCTTCGGGCCTTGGTTCCGTGTCACCGTGACTGATGTGACGGGACTGTTAGTTTCATATCTCTTACTTCTTGCGTGCTTGGAGGTGAAGGCTTCAACTTAGCCTATAAAGTATTTAGACAAATCGATCCTTACGATTTGAATCTTTTGTCGAGGGGCCGCTTCTGGGCTGCCAACAAGGCCGAGACATAAAATGCTCGGGAGTCACTTGAGAGGCAAGTGCTGTTCTGGATGGCGACCGTCAAGACCAGTACACCGAGTATACTTATGGTGGTCTGAGTGAAACGCAAGACGAGACCAAGCATACCACAACGGAGCATACATAGCTCCAAGAGCAAAGCTCGCTGCAGGGACGAGTCAAAGTGGAACTGCACCCCAAACCGAGCTAGGCAGAGTGGAAAAGTCAAGGAACAAAGCTGTCAGTACACACTGGTGGACGGACGGCCGCTACCTCTATCATGGTAGCATTGGATGAAGGGGATCCCCCAAATGCGACACTCTCGAACTCAGACTCGTGGCGGTGCCGCCCCGCAATTGCGACACTGTGGCGCAGGATTGGCCTGAGCTTCACGAGAGAGAGGATTCGTAAGCAAGCCATTGATATATTGGGCATGAACTTCAAAACGAAGCTCGCTGCACTCCGCTCGAAGGCGAGGGAGCCAAGGCAGCCCCTACATAACTACAGGATACAGAACAAAACCGTAGCTATGTGAGTGCGCAGAAAATAGCAAAACTAACTAGGAGTGGGTGGGTGGGCACGAGAAAAGAGGGATGACGGCGACGGGGGAGAAGACTAGTAGCAGGGGACGAGACTCAGGGTCATGGAGGGGGACTGGACAAGGGAAAGTCTCAAAGAGACGGAGTCGCCGCGCCAAAAGCGCGATGTGCGGAGGTGGGCGAGACGAAGAGAATGAGGAGACATGTGACTGATGAGATCACCTTTTGCCAATCCCCTTGGTCTGCCAGACCATCCAGGATTGGCCTGAGCTTCACGAGAGAGAGGATTCGTAAGCAAGCCATTGATATATTGGGCATGAACTTCAAAACGAAGCTCGCTGCACTCCGCTCAAAGGCGAGGGAGCCAAGGCAGCCCACAACCAACAGCTCACCATGAAGCAGCCACAGGCGGGCGAAGACAGGGTGAAGCGCCACAGGCTCCACAAGAAACTGAGGGGAATGGACAGCAACAAGGGGAGGGGAGGGGAGAGGAGGGGGGGGAGGAGGGGGGAGAGGGGCAGGAGTGCTAGGAACACACAATGACAATAGAGGGGGCAGTGACGGCGACACGGGCAGGGCGGGTACTGGACTTGGGGAGGGGCCAGTGGGGATACAGCTTTGCTAGCGTGAGTCACCGGAACCTCGAAAGGGCATCTGCTACGGAATTTTCGTCTGTTGGGATCCAGACAGGGCGGAAAGTGAAGTCCTTCTGAACGGCAAGGAGAGCGAACTGGCGGAAAAGCGCTTGGGTAGGAGGATGATCAATAGAGCCAGACTGCAGACAGGTAGAGATGGCCTCGTTATCAATACGAAAGATAACCTCCAACCCAGCCCAACAGTGACCCCAGTCCTCCGCTGCCCGTAGTACAGCACGCATCTCCTTCCAATGGATTGGATGGCGTTCATACTTCACCGGGACAGGTTCAGTGAAGAAAAGGTCACCACCTCCCCAGTAACCACCCAAACCCAGCTTACCACTAGCATCCGTGAAGATCTCGATGGTGGGACGCGGGGGTCCAATGGCAAAAATACCATTGAAAGACGGGAGGAAGGTGTTCCACCACGCAATATCGAGTCGAGCAGAGGAAGGGAGACGGCGGCGCTGGTGACGGGGGAGAAGTGAAAGGCGGCGCATGAAGTCCCGGATACGGCGGGTGAAGAAGCGTCCAACGGGAATCACTGACTGAGCAAAGACGAGATGGCCACAGAGTTTCTCTAGGTCATGGTAGCTGGCAGTCCGACGAGACAGGCACCCATCCAGAAAGACAAGGAGGCGAGCAAGCTTATCTTTGGGCAGACGAGCCTGCATAGCAATGGTGTCCAGCTCAATGCCAAGGAACTCAAGGCAGTGGGTCGGACCCTCCTCCTTGTCGCTGGAGATTGAGAAGCCTAGCTCCTCCGCAACCGCCCGGAAGACAGCACGACCATGACGAGCATACTCCACACCCCTGGAAGCGGGGGGTGACATTGAGCCAATCATCTAGGTAGTGCTGAATAAGTGCCATGACCTCATCCCGAGAGAGGAGGACCCAGTGATGGGCCTCCGCAAAGTAATTGTAGATGCGGGGTCCCGTACGAACCCCAAAGGGCAGGAAGATGTCGAGGAATAGACGCTTTAACCACTCAAAGCCCATCAGGTGTATATGATCAGGGTGAATGGGAATATGCCTAAAGGCCGCCTCAAGGTCTGCCTTGTAGAGGAAAGACCGTTCGCCAGCCTGCCGGATGCACTCAATCGCCCCCATGACAGCCTCATACACCAGATGGCCAAACTCCGCTGGGATAGCGTCGTTGACGGATGAGCCAGGAGGGTACGAGAGATGATGGATACGACGACGCTTCTCCCTATATTTCTTGGGCACGGAGCCCAGCGGGGACAGGACAGGCTTCACAGCAGAGTCTGTGATATCGACAATACGCCCCAGAGAAATCTCGTGAGCAATGTCTTTATCTACTGTCTCGGGAAATGCAAGTGCAGAAGGAAGAGCGGCAGGGGCAGAGGAGGAGGGAGGAGGCATACGTGCAGGATCTACACCTAGAAGGACACCATGGCGGATGGCAGAGACGAGGGTCTCAGCGAACACCCGATCTGGGTAATCAATGAGGGCGTGCGCCCAAGCCTCGGGGCGCAGCTTTGAGGGCGGCATTGGCTTTGAATGAGGAGTCGTGAGCGGAAAGAGGAGGTCTGTATTAGGGCGTGCTGGAGGAAGCAGTGGTGGTGGTGGCACCTCAAAAGTGGGAGCATGGTCAGATTCCACAATTTTGGCAGATGATGGGGGAGACAAGACTTCCCTGCTCGATTCCGAGCGAGGAGAGCCAGAAGCATCTCCCCCTCGCTCACCCGGCTTCACTAACACGCCAGCAGGGGGATTTTCCTGAGGCGGAATAGGCCGAGCCACATCTGGGGGCGTTGACATACGACGAGGGCATGAAGGTGCGATATGGGCACGCTCTCCACAATGAGAGCAGACATGGCGACGAGGACATCGACGTCGACCATCCCAGCAACCCCCAACACGGTTGTGGCCCCAACAGATCTGTGTACGCACTGGAGCCCCAGCAATCATCAAGATTCTACCATCGTTTGGAGGAGTCCATGGTCCCCGGTCGGGGGTCCCCCAGCGCAAGAAACCATCAACATTGATAAGTCTGGGGAGGGGCCGAAGAGAAGGCATCGAGGTCGACCAGCCGAAGGTGGGGGAGAAGACGAGAGAGCGGCGTGAGCACCCAGAAGAAAGGCGGAGAAAACACGAGAAAAGAGGGATGACGGCGACGGGGGGAGAAGACTAGTAGCAGGGGACGAGACTCAGGGTCATGGAGGGGGACTGGACAAGGGAAAGTCTCAAAGAGACGGAGTCGCCGCGCCAAAAGCGCGATGTGCGGAGGTGGGCGAGACGAAGAGAATGAGGAGACATGTGACTGATGAGATCACCTTTTGCCAATCCCCTTGGTCTGCCAGACCATCCAGGATTGGCCTGAGCTTCACGAGAGAGAGGATTTGTAAGCACGCGATTGATATATTGGGCATGAACTTCAAAACGAAGCTCGCTGCACTCCGCTCAAAGGCGAGGGAGCCAAGGCAGCCCACAACCAACAGCTCACCATGAAGCAGCCACAGGCGGGCGAAGACAGGGTGAAGCACCACAGGCTCCACAAGAAACTGAGGGGAATGGACAGTGATGGAGTCTGACCGAATTTCTAAGGAGAATTCAGCCAAGAATGAATTTTTCTGGGCCATACAAACTTCGAGCTATTGTACAGTGCCAAGCATCACATCACGGTTCCTTTTTTGGCAGGGAACGGCATCAAAAGTTAAACTCGATACTACATTATGCCGTCATCACCATTCGACTTCGAAACAGTGTACAACGTCTATATGGATGTGTAGCAACCCATCTTGTGCTTTGCAAGGCAATTGACCAAGTTTTTGTGTTTTCACCTTCGAAAAAGTGAAACAAACCCTAATGATGGTTGATGCCATCATCAAATTGCCATATCGGTTAGGGTTAAGATCACGTGCTTCTCGGACTTTGCCGTGCCAGCCTTGGCCGGATCACCCAGGTAAGTCGGCTACCACTTTTTCCTGGTTTCTGCATAACAACTGAACACATCTGGCCTCAATCCGTCCAAAATCATAGCCAGAATGATGATTTTACTTTTTTTCAGACCCGAAAAAAGTGAAACACCGTGGGAAAAAGTGAGTTCTCGACGCCAAACGCATTCTTTTGGTCGGTTTCCTTCCTCAGAAAATCCCAAATAAATTACAAAAATTTTCTTCCGCCCGAGAAGGCAGTGTTGGAGAAGTGGCGCTTGGCACTGTAGGGAAACAGAAACTACTGGGCAGCAAAGTAGGTAATTAGTTGAATCTTGTCGTATTTTGGTCTGCCAAAAAGTCCATCAATAATGACTCATTTACAGCACCTGGAATGGAGCGGGAGCGACGGCGGACGTGAAGCTCTCGGATCCAACGGGAACCACAAAGTTGCCTTGGGTTCTCCGAGTCATTCTAGAAGGAAAAATAACATATCAGAACTCACGAGCTGAAGGAAACGGCGTAGAATCCACATATCTGGTGTATGGACATCTGCAAACACAAACATGAAGCAAAGCAGCAATTTTTGAAGGGGTTTGACATTACCTTGTTCTGATTTCGCCGCCAGTGCTGCTTGGAGCAGGATCCACCTTCAACGCGTCATGTTGCCGGTCGATCGATAGAGGAGTGTCTTTTGACTGGCCTGGAATGTACCAAAATTCTTGTTTTAGCAATAATTGGCTCGGATTCGGCACATGAACATACCGCGAAAATTTTGTTCACCAAACAACCTAGATAACCAACCGAGGTCAAGGTCAACTCGCCCACCACCAAATCAGAAGCGCACTATTTTTTTATGGGATGTATCGATCAGTCGAAGAGCTTGAAGCGTTGCAGGGAAAATACTCACCCTGTTTCCGCCGGCAGGTCCGGAGACCTGCGCTTGAGTTTCATTCGCAGTTTGCCCAGCTCTCGTCGAGGAAGCGCCCATGTTGAGTTTTGTATTTACTAGTAGACGACGACAAAGGAGACCGCGACAAGCCGTCCGGGGGCGGGTGGTCGAAGAGGAAGAGAGAGAGGATGGAAAATTACGTACCCGAATTCCCAGAATAGCCGTCAGCAATTGGTCGGCAACGACAGTGTCGCAGCTCGCGTCACACTGGTCGACAGTGTCGCAACTCGCGTGGGTCACTGCCACGAGTCTCCGGTCACTACCTGTTATGGCGGTCCAAATCAACGCCAAAAAAAGGGCCTTTCTCGGTCCTAAAGTTAGAGTAAAACAAAGATAATTTGGTCAATCTCGGTCCAAGATAGAGTAAAACTTCTCCGGCGAGAGAAATTTTGGTGAAGTAATCATGGTTTGACCCCCTCCCAAGCTGATTTTGGGACCTTATATAGGGCATTTTAGCAGTGAAAGCGACCCTGACGTTGCCGGAGAGTCAAGATTCACACAAAAGTGCGAAATTGGGCATGAAACAGCCGAAAATTCCATTTTTTGCCCCCAAATCATGGTCCGGACTAGAGTAAATCAGCCCTCTGAGGGACCAAAAGTGTAGAGTACATCAACCCCAATTTGGCCTGAGATGCGGACCGACTTAATAGGTAGTGACCGGGGGCCTGTCTGAGTTCGACAGTGTCTCACTTACTCTACTACATCCCCTTGAATGAATGAGTCAGAGGCCCTGAGATTGTTTGGCACGTACAAACAATCTCTCCCCTACTGTTCTAGGCTTGTTGGGTGCTTCAGCTGCACGTCCAAGGCCACCCGGCTCCTCCTTTGAGTGGTTTGTGGAGCAGCGAACCAGCCATATCTTCACTGGATGCTGGACATTTCGCATCTTTATTTCTGTTCAATTCGAAGAGGTAGATGTCAGGTGTTCTCGCAATAAGACCCTCGAGATACTGGGGAAAGAGTGAAACACGACGAAGGATAAGATGGGCACAGACCGCGATGTCGAAAGGAGTGAGAATACGGGGCCGTCCTAGCTCTACAGGAATTCGGACGTGGCGTCCCGTTGTCCGCCACGTTCGTAGTATTGCCCATTGACGCGTCGTTCGTCAACATGTTGGGTATGTGGACAATGGTCCACATAGGAGGGGAAGCTTGCTTCAGTCCATCTATGAGAGCAAATCATATAAAATTTGTCTACTTATTCTACTTATTTATTAACCTGTTTGCGCAAAAGCCATACGAGCCACCAGATGGCTTTGGGCGTGTGCGCAGCATATGGCTCCTAATTCTTGGACGTTTAAGCATCATACCTATATTGTATGCAACATATCCGCAGAGTGTGTAGTAGCTGTCATGGGCTTCCTCAAATCACCAGAATCCACGGTTAATTTATGGCATCAACAACAGTTTCTCTGCTTGAGTGGTCTCTCCCTCACTGTCTGGGTATTGCCTGTCACGAAGGTCCGCAGTTCATCACCGGGCTTTATCTAGATAAGCACAGATGGTTTTGATGTAGTTGTGAACAGAATGCCCAAGATCAGCAGCCATTGGAGCCATCGGCTGCGCACACGCCAAAAGCCACCAGATGGCTCGTATGGCTTTTGCGCAACCTCTCTATTCTAAGTAATCATTCAGCTGCGGAAATATTAATGGGTCAAGAAACTCAAATCCGGCAAGTATATCCCGGATATCAAATCCATAGGTGTTCAGTTTGAAACCCAATATCTCTCGACGCTCCATATCCACCCTAAGCATCTGCCGAACCGTAGTTTCATTTTGTTTTTGCAGTCGTTGTATGTAGTAGAAAAGATGACTCCATGTCTGAGTCTGGTTCATCATCTCAGACTACTTCCAACTCCCCAGGAGTTGGTAGAGTGTCGTTTGAATGCTGATGCTGAGCACCAGCACAGTCTTGTGCATATGCTTGAGCCCAACTGGCATGATTTTTCAGAAGTTCTTTTACTTCAGTGAATGGATGGTGAAGAATCATCCGAGCTTAACACCACTTTTCGTAGGTCTCTTCATCCTCTGGGTCACAGGCAAAGCGAGGCCAGATGTTGACAACATATGGAAGAGCGCCCTTTGAACCTCTCTCAGTATAAGTTTGACCTCGATGGTTCCAATGTCTCAGAAAGTCAAGCAAACAAGTAGTTTTAAGCTTTTCTAGATCTGCCGCTTTAGTTGTTGTGCTCTGAAGTCGTGTCAGATATTTATGAAGCATTCCAGTGCGTCGAGAAGTGTTTTTCTCAAAGTCAATTACGGTCGCCATCAAGTCCACGCTTTGAATTTCGGCCGAAGGATTTTCAGCGCGACTTTTCAACGCGCGTCCTCTGCTTCATACCTCTGATACGCACCCTCTGGACCATATTCGTGATGCCCAACATGCCCAGGAGATGCGCTAGATACTTCAACCAGCGCAAAAATGGCAAGGGGGCCCGATAATCGATTTGCAAATGAAAAATCGGTTTCAAGCTGTTTTTGCAAGATACTCAGGGATTCTATCGTATTGGGTGGGACGGGGCGGGAGCGGTTTGGGACGTGCTGGACGCTTGTCCGGCGCCGTGGGTCGGATTCTGGCAAACGACTCGGTGGAACAGGCAGTACGTGCGTAATCCACTCACTAAAGCCACAGTCTCATATACCCCCTCTATTGTTCACACCCTTCATGGCCGCTCACCTCCGCCTTTTCTCCGGTACCGCTTCGAGTGTTTGTCTACGCGCTAGTCATTGGGGGAGCTTGCTCCCCCTTTTATCAGAGCGGACACCAAATGGTGATGGGGCTGTGCTGGAGCGTATGATGGGTGACGTAAATCAGAAACCGCCGTGATAAAACACGTTCCGAGAGCAATATCAGTGATGCGGCGTGATCCAGCATACGCCAGCGTGATCCAGCGTGATGCGGGACTGATTCCGGTGATGTAGCGCGGATTTTGACAGCTGTGAACGCGTCTTCGCGGGCGCTAACGGTGTTGCTGAACGTAGGTTCTTCCTTCTCTGCAAAATTAGGTGGAAGTGAAGGCGTCAACAAGGCTTGGGAATTGAATTCCCCTCGCACTGTCTTGCGAGCAAGTTGCGATGAGGTTCAACAGTACAAGTTCTCAAAAAAGATACACAGAACCGACTTTGAACCGACTTCCAGCTTAGGTCTGGACAACTCGATATAAGGGCCCTAGACCAAAATGAAAACATCGATCTCGAGACTGATATCGCGAGGCATGCGAGAAGTGCTCAACTAGCTTTACTTTGAGTAATGAGGACATTGAACTGAATGAACAATATTTTTATTGAGACTCTACATGTACGGAAGCATACAAGAACCAGATAACTGTGTATGCACTTTTTAAATCTACCCCACTACCTCATCTCGTTGAATATTCAGATTCGCACAAGCTCCCCCACCTGTAGGCCGGGACACCGGCATACAAAACTTACGTTACGGTACACGCGGTCTACGGCATGGAACTATACAACATTGCTCTGTATTGGTGAAGATATGGAGACCTCAGAATGCAATGTCTGTGCCCTACACACGTAGAGTACTAGATGCCTTCAGAAACGGATGTACAGCAAGCTACAATTTACCATACAATTCAAAGCGTGGACTTGTTGGCACGCCACTACCAGAACCTTTCCTGGCCATTCTCGCGTTTGTAGGAGGTTCTAGGGCATCGCCCAGACATAGTAAGCGTTGTGGATTGGGTACAGAGAACGTGTATTAGAGGTAGAAAGCATAGGTCAGTGCGCAAGAAAGTTGCGCAGAAAATCGTTCGGCCGAATTCAAAGCGTGGACTTGAATGGCAACCGTAGTACGGTCAATCTCAGCATCTTCTTCCTCACCTGGACTCACATTGAGGCTGCGCAATTGGCGAGACGAGTGAAGCATTGGACAATTCAAAAGGACATGACAAGTTTCTTTTTTTTTTTTTCTTGAATCCTTGTTATTTGCCCTTCGTCCCTAAAGACATGGTAGGCATACTCGGTACTTTAGCGTCATATGTAATCGGTATCAATGCATAATTTGGTAAGCGGCGGTACTCTGCTTATCATGCCGCGTTGGCAGGGATTGGCCTGAGCTTCCGGAGAGAGAGGATTTCTAAGCCAAGCCATCATTTATTGGGCTTGAACTCCGAAAACGGAGCTCGCTACACTCCACCGGGAAGGCGGGAGAGCCGAGGCAGCCCCCTACGTATCTACAGGATACAGAACAACTGTAGCTACGTGAGTGCGCATGAAAATAGCAAGATAGACTAGGAGTGGGTGGGTGGGACACAAAAATGAGCTATGACGACGACGGGGGGGGAAGACTAGGGCCCGGGGAGAAGACTAAGGTCGCACAGGAGGGAGGAGGGGGAGTCACCGAGCCAAAAGCACGACGGGGTGGAGGCCGGCGAGACGAAAAAGAGATGGAGCATGTGATAGATGGGATCACCTTTGCCAATCCCGCTGCTCTCTTCAGACCTTTCAGGATTGGCCTGAGCTTCCGGAGAGAGAGGATTTCTAAGCCAAGCCATCATTTATTGGGCTTGAACTCCGAAAACGGAGCTCGCTGCACTCCACCGGGAAGGCGGGAGAGCCGAGGCAGCCCACAACCAACAGCTCACCATGAAGCAGCCACAGGCGGGCGAAAACAGGGTGAAGCGCCAGAGGCTCCAAAAACCAAGGGAAAAAGAAGGCGAGCAGGGGAGGGGAGGGGGGAGGTCAAAGATGGTGGTGTGAGGAAGGTGAAACAGTAAGGGAAGAGGGGGAGACAGCGACTGTGGCAGGGCGGGTACCAGACTTTGGGAGTGGCCACAGAGGACGCAACTCAGCAAGACTGAGCCACTTGAAGCGAGAGAGGGAGTCAGCAACTGCGTTTTCATGGGTGGAGATCCACAGTGGGCGGAAGGTGAAATCGTGATGCACCGCAAGGAGAGCAAATGCACGAAACAAAGCCTGAGTTGGTGGGTGATCAATGGAGCCAGACAGTAGGCAGGTAGAGATGGCTTCGTTATCAATACGGAAGACAACCTCAAAGCCAGTCCAGCAGTGGCCCCAGATCTCCGCAGCACGCAGGACTGCGCGCATCTCCTTCCAATGGATTGGATGACGACGGTAGCGTGCTGGCACTGGCTCAGTGAAGAACAGGTCAACACCTGCCCAATGTCCACCAATACCAAGCTTGCCACTGGCATCAGTGAAAACCTCGAAGCTGATACGAGGAGGTCCAATCACATAAATGCCATTGAAAGTTGGCAGGAATGAGTTCCACCAAGCAATGTCAAGCTTGGCAGAGGCAGGAAGGCGACGGCGTTGGCGACGGGGAAGGAAGGCGAGACTCCGCAGGAAGTCTCGGATGCGACGGGTGAAAAAGCGACCAACGGGAATCACGGACTGAGCAAAAACGAGGTGACCACACAATTGCTCGAGTACGTAGTGGCTAGCGGAACCCCGGGACAGACACTGATTGAGCAGCAAAAGAAGCCGACCAAGCTTGTCTGCGGGAAGGCGTGCCTGCATCTTCACGGTGTCAAGCTCAATGCCGAGAAACTCGAGGCAGTGAGTGGGCCCCTCCTCCTTATCACCGGATATTGAAAAACCAAGCTCCGCAGCTACAGAGCGGAAAACAGCACGACCATGCTCAGCATATGCCAAACCCTTGGAGGCAGGGGTGACATTGATCCAGTCATCCAGGTAATGCTGGATGAGCTTCATGACTTCATCACGAGACAGTAGAATCCAGTGATGAGCCTCCGCAAAGTAATTGTACAGGCGTGGACCAGTACGAATACCGAACGGCAGGAAGATGTCCAGGAATAGACGCATCTTCCACTCAAAGCCCATCAGATGTACATGGTCTGGGTGAATTGGAATATGCCTGAACGCTGCCTCCAGATCTGCCTTGTAGAGGAAGGATCCAGGGCCTGCCTTCCGTACACGGTCAATAGCCCCCATGACAGCCTCGTAGACCAGATGGCCGTACTCAGCAGGGATCGCGTCATTGACTGAGGATCCAGGAGGATATGAGAGGTGATGGATCCGACGACGTTTCTCGCTATATTTCTTGGGCACGGAGCCCAGCGGAGAAAGGACAGGCTTAACAGTATCAGCCATGTCTGTGATGTCAATGATACGCCCAAGAGAGACCTCATGGGCAATATCCTTGTCCACTGTCTCGGGGAACGCAAGCGCGGATGGAAGAGGGGCAGGGGCAGAAGGAGATGGAGAGGGCATAAGCATAGGATCCACACCTAAGAGGACACCGTGGCGGATAGCAGAGACAAGGGTCTCAGCGAAGGAGCGATCTGGGTAGTCTGCGAGCGCACGAGCCCACGCCTCGTGGTGAAGCTTCGTCGGAGGCATGGGTTTTGAATGCGGAGTAGTGAGAGGGAAGAGTAGGTCCGTGTTGGGGCGTGCCGGGGGCAGGGATTGCGCCATAACCTCAATCGGGGAGAGAGGGCGGTCAGAATCGGCTGTATGGGTGACTAGGGGAGGAGATGGGACTTTCCTGCTCAAATCTGAGCGAGGAGAGCCAGAAGCATCTCCCCCTCGCTCACCCGGCTTCAATAACGCGCCATCAGGGGGATTTTCCTGAGGCAGGACTGGCCGAGCTACGTCCGGGGGGTTTGAGGAACGGCGCGCGCAAAAAGGCGCGGTGTGGTGACGACTACCGCAATGAGAGCAGACATGGCGGCGTAGGCACTGGCGGCGACCTTCCCAGCAGCCTCCTACGCGATTGTGGCCCCAGCAGATCTGTGCACGTACTCGCGTTCCGTTCTCCATCAAAATCCTTCCATCCGTCGGAGGCGTCCAGTGCCCACGATCTTCATGGTGCCAGCTGAGTAGTCCATTGACCTTGACGAGTCTGAAGCCGGGCCGGAGAGAAGGCATCGAAGTCGACCAGCCGAAGGTGGGGGAGGGAACGAAGAGGCAGCGCAAGCACCCAAGAAGAGAAAGGAAACAAAAGAAAATGACACAAAAATGAGCTATGACGACGACGGGGGGGGAAGACTAGGGCCCGGGGAGAAGACTAAGGTCGCACAGGAGGGAGGAGGGGGAGTCACCGAGCCAAAAGCACGACGGGGTGGAGGCCGGCGAGACGAAAAAGAGATGGAGCATGTGATAGATGGGATCACCTTTGCCAATCCCGCTGCTCTCTTCAGACCTTTCATGATGAACGTATGCGCAAGATGCGCGTGCTATGGTAGAGAATCCGTCGGAGTGGTCTCTGGAGAGCTCAGTACGTTCTACAGTACTGGGTGATGAATCCCCACACACTCCAGCAGCTCTTGTTGCGATCGAGCTCTACCGGCTTCCAGCCACCTCGGTGTATTTTCTGATATAACCAATCTCATTCCTCCTCTGGTAACCCTCTTTGATTGGGCGGAAACATGTGACTCTATAGCCCTTCTTAAGGCCTTTAACTTGCCTTTAACACTGTCCGAGGGTGATTATTAATATGCACAATGTGGACAGAATTTTTCGTGGTAGATGTGTTCAGACGTACAATACAGTCCACTCAGAGCTGCAATTTGAGCTGTTACGTATTGAGCCACTTATGGTGCCAAGATCTGAACATAGTCTGCCGCAAACCTGGCGGAAAAGCCACAAATAAGATTGGTTCAAGTGGAGGGTATACCATATTATCATGTAGAATATCCTTCTATGTCCTCCGTTCCCCCAGAAATGTCTGACAATGATGAAAAGGTCAGAATTGATGGGAATTTTCATAAAAAGGCAAGCAACATCGTAGTATGAAATAACCGTAGATGTCCCACCTTGGGTACAAGATCTCATGGTCCCCAATACTACTGTAGTATTTCATTCAAATCGTTAATCACGCGTCACGCACCCCCTGTCGAGTCGATTTTTCGCCCTATGTCACGCCTCACACGGGCCTTTGTCGAATGTGTCTTTCGGTTCGCAAAATCCGTCCAAAATACTGTGTGGGTCAAAAAATTGCTCTGCTAGTCAGCACGACCATTTGGGCAGCTCTCTTTGATTTCTTCCGTTTGACTCCCCCAGTTCAAGCTGATTCAACCACTTGTTCAACGGTTAGGGAAGGTTTCCTTTTTTCAAGGAGGAAAATAAGCGTAACTCTTTTCAATAATCTTAGAATAATCAGGACTTACATGTTCTTAGGCTCCTGGTGGACGATTTGGGGGATTAGCCTGTTTGCGAAGCAGCCATTGAATGGCTAATGGCTAAACAAGTGTCCAGATTCCGGCGTATTGACAAAAGACACCCCCAGTCCGAGTACCCGAACTTCATTCCAGACAGCTCCTCTTGACTTCTACATGAAAGCTTGGCCAATCAAAGTTTCCTAATGCGGAAATCGGTAGCCATTCAATGGCTCCAATGGCTCTTCGCAAGCCCTCTATTGTCGAATTTTTCCGTCGCGTCACGCTGCGCCAGACCTTCTGTCGAAATATCGAATTGGTTCGCGGGTGTCACGCGTCACCCACCGTGTCGATTTGATCGAAATACTACAGTAGGGTAGCCCCTGGACATTTCAAATTAATATTTTCTTAAAATTGAGATTTCGCAAGAAAAACCAGAAAAACAGTTTATTTGGCTGCAGCTGTTCTGCCGAGGTCATATTTTGTGCCCGCAAAAATGATGCCTGGAGGGCAGGTGAGAGTATATAACAGCGGTTTACAGTCTCCTCTATCCCTCACCAACAAGTTTAGAATGATATAACTCTTGCTTTCCGTCTGAAAGTCTCATGAATTGTGATGCATAAAGATTATCCGTCAATTTCGGCACCATGAGTCAAAAGTAATCACTCTGTATTTTGTCGTCAAGTAGATTTACCATTCTTCAAGAAGGTGTATGGAAGGAAGACATACATATCTACTTCTTCCATTCATAAAACTTGGATTCTTGCCCCTATTAATTTGTTGTATGCAATGATTTTATCAGGTTTCATCAAAATATGACAAGGAAAGTTTATCTGATTATACAGGGAGTACCACCTGGTTATGCACCGGATTTCTTTTGTATTGGAGGGCAATAGATGCCAAAGATTATGTCTACCTACTTGAGATGGTACAATACTACATACAAATTTCATCGAAAATAATCGAATTTTCGGTTACTTTCTGTGATGACGAGTAGAAGGTCCAGGAGCACTTCAATCACCGGAAAAAGAGGCAGATGTCCTTGGAATAGGCCCCTTTTTATTAAGCTCACCAGGTAGTACTTGGTCCTGAAGTATCCTGTCCGGACACCTTGAGGACGAAAGCGAGGCAAAGTGATGGGAATTTCCTTTTTAGGAATGCAAATAAATTCGTCGCGGCTGTATATAGTAGTCGTGTGAATATGCAGTAGAATTTGAGAATTGTGACTGGTGTGACCTTACGCGTCTGCCTCTACGCGCTTTTCTGCCTGCTTTTTCGTCTCGTTAATACGCCGCCCACCGTAGCGCCTCACACAACATGTCGCAAGCCGTCTCCAACGGCTCTGCCCCACCGCTTCAAACTACCGGCAATGCCGTTTGGCTGCATGCCGACAACATCGCTCTTCTTGAGTGTCTCAAACAGAACAAAATCGGCTGCTGCCGACAATGGTACATTCAAGCTGACCACCTTGCGTGCGGCCTGTGCCTCTGTTAATAAAGTGCGCACCAAAGGCGGTCCGATGACTGCAAAATCCTGTCAAGGAAAATACAAGACGGTACGAGCTTACATTAGAATCTATCTCATATGTGGACGTTTTGGGTTAGGGCACAATAGTGAGCACAGTGTGCTCACTACTGTACTGCGGAACTAGCTCAGAACCATTTTCGAGCTCGACGAAAGTATCTACATAATTGACAGAGTTCTAATTATAGTAGCGCAGAATCATTGAACTCACCTCGATATTGTTTCATTTGACCTCTGGAAACGTTCGCCAACGTGCCGAATGGACAATCCGGTCACACAAGTGTATAGAAAGATGGCAACTTGTTCCTCGAGCGAACTCTTTTTGAGTGTTTTAATCCTCCAAGTGTGCGGAGTCTGGCTATCAGGGCAAGAAAACATGCAGCCGCATTCCTAGCTCTGTCTTGATTCTGTCCGGATGCCCCAGAACGAGCTACCAGCTTTTGCGTTGTTCCAGGTGAACTCCAGCAAAACTTTCCTCCTTGTCAATGTTTGCGGCGCATCATTGCGTGGAGCTGCCGCTTGCCAAGGATAAAAATTCTGCTGTTCATTCACCTGAAACATCTCCAAAGCTTCCGAGTCCTTGGCCATAGTTCATGGGGCTAAATGATTTTCCTGCTTTTAAATACACTGTGAGTTGGGTTGCGGGCGCCGGCCCGGACGGCTGGGGTTTTCCACCCCAGACCCCGACCGCTGCGCGGGGCTTTCCGCTCGCCGCGGGGGCCCACTGTTAACCAGACTCCAGAGCCACCCTAAAACTTCAAGGCCGAGAAAAGCCGCAGTCCTAAGCGAGCGGACAGCCAATCTTGTTGGTTAATAGCGATTGGTCTTCCCCATAGCACCCTAACGTCGTCCTCCAGCCCACGAACTTCTGTTATCATCAAAGCAACCTCGAGTTCTCCGTGGCGTTTCACTTGTGCCAGAGGTGTTGGAAGAGGATCTCCGCATCTTTTGTTCCCATCATACCACGAAGGTGGTTGTTTTCACAAGCCACTAGTGACTGATACTACTTGAGGTCATTTTCGGGGTGGCCAGATGTGAATTGTAGTACTGGTAACCAAAGGCCGGATGACATTGGGATGACAGGTGCAACTTGAATTGAATAAAGGCGGCGCGGGGCCTCTCGCTGAGGGCCGTAGAGCCCAGAGAGCCGCGAATCACAGAATGCACGGAGGGGAGGCCATGACCATGAGCTTTCCGTGCGTCTTGAAGTCGCAAACAAGCACCAGCGTCGTCAATGAGCGAGTACCGTAGCTGTCAAGGTGTCAATGCACATAATGTCACAGTCACTGATTGTGACATTATGTGCTTCCGCCCAACGCATTTCCGGTTCGCCAGCTCAGCTCACGACACCTGTCTCGGTAACCCAGACGTTATAGCGTGACCTTGTAAATTGCTTGAGGGCGGTTTCCTATCTTATCTCTCTCGGAATTGATCCGGCGGAGTTTCAATAAATGATAAGAGAATATGAGGCAACGATCACACTATAACGTCTGGGGCATTTGGTGTAGTAACACCCCCCATACGGTCACATCAGTCACTCGTGTCATTCGCATCACCGGGACACAGACCCGTACCTGGCTTCGACTTCGACGCGCCGCCTTTCTGGAGCTCTGCTGCCCATTCGAATGCCCCCGGAACACGATCACGCCAAACGCGCGGCAGATTCCCAACAACTCTTACAGGAAGCACGCGAAAAAACGCGTAAACAACGCGACTATGATTCGGAAAAAACGCGTCAGAAACTGGCGTCTCTCTTCGAAGAGCAGACTGGAAAACAAGCTCATAAATGGCAAATAGACGTGTCGGAGGCTCTCATCTGCATAATCCCCTACGCGCCACCCGGACAGTCGCGTCCCGCGTGCAATCTCTATCTCCCCAACTCAGTGCATCCAGAAACTGTGCAACCGTGAGTCCATTCCCCTGAATCACAGCGAGAATCTTCAATATCTTGACTGCGAGTGGACCGAGGGGCAATTTAGATGTGCTGGGCGTGCTCGATAGCTCATTGTCGCCTTCATCGATGGGGCCAGATTCACCATCAGAGCCTTTGTCGATATCGCGCGGGTCAAAGTCTGACTCTGAGTCTGATTCTTGCTCGGAAGATTCAAAGCCGGGGTAGGTGTGCTCAGAGGACGAAGATTCTGCCATTTGGGAATGAAAGCAGGTAGTATTGTGGAAGAAACAGGAGCGATGGATGACGACAAAGTGCCTAAGCAAAAGTACTTAGTAGCATTTGCGTCATCTTCGACAGCTCCGTGACTGATGTGACTATATGGATACCAAACGCCCCAGACGTTCGGATGTGATCGCGGGCCAACTTTTCTTATCATTTATTGAAACTCCGCCGGATCAGTCCCGAGAGAGATAAGATAGGATTCCGCAGGAATCCGTGGCCCGCGTCACTCCGAACGTCTGGGTTACCGAGACAGCAGCTCACATGGAAGTACAGTTGTGGGCACGCAAAACTGACAAGAATTTTTTTCCCACCCGATTTTTCTGAAAAGTGCACCAATCGATAGATCTCATTGAACGCTCTCTATCCATATAAAAATCACTCAAAACTATCGAGCGCTTGGCTCGCAAATAGCCGAACAAGTTACGTGACACTCAAAATTTTGGCTGCCGTCATAAATTTCGATGAAAAAAATACATAATAGACGCAGATTGGCTGGGAGGATATGATTCTGAATGAAAGAAAGGATTCTATCGAGCCGTCGTGGAGATATAAAATGTTTTTGACTATTACATCACCTGTTAAACAGCTGGTCGACACCAACACTCCCATAGATCCCGTGCTGATGTTCCATGTGGGTGGCAGTGCCCAAAAAAAAACTCATTTTTTTCGATCCTCGGAAATCGCCTCAAACAGCAAATCTGGGAAACGGCGTTCGGCCAAAAATTTGGCCGCCCCAACTTTCTCGTACAGTGCCCACCATCACTTCTCCAACACCACCATTTCATAGTCAAATAATTTTCTGTAATTTATTTCGTTTTTTTCTGGGCCAGGAAACCCGTCAAAAGAATGCGATTGGCGTCGAGAACCCATTTTTTCCCATGGTGTTTCACTTTTTTCGGGTCTGAAAAAAATAAAATAGTGTTTTGGACAGGAATTTTGCATGGATTCAACTCAATTCGAGTCCGCGGCACTTCAGAAATGAGTAAAGGCTTCGTAGCCGAGGCTGCCATGCCCCAAATACAGTTGGGTCGGCAAAGCCCGAGCTTCACGTGACTCTAACCCTACCTTATCATCGCTGGTTATGGCAATTAGTAATGATTTGATCGCATCGTTAGGGTTAGTTTCACTTTTTCCGAGGTGAGAAAACAAAAAGTGACCCATTGCCCTGCAAACCACAAGGTGAATTGCTACACACCTCTAGAGACGTTTTACACTGTTTTTAAGTTTACCTGTGATGACGGTATAATGTAGTAGCGACTTCAACTTTTGATGCCGTTCCCTGCCAAATCGGGAACCGTGACGTGGTGACTGGGACTGTAGGAAAAACTTCGGTGCATGTTCTTTGAGCTCTTTGGGTAATTCTGAGTCCAGGAAAATCCACAACTGTACCATAACCCCGCTTCGGGATTTACCGGTGTCGATTCCTTTTGCTCGTGTCCACCACCATTCACCGGACAACAAGTGGACAATGCCTGTGGTGGGTGGTGACTGTCACCCTGGCATCTGTGAGCGCTTTCGACGGCTCCTGCACGATGCTCGGCGGCCCGCGCCCACCAAATACATCAGCTCAACTAGGAGATGCGTCGCGCGGGATTTTCAATGAATTGTGGGCATAAAGATGTATTAGGGTACTGGCTAAGACTTTAATTACATGTTGAAGGGATTTGCACCTTGCAGAGGCAAAAGAACGCGAGCAGAGGGTTATGGCAGGTCGGCCAAGGAAAGTGGCCCAGACGTTACTAAGTCCCCGTTCCCATCATCACCAAAATCGATCAAATGTCACAAGCTGTCATTATAATTACCGATTAGGAAACAGCTCTGCACTACGCCTCCTAGGACTACGCAGTAACGTCTGGGTTTCCGAGACTAATTGTGGTAATGAACGCCTATCCGAACGTAACCGCCGGATGCGAAGCGGGAAAACTTTCGTTATGTGTCGCCAATCACCGATGGTCAACTTCTCGTCCTTCCCCTTCCTCCCCACCCTTCTCTTCTCCTCGCTCCTCCCCTTCATGGACGACTCCCCCATCCTTCGACGGTGCCGAGAACGGCGACGCTCCCAACACCACAGCCCTTTGTCGCATCCACGCTGAGCATAAAGTTGCTCCACAGCACCGAGTTTGCGTGTATAGTAACCTCCTTGTGGCATTCAGCGCCTAGTTCCCCGACTTCCAGCGGCCAGCATACACCCCAGGGGAGAATACATACTACATTATGCCATCAACATCAGTCACTTCAAAAACACTGTAGAACGTCTCTAGAGATGTGTATGTACCTGCCTTGTGCTTTCCAAAACAATTGAACAAGTTTTTGTTTTTTCACCACTGAAAAAGTGGAACAAACCCTAATGATCCCATCAGATCACATCAAAAAATTCCCATATTCGTTAGGGTTAGGAGTTACGTACTCCTCGGACTTTGCCGAGTCCAGCCCGCCCAATACGGCCAAGGACCTTCGGCTACTGTACCATGACACTTTCTGGACACTTCTCGGACGTAATTGGTTTGATTCCAGGCCAAATTCCGTGGAAAATATTGATTTTATTTTTTTCTGACCTCAAAAAAGTGGAACACCGTGGGAAGAAAATGAGTTCTTGACGCCAAACGCATTCTTTTGGTATGTTTCCTTCCTCAGAAAATCAGAAATAAATCATAAAAATTATTTTCGGGTGAAAAGGTGGTGTTGGAGACTCATGACCCATGCCAGTTGAGCCCATGTCACTAGGGACTATTACTTCCGAACAATCAGTTGGCATCACAGATTTGATCATGCCATAACTGCGGCCTCTCACGTCTCCCATCTGGCTTTGCTTGAGTAGTATTCAGCACTCCGTACCACCGCCACAACATCTACAAATCTCACAATCAGTTTTCGACGCGTCTATAATGTTAATACCTCTTCCACACCCTTCCATTACTATCCGTCCGGCGTCCACTTCAGTGCAAGCTTCGGTGATTCACAAATTCGATTGACAGACGCTGAAAAATTTACCATGGCACTATATATTCCGGAGACTCCTCCTCTGTTACTTGGGCTCGTCCTGGAGGGCCTTGGCCGGCCCCAACTACGTCGTTCTACCAAGGATCAAATGTCCTCCTCGCAATTCCGCTTTCCACCAGCGAATTAGACATTCCTCTGGAAGGTTTACATTCTTATCCAAGGTTGAGGTAGTGCCAGACAATTGACTTTCTTTTAGATATGGTTGATTCAAATTCAGCCGGTGTACTAGCTTTGCAACCCAATCTCCGGGGCGCGAATCTGCCGAATACGATGTCAAAGAAAAAACAGCGCGGGCGATGCGCTATTTGCGTTCATAGCTATTGCCTTAAGCGGCACGATTGTCCAGGCAGAGGGAAACGCGATTTGTGCGCTTGCGGTCATCCGCCGTTGACGAGAGCGACACGTATTTCGGAGGCGATCTGCAAGACATGATATCCAAATGAGTGTCCTGAATGGCAGGTTACAGTCTTCGCTGCCTTAAGGCATACCTGCCAAAAGGCATACTCTGCAGTAGGGTATACTTTTTGGGCTGCACCAACTTGGTCGTTCTGCCGGACCCGGAGCAAATCCCGATGCTCGCCCGTCCCCCGATTTTCTGCGTAAAGGTTTTGCATAACCCATGCTCGGTGCAGGCTGATATAACACATAGAGTTATACCAGGCCCTTTCCGTCCCCCTCCACCAGGGTAACAGCTCTTCTGTCCCCATATTGCATCTCTCTTGAGCCCATTGTACATATCAATGCGTAAATATTAATTCACGGTCCCGACGCTCACGCGGAGGAGGCGGGAGAGGCGGCGCTCCCTTTCAGAAAGGCAACGGCGGGGACGCCTCCTCCATCGTCTGCCTCATCTGTGCCGTCCGAGGCCACTATTACGACCATTGCCCTTCCCAGTCCTTCTCTGACGGCTCCCGCTCTTCTGCTCTTTCCGTGGCCGCGACGTTTATACGATGGGATCCAACGAGACATTATGTAGATCATGGAATGTCAAGGGCTCGGCCGCCAACTGCTCCCACGACGCGGGTCAGCGCGTCCACCTCTGCAGTTTCGGTGGCAACAATGCGCTTTCTCGTGGACATGTCGCCAATACCCCCCTGCCAACTGAATCTCGTACAGAAGCTGACATCTTCTTGGAATCTTGGCTCCCTTCCCTCCCGAAGAAATCTTGAAACGAATATGCACACCGTACGACGCCGACGCTGTTGAATTACTCCTTGCCAAGCATAACCTCTCTGACCGTTATCCCCATCTTGTTCACAACCTCCGTAATGGTTTTCTCATGGGCGACTTTCCCCGGCTCGATACCACCGTTATCTTCAACAATCATACCTCGACCGCACACCATGACGATTTCATTAACACATACTTTGACGAGGAGGTCGCCGCAGGAAGGATGAGTGACCCTTTCCTCCAAGACGAGGTTTATTGTGAGTTTTGGGCGGATGGAATATCCCTCTAGGGGGTTTACTCTACTACCTAATCGAAGTGTTTTGGCCAGAGGATCAGTCGTGGGAAGCTTCTGATCAGGTGCTATAAATTTCGTTCTTGTTTGGTGGTGTTTAAGCGATGCGCACCATAACTCGGACGCGTGAATCGGGTCAAACAAAACTTTATGGGCCGAGAAAGATTGGGTGATGTCCCCTTATAATTAATTGCGTGTGACAGCACGTGTGACAGATTGCGATTTACCAGCTCGACACCTCTCTACCGACTTACACTTACTTACCCAGTCCCAAGACAACATCCCCAGGTGCAAACAGTCCATACAGCGCTCGATACTACGACACAGTACCACTATTTAAGTGTTGCAAGCCTAATGCGGGTCACCCATCAAATTCCTCGGATATACGTTGATCGCCGGCTGATTGATGGCCCATCCAATAACCGTCATAATGCGTCATTGCCCACCACCACTACATGCCGGAATTGAACATGACGACGGAACCGATTTTGAACACCATATCTGGTCGCTTACGTTTGACACCCCCGACAACTTTTTGTCCGAATTTTTGGGACGACCTCAACCGGGATTATCATCGGTCCTGTCACGCCTTCCATAAAGAGAACATCAAACTTGTCGTGTTTGAGTGTCCGGCACTGTAGATGCCTCCCTCACCAATGCCACCTGCCACCTCAAGCTCTCCGCCGTTTCTAGTACCCCCCGTTGTTTTCCGTCTAACTCTCCCGTCGGTGACAACGCAATATACAGATTGCAACACATGTGTGGTTCAACAATAGTAAAGGGGATGTCGAATACGGTACGGTCAAAGGATGGCAGATTTCCGAGAGCGTAGGTTTAGATCAGGCTTTCTACGCTTCCAAGTGCTTATTATCTATAGGGCATGTTATCATATACGATCGAGAACAACAAAGGGGTGTCCGCTGTGTATCCGTCAGTTGATGTGCTTATGCAAATTCCATTATCTGATCACTCCCTGGGCCTTAGTGCTTTGGCGGTCAATAGAGAGTTTTGCGGCGAGCCGCCAGAAGCCACCTGGCGGCTCTGACGGCATGCGGGGTCGTCTGGCTTGTTTCAACCGGAAAGCCCCGGATTTTTCTATGGGGAGTGTCAGAATATAAACATCCGACTCATCTACATTTTTTCCGCACCTTAAACCTTGCTAGTTATCGAGAAAAAGACAAGACAAAACTGCAATTAGCCACCAGCAAGCCGCCAGAAGCCACCATATGACGTAGCCGCTCCACAACGCATGCCGTGAGAGCCACCGGGTGGCTTCTGGCGGCTCACCGCAAACTCTCTAATAAAGTCGATTAACGGGCACTGCACGTATGCTGTTCGTTTTGTAAAAAAAATCAAAATCCCGTATGAACCCGGTTTCCGCTCGTACGAGGCCAAGGTAAAGTATATTTGGAGTCAGACTATATACTGAACACCGACAATACAGTATTCAAAATATATTTTCCGTATTATATTTTTGGGTGAAATTGGGTACGGGCACTGCCCTTGCCGGGAACGGCAGCTTTGTACTTGTTTGGTTCGCAGAGGCGTTTGGTTCCAATTTTGCAAAGGTTTCACCGCCCGAAAAACGGGCTGTATCTCTTGGGACTACTGAGGTAAAATCTTCATAAGAGGCATAAAAATAAAAGTTATCCCTTTTGGTACTCCCTCCCTCAACCTTCATCTCAAAGCTGCTGCATTTTATCAACACTCCCCCACTTCCAGGGGAAGGCAAAGGAATTTTACAAATTCAAGGGATAACATTTGAAGATCTATATAAATGGAAGATATTTCCCCCACAACTTATATGGCTAGAATGTGTTCTGAATAAACGATGGATTTTATTCTGTTCCCTCTTCGTATGCGGGAGTCACAGGTGTCACACTTACTGTGTACTGCCAATATACCTCTCTGCTCGTCCGATTTCGTTCAAATATGCGCGCTAACAATGTCATTAACTATAATTTCTTCCCTGGAAACACTATCCGACCACGAAAAGGGAGTCAAACACTGTCTAAAGAGGCGAAGATCAACTATATCCGAACACTCGGCCGGTTCGGCCGAAATTGGTTGGTCCTCTTCGCAAGTCAGAAATTTACGGCAAGATTGGTCCAAGATGCCAATCCATACGGCCCAGATGCAGCATAAATGCATGGAGAGTGAATATCTTCAAATTTTGAAGCTAATGGAACACAAAATGTTGGGAAGGATGCTGGTTGCAGCACGATAAATTGAGTATTTGAGAGCAAAATTTTGTTTTTGTGGGGGATCTAAGTAGATTTAGGTATTTGACACAACATTCACCGCGAAAGTTAGTCTATATGGGCATTGTGCAAGCCGGAACAGAGTGGAACATGGAAAACTAAGAGTTGACTGAGAACAAACAAGTACAAAGCTGCCGTTCCCGGCAAGGGCAGTGCCCGTACCCAGTGAAATATTCTTTGCACATGTCCCAACTGTATTCTGTATGACAGAAAGCGTTAAAAAACAGCTTTACCCCCGCATGTAAACCTAAAAGTCAAGCGATCTCATCCACATCAAAGTCCAGCATTTGAGCCGACTGACGCCTTAGTCTGTTGGTAACCGCGTTACTGTGACAGCTGCTCGACCTTATTACCAATCATCGGAGTTTCAATTTGTTCCCACGCCCTTTCGGCTCTCGCGCGCGCTCGCACAATGACTGACGGTAGATTGGGGTAAGCAAAGTCAATCATATGTGCCTTACGAATAGTTCTACATGTTCAGAATTTCAATAGTGTTCCTCTTTGAGCTCAGACAAAAAACCTATGATTTATCAAGATTGGTCAGCAGGTTTTACAAACTCACCACTGCGGGCATATTTCCCTTCAACTTGGCTGAGGAAACTGTTCAGAAGGACTCAAGTAAGAGTTCTGTAAACAAAATTTTACCAAAATCACGTCGAGCGTTGCAGAAGGAGTCCCGAGAAATTCTTGATTATATAATAAGGTCGAGCAGCGATCGGCCGATCGACCTTTTCAACAGACTACAACAACCGCAGGTACGAGGACTTTTTGTTGTAGTGTCTGTCTACGAGAGACTAACTGACGCCTGCTACCGGCAACTAGCGTGTCACCATCCATATCATGGTACTTGCGTTGCGCCTGGATATGGGAGTATTCTGCAGTCGCCTTTCGGAGAGCGGCCAGTCTCTGAGGTTTTTTTTCCAGACGATACGAACGAGGTATGACCGCCATCCCAGGACTCCAACAAGCACGGAAGGTTGCGAGGGAGGCGTTGATTTCCGTCACTTTGAGATTTTGCAGTTGCTGCTCGTTCAGGATTATGGGACCAGATCTTGGCTGTACTGGAGCAGACGACCCATGCCCTGGTGGTGGTAACTTGATGAAAAGAGTGGACAGCTCCTCCGATCCCATTGTTGCCCACGCCTTTTGAGTCTCGTGTAATTTAGTTCTCGATGCACAAAGCTCTTGTATGGAAGGGAATAACTGTTGTTTTTGTTATACGAATCCGGATATTTACCGTTTTGAGCCGGCGCACGGTCCCTTTCCCCAGCCACCATTCCAGAAACTTGGAATATTATGAGCTTTTGATGGGCCACTCTTTAGTACTTTCCCAAGCAAATTCAGCCAAAACATCGGGTGGCCGTTTCTAACGGTCTTTGTCTGACAAACTGCCACAACTTACTCGATAAAACGTACAAAAACATTGGATTACCGTCCAAGACTTCAAATAATTGGTCTACGTTAATGTTTTTCCACGGTTCTTCTGCGCAGTGAATAAGCTTGGGATTCGAGCTGATTGCAGTTATCGGGGGCAAGAGCTACTTTGTGATCCAAGGTTCAAAATTATGTAAACGATTGGTTGACTTCTCACCGTAGAGAGAATATAGCTGAGATGTTTAGATACCATCGTATCATCAGGTCTATCTCTTAGATATTGCGAGGAGTCCATCAATGAAGCCAGTCATACTTCTTTGAAATTCCTTTCTTTGAGCCAAAGTTCGGTAGTCCGGCTCCTTAACAAATTTTACATCAGCAGGGTGTGCGAAGAGCCTTTGGACCCATTAAATGGCTACAGATTTGCGCATTATGAAACTCACTGACTAGTGTTTAACCACAGGGTTGCGACATGGGAAACATTGAGCGAATTGTATTAGAGAGGTTGCGGTGAGCCACTGGTGGCTCTTGTGCTGCCTGGAGCTCGAGCGGGACCGTTGCTTCGGCCTCGGGCCCAAGGTAGCCACTATTTTATCCCATCCATGGGTCCTGCGAATAGTGGCTAATATGCCGCGAGCCGGTCATCCAGTCTCGAGGAAAAATAGCCACCAGTGGCTACCGCAAACTCTCTGTTGTGTGGCCTTGAAAGATGTAATTACGGAAGAAGAAATTGAAACGGCGGTGGGAGAAGCGGCAGAGCGCGGCGAATCCCAGAATCGAGATACATATATTGATGTACGTAACTTGCTGAAGCAGGGAATCGAGATACAGTCCAACATCTCATACAGCTGTTTCGGAAAAAGAATACGGGTTTCGGCATTTCTTTCGCTTCGTTTTTTTGTCTATAGTTGTTTGGCCTCGCGTCCCTTTCTGCTCCACCCACCCCACTTCACTGGCGTCATTTGTGTTGAACACGGTGTTGTGACTCCACAAGCTCCACACCCAATGCGCGTATTTAGAGGGCGAAAACTCAACCTCCAACATTGCGCTTCCATGGAAAATATCCATCATGCAACCCACCTCGAATCAGTCTTCTTCGCACTACCGCGAGCACACCCGACAACAGGATGGCTGGACTGTCCTTGCCTCTGAACCTCAGCAGCGCGCTGCTACAGAGGCTCCTCCCCCATACACAGCCGAAGCCCCTCCTCAGGCTGCTGCACCGGCGGCAGATCCCGCTCCGGAGAGATATCCGGGTCAGTTATCCGTCATATTTTTCGTTATCTTAATTGTTTGCTGACTGCTCAACAGGAGTGCAGCTCGCATTTTCTGTTCCCACCAACAGCGATATCATTGGCGCGATCCCCCTCATGCGAACCATTCACTTTGCCCGCAACGTCCCCTTCCAGGAGGGATTGCTCAAAATATGCAACGTCATGAACATCGGAGTCAGCGCTGCGTGTATTGGATACAAGTGGAACAAGGATCCGGTCAACGCCCCCGTCAACCAACTGGCAACTCACGGCGACTGGGAGCATTGTCTGGAGGAGGGGATCGGTAAAACTGCGAGGGCGAGAACCAAGGAATTGCTGTGTGTAATTCGGAATCTGGTGCGTTGATTTATATCTCTCGTTCTACGATTAGGGGCGCTCAATTCTTAGCTCGTCAGCTCGTCTCGTCCGTAAAATGTCGATTTTTTGATGAGGGGATCAAAATTTGATGGGAAGTGGAGAGGAATGCGGAGTGGGATCAGCAGCTCATCAGCACATCATGCAATTAAATAATTTCTGGGACGAGACGAGCCAACAAGCTAAGAATTGAGCGCCCCTATTGTCAGTTTAAAATTCCTCGCGTCAGAATCTCCCCGGAACTGCCCCCAATACCGCACCTCGGGCTGCTGCGGCCCCCGCAGCCGAGTCCGGCGGGAAGAAGCGAAAAGCCGACGCCAGCCCAACAACCACTCAATCACCCGGTGGACGGAAGACATTTGACTACACCAACGAGTACCGCGAGCTCAAAAATCACCTTGCCTGTGCAACTCACAAGGGTGAAAATTGCTTCGTCTCCCCGGCCGACGGGCATCATCATCGTGTCGACCGATATTTAACGACCCTCTGGGCCAAGGAAATTGTGTGTCAATTTTTCTTCGCTCGTATCTGTTTAACTTAACATTGTTATCAGGTCACCGGTAAGGCTACGCTACAGCGGCCCCCGGAGAACATAGTTTTCCAAGACTTCTTCCTGCCCAAGGCCAAGAAACCCCGCACTGCGAGGAGGTCGCCGCCTGTTAATCCTTTAAATCCCTGCGCGCCGACTCCCATGCCAACCATCAACGTCACCGTCAACACTGGAACAGGCGGTGAGCAGACCAGCACCGCCTCGCCTCATCAGCGAAGCCCTTTGGGGACAATCACCAACACCACCACGAGCGCCGTCGACAATACTCCCCTCTCCCTCTTTCGTACTGCCCTTGGCCAGGAGAATGCCGAGCTGGCTGAGGCTATCCGCTACCCTTCCGTCACCAGCATACTTCAGCAGATCGACGACTCGGGGGTTTTCGAGGGTTCTTCCGTCCTCACTTTCCCCTCTGTCATCTTTGCAGATGCTCTGGATGACCACCAAATCACACATGTCGATCATGTTCCGATCTTCGACACTGACTTCTATGTTCACTTGATCCACATGCCACTCGAGTTGGCCAATCTGTTTGTCGAGGAGTCGATTGCAGCCATGGGGAGGGCAGAGAAGGGCAAAGGCAAGGCTCTCAATTAATTCTCATTACCTGCCGATGAAAGATTCAAAATGTACTAATACCATACGCGTCGAAACAGAAGTAATGTACGATAGAAAACTGTGAAATATGTACACTAGTATATACTACGATACAGAATACGATACGTTCCGAATGTCTTACCTACTTACCTATTCAATTTACAAGTGACTCAAATACTCAGCCGATTGGAAGGGAAGAAATCATTTTTAAAAAACACAGCGACAGTTGCAGGTACCCAGAATGCTCGTACCACCCACAGGCCTTTTCGGGCGTCATAGACTCAAAGACAGCCCTCCAAATCATCGCATACGGCGAATCTCCGCCGTTGCCCGCCATTGCCCCATCCGTGTAGTCCCGATGTGCTCTAATCCATGCTTTCATGGCTGAGAAGCCTTCTTCAATCGGATCGTAGTCGGGGGAGTATGGCGGCAGGTATTCCAATCGCATCCCGCTGCTGTGTGATCAGAAAAGATAAGGAGGTAAGCTAAATGAAATATACCGCTGTTCAATCATAGGACGCACGACTTGTGTATGCTTGCGTTATCCATGACGATGACGGAATTTGGACCCGGAAACGGGTTCATGTTGTCGAGAAGGCCGTCAATAAAGCTGTTGAAGCTGGCGGCTTTGAAGGAACCGTGTATGACGTCGAGATGCAGCACGCCGTCCAGAGAGAGCGCGGGGAGGACTGAATACCTGGAAAAAATCTGTAAGTTGATCCCGCAATCGTAGTTGGACGACGTACTTGACTCCCCGTATGTACACATCATGCCGTCGAGCTTGTTCACCAGCCGGTGCCCAGGCCCACCCGCGTTTGGAGGTGTTGCGATTGCAGGCAGCCTCGTCGACAAATACGAGTTGCGGGGCGCGATAGGTCTGAGCCATGTGTATTTCGAAATTGGTACGGGCGTTCTCATCGCGTTGTATGGCAACACGAGACACCTATCCGGACTATGGGTCAGAATAAGATATATATTACTTAGGTGGGTACGACTCACGCGCTTCCTCGTATATCCTCGTCGCCTCAACGCCGTCCATATGGAGGTGAGCGAAGCTTCTACATTGCAGAGCTCCCGCAACTCTGCTTGCATCTCACGCAGATAGATGTCGGGAGTCCTCTCCACAAGCGTGACCAGGAACTGTGTCGTTTCTTCAATCAAAAACACGAATTTGCAAGGAAGACATAGTACTTACATCGACATCAGTAACATGCAGAAGCCGGGGACGACCTCGAATCCGATACGTTGGGGTGGCTGGTTCTCCGAGTTCCTCGCGTCGATGCCGACGAAGAATCTTCTCGACAGAGCTCAGACTGACACCCAGCTCGTGCGCCACGTCGGCTTGTTTGCGGCCGCAGAAGTAATGCAGGTGAACTACATTGGCCCGCGTGTTTTCAGGAATGTCTTTGCGGTGTCCGCGCGCCATGAGCAATAGAGTGAGAGAGAAGAGTTGTTGAGGTCGTTGGCGACATAATTATTGACCAAAAGGGGAGAGGTGGAGCGGAGTGGGGCTGAGAGAGACGCGGGACCAAACAACTATAGACAAAAAAACGAAGCGAAAGAAATGCCGAAACCCGTATTCTTTTTCCGAAACAGCTGTAATAGAGCATATTAGCAACTGATGAAAAACGATTTTTTTCGAACTTGACTGACATTTGTTCAACATTGTGGAGCCTTTGAGATTTTTGAACTGACTTGTGTCGATGCTTCGACTCGCCGGGCTGTCACCGCATTAAGACCACCGCGCCGGCGCCGATTGTCCCAAGAAGGCAATGCCAGCGGCATGCCTTTCTCTCACTTCCTCATCGCTCGTCGCGTCGCCGCCGCCGTCTTAGACGTCTTGCAGCTCTGCTCCCACCGTTCTTGTGGAGCACAGGGCGCTGATCATGACATTCTAGTACAGTAAGTCCGTCATCGCGTTAAGCGGCCCCACAGGCTGGGCATATAAAAGGCGCGTCTGCTACACGTTTCTCCTTCATCGCATACAACTAAACAACTCTACCATGTCTTCTAGAATCGACGCTCACTGGGATCGCATCCTCTCCGCTCCCCCTCTTTCTCTCGAAGAGCTCGAGTCCGACTTCCCCGGTTATTCTTTCGACACCTCTGGCTGGGGCGAGGACCAGGAAATTGAGGTCACATCCCTCCCTCCTCACATGGAGGCCCGCGTTCCCGTGTCCTCCCATCCCAGGGTCAATCTGACCTCGTTCACGACGCCTCAGCGCCCTCTGCCGACTCTCGACACCGCGTATATTACACCCCTCAGCAATACTCCTGGAACCCCGGCCCCCTTCGTCCTCAACAACTCTTTTCCTCCCTACCCCCCCGTCGACGCCGACGAGCAAAACCGGCAGCTCCCTTACGTCCCCGACATCACGCGCCGTCAGCATATCGCAGCTGCGGCCGACAAGTACATGGCCGATGTTGGCGTGGCGGCGGGCGAGCAGTGGCGTCATCGGATGTTGGCCCAAGACGACGCTCACCAGCATGCTGATAATGCTGCTGTGAAGGAAGGAGATGGGAAGGGGAAGGGGAAGGAGAAGAAGCAGGGTCGAGCGAAGGAGGATAAAGAGAACGGCACCGGGGAGGCTGCTTCCACCAACAAAAAGGCATTCAATGGTGACGACCTCATCATGGTCGCTCGCGCTGCCATCGACATCAACCCCTTTACTGCGCCGCACGGTCAGAAGGCCGTGTCTTGGCAGCAAGTCGTCGACCTCCTCGACGAGCAAAACTTCCGCCACAAGACCATCTCTGCCGCCAGCATTCAGCACACGGTGGAGGCAATGATCTCGTTCAAGAAGGTGTGTTGCTAATTTTTCTCAGACTCGTCTCGCATCTCATACATTGCTAGAATCCCCACGGCAAGGACAAGAACCTCGCCAACATCATCGGCGAGGGGACTTCTGCCAGCATCACCATCGGGGCCCTTCTCGAGCGCCTGGAGAACAATTTCGATGCCGCAAAGGGCAAGTCGGACGAAGCCAAGGCGAAGTTGAAGAAGGTGTGTCGCTAAATTTTCTATTTTCTTTCTTTCGCTAACATTTGTGTCGCAGTTGCGTGCGTTGGTGAGGAGCACGCAGACCCGGTAATATCTGCCGATGGGTGATGCATAGATTCGGTGCTTCCACCATGCATTGAGGAAGGGCCACAGACGGGTGATATTCCCGAAACTATGCTCCACCTCAATCCGCACAGCCGCCATTGCTTCATTCCACGCCGTCTCTTCTGCTGTTCGCTGCCCGAGACCCGAAAAGGGACTCATGAGAAGAGGATTGACCCCATAAGCGGGGTCGCCAAAGAGCTGGAAGTAGCGCTTTGATATCCGCGTGTTCTGGTCGGCACCGGGTCGCAACGCATGTTGGGAACACTGATCAAGGAGGTGGGACTCGGCGAGGAGAGCATTGTCGTTGCGGCGGCCCTCCATTGGCCCAAATAAATGCCCGACAAGGCCATTGGGGAGTGTAACACCTTGATACTTTGTCGCATGAATCTTTTTGTAGCCGTTGTAAGCAATACACTGCCACCATGTCGGACGGCACATCCCGCGGATGGTGCAGTCAATAAAACCCCAAACATACTTCAGTGGCGCGCCGGCAGCATAAATAGCGGCGGCATATTCCGCCATCTGAGCTTGGGAAAAAATGCCATTGCTGTCGAAATCCAGTAGATGGCTCCAGCGCTCGTCCAAGAACTCCGACAGCTCATTGATTAGCTGGCTGATGGGGGCCTGGGATCGATTGTGCTGCATGGATAGCTCGAACATGTCGCCTGCAGAGCGGAAGCGTGCGAGAAGTAGCCCGAGAGCTTCGATACGCGGGAAAGCACACCGGTTTTGTGTGCGAAAGATGGGTGGTACTTATGTCCAACGCAGCTCCTAAATCAGCCATCTCGTCGGAGTAGAAACTTTTGATGCTTGTTAGACGTAGACTTCACTCTAACATCAAGAAAACGTACCGGAACCGATATTTGCACTCTCCGGGGTCCAGAGAGTTTAACCAAGCAAGTGAAATCCTGGTGCCGCCGATAGCGGGACGGCCAGAATCACAACGGCGCGAAAGATTTTGGCGCCAGTGCTCGAGAATGCCGAACCACGGATCGTCCGGTGCATCAGCGGCTTGCTGATAGACATGAAAAATGTCTCCGTCGTCTGCGTCGAGGAGGGGACCGAGTATGCTGCAGAGGAAACGTCTCAAAGGTGTGGAGGTCATGGTGGGAGGAAAGCGAGATGAAGCTGTGCACCGGCCGGAGAGAACGCGTTCAATTTGTTCAGGTGATCGCGAAAGCCGGCTGAATTGAATTTGAATTTCCATCGAGTTTCTTGAATTTTGAACTTAATTCTCAAATCAAAATCATCGGTTCAAAATTTTACATCAGTTGCTAATATGCTCTATTGTTACGTTTATTTTTTTTCATTCCAGTTTGAATCGACTCAACGACTCGCCGCCGCTCAATCTTTTGCATATACCCATCCCCTCGAGGTACGCAGGCATCTTTTAGCACAGGTTTTTCGTCTCATTAGCTGGATCAGGGTTCAATTGCTCAAGGTTCGAAGGCGTTTGAAGTTGATGTTATTCAAATACGACTTCCTAACTACACGCCCCACAGGTAGTATCTACATCCTTCGTCAATGTCATACCTGTCGTGACAATGGCCAGCTGCGCTTAATCGAGTCTATACCTTGATATCAGCCAGTAAGTAGAGTGGGGCACATGTGAACATACCTTGAGCTTTCATTGTTGTTGCAATCGGATTTAGAGAAGTATTCGTCAAATGAGCCCGCAAGCAGCGGCGGCGGCAAGTGATAGGTTAACTGTGCATGCGGTGTGCCGTGTCCGATCCAACGAGAAGATATTCACATCGTTGCATTGGACCGAATCTTGAGTAATTCGCTGACGTCGGCATCAAGCGGAACCGAGGTGAGTGGGCTGAACGAAGCGGGGTTACTGGGACGAAACGACCCGCGTGGTGCTTGTGGAGGCAGTGCATACCGTTGCGGTCAATATATGGGGTAGTTTCTTCTGTAAGTGTCTCGTCCGAGTCGTGCGCTTGCTAAAATCGACAATGGATCTGCGGGTCTCGCCGCTCAGCACGAGCTTACGCAGTTGGTTGCTGTGCAGGTGAGCTAGACCTTCGAATGCATGCTGCTTCGGCAACGAGGAAAAGTGCTTCGAAGACAGCACTTGCACGAGTTGAGCTGATCCGTCGTAGGTATCATTGAGGCAGATGCAGTAGATTCGCGACGGCACATGAAGGATAAGACGCGAATTCGCGTTTATGGTGCATGTGCGGCCTCGAGCTTAACCGCCACGATTGGTGCCGCGGGTGCAGCGAGCAGAACAAGATACCCCATGATTAGAGAGAGAAAAATGAAATGGGCATACTCGCACCTGATTGGAACAAATCCCACACCCACCTGAGAAACATATCAAGTGCGGCATCCCAGTAGTTGACGCAGATTGAACGCGGTACGCGTGAGTGACTCAAGCAGCGCTGTCGACACTGGGGGAAGTGGCTGAGGGTTCCTTGACCCTCAAGGTCGTCGGTAGCTTGCGACGGAAGCCTCAATTGTGAACAGTAGGAATATAGAACCAAAACGCGCCTCGGGTCATCTACTGGCTGACATTTCGTGATCACAACTACCCATTTCCTTCCAACGACATGCTTGTTGGTTTCAGAAGCAAAGAAACACGTTCAATCGCGTCGCCCAGACGCCCAATGTGGACCGATGGCCGCATCCGGAAAAAGTCCTGTCACATATCTGGAGCCGCGATTTAGCCATGCAGTCATCCCAGTGACGGTTCTTCAAGTTGAGAGCGAAGTTCAGGGAGGAGTTTCGGAGTAAACCTCGAGAGCGCCGAGCGACGTGGTGGCAAGAGGTAAAGAAGATCAGTTGCTGGTTCGATCCAAACAAGGCCAATCTATGTTTGATCGCTGTTGAGCTCATTCCGGCGACTCCTTCCGCGGGCGGGAAAAATCTGGAAGGGTTCGGAAGGTCACGAATGCGTATAGAGGTATGCTTGGATGAATTTGGCGAGGGAGGTGGCGCCAAATGACTGTTGGGCGAAGAGATTCGGTCAAATCCCCTGTAGGGCTTGAACCCGTCAGTCAGAGTGACGGGAAACGGACGGGACGGACGGACGCCGTCCGTCCGTCTTGGGCTTGAGCGAGGTGTTGCGACGGACGGACGCTGACGGCTTCATGCCGTCTGACGGACGTCCCAAGCCGTCTATCACGAAACCGCTGATTGTGACCGCGCCGACGTCTGAAACAAGTTTCTATGACTAGTGTTGCCGGGAGCTGAGTTGGAGCTGAACTCGAGTTGATTGCCCATCAGCTCGCTGTCAGCTCGAGTTGACCGGAGCTGGCTCAGAGCTGATACCGGATATGGGAATCTAGTGTCCCAGGGTTCATCTTTCCACCCGAAGGGCAAAATTTTAGGGGAGAATGGACCAAATTTTTATGTGGAAGGTTTTTCTGAGCTCTCTTCAAGCTCAAACTGTTTTTTATACGTCGAGAACGGCCAAGAAACGGCCAATACAGAAACTGGGGAGGGAGTGTGATGTCACACAGTGTACACCACCAGAAATGTCACGTCGTCCGCTTTGGGTGACGAGGGTGGAGTCGAGGCGAGCTGGCATCACCTCGAGGTGCCACTTTTGGGAAGGGGTCGAGTTGGAGTTGAACTCAGCTCGGAGCTAGCTCCAGCTTCCGGCAACACTATTTCTATCTGATCCTGGCAAGTGAAATCAGTCGTTTCTTGATGTCTTCGTTGTTCTTACCGCGTAAACAGGCAGATTCAGCCGTCAAGACGGACGGGACGGCTTGACGGCACCCGTCCGTCTCGAGCCTCGGAACGAGCATTGACGGACAGGCACGGACGGCCGTCACTTTCTGACGGCCGTTTCGTGACGGACGACGGACGGGACGGACGGGTTTGATTCCCCTGCAATAAGTGAGATAAGAGCCCATAAGTTCTTATCGTGGATCAATTTACCGTAAATTAACATCAATTTACAGGATTTACAGCCACGTGACTCTCTGGCGGCGTCAGCGCCGCGCGTTTTAACGCATTTTGGGACGCGTTTCACGCGTTGTTTTGAACTATATGGGCTTCGAGAAGCATGAACAGCACTCTGATATGCTCAAAAACGCGTCAACCCAGGCTTGAGGATTAATTTACCGGTTCAAATCAATTCAATGAACATGCTTGCGGAAAATAATATGTGATTATGGGTCGCTAGGCTGTGGAGCGCTATACAAAGCAGCCAAAATTGAGGGGTTGAGGCATGTGGAGTGCTCTGGTCGAGCGCGAGCTGTAAACTTCAATAATAATCTTGTGTGGGGCAATTGTTTCCCTCAAATAATGCTTTTCCTCATGTATATATCACATCTTACGCATCCTTACTCGTTAAGATGGGTTTTTAGCGTGCTGTCCTTCTGTTAGAGCCTTCGAAGAAGTGTACGCAAGATTTCCGCCGCGAAAATGAACCGCTCGATCGGGGAAGTTGGTTTCATCTCGAAGTAATGTTTGATAAGTCCTGCAGCTGGGTGGGAGTGCAAACTTTGACGCTCTTGTTCCTTTGAGTATCGAATTTAGCCGATTTAAACGCCTGCATATGCGGGGCTGGCGATGCAGCACAATCATCACCTCCAGGTATGTTCTATGCTCATCCTGATCTCCTTCTTGCTACTGCGGCATCGCAGGCTTATCGGCAACTGAGAAAGACTCCCTTGTGGTGCGCTACACCTTCATTGATTCAATTCACCGCTCTCGGCGCTCAAAATAATTTTACACAAGATCAGCATCGCTTGGCATAAGAATATGATCGCCATCCTGCCCTATTGTTGAGCAGGCTGCTCGTTCAACGCCATGTGCTGGTCTTACAGCGTACTCCGAGCTGTGGGCTGCTCGCAAGGTCTTTGTATGGTTGCAAGGTAAGCTAGAATTAGAATTATGCAAAGCACCATAAACATGAAACATGCCATACTTATAGCTCTGATTTCGTCGCTATCTTGATAAAGACAAGCGGATCCAGGAGCAACTCCTGGTTAATCTGCAATCGACAGAACTGATGTATATGTTGCCTATGGTATAGACCTACGCACCTTGTATCGAAGTCGATGATTTGAATACATTGATGTTTTGCCACGGTATTAGCCAGAGAAAGACGGAGATGGACACCCCAGGATTGCCATACAATAAAGAATGTAGAATCTGACGGTTGGGCCTGCGAGCAGTCGTACAGTAGCGCGAAATAAGCAAAGGTCACGGCAGAGATGAAGTGACACATTTTATTCATTCTTTCGTCGAGCCGAGCCCGATATGGGTGGAATTCTCCTTCCTATGACTCTATAAGATGGCTCCTGAATAGTCTTGATGCCCTTAGGCTTCTGTGATTCGACAACGCTCACCAATGAGCAAGTTGAACATTGGTTGAATTTAATTTCCTCATTTGGGTCTAGATCCGGTGGTTCGCTTATCTCGATCACCGGTGATCAAGCTTCGGCAAAGTCCGGAATTAACACAATTTACAATTTAGTTTCGTAAATTTTGCCAAATAAAGCTACTTAAGTACCTGGGTGATCCGCCCAAGGCTGGCACGGCAAAGTCCGGGAAACACGTGATCTTAACCCTAACCGATATGGAAATTTGATGATGGCATCAACCATCATCAGGGTTTGTTTCACTTTTTCGGAGGTGAAAACACATAAACTTGTTCAAAGCACAAGATGAGTTGCTACACATCCATAGAGACGTTCTACCCTGTTTTTAAGTCGAACGGTGATGACGGCATAATGTAGTATCGAGTTTAACTTTTGATGCTGTTCCCTGCCAAAAAAAGAACCGGGATGTGATGCATATGGTTGGCACTGTACAAAAAGAAAGTAAAGACCTAGATTGTCGTGTGGTGTAAGTGTACAGTGCCCACCATCACTTCTCCAACACCACCTTTTAACCCGGAAATAAATTTTTGTGATTTATTTCTGATTTTCTGAGGGAGGAAACCCACCAAAAGAATGCGTTTGGCGCGAAGAACCCCATTTTTCCCACGGTGTTTCACTTTTTTCGGGTCCGGAAAAAATAAAATGGCGTTTTGAACTGTAATTTTGCTAGGAATTGACTCAATTTGGGTCCGCAGTCCTTCAGAAACAGGCGAAAACACTGTGAGACTGGGGGCACATGAAAATCATGTACCTTGGTACCCCGAAATTCATGTCCTCTTACACTGAAAATCATCGAGCATTCCCTGAAATTCATGTCCCAGCGCGTGAACAAAATCATACTCTTTTTCGACGTTTTCATGTGCCTTTTTAATGTACCGATTCCATGAAAATCAGTCTCAAGTCCGAATTGCTCCCTCAACAAGCACGAAATCATGGAACGAGACAATGAAAATAATGGGTTACGGAGCAAAATTCAGGATGAAATGAGATGATATTAAGGTCTATATACCAATACATGTGTTATCTACGTGTGAACACCGCGCGCGATGGAACTCCAGTCCTGCTACAAGATCTCCAGTTCACGGGCGGACTACCTGGGGACATTGTTGATAAGTATGGTACGAACAATAGATAAACAAAACACACCTCTGGATCGACGCTCGCTGACTTGTTCGTAGAGTTTACTCAACGACAACGGCGAGGCAAATAGCAAAGGGGTAGCCGCTACAGTGAGTAAAGGAAGTTGTTAGTGCAAAGTGTGAGGGGGTGGGTAGTACTACGACGCACTTTTTATCTTCTCGCCCACTTCAGTCTTCGACCAGTAGATCTCTGCACGAGTTGCGGGGCATTTGCGGGAGAAGAAACCACGGCGGCGGGCGGGGAAAAGGTGTATGTGGCCCGTGGGGTGGTGCAAGCGGGTCGAAGGTAGAGGCGCTGCCAGAGTTCTCGGGTCATTGACAGTCACATTGAAGGAGTGAAGGAAGGCGACGGCGACGACGACGACAACGGCAAGAGTGGTGGTACGTGACGACAACGACGGCGACGGCGTCGGGGTTAATCCTGGCGATGTGGTGGTGGTGGTGGGAGGCAAGGGACGTGCGAGGTCGTCCGCAGTATATGTGCTGCGGATGTGGAGCTCTGACGTCACTTCTCGGCATTTCGGCATTTGGACTTCAACACTTTTTCGCGATTTCTGCGCAGCACCACCCTCCGATTTTAATGTCATATTCCATGATTTTTTGAGGAGGTGAGCATCGGGTGAAATTCGTTGAATGGGACCTGATTTCTCTGGGATACATGAAAGAGAAAAATCATGGACATTTCCATGAAATAATTGATTCATCGTCTAGGTACATGAAAATCATGCGCCGATGTTTTCACAGTGAAAATCCATAGCCGAGGCTGTCATGCCCCAAATAGGTGGTCGGGCGGCAAAGTCCGACGTCCACGTGACTCTAACCCTAGCTTATCATACCCATTTAGGCAAATTAGTAAGGACTTGATCCCATCATTAGGTTTGTTTCACTTTTTCCGAGGTCGGAAGACAAAAAGTTGGTGGATTGCCCTGTAAAACACACGGTGGATTGCTACACATGTCAAGAGACGTTTTACGCTGTTTTTTAGTTTACCTGTGATGATGGCATAATTTATGTAGTAGCGACTTGAACTTTTGACGCCCTTCCCTGCCAAATAAGGAACCGTGACGTGGTGACTGGCACTGTAAGAGTCAGTAAGACAAGATAAGAAGAAAATGTGACATGTCAAAGATTAAATACTGTGACTGAGATCATGATCCATTGATTATACTTAGTAAAGTTCTGGTCCGTGATGTAAGTGTCAGACTTACACCTGCAGCCCTGATTGCGCCGGTCAGTCCAAATTGTCAAGCAGGTCTCACTCGTGCTGGGCATATTCCACGCCCGCGCCGATGCGTAGATTTTGATAGCTGTTTCTACATCATCGGTTACCGGTACCGCTGTCCCTCTTGTGTCGGGGAAGAAAACCATAACCTACCGGACCTGTGACTCGCATCCTCAAGAAACTGCCCAGGCTCTAGCGTCATCTTTCCCCGCCCTTCGAATAGCCTCTTCATGTTTATGAGGTCATGCTTCCAGAGTGGTATGGGCTGGAAGCAATTTGCTGATACCCTTCGTGTTCGCCACCTCGAGCACTATGACAAACTTCATCTGGCGTATCTGACGTCTCTCGCAAAAATGAAGGAGGTTTTCGAGTGGCGTACACTAAAGTTCAAGAGCTTCTTCCCATTCGAGGACACCTCGCCGGATGGCTATCATGGTTTTGTCCCAAGCTCCCAGGCTTCGTGACTTGTCGATCAATTCATCGAGCAGCATAGTTTCGACCAGGCTATCTCTCTTTTGTCTGCGTCGATCTGTGCTATTGACCATAGCTTCAAGGTGCGGTCTTTACGTCTATATTGAATTCCGAACTCATTCTAGCTTGCGAAGCACATTGCCAAAGTTGATGGACAGCAGATCTTTGTTGCCCTTCTCACAATTACCAATGAGAAGGGTGAGATCCGAGTGTGCAACCTTGTGGCGACAAAGTCTCATTCTCGCTCTCGCTCAACCGCATGCGGGAGTCGCTCATCCGTTACGGCCACACCCAGCCCAAAATCTTTTACACGGATAACATGTCCATTCCTTGAGCGGTGTTTTCCGTCGCTTTGCGGGTCAGTTGGAAAAATACGCCCACCTCGATGCACTTGAATTACCGCCAGACGTTCTAGTCAGCAAGCTACGCAGCGTCCACAATATCAATGAAGTCTGTCGTGCCATTTTACCAGACCTGCCTGAAGACGACAGCAGGCCCCCGGTCTCTACCTATTAGGCGGGTCGGCGATAGAGTAAAACAACGCTTCAAAAACGGCCTACCTGGGTCGGCAACATAGAGTAAATCAGCCTGTAAACAGCTGAGGCTGGTCGGATATAGAGTAAATCGCGCGCAGCGCGAGAAATTTTTTGAAGTCTGTACCTCTTGGGTGAGCCCTGAACATTGATTTTTCGATTGTTTTTCGAGGCCGCAGCCGGAGATTCCAGCCTAAGTAAAGCCGAGACAACAGCAGAAGGCGTCTCTGACGAGAAAAACGGCCACATCAACGAAAAATCGACCGAAAAATCCAATTTTTGGCCTGATGTCGGTTGGAAATAGAGTAAATCGGGGCCCGATGCACCCAAAATCATAGAGTAAATCAGTCCAGAATCTGGCTGCGAATCCGACCTGCCTAATAGGTAGTGACCGGGGGCCTACGACAGCCTTGTAAAGTTGGTGATATTCGTTGATTTGGAATGGAACGTCGGAATTTTATTCAGGTATGCATTATCTCGGTTTCATCTACTCGTGCTCACAAAAAGTGATGGCGTCGCTGGTTTTTCACATTTCTGGACGGTGGATGAATGCCTTTGCCCAAATCAAAGTGCTAGGCAGTGTAGAATGACTACGCGCATATTCCTAGCACCATGATTTGATCAATAAATTGTGATGCGCGATCAAATGTCCGAAAAAGGTAAAACACCCAAAATTCAACTTGCCGTGGGATGTAATCAGCCAAATTGTAGCCCTGAAGGAGTAGACAAACCTGGTACTTTGAACCATGCGAAAATATACATGCAATACGGAGATATGTGGACTTCAAAGTCGGGAAAATTGATGAGCGTGCGAAAGGAGTGCTACGTCTTGTGACAAGCCGAGTGTGGAGACACGTGACTCCCCTCTCTCCACGTGACTCTCCTCTCTCCACGTCCATGTCCCGACTGAGGCTTCAAGCTCAATGGCCTCGACTTCCTTCATAAGATTGTCGTACCAAGATTTCTTCTCTTTGTCTCTGGACCCACAGCCCCAATTCTGAGGGTTCCAGACTCTCAATGTCTCACGACAGGAGACTCCGAGACACTTGCGCCTACTCAATCTCGTGGACTCTTCTTTCACCACTTCCACTTCCTTTCCCGGTCCCTGGTGTGGGCCCAAGTACCGCAATTCCTTAGTTCCTTTTGAGGTGATGCTGGTCCTACCGCCCCGCGTACGCCTCCTCCCTCCAGTGCTGACATGCGCCTATCGGGTTACGGCCTATTTTGTATTGTGGTTCCTGGTCAAGGTGAGTCAATCTATCTTTCTGTTCCTGTCCTCTCGTTCCGTCACCACCTACGATGTCGCCGCATCCGCACATGCTCCTAAGTACTGCGTTGCATCTCTATTGCGTCACATCCACACCTGTAATAGGACTTCGCGTTACATGCGCACCAGGCCACAGTCCACCACCTACATGTGCCTACTGCGTTACATCTGCACTTCAGCAGCGCTTACATGCGTCTGTTGCGTTATATCCGCACCTACCGCTTCGCGTTGTATCCGCACTGTCTAGCGCTTACATGCCCCACTAATGTAGACGCTCACATGTGCCTACTGCGTCTTTTGCGTTACATCCGCACCTACCGCCTCGCGTTGTATCCGCACTGTCTAGCGCTTACATGCCCCACCAATATAGCCTACCGCGTTACATCCGCCCCTTTCAAGCACCCACATGTGCCTATTGCGTTAAATCCGCACCATTCCAGCGCTGAGATGCCCCTATTGTAATCTGCAGTGCCTATTGTATTACACCCCCAGGTTTCCTGCACTGCACGCTGCACATCAGCACGTTACGTTACATCCGCACAACTCCGTTGTGTTACACTGACTCGGAAAAAATATGGGATCACCGGCTTGTCAATCTTTGAGGCTTGACTGTGTAGGGAGTGAGCAGTCTCCGGAGACGTTATATAGCATATCGAGTACCTACCATCGTACCCTTCTCCAGTAAAAAAAATCGAGGCTCAGGCTGTACGCGTCACGATGAGAGGGTGTGATTATCGCGCACACGTGATCCGATACTTTTCCGCATTTGGCAAGCCCCACACTTTTCAATCCGAACCACCACAACAACTCGCTCAACTCAACTCTAACCACTCGTAACTCATCCTTACCATCATGTCTGACACTACCGCCTTAAAAAAGGCTGCGATAGTGGCCCTCAAGGAGGCAGGGTTCTCGAACAGGGCTGTAGCTGAAAGAGAGAATGTTGCGCCCTCTACCGTCTCCCGAATCAACAACCGGTACGGTCCAACACACCATTTCGACGCAAAAACATTCAGGCCTAGTCGCCGACGTAAAATGGATGACAGGGACATCCGTACCGCCCTCCGAATGCTCTCATCGGGCCAAGCCAAGAATGTCGCAGACTTGCAACGGAGGTTTTTCCCGCATTTGCATGTCGATACGATCAAGGCAAGGCTCCGGGAGCACGGATTGGGCGTTTATGTACGTCAATCCAAGCCTCTGTTGAAGCCAGCACACAAGAAAAAGCGAATGGACTGGGCGGAGCACCATTGTTATTGGACAGGGGAGGACTGGCGAGCCATGATATTTTCAGACGAGTCCAAGTTCAATATTTTTGGCTCAGATAGGCGGCAGTGGTGTTGGAGGGAGCGAGGGAAAGCAAACGACCCCAGATATACCAAGAAGAAACTCAAGCACAGGGGCGGGAGCGTGATGGTCTGGGGTTGTGTCACCCGACATGGGGTGGGACAACTTCACCGCATCGAGGGTATCATGGATCGCTTCGTTTACGTCGACATTCTCTCCCAGTCCCTCCTGCGCACCCTCGATGAGCACGATTTGGATCGTTCCACCGTCTATTTCCAGCAGGATGGCGACTCAAAGCACCCATCAAAGCACGCGAGCGGCTGGTTTGATCTAGAAGGCTTCGAGATCTTGCCGGGGCTCCCAACTCGCCGGATATGAGCATCATAGAGAACCTTTGGGATCACCTGGAGTGCATGGTACACGTTAGGGACCCCCTGCCGAAGAACAAGGACGACCTTTGGCTCGCTTTGAAGGAGGAGTGGGAAAGCATTGACCAGGCTTTCATCGACACGTTATATGATAGTATGCCCAATCGCGTGCGGGAGTTATTGAAGGCGAAGGGCGGGAACACTCACTATTAACACCCCGTAGGCTTGGTTTGTCCCATTTCCTCTTCAGAGTATTATTCTGACATTGTTTTCCCAAATCGGCAAAATGCAGATTAATGATTGGATCACCTGTCATCAACAAATCCGCTGTACAGTGCCGAGCTCTTCACGCAGAAGCTAGATCTTATATATGTATTAACTACACCTTATGGACATGCTCATGAACCTCAAAGACCTTGTCCAAAGCTCTGCTGTCTCGCGCGAAACGGCCGACTTTCTCACGGATGACGTGATCCCATATTTTTTCCGAGTCAGTGTACATCTGCAGAACGTATTGTATTACATCCACAAGTTTCCAGTACTTGCCCAGGCTAAGAGCACGTCGAGATCACACTCTAATCGTTCAGGTGAGGAACTTTTCTTTTCTTGTTATTACATCAGACCGGCACCTACAACCTCCCATTACATGCGCACCTTTTCAGCGCTTCCGTGCGCCTCTGTACAGCACCAGTCTATTGCTTACACGGCCCTACTTCGTCAGAGCACCCGGTTTTGTCAAGTAAATCCAGTGCTTGCGTGCACCTACGTAGTATGCATGAATTACACGCACCCACATAGTCCATGTGCAGCTGGCCATTGTCTACGAGCACACGTGGTATTCGCCTTTCCTTAACCTTTGTGGCAAATATTCTGTTGTCATCCTACCGTAATGCGCCTACTTGTGTTCAACTATGTTAGTGGTCAAGGTGAGTGAGTTTTGATTTCTCCGGGTCTGCCTTATTTCATCCATTGAACTTCCGTTTCATCGACACGGGACCAGTGCTTACATGCGCTTATTGCGTTACATCTGCACCTGTCCAGAACTTTACGCGGTTCTGGCACTTGCATGTACCTATTCGCCACGCACTTTAGTGCTTGAAGCTACGTAGTATACATGGATTACACGCATCCACATAGTCGAAGTGCAGCTGGAGCTGGCCAATGTTTATGAGCCCACGTCCTACTGTACCAATCTGTATGACTGAAACGCAAAATGGACCGTTACAGGCTGAAACGCTTGAAACGGCTTACAAATCACCCTTTTATGGAAGGTGACCTGCCTTATATGGGTGATTTGTAAGCGAAAAAAAGGCCGCCGTTACGCGTTACGTTTCAGTCATACAGATTGGTACAGTATGTGCCTTTGCTCTACCCTTTGTGGCAAATATTCTGTTGTCATCCTACTTTATGCGCCTAATTGTGTTCAACTATCTTTGTGGTCAAGGTGAGTGAATTTTAATTCTCCGGGTCTGCCTTATTTGTGTTCAACTATGTTAGTGGTCAAGGTGAGTGAGTTTTGATTTCTCCGGGTCTGCCTTATTTCATCCATTGAACTTCCGTTTCATCGGCACGGGACCAGCGCATACATGTGCTTATTGCATTACATCTGCACCTGTCCAGAACTTTATGTGCTTCCGGCACTTGCATGTACCTACAACATGTATTCATTCGCAACACACTTTACTGCTTGTGTTGCGTGCGTAATAATAATCTACATCATCAACAATATTATGTATTATCATGATAAGTTGCAATCTGGCCTGAACCTACTACATGCTTAGTACTAGCATCGTGTGCTTTCACATACCTATCATTTGTTCCATTATCTTGCATCACATCTTTGCCTGATCACATCGAGGCGAGCGGTCTTTTCCTACAAAGCTGCCTATCAGTATGCGTTACGACTTGCACGCAGTGTATTCGGCAACTATGCAACCTCTTATTTATGCTTGGCTTGTCAGAAAAAAAAAAAAAAAAAAAAAAAAAGAAGAAGCATGCCCCACCCATTTGCTGGGTTTTCATCGGCACAAATTCAGCCCTTACATACAAGTATGATACAACTACCATCCTGCCAATGACGGCGTTTCTTCTACATCATTTGACACTGGAACTTGTATTCTCCATATATGTAGAGAGTTCCCTACACCGGCTTCCAAGTTCCCAACCATGTCAACGTTCCCGCATAGTTTGGGCTGTACTCCAAAACTATTTCTGATGATATTTTCTTGGCGACCGCAAAGCCCTCTTTATACCTCCAATCACAGCCGAAGATTGCTGTTGTTCAGTGCCAAAGTTTCGCCGGCTATTCATACCGCAAGGTCCATGCATGTACCAAATACCCAGTTTATGCTCATCTCTCGTGGTCACGACAGTGTCTATGCCATCCGTTCGGCTCCTTCTCCCTACCAGAGCAATATCCTCATAGATATCATTGAGGGAAGTACGTAGCAAAACACCCACCATCTCTGTTTCCCGATTTCTTTTCCGACGATCCTCGCTAAAGAATTCTACGCCGATCTTATGGACTCGAATGCCTTCTTCTGGCCTTTACGCATTTTAGTTCCGTGTGAAATACGTGTTTAGGGGCACACGCCTCGTTGGAATACTATTGTCCATCGCTTCCTGTATACTGCCGTGTTCTCTTATCACAGCTCCCATTCTACTTATATGCGCCTACTTTCTAGCATGCAGGATTGATGCATAGTCCATTCTGACTCGAAAACGCATTTTACGTTTTCATGAATTGTGTTTAGCTCCCGCTGCTCATCAGGGTAATCATATTATCTCAGTGTCAAATAATTGGCCAAGAAGGTGGAGTCTGCCAAGGACGGGGCTTCTGGCCGCTCTGAAAGCGAGCCTAATTGCTATTGGGGTCGTGTCCTTCCGTTTGCGTATCCACCCAGCGCAACCTACTCTATATATACCATGAAGTCAATGCAGCCCACTATATGGGTCTAAAGCCTTGGGTTGTGAACACAGTTGTATTGAAGGTTGCTGATCGTGCAACTTCGTTGGAAAAGCGCCACTGAGTAAGACTTGGAGCGTACAAAATGGCATAGTCATGGTTTTGGAACTCAGATCCATCTTTATCGGAATATTTTAAACCCGGGTTGTTTCTGCAGTCTTCCCTTTCTACTACTAGGCATTGGACTCCGGAGATTGCTAATTTACAAGGATGTGGGCATTCTTGGTGCCGCAACGGTTACTTACCTTGCTTCAAGTTATAATTCAAGTAACAGGCATGTTATAATGCTGGATAGCCAGCTACTTAGTGCTAAGTCTACTAGTGACACAGCCCAGAATGGGACCAATAGGAGTTACGAGTTTGAAACCCAAATGCTATCGGGTTCCTGCGGCATTTTTCTGTTTGCCCAGGTCATGTTACTCAGAATTGATAATTTCCTTTGAAGTTACCTACTATGCCTCAGAGTCTTCAGATTGCGGAACCATCATATTCATCTGGGACTGGGCTGCCGATTACGTGTCCTTCCCTATGTGGTTTGGATCCTTTCTCACATAATTGCGTTTTAACTTTGAACCTGCTACTTACTTATATCTGCTCTGCCACAATTCTTTTTTTACCAACGTGCATCCGCCTTTAACCGCTCTACGTCATTTCCCTGGTTTTAATGTGCCCTGGCACATTTTCCGGCCGTTTTCCTTGTTTTCGAAGTTTTGGGACTGTGCGTAAAGTGCCTACTGTACCTCCCTGTATGGGAGCAACACGCAGCGGACCGTGACAAAACGGTTGCCTCTTTTTCAGGCAACGGAGCCGCCGTGAGCCGTGACGGTTGCAAACAGAAGCAACCACACAGGGCCGGAATCGGGTCAAAACGAGGAAAACGCACGTCTTTTCTCTCGCAGCGGCTGGTACAAGCGCTTGTAATGGCAGGGAGGATTGCTGCAATTTTCTGAACTGAAAATTGAATTTTTTTTTTAGGGATGTCACGATTTTTTGAAGGCAACCACTCTCGCCGTTACCGTGACACGGCGGAAAAGAGGCAACGCAACGGACCCCACCGTTACCGTGACGGTTGCTCCCATACAGGGAGGTACAGTACAGTGTTGGTCTGTTGGTCTGCGACCACAGGCTCCATTCTATGTTTACTCTCCTTCTACCTCTTAAGCAACTCTTAATGTCAAGGATAATGATGGTTGGCATCGAGCATTGCTTGAATGCTATCGATTGTTTGCCTTTGTTGACTTTTCCATTGCAACTTCAAACCCTGAAAAGCATCCATAGTACATACTATTACTGTTCCCTTGGATGATTGTGGTGCAGTTTTACGCACGCACTCTTCCTAGTAACTTAGTTGTGTTCATCAGCCGCTTTCTGGATGGTCTGGCGGACCAAGGGGATTGGCAAAAGGTGATCTCATCAGTCACATGTCTCCTCATTCTCTTCGTCTCGCCCACCTCCGCACATCGCGCTTTTGGCGCGGCGACTCCGTCTCTTTGAGACTTTCCCTTGTCCAGTCCCCCTCCATGACCCTGAGTCTTGTCCCCTGCTACTAGTCTTCTCCCCCCGTCGCTGTCATCCCTCTTTTCTCGTGTTTTTCTCCGCCTTTCTTTTGGGTGCTCACGCCGCTCTCTCGTCTTCTGCCCCACCTTCGGCTGGTCGACCTCGATGCCTTCTCTTCGGCCCCTCCCCAGACTTATCAATGTTGATGGTTTCTTGCGCTGGGGGACCCCTGACCGGGGAGCATGGACTCCTCCAAACGATGGTAGAATCTTGATGATTGCTGGGGCTCCAGTGCGTACACAGATCTGTTGGGGCCACAACCGCGTTGGGGGTTGCTGGGATGGTCGACGTCGATGTCCTCGTCGCCATGTCTGCTCTCATTGTGGAGAGCGTGCCCATATCGCACCTTCATGCCCTCGTCGTATGTCAACGCCCCCAGATGTGGCTCGGCCGATTCCGCCTCAGGAAAATCCCCCTGCTGGCGTGTTAGTGAAGCCGGGTGAGCGAGGGGGAGATGCTTCTGGCTCTCCTCGCTCGGAATCGAGCAGGGAAGTCTTGTCTCCCCCATCATCTGCCAAAATTGTGGAATCTGACCATGCTCCCACTTTTGAGGTGCCACCACCACCACTGCTTGCTCCAGCACGCCCTAATACAGACCTCCTCTTTCCGCTCACGACTCCTCATTCAAAGTCAATGCCGCCCTCAAAGCTGCGCCCCGAGGCTTGGGCGCACGCCCTCATTGATTACCCAGATCGGGTGTTCGCTGAGACCCTCGTCTCTGCCATCCGCCATGGTGTCCTTCTAGGTGTAGATCCTGCACGTATGCCTCCTCCCTCCTCCTCTGCCCCTGCCGCTCTTCCTTCTGCACTTGCATTTCCCGAGACAGTAGATAAAGACATTGCTCACGAGATTTCTCTGGGGCGTATTGTCGATATCACAGACTCTGCTGTGAAGCCTGTCCTGTCCCCGCTGGGCTCCGTGCCCAAGAAATATAGGGAGAAGCGTCGTCGTATCCATCATCTCTCGTACCCTCCTGGCTCATCCGTCAACGACGCTATCCCAGCGGAGTTTGGCCATCTGGTGTATGAGGCTGTCATGGGGGCGATTGAGTGCATCCGGCAGGCTGGCGAACGGTCTTTCCTCTACAAGGCAGACCTTGAGGCGGCCTTTAGGCATATTCCCATTCACCCTGATCATATACACCTGATGGGCTTTGAGTGGTTAAAGCGTCTATTCCTCGACATCTTCCTGCCCTTTGGGGTTCGTACGGGACCCCGCATCTACAATTACTTTGCGGAGGCCCATCACTGGGTCCTCCTCTCTCGGGATGAGGTCATGGCACTTATTCAGCACTACCTAGATGATTGGCTCAATGTCACCCCCGCTTCCAGGGGTGTGGAGTATGCTCGTCATGGTCGTGCTGTCTTCCGGGCGGTTGCGGAGGAGCTAGGCTTCTCAATCTCCAGCGACAAGGAGGAGGGTCCGACCCACTGCCTTGAGTTCCTTGGCATTGAGCTGGACACCATTGCTATGCAGGCTCGTCTGCCCAAAGATAAGCTTGCTCGCCTCCTTGTCTTTCTGGATGGGTGCCTGTCTCGTCGGACTGCCAGCTACCATGACCTAGAGAAACTCTGTGGCCATCTCGTCTTTGCTCAGTCAGTGATTCCCGTTGGACGCTTCTTCACCCGCCGTATCCGGGACTTCATGCGCCGCCTTTCACTTCTCCCCCGTCACCAGCGCCGCCGTCTCCCTTCCTCTGCTCGACTCGATATTGCGTGGTGGAACACCTTCCTCCCGTCTTTCAATGGTATTTTTGCCATTGGACCCCCGCGTCCCACCATCGAGATCTTCACGGATGCTAGTGGTAAGCTGGGTTTGGGTGGTTACTGGGGAGGTGGTGACCTTTTCTTCACTGAACCTGTCCCGGTGAAGTATGAACGCCATCCAATCCATTGGAAGGAGATGCGTGCTGTACTACGGGCAGCGGAGGACTGGGGTCACTGTTGGGCTGGGTTGGAGGTTATCTTTCGTATTGATAACGAGGCCATCTCTACCTGTCTGCAGTCTGGCTCTATTGATCATCCTCCTACCCAAGCGCTTTTCCGCCAGTTCGCTCTCCTTGCCGTTCAGAAGGACTTCACTTTCCGCCCTGTCTGGATCCCAACAGACGAAAATTCCGTAGCAGATGCCCTTTCGAGGTTCCGGTGACTCACGCTAGCAAAGCTGTATCCCCACTGGCCCCTCCCCAAGTCCAGTACCCGCCCTGCCCGTGTCGCCGTCACTGCCCCCTCTATTGTCATTGTGCGTTCCTAGCACTCCTGCCCCTCTCCCCCCTCCTCCCCCCCCCTCCTCTCCCCTCCCCTCCCCTTGTTGCTGTCCATTCCCCTCAGTTTCTTGTGGAGCCTGTGGCGCTTCACCCTGTCTTCGCCCGCCTGTGGCTGCTTCATGGTGAGCTGTTGGTTGTGGGCTGCCTTGGCTCCCTCGCCTTTGGGCGGAGTGCAGCGAGCTTCGTTTTGAAGTTCATGCCCAATATATCAATCGCGTGCTTACAAATCCTCTCTCTCGTGAAGCTCAGGCCAATCCTGGATGGTCTGGCGGACCAAGGGGATTGGCAAAAGGTGATCTCATCAGTCACATGTCTCCTCATTCTCTTCGTCTCGCCCACCTCCGCACATCGCGCTTTTGGCGCGGCGACTCCGTCTCTTTGAGACTTTCCCTTGTCCAGTCCCCCTCCATGACCCTGAGTCTTGTCCCCTGCTACTAGTCTTCTCCCCCCGTCGCTGTCATCCCTCTTTTCTTGTGCCCACCCACCCACTCCTAGTTAGTTTTGCTATTTTCTGCGCACTCACGTAGCTACGATTTTGTTCTGTATCCTGTAGTGATGTAGGGGCTGCCTTGGCTCCCTCGCCTTTGGGCGGAGTGCAGCGAGCTTCGTTTTGAAGTTCATGCCCAATATATCAATCGCGTGCTTACAAATCCTCTCTCTCGTGAAGCTCAGGCCAATCCTGTCGGGTTAGTCGTGGTCTCTCAAGGATGTCCTCGACTGGCGTCTTCTTCTCTTGGGTGCCGTCTCGTGCATCCCATCGTTCCACGACCTGGAGCTCAGCCGGTTATATTTCCCGGCTGTCTTCTCCTCACCCGAATAATACTATGGCTGCCTCCTGATAGAATATTTACAAGTGTGAACGAGTACAGTCACAAGATGGCCAAAATTGACCAAAAACACAATATTGCACGGGTTATAGCGACAGAACCGATGCATATTTTTGCCCAATTCGAAATGCCACATCTATTTACTCATCGAGGGCTACAATCTGGCCCATCCAGATTGTGACGAAAAACATCTTGTGCCGAGCTAGATTTTGGTGATTTTGCCTTTTTCAGCCATTTGATGGCATATCATGATTGTTTGATCGGATCATTATGCTAGAAATATGCAAATTGTCATTCTACCCCACCTAACACTTTGTTTCATGAAAAACCCTCCATTCAGTGTCCAGAAATCCAAAAAAGAAGCGACGCCATCACTTTCCGTGACACCGAGTATGTATACTCTATGAAATACCTCTTGATCCGGTACCACCATCTGCACCCAGGGCGCTTCCCAGCGCTACCATCCAGAATCTTCACAAAATAATCTACGCTGTGAAACTTCCTAAAACTACCAATGCTAAATTCTGCACCGTTCCCCTTGCCGACTGGAATACCATTCGAGCGCTTGCCGCCGCACTTGTACAGCAGCCTGCTGCCAACTCTAATGCCACCCGCATCGACTCCCTGACCACAAAACTGGATACCATTATGACCAAACTGGAATCCCTACCCACTTTGACCACCCAAACCACTCTCGCATCCACCAGCACTCCGGACAAATCCTATGCTTCTGTCGCCGCCAGCTCACCCGCCACGTCACTCGCCCCTTCCCACGTCACCCGTGACACATCACGTGATCTCATATTGACCCCGAAAGATCGCCTCCACAAGGCGTTCGCCAACGACACCCACTTCGCAATCCAACAACAGTTCAATGCACTCATGAACCAGATGGAGTTTGACTCCCCTATCCACCCATCGGCTCGTGCTGTTGCGAAATATCGCAACGGAGACATTCGTCTTACACTCGCGAGAGTCGAAGAGGTAGAGGTCCTTCGGGAATACCTCAACGACTGGCTGCCCGCATTCTCCAGTCTGCTCCAATTTCGTTTCCCCTCCTACGCTGTTGTCATGCATCGTGTCCCCACTGGCTTCAATGTTGGTAATGGCACTTTGGATGCGAGCAATGACTCGTGGGAGAACGACATTCTGGAGCTAGCAGATACGAATGAAGTCGACCACGAGAGTCTGGTCCGAGTTCACTGGATCGGACGCCGTTCCAGCGAGCAGGTTCGAAAGACCAAGAAATTCTCATCATTGGTTCTGCACTTCAATGATCGGGATGTGGCGAACTACTTCATTACGAATAAGCTCGCTCTTCACGGTCACCTCCATCGCACCGAGAAGTATTGCCCGCAGCCCATGCAGTGCTTTAACTGTTACCGATTTGGACATATAGCCGCGCAGTGCAAACGATCTTCTGTTTGCGGCACCTGCGCTTCCGACCACCCCACTTCGAACTGCCGCTGCCCCCACAAGACTCCCTGTCGTGCCAATTCCTCTGGATGCACCCATATCGTGCTCAAATGCGCCCTCCGGGGATGCGGCGGGCAGCACCGATCCACCGATCCTGCATGTCCCGTCCGTCAGTCGATTCTTCGACGCATCGCGGCCGAGCACCATGCATCGGGGCCATTTTTCCCCACGGACTAATTCCCCCAATGCCAATCCCTGCCCCTTCCTCTTGCTCCCACATCCCTCACGTATTCACAAATTCCCTGCTCTCCCTCACCCCCGGGATTACTCCTACTGAACCCATGAAAACCACTCCCACCCATATAAATGCAATCAATAGTAGAATCTCATGTTTAGAGTAGCATCATACGCCGTAAACGGCGTCCAGTTACTATAAAATTGGAACTTTATTATTATTATACTCTATGACATATTGCGCATCCAGATGCTCACTGGCGGAATCCTCCCCGCGCAACTCAAGAATGTCATGCTCAATCCACGGATCCTCAAAGTTGGGCGGGCCGTCAGTAGCGACCTAAAATATCTACAGGAAGCTTGTCAGTCCACAGACCCATTTGTGGGTGCTCTCGATCTCGCACAGATGGCGAAAGAGCGTCTCGTTGTGTCTTCTGCAAAGATACATAGGGCCTTCTGACTTATGCGCCAAATTTTTGAGTCGCCGTGTCGACAAAAATGTAGCGGAGCGTGTCAGCAGTGCTGCGATGGAGAGCTCTCGGACGCTCAAGTGCGCTATGCATCTCTCGATGTCTACGCATGCCAACGGATTTACGTGGCTTCGATCTGAGTATTAGTCTCCTTCTTAATTTAGTCACTCCGGCTAAATCTAAGGATTTTCGTCACTTTGATGAATATCCGTCAGTCGAGCTCAAATCTGAGAAAGTTCGTGAGTTGCTGTCATCCATCTGCCGCGGTGGCCAACTCCTCGGCAACAATTCGGCACTGCGAGATCAAGTTCAAGTTCGACTTGGTGTGCACGAAGGGGACCGACCATTCCCGTCGACCGTCCCCCGAACCGGGGCCGCTCAGGTCGGCACACTAAAGCCGTGCGGATCCCTATGTCCTCACCCTAAACCTTAACCAGTCGGGGCGGGATTATTTTGCTGAATTCCCGGAGTCCGCTTGCCCTAACTCAGGCCCCGGGAAGCTCCCGCCAAGGCTGCTCCGAAAAAGTGGGTTTTTGAGGCTGAAATTCGGCCGTTTTTTCTCTCCAAAAAGTGGGTTTTTCAGGTCAGAAATCGACTCTACCTCCTCCGAAAGGCGGTTTTTTGGACGATTTTTAGCCGTTTTCGACAGATTTCAGAGCAAATCTGATCCCATCAGTCTACGGCGGCTTCGGCAGGTCAGAACCTTCTCCGTAAAGCGGGTTTTTCAGCGGAAATCGGCCAAATCAAGTGGGTTTTTGAGGCCAAAATTCTGGACTTTTTCGGAGCAGGCTTGGCAGGAGCTTCCCGGGGCCTCCTAACTCCTCGGCTGCGCATTTATTTGGCCTTTCGGCAGTCACTAAAAAGGAACAAATGTATTGATGGCCGTCCAACTTGAATTTAATGATTTCAACAAGCTGAGTTACGAACTTTCTTGAAAATTAACACAATTCAGGTGGGCGCACTCCCGCGAGAGGAGTGCAATGTCTTGTGACCAGCGGAGTACTTAGGGGCCGAAATCTTAGCCTGGCTGCCTCAGGCCGAGATCTCACAGACGACTACTTCTCGTTATTGTTTCCGGGAGAGGATTGTCTCTCTTTTCCCATGCTTCTTCTCTCCTTTGTGGTTTAGGCTACGTCCTTCAAGGAGCGCAATATCTGCTACCCCTGTGTCAGGTCAGACACTGTCGACTTGAGGATTCTTGGCTCAAGGATGAGTTCTGCGTCAAGACCAGCGTAGGAGTGTCATCCAGCCGTCTCCCCATATGCCCCGCTATTCGTCACCTCCACGGTGCTCCACTTTCCCGTTCCTTTGCACTCTCCGCTCTTGATACCTGCCTCCGAAGGGCTGGGTATAGCTCGACCGAGTTCACCGGCCATAGTTTCCGCCGTGGAGCTGCCTTTGCGGCTGCGGAAGCAGGGTACACGCAGGAGCAAATCAAGCTTTTGGGCCGCTGGAAGTCAGATGCGTGGAAGCTCTATGTTGACTGCCCCCTCTCCATGCTTCGCGAGTTTTCATCAAAGCTCCACTCTACCTCCGCCGTCTATCGTACCCGTCCTGCTTCCACGCCCCCCATCGCCCCTACTACCCCTCCCCGTCTCTTCATTCGGATTCCGGCCCGTCCTGCACCTCTCACCCCTCCATCCCCTCCCCCCGCTGTCTCCACCTCCAAGCGCGCTTCTTCGAAGCGTGCACCTGCACCTGTCTCCCCTCCATCCCGTATCCCTATCCTCTCCACTTCCAAGGGACCTTCTTCGAAACCTGCACCTGCACCTATCCCCCCTCCATCCCCCCTCCCTACCCCCTCTGCTCGAAACGGTCTTCTTCGAAACGCGTGGCTGCATCTGTCCCCCCTCCATCCTTGCCGGCCTCACTCCCTACGTCTCAGCCCCTGCTTCCCGTCCCCTGAAGGCTTCGAAACCTCCGCGGGCAGAGCCTATGCGCACTGCTGCTGTTTCCCGTCAAGCGGTGCTTGCCCTTCAACGTGAGGCTAGCTGGCGCTAGGATGCTGCATTTTGTGGAGTGCCTCTGGCTTCTGCGCTATTCCTCCCCCACCTTTAGCTGGTCGTTCGCGCAGAGCTTGTGTTCTTGGGCTGCCGAGGCCCTCCCTTGCTGTAGAGGTATTGCGGACTCGAGAGCCGAGTCATCTGCCCAAAAGTAGACGAAAAAATCATATTTCTCACGTATCTCTCTCTCTGAATGACTAGCGCCAATCCTGGATGGTCTGGACAGACCACGGGGATTGGCTAAGATCACGTCATCTTCTCCTCGTCATCTCATAGTTTTTTCTTCCTTCCACCACGTCGACTCGCTCCTCCGCCTTCGCTGCGCTCCCCCTCCTTAGTTTTTCTTTGTCGTCCCACCCTCCATCCCCAGCTTCTCCTTAGTCTTTTTGCATACCTGTGTAGATATTTTAGCTACACGGGGGGCTGAGGCCCTCCCTTGCTGTAGAGGTATTGCGGACTCGAGAGCCGAGTCATCTGCCCAAAAGTAGACGAAAAAAAATCATATTTCTCACGTATCTCTCTCTCTCAGTGACTAGCGCCAATCCTTGGTTATATTTGTGAAAACACCATCTTCCCCCTACCAGTGCCACTACTGCGGCGAGCGAAAGAAAGAAAAAAAAAAAACATACTGCTAATCAAAGCTACTGTGACTCATACTACAGATTTACAAGCTTCACTAACAACTTTTAAGCTATACATTGCTTAAACTATCCAAATTGACTGTGTTACTATTAGGAACACAACCAGTACTGCTGACCAGAACCATGTACCGTGTTCCGGCAACTTGAACTCCATGAATTCCACGAGGTGCATGAGTGAATTTCAAAGACTCGCCTGGAAGCCAGGAATGAATTTTTTGACCAGTTTTCACACAACTGCATTCATTCAATTTTCAAGCGAAATTCACATAGTTCGTATTGGCCTAACATAATTATGTGAATGAGCTACATGAAGTTACAACTCCCTGAATCTGAATTCACCAGATAATCCCATGAATTGTGGAATTCATGGTCCGGCTATGGGAAATTCAGGGGGTTCTACTTCCTCAGTGCCGGGAAATTTAATTCATAGGTGATGATTCTTGCTTAACCTGTATCAGTTTTCTAACTCTAATCTATTTTGCTGGCTTTGGTCTAAGATAGTCCAAGTTGGTCTGGACGAGTTTTTGGATTATTTCAACAATCAGAAGACTCGCAAACAACCGGGTCTTCCCTCGGGTGTGGCTCCCAACGTTGTCTTTGATATGCCTCAAGACTATGGCCTTGAGAACCTTGCCGTTCCGGTTGCCCAAGAAGCAATAGACGCGCTTCGTGGTTTGATTGATACCCCACGCAGCGAAGCTCTTCGCTGGATACCTGACTTATTCAATGGCCTTGCATTTGAGGTGTATCATGAGCTAGGATCTTCTAAATTGGAGGCGCTGAATGGCTGGGCAGTATTAACGCAATGGCTCCTCTAATTCAGGCACAAGTCGAATTACACGGCCTGTATGAAGCACTTCTTGTTTGAATACCTACTCAATAATTGTGTTTCTCCACCAGACCTCGCTGTTTTTCCCTGAGAATGATATTAGATATCCTTGGACTGTATGCTACGTGAAATCACATCCAAAAAATATCAGACTGACCTTGTCCTCGCCAGTCCTCAACCAGAGACCCGAATTTCTGATGTCCTGTGATAGAGCCTTTGCGGTGAGCCGCCACACGAACTGGCGGCTCGTGCCACACAACGACCTACGGATGCTACTGGGCCAAGTTAGCCACCTTGAGATGCCCTTCATAACAGCTGCTCAGGGTGGCTTACTTGAGCCCAGGTGCTCAGCGGGTCGTGAGAAAAATTAGCCGCCAGTGGCTACCGCAAAGCCTCTATTGTGAATGAGAGCCTGACTTCCGATCAAAGTTGATTATTTACATCCTCACGAGCTGCGGGACCCGTGCCTTTGCCACTCAGGACCTTTAACAGTTCAGATTTCGCGCTCACTTGCTGCTTTCAAGGCCGACGGCGCCGCACTACCGCTCGCTGCACTCGCCGGCGCGCGTCGCAGCGGGGAGAGCGTGGGTAAGTCCACGTGCTGCGCACGTGGTTTTCTGTCAAAGGCTGTGCCGTGCTCTTTTAAAGTATAGGATTGCATTGGGTCATTATTTGGGGTAACAAATAAGATGTATTGGTGCAGTACTAAGAAATTTATCTATTACCTCAAGCACCAACGCGCCCATGGCAAACTGACACTGGATTTTGTGTGCGAGGTGACCTGGTACAGCCACTCGGGCACCTTCCCGAAACGGCTGATGACAGGAATCAAAAATCAAAATCAACCGCGGCCTTCCCGTGATATCCGATCTGATAGACGAAGCACATTATCTTGTAATGCGGTGCCCGGCTTACAGATGATGAGGGGGAGCTTGCGTTAATTCCGTCCAGACTACACAGAAGTACGACGAAAAAATCAAAACTGTGCATCAGTCCAATGGAAAAAAAAAAAGCTATCTTTCGACCTGAGAATCTCAGAAGTTAGGCTGAGAGGCCAAGTTTTGACCTTAGATCAGCCTTCGATTCACAACTCAAGGCATCTTTCTTGTATTACTGTTGCAGTCCCGGTGAAATCTGCTACCATGAGCTGAATACAGGAATTTGTGCAGTTTTGACTGCTGCCCAGGCATTTTTTCTTGGAATTGTGTGAATTGAACTCGACTGCAGCTGCCTTTGTGCCATGTGGTGTCTTTAAGGGTTACTTATACTTGATTTCTATTGATGCCGGCCCTTGGCTGAGAGTATTCCTTGACTGCATTTTCCCTGAGTGCACCGCTGTACAGTAGGCCACCTTGAGGCCACTCGTCTCAGGTCTGAGTCGTCTCTAAGCCTCCATCACATATTGATGGCGTACCCGTGGGAGATCACAGCTGATGGTGCCCGCTATAAGCTTTGCAAGTGCAACAAATGCTGCAAGCGCTGCGTTGACGGAGTTCTGAAGCCTCTGCGCACTTATCTACCGCACAATCCACACGAAACACCCGCAGAATCTTTTCCCTCTCACAAAACCCTCGATTTATCACAACCAAATTACTTGAAGCGCTCGAAGCCCGATGATCCACCTCATAGCACACGAAAGCGTCGAAGGACCCGCAATGATGTATCTGAATCTTCTGGAGCCTCGATGAGGGATGTGCAGCCCGGTACAGAGGTAAAAGTCACAGCTATATCACAAGTCTTTGTTTTTTTCAACATAGGAAATATATCATGTTCAGTTTCGTAGTCCCTCGCCTCAGTATGACCCCGAGATAGAGACTCCGTTTGACGAGGACTCTGCCCCACCCTCGCGTGAAGCAACAGCGAGTCCAGATCAGCCACCACCACCTCCCATCCTCTTCCACCGCCCTTGATTGTCCTTGATAATCTAAAATCCAGCAAGGATTCATAGACGCTCTCAAGTCTGGCATCTCTCAATGATGACGATCTCGATCCCGATGTTTTGTCTCGGCTGCGTACACCCATACAAGAACTCCTCGACATAGATCCAGATACTCAGCTCTCCATTGAAAACTACATTGGACTCGATAATGCCTCTGAAAGGCGTACACTACGATCTGCGGCAATATTAAGCGGCGATTCCCTGATTGCAAACCATCTCTCGCATTATCTTGTCAAGAAGAAAATCGAGGAACTAACGGGAGTCGTTTCCATGGTCCATGACATGTGCTGGAAGTCTTGTGTTGCATATACCGGTCCATACAAGGATCTGAGAACTGCCCCGAGTGCGGTGAATCACGTTGGAATCCCGTACAGCTCGCAGCCAGCGGCGGCGAAACCAAAATTCCACGCTTGACCTTCCGTACTTTTCCGCTTGGACCCCAGCTCCAGGCATTGTGGCGTACGGAAGAAGGAGCTCGAGCGATGCGATACCGAACTGAGAAAACAGCAGAAATTCTGCGCGCAGCAGCGGAGAATGGTGGAGTGGTGGAGACTCACGACGACTTGTTCTGTGGTCAAGACTACCTCCGTGCCGTTCTCGATGGGACTATTAAAGAAAAAGATATGCTTCTTATTTTCACAGTCGATGGTGCCAAGCTCTACGCCATGAGGGATTCCAATTGCTGGATTTACCTCTGGATTGTTTGCGACCCCCAGCCCGATCTCCGCTACAAAAAGCGTCGTGTCCTTCCCGGCGGCATCATTCCTGGTCCAAATAAACCGAAGAACCTCACATCATTCTTTTTCCCCGGTCTTTATCACCTGGCTGCCCTTATGCACGAGGGGCTACTCATTTGGGATGCTGTTGACCCGCTCTTTTCCATTCTCTTTCCTCGAAACTGCTGATGGTCCCGCCATGGCAGAAATAGCCGGCTTGACGGGCCATATGGGAGCTATGGTTGTCGGCAGTTTTGCTCCGTCAAAGGACGAAGAAAACCTGGCGGAAATCACTATTATCCCGCTCTTCAAAAACCCTCGGACTATGGCGTCGATGGCTCCAATCACGACGACGTTGACGGCAAACATCTTTCCATTGTCGATGTCTCGGAATATTCAAATGCCTACATTCACTTCTCTCCTCCAAACGACCACCGAGTACCAGAACCAACGTCGTGATACAGGTATTTCGGAGCCTAGTGTGTTTAGCGGACTCGCACTCTTCCGATTCCAAGATGCTTCGGGTCAGATTCAATGCATCTCTACGCACTCAATCTTCCCGATCTCTTCTTCTCGCTCTGGCGGGGTACTATGCAGTGTGATCCGGATGATGATAAGAAAACCTGGGACTGGGCGGTCTTAACTGGTGAGATTTGGGAGAAGCACGGTGCAGCCGTCGCCGACGCTGCCAAACATCTTCCTGGTTGCTTGACAAACCCCCAGGAAACCCTGCGGAGAAGATGAACAGCGGCTACAAAGCACAAGAGTATCTCACCTATCTTTATGTCCTTGGACCTGCGCTTTTGCGCACATCCTCCCCGAGAAGTACTGGCTGCATCTCTGCAGACTAGCTCGTGCTGTGCGTCTCATTTGGGAACGCTCCATCCCTCTCTCCAACTTCCTCGAAGCTCACGAACACCTTTGCAAAACGGAAAAGGATTTCGAAGATTATATTATCAAGGGAAAGCTTCGCGTCTGCATTTCTGTCGCCAGAGTATCCACGCCATACTTCATGCCGTTCCCGAGGCACTTCGCATTGGTCCCAGTGGATATAGAAGCCAGTGGACAATGGAGCGTACCATTGGCAATTTGGGCGAAGAGATAAAACAGCACTCGAGCCCGTACGCCAATCTAGCTGAGCGCGGTTACCGTCGCTGTCAGTTAAACGCCCTCACACTTCTCATTCCATCCCTAAATCCCGCTCGACCCCTTCCACAAGGATCTCAGATATCGGAAACGGCTACATTCTCCTTCGTGCGCGAGACGAATACCATCAGATTGTTGCTGGGAAGTATGGGACTGCTATCAGCGATTATTTGGAGGAAGCCGAGGGTGTACCGCAGCGGAAGGATGGATGCCGCGTGTCGTGAGATGGGCGCGCATGAGGTTACCGAATGGACAGATTGTCCGCTCCGTTTGGCAGGAGAGCAGAATGCTGCAATTGAGGATCGCTCGTAATGTCAAGGTAAGAATTGTTTCGTTCATACGAGTATAGCCACTAATTGTTCAAAATTATAGTACATAGGTGAGGGACGACAGCACGCTGTATGCCGAGGTCCAGTTTTTCTTTCAAGCTACAATCAACGGCCAGGTTAAAAACTCTCGCTCTTATTTCGGTATATTCACCGCCAAATCCTGATCTCCTCGCAAAGTCCTTCCACACTGTAGCTGAGTGCGACTACTTTGGAGACGACAACTTGCAAGTCATCCAGGTCCCCCAGATACGAGCGGGTGTTGGATGATTCCGATTGAGGAGACCGGCAAATATTTTGTCGCAGAAAAGCTGGGTTTGGACATTGAATGCATGGCAGAATGGAGGACGAAGATGAAGATGAAGATAACTAGCACACCTTTGTTTCCGTATTCATCTTGCCCGGATTTTTTGAGGCTTGACCATATCAAATCATTGGCTTCACAAACCGAAAGACGCGTAACTTTTCTGTGACAAAAGTCACATGGGCGTGTCCTTCTTCCTTCCGCTCGCCACTGGCGTCTTCTATCTCTTACCCCAGCCTCAGCTAGCGACCTTGTTTCTCTAGTTGGGCATGTTTCCTACATCTCCAATAGAGGCATTTGCCCCCGAAATGGACCCAAACTTCAATTCTTCTGGCGGCCGTGCTGGCCAGCCTCAGGCTGGTGCCAGTCAGCTACCGCATCACGGTGTCCACCCCGCAGATTCCTTTCAAAACGGCTACTATGGCGCAGGGACCGGATCTAATAGCACAGACAACTCTTTCTATAACTGGAATATGCAGCCGAATGGACTCCCGGGCTTGGTGTGTTTACGCTAATGCTCGGTCTCATTTCCACTGCTAATTCTCTTAGCTCGCCTCTGCATTGCACAACGACCTTCTCTACATCAATGGAACCTACACAACTCTTTTTCAGGCTTATAATACGATGAAGGAAAAATATGGCAACACTCGAGTGCGTCATTAGCTCGTTCCCAGGTCAGTGTTCTCCCTTAAGGCCTTATTAAGGGTGTCCTCGGCGGCTAAGGGCTTAACTTGATATTAAGACCTAATTAAGACCTGCAATTTAAGGCATTAAGAACAAAAAAAAATCGATTTTTTTTTCGGCCGGACTACTGTACTAATTCGACCGGTTGTTCACGTTATGTGTGACGGCCGGTCGTGAACTGAACTTGGTGACGGGTGACACCGAGTTTTTTGGCCCAAAAAGGGCAAGAAAATCAAAGAAATCTCCGGCCGGCATGTGACGAGTAATGCCGGCCTACCATATACGGGAATGTTGATGTGATTGACGTGTTGTGAACAACTTGTCCAGTGAACAATTTGGGTGACGGGTGACACCCAGTGCTAGTGAACAACGGTCGAATTAGTACAGTATGTAGTAGCAAATTCTACTCGTTCCAGTTCCCGCCATTGTACTCGTCTCCGTAACCTTCCAGTTCACCATCATCAGGTTCTTCGTCCGAATGTTCAGCTGCCAGCAATTCCATCAACCCGCTCCTCTTGTGTGAATGCCTGACGCCGGCGTGAAGGAGCTCCGGAGGCTTCTTGAATCTTCACTGTGCCCCGAATAACTTTGAAAGTGGGCACGGAAGCATTTCTTGCTGCGGCCCTCTGGCGTAGGGACGATGGGCTCGAATCCCGCCTTCATGGAAGTAGTTGCAGATGTCGAGCTTCTTGGGCGGCATTGCGAGAGACGACGTCGAAGGAGCGAAAATTTAGCCGAGTGTGCCGTAAATCCATCAGCCATCAATTAAGCCTTAATTAAGGGTTAGATTGCTTGGCCCAAGTTAAGCCCTAACATCAACTTGTTATTAAGGCTTAATCCATTCTAAGTCTTAACCCTTAGGAGGAACACTGCGTTCCCTTGATTTGAATGGTACTAACGGAAATATATATATTAGAACTGCTTTTTCTCAGTTTTCTTCTTCTATAGCTCAGCCCCAACCCCCCGCCGAATCTGCTTCTCCCCTGTCTACAGCGCTTTCTACCGACCTCCCAAGCAAGAACTGTATCCCAAGGTCCGGTTCTGGTATCAAGCGGACTCAAGGCGGCGAATCAGAAGAAGAAGAAAACGACACGGCTAAACGATGTACCAGAGCCACGCGGCGGCAAACGTATGTCTGAAGATATCAATGTGATGACGACCTACAGCCGTTTTGGAAACGATACAGCCGTTTTGGAAACAATATACGGGTTTTGATTGAGTGGTGCTGGTTCGTTTGTGCTTACGTTTGTGACCATTCTGTCATCGGCAAAGCCAGGAGCACCACTTTGTGGGGCGTTGCCGTACCGCATCAATTGCCGTTGGTCCCTTGTTTTGGCCCTTGCTCGCAAGTCATGGCCGTGTCGAGCTCTGGGCAAGTAGCAGCTGAGTCTTAATCCTCAGTTCTGTTAACCCCCTGTTTTTCCCGGTGTTCTCTGGTGGCGGAAGCAAAAACTCAAATTCGGCTGAAGTGAGCTGGTGATGGAAGCAAAACAAAGGTAAGCACAAACGAACGAGCACCACTCAATCAAAACCCGTATATTGTTTCCAAAACGGCTGTATACGGGTTTTGATTGAATGGTGCTCGTTCGTTTGTGCTTACGTTTGTTGACGATTCTGTCATCGGCAAAGCCGGGAGCATCACTTTGTGGAGCGTTGCCGCCTGTTGCCGCACCACATCAAGTGCCGCTGGTCCCTTGATTTGGCCCTTGCTCGCAAGTCATGGCCCGGTCGAGCTCTGGGCAAGTAGCAGCTGAGTCTTGATCCTCAGTTCTGTTAACCCCCTGTTTTTCCCTGGTGTTCTCTGGGAGGCGAAAGCAAAACTCAGATTCGGCTGAAGTGGAGCTGGTGATGGGAAGCAAAACAAAGGTAAGCACAAATGAATGAGCACCACTCGATCAAAACCCGTATATTGTTTCCAAACGGCTGTATCTGGAGAAAGAGGACGGCACTATTCTTTCCGGCAAGGAGGCCCAAGCAATTCGAGCGACGCAAACCTCGATCTATCGCGAAATTCAGCGTGTCAGCCCCGCAGACCTTCCGAAAACCTGGGGCTCAGCCTCTCTGACGATCATCACATACCATCGGGCGCAAATGTATAAGGCCACCCGCTTCTCCGCTTCTGCCACGATCATTGGAAGGTCGAACGTCTCGCTACGCAGACGTATTCGAGCTGGTACTCAAAAAATGTCAAGAAAAGGCGGCGGCAGTAACTCTCAGACGAGATGGATGCACTTGCGTCTGCACCTGCTCACGCGATTCCCCAAGCCAATCCAACAACAACGATGACGACGATGACGACCCCATTTCTCGCTCGACATCGGGATCTACCTCCGCCTCTTCCTCGACATCTGCCTCCGGTCCTACCTCAATCTCACCTAAATCCTCAGTCGCTTCGTCCCGCCCCACACGCAAACGGAAGATTTCTACTGTGTTCATTCCATCAACCCAGCCACAGAAACGACGGATCACTTCTCACGACCCTGATGCTGATATGCTGGATTCTCTCGAGAGTGATCCCGCCGCTTCGACACGAGCTCCCGGCGCCGACCAGACTCTCGTCAACATCACTAATACTGCCCCATCCGCGACACTTTCTGCGGCAGGAGGCGCAGCCCCTACACCCATTGCTCCCATACCCTCTACCACCCCATCGACACCTTCAAATGATTCTATTCCTCTGTCTCCCCTGCTGTGACATCTCCGACTACTTCCGCGTCTTTGACTGCTTCTACGCCGCCCACCGCTTCCACGCCTTCGACTAGCACCGTTTCTACACCTCCTGCCGCGTCCACGCCTCCAACTGTATTTGCACCCTCATCGGTTTCTTTCTCAAACAACGCTCCGTCCACCGTGCCTGAAGTCACTCCAGCCGCTCACTCCACTGTTGTCGTAAGTCATCAATCTGTCTTGTTCTGCGGGTGTCTTGTTTGACCGCGGCTCGGATTCAGGTACCTGCAAAAACCGCACTTGTGCTGGTCAATCCTTTGTGAGTACATCTCACGCGCATCATAAAGAACGGCTGATCACTCGGTCCTCGCACGTAGAAACATTGTATTTGGAGCGCCAGTGGGGCCTCCCGCTAGGAGTGAAGGGCTCAAAGGTCAGTCATTGTTTCTGTAATTGAGGGATGCTACTTACTGGAATTATCAGCGGCGTCAACCTCGGTAGCGGGTCCATCGACGTCGAAGAAGGCTAAGAAGCGGGTCAATAAGGATTCTTTGAGCCCAGCGTATGTTCCAAGGCTAGGAAAATCTCTCGGCCGAACTGACTTTCCATTCAGATCGCTATTCTATCAAGATTACCTGAAGACTCACGACGCAGTCACCTCCCAAGAATTTGACCAGATTTTTGCGGACTTATCCGAGGAAGAGCGCCTGGTTTGTACAGTTCTAATTCGTCTCTTTCTATGTGTCTGATGTATTGCAAGAAATGGACTCGTCTCAGTACTGAACGTAACAAAGCCAAGAAGGCCGCAAAACAGTCTGCAGCTGGCGCAGCGACAACGGTGCGTTGCCGTCACATTCTTTCAAGCTATGCTTACGTTCTGGCCAGATTTCGCAAACACAGAACGAGACAAGGGTATGTTATGCTTCCCATTTTAAGTGCTTGACGAGTAACTATTGACTCCTTTGCAGCTAAAGCGCTTTGATCATGCTATTAAAAGGATTCCATTGCAACAGTTTTTCGCACACGAATCAAGACCGAAGCGGCGCCCCTTTGAATGGAAGTGATGTAGGCTGGCGGGGCGGCGGTACCGTGAGGTGGGGCGGCGTGAGGACGGCGAGGATGCTGGGGCGGCGAGGGAATGGGCGGGAGTATAGTACCCCTACATAGAGCTCGATGTCGCTCGATGGGCAATTTATATAGCTTGAATTGCTCAAGCAAAACATCGAGCCAGATCGAGGAATCGGCCACTTTGCGAGCCATTTCGGACTAGCTCAATATGGCTGCCTTTGGCTTGAGCTGGCTCAGTTCTGGCTCGATTCAGCTGCCTGGGGCATTATCCTCACTGCGCGGCCCATGTCGGAGTCTAGCAGTACATTGACTGTATCACTATAATTGGTAATCATTCGGCTGCCCTTGATCCTTCAAACTCTCTGCAATGATTCCCGCAACGAGGGGCTGTGTTTCTCCAAACGGGGTTGTCGGTGGCGCACTACCGCTTGGCGTGAGTGACACGATCGTGGGGCGATCACGTGCCAGTGTGGTCATGAGGTTGGTTGGCCGAAATCGGCGCGGCGGAATCTCGGAGTGTCTAAATTGTTTCTCCGAGGGTGGGGCAAGGGTGGGGGCTGCAGGATTCGAACCTGCGACCTTGGCAATGTGCGCGTGGTCAACGTTCAACCTTAGGGGATGGTTACCACTGGCTTCAGCTGCCTTTGAGCGTGCTGTAAGGCTCCAACCATTTAGTTTTCGTTTGCGAGATCTGGCAAACTAAACGGAAATGGTTTAAAACCGTTTATAAACGTTTTTCGGAGCACAAAAATCTGGACATGCAAAGACCATTCTCTCCAGGTCAGTGTGAGTTGTTTTACTATTCATTTTGCTACCCTGTGCTTCAGATGCTTGTTTCCGGGTCCAAGTACCTTCTCCGAAGTATCCAGAGTCAAATTTGGAGTTGACTTGATTTCCTTTCTGGGCAAACACTTTCGTCGTTGAAGTAAATATACCCCAATGGCAAGGAGAACAGATCGAAAACTCACTGATAGCATCGGTAAGTATTCCTGGTATGTATTCCTGGGTGAGATTGAGCCTACTTAGCCTCATATATTGTGCCAGAGGCTTGCTGATTGGCACGTACTAGCAAACTGTTTACAAACTGTTTTCACCCCCCCCGCAAATTAAATGGAAACAGAAACGGTTATTACCGTTTATAAACGTTTTCAAACGGAAATGGTTGGAGCCTTAGCGTGCTGTCTGGGTTGATTTCTTCGTCTGGGCCGCTCGCAGTGCACCTTTGCGTTGTTTCGTGGGGGCAGGCATGAGAAGAGAAGAGCAAGATGACAGATCCGAAGGGAACGGGTGCAATTTCTCGGTTAGCTGGGCCGAAAAAGTGAAACACCGTGGGAATATTTGGGTCTGAAGGCATAAATCGTTGTATTTTGAGGCGCTGAGTTCGCCGAAAATGGTCAAAAAAATCACAATTTTTTTCCCGGCCGTACCGGCCGGTGTAAGACAAGTGCCTAGTTGCAGTGTACCGCTGTGCCATCCAACCCCCAAATCCCCGGACAGGTGCGCTGGTCAACACCATTTTTGCATAGATCAAATGCTTCTTGATGCAGATCTGTCCAGTTCCAAGGGATGCCTTTCTTCAACAGTCCAAACAAAGGTGTGTGCCATCCACGCGTAGAACGGCACGTAGGATGAGAAGTAAACCATCATACCCAAGAATGTTTGAAGTTCTGAAGCATTCTTAGGGTACGTCCAGTTCGACGATTGCATCAACCTTTTCCTTGTGCGTCGAGAGTCCAAGTCGAGATACCTTTTGGCCAAGAAGCATCAAAAACTGATAACCCATATGACATTTCGGAGGTGACAAGGTAAGGTTGGCTGCAGCAATGGCTCCAAACATGATCTTCAAAGGTTCGTGAATAAATCACAATGTCGTCGATATAGACCAGGGCAAAAAGCCATGGAAAGGGAGCCAAGACAGTGTTCATGACGCGCTGAAAACACTTGGTCCATTGCGGTAACCAAAAGGCATTCGCGCAAACTGCCAGAGTCTGCGGTGGGTTCGAAATGCCAATTCTTCGGCCGAATCCGGGTGCATGGTGAGCTGAGTGAACCCGGCTAGCGCATCGAGCGTAGTTAACCATTGGGAGCCTTCCAGAGCTTGTAGAACATCGTCTTGTCTTGGGAGCGGAAACTCGTCTGGTACAACCATCTCGTTCAACTTCCGCAAGTCAATTACCATCCGTGGTTTTCCATTGCGCCAAACAGTGAACGCTGCGTACGGACTTCTGGACGGTTCAATCACACCCAACTCAATCCACAAATCCATCTGTTATCGATGACTTCGCGTTTCGCTGGAGAGGCAGGAAGGGGGGTAAGGAAACAGGTTCCGCGCTGGGCTTCATGGGAATGACAACTTGTTCCTTGTAAGTTCCAAGTCGCCCATCCAGCCCAAAAGCCTTGCTGTTCTTGATGCAAACATCTTCCAATGCCTTGCGCCATTCCGGTGTCAGGTCCTTTGAGAAGTCCAATGCTTCAAGAAGCTTGGAAGAATCAACCATTAATATTTCATCACTGACATATAGGTTCGTCACGTCCATAGAGTAAAACAAGGTCGAATCTGAGAGGTCTATTTCGCGAACCAGCCATCTGACCGCGGTTTTGACTAGATAGGGCGACGCAGCTCCTCTAAACTAAGCGTTTCCGCGCATTTTCAGAAAAAAATCGTGATTTTTGAAGCCGCCAGAGCGCCATCAGTGCCGAAAAATAGAGTAAATCAGGCCGAAATTCGGGTTTTCAATGTGACGAACCTGGTAGGTAGTGACCGGGGGCCTGTATCGCACATTTGAGTCGTGAGAAGAGTCCCACGGTCGTGGGACAAAACTTGTCACGCGGATGCGGCAGAACCAGGGCCACCCCCTGCCACCCCGCCTTCCTGGATTGCGTTTCGGCGCCGCTGTCTCGGTACCCAGACCTTGAGGGCGGTTAGAGCTTTTGAGGTAACGATCACGCTATAACGTCCGGTAACTTAACATGGGGACTGGCAAATCACACCAAACAAATGTCTGTTTGGACTTTGTTTGTTCGGAGTCGGTCCTGCCCCCCGCCCTCTACAGTGACGCTAAAAATCTGAAACAAATTGCAAATGAGTCCTGAGCCGAATCCTGAGGAAAGTCCCCGCGCCGATTTCCCAAATTTTCCCCAAGAAGAGCGGAACATTAACGCAGAAATGGCTGTGAAATGGCTTTGCACGGAGAAAATAATCATTTGCGGAACAGCAAGGGCCAAAATAAAAAATGTGGCCGGGACATTCCCTGTAGATTACAAATACTAAGAGATCCTATACTCAAGTTGTATTGAAAATGTCGACAGTTGAGGCTGCAGAAGGGACTGATGAGGGGCAGACATTTGATCACAGCCACTTGCCAGTCCCCACCTTGAAGTTAACAACCCCCCATCCTGTCACACACCCTTTCCTCCTTCCCCGTCCTTACTTGGTTACCCTTGTATATGCACTTCAAGGTCTGCTCAGTTGCCTTGCCTTTTTTCCTCATCAGTTTTGGAGCTCGTGGGAACCGGGAGCAACATCGCAGTTGATTCAATTCCGCCTCCACGTGCGAACCCAATGGGGTAATGTTTTTCGGCGGACGGGGCCGGGCAACCCGCCATTCCAAGGGTGATGGCAAATCGGTCGCCAGACCGATTAAAGCCGATGCCCTCGGCCGGTAAAACCCTCGGCAATCTGAGGCTATTTCCGGCGAAATAAAGCCCTCGAAATGACCGATTTTTCGGGCCGGGCAACCCCGCCATTCCAAGGGTGATGGCAAATCGGTCGCCAGACCGAATTAAAGCCGATGCCCTCGGCCGGTAAAAACCCTCGGCAATCTGAGGCTATTTCCGGCGAAATAAAGCCCTCGAAATGACCGATTTTTCTACAGTGCCGGACACGCAAAGTCGACAACTTTGATCTTCCATTTATGGAAGGTGTGACACATGCCCAGGCGGCTAGTTTTCTATGTAAACATGTTGTTATAGACCGAACAACGGCTTTACACGAGCCGATTTCCCCAAAACTCAAAATAAAATAAAAAAAATGACCCCAAAATTTTAGCCGAACACCGAGATTTCATGGGAAAATTACGAAACATAGCGCAATCGACTCCGTTAATTAAGCTGGTTCTGTCCCTGATAACATCAAAGCAATTTCACGAGCCGTTTTGGCACAAATTCCTTGGGAAACATCGCCGTATTTGGACAACTTACATCATGTTGATCAATTCTATCACAGACCATGTGTCAACATGCTTGCCGACCACCATGCCGTGCCGCTGCCCTGGGTTGGTGCTGAGAATTTGCAGCTGAGAATTTGCACGGATTACCGCCCATATTGTAGTTCAGGCCGTCACCCTTCCACCAAGGATCAGTAATTTTGCGCTCGGAGCTCAAAAGGGGTACACACAGTTTCGATTTTTGACCTCAAAAATTTGGCCACAGCCAAAATGTCGTGGGAAAAACTTCGGAGGTGGTTTTTCGAGCTTTTCAGGGGTCGGCGAATCCGAATCTGAAGTCAGATTTATCCCAAACGTCATCGTCAACAATACGACCGAGAACCTTCATTTCTGGCTTCAGGAATTGAAGCTTATGCTCGCTGAGGTACAGTGTCTCGCGTTTTAAGATGTCAATAATTGCTTTGACATGCTTGAGGTGATCGTCTAACGATTCAGAGTAGATGATGATATCGTCCAGATAATCTTCCAATGAAATCCGAAAATAGGTAGTTCATTAAAGATTAATACCTCGCCGGCGCGTTACAGTCGCCTATCTGAATAACCAGACTGACCATATTCCCATCAGGAGTAGTTACCGTGGTACGGTCAACATGCTCGGGAATAATCCGAATTTGCTCATAGGCATCCTGTCCGTCAATCAGAGACCGATATTTACACCGAGCAACTCGGCGCAAAATACCTTCCATGTCCGGAAGTGGAGACGACAATTTGTGAGTATTCTTATTGCGGGCTCGCAGGTCAACCACGGTGCGTAGTTTCGGCGGGTTTGTTTTGGCTTTCGGAATTAATAGCATGGGAACAGTATTCCCCGAGCTGGTGACTTTCCAGCGCCCTGTTTTCAAAAGATTTCGGCGTTTCTCATGCCATTGAGGGACGAAGAGCCTCGGGACACCGAGAGGGTCTCCATGGTAAGATTTTCTCCTCATCAATGAGAGGAATAGTGTGATTGATTGCGCGCAAAGGCGGCAAGGATGTTTCCGAAGCTTTCTTGCAAATCGGTTTAGCGTATTCAATCAACTCATCAGAGCAGATTAAATTGTATGGTTCTTCAGCTCAGTCGAATGAGAATAGATTTTTGCAGTTGCGACTCCCGAAATTGGTAAGCACTTCGCGCTACCAACATACACTCGAGCTGGATTGAACCCAATATTAACCTGATGTTGAAACAGCCAGGCTGTCCCCAAAATCATGGTGGTATCCGCTGATATTTGCGACGAGAAGGTGCGAGGACAACTGATGTCCTGATATTTGAAAACTAACTTCAACGGATGGTTAATCTTCGACCTTGATCCTGAACAGCAAGCTGGAGAGTTTGCGGTGAGCCGCCAGAAGCCACCTGGCGGCTCTAACGGCATGCGGATTGGAGCGGCTACGTCATGTGGCGGCTCGTTCAGCGGCTCGTCGCGCGCGGGTCCTTAGCGGTTGGGTAGTGGTTGTGTACCTTGCATACTTGACTATACCTTCAATGAGAGTTCGTTGTCCAAACGTGCATAATTGTTTTGAATTGAAGCAATTTCCAGCGTCAACCAAGGGGTACCAACCCTTAAAACTTCGGACACAGGGTCGGAAAAGTGACCTTAACGCTCGCTCGACCTGGCCATGTTGTTCGGGTTTGTCCAGGATACAACAATATATTATGTAATCAAATATTTTTCTTACTTTTTTTTTCTGACCTTCTCAAACGCGTTTTCAGACCAATCCAAGGCTAGGTCGGAAAAGTGGAATAAGGCGACCTTGAGGCCCACCCCCCCCCCTTAGCCGGTGTCTCGGGTTTTGCCGGTGGGTACCCCTTGGCGTCAACCGAAGTCTTCGGCTCGAATGCGCGATAGCGTCAGATTTTCGGGTTCAATTTTCTTCGTGTGTGTATGGCTCAAGATATAGATGACTAAGTACTAAGAATAGACTCGCAAAAACTTAAACCAGTCTTACCAGCCGCCAAACGAGCCGCCAGGCAGCATAGCCGCTCCAATCCGCATGCCATTAGAGCCGCCAGGTGGCTTCTGGCGGCTCACCGCAAACTCTCTATTACCGTTTCCGAACTACCTACTATACGAAATCCCCGCCAACCCCTACCGTACTGCTGCATAGCTCTTCAAGAATCTGTTTTGTTGAGTTGAGGGGGGGATATCGCCAATTGGAGGGAGTTGGTAGAATTCACCAAAGACTATGGGTGGAATGTTCCCCGATTGCTCGTCCGCAAATGGTGGAGAAATCTACGATCAACTCTTCCAAGTTGTACCCTGCTTTCCCTTTTCCAAGGGGAAATCCCTCGGCCGGGAAAACGCGTTTTAGAAAAGCCTCGGAATGACCGATTTTTCGGCCATGACGGCAGTGACAGCTGCGTGACCGACGGCCATTCCCGAAGTCCGCTCACTCGTTGACCGCAGGTGTACCGCTGCGTTTGTCGCCTTCGGAGAGGTTGCGTCAAACCCGTTTCTGGGCGTCCAACCCCGGACCCTGTTTCATTGGTAGACACCCGAGTATTAGTCTCCTTCGTAAGTCAGTCACTTCGGCTAAATCTGAGGATCTTCGTCACTTTGTGCTACCACCAGTGTCTTGGATATACTTACCACTATCCAGTGAGTACATATAAGCTTTAGCTGTCAAAATTAATAATCCAGAAAAAACAGGGCCGCTGAGTCACTGCAACCAGATTCATCAGGAGCAGAGTTTTGAAGGTGAATACTGTACAATTACGTTCAAATCGTTAATCACGCGTCACACCCACCTCTCCCGAACCGAATTTTTGCCCTGTGTCACTGACTCATGTCGGAAAAATTGAAAAAGCCTGGTAAGGCCTTGGAGCACCTAACGGCCTTATAAGGCCTAATAAGGTTCGAGGGGTGACCTTATAAGGCGTGATAAGGTCTGGTTAGGTCTTCCCAGGCTAACTTCCCGGAGGTTACAAAACTGAGTTGGGGTTGTTAGAGACATGGTAGGTGTGGTTTTATTGCATCTTTTTCGGCGGAAAATTCAGAGTTGTATTGCTTTTGATAATTTGTGCTGTGATTGTATGTCAAGATGGCTGATTTGAATTTCAAAAAGTATGTAGGGGAGCATATATACTCATGTGTAGTAAATCACCAGTCAATGTACGAGCAATATCTTGAGTTGTTGTGTTATGGGGAAATTGTACAGGTAAGTATCCGAGAGCTACGCCATATGTATATGGAACAAAATTTCCCTAATTGTAAAGCTCTCTTAGCATAGCAGTATTGTACATTGCCATTGTTTTATTCGCACTGCAGAGGTCGAGCGTTCGATTCTCGCAAGCACCAGTACTGTAGATACTTGTACCGAGGCAACCGACCCCGACACCGTGACACCGTGACCCGCCTTCGGCAACGCAACCAGAGCGGCAGTGAGCGTGACGGTTGAATTTTGCGCAACCGAGAACGCGAAAATTGGCCATGATCTTGGGCAAATTCAGACTTTGAGCAGTCCAACTGCGACGAAAATAGTTGGAAACGACAATTCAGAGGATTTTAGCAAAAATGGCGCCAAAATAGGGCGAAAAAATGAATATTTTCTGAAATGTCACGATTTTTTGGAGACAACCAGACCGCCCGTGACCGTGACCCGCCGCGGTTTGGGCAACGCAACGGAGCCCACCGTGACCGTGACGGTTGCCTTGGTACAAGTATTTACAGTAATTAATTGTTAGAGTCAGTATTGTAGTACAACAGAAATAGATAGTATTAGAAAGTCAAGACAAGGTGCAAGCAGACACCTTACAAAGAAGGTAAAGTGGTAATACTTTTGCTTAACGCCGCCGAACATGCCTTGTAAGGCCTTACAAGCCTCATTAGGTCCTATAAGGTCCATTATGTGTTATAAGGCCCTATATGTAGTATTTGGTACGTATTTAAACCTTGTAACCCTCCTTTTCCCCAACGGCCTTATTAGACCTTACAAGGCCTGCCCAGGCCCAACAACCCTTTTTTGATTTTCCGACACACGCCTCACACGGGCCATTGTCGAAAAAAATCCTTCAAAATGGGATTTTGCTCAAAAATCACTTTGCTAGTAATGTGGGCCCTCTGGTGTGTTTTCTTGACTTCTTATGTTCAATTTCTTCTAGGTTTCCACTTGAAGTGATTTTCAACTGAATTCTCGGTACCGTCTGAAATGCGGTTTTTTTGCTCAAGGTATAGTATTTCTCCACCGCATTCCCAATCCTCGCGGAAAAAATCCAGACTCACTTACTAAATGTTTTCAGGCTCCTCCTCGCGAGACTGGGGGTTGTCGAAAATTTGCGCCCTGTCACACCACGCCAGGACCAGATGTCGAATTGGTTCAGGCGCGTTCACCCCCCATGTCGATTTGAACGTAATTGTACTGTGCGCACGAAAGCTTGACTGAACCGATGATCATCCGTTGTTTTTTCCAGCATATGCGCAGTCGCATCACTTATTTCGGTACGTCAGTTCGTTGAATACGTCAACACAATCCTGAATTCACTCCACAGCTCATTCTCTCGCCCAGAACGCTCATTTACGCGTCATTCTACTTTTGCATCGCCGAAGTAAGCCTAAGCATCTCTCTCCCTCCTCCCCTGAACGTCAACCAACATGCTTCCTAACCAAAGTGTACTCCAACGCCCTTCTCGCGAGCCTCAACGCCCGCACCATCATCCGCGGCCGCATCACCGGCGTCGACAGCAACCCCTGAGAGGTTCAGAAGGAGTCGGAGATGTTTTATCAATCACCGGAAGCGACAGTTGGGCATCCGCATCAAACATTCTTGACTCATATTAATATTCATGAGCGGCAAGGGCGGCGAGGGCGACAACGGCGGCATGGTTGGTTAGAGCACAAATGGGGCTTCAGCTTCAGACCCAGTCAAAAGTGCGTTGGATAGTTTGAGATGATCTGGGATGGAATGATAAAAGCAGCAGCTAAAAGTGATGATTTGAGATCGTTCGTCAATGGAATTCGAAACATTTCGTCTCATCACAGTGTCTGGCAACGGCGACCTAGGGCGACCTTCCATGGATTTCTTCAAGTCGACCGCATCACTCGGTTATTGTACAACGGCAGTATAAAGTGGCACCACTTTCCGCCACGTCATCCACTCTCTCTTGCCTTCTTCTACCTCGTCTGAGTCGTTTTGCCTCCTCCGCCACTTCCTCGTCTGTGTCGGGCCTTCGAAGCCCAGCCAAATGTCGTCTCCTGCTATTCACATCTGCTCTTGTCTAGTATCCACGGCGCGTTGTGACCATGATCTTCTGTTGAGGGCGAAGGTATGTTTTTACCCATTTTTTATTTCTACACCGCTCTTACCAGTTCCCACCCAGCTACCAGTGCTCCGCTCTTGCTCTAGCTTAGAAACACCAAACGGTAGATCCAAACTCTATTGTCTGCAAGCCTGTGGCGCTGGCTGTTATACCGTTCATGCCGGCGTCAATCCTCGAGTGTCTCTTTCTTTCCTTTTATCTCTGGTTTACCTTGCCTCCTGGCCGGTCTCGATGCTTTTGCGGTCCAAGTATATATATAATATATATGGTACTAGATAGTGTACCATTGTATATTTCGATAATTTACACCATCTCAAAGCATCCTATATGTTCTGTTGACGCCACAACGCCTCCCTCTACCAGTTGCGATGCATTGAGATGAATTGTACAAACATTCAGACTATCACGATGCATCTCAAGCTATACCGAAAAAGTCTGCCACTTTTCCAGATGGTTTGAGAATGGATGAGATAGTTTGAAGATATTCGCATTTCATCTCATTTCATTTCACTCAATCCCGTGAACTTTTGACTGGGCTTCAGAAGGCATACTAGTTAGCTAATTTTTGTTCCCCGAGGCTCGGAGAGGTACACACAATTTTGAGTTTTTTGACTCAAAAATTTGGCCGCAGCCAAAATGTCGTGGGAAAAACTTCGGAGGTGGTTTTTTTGGACATTTTCGAGGGTGTTGAGTCTGATTCTGAAGTCAGATTTATGCCAAAATTCGCGTTCTTCGGCAATCATCATTGTCGACTTTGGGTGTCCCGCACTGTATATTACGTTGAAGCAGTGCATCCTATACTTGAAAAGAGGGCCAGGCCATCAGTCTCGTGACTTCTGACAGAAAATCGGGTTCCCGGCGCCGCACGCGGCGCCGCGGGCACGGAAAAAAATCGCAAGAAATTTAAACCGGGGTTTGCCCCGAGAAGCTGTGCACCAGCCGCGCAGCGAGCCGGCCCTGCCGAAGGCGGGGTGCTCAAGCTTGTAACAATTAACATACTGTACCGATCTGTATGGAGGCAACGCTCTGAGGAGCGTTACGCGCCGTTGCTAGCCTTTTATGGTAATTTGCTGTGCAAAAGCAGTGCAAAATTACTATATATGGGACGATTTGTAAGCAAAAATGGCCCTGCGTTATGCGTTACGTTGCTACCATACAAATCGGTACAGTACTATCCTAACCCGTGATGTGTCCTCGAAATTGATGCAGGCCCATATTGTTCCGAATTTCTTCATATTTTTTCTCAGCATTGAAGGGTATGCATAGCCACATCTGATACATACTCTTGAATATTTAGGGGACTAGGAAGCTCCGACTGCGTCGGAAGACACCTTGCTTGAGATAAAAAAAATGATTTATTGTATCAAGGTACATGCTTTCGGCATATATTAAAGAAAGTTCTCTGCTTTCTGCCAGTAAAACTGCTACTAGTGCTAGCCTGTGGAAACAGGACTTGTATCTCGAATTAGGGTTGAGCCTCGGCCGTTGTGTAACTTGCTATAGTCTGCGTGAATTCGATTGGCGTAGAAAGAGGAATTTGCGAACTAGAACAGGCGCGGGCTGAAAACAAAGTGAAACATATCAGTGTTGGAGCCACATAGAAAATTCCTAGAGTCCAGGACCTAGACAGCTGAAAATGCTTGAAAAGGAAGTAGGTGCCGGAAGTTCTCCATCTTGTCTGGAAATTTACCTTCTCAGTCACCGAATTTTCGCATCCTTGATATTGAATTTGCAACCGCAAACTTGGTATGGGGTCCAAGAGTACATCCCAGCTCTGGTTTAGTTTCTGATAAACAATATGAGCTTTCTCACATCTTTGCATTGAGATAATTCACTTAGCTGACTCGACGCGGAGAATACTACTGAATGTTACGACCAAGGGGGCTAAAACCCTTCGATCCAGCCACGAGGGGCGCAGGTGCGCAGAATGACGGGATTCATTCACATTGCCTGTATCATCATTGGGTAGTCTGCGAGGGATGGACGGTCTTCCCTGGAAGTAAAAAGATTGGCCAATGAACCAAGTCAGTTGTATCGTTAGCCAAGCCAGTTTAATTCCTGCAACACAGATGCTGCCTATTTTGAGGCCAGGGGCCCTGATATCAGCGCGTTTTTACAGCGAGTACCCAGTTCCACAAGAAAGTCGAGTCGATGCATCCAACCACGAGCGGACACGGAAATTTTCAGCACAGCGACCAGCCGACTGCCGTTGACAGCAGATCCAATGGTCGATGTGCGTGACAGTTGATACAATGAGAATATGTACTGATTCGAGATTGAGACTAAGTGGAGTGCAACCGCTTGCGGAGATTCGCCGACTCGGGAAACATCGATTTTCTCTTTGAATTGTTGTTGGTACAGAGTACAGACTGTAGACCCGAATGTAGCAGTGCTAGTGCAAGATAATGCTATGTTAGGTGGAAATATTACCTCCGCTGACACTGGAGAACTCGAAAGTTGACGGTGATGCGATGGTTTTGGGTGGTCCGTTTTTTTAGTCTTGACCTTCCACCATGACAGCAGCTACCTTAGACTCGGGAGCGCCGTTGGGCAATACGTGCGTTCGTGACCGCAATTCATACCGTTCTCCGGCTCAAGCAAGCGCAGGATGGGTTCTATGCTCCTCGGTGTCATCTTTACGGGCGAAGGTCAGTTAAAGTGGTCCGTGAACAATATATGTATGTATAACTAATACTCTATACGCGGGAAAAGGTGCTCTAGGGCCGTGTTTTAGCTTTGAGAAAGGGTATGATGGTCGTGCGGCCTATTTTTGGGAGATGTGGACTCTCTTCTAGGTGAAGGCGAAGTGACATTCGAGGAAGACAAGCTAAGCAGCGGAGTCAGGCTCCTTAATCTGAGCACACCGTCAGCAAAAATCCATCGCGAAACGATTGATAATTCAAACGCACCTCGGTCGAAGTAAACGCACTCTTCCTGTCACTATAGCTCCCATCCCCATCCGCATACATCTCAGTCCTCCGATCAATCCTCACCGCAAGCGGCTCATCCCCCGCGCCCGCCGTCGAAACAACATCAATCTCAATATCCCCAGGTCTCACGAAGACGTCGCGCGACAGACGCCGCGTTGCTGCGGCACTTGCACTGCCGTTGCGTGAGGCCTTTACGTTGATGTGGTGGAGGGGGTTGCTGTCGACGCCGGTGATGCGGCCGCGGATGATGGTGCGGGCGTTGAGGCTCGCAAGAAGGGCGTTGGAGTACACTTTGGTTAGGAAGCATGTTGGTTGACGTTCAGGGGAGGAGGGAGAGAGATGCTTAGGCTTACTTCGGCCGATGCAAAAGTAGAATGACGCGTAAATGAGCGTTCTGGGCGAGAGAATGAGCTGTGGAGTGAATTCAGGATTGTGTTGACGTATTCAACGAACTGACGTACCGAAATAAGTGATGCGACTGCGCATATGCTGGAAAAAACAACGGATGATCATCGGTTCAGTCAAGCTTTCGTGCGCACAGGCGAAACCATCCGAACCTGGTCAATCTAAATGAAGTAATCCAAAAGTCAGCGTGAACATGCTAACAGACACTCAAGGCAGACGCGCTTACAGTCCCGTATTAATCGTGAAAGCAATCTGGAGTCGAATCAGCGCCCAAGGCCTGACGTCGAAAGACTACTGCTTGCTCACCAGTTTGTTTACCATGCTCTTCGTTCTGTAGTATTCGCAATGAGCTGCTGTTATGTGATATAGAAAGAAGGATTCAAAACGCACTCGACAGACTCGGGGTTACTTTGGCGCAGCATCAAACACATCATCGCGGTGATGTAGACATCTGCGGCTGCCGATAGTGCGTTGATGGTGATTGTAAGTGCCTGAACGAGCAAGAGTCTTACACTGTTCGAGCCGGAGAAGGACAGATGCAAACCGAGATTTGGAGAAGGTCTTGATACACTGACTGGGAAAAAGTATGGGATCACGGCATCTGTGAGAAAGATGCTCGTGTTGCGCAAGATCGCGGGGATAGACTGGTAACTTTTGTGACTCATTATGGAGTACACTATGTGTAGTATGTGCCTGTAAGATATCGGGAGGCTGCGTCCAAAAATGAGAGCTGTGCAATGAATTTATTGGTGATGGGTGATCCAATTATATATCTGCTTTTTGCCGCTTTAGGAAATACAAGTCAGAAAATGAGTTTGAGAGGGAAAACGGACAAGAAAAGCTCACAGAACATTAATAGTGAGTCGGGCCTCCCTTTTCTTTCAACACTTTGCGCACCCTGTTGGGCATACTGCCGTATAACTTGTCAGTATATGTCTGATCTATTTTCTCCCACTCCTCCTTCAAAGTGATCCTGGTTCTTCGGCAGAGAGTCCCGAGCGCGTACCATACGCTCCAAATGATCCCAAAGATTCTCTATGATGCTCATATTGAGCGAGTACGGGCACCAGGGAAGAACATCAAAGCCCTCGAGATTAAGCCACCCCTGCGCGTGCTTGGATTTATGCTTTGAGTCGCCGTCTTGCTGGAAATAAATAGTCGAGCGGTCCAAATTACGCTGGTCCAGAATGTTGAGGAGGGATTTCGAGAGGATGTCAGTGTAAACGAAGCGATCCATGATCCCTTCGGTCCGATGAAGTTGACCGACACCGTGTCGGGTGAGACAGCCCCAGACCATAACACTCCCGCCGCCGAGTTGGACCTATATCTGGAGTCATACGCCTTCCCTGGTTCCCTTTAGCACCACTGTCGGCCACCCGAACCAATGATGTTGAATTTTGACTCATCTGAAAATATAACGGCCCGCCAATTCTCTGCAGTCCGGTAACAATGAAGTTCCCCCCCACTCTTTTCGCTTCCTCCGGTGCTCTGGCTTCAACAGAGACTTGGATTGGCATACATAGACCCCTAGTTCACGCTCTCGTAGCGCAGACCGGACCGTATCGACGTGCAAATGCGGGAAATATTTCCGCTGCAGGTCTGATGCATTCTTGGCTTTGCCAGAAGAGAGCAATTGGAGGGCTCTACGGATGTTTCTCTCGCTCATTTGGCGTGAGCGACTCGGCCTAGGTGCTTTCTCATCGAAGCCGTGTGTTGGACCATAGCGGGCATTGATTTGGAAGACCGTAGAGGGCGCAACATTCTCTTTTTAGGCTACATCTCTATTTGAGATGCCTGCCTTCTTAAGGGCGTCTATGGCGGCCTTGTTTACGGCAGTGGTGTTGAACATGATGTGAAGAATGAGTTACAACAGGTCTGGGGTAAATCGAGCGCGTCGTTGTGGTGATTCAGAGTGAAAAGTCTTGGGCTTGCCAAATGCGGAAAAAGTATTGGATCACGTGTACGCGATAATCACGCTCTCTGACGACAACGCGCGCACATCGGACGTCGAGTTAATACATGTAGAAAGGGTAGTCCTAGAGGTATACGAAGCACTATATATCACCCCCAAAATTTGCTCACTCGCGCCGCAGTTCAAGCCGAAAGTTTGAAAACCAGGTGATCCCATACTTTTTCCGAGTCAGTGTATGTTTTAAATTGCAGACTATACGCGGAATGTCAAATTAAAAGTTCATCGATAAACGGCCAACTCACGCAAGGATGACCCAAGCTTCGGGGGGAAGAAAATCATGAGAAGTTCATAACTGGCAGAGCGCTGGACATACCGGTACCACATGCGTTTGTGGCGAGGACCAGTACTAACACAAAGCCCGTGGCGAAGTAGTTACGGTGGCTCACTTGAATTGGAGAATGAGTGAAGGCAAAGAAAATGTGAATGAATACTTACTCCGCCAGATTCGATACGCGTAGAACCTGTAAGATGTGGGAGTACTGCAGGAAGTGATGGGATACTACCTGACGTACATTTGAACGAGTCCTGCCGTTAATCCCTAGGACCAGACGTAATTGAATGGGAGCAGAAAAAAAACTTGTTGTGTCTCACCGTCGGTACTGCCTCGAGGGAGACGCTCCTGCGTTGTGTCAGCGCTTCATGTTCCTCTACCTCGAAGGTGGTACGGCGCACCAGATCATGAGTCTGGCTATGAGTAGGGTGAGATACAGTCGGAAGACATAGCGGTGCGTCAACCCACTAGTAGTTCGAGATAAGATAATGGTATACTTATGATGGCATTAGTTTTCTTTGCTTCAAACGTTAGAGGACGACGCAACAGGTATGCACCACAAGGGATAGGTGGAATGTATCCAGAAAGAGCGTGAGTGTCACCTTGGTAGAGTTCAGCTCGCAAACTCAACTGGAATCGGAACAAGCTCAAGGGCTTACGATGACTTTGAGGTAAATAGGATCGCGTTTGTAACCTGCAAAGTTGTCGAGGGAGACGAAGATTGAGCCTCACGAGTAGACCGACAATGAGTACTGTGCACGTACGCGTGAAGTAGAATAAACACTGCAGCAAACTGATACCATACAGGATGGCGCTAAAGATGACACCGAGGAGCATAGAACCCATCCTGCGCTTGCTTGAGCCGGAGAACGGTATGAATTGCGGTCACGAACGCACGTATTGCCCAACGGCGCTCCCGAGTCTAAGGCTCCATTCGGCTGTCGTGTCTTAGCGTCACTTAGCGTCACTTTGGAGCACTTGGGAAAAATTCCACGCCAAACTTTTGGTGAGAAATACTCTTAAGTGACGTCAAGTGCTCCGAAGTGACGCAACCGAATGGAGCCTAAGGTAGCTGCTGTCATGGTGGAAGATCGCTGAGTTGCTGTAGTGTTTTTGGGCGAATATTATGGCAACCAAATATATGCGCCACCAGGCAGGACCCTGAGAGTTCACACAGTCTAAACTTTTTTTCATTCTTGATCATTCCCTCCGCCCAAACAGAAGAGCGGTCTAACGACGGTGAGAGTCAAGAAGCAATGAGTAGTTCCTAAATGGGCGTTCGGCGCTGGCCGGCGAGCTGTTTGGATGATTGCCGGACAATCAACCCTGCAATGACCACAAATGCACCCACACTTTGCCCACACTTGCACATGAAACGCCGACACGCACGCACGCGCCTGAACGGGTGACAAGGTGGGAGTCCGAGGGACATGAATGCATGAATGGGTATGTGCACAATGGTCCACATACATAGGATGGGAAGCTTGCTTCTACAGTTGCGGCGAAATCAATTTACTTACCAAAAATGGAAATTCCCATCAGAACCGCCCTACCGCACAGAAAAACGACACACTGGGAGGTGGAAATGGGTTAGAGGACCTGTATTCCTTGTGATGAATAGGTCTGCGCACAGAAACCAGCCCGATCGCTCATGTTTCTGGCAGGTTTTGGCTGAACCTTTTGGGACAAACTCACCGGCTATCCCGGCAAAATCAATACAAAGACACAGATTTTTCTACACCAGACATGCAGGCTCGAGGCTCTGAGCATTTCTGTCAAGTTTCCCCTCGAAAGAACCATTCGTCTCTGAGAAAAGAAGTGGATTGATGGGAATTTCCATTTTTGGTAAGTAAATTGATTTCGCCGCAACTGTATGCTGTTCGTTTTGGAAAAAAATTCAATTTATATTTGTATGGGAATAATCTAGTTTGAGAGAGGTGAGACGTCTGGGATTCTGCCTATCCAGAGGCCTCAGTATTCTAAACATGTGTTACATTTTCGAGAGGCCGATATTTATGTGAGCTCGTCCATATATTTCTGAATGTGAATGCAATTTATTTGAATGGGGCCTGTAGTCCCGGCGAGAAGCAACCATCAAGCTCTATTGGTCACTGTTGAGTGCGTCAATCGGGTGCTTCGGGCACTTTGCCGAAGCGTCGGGACTCGGGAGGCGGGTCCTGGCGGGACATGATGCGGGAGGTTCATTACGGATGACATTCGGCTGATGCGGCCGGCATTTCCCGACAATTTGGAAATCTACCTCCTTGGGAATGTCCCCAAGCAATGGAAGACGTATTGTTGGCACATCGAGCTCAGAAAATTAGTTTCTGTTGGGTCTAATCAATCTCATCCCTCCAGGTGCTTGAAATTCAATCGACTCCGAGACCTGGAGAGTCACGAACACAAGCAAAGTATGCAGTAACGGCCAACAGATGCCCTGCTCATCGTTCGTTTCACACAAACATCGCAAACCTGGCTGTATTGTGCTTCAGAACTCCAGCTAAGTACTACTAGTAATCAGTAAGTTAGTATCAATTGTGTTGGACTGTTTCGCGAGCCATTTGATTGCATCACGGACAGTGCCGCGTCTGCTTTGATCTGATATCATAAAGCCGAGAAGCCCGACCATCCAACGCCCATCGCAAATCACAATGCCGCCCAACGGCGGGGAGGACGGCACCCTCATGGAACAGTGCACAAGATCTCCCGCTCACTGAGCACGCCAATGCCAAGCCAAATCAATCAAATAAATATGAGCCTGCCTCAGAAATATATTGAACACTCGGAAATATATTGAAAGCCTCACATAAATCTCCTTGACCCTATGAATAAATTGGTTATATAGAAGCTATATGAAGGGGAATTCTCGTGGTTCTGTTGAGTGCCAAAAGAGTCAGTGTCTCAAAAATATAAATTGAATTTTTTTCCAAAACGAACAGCATATCACTGTGGTCGCAGAACCCCATGAATTTCCCATAGCCGGACCATGAATTCCACAATTCACGGGTTTATCTAGTGAATTCAGATTCATGGGGTTGTGACTTCACGTACCCAATTCACATAATTAGAGTCCGCAATATGAAGTGCGTGAATTTCACTCGAAAATCGAATGAATGCATATGTGTGAAAACTGCTCAGAAAGTTCATTCCTCGCTTCCTGGCAACTCTTGGAAATTCACCCGTAAACCTCGTGAAATTCATGGAGTTCAAGTTGCCTCGAACATGGTACATGGTTCTGGTCACCAGTACTGGTTGTGTTCCTAATACAGTAATATAGTCAATTTACATACTTTGAATAGTACCGTAACTTAGTAATCGTTAGTAAAGACTTGTTGTACTTGTTCAGTAAGTACTTCCATACAAAAGAGATAAGACTAATACTTGTATGTTGACACTGGTCAAAGCGAGGGGTACGTAGTAGATTTTTCATGCAGTTTCCACTGTGTTTTCACGTATTTTTCAAGTGACTTCCGGGAGTATTGGAAGGGAATCCAACACAGTGAAAAAGTTTTCATTGGAATATGAGGTGGATATCATTCCCAAACCATGTGAATTAACACCATGGAATGTCCCACTCACATAGTTGGACCCAGTGAAAATATCTCCGTGAAATTCACAACTCCATAGTGGAATTCACAGAGTTTTCCGGTGAATTTCCCATTGAAACCTTGTGAACAAACTATGGGAAAGTCAGGGGGTTATGCGACCACAGTGATATGCTTCAGTCCGTACATGCACTTTACACTGTGCAAAGTATACATCATGAAATTCATGCAAACTGTCATGAATTTCAGGTTTCATGATGTTTTGTCATGAAGCACACCATGAATTTCAAGGGGGGTTTCATGATGCTCAGAAGCTCATTTTTGCAAAATTATGAATTCATGACAAAACATCATGAATTTTCGTCATAAAGGACCGAGCGATTTTTTCTGGCTAAGTCCACCAAGAGTTAAGTGGGTAGGGTGCTAATATCAATAATAAAGCCAATAAATGGTATCAGTCGGTCTCTGGTCTCTATCAAGTGCACACTGCTGAAAATTAGAAACAAATGAGGAGAACGGGGATGAACAACTTGAGACTGTGCAGTATGACATTCATATATTGGCGAAGCTAACGAAGTTTATAATTCCCACTTAGTCTACCAGTAGTACTCTCAACGTGTATACTGTAGTATGTCACACGGCGGTCTTGAGTTCGATGCCGGCTGGTGGCATCTGAGGTTGGTGGTTATTTATTTGCTTTGCACCGCTCTCGTTTCATGATATTTTGTTCTGAAATACTTGATAAAACATCATGAAAAAACGTCATGAAGAGCCCCATAATCATCATGAAAACATACTTTCAATTCATGATGTTTCGTTAGCAATTTCCAGGCGATTCATCATGAATTCCTGGACATAATGTTAGGATTTTCATGGCCAACAACATCATGAATTTCATGACCCTTCCTTTGCACAGTGCCTCGCCTGTAAGTTTTGAGTCAATAACAACACCGATCCACTTGACTGTTTCCGACGGGTGGATGGTGACCCCGTTAAAGGTGACGCAGTAGCTCGAGAGGTCTTCCCGGCCAGGCGAGTGGTGCAAGAGCTCGGTTTCGGACTCTTCAAAGGTAGCTTCGTCGTCGTCGGACCAGGAATTGGAAACGGAAGCGGCCTTGTTGAGAACTCCGACATTCTGGAATGCTGAACGGCTGGCCGTGCTGAAATTCGTGTCATCAACAAACCCGTACTTCCAACCAATTGAGACCCCAATTTTCTCTAGGCGACGCAGTAAGCGGTTGATGACTAAGTAGAAGGAAAATAATCACAGACAGAGCAGAGCCCTGCGGATCAACACAGCGAAAAGTGACGGTGCGAACACCATCAATGACCACCGTGACGAGGTGATGGTGAAGGAACGACGCAACCCAGAGAATGAGCTGGCGAGAGAAGCCTAGGGATGCCAGCTCTTGGACGACCACGCGGTGCGATACACGGTTGAATGCCCCTTTGAGATCGTAGAAGAGGGTAGATACAGTGTTTCCGGCGTCGAGCTGAGCTCGGACACGATGAATGTAACCGTCGACGGCTTGGAGGGTGTTGTGTCCAGGGCGGCCACCGTATTGTGCATCCTCGATGAACCCAAGAGTTTCCGCTTCAAATGCGAGACGGTCAGCAACGAGACGCTCCAGAGGTTTAGCAAGAATGTGCTCAAATTTCTCCACCGGTCGCCACGCCTTTGGCGATGTCTTGTCTTTCTTGCCTTGCTTATGAACCGGAGTCGCAACATTGGCTTTGTACGGCGTGGGCTTTGCACCTAGTGCCACGGAAGACTTGAAGACGGCGCGGATCCATTCCCGTGTGACCAGCGATATTTCACCACTGGGCATCCGAAACGCAATGATGAGTATTCCCGAGCGCGCAAAAGACCTCACCAATGGTGCGGGAGAAAAAATTGAGCAACCGCTCAGATCTCCGCAGTAATGGATACCAGGTGTGACCTCTAAGCGACCTAGAAGACTATTGTCCTGGCACATTGCTAGGTCGCTGGGATCTTCCATCTGAGACTGTTCGTTGTAGAGATCTAAGCAGTTCAATAGCGACCTGGGTCGCTCGCACAAAATATGTGGCATTGAGGAAAAGGGAGAAACGGAGTAAGTTACTGGTAGAAGTTGGGTAGAAGAATATGTTTTGAATCGCTCATATGGTGTTCAAATATTTGCCGGCGCTGTTAGAATATCCAGTTGGCGGTGCAACTTGTTGCAGTCTTGTCGTTGGGATGGCGAGTGTGCGGAACTGGAGAAGTCTGCCAAAAGTGTAGGAAGTGATGGTCAGCGTACAAGACGAGTCGACATAGTTAGTAGTGCCTATTGCACGGAGCATCCGATGCATTTAGCTCGCCTTTGCTCACCGCCGCGGCACACACAAATACTGCACCTCTTACTGGTGAGAGTCCCTCCTCAGAGTTTCGAGCAGCGTCGTTGGCGCCCGCAATAAACAGCTGTATCAATCCACGATCCCGCAGCATGTCTCGCTTGTGGGTTTCCTGCGCAAAATTATAATATTAATACCTCCGATTCCACCTCGCGCACGCGTCGTAGAAGGATCGAAGGGTGTTGTCGCATTTTTTTCCCTGTTGTTTCCATGCCCGTTCGCGTCGCCGTTTGTGCACTATGTTGTACGACTGAGTGGTGAACAGAACACTTGCTCGCCTTCTCCGTACGCTCCGCAATAAGATATCACGGACTGACCGAGGTCTGGAAGATTGAAGCATTGCCACTTCTGAGAATGAGGTAAATGTCCTTGGAATCTGAATAGCCTTTGAGTAGCCGGATGGAGTAGCATTAGACTGGCTTCAAGTCCAGGCATGGGCTCTGGTGTAGGACTTGAGTTTTTGCATTATTTTGTCTTCGAGAGCGCCGCGACCCCGATTTTATTCTCCCTTCACAAGTCCAAAGGGTCCCGACATGCGGAGCAGTTCAGACGGAGAGACCTGACCTCAAATTTAAACCGGTATGAACGAAAATCGAAAACGAAAACGCGGCTAGCTGATAATGATCAGGCGGCCTTCCAGGCCATCAAGTCCATCAATTGCCAGCATTCAGAAACGAAAATGATCGGGCAAAGAAGCCGAGAGGATTGGATTGATGTCACAGTCACAGTATATCAATGTACGTGGTCTATTGTGTCATCGGCCGCTTACCGAACGCGTCCGAGTGGCTGTACCAGGTCACGCACACGGCGTGTCTTAGCACTTAATTGAAGAGTGGGTGACTTCCCGTAAGATAAATTTATGCTGGCCCAATTTCTGAGGTTGTTTGAGAGTGCCAGTGATGCAATCAGACTGGCGATATTTTCATCGCAAAACAAATCTACCAGGTGCGCGACTGCCCTGTTTGCGGGAGAGAGGTTGCAGGACCTGATGGGGTGTCAAAAAGTGTCTGGAGATTTATTTTTGGGTCTTGAAATCTAGTGGAGGGGTGCCGACCCCCCATCCAAACTTTATTATATTCAACTGATGCGGACTAAATCTTCGCTCGATTTGGGTGCGAAGAGTGATGGGGTCCCGACAGCTGTCTCGAAATATTCTGGTGGAGTAAATTTACCTTACGGGAAGTCACCGAGTGAAGATCACTTCACTTCAAAATCATAAAATAGAAATTTTTACGATACAGTCGTAAACTAGGAAGCGCAACGATTAGCATTCTAGGCAAATTATTCCAAGAAATTGTGCTAGATACCCGGAATTTTTGTGATAGAGCCCTAGCCCTGTATCTGGTCTATGGATTCAACCAAAAGTTTGCGATGAATGAAGCTGTTTTGAGTGAGATCGAGGTCCAAAGTTCGGCATCACCGAATTTGGCCGATTAACGTAGAAACGCAACACAGACAAACAAAGCCTGAAGCCTTCCCTGCAGGTCGGGACAGTACAATAAAGGTGAATTGGGGCGCTGAAAATATCATACAATGAATTCTACCTGCTGGGGAGCACCCAAAATTATGTGGATCGAACGGCAAAATTCCCGGCCAGGTCAAAATTCCGCGAAAGATCGGCTCGTTTGAGTTCGTTAGAAACCGAATCGGTCCAAATTTTTCAAGGGATACCGATTTCACTTTCAAAGACTATTTGAGCACAAGCAGGCCCATGGAAATCTCCCAAAAAAAGCGGGGGACATCAAATTTCCTCCCAGATTTGGCAATTTTTGAGCAATCGCGGCCATACAAGCTGAACGGTGGATTTCCATGTTCCAAAAACCGTTCCATCGAATTCAGCGACCTTGAAAACGGTAGGAAGTGGCAGATTTCTTGCTGGAGAATGGTTATCAGGGCCGAAATCCGCGTGTTGCTCTTCTACGTAATGTTGCGCTTCCTAGTTTACGACTGTACCCAAGTACTGTAAATACTTGTACCGAGGCAACCGTCACGGTCACGGTGGGGTCTGTTGCGTTGCCCAAACCGCGGCGGGTCACGGTCACGGGCGGTCTGGTTGCCTCCAAAAAATCGTGACAGTTGAGAAAATATTCATTTTTCGCCCTATTTTGGTGCCATTTTTGCTTAAATCCTCGGAATTGTCGTTTCCAGCTATTTCTGTCGCAGTCAGACTGCTCAAAGTCTGAATTTGCCCCAGATCATAGCAAATTTTCGCGTTCTCGGTTGCCCAAAATCCAACCGTCACGCTCATGGCCGCTCTGGTTGCGTTGCCGAAGGCGGGTCACGGTGTCACGGTGCCGAGGTCGGTTGCCTCGGTACAAGTATCTACAGTATGAGATTCGTGGCAAACATGATACTTATAGACAAACACTAAAGGTATGTAAATAGGAAACAAGAATGGACTACATAAAGTAAACAAATATTATTATTTTATATTTATCTGTTAATTTGTGTTGGCTGCCGGCAGTAGCTAAGTTGCACGAGCATCTCAATTTGCGGAGGGAAAAAACGGCAATTTCGGTTATTTTTAAGTAGTAGCCGAGCATCGGAACGGGACCAACATGAGCATGTACGTGACCGTGACCCTTGGCGTCATAGAGCCGACCTTGACTTGTTCCGTGCCGACTGCTTCATTTTCGTTTCTGAACCTGCTGCCGACGGGCACCACCGGCCATCTATCGGCTATTCTATATATAGTTGTTTTCGTTTTCGTTTCTAGTATATACTCAATTTAAACTTGACTGGAGATTTGCAAGAGCTTCGACTCCGGATAGTATCAGAGGGCGGAAAATCCTGATTCTCGACTCTTGGGAAGCCTCAGTAGTTGAGACTAAACGCTATCCCCCACTAAACGCTACGCGTGTACCTTTAATGTCCCCGGGTATTCCTTTTCTGTCCCGGCGATCATATTTCTGTCCTTCTGATCAGGCAGCTATGTCCACGGCACCAATGATTCTGGTCCCTCTGCTCAGAGATTTCTGTCCCTTTGCTCAAACAAATGAAGCTGCTTGTTATAATTATTCAGTCCACAGTATAAGAAATTACAGTCCTTTTCCTAAGCGATTTACGTCCTCAGGTCATCACTTTCTCGTCCGGCCATCATTTGTTTTCGGTCCGGCCGACAAGCACTTTCTGTCCGATCTTTATGGATCTCACCAAGGGTCCTACCAAACCTTCTGATGTTGTATACCTTCATGATCCATTTTTGAAGCAGATTCCAGGAAAAATGTTTCTGAGGCCATATCTCAAAATCTTAGTGCTGTACAGCGCAAACAAGCAGAGTGTCCCAATTAGGAAAACTCAGTGTTCAGCCATTTCGATTCTCGCTATAGCTCGCTATATTGAAGAATCCATTGCTTGGAAGTAGTAAAAGTGTCCAAAGCCTTGCATCTGAGACCCATAGCTGTCAGCTCAGGGTATGTGGCACATATTTTCAACATGTTATCCCGGCCATGAGCAAAATCAACCGCGGGAAGACCTTTCTCCATCTTTTATCTGCAATTTATCGAGTTCTCAGCACGGCTTCAATTCCCTCAAATAAGGCTTTACAGGGCCCTACGCAGTGGCATATGAGTCATTCCATGCCGTCGGCATGTACGAATTCAAGCGGAAAAGTTGTGAAAAATTGCGAACTGACACTAACTTGGACTTGTTTTGTGCATCACTCGAAGGCAACCAGAAATGAAGCCATTGTTGCACACATATACTAGCACGTCTTCGCCTATCTAGCTACAGTGCCAGATAATACATTAGTAGGGAGGTAAGTGTGATGGGGCTGCAAGGATCATTTGCCGTGACTCCGATGAGCCCGATCAAGACCATATTTCCTGATATGGTCCGATGTTCTGAGGGGAGATTTAATTTTCTAAACTGTCCAGATACTGTACCGATCTGTATGGAGGCAACGCTCTGAGGTGCGTTACGCGCCGTTGCTAGCCTTTTATGGTAATTTGCTGTGCAAAAGCAGTGCAAAATTACCATATATGGGACGATTTGTAAGCAAAAATGGCGCTGCGTTATGCGTTATGTTGCTACCATACATATCGGTACAGTACGCTGGGGACACCTATAGGTAGTCTATATAGGCTGGGGAAACTTAAATATGCTGTTTCCATAAAGATGGGACAGAAGGACAATACCTGGGACAGAATCATCTTGTCAGGGACAGGAAGACAATGCCCGAGGACATTATAGACTCACTCGCCCACGCCCAAGGGGCGACCACTAAAATAAGAATTGAAATGCACTGGTACTGTGGTCTATTATTTGGTATTTGATCCTGTCATCGGCAAAATCAACGGCGTGTGATCGGCAATCAATTCTGGATGCTTTAATTGCACAACGCGTCAACAACGCGTTCTCAACGTGTTTTCCGTGTGTTTTGCGCATGTTGGGAGCTTGAGCTCACCTTTTCTCTCTTACCTTCGAGTCTCTCCCCTCTGCAGTATGGATGTGAAACAAGAGGACAGAGAGAAGGCTCGAGAAGCTTCAATCAAAGCCGAACAAATCATGGCAGCGAGCCCGGTCCGGAAAAAACGTGCCGCAGCACTCACCTCAAGCATGAGAACCTCGATGTAAATATAAATTCAACGCTAAATGAATCTCAAATAATGTCTTGCACAGACCTTTTCAACCGGGGGGAGCTTTTGATTCACAAACTGATTCTCAGGAGTGGTTAGAGGGGCTGTATGAGCATCCCGGGCACTCAAGCCCATGTGAGTGGCCTAGTTTAACTCAATCTTAGTTCTAATATGTTACAAGCTCATGCTCCAGAACCCGAATACTCGCATGACACACTTATCCTTAGAGCTGAGGAAGCTGAGGAGGAACGCGACAACCTTCGGATGGAGTGTCACAATCTTCGGATCGAGCTCGATGTTATCAAATCGGAACTTCAAGATACAAAAAAACAGCTAGCCTCCGCTAATTACAATGCTGAACAATGGCAAAAAGCTGCAGTCACTATTTCCAAGGCAGCAGAGAAGGCTAAAAAGGAGATTGCGAAAGTCAAGGAAGCATTGGATGTAGTTGAATTAGTTTAGTTAATTGGTGTAAAGCTCAAAGTGGGTCTTTTTGATGCATGACGATCTGTATCGGACATAGTTGAAGTTGTTGAACCCGTGTCTGCTCTCGGACGCTTGTCTCGAGGAGTCTGAGGCTCTGGCGGGTCTGAGGGAGGGAACAACTGGTCGCTATCTGGAATCTGATTGTCCTGTCTCCACTGTGTAGTTTGGGCTGCTGCAATTCCAAGTGCTTCTTCTTCAACTCGCCGGATGAACAGCTCTTTCATGAAAGCCGGGGGAATGGGTTCAACTGTGTCCTTGTGCAAAGAGTGGACCACGATTACATGATACATTGCATTGTATTTCCAGATTGTTGGCTGGTCCCTTGACACATTATTGTTCGGCAGACATAAGGAACAGAGAATCGGAACATTTGTAGATGGAGATGTCTTAGTAGAAGTTTGAGCCTTTCGATAGTTCATTCCAGAATAATGATAAGGGCAGCTGGAAAGAATGGAAGGAGGTTTCTTCGGATGATTTGTATTGATCAGTTGGGTGAAACAACCCTCACGACCACAGAATCCGCATGGCTCTGAGCCAACCGGTTGCAACAGACCTGGTTCAGGGACACCTCGGAGAGACATCAGAATATGCTTTCCAACATGGCTTCGCATCCCATTTAGCTTTGTCTCTGTGCCACAGAGGAAACAAGAGACTTTATCGCCTGCACGTAACTTGGTTCGTGTTAAATGAGCCGGTACATTCTGAACGATAAGTGATGGGATACCTAACATGAATCAGTATTCATCCAAGCCTGATAACAAATTGGCATACCTCGGGCATCTGGGTAAGGAAAAGAGTCTGAGTTCCAAACCTCAGAGAGTTGCGCAATATTAGCAGCAATCTGTGGGGTTTCCGGTTCTAGCAATTCCCAAGCATCTTTCAAGATCTCATCCAACTGTGCTGTAGGGACACCCCATGTAGGGCCTGAATCCGAAGTAGTAGACACTGTGACAGATGGAGCAACTGGATGAACAAGAATTCCCGGAATTTCTGCAACAAAGCGACGGCGCGTTTCACGACCTTGCTTGCTGTCGTCCTCTAAAGATAGAAATTTGCCTGTCCATTCCCAAAGGTCTGCAGGTTTCTTATCAACCTCTGGATTTCGCATTTCCATTAGCTGGCCAACAATCTGTGCCCTGATCTCCGGAGATTCGAGGTCATTCAAAGATATTGATGTTCGTGTTGATTTATCAGAGTCTGTGCGGATCGCCTTGACCATAAATATACCGAGGCTGACTTTGCCTCCTGTATGAACTAAAGAAGCTACTAGATCCCCAGTCTTCAGAAGATTATCGTCATCCATTTCCGTTGCGTCAAAATTCTCAAACTTCTTACTACGGAAGTCTTCCAGAGCTACACCTCTCACGCGGAGTGTTCGCATAGTTACTTTTTTAGATCTGTTTGAACTCAGAGAGGCGACCAAAGATGACTTGAGATATCGTTTCCCCTCTACTTCCAAGAATTTAGAAAATGCGGCAGGCTGGGGGTCATCACGATGATCCTCTTCATCAAGTTGTTCATCCGGAAAGAATTGATCAAGGTCAAGCCCGAGCGGCATATCTTGATGCTCTTCCTGAGTTCCAAACTCATTCTGAACTGACTGGACTTCCTCCGTAGAAAGTAGATTCTCTTGATTAAAAGCCCTAGTATTGTCTGAAGGATCACCATTGTTGTGAATTTCTGGAAATAAAGTTGTCTCATCCTCTTCCTCTGATCGTTTGTCTTCATGTTTTGGGTCGAGTCCCACATATACCCCACAAGGCCGTAGCAAATCAAAACCAGGCTGAGCAAAGATGCGCTCAAAGTCAACTTTTCCGGAGGGTCCAAAATGGCTTTCAAGGAGATCATTCGCTGCTAGTTCCCCATCTTTCCAGCACTTTGCAATATTTACATTTCCAACACAGGTGTCACCTTTCCAGGATCTGGGATTTACGTGGTCCATTCCTAGGGCCCCCGAGAGACTGAGCCGGCGATGACCGCGGTCAAGATCAGGATTTCTTTGAAATGCAGCATTGATCAAGGCTCCCACTCCCAGTTTTCCTGCTAACTGTTCAATATCAAAATTGCGTGCATGATCTTGAGTGCGGCAATCTGAAAACACTAGCTCTAGCCGGTCTGTGCCTTCCAGTATAATGTAGAACCTCAAGTTTGGATTGATGATCTGCATTTTAGCAATTGTGAATATGATATTCTTTATTGTCGCTTGTGAATCTGCATAAAGGGGACCAGTGAAACAGAAAGACCCGTGCTTGATCTGCAACGCAGCGGAAAGGAATGCATATGTCGACAAAGATGTAACCTGTTCAGAGAGACTCATCTCCACAGTGATGAAGGGGACCACAAAGTAGCTGAGCACTTTTGAAAAAAATACAACACTTTTTCGCATCTTGGCTTCACTTGTATGGGGAGGTATAACAAGACCGTCAAGTTTTCGAAGTTGTTGAATCAGTGATACTGCCTTCGGAACATTTTGCTTGTCAGCTGGATCTAACAATTGCTTTGCAGCTTCGAGTGTGACCTCTGGTAGTGCAGATAAATGCTGTACAATGTCCAGGGGTTGAATCAATGATTCTCCAATCATGATTCCAGCCAGATTCCGTAGTAAGGTTGCATCCCCTGCAAAGAAGTAAGAGGACATCCTATAACAGAACGAAAGATAAAAGACTCGTACGTTTGAAAATGTGTTTGGGATCACAGGTTGAGAGCTGCCCATTTTTTGAAGTAAATCGATTTATCCCCAATAGAGGGCAGATAATCTTGCCGAGTGCAGAGTTTGGATCAGTTTCTTTGACCATGCATATTATATGCTTGGCAAGTCGATAAGTCGAGTCTCCATCGCTTGCAAGTGCATCAATCGGGCCATGCAAAATCTTTCCTTGTGGATGAGTTTCCCAGACATCAAGAATGACCTGCATCCATTTGGCAAGCTGTTCCCCAGTCTCTGTTTTATCTGAAGGGGAAACCACAATTGGCACTGGAGTGTAGTGATCATCTCTGGCATAAGGTGCAATAGCAACCACCGTAGCGTCAGTTCCAAAACATACTCTGTCTGGATCATCTTTGTCCTTTTGAAGGGCAGTCCGCACACTTTCGACAGAATCAAGAGTATCAACAGCTGTATTGACTCTGTGTGAATGTTCACGACATAGGCCAAGAATAGCGTTGCGAATAGGACAGTAGCGGCACTTGGGTTCAAGAGCGACACCATCAAACATGACAACATTTCCCGGAAGAGTCTGACCTGGAATGACCTGAGGGGGCGGCTTGATTTCTGGATCCAAGAAGCTTGAGATATTGTCATAGATTTCTTGCTGCAGAGGAACCCCAATAGATGGCACAAGTTTTGGTACCTTGGCATGTCTCCGGATAGTTGAGACTGAAGCAAGTCCAAAAGCTTTTTGAAGAGCATAGAGAAGACGTGGTCCGCCAATGGCTTTGGCAAGAAATGATAAATCTAAATCCCGAGCACTAAAACCACCTCGAGGGCTATAAAGGTGATGCATGCAATCCACTATTGCTTTAGCAATTGCCCGAGGCCCTGCACCGTTCTTTGCCTTCACTGTGAGCAAGCGACGAAGACCAGGGACATCATTGGTAGCTAGAAGCATCATAATTCTTCGATATTCGCTAATCTTCATACGAGCAGCTTTCGTTGATCTTCTCGAATTATTTAGCTATCAGAGGTTATTAGCCAGATCCAGTGTCCGATATAAAGATGTACTCACCTGGGTCCTCAGATCCTTTTGTGACTTGGCCATTGATTTCATAATCTTGAGTTGTTGCGCTGCGCTCAGATATTCCCATGGTGTGTGCGGCAGACTCTCAGTAGCTGAATCTATAAATCTGAGAAACCTGGATGATGAAGGTAAAGCTTGACATGGGATGCAGGGAAGACCAGATTCAGCCGGAACTTGGGTAAGACAGTTTTCTGCACGAAATTGCATTGTGTTATCTGTGCCAAAACCTATAGGTTCCCAGCCAAGAGAATGAACCCCATGTTGGAGATACGGATAAGTCATCCAATGTGATCCTACAGTCCAATTTATCGCAACACCTGGGCAAGTTTTTTTCCTGGGCAGTGGAGTTGAAGATCTAGGGGTCTCAATTTGGAGCGGTCTATTCTGGTGTTGCCCGAGTTGTGCCAAGCCTGCTGTAATATAGCCAAGGGACTCTTGCCGCACATGAGCACGATTAAAATTCGGCTGAGCTGTAGAGCTGTTCCCAGGCTGAATAAAATTTCATCTCAGCATTTATCTACAGTGTAGAAAATACGAACTTTACTCACTGATAAAATCGGGTTTCCTGGGATTGCAGACCGAGGCACCAAGGTTTGACTCTAAAGGGAACATTGAGACAAGTTTCAGAGCAAAAAGAAATTATAATGACACACTCTCAGCTTTCTCCTGGCTTCACTCTTGCAGACCTCGTTGTTTCGATGCAAGAGAAGATTGTATCTGTTTGCCGAGACTGTCATCTTTATCTGCGTGCCACAAAGATCACAAATAGCATAGTGAATCTTGCTTTCCGAGTCAATTCGGGTGGTAATTGACCCATAGGGCTCCTCAAAATCTATAGTTACAGGTTCAGTGAGTGGCTTAGCCTTCTTCTTGCTCGGACGGGGGGACATGGTAGAACTGAAGACCGACCACACCTTCACGCGCCTTTAAATCTGATAAATCAGTTCAGGAACCACTAGCTACAGCTTCTAGTTTTTGATTGATTGCGGATGTCTTAGTACTCAATTGCAATAGCTGAATGACCCCCAACCTATCAGGTTTCTTGCCTTGACAATGTATATACTCTAGCATTGCAACGGCGCGCAGAATTAATCAAGCAGACGCGTCTCAATCGCGTTCGCGAAACATGTTAACTGATTGATGGCCGCAGACTGATGTTGATGCGAGCCGTTGACATCATCAAAAACCAAACAGTAGACCACAGTACCTCCGCATTTGGCTTTTAATTCTAGTGGTCGCCCCCTGCCCACGCCTCCCCCAGTCTGCCATTGCCAAATAGGGAAATACTTACCAAATGTAGTAATGGGCGGGAGACCTAGCAGTGGACGTATCCTGCCAATTCGTACCTTTGCTGTGGTCACTCTCGTCGAGCGGTAAGGTACGTTCCTCTCCATTTGGGTGGTGTGCGGAAGCCACCGGTTCGAACCCGATTGTACACTTTTATTTTTTTTCACACCCTGAGCTGTTTAATTTTTCTTTTTGGTACACCGTACTATTCCCCGGCAAGTCCCTTGTTTCCTGACCTCAATAGGATGTGTTTGACACCTTTTCTTCTTCTGAATAATTCTACAGATCAGCACATCATCAAAACTACCACAGACACTAATTGAAGTAAGTTTATCGAGCTCTTCTTGAGAAGCAAAGTGAGCATTCATTATAACCATTCCAATATATCATCCTTACCTCAAGGAATACCCCAGGGCTTTATTTGGAATAACTCAGTCTCCTCAAATGCCAAAACATTCGATGAAAGTACCGAAAATTTCCTTTTTTGGATAGAAATGTCTTTCAGTGTAAAGGTGTGGACCAAATTGTTGCTCACAATAGGAACATGCTTTTCAAGTCTTCAGTCGATGCGACACGCCATTTAAACTTGAAAAACGCGTCTAAGACGCGGTCAGACTGACAGACGTAAGGCCCGACACGTGATGGGAAGGAGTCTAGTTTCGTCATGATTGTGTCGAGTTTTGTGGTCAAGGATTCGATGCGGGTGGAATTAGAGTTGGCAGCAGCAAGGCAGCAGGCTGCTTTACAAGGGTGGCGGCAAGGGCTCGAATGGTATCTCAGTGGTTTTTGGAAGTTTGACAGAATAGATGAGTTTATGGAGGTTCTGTATGGTAGCGCTGGGAAGCGCCGTCGGAGCAGGTGGTGGTACCGGATCAAGAGGCATAAAAAAAAACCCCCGCCTTGTCTTCTGTGATCGGGGCTTAGTACCACCATACGGGAGGAGCCTCCACCTCACCGAAGAGATCCAAGACCTCCCCCCGAAACCATCTCTGGTCATGAAGAGTATGAAGTTGAGGAGATTCTCAAGTCTCGGAAAAGAGGAAAAGGACATCAGTATCTGGTAAAATGGAAAGGCTTTCCGCACAGTGCCTTCTGCACATTTTCAGGCAATTTTCAGGTATTTAATAAAGTCTTTTACACGTACCGTTAGTTAACACTGCCACCTGATGAGTCTTTGCAGACGAAACGTTCAATATGACAGCGATTCCGTAACGTACGTTATCGCTCAGATTTGCGTTCAATACTGGTATTCCCTGCGTTCGTCGTCGGATTAGAAAAATTATTGAATGGGCCAGGATCGCCAGGTACGTCGAAAAAAAAGAATGGGTAAAAATGTCATCATTCAATGCCAGTATGTAAATACAGCGCAGCTCCAAAGTACATATACAGAAACAAGAAAAGAAAACTCTCTGGTATGCGCCATGGTTCCGCAAAATACTGGTGAAGGCAAGGTGAAGGTGGTCAGCGAAAGCTATTGAGGGTATATGCGCGGGGAAATACCTTGCACTCAACGCTTGGGCACGGGAAAGGACTCGACGGAACTTGAAGTGGGAAGTGGAATTCAAGGAGGGAAGGAGGACTGGAGTTGACGGCTGGGTGGGAAGCCTTTTATACTCCTCAACGAGTCCTCGCATGGCGTTGATCAGCGCAGGTCGGCAAGGGACTTAGAAGAATTTTCGCAAAGACTACACTGACAAAGTCCGGCCGAATGTCGCATCAACGGTTGACGGCAGCTGCGCCATGTGGAGACCGAGGTCTATCGCTTAGCGCGATGTCTGCGGCTGTCTATCGCTTCCTTCCGGGTCTACGATTGTCTGACGGCGTCTGTAGGTCTGTGAGTGTCTACCGCAGACATTGGGTTTCTATTTTGTGAAAATGCGTTTCCAGATGTGCGCCCAAACGTCGTGGGTCCCCGCCCGTCTTCTCTCGCTAGCATAAGTAGCACCTCACCAGCTCTGATCGACATTCACTTCACGGCCGACAAGTGCAATATTTTGCGACGAGATGAGGGAAATAGTAAAGTTTCGGCATGGAGGAAGGTCTGGCTTTCCGAGACTAGGCAAATTGAGAGGAACTTACGTTATGCTAAATGCCCCATCCCAGAATTCCAAGCTCTAAGTAAACAAAGGGGCGACTCGCATCGGATTCCGAGTACATAAAATCTTTCCTTCGAGGGGCGGAAGACCGAAGTGTGTAGCCAAGACAAATGTGGGTTCGTTTCGATTTTGAAAGCACTCGCGCTGAGAAAAGCCCACAGTGTACCAACAAGAGTGTGAAGAAGGAGGGGCAGGGAGACAGTATGCAGGCGAGACTGAGGATGAGAGAAGACTTCTGAAGGACTCCAGACTGAACAAATATTCAAGTCAATTCCGGGCGCAGATGCAGAGTGCGAGTTGAGAGAAAGCGGAAGCAGAGCGGCCGGTGTTTCCCGGATTTCCAAACTGAATTATCCGAGATCCTGTGTACTGTACCAATCTGTATGACTGAAACGCAAAATGGACCGTTACAGGCTGAAACGCTTGAAACGGCTTACAAATCACCCTTTTATGAAAGGTGGCCTGCCTTATATGGGTGATTTGTAAGCGAAAAAAGGCCGCCGTTACGCGTTACGTTTCAGTCATACAGATTGGTACAGTACCAGATTTCCTCTCAGTTGAGTTTCGTGATTTTGCCCAAAGATTTGGCCATCCAAAAAGGAATATTGATCCGAAATCACTCATTTGGTCCCAGATTGATGGCGGATCGTGTTGAATGAACTTGATGTCGTCTGAATAGAGTCTATTCGAAGTCGCCCAAATCCTGTTTTTCTTTGAAATTTGGGCCGTTGATCTTGAAATCTGCAAGCGATGCCGTTGTGTGGAGCTCGCCGTAAACGCTTGCATAATCCCGCTTTCGAGCCTCAACGCGCTCCAGGAAGTCCTGGAGGGTGTTGTGGATGTGTATTCGGGGTGTTCGGGATGTGTATTCGGCGACCCGCCCTCAATCAGCTCTCCTGAAATGACGCACAACGCATGTTATGCTCGAAGCAAATGCCAGTATTATAGGGCTAGTAACGGCATGAGCCCACTCTGCTTACGGCCCTCGATCACTTGAAATCTGCCTTTTAAAACTTGAAATTTGAAAACCACTTCGAATAGACTCTAATTAGTGGAAGTTTTTTTTTTCTTTCTTTTTTTTTTTTTTTTTGTGGAGCGTTACAATAGTGCGGGCTAACCCCTTCAACTCGACGAATTCATGGGCAATCCGTCAAGTCTCCAGGCCGACAAAGTCGGTCGCCCCCCACCGCTAGTTAGAGGCCATGGACTTGAAACCCAGCTGAATTAGTGGAAGCTGGCCAAATCCTGTTCTTGGCGCGGGTATGTGGCAGAGCCTCCTCTCTTCTGGGATAATGCGCATTTGGCAAATCTTGTAGTCTACATCCTTCAACTCAGTATGCGATATATGATCAAGGCCTTACATTATATTTTGTATTCAAAACCTATCCTCATTGTTTGGCTCAAACTATACACACAAGCTCCCCCACCATGTACGCCGGGAACCGGCATACACAACCTACGTATCTTTTTACCCTTCGACTTTTTTAAGAAAACTCTTCATAGAATGTCCTCCACTGGCCTCAGGTAGAGTAGCTGCCAGAGTGACAAGTTGTGACAAAATTGAGATTCTCAAATCCATTGAGCTCGTAGACAACTAAGTATGACAATGATACATGGTTTAAATGATCAAGGCTCGTTCTCTTGTGTCCTTACTTGATTGAAAAATGGCCCTCAGCATTTCAAAGTACGTAGTTGTACAATCGCAGCACCGCAAACAGGATGCTGCGAGCAAATGAATCCACATTCGATCATTTTAGCCTGCTGATCATTCTTCCTCCAAATCGGTTAACTCATCCTCACTGCCATAATCATATCCAAAAGCCGCGCGCCATGCGTTTTGAAAACTATTCCGAAGTAAGCGTTGCGGAAGATCGATATTGACTTGGATTTCACCTGGATATCTGAGCCCGGCGGGCTTTTTGACAGAACTTGGTCAGCTGTGACATTTTATATACTTCTGGCGTATAGTCTTTTTTGCCTTCGTCTTGTTTCGCAACCACAATTTGATGCGCAGCGTTGACATACAAAATGCCGGAGTCATGACACACGATCTTTGTGATGCGGGATGGGGAGGTAATGAACTCGGATGATGGAAGGGTCATGCGCTTAGGAACTGTCTGTGTGCTTTGGGTGAGACCGGCGACTTACATGCGCAGCGCATTGCCAATGGCTTGGTGTTTAGTAATGACTTACATGCAGAGGTATGAGCTTTATTTTCTCCACGACGCCATTCACGTATCCAATAAAACCAACAGGAGATTGAAAATTTTGCCAACATTGAGCGGAGACGGGACTGTCTGCGGGGTATAAAGCAACGAGCGTCTTCCGATCGGGTCCTGGAAGAGAATATACGAGCACCCCATGGGCAGTGGGATCACCGGGAATCCGAAGGCTGACGGCCTCAAACCGGGGAAAGGTTGGGTGCATGACTGCTTTGGATACTTATTGGTTGTGAATTGATTTATAGAATATCGGCAGGAGCTCCGACCCAATACACCTTGATCCACGGCATTGATAGGAGATGGGTTAATCACTAGCATAGTTGCTCGAATACGTGATACTACTGACTTGATACTGACATCTTCCAACGCGATATTAGAGAGGTTGCGGTGAGCCACTGGTGGCTCTTGTGCTGCCTGGAGCATTGCTGGAGCGGGGCCGTTGTTTGGCCCTCGGGCCCAAAGTAGCCACTATTTTATCCCATCATAGGTCCTACAAATAGTGGCTAATATGCCGCGAGGCGGTCATCCAGTCTCCAGAAAAAATAGCCACCAGTGGCTACCGCAAACTCTCTATTGTTGAACTGGAGTGGACACATTGTTGACAGCTTGTGAACATCCATTAAGTTGTACTTACGTAGCTAGAGTACATAGTGAGTGTGTAGAACTCCGAAGATCTCGGACCACCTGTTTGGGAACCGAGATGCGTCACGGGCTGCCCGATCTACAGTTGAATCTGCTTACCAACCCTGACAAATCACTGCTTTTCCTTGTCCACAACTGTTGAATAAAACTAGCTGTGGGCCCGTGCTTCGCCCGGGTACATACTCAGCAGGGGGTGGGCTGCAATATATTTAAGCCTTGAGCTACATTTATCATTCAAGGCGCCGCTCGTCATCGACCTTCGGTCGATTCCTCGCGGCCCCGTGCATGAGCTTGATTTTTTACAAGGAAAACATGCCCTATTCTAGCCCCCAAATTGTTATAATTTCCGGTATGGCCAGCTCCAGTGAGCTCTTGGACTTTCGTTGGTCAAAGGTACTAAAGGCTGTAGATATTAAGTAGCTGGAAATTTTCTTGTATATCGTTGGTTCGTATTATGCCAAGGATTCTTATTACCGTGAGTTTGAAGCCCATTGATTGCCTTCAGGCTCGGGGGCCGGATATTGTAATTCACTGCGCCTTCATGGTGGTAGGGTCAAAAGAACTCGACATCTCAACATCGCTGTGGAGCGGGATCAACGTTCGGTCGAATCCGGTCCACTGCCGGAAGAACCCGGGTCCGCTACTGGCCCGCTCCACTGGCACTCCAGCTCCAGTTTTGTCTATGCTATTTCAAGTGCACTAGCTGTGGGCCCGTGCTTCGCCCGCGTTGGGCTGCTGAGTTACTGGTGTCAGAACCATTACCTTGCTTCAACTAACAAGCATGCTGTAATACTGCATAGCCTTGAGTCATAAGTCAGCTAGTGACTTAGTCCAACATGTTTGGATCCGGTCCCAAATTAACGGACTGGTACCCCCCTTGGAATGCCGCGCCTCGACGCATAGATCGCACCTGAGCTGGAGTTGACGAGCGGTCACGGAAGGGAAGGGAATCGAAGGCAGCAACAGCAATGGAGCGAGGTTTGGAAGGGTATTTGCGGTAGAAAGCAGCGACAGCGTCCGGGGCAAAGACATTAGAGTGCTTCACCCATTGATCATGGGACGGGTCATAACCCTTCCAGCGAACAAAGTACCATAGACTCCCATAGCGGATCTTGGCATCCAATATCTCCTCGAACTCCCATTGCTTGTCGCCAGGGACGTCAAGGACTGGTGGCGGCTCTTCGTGTCTGGGGCGAGTAGGGAATGGATCGGCTTCCACAAGCTGAAGTTTCACGACGGGGAAGACAGGGTGGAGGGCAGAGTACCGGGGCGGCAGCTCCAGTTTGAAGGCACCATTACCGACGACCTTCAGAACCTTGAAGGGGCCGATACGCCGGTGGGAGAATTTCACCGAAGAGCTGGTGGTGCAGATATCTGAAGCATCAACCCACACCCGGTCACCAACCTTGATGTCTGGAGCTGGTGTCCGCCGGCGGTCATAGTACTGCTTGTACTCTGCCTTGGTCTTGACGAGTGCCGCCTTCGCCTCGGAAACCCCTGACGCAATCCGAACGTGGAACTCGTTTACAGCCTCTAACCTAGAACGTGCAGCGTGGGGCTCAAAGCCCATCCGTGGAAGCCGACCAGTGTCCGTCATGAACGGTACCTGCTGCGCGGAGGAGTGCATGTGGTTGTTGTACGCAAACTCCGCTGCAGGTAGCAGCTCATCCCAGTCGTCCTGCTTGTAATTGGTGAAGAGCCGGACGTACTGCTCGAGTTCCTGGTTAACACGCTCCGTTTGGCCATCGGTCTGCGGGTGGTAGGCCGTAGAAGTGGCTGGGGTGACCCCAACGAGGCGCGGGTGGTAGGCCGTAGAAGTGGCTGGGGTGACCCCAACGAGGCGCCAAAGCTCGCGCGTGAACTCTGCGATGAACTGGGTGCCACAATCCGAGATGTACTTCTCTGGCAGGCTATGGTGGCGCCAGACGTTCCGGTAGTACAGCCGAGCAGCACCAACCGCGTCGATGGTGGTGTGACACTCCATGAAGTGCGCTCTCTTCCCAAGGGCACAGACAGCGACCATGACTGCGTCGTATCCATGGGCCTCGGGAAGCTCGACAATAAAGTCGACCGACACGGTGTGCCAGCGCTCTTCTGGGATCTCTGTGGGGTGGAGCTCACCAATCGGCAGTTGACGAAGCGCCTTGGTGCGGCAGCACAAGTCACAAGTCGCGACATACCGACCGACATGGCGCGACAGCTGGGGCCACCGGTAATTCCGAGACACGAGCTCCAGGGTCTTGAAACGACCGGCATGGCCTGCAACGCGCGTGTCATGGTGCTGCTCCAGGATGCGTCGGCGGAGGTCCTTGTCTCGGGGGACGACAATCTTCCCCCGGAAGTAAAGGAGCCCACCTTCAATACACCATTCCGAAGACCGGGCAGACCGCACACCTCGGGCCTTGAGGAATTCCTTGGCAGTCAGGGCAATGGGCTCTTCAAGGTCGGGTTCCCCGGCAAGCGCATCGCGAATGTCGCGCAAGAGGGGAGCCTCAGGGCCAGCAATAACCAGGGCTTCGGTGGCCCGAACATGGAACAGCTCGGGTCGAAGCAGGGTAACGTCCTGGTTATTGTCCTGCACTCCATGGTCCGGTCTCCGAGAAAGCGCATCGGGGCGACCCATGAGGCGACCCGGTTGGTGGTGCAGCGAGAAGTCGAAACGGGAGAGGTAGAGAGACCACCGAGCTTGGCGACGGTTGAGCTTCTGGGCCTTCCGGAAATGTTCCAGGTTTTTGTGGTCCGTCCAGATCTCAACCCAGTGCTGCGCGCCCTCAAGGAAGTGTAGCCACTCCTCAAGGGCTCGCACGATCGCGAGCATCTCCTTGTCGTGAATCTCGTAATTCCGCTGCACCTCGTTCAGGCTCTTGGAGTAGAACGCAACCGGATGCCACTTGCCATCGTCACCCTGCTGGGAGAGGACGGCACCGGTGGCATAGGCAGAGCTGTCAGCCTCGAGCCGGTACGGGCGTTCGGGGTTCGGGAGAACCAGAACCGGGTCCCGAGTCACCCGCCGCTTGAGCTCGTCAAAGGCAGCTTGCTCTTCAGGCCCCCAGGTCCAGGCAATGCCCTTCTTGGTGAGTCTGAAGAGGGCTTGAGCAACCGCAATGAACCGGTAGTACTGTACCGATCTGTATGGAGGCAACGCTCTGAGGAGCGTTACGCGCCGTTGCTAGCCTTTTATGGTAATTTGCTGTGCAAAAGCAGTGCAAAATTACTATATATGGGACGATTTGTAAGCAAAAATGGCCCTGCGTTATGCGTTACGTTGCTACCATACAAATCGGTACAGTAGAAGTTTGTGAAGCCAAGGAACTGCTGCACATCCTTCTTATTCTCAGGTGCTGGCCAAGCGGGTCCATCTCGACGTGGTTGTGGGAGATAATCACGCCGAGGTACTCAATAGAGGTCCGCTCAAACTCACACTTCTCAGCTCGAAGGTAAAGCTTGTTTGCGCGAAGCCTCCGCAGGACCTCTCGGACGATCTCTCGGTGCCGACGGATGTCTGAGTGGGCAATGAGGATATGGTCGAGGTAGACCATGACGTCGCCAGAGAGGATAAGATCCTGGAGGATGTCGTTCATCATGGTCTGGAAGGTTGCAGGGGAGTTGGTCAGACCGAAGTACATGACCAGCGGCTCAAACAGTCTCCGGTTGGTCCGGAACGCTGCCTTCCACTCGTCGCCTTCACGGATTCGAACGTTGTTAAAGCCCCATCGGACATCGAGCTTCGTGAAGTACCAGGCTCCCCTGAGTCGGTTGATGAGGTCGTTGATTAAGGGGAGTGGGTAACGATTCTTCACGGTCATAGCGTTTAAAGCTCGATAGTCCTGTACGAACCGAAGTCCGCCGTCCTGCTTCTTGACGAAGAAGACGGGTGAGGCCATAGGTGATTTTGACGGTCGAATCCGGCCAGTGCCAAGTCCCTCCTCGATGAAGGCATCAAGTTCCTTCTGTTCGAGAGGCGAGATTGGGTAGACCTTGCAGTTCGTGGGTTTAGAGTCCGGCAGAGCTCAATGGCATGGTCCCAGGATCGGCGTTCAGGCAGCGAGTCAAAGGACTCCTTGTTGAAAACATCGTCAAACTCTCGGGCCCATTCGGGAACGTCCGAGCGCGCCGGGGCTGAGTTTTTGGCGTATGCCTCAGCCAGGCGCTGGGAGACGGTGCTTCCAGCACGGATATCCTCAGAAGGCAGGAACTGGGTGCACTGAGGAAGTAGAACCCCCTGAATTTCCCATAGCCGGACCATGAATTCCACAATTCATGGGATTATCTAGTGAATTCAGATTCAGGGGGTTGTAACTTCACGTAGCTCATTCACATAATTATGTTAGACCAATATCAACTATGTGAATTTCGCTTGAAAATTGAATGAATGCAGTTGTGTGAAAACTGCTCAAAAAATTCATTCCTGGCTTCCAGGCGAGTCTTTGAAATTCACCCATGCACCTCGTGGAATTCATGGAGTTCAAGTTGCCCGGAACACGGTACATGATTCTGGTCATCAGTACTGGTTGTGTTCCTAATGCAGTAACATAGTCAATTTGGATAGTTTAAGCAATGTAGCTTAATAAGTAGTTGTTAGTGAAGACTGTAAATCTGCAGTATAAGTACCTCAGTACAGATGGAGTGCAACCAATACTTGTAGGTTTGATAGTGGGCAAAGCGAGGAGTGAGTAATAGATTTTTCATGCAGTTTCCATTGTGTTTTCACATACTTTTCAAGTGAATTCCCGGAGCATTGGAAGGGAATCCAACACAGTGAAAAAAGTTTTCATTGGAATATGTGGGATATCATTCTAAAACCATGTGAATTAACACCATGGAATGTCCCATTCACATAGTTGGACCCAGTGAAAATATCTCCGTGAAATTCACAACTTCATAGTGAAATTCACAAAGTTTTTCAGTGAATTTCCCATTAAAACCTTGTGAACCGACTATGGGAAAGTCAGGGGGTTCGGAAACCACAGTGGTGTAGAACACCCGGTCTCCCGGCTCAAGGGGGTCATCCACTTCATCCGCATCATCCACTTCATCCACATCATCCTCGTCATCATCCTCGTAGTCCGGGAACAGCTCTGGCAGGTCATCGTATTCATCTTCGCCTAAGTCTATGGCGCAGGTGGATGGAAGGGGACCAAGTCGGAGCTGCCGGAGGATCTCAGCGGCCAGGCGGGACTCTCGGCGTGCAGCGCAAGCTTCCAGGCGAACCTCGGTGCGGCACGTAGAGCACTCGCTGGGGCATCTGCTCATCTTGACCTCTCGGGTGTCCCAGTCGATCTCCGGGTTATGCTTCCGGAGCCAGGAGTAGCCGAGGATGAGCTTCTGCTTCCCAAGACGAGTAACAGCGAGCTGCATGCGCTCGGAGCGACCACGATACTGCAGCACGACGTCAGCCACCTCGCGGATCGCACCAGCCTCATTTGGCGAGCCATCCACATTGAAAACTGGAATGGGCTGTGCAAAGCGGCGGAGGGGGAGGCCAGACTTAGCTGCGAACTCAGAGTCAATGAAGTCTGAGGTGGCACCACAGTCAACGAGACCTTCGAGGGAAAGCTTGGTGGCGTCCTGGACTGCCTGAATCTCAAGGGGGAGATGCAGGGAGTTGGCAGCGGGTGCAGCAGCAACAGTATAGCGCTGAGGAAGTCTACGTTCCCAAGGCTTTCGCCGGATGCGTGGGGAACGGAGGGGAGCAGGGGGTACGTCTTTCGTTTCGGCAGGTTCAACAGATGTGACATTGGCAGACTCATCATACAAACATGCGAAACGATTAGGAGACGCAATCGAGGGCGTACCGCTCACTCGTCGCGTGGGAGAAAACCCTGCTCTTCCTCGGCGGCTACAGACTCCGGCTCAGGGAGCGAGTCGGTGGTGGCAACCCGAGCCACCAGTTCGGAGAGGAGCTCGGACCCAAGCTGACGTATGACCTCGTCAAGGACATCAGCGGCTCGGACGTCAGCCGGGGTGAGGCAATCCCGGGCCAGGTGTGGACCGCCGCATCGGTAGCAGCCACGGGGAGGTCCTCTCCCGGAGCGCGTGCGATCAACGTCCATGGGGACTACCTGCGGAGGAGCAGGAGCTGGCATGGCCCGAGGAGGAGGCGCAGGGACAACAGGGAAGACACCTGCAGGACGTGAGCGAGCAGCTGGCGGAGCTGAGGGGGCTTTCGGGAGAAGCCCAGCAGCACGAGCCCGCACGTGCGATTCGTACTGGCGGTGCGCTCGGGTCCGCCAAGCCATGTAGTCGCGGAGGTCTGGGGGGTCGCTGGACGAGGTGATGGCCGCATTGATGGCAGGGTCAAGGCCAGAGCGGAACTTGGTGACCTTGACCAACGCGTCAGCAAACCCAGCAAGGTCGAAGAGGTCTTCAAAGTCATCAGTGTACTTGAAGACATCCCGGGAGCCCATATAGTATGCCCTGTTTGTGTAGGGCGTGGTCCTGCTCGTTCTCCTCGACAAAGCGTGAGCAGAACTCCTTGGTGAAGGCGTCCCAGGTGAGGAAGGGGAAAGGGGTTTTGATGGACATGCGCTCAGCCCATTTTTGCGCAGAGTCTTTGGACATAAAGGACATGGTGAAACGTACTGCCTTTTCCTCGGACATCTCGCCACCTTCGACAAACGCCTCCGGAACCAGTCGGATGTAAGTCCGAGCTGAGTGAAGGAAGGCCCGGCCAGCCAAGCGGTCGCCGTCAAAGACGAAAGGGGGGTTCGGTCGAAGGACCGTGGGGTGAGGTTGGCAAAGAGTCCTGGACTCTCGGCCGGAGGCTCTGGAGGAGCGGCAGGGGTCGGAGCAGTAGTAGTGGAAGGATTGGCGGCAGTTTGAAAAAGCTCGACCACACGGTCAACAGTCCTCTCGAGCCTATCCATCCGCTCGGCGGCGGCTGCAGCAGCGGCGGCAGAGTCGGTCATGGTGGGTTCTAGAGAGGGGGAGGAGGGGGCAAGATTCGCGGTTTGCGCGTCCGAGACAGCAGAGGAGGAGTCCGCCGAAGCGTCTGAAAAATCGCCAAAGCGCGCAATCTTGACCAGTTAATCCCTTGGAGCCTTTCTTCTGCTGTAAGGGCAACCTTTAGGACCCGAAATGTCTCGAGGGTCTAATACAAAGTTAATTAAGAAGCTACTAAAAATACATCACAGCGCACCTAGCGAGGGAGAATCCAAAGAGAAGAAAGGCTGAGGATTCCCACGCTAGGTGCAGTAAACATATAGTAACTAGTTCCCACAAGCTCGGAGCAATCGGCAATGATCCCGGGCCAAGTCACATGCCTTCCTCCACGATGACATAGGGCTTTGGGGATTTGACAGGAAAGTGGGAAATCTGCAAGAGGCCTGCGTCATAGGTGGCTGTGTAGTGCCAAAAGAGGGAGTTCCCCTGACAAACCCATGGGCTACAGCCTGATTCGGCATGGGATCCTAACTTTGTCGGCATGGGACGGCAGATTGAGTTAGGACAAAGCCGTGAAGCTGTGGCTAGTCACCAACCTACTCAAATGGTGTTTGAATGCTGAAAGCAACCAAATATGATTTGTATGCCGGAGTTCCGGCCTACAGAAGGGGGAGCTTGCGCGAATCCGTATTGTCAGCGTAATTTGCTGTTCGGTATCGCCCGTATCGAGTGGTCAAGACGAGAAGTCGAAAGAAACTGTGTTTGTGTAGAGAACGTCGTGGTCTCGGTTAAAAACGCATCAAGACTACGTAACGCTTACGAGAGTACAGTATGCTGGAAAGTAAAGAGTAGTAAATACTGTAGCAATTTGTATGGGTGAAACCGAACCTTGAGCGTGACTGGAAACACGACGCATGGAAACCAGAAACGGCCTAAGCGTTATGCGTGACACGAGAAAAATATTGAAACCGCCAACCCTCCAGGGTATTTCCCACGCACACAAGCTCTCTAAGACAGAGATTTTTTATTTTTGTGGGCCAGTTAGTCACGCACTCTTCTGGGAAACCTCTGCTGTGTTATGCGTTACCGTTGAAACGAAACGGGGGGAGCGTTACGCGTTACGTTTCACCCATACAAATTGCTACAGTAATTACCGCTAACACTCCCCCTCGGCGAGTGGACTCGAGTAAGGGATGAATAAGTAGAGGGCATGATGGAGAATATGTAAAATATATGGAGCAACATACTGTTGCTCCCCCTTGAGCGTAAAACTTGCCAAATAAACTTCCGACCCAATACGACCCAGCATTCTCCCTGGTAGAGCGTCGACGCTGTGTCGTGGCTCTCCAGCACACGCGGTCGCGGATCGAAGACTGTTGGCGCTGACCCACTTGGGTCTCTGGCCCAGTCGTAACGTGTCCGCCCGTCGCAGCTGTGGCGGTCTTCTGGTCATCGTATTATCGGCTCCGTAGTCTTCGCTGCTGCTCTGGATGTCGCCGATCAAGACCTCCGCCCGTCACATTGTGCACCTAGGCGGTATAATCGAGTCGAACCCCCATACTGAGCGTGGTGGGCCTCCATACCCCTTATCTCCCCCTTCGAAAAATTGGTTTTCCGACTGTTCCGCGTGCGCAATGGAAGGAAGGGGAAAATGTGAAAAACTGTGTGAAGTCGGCGATAGATGATGCGCGACGGGGTGAATGAAAGTGAATTGCGCGCTTGGGCGCGTGAGACGCGAGTGTCAGTGTGCGGCAGATGAGGTGAGACGTTAATGAGGAAGCAAGAAGCTCCCCCTGTGTCGGCCGTTCGCGTCGAAGTTGGCGGTGCGAAAGTCGCCATGAGCAAGTCGTCGAATGCAGGGACTGCTCTAAATGCTCCCCCTGTGATGCCTGTGCGAGGTGTAGAAGGAGAGAAGGAGAGGCTCCCCCTGGGCATGCGAGGAGGGTGTGCGCGATGTCGCGCTGCCCGGAACGTCAGGACGAGCGTACTCGCGTCGTCTGAGTTGTCCGTGGCGTGGTGACGGAGTAAAACTGCTCGTCGGTGGCGCTGCTGCTGCTCGTTGCGAGTGAGCGCCTGCGGCCCTCGTTGAGATGGATCCTGGGGCCCGCTGCCCCATTCTGCGGCCGTGGGATTGCGATACGTGCCAGAGCCAAGTTGACTGGCATACGTCCCCGCTGGCAGTGGCGGGTTGTGACATGTGGGACCCATATGGGTATGCCCTTTTCGTTCGCTTTGCCAAATCCATCGTTTCTTCCTCGTCCAAGTCCCTGGAGAGCTGTCTTTGCTGTTACAGGTCGCTGTGAGTTTGCGTGCCCCAGCATGAATCATGTTGTCCGGAGGGTACGGGGGATTGTGTGAGGTTGTGCCGCGGTCCGTCGGCTGTGGTATGCGGTTGTGAGGTCCAAGGCTTTGCCGGTTGGAGTGCTGCACGCTATAGCTTTGTCGCTTGAGGTTCAGGTGTACCGCAGATGCCGACAAGTCGATACGGACTGGCGTTATTTACCAGGAGCCAGCTGGGATGCGTTTGTGTCAGCGTAATTTGCTGTTCGGTATCGCCCGTATCGAGTGGTCAAGACGAGAAGTCGAAAGAAACTGCGTTTGTAGAACGTCGTGGTCTCGGTTAAAAACGCATCAAGACTACGTAATGCTTACGAGAGTACAGTATGCTGGAAAGTAAAGAGTGGTAAATAATTACCGCTAACACGTATCAATATTAGGCGCTCACCCGACTACCGCCCACCATGTCGATTCCTCGATCTTCACAAAACAAGACGGTTTGGCCAACAACACAACCCTTAACCTCCGCTGTGCATTGCGGATGCTTGGATTCATCTTACTTGGAATTACGGCCACCCCTGGACGAAAACGGGCGACTTTGGCGTATGTGTGCCGACCGGGTTTTCTTCGATTTTGGACCGCTGTGGACCGCTCGTAAACCCGCCTTTGGACTCCCCGCCCTCATCCCCGCCTTACTATATCTTTTTGGACGTCTATGGCCACCCCTGGGATCTATATGCGAAGGACTGGCTGTCTGGCAGTGGCATCACGGAGCTGGCGACGCTCACACGGGAAACGGCCGTCTGAAACCTCGGGGATGGGGACCTTTCGTGCCCAATTGGCCGCTGGGTACCTTGGATTAGGCGCGCGACCTTCAAATTACCTCTGGTCGTCGACCGACGATGCTTTGCTGGCACGATGGACGACATTCGGGAAGATCGGGTATCCCTCCGGCTCCTTCCGCATGGAGACCGGGAATATCGGACCGCGCTCCTCCATTCGACGTCGACTCGCTGGTGCCGATCTGCGAGCACTGTGCCGATTGCACCATGGTTTCCTCGCCCCCCTCGCTTGAGCCGATATCGTTGTGCCAATCTCCAACTGGCGTTTTTGATGTGCGCCGACCGTATCAGCGCCGAATATGTGCCGATTTCGCGGTCCCCATTCCGACCATGTTCTAACGTGGTGTTGCGTCGGTAGCGGCGCCCCCTAAAGTCCATGGGCCTGCTTTGGCGGGAGGTGCGCATGCATCTGCAAAGGGAAAGACGTACGACAGCGTTGGAGGGCTGGTGGACACTGGGGATTTTTGCCTGGGGGAGGAGAACTTCCCCCGCACATCATGTTTTACATGGTGGTCAGGCCCTACGGGTTTTAACCAGAGGTCCCGCCATACAAGCGGCCGGCCAGTCCCTCCAATAGCCAGCGTCTTGTGCGATCGACCCCCTGGAATGATGTTGTGCTCGGTTGGCATCTTGTAGGATTCTGTAAGGATAACCACCCGTACAGTACTACATGTTTGTCTTCCGTAAACTCGCTGTTCAAACTGTGGACCGCGCGAGTATAATATACCCCCCCCCCCGCCCCCGCGTGAAACCTCGTTCTAAATGCAATTCCAGCCAGAGTCTTGACCCGTGAAATGAACAGCTACAGACACACAAAAAAAACCCTCGGAGGATCCAGGGAGTACCAAGAAGTTGTACTGTATCATTTCGACCAAAGATTCAGCCACTGTGACCTGTGACCCCAAAGATTCAAATTTTCAATCATTCAAATTGCCTTTTTAGGGAATTTTCGGTGATTTCCGGGGCTATTTTGATGGGAAAACGGCCCAAAACAGCCTTGTGACATAGGACACCTTTTGCAAACATTCAATTCAGGCCCGGCTGTGACCTGTGACCTGAAAAAACGGTCGAAATGATACAGTATTCTCACGTCTGTGAAACAGTCGTGAGGAAAGGAACTTTTAGGAAGCCCAAACTCTTCGCAGATAGTCGTCGAAGACATGGCAGCACCGGCCAAGCACCGGCGCATCAAAACGCTCTCGAGCACAGCTTATTGCTTTTCGGTGACGGCTCTGATAAAAGGGGCAGCAAGCTCCCCCAATCATAGTCTTATTCAGAGCCCAAATAATCAAAATCAAACTCAACAGTGGGTGCCGCGCAGACCGAGGCCCCCGGCACATCACCTACCAGAAATGGAAGAGCCTTTGAACCCCACACAAAGGTTGCGGAAACCGGGGTTTCTGACAGCTATCTACAAAACACTGGAGCGCGAAAAAAAGTTCACACAACGGTTTTGACAGCTCCTGCCTAATTCGGCCAGCCCGCTCCACTCTCTCCAACCGAGTCCAACGACACTCGCCCTTTCGTCACTGCTCCTGGAACGTCTCTCTCGCCTACCATGCCCTACAATACCTTCCGCTACATCCCTCCTGCACACAGGCGGCTCCTGATTACCATGGCCGCCTAGGCTGCAACACGAGGTCGCCCCGCCCTGACGCGCCAGCCGTCGACGCAATGGATCCGGCAGTGCCTACCTCATATGGTAATTGACGTCATCGCATCAATGGGAACTTTTTTTCGGAGCGCTCCAGTGTTTTGTAGATAGCTGGAATAGAATTATCCGACTTTAAGACGACGTGAACTGAGGAATTGATATATATATGGCTGTGCTGCCCTGAGGCGTAGGAGGAAAAGAAAGGCTCGAAGAACGAAAGTGGACCGCAAGTGGACCGTATGAGCTTGATATGAGCCCCTTGAACGTTCCCACATAGGTCAGTCCGGCCCGCAAAATAGATCTGACTCATCTGAGGTCGATTTCAGAGGGCTATCTCGCCGACCAGAGTGTTTTGCACAGCTCCGCAGACCCTCTAAACTAGGCTTTTTCCGGTTTTTTGGGCGCTCCAGAGCCGACCAGTAGCCGGTTTTTAAGACCGGCGCGACTTACAACGGTGTTTCACACAGCTCTCTTCCGAGGTCTTCTGCCGCCCCGGCTCCACACATCTCCATCCAATAGAGTAACTAGTCGCACCTTCTCCTTCTTCCCACGATTCAGATTTACATACCACACGGTGATTCCACATGGGAAAATTGCTTATCGGACTTGGGGAACTTTCAATATTGTTGGATTTTTGGCGAAACTGTACATGCATGTTGAGCGGCACGGAATTATTGACGGGACTAGGTTTAATTCGAGCTGGTTATGCCCCTTCTACAAGAAAGGTGATAAGGCTTTGATTTCCAATTATCGTCCTATAACACTGTTGAATACTGATTACAAGCTAATGACCAAAGCTCACTCACTCAGACTGATGCAGGTAGCCCCCTCGCTAGTGCATCCGGACCAAGCTGGGTTCATGAAAGGTCGGAAGATCGAGGACCAGGTTAAACTTTCGAAATTCCTTCTTGACTATGCTGAAGCAGCAGAAGAGGACGGAGTTATAATTGCGCTTGATCAAGAAAAAGCATACGACAGAATAAATCATGCTTACCTACTGCGTGTCTTGCAACATTTTCGCTTCCCGCCGCGGTTCTGTAACTTAATCCGAAGCCTCTGCACAAATGCCGAGACCGTCGTAATGGTGAACGGGATGTTCAGTGACCCATATTTCGTGATCCGTGGTGTCCGACAAGGTGACCCCTTGTCATGTCTCCTCTTCAATCTTGCTATTGAGCCGCTAGCATGCCTCATTCGCGACTCTGATTTAAAAGGCATTCTAATTCCCGGACTAAATGAGAATTTGGTCATCTCTCTCTTCGCGGATGATACGACAATTTACTTATCCTCTTCAGATTCCCCCGATGAACTATGGAATATTTTAGACCTCTGGTGTGCGGCTTCAACAGCGAAATTCAATGAACATAAGACTGTAATCTTGCCGTTTGGGAGGCGTGTATATCGAGCGGAAGTTTTACGCGACCGCAGAATAAATAAAGATTCAAAACTTGGAAGTTTCAGTACCGAAATTCGGATTGTACCGGACGGCGACACTTGCCGCATGCTCGGCGCATGGATAGGAAATGATGTGAGCTACCTAACTCCGTGGCCAACCGTTGTTGAAAAAATAAAATGTGATCTTCGCCATTGGAGTACGATGAACCCTGCGTTGGAAGGGAAACGTCATATTATAAACATGATAATTGGTGGCAGGACTCAATATCTGACCCGAGTCCAAGGAATGCCTAAGGAAATTGAATCGATGTTAATCCACCTTGAACACGAATTTTTATGGGACGGTAAAAGAGCGAGAGTTGGCTATGAAACTATGATTAGACCCATTCTCGACGGTGGAAAACAAATCTTGGATTTACAGTCGAGAAATGAGGCCGTAGACTTGGTAAACCTACAGGCCTACCTCCATTCAGGAGCAGACCGAGCACGATGGTGTTATCTTGTGGATTTTTTAATTAGAAACTACTCGGAGAAAAGTTACCTTAACTTCCGTCCCGGCCAGGTTTTGAATGTTTTCATCCAGAACATACACCTCCCAATATCCTCGAAGACTAAACTACCGGAACAATTGAAGAGAATGATTCAGACAGCGGAAAAATTCGAATTAAAATTTACCGCTTTGTCGATTGCACCAGAGGTGCAGACAGAGATGCCAATTTGGAAGCATCCAGCGGTCAACACAGTCCTTCATAATAGTGCATGCCGTAGAAAAGCAGCGACCTGCCTTCGCATCAACCACGATGTTACAACTCTGAAAGATCTGATATTCATCGCCGAAAGGAAAACAACATTTCCTCGAAAACCACATCGAGTTAACCCTTCTGGTTTTGGTCGAAAAAATTGTGGATGTCCTCCTTGCCGGCGGGATCGCGTCGAACTTGGTTGTGCAGATCCAGGGGCTTGTATTGATGCCGCAAAGGCTGTTGTGAATAGTGTGAGTCCCAAATGGAACCCGTTGATTCCGAGCAGGGATCTGTGTCAGGACCTTGGACTGTCAGAAATTGAACTGGAACAGAATAACCAGCCCATGAGTGCTGATCAGGAATTTACATACAACCCCGACTACTCCTTGCGCAAGATTGATTCTGGATTCCGAATATTTGCCACTGAAGAAGCTTCGAATTTGATACCAGCGAGACGAAAATTTGACCCCGAACAGGAACAGACACCATTGATGATCTTCCTAGATTGTCGGGTACGACATGCAGGAGAATTTAAGCCAGCTATTGAGCTTCGAATCGAGACTCGCGACGAAACACCCTCAGAGTCAACTCTTGAAGTCTTTTCACTGTCATTTGACTCACCAGATATTCCATTATCCTTTTCATCGGGTCTGCTCGGCGGCCTTGTACACAAGCTGCAGACAACGCCGAAATCTATGCCTCTGTTGATTTGCTCAAAGTCCGATTATCTTGCCCGTGTCTGTGTCAAAAGCAGAAGGGACTTCGAAAATGATATGCTTAATACTAGCTTTCCACTGCTGAAAGCGGTCTTCGCTGCTCTCAATGAGAGGACGGGTCGGGTTAGGCTCAAAAAACTGTCCAAACCACCGTCAGACACTGTTTCTCATGTAGGTGTGATAAGAACACAAGCTGCAGACAACGCCGAAATCTATGCCTCTGTTGATTTGCTCAAAATCCGATTATCTTGCCCGTGTCTGTGTCAAAAGCAGAAGGGACTTCGAAAATGATATGCTTAATACTAGCTTTCCACTGCTGAAAGCGGTCTTCGCTGCTCTCAATGAGAGGACGGGTCGGGTTAGGTTCAAAAAACTGTCCAAACCACCGTCAGACACTGTTTCTCATGTAGGTGTGATAAGAACCCTCGAGATTGACACTCAGTCAGATCTAATGTTCACCAATCCAGGAATTGAACTACAATGCGGCAATCAACGCACTGGCTCTCAACCAAAAACAGGTTCTAAATACCTGGAGTGGGTTACTCATGAACGAGGACAATTTGCCGGACAACTGGACATTCACTAGGGGGGTTTTAGTGGGTATACAGCCCATGAAAATTGGAATTGGGTGAAACTCAATGGCTGGAGTCCCACACTGGTTTATTCGTGCGTAAGGCATTTCCTCCCGGACAACTTCCCCGGCATTTTCTGGTCCACAACCAGTAGCCAAAGCGGACGACTCGGAATGCATATGCAGACTGACAATCGTTAGGTTCAGACCCAACGCTCCAAAAAAAAAAAAAAAAAAAAGGAACTGCGGGGAACCTTGTGGGAAATCTCCAACTAACTATACCGACCAGTAACAGGACCCCCGACAACCACCTATGATGCCTGCCCGCAAAATTTTCAATTCGGATAAAACATGCCCAAAATTCGCGCGCACCCTGCCCGGATTCGGATGAGAAATCAACTTTTTGGCGGCCAAGCCTGGTCAAAAATTCGGATAAAGCATGGGTGGTTGCCGACAAGCCTGGCCGACGTTCGGATAACCTGGGCTGCCGACGGCTTGGATGAGGATCTGCGGCTGGCCATTGACGGAATTCGGGTCAGTTGTCAACCAAATCATGGTAAATCAGTGAAATCTCATAATATCGACCTTTTCAGGCAGTTTCGGGAATATATATGAGACGCAACGCTTCGGCAGGGCCAATACCTGACGGAGCTGATACCCGAGTTAAAGGAAGCATTTTCGCCGTCACCGAGAACCGAACGAGCATCTGCAAGACCGTCCCAGCCGTAGGAGCAAAATTTCGATTTTTTCCTGATTTTAGGTGATTTTCTGATGCCTGGTCAACGGTTCGGAAAAAACTGGGAGGCCTGGTGCCAATTCGGATAAGAAATGCCCTATTTGGGGTCCGGATAAGATGTCCCAAATTCCGGATTTTCCGGGGCAGGCATCATAGGTGGTTGTCGGGGGTCCTCCAGTAACCGATCTTTGTCGTCCACTGTACAAACGTACCATCTCTAATGAGACAAAGCGAACGGCATGTGGTGGACTTATCAGGACAGCCCACATTTGTTTTCCTTGGTTCTGATTTAAAGGGTCAGAGCACCATAGCGCCCCTCTCTCGCTCCCCCACTGCTGCCCCAGACCACTTGCCCCACGCAACATGTGCGGCTACTCGGTTAGTGTGTACAGATGCGGGCATGCGACGAGAACTGTCAACTCTTGTCCTGCGGCGGGGACCTACAATAACGGCAACCCGAACGTGGTGTGACGCAAAAAGCTGCGACTATGTACATGGCCCGTAACCAGCGTGGCTGACGAGTGAGTGTCTTGCGGCGTAGCCTTTCAAACCGATTGCACAGAATCGCCGTCCCACAATCGCACAAATTCTATTTGTCATTGAGCGTCAGGCTTCACATCTCGTATTTATCACGATCCTCGCTTGTCTGAACGTCTTCCTTTTAGTGTCATGCCCACCTATTCCAATCTCAGACTGTCTAGATTTGCATTTGTAGATGACAGCGATGTAGTTACCTACCAGCGAAGTCGTCGTACATGCGGGGTGTTATGAGTAGTCTATCAGTTTTGGATTAAGAGTCTCACTAGTACGCAAGAGGTGTCAGATCTCTGGATCTGACACACTTTGATCTGCACGTGCATCAAAAGGGGGCCAAATATTATTGTTTGTGTGTAGGACATGTCAGAATATGAATTATTCCGGGTAGCCGCCCCGCCGCTCCGGCCCTTGATAGATATCTGATACTTATCATACAGCCTTGTTCTTACTTAAATATAAACCGCGCTCGTCTGTCCACCACCCTCAGTCTTTCATCCCACATTGCGGGAGACTGAGGGTGAGTTCTCTATCTATCTACCTACTTGTATTTACTTATTCATTGTGTAGTTATTGCGCCTTCCGCGCATTTTCAGGTAATTAATATACAGTCTTTCATCCCACATTGCGGAAGACTGAGGTTATTGCGCCTTCCGCGCATTTTCAGATTCTGTTAGGTTATGGGCCACCCACCGAGCGCTAGCTCTCTGAAGACATACCTATTGGAAGACTCACCTGCTCGCTCATCAGAGCTCGAAGCATCACAAGCACAGACTTGTATCAAATATGATTTGTATGCCGGAGTTCCGGCCTACAGAAGGGGGAGCTTGCGCGAATCCGAATGTACATCGGAGTAAAATAAGTTGAACAAGAAATTATAAACTATGTTCAAGTAGATTCGGTTTCAGAAAAATACATATTCACTAAGGTCCATTCCTTGGCTGTCTAGAGTAAATGTAAGTTGAGCTCTCCTTTGTGTATCAGTTTCAAGCATCCGCATTGAATCTGTTACATTAGCTCTTTTCAATCGTCCACAGTGAAAACTCGTTCTAAATGCAATTCCAGCCAGAGTCTTGACGCGTGAAATGAACAGCTACAGACACACAAAAAAATCCTCGGAGGATCCAGGGAGTACCAAGAAGCTGTATTCTCACGTCTGTAAAACAGTCGCGAGGAAAGGAACTTTTAGGAAGCCCAAATTCTTCGCAGATAGTCGTCGAAAAAGGGAAAGAAGACATTGACATGGCAGCACCGGCGCATCTGCCAAAATTGTGTTCCCATCAACCTGGGATCAAGCGGACTGTCTCTGGATCAAGCGGAAATCCCTCGCATCACTCGGAGTCACAATATATCACGCATTTATTGATTACATCAAAACGCTCTCGAGCACAGCTTATTGCTTTTCGGTGACGGCTCCAAGAGTCGAGTGATCTCTGGATCGTGGAATTTGATGTGGCCACGCGAGGTGGCGTTGATTGACATCGGATTTTGCCGAATTCAATAAAGGCAGTGGATTTCAAGCTGCTCTCAGCAGACAGCCACATCCTTTTATCAGCAAACCTGATTCATTTGTCCAGTTCCTTAAAGTGCTCGCACATCCAGCAGGAAAAACGACCCCATAGCATTGACCAAGTTCCGGGTAATCAAAAGCCGTTGATGCGGCTGACAAAGAGTTGCCTTTTCCAGGGGGGGGGGTGGGTCGTGGGAACGTATCCGCGATCCAGAGATCGCTCGTCTCTTCGACGGCTCTGATAAAAGGGGGAGCAAGCTCCCCCAATCAATCAATCACACGACCTGTTGCCGAAATTCCCTCGGACTGTGGTTATCTCACCTCGGACTTCTCACACAATGTCAACTGCGGCAAACTCGGCTTCTTCTGAGCTTTCCGGAGCAGAAGACTGGCCGATTTTTCATGTTAATGCTACAGTGGAACTGCGCCTACAGGGAGTCTACACTCTGCTTGAATCTGTTATCCTTGCTGCAAATGCAGCTGATGCCACTGTTGCTGCTGCTGCTGTTACTCCTCTGCCTGCCACAGCTCCTGTTGCTGGCGTAGCTTTCAAGGATACCCCTGGCGAACGTAATAGCCGCGCTTTAGGTGTCATTCAGAAGCTTCTTTCAGCAGAACTGCGCACAGAGTATGTCAACGAATCTAATGCTGGAATTCTCTGGGCCAAACTGCGCCAGCGCTTTGAAGCAGAAAATCGTGCCGATTCTGCAATGGGTGTTCTAGCAGAACTGTTTAGCACCAAGCTTACCAGACGATAGCTACTGGACAGGCATTAAAGGGAACATTGTGTCCTCTCTTGGTACAGGCATAACTTGGGATAAAGCTCGTGCTCGCCTGATTACTCTTGGTAAACTGCCAAAGAGTGAGAACAGCGACGACACTGCTCTAGCTGCTAAATCCACAAACCCTGGCAAAGGAAAGCCATCTGCCAAGGGCGATAAACATTGCCTTATACATGGACAAAACAAATCCCATACTTCCGATAACTGCTATCAGTTGAAGAATCTAGCGCTGTAAGGGCAACAGCTGCCAGGGCGTGAGACCCGAGGTACTCAAGAGTCCAACAAGCACTGGGCAGAGGGAGAATCCTTAGAGGGCTAGCTACAACAAGAGGAAGAGTGTCTACTCACCTGGGCAGAGGGAGAATCCTTAGAGAACAGAGTAAGGAGTCTCCATGCCCAGGCGTCACGGTAAAAGGGCGCGTGATGCGTAACTTCTCACGGGGTGTGAGAACTATGTAGTAGCACAGCATCTATGATGTGATATCAATGATCAGATGATCCAACAGTAGCAGGGAGCCAGGGATATGCCCAGAAGAGGGAGGACCACAATACTGGTCCAGAGATCGTAGACCGACGAAGGCCCGGAGATACCCTGTGGTCCGCGGAGCGTGGGAAACCGGAGCCGGAGTCCGGAGGGCCGGAGCTCGGGGCCCGGAGGGTCGGGGAACCGGAGGAATAGAGCCCAGGGAACCCGGGAAGGGCGCTAGAGCCAGGGCGAGACAGCGGGAGCATCGAGGCTTGGGTGACAGAACCGCTGGGGCTTGGCCCAGTTCCGGGGGAGCGTGGGAAGCCGGCCCGGGGACCGGGGGACCGGAGCCAGAAGGCCGGAGGTCCGGACGACCAGAGCTCGGGGTACCAGAGCTCTCGGAGGGCTAGAAGTCTGACCGGAAGACCAGTCGGGAACCGGGTTGCGCTGAGCACTAGCTGTAGGAGCGCAGGGTCGACAGGAGTCTGTCGAGGAGCGGAACGGAGGCATACTGTACGTAAGGACAGCATGTGGCATGGGTCTCTACGGCAATAGGCCATGCACAGGGAACGGGGGGTCGGAAGGAGGAAGATGTGACGAAGGGGGAAGTCTGGAGGGAGCTAGTAGTGTTCCCAAGAAGGCTGGAGTGATGCAAGGAATAGCGGAGCGGGTCGGGGAAGCGGGGGGTTCCCCTGACAAGCGCAGGGATCAAAAGACTCCAAGAAGAATGACAAGCAGAAGTCTGAGAAAGCGAGACCCAGAAAGCGCCGTGACAAGGCAAATGCCTCTGCTACTATCTAACTTATCAGGAAAAACCGAAATTGCGCCAGAGACCGCCAAAGACCGCCATAGCGCCACAGAGACGTCAAAGTCGTCATAGTGGATCATTCAGCCTCAGAGAAACCTGGGAGGGGTGTAGCCAGATCCATAGACACCCAAAGTAGGTCCAAGTAGCCAAAGTCATAACGCTCCTAGTGCTTAAAGTGGTCGAAGTAGCTCAGAGTACACATAGAAAAGGCTTGAAAAAATGATATATTGTGCAAAACTAAGACAGTGATAATAATAGAGAGACTAGCCAAGCACGAGCGACGCCTGTTGCGGCACAAGGAATCTGCAATTTAGGACTGACGAACGATGCACGGCGGTTGAAGGCTCGCGGAACCGATCCAGGAAAATGGAATTCATCGATGAGACGTCGGCGATTGGTCTTGAGCAGGTTAGACGTCACGGAAGCGCCACCAAGGACCGAAGATCTTGAAGATAAACGACGAAGCAGGACTATAACCTGAGCAATTTGAAGCTGAGTTGAAGCCAGATCAAAATTTCGGAGCGGCCGCATGAGATTGAGGTCGTTGTGTGAATAAATTTCAGAGGTTAGATGATAGGTTGATTAGGGTTAATTGATGGGGAGACTCTTCTTCTTGCGAATCTGATACTTGTGGTACCGCCGTGGCTGTCTCGGTAACCCAGACGTTCCGGTGATCCGCGCCACGCGAGTTCGGGTAAAAGCGCGCGCAGCGCGCAAAAGATGCTCTCACGTCTGGGTTACCGAGACAGCCGCCGTGGGTATGTTGACGGGTTCGGCTAGCTGCGGATTGGGTAGGCAACAAAGAAGACAGCCCAAGCGCATGTTGAAGGGTCCCGACAAAGGGCCAGAGAATTAATCGCAGGTGCTTGGTTGGCTGGGGTAAGGGGCGGGCGCAAGTAAGCGGAGAAAGCGTTGCGGAAACTTCACGAGAGACGGCAGTAGAGCGTATCCGCAACCCACCAAACCTCTTCGCATCAAGGAAATGTCAAAAAAGTGATGGGTGATTTTAGAAATTTGGAACGACCTAAACGGGAATCGCGGCCTAACTTTCGGATGCTTGAGCTTCAACCAGTGGCTCAAAAAACAAGCAGAAAAAACTGGTGGATGGCTGAGGGAGTACACAGCAGTTCACAGTCAAAATAATGGCAAAACGCCCATAGAATCGAGCACCACTAAGTGAAAAGGCTCTTTGCATCGCATCAACAGTTTGACATCGCTTAAAAGTGCGAGCTGATCTCAGAAAAGTGAAAAGCTGTTTTGGGGCTTGCCAATGCGGATACGCTCTAGTCAGATGTCAATATACCATGGCAAAGTGCTGTAATCGCGGATCAAAGAAAGGGCGGGAACTGGTGTTTCGTGGGAGGACGAGACAAGATGACGGCGCCGCACATTGAGTGACTTCGAGAATCTTGAAAGCTTGCAACCAGGAGAAGAGGAGTTTGGGTATTGCGGTAGCAGCCAGGGGAGAAAAGGGGAGAAACTACTAGCGCATGCGGAGAATGGTTGGTGGAGACGGAAAAGGCGGTGAGGTAAAACAAGGGATGCGTGTGACTAGGCCGGTCAAACATCTTGACGAGGAGAGCGGTGGGCGAGACAGTGCTATGTCCGGAGAGCACTACTTGCACTCTACTTGTAGCCTTGAGTGAGCTTGATATGTCGTAGTACATGTACTGCGAAAAGCGGCGGCGGGTTTGTTGTGCAAGGTTGGATTTTAAACTCGCGCCGGGAACTTTGGCACAATGTGACAATGTCACCAGTTCCCGGCGCTCACACGTTCGATTCCCAGGACTGCCAACCTTTTAAAATCATGTTTTGTTCCATCCTGTGTAAAAGTAGGCCTCGCGGCGGCCACGCACGCGGCGATCGGAAAGCCCCGCGCAGCGGTCGGGGTCTGGGGTGGAAAACCCCAGCCGTCCGGGCCGGCGCCCGCAACCAAATTCAAGGTGTGTTTAACAGCCAAAAAGAAAAAAAAAAAAAAAAAAAAAACATTTATGTTGAAGTGTGTTCGCGTCCAGCCGCGACAGTCCGTAGATCCGCGATAACCTCATGTAAATTAGTGATACAAATCATCGATTCTTTTGTCTTTTGCACTCATCCCGCCTCTGCGCGTCGCTGCCCCGGTGTTGATATCCAACAGGTTATGGGCCTATAGCTCGCTACCTTTTGAAGATCTATCCAGGACTTTTTGTTAATTGCTCGCTGTCACGATCAGCACCCGGTTTTTCGCACCAATTTCTTTGTCTATCTTTCACTGCAACTCGGATTCGCGTCGACCATGGTTAAACCATCGGATATCTCGAAACTTGAAGGAGCGGAGAATTTTTGGACTTGGAAGGCTGATGCCTCGTCTTTGTTGTTGACTGAAGGTCTTTGGGATGCGGTCGATCCCCTGGTTAATGTTCCAAACGGTGCCGTACAAATGCGCACTTGGTCCCAAAATAATGCTAAAGCTCATGGGATGCTCTATCTCACCCTGAGCCAGAGCGTGAAGGAGAAGGTCAATAATGCCAGCCTTGGCGTTAACGGTCGTTTGCTTTGGGCCACTTTGGATTCGTACTACACCACCGCCGATCCCGCTACTCGCTCCACCTTGATGTCCAAGTTCCATGGGGTCTCCCACAATGTCATGCAGCCCGCCAATACGTTTCTCCAGGCCGTCTTCACTGCCGAGAACCGTCTCACCGCAATTGCTGCGACCCTGCCGGCTCACATGGTTCAGGATAAAATCCTGAGCGGTCTTTCCTCTGCGTATTCACCCATCATCACTATCCTGCAGCACGAGTCCCCCCAGCGCGATGTCCAGTCCATGATCAATGCCATCAATGCTTAGGAACGCTCTGATGTTCAGCGTTCTGATTCGCTTATCCAGGCTGCTCGGAACGCCTTCGCAGCCTATAATCCGAATCACGGGGGTGATGTCGCTGAAGCTCATCTCGCTCGCAATCGGACCCAGCGTACCTCATCCGGAAAACCCTATTCCCACTCCCTACCTCTAACGACAAATTTGACTGGACCAACACGAAGAATCGCACCGACGTCTGCTATAGATGTGGTCTTCCCGGTCATTTTGCCCAATTCTGCATTTCGATCATGCCCGATGATGTCCGCCGTCGCATTCTTCGTAATCGCGAGGACAACGCCCAGGTTGCTCCAGATGCTCGGGATTCGGACTCGGAAACTGTTGCCTTTGCCGCCGCCGGCGAACATGCTTTCTCCGCCCTGCTTGACCTCCCTAACGAGATCAACATGGATACCTTGTCCCCGGAAGCCACTGAGGCCTTTGCTGCTGCCTACTGCCAACCCCATCCGCCTCCAGCTCTCGTTGCTAGCCTTGCTTTCCGTGAGGAGCAAGCTGCCCTTGCACACGTGCAGAATTCCCCTTCCGCTTCTGCCACCTCTAGCCCTGCGACGAGCCCGTCTAAGAAGAAAAAGAAGAAGAAGAAGAAGTCGGCCTCGACCGCAGCGTCGGTCCAACGTCGGTCACTCATACGGTCGAAGAAATCGAGGCGGCGTTGGAAAGTGTATCTCTTGCCGAAGATCCCGCGAACGTCTCAGATGCCGGAACGGATTACACGATGTAAGACTTTCCAAACTACGGGGGTGTCTCGTCTGCGGGGGTGTGTTGAAGTGTGTTCGCGTCCAGCCGAGACAGTCCGTAGATCCGCGTTCAACACGCGATAACCTCATGTAAATTAGTGATACAAATCATCGATTCTTTTGTCTTTTGCACTCATCCCGCCTCTGCGCGTCGCTGCCCCGGTGTTGATATCCAACAATTTAGGCCCGTGAACTATGCCCAAAGACTCGGAAGCTTTGGAGATGATTCAGGTGAACGAACAGAAGAATTTACATCCTTGGCAAGCGGCAGCTCCACGCAGTGGTGCTCCGCAAACATTGACAAGGATGTAGCAACCGTTCTGCGGGAATCCGTGCTGCATTTGAACAAATCAACTTAAAATGTTGCTCTGCCGGGCCGACGCTTCTACCTCGGCATCTCGGCACTGAGTGCCAGCATTTCGAGGCGCAATCGCAAAATTTACGGCCAGAGTACATCCAAAACTCTTCAAATTCCCCCTTTTCCCTCTCCTTCTCTTTCCCTTTTTAGACAATTTTTTGCAATTCTTTTGGGCAGCAACACACATCTACTGAGATGGAGCATCGAAAATTAAAACACGGCGGTCTATCTTTCAGTGCGCTCCTTGACCTGACTTCTTTCTGTATCAACTTCTGGGACGGCGGTCCTTAAACGTACCTCAGCATTAACGACACACGACTGAGTACTGAGGACCCTCCTGGACCACGAGAGGGTTTCGGGAACGCGACCATGTCCGAACTGCGCTGTTGCGGCGCAGGGGAAAAAGGTATCTGTGCCGCTTAGAACACTCAGCGATATATTATGCCCTGACAGCTGCGAGCGCAGCGAGTGGCCCGTGCCGAAGGCAGGGAGCTAAAGCTCGTATCTTACAAAAAAAAAAAAAAAAAAAAATCACGTGGTCCTATCAGAACCTTCCATCTCCCTCTTTTAATAATTTCTATAATTAATAATATAATATTTTCTATAAGATTGCGTCGTGTCTGTCCGAAGCCCTTACCCCCATTTGTGCGCGGTATCCCAATCACGGGCCGAAGTTCCGAAGCGGTAAGATTTAACCCTCGCGCTATTTGAGCTCGCAGTGGTGCGTAGATGAGACTTCACATTCCGCGAATCAATTTCCATTTCCAACCACAAGGGTTCAATTTCGTTGTCCATCGCAAGCAAATACCTCTCGCACTTTGCTACGCAACGACGTTCAATGGTTGCAAGGTTTAACGGTCCGGAAATCAGGAATTGACCTCCGTCGACCAGTGTTTTCGCATGTTCAATTATATTCGGCCATGACGCGAGTTCCAAGTGCCGGAAACGTTTTGATTCTGAAGAACCCGGATGATAGCTCCACTAGCACTACTTACCAACATTGTATGGAAAGAGCTATTGCTTTACAGCAGTTTGCAGATGTAATGACACCACGTCGCATCACATGAGAAGAAAGCACAAAAAACACGTCTTCTTCTCTCCTTCGTATCTCTCTCGTTTCGACGACAAATAGCATGATTTTGGTATCGGAGGACTCGCCGTAATCCGGGCTTCAAAACGACTATCTTTTATCGCCGAAATCCTGACTTCATTTTGGCCGACATCCACCTTGCTCGTCATCGTCATCGCCGTCTTGGACGCAATTCTGGAGAGAATGCCTCGTGTGTAGGCGCGTTAGGTAGGCAGTTCTAGTCGCTTTCAATCTATATGCATTTGTAGCGCGGATTCCGGTTAGATAACTTATTGTTCTCGTGTCTCTTCTCTACTTCCACCATGATCACAGTTTTGTTCTCTGGTTTTGTAACTTTTGTTCCTTCTCAGGCGCGCGTAACAATTCCCTGCCGTGCGGTGTATAGCACCAGTGGGGTGCGTCCTCAAAAGGAAAGGACGCTAATTTTTCGCCAAATTTCGCTGTGGCGTATTCTATTTTTTTTCTCGTTTGCCACTGGAGCCTGCGTGGCTTACTTACTATTAGCCACTTTGTACCACACATACAATACTAAGCATGCCAGATGACTATTTTCTGGAGATCTTAAGACTCATTCTGTGTGCATAACGCTGCTATGCACATGGAGTAAGATCAAATGGTCCCAAACAAATTATTCTGATAAGTTGTTATATACACCCGGCAGCCACAATTTAAACTTGCACATATGCCAAGAGCGACCAAAAATGCCTTTCAAGTGCGCCTACACATGGGCGATTCCGTCCAGAATCGCGCCGAGCGCGACAATGTTGGAGAAGCTGGATGTCAAGTGGATGTCGGCCAAAAAGAAAGTCGGAATTTTGCCAATAAAATACCAGCGTCTCGAGGCCCGGACTAAGGCGACCTCATACATACAAGAGTAGTCGAGATTGGGCAAGAAACGAGCAAGAACGAGGCGATACAAGAAGACGTGTTTTTCGTGCTTTCTTTACATGTGATGCGACGTGGTGTCATTACATCTGCAAACTGCTGTAATATTCAACACAAGCTCCATGCTCATGCCAAAAGTGGGAGACGGCGCGAAGCGCCGTCGACCGCTTGTAATGATATATGATACAAGCTTGAGCACCCCGCCTTCGGCAGGGCCGGCTCGCTGCGCTCGCGTCCCTACCTACGGGGGGTACACAGCTTGTCGGGGCTCCGCCCCAAACCCCGCCTGGATTTTTTTTGCTGGATTCCTTGCCCGCGGCGCCGCACTGCCGCTCGCTGCACTCGCCGGCGCGCGGCGCCGGGGACCGCGTGTGAGTTTCAACATCTCGACAGCCGGTTGTGTTGTAGGATGTTGGCAAAACCCCGTGATTTTCTGTCAAAAGTCACGCGACTGATGGGAGCCCAGTTTCTCATGCTTTAGCTGCAAACTGTTTGCCAGTGGAATTGAAAATTACCAAGAAGAGAATAGAGAGTTTGTGCGAGCGACCCAGGTCGCTTTTCGACCGCTCAGATCTCCGCAACGACAGATACCAGGTGGGAGCTCTAAGCGACCTCGAAGAGTATTGCCATGGGGCATTCCGAGGTCGCTGGGACCTCACACCTGTGACTGGCTAATAAATGTCTCTTAATGAGACATGGATATTATAGAAATATATATCTTGGTTCTTGTGGCTTCGAACGGATAAAAATGAGGGCTTGTCACACAATGTCACACAGAGGTGACCCGCCATGATGCCCCGCCGGACTTCACAAATTTGAGCCGCCACACCCATTTTGGTGCTACCGGCCGGCCACCGGCGCTCTTTTAGGCAAAATATCTAGAGATTGGTTAAGGCAGATTTTTATTGCTCGCCCGGCACCCGATGCCGACACAAATATTCCAGGACATGAGGCAGTCAAAAAAAAATCGGTCTTAACCAATAGGGGCGCTCAATTCTCAGCTCGTCAGCTCGTCTCGTACAGAAAATAATTAATTTGCTGATGGATTGATCAAAATATGACGAGGAGTGGAGCGAGAGGCGGAGTGGGATCACCGTCTCATCAGCTCATCAGGGAATTAATTATTTTCTGGATGAGACGAGCTGACGAGCTGAGAATTGAGCGCCCCTAATCTCTTTAATCTCTAATTGAACACAACTTTCCCTCTCAACTTTAGCTTCCAGAGAGGAGGGGAAGCTCAAAAACGGGAAGGCGTTTTGACGGGCTCATTTGGCGGGGACAGCTCATCAATCAACAAGTGTAAACAGAATCTACTAGTATACATATCTATTTATCGCGCTCAAACTCCCCAGGAATTCCTGAAATACAGCGGGGACTTCATCTATCTGTTGACTTCGCTTGAATCTTGACAAATCTGCATCTTTTGGTCAGTTCTAGACTGAGATCCTCCGAAGCCACTCACCCAAACATTATACTAATTTATAGCTTAATGTCTGGTAAAAAGGGTACTTCAGAGCATTCAATATACGACGTCGAAACACAGCTTCGACTGCTCAGTGCTATGAAGATAATGAGATTGAGAGGTAATTAGGCACAAACGCTGCCACGATGGGCTCCAGCCCTTAGTTATGGCTTGACAAGATTTGCTGTTCAACCTCTTGTCCTTGATTCAATTGGACCCCCCGCAATATTGTAGACCTTCTGAGATTGTATAGCTCATCTGCAATTCAGTAGAAACATGGTCACCTCCGAGGCGTAGAAATTGATATGTTTGTGGTTGAGAGCATACAAAGGTCTAAGATGTAATTACTGACTGGTGTTTATCGCAAACTTTATCGCCTGTGCCACAACTTGAACTCGAACAGCCAAATGGAACACTGTTCTCCCGGTTCGACAATTAATATTTTGCTGCGAAAACAATGCGAGAAGATTTCGTTCCCTTCGAGTGAGGGTTGTAGTTATTGAGATATTTGAGCATAAGCTGCTCACAAACACAGAGTTGAGGCGCAGTACTCAATCATTTCAGCTCGGGGTTTCAAAGTTAACCCTTGGGGCCAGGGGAGAAACTCAAAAATTACTCGAGATCGTTGAGGCGGGAGCACTGCGGGAAAAAAATCTGATGACCAGGGAAAATGGGCCAAGCAGATGAGGATATCAGAGAATTTGCGGGCTAGTACTGTTAGTTGGAAGTTAGAATCACAAGCAAATCGAGGCACCCGAAAATCATACTTTGACAGTTGAACTTGATAAATCAGTGTCGAGCAATGTGCAACGCAACACTCTCCGCTCGTGGACATGAACCTGCAAGATATTCATTGAAACTATGAGGGCCCCAAAATCCATGCAATTGTCACAGAGCTCACACTCAGATCACGGAACTCAAACTGAAATATTTTGCATTGAAATGGGACGAAATGAACATACAATACATATTTTGATCTTGTGAACAGATTGCGTCGTGGGTTGTCACAGAGCAGGGAAACAAGCACAGTAAGAAAGTGAAGTAGAGTTACCTATAATATTAGTACTCCGGCACTGACCGAGGTTGGGGATATGAAATGGCTAACTCACTTGCTGTCGATGAAAACATACTGTAAGTAGGGTTGGTTTCTGGTTGGATTCAGCGCAAAAATTTTGTGTGTGAGGCTGAGTTCACGGGAAATTTGCCCAACTACTGAACATCTTGCATGAGCTTTACTACGCGCGGAAGCGTGGCCTGGAAATATATCATTATGGTGGTTTGAGGAATGTGCTTTCGGGGTCCTGACACCCCAAACGGTCAATCGATCACGCAGATCAGCTCGGCAGCTACGCCGGCCGGCCTAACCGAAGCTGTCCAGTCCGTGCTGCTATATTATTGCGGTATAGTTGCGCGCCGTCAGTCGAGCCAATGAATGTCGCCGCGTCTCACCGCATCCAAATAGTCCTTAAAAGTCTTCGTATGCAAAAATATTGTCTTGGGATGGAGCAGTAGACCATTCTTCCGACCCATTTTTTTTGAATGCAGAAATGAGTTTTTCGGCGATTGGAGCCATCTTGGTTCGGGATGATGGCGAAATTTGCCGCTTATGTAAAATTCTCACGCACCATATAGGGTAGGATCCCATCAATTACCAGCAACCCGCCAGCACAACAGCATACACACTAAACCGTGAACATTGGCTGCAGTGCGCAACATCTTGGGGCATCATACAACGGTGACTAGGGAAATCTCAGAAAACATATTCCTATCTCCAGTTATGATTACATAATGACCCAAATTTTTTCGACCTCAGAATCGTTGAAATTGAGCTAAATGCAGCAGGTTTTGTTTTCGTGTCGAAATTTTTGCCGCGTTACGCGTGACGTGACAAATCATGTGACCGCTCGTTGTAAGTGACTGACGCCTACCTTAGTTTGGTTCTTGTCGTAGTAGCTTTTCCCTTGGTCAATCTAAGACTTACACCAGTTCTTTTGTTTGATCCACTTGTGCCGGAACTCGACTCGCCTTCGCTTCCGTCACATCTTTCGAACTGAACCAAGTCACTAGATCCGTCGACGCTCTTGACTACGCTTGCCCCCGACCCTCTGAGCTCGACATCGACCCGGATGACTGACCCCGCTGGCCGTGCTCGCTACCCTCTCCGCTCTCATGCTCGTGTCCCCGTTCCTGGACCTGGAATGTCTGTGCCGAGACCTGCTAGTACTGCCATCGCCGTGAGTCCCCGTTCTGGGACTCCCCGTTCTGGGACTCCCCGACCGGAGATTCGTGCCTCTTCGACAAAGCCACGCCCCGTTTCCCCCGACCTATTGTACAGTCGAGCGGTCTCGGGTGGACCTTCCTCTCGTGTAGACCTTCCACTGCCTTCGGGTGGTGAGACCCCATCACCGTTTGGTGGTGAGACTGCTTCGCCTTCGGGCGTCGAACCGTTGCCTCTGGGCAACGAGACTTCACCGTCGGTACCTTCGACGCGTGCGCCATCGGTGACCCCGATGCGTAGCGAGCTCTCTGGGCCCGTTCTGACCTCAGCCGTGGATTGGGGGATGCTCGACGAAGGCTTTGCCACGCCTCGCATGGCAACGCCCGGTCGTCAAGCTTCAGCGGATTCACTCACCGTAGTAAATTCTCAGAATATGTTATCCCATTCTACATCGACCGTATCCCGTGCGATTCAGAACATGAGTGTGAGTGAGCTTGTGAGTATCGCTCGCCGCCACCAAGCTTTGGCCCAGGAAGCTTTGGCTGCTGCGTCAGGGCGCGGGATAACTATCCCGCGTGAGAACACGCCAGATGATGAAATCACGAACTTGATTGATATTGATGAAAGATCGGCAATGAATGTGCCTGAAAATATTGTCAGTCCGGCAGTGTAGGAACCTCCCGCCAGAAGGGTAAAGGTGCTGACCCTCGCAATTGGGGTGCAGCAAATTTTTCGGAAGATTTCTCTGAGCGCGATATCGACGCGCAAAGAGCCGCTTTTGATAATTTCGCCGAAATTCGCCGTGCTGTCAAAGAAGAACAGCTTTCACCGCCACCTGGGTTCTTTGATCAAATGCCAATCACCTTGGCTTCTGAACGGACCGAACCCCGAACTCCGAGATCATTGCTCAAGCCGATGAAAGATTCAATTAACTCTGGCCAGAGCGTAGATGAAAAGATTGCTGATCTGCAAGCGCAGATCAGCAGCTTGCAACGTTCTCGGACGATAACGCCCAAGGTTAACTTAACCAGGGCACAGACTGCTGTTAAAAACAGCATTGATAGACAGATCGGTGCGGATCACGGAGCTCGCGGATTCCGTCCTCCTGCTGCACGCGTCGCGCCAGGCAGCTTTATAGAGCGTACGTTGCGCAATGCCGAGCGCGTAGATGGTTCACCCACCCCATCCGACCCATCTGATTCGTCGAGCTCAGACTCTGAGCCCTCGGATGGTTCAGGTTCCGTGAAGTCACACCCGTCGCGTCATCGGCGCAAGCGCCGTTCCTCCCGGAATTCTCGTAGGAAGGATAAAATGATTCTCAAGCCTATCCCTCCAAAGGAATACGATGGCTCACCGGATGCCATTGCATTCCATCGATTCGTCAAGGAAGGATCGAATTATGTTCAACTCGGAAACGTTCCAACCGACCAACGAGTGTTTTACTTGTCGTACTACTTGACGGCTCGTGCACTTGAATTCTACAACAGTAAAGTTGAGAATGACGAGCATGTTTGGACTTTGAGTGAATTCTTATGGGGTTTATTCAATTTTTGTTTTCCTGTGAACTTCCGCGAGAAGCAACGCACTCGATTGCGTTCTTGCCTTCAAGGCACTAAGTCAGTGTTGATTCACAAGGCCGAATGGGAGCGGATATACAATACCATTGGTCTTGAAGCCAACCAGGAGAAGGTTGTAATGTTCTGGCGGAGCCTCAACGCCGACATACGCAAGGAAATGTTCCGGGACAAACTCGATCCGGAAACCTCCTCTTGGGCTGAAGTCACTGCTGGTGCTGAGAGCGCTGAAATTATCGTCAAGGTTGACGACGATAACGATGAAATTGATATGGCTGAATCGAGTAAGACTCAATTCAGACCCGATGAACCCAAATTGGAAACAGATGTGAACGAGAAACGTCGTACCGGAGGGCGCGTTATCTCGGTTTCCAGTGCTGAACCCGAACCTCCCAAGTCGAAATCTCGTGACAACGGCAGCCATTTGTCTGCCAAGAAGCGGAGTGATTACCTTGCAGCTGGTTTATGCTTTAACTGTGGTGTACAGGGTCACCTTTCTCGTAACTGTCCTGAACTCAACACGATGGTTTCGAAAGGAGGGCCTCCTGGTTTTGCATCCCACGCGGTTGCTGAACGATGATCGCGATGCTCTGTTGGAGAGCACGGAAGTTCTTGAACACTTCTAAATTCGCACAATTTCCTCCCTCGACATCGAAATGGTCGTCGAGGAGGGCGAGGATACCCAAATGGTTTGATTTTGATTTTTCGAAGACCATTTCGAAGACCATTTCGAACGTTGAATTAATTTTGAACAAGATTTATTGATTTTTGTATGAAGATTGAGCTCGTCGTGGTCGACGATCTGGAGGGCGGATGTGACGGATCGGCGTTCGCATCCGCTCACGGCGAGATCTGCCCGTTTCGTCCCCATGACTCCATGTACACAGCCTTGATTTTCCTGTATAAGTAGTTTAGTTCTTGTCGTAGTAGCTTTTCCCTTGGTCAATCTAAGACTTACACCAGTTCTTTTGTTTGATCCACTTGTGCCGGAACTCGACTCGCCTTCGCTTCCGTCGTCGCGCGCATAAACATTGATCAATTCAAGTACAAAGCTCTATCTAAGTACCCCCAAAACGTGCACTTTCTCCCCTTGTCAACCCCCCTACACCCCGAGAGTTGCCCGCATTTTCGGCAAGCCACAGTGCACGGTGTTTTGCAATTAAAAATAGAACAAAGTCAGAGCGAGAGCAGAATTGCAAAAATTGAGCGCGTACCAGATTGGGCGCGTTTCTTGGCTTCACGAAGCTGTTCCAACGAAGGCCCGCTTGATTCTTGCGAATGAAGAGGTTTTTTATCTTAAAGCAATCAGTTCATTCAACAGGACATGAGAAAATGTTGACGTACCGATAGCAGAGGCTTGGTTAACGCTTAGCTAATTATCCTCTGTAAATCCCGCGGTAAACGCGTTAAACGCGTCGTTTGACGCGTTAAACTTATCCCTAGCATCCATCGAACGCGTTGGATGTGATTCCGTATCGCTGACATTGTTGTCTTTAGTATCCGCATCATGTTCTTCCTCTGCGCGCACTGAGGTAAAGATAATGAGTGAATTTTTAGCATAAAATATAGAATTCAAGTGATACCTGCTTGTTTCTTCCTAGAACGTCCCCTGGGCGGCGCGTCTGTCGGGCGAGGGCGATCCTTCGAGCCTTTCGGACGAGCACGCGGACGAGAGGCTGACATCAAAATATCTACTTTCACCGGTGTATATTAGGGCTAAATTACCGCAAATTGAAGCTGTTTTCACTCACTGTTAGGTTGCAGGATTTTATATGAACGCTTCGCAAAGCAAAGGCGTTGATTGCAGTGAAGTGCCGAAGTGGTGGTGGACGCGAAGGCGGACGGATGGAGTGATGTGAGTGGCGGCAGGTCACATCAGACAGCTGATCGTGACCAGTTAGCTGCCACGTCACGCAGGTTATAGGGCAACAACGGTTTTTGAGACAATACGGACATTTTCAGAGGTTCTGAATAGACAGAAATATTTATTTGTCTTCCAAGTAACTGCCCATTGAGTCTAACAAATTTCCAGGCCCTGAAGGGCGCAGGAGAGCCAGTTGGCATTTAACCTCACAGCCACTTGGCAGTTAACAACCCAGCGGATCGATCGGTTAACCTGCTCATGGTCCAGTCTTATCGGATAATCGTCAAAATCCTGAGGAGGATATTTCTTTTGCCCCCAGACTCTTGTTTCGAAATGAACATAGTGAACAATCGTCAAACTGGAGTTCCGGCTGATGTTTTTGGGCCACAACCAATGAACTTTGATCCTTCTCAACCTCCACCAACTCCTCCGAGCAGACCAAATCATGCACCTGTTGCCCCTCTTCTTCCACGAGCACCACCTGGGTCGCCGCGTCGGCGGAATCAGGCTCGTGGGCAATACGCCCGACAACCGCATCCACAGAATTCAGACCTTCTTTGGTGTACTCAACAGTCACGTTCTCAGAGAACTTCTTGCAGTGCAATAGGTGTCGGAACAAACAGCGAGCCCGTCGAGCCCGTCTGCGTGCTGAACGGGAGGCACAGAGAGCTGCTCAACAGCTGGCTGGTCTCATAGATCCTCCAAACAATCCGCCCCAGTCTCCTAATCACGACGATCCACCTCAGCCTCCCAACAACAATGATCCACAACTTCCTCCAAATATTCTGGACACTGTTGCAATTTTGTTCGGGACACCGGCGCGCTGTGACACACAACAAACTCCCACTCCTTCCACAAGAATGTGATGTCATAGTCATGCGACGGAGAGGTGTAGATCAGACTACAAATCATCCTACCTTCCGAAATCAGATTGAAGTTGATTTTGATCGACTTGCGAATTTGCCCTATCCGTGATCAGCTACGCACAGTGGACTCTCGGGACCTATCTGATGACCCAGATGAGGGTCCACCAGAATCAGAAGGAAACTCAGCAGATGGTACTGAGCACCAGCCTCATATCTCGAATGGCTTTGTGCCAAATATCAACTCCCGGAGCACCGAAATTGAACAACTTCGAGCAGCAGCGTCCCACCACAACAACCCAGTCATTCTGACAATGCCATTTGTTCACGCAACACCAATGAATGAACATGGGATAGACCCAATTGCTATAAATGCATTCCCTACTTTGTTCCCAAATGGAGAGGCAGATTTCAAAGCAGACAGGGAGATCAAAGTATCCATGGCAGAGTGGGCTGCTCATTTGATCAGATATGAGGATGGAAGATTCGCTCGCCATCCTAGATTTCGATACTGGGCGCTAAACACAAGCATGCGGCACGATGCAAAGAAGGCAGCCAAGTGGTACACTACAACTCATCAGACAGACAGGGACTTGACTGTCGAGGATATTGAAGACATGCTGGAGGCAGGGGATGCACAGGGTCTTGCTAACCGTGTTGCACAAGCAGCAGATAATCTGCCAGGCACCCGTCCGTTCTGGAACAAGGCTCGTCGCGAGATCACTGCTCAAATCCGATCACCAGAATGCCGAACTCCCCACGTTTTCTTCACTTGCTCATCTGCCGATGTTCAGTGGCCAGACATGCATCAGCATATTAGTCCGGCGAACACCGAATCACTTGGAAGTTGCCGGGAGCCTGTCAAAATTAGCTGTAATAACCAGCAGATTCAGGAACTTGGCTAAATTTTGGGATAAAAATGACACAGCTGTGTATTCAGAGTGCGGAACATGTCTAAATTGGTCCTGAGAGCGGTAAAATTCACCAAATTATACGATTTTTGCGAGTTCAAAATGCATAAATGCACTCTTCACCCTATGCAATAGGCATTATGAGGATAATGCATAAAATCCCAGCCTACCAAGTCGGTGGACACCAAAAGTCGATACATAATGAGGTTTATGCATTTTGACCTCATGCATTATGAGATATCCGACTGTACTCAAGGGGCTTCCATGATAAGAAATTTCCTAATTTGGACGAGGGGGAGGGGGGTCCCCTCGGGCTCGAAAAAAAAAGTTTTATATGAATTTTGAATTTGCTTTTTTACGCTTGTTTCAGCGGTTAAGATGAACCAGTGAATGTGTAACAAATTCTATTGCCCACAAGCGATGGAATCACTGTAAGGCCGGCTAACGCGAGTTATTGATATTTGATTGTATTTACCCTCGGTGATTGAGGCATATGTACACGGCAATTTTTGCAGCACTGGCAGGGCGGGATGCGAGCCAGTCTGGGTATTCCTCTCATTTCTTACATGTACAGCGCTCACTTCTTGTCAGTTCCACTCTGAATGTGTCGACGCTGATGGTCGGAAGCCACGGGTGTGCGAGTCTTGCAGAGGTGCGAAAAAGCGCAGATGAGTCAAGAATAACCAGATTCATTCGATTAGACACACGTGTATTGCGAAGTTATGGTCTTGCTGATGTCCGGGAGTCATATACGCGCGGTAGAGGTGAATCAAGAGTGAAGGAGCAAAGCAAGGGCCAATCGAGAGTTTGCCGAACTTCACACTCGGAGGAATGACGAGCTTCTAAACTCCTATAACCCTGGGGTGATCCTGAGCTGGCGTGCCAATATTGACTTTCGTCCTATCATCAACCGCGAGGCGGTGATTGCATATGTGGCCAAGTATGCCAGTGAAGCGGACTCTGCTTCCAAAGCTTATTCGGAAGTTCTACGAACAGCTATTTCCCATTTGAAGGACACAGATGCAGCTGGAATTGCGTACCAAAAAATGCTGTCTACATTTGCTGCTGAGCGCGACATTTCTGATCAAGAAACCTGCCACATCCTCCTGAAGTGCCCTATGATTACATCCTCGCGACCAGCAGTTCGAAACCTCTGCATTGATCTAGCTTCTCGTTCTGGAGAGATAAACTTTCGAACTCGAACAGTAGAGCGGATGTTGGTTTTGGAACATTACGAAAAGTTTGCAGCATTGCACCCAGACAAGCTCAGCAATGTCAGCCTTCTTGAGTGGGCTACACATTGGGACTGGCGTGCCAGTGGACCATCTCGAAGAACCGGGAAGTTGTATCGGGGGGACGTGCTGTTTGGGAAGCTTTTGCAAAGTCATCCACCCTTCAGACTGTCTTCCGGCAGCAAGGCGATGATCCAGAGCAAATCAAATTCCGAGATGCTCTATTGCGGCTACGGGAGTATAAAACTCTGGAAGAGGACTACCAGCTCTTTTCGACTCGCTTCTGGGAGCGACTTTCAGAAGCTGATCGTGCAGGTTTCAACGAGACTCTCCACCTCCTACCAACTCGAGATTCTGTAAAAAACCTCAACATTGTTCGCCTTGCAAATTTGCAAAAGGCTGTTGTTCGCTGCAAGGCACAACATAACAGTACTGAGGCAAAAAAGGCATCAGAGGAGGATGCAGATGGCTTGGAGAAGGAGGTCCTTTTGGCTGAGGGTGCTAAGATCATGATTACTCGAAATGTGTGGACTTCCAAAGGTCAGCTAAATAGCCTCATTCTGTCTCGGAAGATTGAATTTTTGGGCAGGTTTGGTCAATGGTGCCCAAGGAGTTGTTCGAAAACTCTGGTATTACCCTGGATCTAACCCAAGAGATGTTCTTCCTGCTGTGGTTTCCGTTGAGTGTAATGAGGGTGTCTACTCCGGTCAGCATGAATTGTCTCAATTTTTGTGCTGACTCAGTCTCCTGACGATTTCAACAGGGCCTTCTCTGCCTGCTTGGCTAGGAATTGAGTCCACTTGGGTTCCAATTGTGCCAGTCACAGCTCGTTGGGAAAATAAATCGGGAACGTCACTCTCAAGGACACAACTGCCATTAAATACAGCCTGGGCTATCACCATACACAAAAGTCAAGGATTGACACTGAAGAAGGCTGTAGTTGACCTCGGAGACAAAGACTTTTCATCGGGACTTCCATTTGTGGCCATTTCACGTGTCAAGACTTTGGCTGGAATTGCATTTCGAACGAGTTTTCACTGGGGACGATTGAAAAGAGCTAATGTAACAGATTCAATAGTATTTATTATTCCGTTTACTTACCGTACATTCCTTAATATTCCAACTCGCTATCCGTAGAGTTACGCGTCACACGCTCCTTATGTAGTATCGTGTCACCCTCACATTCCTCAGTCGTTTCCTCCACGACTGAGGTATGTGAATCCTTACTTACAGTCCCTACAGTTTACTGATTCTCCTGGTAGTTAATACTTACTTGTATTCTATCAGGTATATAATACACGAGTCGTTTCCTCCACGACTGAGTTAATACTTACTTGTATTCTATCAGGTTATGGGACTTTCTTTCCGCGCGGGGAGGACCGCCTCAAGGACGAAACCGGGTACTTCCCGTGGTCCAAACGGATGAAGTCAGCGTACGAGACAATCAAAATCTGGGAAGTCCCCGAAGACCGAGGGTCAGTCGCAGGAGTCTGCCCTCGCAGCGTTGTAGCACGCTGCCATCGCTCGCGGTACGAAATTCTGTCGTAACTGCAAGCATGAAGGTCATATCGTGGACAACTGCTGGCAACCGGGTGGCGGTAAGGCCGGTCAGGGCCCGAAGCAGCAGCAGCATAAAAAGAAGAGGAAGAGGGGTAAGGGCAAGGAGAAGGCCCACAATACGGATGGAGGGGGAGACGAAAAATCCAATAATGTACGCTTCGAGAAATGCTTAATGGCCTCCGTGGCCGACTTCTCCTCTTACTCCCTGCGTGATGAGAGCATTCCGGCTACACCTCCGACGTCATCCTCCCAGACCAACAACTCCGCATACAGTGCACGTACAGCGGGTGCGTCTACCATCATTGATTCTGGTACATCGACACATATTCACTCCGTTCGACGCGACTTCGTTTCTTACGCCCAAGCCGTATCCGGAAATATCAGCGGGTTTGGCAACGGTTCGAGGAAAATCGAGGGTCGCGGTGAAGCACAGCTACTAGCGTCCCATCCTAAGGGTGGTAACGTCCGACTCAGGTTGAAAGATACCTGTTATGTCCCTGACTCTCAGCCGACGCTTATATCAGTGTCGCGGCTTGATCAGGCGGACTGTTACACCGTCTTTGGCGGTGGACGCTGTGTTACCTTTGAGAAGGATGACAGTGGCAAGCTCATCCGCAACCTTATTTCGTCCGAGAAGGTTATTCTGACCGCCTCTCTCGGCAGCGATCGCCTCTATCACCTCGATTCCTCCTCGTCGACGGAGAATTCTTTTTCCACCTCGTCTCGACCTCCGAACTCAAAGCTTGAGGAGCTGCATCAGCGTCTAGGGCATCTAGGCTACCCTGCGCTGCGCGCTTTCGTTCGGAAGGGTCACATTTCAGGTGTGAAACTATCTACGGCGGAACTCAATGCTGAGCCGCCGGTATGTCAATCTTGCATGGAGGGCAAGATGACTCGTGCCTCTTTTCCTCCTTCGGAAGAGGAAAATGCCCAACATATTCTCGATCACGTTCATTCAGATCTTTGGACTGCTCCAGTCCGTACTCTGAACGGATCGAAATATGCCCTCGCTTTCACCGATGACTGCTCTCGCTGGATTTGGATGTTTTACCTGCGTCACAAGAGTGATGCAGTAGCTGCATTCAAGGAGTGGTTGGAGATGGTCGAGCGTGAGACAGGTCGCAAGCTTAAGGTCTGGCACGTCGATAATGGGGGTGAATTTATCAACGAAGACCTGAAGCGGTTCTTGAAGGCACGTGGTATTCAGCTCAAAACCAGCGCTCCACGTACTCCTGAACAGAACGGTGTTGCCGAACGTCAGTTTAGGTCTATTTTTGACCGCGTTCGCACCGTCCTCATCGACGCCGACCTGCCGCTTAGCATGTGGGCTGAGGCCAGCAATTACATGGTCTATGTCAAAAACCGTAACCCCACACAGCGCTCTCGACCTTCGTACCCCTTTCTCCATCCGCTTCCCAAACCGCAAACAGCCGAGGTACAGGTCTTTTCACCGTTTCGGTTGCAGGGCTTACCTCTATAATGACAATCCTAATCGCAAAAAGTTCGACCATCGCGGCGAATGGGTTATTTTTGTTGGGTACCCGGATGATCGCAAGGCTTGGAAGGTTTATCGCCCCTCAAAGCGTACCTTCGGATCGTCGCCTCATATCAAATTCGACGACAACTCAAATTGTGAGGAATTTCGGGCTGAGGGGGAGATACACTCATACAAATATTCTTCTCTCAAATCGTCGTCGACCGAAGCTGATGATGATGATTACAGCCCTCCTTTCTCCACTTCTACGCCTCCAACTGCCAATCCGGTACCTCCTCGTGCACCATCCCCTCCTGCTCCAGCTGGACCTGCGGATGTCGTGTCACAACCTAAACCCCGGGCACCTCGTCAACCTCGTCCTCTACCACCTCCGCGCGACCCATCTACCCGTATCCGGGAAGCCGCTGAGCTCAAGGCCGCCGCCGCAAACCTTAATTCAGGCTTAGCAGCAGCGCCAGCTCCAGAGGACCCTGACCGTGCGCCGGCAGATTCTGCTTTCGCGGAATCCTGGGACGAATTTGAGTACGCTCATATCATTGGTCCCGGCGAAGTTCCTCGCAACTACAAGGAAGCGATGGAATCGCCCGATCGTTCCGAGTGGGAAAGCGCGATGGAAGTCGAGCTCGATAGCATTGCGAGGATGGGTACATGGGAACTTGTCCCACCACCTCCCGGTGTCACTCCGCTTGGTTCACTCTGGGTCTATGCCTTGAAGCACGACAGTACTGGTGCCATCACTCGGTACAAAGCTCGTCTATGTGCTCAGGGTACACCCCAGCGCCCAGGTATCGATTTTTCGATGTCTTTTGCTCTTGTTGTGAAGTCAGAGTCGCTTCGTTACCTCCTAACCCTAGCTGCAAAGCTGGACTGGGAATTCCACGTTGTGGACGTCGACTCCGCCTTTCTCAACAGCGAGACGGATCCAGACGAGCCACCTATCTACATGCGACAGCCTCAGGGCCATCGTGTTCGTGGAAAGGAGGACTATGTCTGTCTCCTGAAAAGGGGAATTTACGGGTTAAAGCAAGCCGCACTTCTCTGGTACCAAAAGTTACGTTCCATTTTGGTCAAGATTGGTTTCCGGGTGTGCATTGCTGATCCGTGCGTCTTTATTCGTCGCCTGGAGAAGGCTATTTCCATCATCAGCACTTACTTGTATTCTATCAGGTATATAATACACGAGTCGTTTCCTCCACGACTGAGTTAATATACTTACTTGTATTCTATCAGCTTGAGACTGATACACAACGGAGAGCTCAACTTACATTTAATCTAGACAGTCAAGGAATGGACCTTAGTGAATATAGAGTATACTTAGGGTAACCAGCCCGCTCTGGTTACCTTGCTGGTGACCCCCGCTTAGCTTAGCCGAGGTAACCACCGGAATACACGATTGTACTCTCTGGTGATCGGAGAACCGAGTCGAGGACTCCGAGTATCCAGCACACTGCCAGCACGAAGGCGGCAATTGCCGATGTGTGGGAAATTCTTGCTAGGAGAATTCTGTGCAAATAAAGCCATGTTCTGTCTCTTGAAGGAAGCAAACTCTCGGCCGAAGTGGAGCTGGCGACGGGAAGCAAAACAAAGGTAAGCACAAACAAATGAGCACCACTCGATCAAAACCCGTATATTGTTTCCAAAACGGCTGTAATAACTCCACCAAAAAACTTGAGAATTTGCGAGGAGGAAGGTACTCGGTGTGACCAAAAGTAGCCGACATCGGAAATTGCGTGTTTTCAACCAGATTTTGTGGGTGACTGCTGGGCAAATTGGCCCAATTGGCAGTGTATGAACATATACGATTGCATAAGAAGCAGGCAAAAGGTTGCATAGTCTCTTTGTCCTATTATTACACATTCTTTTATGTATGCTTTGAGGCGGGAAATTAGTGTGCCGAGTTGCCTCTCTCACTGAACAACGGGAAACACCTGGCAACCTTAGATATTGGATTTAGACTATTGGGATACTAAGCACTTTTTTGGGGTACTTACCGGCCTGAAATTCCGGCATCCCTCCTTCAGAGAACGCAAACATGTCCAAATTGGTCCAATTTTAAAGATTGATTCACCAACTCAAAACAAAACATTGCATGTCATGCCCATACCATGGAAGTGGTAGAAAAAATGATTTAGAAGAGCCCTGTATTACTTCAAGCTGTTTGAGTTTCGAAATTCCCCTCTAAAAAGCCAAATTCCGGTTACTTTTGGTCACACCGAGTATGAAAAAAACGGTTACCGACATCACAGTGAACCCCTTGCTCCGGGCTTAGACCGGTGACCGTCTGTCTATGGAGCAAGCTGTCGATAGACAGACCGGTCGATCTGAGTTTGAATTACCGTTACGCGCGAGATACCCCATATGGGATCTTTGTAAGCAACATTTTGGCGGGGAGAGGGCAATGCCAAACAACGTCACGTCAAGTCAACAAAGGTTGTCTGGCCTGAATGATTTGTTTTGTATCAAATTCAGAGGTCCAGTCGACATTTTCCGTCTCATAATTGGTAGCCAAGCATTTATTTTTGCCAACTTTACAGAGGGAGGTAGGGAACGGACCTTGCTGAAAAAGATTCCATATCGGGTATCCCGCGCGTCAAGGGAATTTAAACTCAGATCGACCACCTGTCCAACGAGTCTGGCCCGGCTAAAACTACCTCGTAAGTCACAGTCGGCTCAGTGAAACGGGAGAATGCGCTGCGGGTGTTGATGTAATTGGAGCCTTCCTCCAACAAGTCCCGGACCGGACCTTTAGAAAACTGTATCGACGGGTAGAGTCAGCAAGCATAAACATTTCGCTTCGAGTCTCCAAGGCGGTTCTTTTGAAGCCCACATCCGCAGGAAAATGAAAAGACGAGACAAATGTCTCCATTGGGAGGGTTTTGATGGCAGGAATGATGCCAAGTATTGTACTCGAAACCAGAGGAAATTCAAAAATCTGAAAACATAAGATTGTAGCGACTGAAAATGCGGTCCTGCACGTACAAAAATCATGCCTTTACGATAAGTTTGAATTTTGGCCATTCGCGTTAAGTCAAAACAACCTCGGTAACTTCCGCCTCCTGTCAAAATGTCCGGATTATCTTCCACTTCCAGAGTTCCAGTCGCTATCGCCGGTTGTAACTTGTCCCCCGTGATTGATCACCAACCAACCTGGCAAAGTGGCTGTGTCGAGTCTACAATACTTACTCGAGCTTGCTCTGAGCTCTTGTTTTCACGCATTAGAGGCAAAACTGACGCAGAATGATGAAAATTTCCTTATATAGTAATGCATTTAATTTCGCCGCAACTGTAGGTAGTAAGCGAGATATTATCTGGGATCAAGTATAGAGGGAAGGGAGCAAGCTCGGTCGAATTTCTGCATCCTCTCAAAATCACCTTCTCGAGGTCTCCCACCATCATGTCCGCCAAATCCAAAGAAAAGTCAAAGTTCCTAGCCGCCATCTCCACCGACCCTGGACCTCGCCCAGCCACTCGCAAGCAGACAAGGACTGCCCAGACCGCCACTATCACCGCGGAAGGCCCCGCCGCCGTCGCTGCCACGTCATCATCTGTTACAGTTACCGCTACCTCGCCGATTCTCCCTCCCTCCCCAAGCTCTCCAGTCAACCAATCCATTGCATTGACAAAGCCAGCTCCTACAGTGCGTGCTGAAAGGTCGACCCAATCGAAGCAGTTACAAGTGGAGGCTTCGCGAGCTAAGAAGGAGTTCTTGTTGACTTCCCGGGACCGTATTGATGACGCAGATTCTTTCGACGCATTGGCAGAGGTCTTTGGCGATATCTTGAAATGGCTCCAGACCTCTAGCGCTATCACTCAAGAGTTCTGGAAGATCCTCAGCGCGATACAGCAACGACTCGCCAACCACGTGACCATTGTGCGCGAGTCGGAATCCACCTCCTCCTTTAGCGCTCTCCTCCTCCAGGCAGTTACGCCATCCCTCAAGGAGCTCTCCGCGAAATCCGAGGCTCAGAACAAAGCCATTGCATCGCTCTCGAAGGAAGTCGCTTCGTTCAAAGCGGAGAAAGCTCTTTCGTACGCCGCGGTGGCCGCTGCTGCCGTGAAGCCCGCCACTCCCCCTGTTCCCAAACCAAAGCCACCTCCGCTACCTGCGCCAAGCGATGAGCGTATTCTCGTTCGCTTTGATGGTGACGTCCCACCCCTCTTCAATGCGCCTTACCCGGAGATCATCGCCACTGTCAATAAACACCTCGCTTCCTTGTCCCTCCCTAGCCTACTCTTCGCGAAGAAGCAAAGCAGCACCAGCATCTTTCTTGTACCTGGATCTGCGTCGGCTACTGACATACTCAGCAAGGAGTGGTCTCGCTGGGGTCCTGCGATCTTGCCTGGCGGCCGCGTTGCGCCGGTAGCATTACATGGCCACCTTCAGGTGAACGGAGTGCCGTTTGATGAGGTTGCAGACATGGGAGAGTTGAAGCGCGAGTTTGAGATCCGGAATCCAGATTTGGGCCCAGTCACCGGTCTCCCAACTTGGGTCAATCGCCCGCCTTCCGAATCGCAGACAGCCGCCATCGTGGCCAGCGGGCGTAAGCCAAAACGTGCCGGTTCTGTATATTTCCTTCTCCAGTCACGCGAAAAGGTCGATCTTGCGCTCTCACGCGGCCGCATCATCCTGTGTTCCACTAGTCCCACTGTCGCTCGTGGCTTCCCGCATCTTCGCATCTCCCAGTGCTGGGGATGTCACAAATACGGACACACCAAGGCTCGATGCAACGTCAAGAAGCCATCTTGCGGCATATGTGCGAAGCCCTCGGCGGACCATCCTCACGGCGACACCTCCCAATGTTCTGGCCCTGTGGAATGCCTCAATTGTGGTGGAAAGCACCGCGCGGATTCGTATACCTGCCCGCGTCGGAAAGAGTTGGCGGTAACTCTGGCGGAGCGCATGAAGGACCTTCACCAGGCTTTAGATAAGTCGTCGGTCCACCCTCTCCCGTACATACAATCCCCTCGTTAATCCTCTCCGCTCTCTTTTATTCTTCTGTATTCTTCATCCTTGATTCATACCCACCCTATGTCTCCCTCTTCCCCTTCCTTCCCGTTCCATCTCAAATATTTGATACTGTTACTCCTCAAACTTTCATTCCCTTGCGCGATACTTAACCTTCTTTTCCTCTCTCGTTATAGTCTATGTTACCGTTTCCAAACTACCTACTATATGAAATCCCCGCCGACCCTTACCGTACTGCTGCATAGCTCTTCCGTAGCCAGGTACAGCATATATTAGAACTTCAAATCAAATCAAATCAAATCGAAGTGTGAGGTTTCCTTGTGCATCTTGTAGAGTCCAAAATTACGGTCGACGAAGCAAGTCAAGTTCATCGTCAGAATCGTCTGATTTCTCCATTGACACAACACGCATAAGCCACCTCAACATCGATCGGAGATGCCGATCTCGCCACACAGCCGCTTTCTCTCTGCGCTTTTGCATCTCCGCCGTCACTATCAGGTCAAACAAGATCGAGCCCATAGCTTCGGCTTCCTGAATTGTCAAGTCGGACCGGCCAAATAGAGCCACACAGTGCTGCCCATGACCTTCGTCCAGGGCTTCAAGTAGAGCATGTGAAAAGGTGTGAGAGCTTCTAAGATACGGGCTATTCTGGAAGATCAACAGAAATGCGAGGGAGTATGAAGAGCAATCAATGGAGATAAGAGAGAGTGTGCGTAATGCTGCACGATGGCAGTTCGTATTGATGATTATTTCCGAAAATATGACCTCGGATCCGAAAAGCAGGAGCCCGAGTCTGTGTACGGTTGAATGAAGTCACCGAAGGACAGGTAAGTCTTACCTGTGGTAGTGTGTAGGCACAACATGAAAAATTTCGCATATCTCATCGTCGGTGAATTCATCCGTATTTCCCATAGCCTGGGCTAACAGAAACAGACAGATGGATGTAAGGGGAGGAACCACGGTCGACCGAGCAGAAGAACGAGGGTTGTCGACCAACACTTCCCCAGCGACACAGGAGAAGAACGAGCTGACAAGCTGCAGCTGGGAGCGTGAATCTTGGTGCGCATCCTCCCTCGTGCGTCTGTTTCGTTGATGCCGAGAATACGTCAAAGGTCCTCCACCTCTCGTTCGACCGCGATCTACCAAAGCATCTGTTTTGTCGCAGTTTAGGAGGGTCTGAGTCAGGTTTAGCAGACGCGTGAGCATCGGCATCGGCGAGCGGCGGAAACGAGCGAAATCTCACGTGACATACTGTTTCCCCTTTCCATGTTCCACTCTGTTCCGGCTTGCACAATGCCCATAGAGACTAACTTTCGCGGTGAATGTTGTGTCAAATACCTAAATCTACTTGGATCCCCCACAAAAACAAAATTTTGCTCTCAAATACTCAATTTATTGTGCTGCAACCAGCATCCTTCCCAACATTTTGTGTTCCATTAGCTTCAAAATTTGAAGATATTCACTCTCCATGCATTTACGCTGCATCTGGGCCGTATGGATTGGCATCTTGGACCAATCTTGCCGTAAATTTCTGACTTGCGAAGAGGACCAACCAATTTCGGCCGAACCGGCCGAGTGTTCGGATATAGTTGATCTTCGCCTCTTTAAACAGTGTTTGACTCCCTTTTCGTGGTCGGATAGTGTTTCCAGGGAAGGAATTATAGTTTATGACATTGTTAGCACGCATATTTGAACGAAATCGGACGAGCAGAAGAGGTATATTGGCAGTACACAGTAAGTGTGACACCTGTGACTCCCGCGTACGAAAGGGGAACAGAATAAAATCCATCGTTTATTCAGAACACATTCTAGCCATATAAGTTGTGGGAGAAGTATCTTCCATTTTTATAGATCTTCAAATGTTATCCCTTGAATTTGTAAAATTCCTTTGCCTTTCCCTGGAAGTGGGGGAGTGTTGAAAAAATGCTGTTGTTTTTGCAGGGAGAGTAATGGAGATACAACGAGGACGAGCTTCGACTTGTTTTGAGGAAGGAGGAGAGGCAGGACAAATGGGGTCGTCTTGCCCATGCCCGTGCCTGCGATGACCAAGCTGTCGAGCTTCAAAATGAGAGCCTCGGCAACGTCTAGCTGCCAGTCGTGCGCGGTGTTGTTTGTGCGCTGCCGGAACACCGAGCTCATTGTGTCGCGTGTATGCTTTGAATTGTAACCATATTCAGTGGCTGCGCGCCGCCGCGCATCATGTAGGAGGTGCTGAGAGCGCTCGCGGAGGGCGGGGTGACGGTCCCCACCCTCCGGAGGCATGGTCCTGTAGGTGGCGGCGGACGCGAGCGAACGGCGTGGACGCAGTGACGCGCGGAGCGGGTTATGGTAGGTCTTCCAATGGAAGTGGCCCAGACGTTCCTACGCCCTTGTTCCGATCACCCTCAAAATCAATCAAACACCAAAAGCTGTCATTGGAATTACAGATTAGGAAGTAGCTCCGATATATCTAATCTCGCCCTCTCGGACTGCGGAGGAACGTCTGGGTATCCGAGACTAGAAAAGATATATTTCATGTTGCATTGATAGACTCGGTCGGAGTCGGAAATGCAGCATTAGAGCACTTTGGCAAACGGTGAAAAATGATCTTCAGTTCCCGCTAACCAAATTTTGGTTGTGGAGCCGCAAAACAGTGCGCAGCCTAGTCTTGAGTTAAGCTGTAGAGGCGAGTACGAGTCGCACCGGAGTTTGAATTCTTTGATGGGCTCATATGCTGCCCTATACCAAGCACCAATTCCAGTGATTAACCTGTTTGCGCAAAAGCCATGATGGCTTTGGGCGTGTGCGCAGCATATGGCTCCTAATTCTGGGACGTTTAAGCATCAAACTTATATTGTATGCAACATATCCGCACAGTTTATAGTAGCTGTCATGGGCTTCCCCAAATCACCAGAATTCACGGTTAATTTATGGCATCAACAACAGTTTCTCTGCTTGAGTGGTCTCTCCCTCACTGTCCGGCTATTGCCCGTCATGAAGGTCCACAGTTCATCACCGGGCTTAATCTAGATAAGCAGGGATGGTTTTGATGCAGTTGTGAACAGAATGCCCAAGATCAGCCGCCATTGGAGCCATCGGCTGCGCACACGCCAAAAGCCACCAGATGGCTCGTATGGCTTCTTGGACATGTATATTTCGAGTCTTGTGAGGTCCCCCAAATTCCCCCACGAACCCTAGGAGAGGAAATGTGGGTGAACTATGTCTTTCTTTCTGGCCTTTTTCTCGCTATAATTGATGGGATTGATGGCTCGGCGTTGTCAAGGCCATAAAGTTTTAAACTCCGAGGCGACTCGTACTCGCCTCTACAGCTTAACTCCAGCCTCTCTTGTATTGAGTGATCTGAACGACTATCTTCAGATTTCACGTCCCCCATACAAGAGAGGGTGAGACGAGCCTATGCGCAGCCCACTGTACTCTTTTCACCAAACTCGCTTAGTTTTTATGGGACACGGCCCAATAAGGGAATTGGCAGCGCCAGCGTGTCCCGGGGCACGCTGGTTGGGGTGGGGCGGCCCCGGGGCACCGAATCACTGTAGCCCGCAAACCCCATGAATTTCACGCAGTTGATTCACCCAATCTTCACCTGAAGTTCACCAGAAAAGCCCATGAATTTCACGCAGAACTTGTGAATTTCACGGGGTTCAATTCACCTAGTTGGACTAAGTGAATGGAACGTTTCATGGGGTTAATTCACGTAGTTTTCCATTGAATTTCACGGAATGATAGTTTCAATTCTCCTTCATTTACCTGAGAATTCATTCATAAACTACGTGAAAATTCGATTGAAAGTCCGTGAAAAATCAATTGGGCCAATCTTGCTTTGACCAGACGTCGCTGGAATCCTACTACATACTACAGTCGAAGCTGTCATAACCCATAGCCCTCGGTAGAGCGAAAAAGCTATGGGATTTGACAGATTTATGGGTTATCCCAGCCAAAAACCGGTCAAAAACCCCCAAAGATGTATTGGTTAAGGGAGATTATGGGTTATGAGAGCTATGGGTTATGACAGCTTCGACTGTACATTGCTTTACTATCTGTACTTTACTACTGACTACTAGAATATATGACTTTACTTAGTTGCAATACAAATCACCGAACATATATTATATAGATTGAATTTCTTGATATAGGGTGAGCGCAACCAGTACTGATGACCGGAACCATGTACCTTGCTCGGAGCAACTCTGACCCCATGAATTTCACCCAGTTTGAGAGTGAATTTCAGAGAGTTCCACCTCGGCTAAAATTGCAATTTTTCAACGATTCCAGGCGACTTGATTCAACCAATTTTCAAGTGAATTTCACGTAGTTGAAATCCAGGTATTCCAAGCCAAATTCATGCACTTTCATTCACCCAATAACAAGGTGATATTCACGTAGCTCAGCATGGCATACAGGAAGTACGTGAATCAGGTACCTGAATTTCATAAGTAAGTAAGTGGCACACGTGTGAGAACATTTACTGTGAGAACATTTACGCCCTGGGCGGCGGCGTGTCCCATGACGGGCCGGGATCCAGTTTTGCCAGAGGCGCTGCGCGTGTCCTTGGCGTGTCCCATGGAAATCCAAGGCCAGGGACACGCCGAGATGTCCGAAAGACAAGACGTGAGAGGCCCATGCTGATTGTCGCCGCTTGAGTGACGAGAGGTGACGAGAAAAGCGCGCAACGGTCTTGTTTGTGGAGATAAATTCGAAAAGCGGCGCATCAATGTGCGGGAAACACCGCCGCCGAGTCCTAGTACAATACATGTTGTTTAACGGGCGTTGTTTGGTGCAGTATAGATTGAGAACGAAAGAAATCATTCGTGTTCGGACCGCGGAGCTTCGGAAACCGTTGACGAGGCCATTGACATAACATCACGGCTATGTCCGGTGCGTGTCCCAGCTCATTCCAACTAACTGTTGCTTTTCAAAGCGAAAACCAAAATTAGAGCCGAAACAGCGAGAATGGCTTCTGAGTCTGCCGCAGGGGTTTGCCCTTCTGCAGGCCGGAAAGAGCATGATTTTTTTTTTGCGCGACTGGGGATTTGGCCGCGGGAACGATTACATAATAAGTGTGCTTAAGTAAGGTGCGGGGATCCCACGCTCTCTATCTTAGCCGGGCCCGAATTTGCAGTTTTCGAATCTTTTTCCCTGTTTTGCTTTTTATCTTTACAATGAGGCTGGTGGAATACTCTACTGACATCTAGCACCTCAAATCCACCAAAAACCTGCTCAGATGGCCAAGAGCGGTCAAAAATCCCCCCGTCCAAGACTTATTGCCATAACGAGTAGTGAGTAAGCAGCATCATGGTGCGAACTTCTTTTGGCATGATCACTCACGGCATTTGGCATGATCACTCACGGCAAGGATTCAGTCAACTACAAGGTCAACTATTAGTCATTTTTTACCTTCACCACCATGCCCTCCAAAAGACCAAGATCACCGGAAGCGGCCTCCTCAAAAAAACAGCGCAAGAATGCCGATAGCCTGAGCATTACATCACGCCCAGGCTGATACCAATGGCGAAGTTTCTAAATGCCCCCTACAATGTTGTCGGAGATGCCCCGCCGTGCCATCGAGTTCGGCCACCACCTCAAACTGCCCGCCACTATTTCAATCCCAAGGAAGTCATTCTGGACCAACCTCTGGATGAAAAGGGCTATTATAGACAGTGCCGTGTTGACGGAGTGTCATACACAGTGAGAATCATTCGCGCTCTTTCTTCTCGGGACGGGATATTTATCTGGACCACTTTGTAGGCCGGAGATGTGGTTTCAGTAGCCGCTGGCGAAGATGGTAGTATCCCTAAGCGCAGAAGAGGGAAAAATGCCCCCAAAAAGTTAGCTAAAGACAAAGACTGGCAAGTCGGTTGGAGTAGTAGCTCGCCAGCTGTCTAATGGAGGGCTAGGTTCTGTCAAATCGCATATTTCACTCACAACAGTGAACTGGCATCGAACTCTCCAGGACAGCCCAAAACGGCACATGTCCAATGGTTTGAAAAAGGCACATACGTCCTTGAACTCGGGCATATCACATGCTAATTTTGCACTAGCTCCGTCAACTGCGCTAGCGGAGGCCGCCAGGGAGGACGAACTCTGCTTTCTTTCTTCTTGTGATGAAATTCCAGTGGAGTCCATCATAGGAAAGCACGCAGTCCAGTTTCTAAGCCCAGATCAAGAGCCTGGCTCTGAGTGTGATGGACGCTTTTTTTGCAGGTGCGAAGCAAGCAGCCAGGAAAGAACATGTTTCCTTAATATTTCAGATTAACATATGAAGGCGCTTTCACATTCACGGATCAATTCAGCATTCAAAGACGCCGTGAACTGTTGAATGAAGCTCCGTCTCACAAGCCGTGCCCTTGCTGCGCACTCAAATCAAAACTTGAGGCTATGAATACTCCCAATTTTGATGTGCCGGATAGTGCGCTCTATCAAGGATGTCGTTATCACCTATGGGACTTCGTATACATGGAGAGAAGTCTGGGTAACTGCGTTGATCCCGAAGGTTGCTTTGAATTGAATCAAATTATTGGCATCACTCCCCAACGACAACAGCTTCGCATTCGTCGATTTCATCGCCACCCCGATCGATGACCCGGTTCGACTTCTACTTGGATTGCCCTAGTCGTTACATAATTCCAATGCTTTTTTCACAGAGGCGGCTTTGTCCCAGCTCTCAGCTCGAGTCTAGGAGAGTGGAGGATGTGCGTGGGCTTTTCTATATCATCGAGACTGAGTCGATGGAAGATCGTGTAAATTGGACAAATTCTCACCCTGACCATTTTTACATGGATATCTTGCGTCAAACCCGTACAGGGGGGCATAGGATCTTTCAACCATCTTTTGCTGCACATTGCGCAGAAATCGAGCTAATCAACAAACGTCAAGCTCTATCTATGCTGGACCTGTGCTGCGGTACTACTTTTTTTTATTCTCTCTGACACATAAACTCAATCGCAAGCCAGGGGCTGGCGGACTCTCCCAAGGTTTCAGTAACACAAAGTTGTTCGACATTGCCTGTGCGGTCGACACCGATGAATCCGCAGTTGCATCATTCAAGTGCGCAACTCCTTTCCATTTGCTAGGAACTGGATACGGTATACGCAAGATTCCTTTTCTAACCACACATCTTAGCGCCAACCATCGCAACGCTGTCTGCGCTGACATCAACGAGTTTTTAAAGTTCTCCGCGAACCGAAAGTCTGGAAAATCACCCCAGTTCATGGAGAACGCAAATGGGGAAAGAATACCAAGTGCTTCGATACCTCGGCTTACAAACCTAGGAATCCTGTGCGCAGGCAAGTACTTTCGAGATGTTCCGGAGAAGAACTAAGTCAAACCCAGGAACTCCATGCGGAAGCTTCAGTCGCTGTAATACATTCAAAGTTTGTCCTCAGTCCTTGGCTCCCAAACTCAATTTATTAACGACCATAGCACGACGACGACGTCAGGTACGAGTTTGAAAAAGAGCCTGAGACCGCTTTCATCAGTTCCGATATAGGAACTTTCTACCCTTAACAATGTTGAGTTTCGCAGATACATTCCTGCCCGCTTATGTTTTCTCGGAAAACGTAGTGGGTACGATTGACCACTCTGTTGAGGACTATCTCACAGGCTTGCCAATCAAAAGTGCTATGCTGAAAGCAATATGCCGTGGGCTCATGGATATAGGGTACCAAGTGAGAATTGGCATTGTCAATGCTGCCCAACTCGGTAGCCCGCAGAATAGATATCGGGTGGTAGTGTTGGCCGCAAGGCGTGGTCTCATCCTTCCAGACCTGCCACTCCCAACACATGCGGCCCAGAGACCACCCAATTACACGGTGTCAATGACAGAAGAAAGCCTCCCATGTGCTGTGCGGCCGAGTACTTCTCTATCCCCGCATCCTGGTGTCACCATTCAAGATGCCATTGGAGATATGGTGGGTTGTAAAACGCTATAGAAATACTAACGTCGACAAAGCCTCCATTTCATTGGTAAGGGCCAGGAACGCATTTAATTATTGCTTACAGCTGAGAAATAGGAAGGTACAGTTGCGGCGAAATTAGATGCATTACCATATAGGGAAATTTCAAAGAAATCGACCTTGGGAGGGCTAGCCATGGATGTTTCGGGTAGATTGGCTACGGATACTCTACTACTGGGTGTCAGCATGGCTGAAGATGCTCGCAATCACAAGGGAAGGGTCAATTCGGTTCGCAATTGGCTGACTTCTATGATACGCATTGGACTGTTTCTGGCCAGAATGTCCTGCTTGAAATGCTCATATACTCACTCAGGCATACTCTGAATGTCATGCAATACTTGGGGCTCTTGCTTTCGCGTCTTGGAAGCGACACCGCCCAAGACTGAGCGAGATTTCCATATATGGTAATGCATTTAATTTCGCCGCAACTGTAGCCTCTAAGCATAGACTCTGTACTGCACTTGCAGTATCGCCCAAGTGGTGCTCCAGGTCTTCCCTCAAGGCAACAACCTGTAGCTGTCCAGGCCAGCCTGTATTGCTCCCGTCTGGCCTGCAGGGTATGTTGAGTGCATCCCTGGCGCTATAGAGCTAATGCTCCAGCAGCCGCTGAGTCTACGCATAGCATAGACTCTAGGGTACACACTCCATATACATCCCCTACAGCCCCCCACTTTTTCTTCTTGTAGTCTATGCGAAGGCAGCTCCGTGAGGCGGAGCAGCAGTAGCAGGATCTGCACGATGAAAAATTAACCCTCCATGTTTGTATGTTTCGGAAGGAAGAGAAAAAAAAAAAAATTCGGGAGGAAATATGGGTGTTGCTGAGAAGTGGGAGAACACGGAGGCCAAAATTCGCATCCAGGGACAAGAGAAAGGCGAATGGGTGGTGATGTGCTGGGCTGAATGACGAAGGGAAATGGAATAGGAATAGCGGCAGACAAATGAAGAGTTGCTGGGAATATTGCATAATTGGCCAATGGGATTATAGCCAGAAATGGAGAGAGCATAGGAATGAGAGCGAGATGAAGGTGCAGGTGCAAAGAAAACATCGAGACATAGACCAGCAGCAGATCAACCGTACGGTTACCGCGCTCGGTCTTTGGAGGGTGAATATCAGATGAGTCGTCCCAAAGATGTTGTGTAATCGCGGCTTGGAAGTAACACCTGAACAAGTAGGCATCGGGGGAAGATGACGGTCGAGAGTTGAGACTTGGAATAACACTATATACTATGAGAATGGAACCTGGAAGACTACCGCGCGAACCGAAGTACAGCGCGGTAAGCGAGATGGGGAAGGTGTAGAGATATAGCCCGGCGCAGCGAGAGCAGCTAATCGCGAAGACTTGCGCGTGTCATGCGCAGCGCTCCACAGCTGATATCGAGTGAGGAGAGATTGAAGCCGACCACAAGCAGGTCAACCCCGACGAGTTGCACAGATACTTCAAGGAAACATTGATGACAAGTCGAGAGTCGAGGACAAGGGTCAAGTAGCTCCAGAAGGAAACAAGAGACACGAACAGCGGGCGAAGATATTCTTCTCGCCCCTTCGTGTCGACGCCGGAAGGATGGACATGTAGACAAGCTGGAATAGCCTGTCGTACCGTCATGGGAGCGGTAACCTCTCCGTTGCGTTGTTGCTTCAAACCCTATCTCATCCCCCCAGCGACAGCGCAAGGAAGAAGAAAAATTTCGGAACAAGAAATCCAGCAACGCATTAAACGTGCTCGCTGACGAGCACCGGACGACGCGCCAAAATATGCACGCTGACGGAAAGAAAATCTTATAGGGTCGACGAGAATACGGCGACAAATAGGAACGCGCAGCGTCCGGGGTAAAGCGGTGACCACGAGCAGCCTTGACGCTGTAGCGTCGGCGCTTCGTAGTCGTTGCCAATGCAGGGAGCTAAGAAATGCGCTATGTTGTCGGCGTGGCGCGTGTGTAAGGTGGAAGAAGAAGACAAGGAATTGAGGCTAACGGAAAGAGACGTCGTCGTCGAAACTACTGATGATGAAAAGAGCAGAGGCTCTGAACCTCGGAATACTCTCACGCAAGACGAAAGTTGACTGACTACTAGCAGCCCTGACGACGTAGCGTCGGCGCTTCGTAGCAGTTGTTCGAGGCAGACAGATGTGATGCGTTGTCAGCGTGGCGAGGGTGCAAGATGCAAAGCGAACGCTCGAAAGTTCCGTTGATTTGAAACAACTTGAGCCCCCAAACAGCTGAATCCTCAGGAATCGGGGCCGGACCCGGCTACGCAGCGTAGCGAACGAGCGGGGATCGGTAGAGGGACAGAATGGAGAACTTGAAAATCGAAACAGGCTTCCAGGCGCGTCCTCGTGTCGTTGTGAGCTAGAGGGAAGTCGACGCGTTGACGAAGAAGCCGAGGCTGGACGTGAAATCCATTCAAATAGGGTCTACAGATCGAAAAAAGCGCTCGAGGTTGGATGCGAGCGAGGTTTGTATCGTGCGTTTTTCTCGGAGGGAATGCGGGTGAGAGATCGAGAGAGAAGCGAGGCGATAGAGAGGTCCACAGGCAGTCCTGACGGTATTCTAGAGCCGTCCGCGACATGAGCGAGGAGAGCAAAAGCGTCGTCTTCGGTGTGGATGCACGCCAGCAGTGGAGTTCGGTCATCGGCGCCGAAGCCCGATGTCTCTTTCTTGGTCACTTCCGCTTTGCTTCCGCTCAAATCAACGCGCCATGCCGCCCCCCAGAGCCCGTCTCGTCTCGGATTCCCCCGTCACGTCCAATTCACTCTCGCTGCCCCCCCAGTGCGGTTATCGAGCACTCACTAGCCGGAGGTACGCCGTCTGATGTGCTTCAATTTCTCCCTTCCGCTAACGTAGCTGAGGCAGAATCACACAAGATGGAGCTTCATGCGAGATTGCCAGCGCGGAAAGCAGGGCGGGGACAGGCGGGACTGCACAGCGGCTTGAAATGCCCTCCAGAGGCTTCTACCGTCAGGTAGGCGCGTCCTCCCTCATCTTCTTGAACAGCGGCTCGTTTTCTGGTGTGTTTGCCGCTTTCACCCCCCGTAACACGACATAGAGCGACATAGACAGAAGTCGCGCCGGAAACAGAGAGGCGGTTGGAGGAAGATCGTCCGGAGGAGAACGCGCGAGGCGGGGTGTTTTCTGTGTGTTGTAGGATTCGTTGCAACCTCCCCTTCTGCGAACGCGGCTGAGGCAGATCCCTCTTTCCCCGGGTAATTGCCAGCGCAAAGGTAGAACGGGGTAGCTGGGCGTCCATCCACCAGCTCCGCACACATCCGCGTTTTCAATCCCGCCCCCCAATGTACACGTTCAGTACGTCGTGCAATGTGTTTCAATCTCCTTGCCAACGCAGCTGAGGCCAATCACGAGGACTGCCAGCGCGCACGGCAGAATGGGTTAGACGAAGCCTCCCTCGACCCACTCTCGACCCATAGCGTCCTCTCGCGTGTTCAGTTCTGCCCCCCAACGTGACATTCCGGACGATTTGCGACGTCTCGTTGACTGTACTGTGGCGATACGTCTTGTCGTGGTGCAGTTCAAACAGTACACCGTGCACGCAACCTATTCTCCAATGGTAATCTGTCTATGAGAACCAATAAACACCGTTTCTATTACAACTCATTCGTGCTCGAGCGTGAATCGTGCCCCCCAAACGCGTACGTTCGAAGAACGTAGGCGCAGCTAGATGCAAAGCATCAGCGCTTCCTCGTCCATCTGCTGCGGAGCCATCCATATCCACATCAATGTTCCAGGTTCCTCCAATCGCGGAAAGATGTCGACTACGGAGATTTACTTTCCTTCGATGGCGGCCGCGTCCGACGGCGCTCCCTCTCGCTTGAGCGCCAATGCCAGTTAAGACGGCCTGTAGGACTACATGCCGCCTACGAAGAGACCTCCGAAAAATCTCGGCAATCCGTGAAAACGTTGTAGTGCCTCATCGACTCCCAATACAGCAACGCGATGCATCAAGGCACTGGTATGACGCTTTCTAACCGTAGCAAGAGGAAACTCGTTGTACGAGAGCGTCCTAGAGCGAGGATCGCTCTTCACGTTGTGAAGCAGGTTGAAGTTACACGCTAAGCGGAGGGAGGTGCTCGACGGAGTACGAGGTGGTGTTCGGAGAGGAACACACAAGACGGTAAATAGAGGTACGTCGCCAGCAGTCAACTGTGTTTGTCCGTCAATTCAACATAGTTCCCTCAGACACGTAGATTCGAATCGACAGCGGCATGCAGCTGGACGGCGAGGCGTCAGCGCTTCCTCGTCTCATAGCCACTTCAAGCTCGCAGCTTTTGTTCGCCTCAACGTTCAACGGTTTCCCAATCTCAGCAGTACAAAAAAGCAGTGCGTCATCGATTGTGGAGCGTGCTTCTCCTTGAATACGGCCGCGTCCAACGGCGCTCAAACCAAATCCAGCGCTCAATCACACTCGGGAGACGAGCGTCAAGGTGGGTAAGTGCAGCCTGAGGGACTATACATGCTGTCTAAAAAGAGAGCTCCTCACAGTCTCAGCAGTTCAGGAAGGAATCCGAAGTGCGTCATAGACTGTCGCGATTGATGCTCAGTAACGAATGAACGCGTCCGAGCTTTGAGCAGGAACACGCCGTCGGGATAGTTGTGTTAACGAGAAGGTAGAAGGAAATCGGCGTGAAGACAAGTTGGAATGTTGTGTCAAGCCATGGTAACGTCTTCGTTGCGTTGTGGCTCCTATCCCATCTCAGCCCCCCAGCGACAGCGCAAGGAAGAATAGAGAGGTTGCGCAAAAGCCATACGAGCCATCTGGTGGCTTTTGGCGTGTGCGCAGCCGATGGCTCCAATGGCTGCTGATCTTGGGCATTCTGTTCACAACTGCATCAAAACCATCCCTGCTTATCTAGATAAAGCCCGGTGATGAACTGCGGACCTTCATGACGGGCAATACCCAGACAGTGAGGGAGACACCACTCAAGCAGAGAAACTGTTGTTGATGCCATAAATTAACCGTGAATTCTGGTGATTTGGGGAAGCCCATGACAGCTACTACACACTGTGCGGATATGTTGCATACAATATAGGTATGATGCTTGAACGTCCAAGAATTAGGAGCCATATGCTGCGCACACGCCCAAAGCCATCTGGTGGCTCGTATGGCTTTTGCGCAAACAGGTTAATAAAAGATTCCAATTTACCCCCCAGCGCAGGCGACGGAAGGAGAGAAAGAAAAAATCGGATTCAAAATCTCGACATCAGGAGTGCTTCTCACACTTTTGTGATCAACGACGACGGACTTGGAAGCCGGCAAGAACGAAGCTTGAAGCCAACGATTTGAACACGTCAAGATCCACCTACAAGAACAGCAGCAGCGACGCCGCGCTCGCTCTCGAAGGCAAAGGTATCGTCGCTTTTGATCCAATCTCCAGTCCTTCCGTAAGTACGCTTCGCTCTTCGCTTCACGCCGCCACTGACCCCTACAGAATCCAATTGGCCTACGCCGATTCAATTTCAGTAATATGCCTTATATGGTAAATTCACGTGATCTTCCCACCGCCCAATTTGTTAGCTGTATCAAATTTATGTATTTTCGGACTCAACATCAGCATTTGAAGCGAAGAACCTTTATTTTGCACATTTCCACGTACCTGCACTGTGCAAAATTGATATCTCTCAGTGTCAGCAACCAATCTTCTGGACCAAACAACAGCATACACACTGACAGCCGAGGCTGCCGAGAGGCCCGAGCGGCGCTCAAACCCATCTGACGGTGACAATGGTAGCCAGAGTTGGATCTGAAGTACTGAATTGCTAAAATAAGGCTGTAGAGCAACGTACATAGCATATATCTGCTTCATACAACCCTCAGAACCGAGTTACAAAAAATCATATGAAAGTTTTTTCTCGGGGCCCTTGGGACCGCCCTCCCCCCCTTCTATATAAGGAAATTTCTTATCTCGGAAGGCCCTTGCCTCTAGCTCCAAATACCGGATATGATGGTACCTACTCATGTGCATCGTCATGCAATTCCAACAGAACGAGTGGCCGCAATGGGGTCTGATGTTTTCAAATACTGGTTTAGTGTCCATAGTACTTCAAGTTATGTATATTGTGCCATCATTTATACTGCAGGATTGGTGAAAATTTCCAGACAAATAAGGAGTTGAGCATTTCTTCTGAGATGTCGATCGGTGATGCGATCGGTGATTTCGGACATGTTCAATGTCGGTGGTTCAATCGGCGACTTTGAATGTAAACATAGTGAACTCTGTTGACAATGGACTCACTCCACTCTCAGTCTTATACTGTGCTCGATTGAAAGGATTGTAGAGGTGTGGTCCCTCCGATCGAGCTCATTGTTCTCAATCACGGCACCCGAACGAAAGAAGTGAAACCAAAACAGGGTGAGTTTCTCTTCATCCCTCTGTCTTCTCTAACACCATGTCCGTCCATCCATACACCCCAGACGACCTGTGAGTGCGGTTCCTGGTTTATTCATCTACTTAATAAATTGCAAAACCAAAGGACGGGCAACAAATCAAATCTTGTCAAGCTTGTCCAGCGTCAAATCTCCAAATGGCCAGGCACCAAGTTCTCCCCGTCAAAGACGACCGTCCAGCAGATCAAGGATGCTCTTCTCGATTCAAAATGCGGTTTATCAACAGATCAGCCGCCAATTGCATCGCCCCACCCATCAAAACAAGGCGGCGCCGCCCCGACTCAAAAGGTCGAACATCGTGGTGCATACACTTCTTGAAAACAGAATTCACCTCTTACATTTTCTGTAGAACCCAGCGTCCCCGCTCCTCCAAATCCCATAAGTAGAAGCAACCGAGGTAAATATGTTCGATAATTTGAACAATTACTAAATGGTATCAGAACAATTCGTGTTTATATTGAAAACATCCGTACTACTCGTCATCCACATAAGTAACTGGAAATAAATACCTCCCAATCTCTGCCACCCAGCCCTGTGATTCGTTGAAGTAAACACTACATTGGCTAGCTGTGAGCCACATCTACATGTCTTTGACATGAAAGTCTTACATATGTGTCTTGACCGTGTCAAATTGGCATTGGAATCAGATGCGTGGGAAATCCAGCATTTTCCCCCGAAACTTGTTGCAGTCATTCAAAGACAAAAACATCTTTAGTTGCTCCAAAATTTTAGACTCAGTCTCTTATGTATCAAACCATAATTCACATGCACAGAAACCCCCAGATGACTTTGTCTGACATAAGCTGCAAAAATGATGAATTATTGTAATTTTGATATTCCGAATGCTAGGAGAGAGTTCAGGCTTGGTCAAGCTGGTAAATGTTGCTCAGATTATCACCTACAAGATGGTTATGAGCCATAATGTTGTCAGAAAAATCACAGAAATGGCAATTTCCGTTTACTTATGTGGACAACGAGTACCCCAACACAGAAGAATGTGGGGATTCTGTTGCTCCCAATTTTGCGCCAGGAAGACGGGTTGGATCGCGTTCTTGGGAGGGAATTCCTGGATGCCCTGCAAAAGAGCAACGGCGCAATCGAGATATCTTCGGACAGTAAGTGTTTGCTGCGTTTGAGTTATTTTCTGCGCACTCACGTAGGTACGGTTTTGTTCTGTATCCTGTAGTGATGTAGGGGCTGCCTTGGCTCCCTCGCCTTTGGGCGGAGTGCAGGGATTTTAAACCCGCGCCGGGAAGTTTTGTCACATGTGACATCACGTTCCCACGCGCTCACGCTCTTTTTACCTCTTTCTTCAGCTGATGCGACCTTTTTCTGCACTTTCTGGGTACAGGAACCTTGCCTCAAAGTAATTAGATTTGTTTCCTCCAGATTTTTCACCGTTTCAGGTGAACTCCCAGCGAAATTGGCATCCTCGTCAAATTTTGCGGCGCACCACTGCGTGGAGCTGCCGCTTCAGATGATGGCAATTTAGCTGTTAGTTCGGTTGCGGGCGCCGGCCCGGACGGCTGGGGTTACGCTCGTGGTCTACCTCCGCCTCAAGGCAGAAGGCAAGTGACTGTGACTACTCCCCCTGTGACTTCCGACGCTAATGCGCTTCTGTTGGGCATGGAACGGATTGTTCCAACTTATTCACCGCCGTGGATAGACCCGCTCCCCTTCACCACTATCATCCCGTCCAAGTCCGACGCCGTTTCCGTCCTCAAGGATCTGCTAAGTGACGAGCTGTTTGCAGAGGCTACATGGTTTACTGATGGGTCGTTGCTGGCCGGTGCGGCGGGGGGAGCTGCTGTCCTCATGCTCGGAGAAGCAGTAAGTGAACGAATCTTACTTCCTCTGGGTAGTGGGCAGGTCGCAGAAGGAGAAATGGAGGGGCTTTTGCGCGCTACGGAACGCGCATTGATCAGGGGATCAAATCAGATTCTTGTCGTCTCGGATTCACAGGCTGCCCTACAAGGTATTCAGTCAACTTGATCACGCGCATGACAACCCCGGGCGATACTATACGACAAGATTGTCCGCTCCGCCATGGATCATTCCCCAGCACTCCGTATCACAAACCTCTGGACGCCTGCTCACATCGGTACGGCTGGTAACGAGTTCGCCGACGACGCTGCAAAGGCAGCTACTTTGCTTACACCCCCCGCCACCCTCCCTGTCTCTCTCACCTCCTGCAGACGCGCAATCAACACCCTCATTCTCGAACGCTGGGGCCACGACTGGGCGACTTCCTCCTTGGGCCGCGGGCTTCGAGGAATCGATGACGCTGTACCGTCCCTCATTCTCCGTTCTCCATACACCTCGTCTCTCCCTCGCGCTGACATATCCCTTATCAGTCAGCTACGAACCGACTTTTCCGCCCTCAACGCTCATCGATTCCGCTGTCGCCTAACATCGTCGCCTGCGTGCGAATTTTGCCACGCCTCGCGAGAAACAAGAACTCATTTCCTCCTCCACTGTCCCGCATGGTCGCAATTCCGTCCTCCTCTACAACTTGCTTCCTTTGCGGCTGGGATCTTGGGTGCTGTTGATGTTCGCACCCTTCTCAATCACCCCAAACTCGTCAAACCCGTGGCCGAGTTCATACGACTATCGGGACGATTCCAATAAAGTTATGTCTGTCTCAAACTCTTTTCTCTCCTTTCTCTCCTCTCCCTCTCCTTCATTACCTTACTGTACGTACAATAATAATAGTGACCTCTCCTCCATATACTTACATAGCTCAAATCGTAGAATATTCAAGCACGCATAGTTATTCCTCCCTCGTTGCAGAGCAACTCGGCGAATCGAATGTGGTAGACGGAAGCAAAAAGGAGGGTGATTGCCGACCGGATAAATCGCATCCAAGGCTCAACGCAACGCAACTGAACCAGACGATCCACTCGCTGAGGAACCACTCGAAGGTGGCCCCAAGACTGCAGAAGTCCCGGAGGATCCTATCAGCTCAGACCGACTATTGGATGAAATCGACATTTTGCCCGATGTTACTCCTGAGCAACGCAAGCAGCTTCAAGACGTTCTTATACGCAATAGCCAAGCGTTTGGACTCGACGGAAGATTGGGAAATTATGAAACAAAGGTCGAGATACCGATGAAGCCTGGTGCGGAACCCGTATCTTTACCTCCATTTCCTGTTTCCCCAGCTAATCGTGAAGTTATCGATAAGCAGATGGATTCCTGGCTCAAATTAGGCGTAATAGAGCCGTCAAAAAAGTCCATGGGCTGCGCCCGTGTTTATTGTGTATCGAAATGGTAAACCCAGGATGGTTATTGACCTTAGGAAATTGAATGAACAAGTCGTAGCAGACGAATTTGGATTACCTCGTCAAGACGAAATTCTCCAAGCCTTATCCGGCTCTCAGTGGCTCACCACTCTCGACGCTCTCGCCGGATTCACCCAACTCACCATGGCACCTGGTTCTGCTGAAAAATTGGCGTTCAGAACGCATCGCGGACTCTTTCAATTCGCGCGAATGCCTTTTGGTTACCGCAACGGACCAAGTGTTTTTCAACGCGTTATGCAGACGGTGCTGGCACCATTTCTGTGGGTATTCGCACTCGTTAACATCGACGATATCGTTATCTTCTCACTCACATTCGAAGACCATGTCAAACATCTCGACCTCGTCTTTGGTGCCATCGCTGCCGCCAATATTACCCTTTCCCCTCCAAAATGTCATCTGGCATATCAATCTCTACTACTACTCGGCCAGAAGGTATCGCGCCTCGGCCTTTCCACTCATAAAGAAAAATATAGATTCTTCCTTAAGAACGGTATCGGAGAAGCGGTGGACTGTGACAACTTTACTCATGTCTTGTCTCCGCGCCGTGATTTTCGAAAGTAAGTTTGCTTCTGAATCTTACCATCGCTCGCCGAAGCTGACCACTCTGGAGGCTGCACGAGGATGGAACATTGATGTCTACTGGAATTGGAGTGGAGCGTGAAGTTGTTCATGCGCTGTATCAGTCCTTCGCACAGCAACTCGAGAAACACTTTGTTCCTCGGGAAGGGGGCTGGCACGAAATATCCACCACCATCTCGATGTCATAACGCTTTCTGGTTTCTCATGTGCGGCTCCGTGAGCTCAAAATTCTTGGCGCTGTTTTGATGCTCATGCTACTGCATGGCATGGCCCCGGATATCGTTTCCCCGGCATTGTTTCAATTCGCATTTCATGGCTGTGACTTGAACGCTCTCACCCATGATTTTCTTGTGGAATGGTATTTTGTTCATTGCTTCGTTCGTTTCGGGAATGGGACAGCCACATAGATGTGGGTGTGGGGAACACACAGCGGCGATGAGCCTTCGCCGCTGGCGCCCAGGTCGTGGGGTGATGGGATGCGCGAGGATGAACCCAAAAAGAGACGCCCAGACGAGGGGATCCCACAGGCCCACGGCTAACCCAAAACAGAAGGCGGCTTTGAATTGACTTGATTCGGGTCATGAAATTCGAAACAACTTGGTTGAGTGGAATACGGGAGTGGCAAGATTGCGTTTTGGGACAAACAGCTTCGGAAATGCGCTGCCGTGATGAAGTCAAGAGGTATAGAGAAGGAATATTAATCCTGTGTGTTATTGGATTTCGGTGTTAGACGTGTCTTGATGAAACTATGTATCGAGACTCGAGAGTGATAAGCTGGGAGGAAGTAATTGCCTTTGATTGGATACTATTCCATTTGAAAGAGGTTATGAATAGAGAGCAGTAGGGGATTGTTAGTTGAACTTGAGTAGAATCTGACAGCTATCTACAAAACACTGGAGCGCTCCGAAAAAAAGTTCCCATTGATGCAATGACGTCAATTACCATATGAGGTAGGTGCCGGATCCATTGCGTCGACGGCTGGCGCGTCAGGGCGGGGCGACCTCGTGTTGCAGCCTAGGCGGCCATGGTAATCAGGAGCCGCTTGTGTGCAGGAGGGATGTAGCGGAAGGTATTGTAGGGCATGGTAGGCGAGAGAAACGTTCCAGGAGCAGTGACGAAAGGGCGAGTGTCGTTGGAGAAAGTGGAGCGGGCTGGCCGAATTAGGCAGGAGCTGTCAAAACCGTTGTGTGAACTTTTTTTCGGAGCGCTCCAGTGTTTTGTAGATAGCTGGAAGTGTTCGCGCCGTAATCTTGAGTAATTGAATATCATTATCAAAGAGGTATCATGATCACGTCTCAATATGTGGAATTTAGAATTGAAGAAGGGCCGAAGGTCGCGAAGGAAAAGCAAGCATGAACTTGATGAAGATCCAGGGAATCACGTTCCGTGAAGTCGAGGAAAATCTATGAGGTTGAGCTAGAATAGGAAGAACCCGTGAATTGGATGTATAGAGGAAGTATTGGAGTATTGAGTTGGAGCCCAATAGGTTGCGTCGACTGACCATGGCTTCTTGAGGATTATGCCTTGAGAAAAAAAAGCACAATGGATCAAGGCAGCGCAATCAAATAGCCTCAATGTATAATTTGACTTGAGAGACAGGTTCGCTAATGCGTAGCTATTCATCGGATATAAATGCCTCTTAGAATGCCGACACAAGACAATCGGGAAAACGATGTTCTCTTGTATATCGTGGTTTGACGGCATAAAAACGATGTTGACGGCCGGGAAGAAACCATTCGATGTAGTGAGACAGTTGCTTGTGGCAGCTGCCAGAGGATGTGAAGTTGCGCGTCCATCAGGGACGTAGAATGGAACGCAAAACGGAGCAGTTTCGCGGTAAGCCTTCGATTTTGAACCGGCTTCAGACAACTGTCGGTGGGTGGTAATCGTTAGGAGATTGCGAGTGCGACGAGTGCGTGTAATGGTGAATGGTGTAGCTGTTAATGCTGAGTAGTCAAATTTTTGATGGTCAGGATTTGCGTTCAGAAATTGGTTGACTCTAGTGGATAAGCCAGTTGAATGTAAGTCGCGGATGACTGAAGCTCTTCGGGGATTAGAAAGAGAACGAGAGGCAAGCCTTTGAGGAAGTATGGATTCAAGTGAATCAGCGCGAGATGTGGTATGATTGAAAAGCAATGAGCAAATTGCGAAGGAGAAATGCGAAATGACGGTATTGAGAGAGTAGAGGGTATTTTATGTGAATGGCGGGGAAAAATTTGAGCCTTAATTAAGGGTGGATAAAAATATGAGTATATTTAAATATAATGCATTATAATGCTGAAAATACGATTAAATACGCTTGGGGCATAATCTTAAGGCCACAGAATACCTCTCAGTAGAATACAATACAGTATGATTATGATACAGTATGGAGGTCGTATTTAATCATAATATTAGGCTCGCCCGAGATACCCGAACAGCTGGATCAAGACCTTTTCGACCGAAATCGGAGGTATTCGGATGATGCTGTGAATCATCTCAGCTCGGTCCCGAGTCGGCTAAATTTTCTCGTCGCCGACGTCGCTATTGTCGGCTCTCTGCTTGCTCTCTGCCCGCCTGCTCGCGATGTTCGACGACAGCCAGCTTGTAAAGCACTTCCCGGCAATGCTCAAGGCGCTGCGTATCCGTATTGCTGGGTTACCGGAGTCCCTTCCACTGGCTTCCTCGGACGGGCCTCTCGCTAGAAGTCTCCAAAGAAGAACAGCAGAACCGAATAGCTCGTGGAAAATATGGCATGGATCTCGTATGCCCGTTTCTGGAATTTTATTCCCGGCAAGAAGGTATCAGAGATACAGATGGCGTTGGGATGCTGGCCCGAAGGATTCGTGATCTCAACAGCATATTGGATGCATTGTGAGTTCTGATTCTTAATATCTCGAGTCTGTTCCGTTGACCAGGTACAGACCTAACGCGACGCCCGGCGGCTCTGTCTCGGCCACCAACTTCTTTGCTCCGAGAACCAAACCTGCAACCCGCGCTCCGACTGTTCCAGCGAAGCGGCCGGCAGGTACGCGCCGAATCCGCCCAGTTTTGGCGCTTATCTCACCTACTGACTACAGATTCGGACGAAGATGATGCCAACGATAAAACATATCGACCGCCTCGTCATACCCCCGTACAGTCGGAAGAGGAAAGCGAGAGCGAGATAACTGTGGTAAGGTTTTATTGTTATCGCTACTATCTATTGAACCATTGATTGAATGATTCAGCTTGACGGTCTGTCCGACGCTCGCTCGTCGATGGCTGCAACAACTGCGGCAAATACTGTGGTCACGAAGGAACTCCTCAACGCTGGATTTGGCGAAGGCGTGGATTTTTTGGAGGGCATTACCATACATTAAATACGATTAAATATGATTATTCTGACATTACAATACATTATGATACCCATACGAGTAAATATGCGCTCCAGACCTGATATTATAATATGATTACAGTACAATATGGTCGCCTACCGGATTTAATCATAATGTTCCACCCTTAGCCTTAATAGAAATGAGATCACTTTAACCGTGGATGTGAGCATTGGAAGGCAACGTTGAGCATAGATGCGAATGGAAAGTGTAGCCGGACGAGATGTCGCTGAAGACATCGTCATAAAACGTGAGGTAATTCGTGAGATTGGAGATTACTGAGGCTAGACACCAGAATGACGCCGACTCTAGTGAAAGGTGAGAGATAAGTACGCGTGTGTGTGAATGGCTAGCCACTGGGCTGGGATGAGATCGTGCAACATGATAGAAAATTGGTGTGAGCTTGAGTATGAAAATGAGAGTTGCATCACTTTGGCATTGATGCAATAGTGCGAAGATTAGAGGGAATGAAGGTGTAGTTTCAATGGCAGAGATTGGGATGTATTAAGCAGAAAGGTTGAAGGGCTAAATTCTCAGACTTGGATAGGAAGCTGAATTTCAACCGTAGATCTTGGAATCCGAAAGCTTTAAGACGCGAACTGAAATTGAAAAGATACGATAAGATGAATGTGATTTCGCGAAGGCGACTCGGAGAACATTGCGAGATCAAAATCCCAAGAATTGTGGTGCGTCATCGAGATTGGACTGCGTGGACTTGCGAGTCTTGAACGTGAATGCGAGGGCTCGAGATAGAGGGCTTGAGTATTCATGCGGTGATATTAGCGGGTTTGTGCAAAGCGACCCGGGTCGCTTTGCGTCTGCTTAGATCTCCACAACGAGCAGCCTCAGGTGTGAGGTCCCAGCGACCTAGGAATGCCCCAGGGCGATACTCTCCTAGGTCGCTTGGAGCTCATACCTGGTATCTGTTGTTGCGGAGATCGGAGCGGTTGAAAAGCGACCTGGGTCGCTCGCACAAACTCCCTATTTGATCGTGAAAGATGATTTGCCAATTTTGACGGTAGGAGCGCGCTCAAGCAGGGCGCGCCTGCCGCTTCGCCTCTAGCACCGTGAAGCGGAGGGCTTGAGTAGCGAAGTGGGAATTGCAGAGTCGATCTGGAGATGTCGGTCGTACCAGCAAAAATGCGGGAGCTCACAGGAATAATACATGAACTGCGAATACGAACGCTCCGCTTGTGGGGGTGCAGAAATATTGAACAAGCTGAACGTTGACGCGAGAATGCACGAATGCATAAATCATAACCGTGAACGCTCGACTCAGGCTTGCGTGATGGAATAATATACCAGTCACGAACACCAACTTCAAACGGCTAGATTCGCTGGGGTGCAGAGATTCTTAAACTTGAACTGTAATCCGGGAATGCGCAGATGCGTGAATCATCATTGTTAACGCGAGACTCGAATAGTGAATGTCAGCTTGAAACGGCTGGACACGCTGAAAGCAGAACTGGAGCGTGAACTTCGATGATTTGTGAGCGCCGTCGTTTAACCTATGGTAAAGTAGAAATTCGTGAATTACGAGCGTCAGTTTCAAAAGGCTGGGCCTGCAGAAACGCGGGAATTTGTGGATCGTGAAATGTAAACATCAGCTTCAAACGGCTGGACCTGCGGGAGTGCAGGAATTCGTGAATATTGAACGGAAAGGCAGGAATTCGGGAATGTTGAACATTGCAAGAAGGTAATCTACAAACGTACTGGAGCAAAACTTCGAAAAATCGGTTTTCCGTGTTTTGCACGGCAATTTCGCGCTTTTGATTGCGGATCACTCGGACCGGTGGCTGTGCAGCAGCATCAATGTCGCCTGGCCATTGCCGATTTCTTGGTTAGGATATTTCACTTTCACTGTGGGGTCCGGAAGAAGGAGTCCGGGGTTGCAGAGGCAGAATGGCAGAGAAAGACTTGATTACCTGCCTCAAACTCGCGAGTTTAGTACACACAATTTTGGTTTTTCGCTGTTCAAATTTCGCGTTTTGTAACCCTAAGTTAGGAGTACCTCCGATTCCTCTGAAATAAAAATTTCACCTATAAACCATACCCTAGTTCCTGCTAAATCTCGAATCCCGAAGGATTTTGAGCAAAATTGGGACTGGTCATGAAGTTTTGGCCGCAACCATACCAGACGGCGATGGCAAGGGCAGATTAGGGGTGGTTTGATAAAAATTTCCTTTTTTGGGGGTGACATCAGATTTTGCCGCCACTGTACATCCAAGTAGGACCCCCGACAACCAACTATGATGCCTGCCGGGGAAATTTTGGGTTTTATCCGCACCCCTAATGGGGAAAATCTCATCCGAATTCGTACCAGACCTCCGCCAGGTCGATCTTTTATCCGAACTGCTGACCAGGCTTCAGAAAATCGGCTAAAATCAAGGAAAAATCGGAATTTTGCTCCTATGGTGGGGGACGTGACTTTGTGACAAGCTTTTATGGACAATGTTGTGAGGCTAATAACTTGTGCGACAGTCACCCAAATGTCTTGATCTTGCAGAAATGGCATCCTTTTGAGGAGTAGAACAGATTGGATGGACCAGTTTTACCCTCCGTTGACTTTCGTGATTTTGGCCACGAATTTGGTCATCCTCAAGCGGAATTTGATCCGAAACGCCTCTGCCGGGGCGAATTTGATGCCCCATCAATGGTCAATCTGCCTCCAGATATAGGTAATTCATGAATTCGGTCAGAAGAGAGTTATGGGGGCGAATTGGAATGTTGAAAATATTCTCGAGTCCCGCCTCAATGGTATTTTCACCCCCTTAAAATGTTGTTTTTCCAGCGAAAATTTGGCCATTTCCCATCAAAAAGTTCCCACAGTCCAAGATTGCGGAAAACGGCCACTCTTGGGTATTTCAAGTCGATTGGGCCGAGTTTCAGGTCAAAATTCCAAAAATTGCGGCGTGACATGAAGTCACGTCCCCCACCATACGGCTGGGACGGGCTGCAGATGCTCCTTCGGTTTTCGGTGACGGCGAAAATGCTTCCTTCAACTCGGATATCAGCTCTGTCAGTGGCATTGGCCCTGCCGAAGCATTGCGTCCGATATAAATCCCCGAAACTGCCTGAAAAGGTCAACAATTGCGATAATTAACATGAGATTTACCGTACAACTGACCGAAATTCGTCAAGGTTCAGCCGCAGATCCTCATTCGAGCCGTCGGCAGCCCATGTTATCCGAATCTCGGCCAGGCCTGTCGGCGGCCACCCATGCTTTATCCGAATTTTGTACCAGCCTTGCGCGCTGAAAAGTTGATTTCTCATCCGAATTGGGGCAGGGTACGCGCGAATTTTGGGCATGTTTTATCCGAATTAAAAATTTTGCGGGCAGGCATCATAGGTGGTTGTCGGGGGTCCTATCCAAGTCAGCCAAGATGGATTTACTAGCATTAGCTTGCAATTGTTACACTATATATGCGGCTACATCGCGTGAGTCCGACTACTGAACCCGTTACAGATATTCCTGAGCTGCCTTCTTCAACCCCTCTTTACGTAGATGATGTGTGAGTAGAATATTGAGTACATAATGGCACCCAACAACCTGGCTCGTGGACTTGGCAAAAATTTGACAGTCTTGCATGATGAAATTCATGACGTTTTGTCATGAATTCACATGCTCAACAACTATTGTAAAAATGGGTTTCTGAGCATCATGAAAGGCATCTTGAATTTCATGATGTGGTTCATGACAAAACATCAGGAATCTTGAAATTCCTCATTATTGTTTTGAATCTCATGACAAATACTTCGCACAGTGAAAGACTTAATGCTCGAAGACCAGGATAGACCCTACAGCGCACACCTGATCAAGCGAGTTAGGTACAAGTATGCATCAAGAGTTGCAAAATGCGTGCCTCACTTAACGACCCCGGCCGAAGACAAACCACGAAAAAAGGCTGGGGCCCACGCAAGAGCAACCATCCTGAGCTGTGTCGGTCTATACGCTGCACCCTGCGGAAGGACGTCAATGAGACGACGGGAGTAAGTTATTAAGGGTTTTAATTTGATGGAGACGACCGCTTCCGAGTCGAGCCCTCTGCCAGTTTGTTGAGGTACTACTAGCAACAAAATCGGTATGTCGCTAAAATACTTGTTTGAGCTAGTAAGGCTTGGCGATAGTGAGGTGCGAAAGGGATTCGGGAGGATTCAGTTACGGCGGGGGCCAATAACCTATAGTGTAAATCGCACAATGAGGAGAACCGCGAGAAGACAGGACCAGTAACAAAAGCCATCTCCAATGTGGGTATCAGGTCAAACGAAGTTGGAGATCGGCACAACGATATCGGCTCAAGCGAGGGGGGCGAGGAAACCATGGTGCAATCGGCACAGTGCTCGCAGATCGGCACCAGCGAGTCGACGTCGAATGGAGGAGCGCGGTCCGATATTCCCGGTCTCCATGCGGAAGGAGCCGGAGGGATACCCGATCTTCCCGAATGTCGTCCATCGTGCCAGCAAAGCATCGTCGGTCGACGACCAGAGGTAATTTGAAGGTCGCGCGCCTAATCCAAGGTACCCAGCGGCCAATTGGGCACGAAAGGTCCCCATCCCCGAGGTTTCAGACGGCCGTTTCCCGTGTGAGCGTCGCCAGCTCCGTGATGCCACTGCCAGACAGCCAGTCCTTCGCATATAGATCCCAGGGGTGGCCATAGACGTCCAAAAAGATATAGTAAGGCGGGGATGAGGGCGGGGAGTCCAAAGGCGGGTTTACGAGCGGTCCACAGCGTTCCAAAATCGAAGAAAACCCGGTCGGCACACATACGCCAAAGTCGCCCGTTTTCGTCCAGGGGTGGCCGTAATTCCAAGTAAGATGAATCCAAGCATCCGCAATGCACAGCGGAGGTTAAGGGTTGTGTTGTTGGCCAAACCGTCTTGTTTTGTGAAGATCGAGGAATCGACATGGTGGGCGGTGTAAAGAGGCGCACAATCAAAGACTATCCGATGGCATCAATCCGCGGTAGCTCACCTTTCGACAATTCATTCCTTGCTTCCAATTGCTAGAGAAAGTGAACAGAGGGTTCATTCCTTATCTATACACCTGACTATAGCCTCCCTGTTTGTTGTATGTTGCCCGGGTATCCGAAAAAGTCCGACTTTGTCTGTATTTGGCTAATTTCTGACAAAACCCTCGCTGGGGACTCTGCTAAATCAGGCAACTGCTCCTGCTTTCGATACCTCTGAGCATCCTTGTAACCCTCCTCTGAGCCTCAAAAATATGTTTGAGGTACCTTATGCGTGCTATGGCCCGGTTGCTTGAGTTTTCAGGAGCTGTTTAAGGTCAAATTTTCCTTCATTGGGTGAAAACCCACTTATACTCGATTCATTAAACTGTCGGCGAGATATTGTACGGATATACTCTGAAGATTAACTTCTACTCTCATCGAGCCCTCATACACGTTAGTTAACTTCTAGCGACAAACTTGACCACCGTGCTCAATGCGAATCAAAGCTTTCGGTGTGTGATGGCCGTCCTAGCGACTTTCCTAGAATGGAAGCCGTGATCAAGCCGAGCCATCAATTGACGCTTCTCAGCCGACGGTCCAAGACTTTATATACGTTTGAACGACTATCTTCAAAAAAGTTTATAAAGTCTTGTTTACGAGACTACCTCAACCCGTTCTTCCGGCCAAATCGTCTTCGACGCCATTGCGGTGTACGTTCCGAAGGCGTTCCTTCGTCTCATGATCTACCTCCCATCTTCGGCCTTCCGTGCGCTCAGCGCTTCGAAGATGCTCTCGCGCAACATTGGATGGCGGCTCGTGCGTGAGAAGTTGGGAGGAGCGATGATGCGGATATATATAGCTCGTTGTGTGAGTGCTTTTGATCTTGAAGGAATCGGTCTCTGTTTACAAAGAATGTGCTTTGACTGGCAGTGCACGCGGACAAGAAGGATATGGTGCGCGTCACTTAGTCACCGCCTCCTTTGCACTACTGCCAAATCGGGCGGAGGCCGAAATTTTTTCAAAACACCCCCAAATTGGTTGAAATCCAGGCTTCAATAGGGACTTTTTGAGTGGACTTTTGATGCACCTACTGGTGCGATTTGGGTTTGGCATAGGAGCGGTGTTTGATATCCCTCGTATTGAGAGTTCTGGAGGCCAGCAAGATCGAAATTGGTGTATAGTGCCAAATTGGGTGGGGTGAAAATTTATAGCTCCTTCAATTATTTAAATTTTGGAAATCCCTCTTGGGAAGTTGTTCCTCTGTTGAAAAGGAGTCGTTTTGCAAGAGGAATAAAAATTAGGGCAAAAACCGGGGTCACAGTTAGCGTTGTCACGGAGAGGCGGTGACTAAGTGACGCGCACCATAGCACGAAGAAGACCTTACATCCCGCTGACCTCGTTGCGCAAACGAGTCTGATCCTTCTCGCAGGGCAAGACACAACGGTAGTTCATTCTTATTTGCATCGTCGTCGTTCGTACGATATTGACAAACTGTCATGTAGGCAAACACCCTCGCTTTCCGCATGCTCGAACTGGCACAACGCCCCGAACTTCAAGCCAGACTTCGGGAAGAGATTTACACGACACTCTCTACAGCCGGCAGTTCCGTCCAATACGATAACATGCCTCTTCTCAACGCGTTCATCAAGGCAAGTCTTTCTTTACCATTCCAGAACCTTCAAGAGATTAGAGAGTTTGTGCGAGCGACCCGGGTCGCTTTTCAACTGCTCAGATCTCCGCAACAAAAGATATCAGGTGTGAGCTCTAAGCGACCTAGAAGAGTATTGCCCTGGGGCACTCCTAGGTCGCTGGGACTTCACACCTGAGACTGCTCGTTGTCGAGATCTGAGCGGTCCCAAAGCGACCCGGGTCGCTTTGCACGAACCCGCTATTGATGAATCTACAGGAAACGCTCCGAATGTACCCCGCAGCCGCTCTCTCCGAACGTGTCGCACTAGAAGACTCCGTCATCCCGCTCGCAACCCCCATCACCACCCGCTCCGGAAAAACGATCGATGCGATTCCGGTGGGCAAAGGGCAGGTCGTAATGTTGGGAGTTGCGGCATACCAGAGGCGAGTTCTCTTCTCCACATTCTTTAGGCATTTGTATTGAGAAAGTGATTGAATGAGCAGATTGGACTCACGCTGGGGTGCGAAGAGCGAGGAATTTGATCCCGAAATGGCGATTTGCGTGAGTAACTTTTCAAGTTCTGACCTTTATCTTTCTGATTTCGGTTCCACAACAGAATTCTCGAAATGCAGACCATCGTCTGTGACCTGATTGGCAAATTTGCGTTCTCGACTTCTGAGAACAAGGATGGGCCTTTCCGTCTTTGGCTTGCCACGACGCTACTACCGCTCAACGGGAAAGGGGAGAAAGGTGCGAAGTTGTGTGTGAAGCGTGTGGTATAAGATCCAGGCAGTTTCGTACAATAGGTACATTTCGGTGAAGTCCTCTCGAGTCCTTCCCGAGGTTCTGTCCTCTAATTCATCGCTTGACCCCCTCGGATGTCGATAGAAATATCAGTATCTCAGTTCGAGGTCGAAGCTACTTAACGCGGCTCAACACGCGCGAAGGGTATGACCACAACGATGCATTATGAAATAGTTCTAAATTACTTCTTCTCTCCTTCTCTATTTACATTGCTACCCAAGACTCTCCATGCGCAGGCTTATTGTCCATTGACCGCTCTGGATCATACACCTTGTCCGAATCTTGCGTGGCCTCGACAATGCGGCTAACATTGACACTTGTCAGTGGGTATGAGGAATTGGGACCGCCAGGTCGTGAGCCGACACCGGAAGTCGAAGTCGACTTGGATGAGTTGGTAGCCAATCGGTAGATGATCAGACTTAAAGCAATGCCCTGCGTAAAATAATGAGCTAAGCAACGGGAATGAATATGAGAGAAAACATACGATGAGGGACGTTGTCTGCGCACATTCAATGAAGGGATCAATGGCCAAAGGAAGAATATTCGGGTGAACAACGAACCCAGTCAAGCATGATATATTGAGTGTTAAGCCCGATATCGTAGAGCACGAGAAGAACCGTTAACGAGAGTGAGTAGAGAACAGCCGACTCGAAGAATACAGTCTGAGATGCGACAGTTAGGGCGAGAGTGGGAGGGTTTCAAGGCCAACGTCATACCAGTGCTGTCGCCGCGTAATTCTTCCCAGACCGCATCGTTCGCACTCGCATATGTGTCCATAAAATGCGTCCCGCAATCAAGACTGTTCCAGAGAATATCAGTCGAGGTGAGGATGAAGACCTGGCTCAAGAAAACTCACTTGTGCAGAGGACGTTCAAGGCCAGAGACATCGAGAAGAACGACAATGCCCATGGTGCGAGTTTTGAGATGAACAGGTTGCCTTCACCGGCTAGGAGTAGTAAGTGCGTCACAGTATAACCGCTTACGAGAAGAACCAGTTGGCAAGAAAATCAATTTCTAAGGAGCATGCTACGTGCCTGCACCGCCGAGCCACAGGAGAGTAGGAAGAACGATAATGACCCAATTGCGGTTCCAGACCACAAAAGATCTGTAGATCTAATCCGCATATTCATCTCCCAAAGGTAGTATACGAAGTAAAAAGAACTTACCATGAAGTGATCGGCAACGAGAGTAACAGTGATATACACCCCATCCTTCGCCGCTTCTAACGGATTTGATACGAGCTCATAGTACGCGATGGCTCCCTCCGGCGCATCGATAAACCCTTGAGAGGCACGGACGATGTCGATGATCCAGTGCTAATTGACGGCGTTGACTCTTGAGTAATCAGCTCTGAAAGCAAATGAAGACATACTGCGATACAGAGTGTCCAAATAAGGCCGAGAGTAGCGAGCAAGTGTCGATTCAACGCGCTGGGTGCTTTTTGAAGGAGAAGTTGGGCGGTGGCGGCAGAGAGCGTGGTCGAGATCCCTGTGAAACATTCAGAAATTGAAAGGCAGTGGAATAAGAAACTCACCGATATTGAGGGTCTCGACTATGAGAGCAATGAGCTGTGATAATGAAAGAAGGCGGTTCAGCGTCGATAGCGGAAAAACGAAGGGACACACTGAAGCTCTGTCAATAGTGATGCCGTGCATCGTTGGGTGGCCAATCTGCAATGCAATGGTGAGCTATTATATTTATTGGGGGAGCTTGCTCCCCCTTTTATCAGAGCCGTCACCGAAAAGCAATAAGCTGTGCAGAGAGCGTTTTGATGTGATCAATACAGGCGTGATATATTGCAGCTCCGAGTGATGCGTGGCTTGCCCGCCTGATCCTTGAGTGATCCTATTTGACCCAGAGTGATGGAGGCATTGTTGCGCCTGATCTTGCCTGCGGAATCAACGCGAGATTTAACAGGTATTGCAGTATACACCGTATAATACTGTATGATACTTCGATACCAAATTTAGAGGCCCATCCAAATGTAATATATGGTTTCAGGGTGAAGTTACATGCCTTTGGCCGAGAAATTTCATGATCAGTTGCAAACTGAAAACTCGGAATTGAGACTCTGATATTTGGATACACAGCTCATCGGCTCAACAGCCAATTTAGAGTATATTGCGACAGATGGCAGGTCAGGTTCTTTGAAGAGGAGATTTTTGATACTCAGAATACATTGAATACAGGGAAAAATGCGAAATTATTATACTCGAAAAAAAAAAAATTCACCTGCGGCGCCGGCATTGTACGTAAAGTGCAGGCCGATTTCATCGTCTCTGCGCCGGCCGCCAACAATTTGCGCAAGATCCCCCCACTGTAGGCCAGGAACTGGCATACAAAGCATATTGAGTGTCCTCATGTCCATAGCGCCGGAAAATCGTGAGCGTCTTCCATTGTCAGATTGTCGTCTTCGACTGCCATGCCGACCTTGAAAACTTCGGGAAAAAAAAAATCTACTCTCAACCGGCTGCGTATTTAGCTCCACTCTACTTCCCACCCTCTCCGCTACCAGATCGCGGGGTGGTTGCATATAAATTATTAGGGCCTCGCTTAACTGACACGTAGCTATGTCTTGTAATGCCGGTGCCCGGCTTACAGATGAGGGGGAGCTTGCGCTAATTCAAACAGAAGTACGACCTGAGAATCTTATAAGTTAGACTGAGAGGCCAACTTGAAGTTTTGTCCTTATTGGGCCCCTTTTGTCTGAGGTTCCCGAAAAGTGGATGGCTGTGCAATGTGCCTACTCTCCCACGGGTACGCCATCAGCTGTGATCTCCCACGGGTACGCCATCAATACGTGATGTTAAACAGAGCCTTAAACTTCAATTAAACCAAGTGGCCTACTGTACAGCGGCGCAATCAGGGGAAAGTGCAATAGAGCCTTTGCGGTGAGCCGCCACACGAACTGGCGGCTCGTGCCACACAATGACTGCTGATGCTACTGGGCCAAGTTAGCCACCTTGAGATGTCCTTCATAACAGCTGCTCAGGGTGGCTTACTTGAGACCCGGTGCTTGGTGGGTCGTGAGAAAAATTAGCCGCCAGCAGCTACCGCAAAGGCTCTAATAATAAAGAAAAAGAAATACTCTCAGCCAAGGGCTCGCATCAATAGGAAATTACTCCCGACTTTCGAAGAAACCACAAAGGCAGGAATACCATCAACTTCAGTTCCCACGGTTCCGACTCCATCAATTCCATTCCCCCCCAAAAAAAAATCAGAACCATTAGCCTGGGCAGCAGTCAAAATTGCACAAATTCACTCAGCTCTATGGTAGCAGGTTTTACCGGGACTGCGGCACTAAGACAAGAAGTACTCGGTGTTACAAAAAGTAACCGATAATTTGGTCACTCCTTCACGGACACGTGATATTTTTTTGAAGTGTCGCGCTTCAAATATACCCCTGACAATTCTCTACAGCATACATGAAAAGATCCGTGACATTCCTTGTCTGAGGCTCCTGAGGCTTGTCAACAAACTGAACGTCATACTATTTTTGCATGCAGCTGGCACAAACCACACAAAAACTCGAAAGATATCCACAGTATCTGATCAACGCACCGGATTTCCAACTTGCATTTGATAAAAACGACACTATCCCATCCAGTCATACAAAATACTTGAAAACGGCCTCAAAATAGTGTGAAAACAGGTCGCGCATATTTCACCTCCAATTTGTCCTTGTTGTTGATCCCGGTTAATGAGGAGGGTACATAATGATAATATATGTCGCTGAATAACTCTTGGTTCCTTGATTGACACACACAGAGAGCAAGTGAGCTGCTGGAATTTTTACATTAGTTCCATCTTTTTGTAGCAAAACGAGCTGATACCCAGCTTGAAACTGAATCAAATCTGAGTGGTGGAATTCAGACGCTCAAAAAAGCCCCAATGACATGGTTCAACAGACCAAATTTGGTCAGACAATAGAATGGTGTATAAAATACAATATAGAATACTTAAAACTGTGTTTCCTGTGCCAACAAAGCGAGAGCCAAATGGTTTCTCTGACTTGCATGACATAAACACTGATTGGAACATCGGACAGCCAGAGAAATATTCGAAATTCAGAAATTTCCCAATTTAGCAATATCTGCGTTTTTAAAATAGCAATTGGACAGATATGGGGTCAATGAGTACTTGAAAAATGGGATTTAGGTCTTATGATAATGTACATGAAATGCCAGAATTTAGCATCCTAGTCTCCACCTCTTGTGAGACGTTAAAAACTGGGCATAATGTTCAACCATCATAACATAAATAATTGCAATTTAAATAGACGCACAACAAGGACACAGTGGACCCAAACTACTTCATATGCAACAGCATATACTTCTACCATAATTACAGTACCAATCCTCCCAGCGGTTCTGTGTGCTAGCCTTGCCATATATAGGCAATTTGTGATTCCGGTTACTTTTGGTCATACCGAGTACCCTTCGCGTGAGTACTTCAAAATCAATCATCGCCTGGACTGATTTCTGATTACTCGCGCTTTAGTAACTCACAGAAACTGTATCGTCCTGAGTCGTTCTCAATCCTTGTGTTAATCAATTAACTAACTACGTCCGCTTCCCCCTCAGACTTCTAACATGTACTTCTTGGACCCTCAAACTTGCCTCAACCCGTAAGTCTTGACCTCGTATCTCCTCTGCCTTGCGCTCATTGTTTTGACACAGTGCTGAGCTCTCTCTGTCTCGCTGGTGCTTGCTCCGTACTGAAAATATTTGGGGGTAATACTGGGGCATAATTATGTCCAATTTCGATGAAAAAACGCACAACCTAGCATAAAAAACACACAGCTTACTTAAAAATTTTACACAGGTGTGTAGATGCGCCGCAAAAATACACACCCCACAAAAAATGCACACCTTTGACGGTTACTAAAAACGCACAAGTTGTGGTCAAGCACGCCGAAAAACGGGCTAAGAAAGCAAATGGCACGGGCGACAGCAAGTCGGCGAAAGCGTTGCACAAAGATCTTGAGGCTTACAAAAACGGAGAGCTCACCCCAAGACTGCAGACCCAGTAAAGCAGGGCCCCCCCACATCCCCGCATTTTCATGTCCGGTGACAACATGAAGGTCTCCGTTTCTGAGAATGCGTCTCAGGTTGCATGTGGCATGCGTATACCACATTTCGGCATTCTCGACTATGTACTCAGGAAGGCGTGAAGAGAATAAGAAGGTGTGCTGCACTGAACCATTTGGAAGCACGAGAATACCACCGCTTGATCCACTACATTCAAATATGTAGCAGCTCGTTCGACCCCGGTTGCCTTTGTTAATTGGTAAGCTAGCTGTGCATTCAGTAACTGCCTCAGGGTGCCAACACGAACAAAGTGTTGCGCAGTGGCTGACATTGGTCTCAGCACAGAATGCCCTCAAACCCATAGTTTTCCACATTTAGCTATAAAAACTGTGCCAAAAGGTGCGCATTGATAAGGCCGTTCGAATGGTGCCAGTTTGAGGACATGCGGAGGAAAACCAACGATCGGTTATGTCCGAGAAAGAGGAGATGTATTTTTTGTCATTGTTCGCGAGCGGATCACTAGTATTCTATATATAGTTATCCTTGGTGTTAATAGCACTAGCTTCGATGACTTCCAATAGATAGAGGTCATGTGCCTTCTGCATGATGCCATGTGGTGCAACCGTTGGTGCCCAAATACCAAGATCGGATATTGTAGCGGGATATCTGCCCTTACCTTCTTCTGCGGCCCAGTCAAAATCTACATCACCAAAACCGGGAAAAGTTGGTAATGTAATATCAAGCCTTAAGTATTAGGGTCATCAAGCATATCACGCTCGTCTGCGTGATGAAGAATACATCGGGCCTTTTGAAAGATCTAAGTCCCTGATAAAGGGCATTACCTTGATGAAGCTACGTCAGGTTGATGTACTTATGTCCCGCTAAGAGGCCGCCGTCACGTAGAACGTCCATGATAACGGTTCGTTGCATTGAATGGGATACATCGGGATGGCTTTTGCTTATTGAATGAGAATCATTTTGACCGGCGCACAAAGGAAGAAAGAGCAGAATAAAATAAAATATATTGCAATACAGATAATAGGTACATAGTATCAAGCAGGAGCAACTACAGCGGCGGCGGCATCGGGGGCAGGGGTACTAGCAGGGGCGGTGGCGGCAGCTTTCTGCAAGGCACGAGCTGCCTTGATCTGGGCAAGAGAGCTACGGCCAGCTGCGGTCGCTGGCGCTGCAACGCGGGCCTTGGCAGCGCCGAATACAGCTCTGTACATGAGATCAGGAGAAATCCAGAGGGGGAGAATCAGTGACATACTTGTTCCAAAGGGCGATGATGTTGTCAGCAAAGTCTTGATCGTCGAAGAGGCCGTAGATAGTCCAAAAGAATTCTTCGTAATCAAAGTCGCCGTCCAACTTGATCCAATCCTGCCTCGAAGACAGTGCGAAACGAACCTGCGATTCAATGAGTGAAACTAGCATGGGAGGATAGAGGGAGAGGATACCTGAGTTACGACCCCAGCGATGATTCGTGGGGTGAATGTCTTCTGTCATGCCGATGATTGTTGCATTGCCTGGTTTCCCCTTGTGGTATCCATCGCCCTCGAGCGCGGCGTCAGGACCCATGAAGATGGCTTTGGCAGACTGATACGGCATGATTAGTATCGGACACACGCCAGCAAACAACCACGTACCCGCAAACACACTTCTCCTTTACATGCATGCTCTAGCACTGCTCCCCAAGCTGGCGGTTTGCCTACTGGGAATTCTTGGCTGCAAGGGAAGATGAATCGCGGAAGCTGATCCGAGAGAAGCTGTCTCTCTCCCTCAAGAACCTGTTGCCATACACTGCGCCGAGTAAATGAGCTCGCCGACGACGACCAGATTTGAAGCATACCTGTCTGTTGCCTCCCAATCCATCGGCGTAAGTGCGCGTGCGAATGCGGGATGAGCCAACCCGCGGTGAGTTTTGTCCTTGACGCTCGCGAGAGGGGGGTCCAGCGGGGAAGTGGGGTCCTCGAGGAGCCAAAGCGGGACTCCCTTCTTGCAGGTCGAGGTGTCAGCGGAGCGGACACTATCCATGCCCAGGGTCATCTGACATCAACGATAGTCAAGGTTCGTCGCACGATACAAACACAAAACTTGCCTGTTTAACAACTGCGCGTCGGGTGGTGGGATCCCGTGAAAGCTCCAGCAAATATTCGTGAAAGCCGGAAAACTTCCAGCACGCGTGCGCGGTTTTTCCGTGTTGTTTCGGAGAGTGCCGGATCTGTGGGAATCTATCCACGTGACCTTCGGGGACTTTTGGGTCGCTTTTCATTTATTAAGTTGCAGCATGCTCAACCTTGCTTGAACCTCATGTCCGATGGATGGATAGATAGTCCGACAGCTCTACTTATACTGTATTTGCGTTCAGAGATGCACTGATGCGGCTTCGAACTTACGAAACCACTGCAGAGGATCACGAGATGTATTCAACCCGGTTTTGGCAGAATTTGTCTCCTTTAGAGCAAGATGAATTTCGTGAAGTCTTGCATTTACTTCCGACCAAAGAAGCGGTTGACAAAACACAGTTACATAGCAGCACTCAATAAGCCTGTGGCTTGCTGCAGAGCTAAGCATCACCGTGTTAACGGAGCAAAATCTAGGAAAGCATCAGCTGAGGATGCTGAGGGGTTGGAGGCAGAGATCTTTCTAGTGTGAACATCAAAGGGGTTAGTCAATGGGACTCAGGGTGTTGTCAAAAAAAAATTGGTACTTGCCAGGCAGCCCAAGGAAAGATTTGCCAGCTGTCGTGTTTGTACACTGTCCGGAATATACAGGTATGTGTTTCCAAGTTCAGTCTGTCAAATGGTTTAAAATAGGAAAAATAGGACCACCAACTGAAGTCTGGGAAGGTGTACAACCAGATTGGTCCTATTCTTCCGAGAACAGCAGAATGGGAATCTAATGGACTGCCATTCTCACGAACACAATTCCCTCTGACTCTAGCCTGGGCAATTACCATTCACAAAAGTCAGGGTCTAACCCTCGAGAAAGCAGTGATTGATCTGGGTAGACAAGACTTTGCTCCTGGCCTGTCATTTGTTGCAATCTCAAGGGTAAAAACATTGAAGGGAACAGCTTCTCGTTCACCTTTTGTTCTGGAAAGATTGCAAAAATCGAAAGTTAGTTATAACCACTTACAGCCAGTGTTGGCCGTAAGGGATAAGGCCTTAATTGCGTTAAGGGTTATTAAGGCCTTATCATAACCCTTAGAGCAACGGCCGCCGAGCTTATAAGGTCTTAAGGTCTCGGGCCGCTGCTCCGGCTACCGATTGATTGATCGCCGGGGAAGCTCGGCTAAGCTTTTATCTTGCTCTCTCCCGCCATGTCCAGTCCAATGCAGGCTCATTTCATTGAGTTAGTTCAGACTACCAACCAAACTGCAGCCAGATCTTCTCCTACATATTATAAGGGATGCGTAGAACAGTGTTCGCCCTAAGGGATAAGGCCTTATTAAGGTTAAGGCTTATTAAGGCCTTATGATAAGCCTTAAGGGTCGGCCGTTGAGATGTCGAGACCTTAAAAGCCCATAAGATTGATGCCGAGCTTCGTGCCGGCGACAGCACTTGTTCCGCTCCCATCTGCCATAATTCCCGAGGGTCCGGCTTGGTCGGCTATGGTTACTTTTGCCATTGGTTCGGAAGGTTTGATTGAAATACACGGCATGCTCAAATTGATTTGTCAGCAATATTGTAGCCAAACTGACATTCAATCCACCAAGACGAAATATATACACTCTGACAAGGTGAGACTGTATATAGTCCACTCCATCTTACTTTTCACCGTCAATCCGCCAAAATACAAGGCCGGTTGGTGGTGGGAACTACCTTCCAAATAAGGAAATTAAGGCTTTAAGTGCTTAAGGGTTATTAAGGCCTAAGGCTTAATAAGCCTTAGGGCTCAGCTCGACCCAAGTTTAAGGCTTAAGGGCGAACACTGGCGTAGAACATGAGAGGGAATTGTTGGTAGAAGCCGGCATCTACGACAGCGTGGATTGGCAGGTCATTTCGTGACGGTGCGTAATACTCATCAAGTCTTGCCGAGAATTTTACGTTGAATTTTATTTATGTAGCTTGCATAAGAGCAGGGTCCGTAGAAAGGCACCCGATATTCCTGGATGGACCATATCCTCGGGGGTGGCAATGTTGAATATGCATGCCCATACGCCTCAAAATCAGTGTTGGAATTAAGGGTTAACCCTTAAGTTAAGTTAAGCCTTAATTAAGGGTTAATGATCGATTATGTAACATTTCTTCGCGCCATTATCTCACCAGTTGAACCAACTTGAGCTGAGAAGGCTCTAAAGAGCCTTTTGGTTTGCGAGGAAACATTTGAAAACACATTGTAAATATACAAAACAGTCTCAATTTATTTGATGTTCCTTGGTTGAAATTTTAGTGATGAATGATTTGAGGTCCAGAGCGTGAATGAAGGTCCCCGGGAAGTTTCAGGGAATCTGAGAGGGAAAGACTTGCATTTTGTACACCTGGAGGCGGTCCTGGCTCGCGCAGAAGAAATTTAATCAGCCCTTAACTTGACCCTTAATTTGCCCTTATTATTGAGCCTTAGTTAAGGTTAAGGTCTTAGCTTCAAATTTTACCCTTATTAACCCCTTAAATTCCAACACTGCTCAAAATCTGCACTCGAGGATGCTGCGGCAGTGCGAGCCCAGTTTTGGAAACAGTTGCATTTGCCGACAACGCCGACTCTGTTCGTACCACGAGGACTGGTTTGAGGGCCTCCACTCGAATTTTAGAGGTTGTTGATACTATCATGGCTGTACATAGGCATTTTGCGGAATAATTGGGTGATATTGAGACCTCTTGACTGTGCGAAAATACTTCCCAAAAAGGAAATTAAGCTCATAACCCCATATTAAGGCTTAAGGCTTATGAACCCTTAGAGGTCCCTGGGGTCGGGTCTTAACCCTTAATTGCAACACTGCTTACAGCCGATATAACCGGTTATAGCAAGGTTATATATTGAGGTTAAGGTAGACGCCATCCACCCTCGACAAACATCACGTGTCTGATTGTGACACTTCCTCTTTCGTTACCTCCCCTCCGTAGAACTACTCTCCGGTACTTGAAGCAAAATCCTTCGACCAGATCACAGATATTGCTGTTCTGATACTTTTATTCCTCATACCCAGCATACAAAAGCCAACGGCTGAAGTGGAATTACTGATTGTTGGGAAATCGGTGCTTGCCGTGATGGAAAGCCATTCACACATCAATTTTTAATTCCTCTGCGCAGAGGAACGTGGTTGAACTAATGACATTTTCACATATAAACAAATAGTCTGGTCGAAGGGATTTGCTCAAATGTCCCTGGTGGTGGAAGAATAAACTGTTTTTACCATTGCAGCCCAAGATAGAAGTGTGACAGTCACGTCATGTGATGTTTGTCGAGGGTGGATGGCGTCGGCAACCCCGCCATTCCAAGGGTGATGGCAAATCGGTCGCCAGACCGATTAAAGCCGATGTGGCCAGTAAAACCCTCGGCAATCTGAGGCTATTTCCGGCGAAATAAAGCCCTCGAAATGACCGATTTTTCGGTTTTTGGGAGGTGCAAAGGCAACGTGGATTCGATTCTCCTCGGAATTCGCGCCTGGAGGGTTGATCGATGGGATGAGTGACAGCGTACCTTCCAAAAATACGACCTTTCGGCCGACGCTGTTGTGTCACAGTTGTCACTCGCGTTACCGTCGTCTCTGCCCGCCGCCTGCTTAAGGGTAGTCTCTCGTAGACAGACGCTCTATATAAACCAGCTCGGTGCCCTCGCTATAGAGTCTGTTAGTTACCGCGCCCCTGCAACCACGTTAGGTTCTTATTAGCTAATCTTATATAAGCAGATTTCACGGCGCGTATATCTCAATGGAAACTGATATTTTGCCATCACAAATTCAGAACAGGGTACATAGAATTAGTCAAACCACATTTCTGTCTCCTCAGATTCTCCAAAATTAGACGGCGCGCTACAGAAAACGTTGTCGCGTTTTTATCACGTGCGGCTCGGGTGTTTCGGCCGAGATAGACAAATGCATTCAACTTGAACTCAAACCACTGTGGAAATTCGGCAAACAGGGTAGAGATAGTCGGAGCCTTGTATAGAGTGTCTGAGAGCTTGAATTCCCATCGAAATAGAGGTGCGGAAGGGGAAAATGAGGTCCCGGCAATGGCCGGCTTATATAATATTAGCTAATAAGAACCTGACACGGTTTGGGGGGCGCGGTAAACATAAGACTAGCTTAAGGGTCCCCAGGGCTAGGGATAGTTACAGCACGCCGCTCAAAAACACTGTGGACTCTCATTCACTAGAAGAATACATTCTACCATCTCAATACAAGGGCAGACCTGACAATAAATCGTACGAAAAATTCCAAGTGCGCAATACCCAAGGGGATACCGATCCGCGAAATCCGTACCGGGGGTCGAAGTTTTTTTTTCAACGACTTCGGGCGACCCCCTCTCCCTTCCTGCTGCCGTAATATACCTTATATGGTAAATTCACGTGGTCTTCCCACCGCCCTATTTGTTATCTGTATCAAATTTATGTATTTTCGGACTCAACATCAGCATTTGAAGCGAAAAACCTGTTATTTTGCACATTTCCACGTACCTGCACTCTGCAAAATTGATATTTTTCAACGACAGCAACCAGTCTTCTGGACCAAGCAACAGCATACACACTGACAGCCGAGGCTGCCGAGAGGCCCGAGCGGCGGTCAAACCCATCTGACGGTGACAATGGTGGCCAGAGTTGGATCTGAAGTACTGAATTGCTAAAATAAGGCTGTAGAGTAGAACAACGTACCTAGCATATATCTGCTGCATACAACCCCCAGAACCGAGTTGCAAAAATTCATATGAAAGTTTTTTCTCGAGGCCCTTGGGACCCCCCTCCCCCCCCTTCTATATAAGGAAATTTCTTATCTCGGAAGGCCCTTGGCAATACCCAAAAAAGGAAATCATGAACCTCAAGTCTTCAAAGAGGCGCATATCCCTCCTCTACCTCATCCTCAAAGTCGCCGTCCCCATCCTCCGGTCCAGAATCCTCTCCGTCTTCATCTCCTGACTGCAAATCGTCCTCCTCCGGGTCCTCCTCCTCTGAGTCCTCCTCTGAGTCTGCCTTATCGGAACCCGCGCGCGACGGATTGGAAGAGCTGGAATTTGTGGAGGATGGGGAATCGGGTCGCGCGAGGCTGACTGGGTTGGATGCCGGTGCCGACGCCGATGCCTGTGTCTCGGCACCGTTGTCGTCGCGCTCGTCGTCGTCGCGTCCAGCGGAAGGTACGTCTTCTTCCTCGGGTATCTCCACACGGTAATGGCCAACACCTCCACCCTTGTATCGCATGCACATGTCGCGGTCGACGAAGCTGAGAGGGATGTGAGTGATATTTTAGTTTTCTTTAACTTGACTTACAAATTCACATAGTAATACCGCCAATCTTCATCCTCCGTCAGTCCCTCCCGCGGTAAACGCCCAATAGAGTCAGGGGTTAGAAGGTCCTCGGTTTTGCCGTGTGCGAAGGCAGGAATCAGGTGCGAGACGCGAATGACTTCGTCCGGATTGAGAAAACCAAACGCTTGAGGGTCCGAATCAGGGAGGAATTCGAGGCGGTAAAGGCGCTTTCGCTTGAATCCAGCACGCCATGATGAATCAAGACGATACCGCCGCACCCACAGGAAGTCCATAGGCTGAGGAGTCTTCGATTTCGAATCCGGCGCAGTGTTCACAACGTCGGCATGGAATACACCTAACACCTGGGCATAGGAGAAGGGGTGCGAGCTGTTGTCGTCGGGAGGAAGGAACATGACGTCGGAATGGGTTCTGGGATTTAGGATATCTTGTCCAAGCCGGACGTCGTAAGTGGTGTAATTGACGCGCATAATCTGGTGCATATAAATTCGGTTGTTCTTGAATTGAAGTCGGTATCGCTGCGCGGGAGTGAATTCGTTGCCGTCTCCAGTCCAGTCTGGGTGATCGAGTCGGCTGAGCAGATGTTCCTGTAGTTTCGGCAAAAAATCCTACCCGCAAACAAAGCTATGAGAAAGCGGAAAAGCAAATGTAATTTAAAAACTTGCCTTCGTGGCCGGGTCGTCCTTATTTTTGGCCAGCCAAGATGAGAGATGAAACGAGGTATTGCGTGAGCGGGAGATGTGATGATGCTGAGAAGGGGTGGTGTATGGTAGAGCCTCCGACTCGGCGAATGAAAGGTAAGTTTGTGCCTTCTTGAGTCGTTTTGCATAGCCCTGGGCGACTGGCGTAGGCTTTGTACCGCCAAGATGTTGAGCTTTCGAACGCGCGCGAGCCGCCATACGCAGCAAGGCAGTCTCGCGCCGCTCCAGTTTGGATATCTGTCGAACGGCTTGATTTTTGTTGGTGCGAGCATAGTACGCTTTGACACGACGATGTTCAAGCTCGCCCTGTATGTTTTTCAATTAATTCTCGCATTTACAACTTCTAATGTGCACTCACCGGCTGCGTCGACCAAGAATTAGTGGTTCCGACCCAGGGAATTGCCGGCACGTAGTCTCCAAGGCCATGCATCTTATAGGTCTCCATACTATACTCCTTCTTCTTAGCAGATGTCCTGACGACCATGGGCGCCTTGCCTTTACCCTGAGAAGCCTTCTTTGCCTGACGCCGACCCCTCGCTGCCTGCTCCGAAGGTAATTCCCGCGTGTCATAATACGGGCAAACGACACGTTGGAAGCGTCGAAGCATACGACCGAGTTCCTTGGTGGCAGTCCGCAACCACCCAACACTCGTATCGGTATGCATCTTGAGCTTCGCGAGTGTATGCCATTCAGCGAGAGAGAAGACAACGTCCATGATCTCATCGTTGTGCGGGTCTGGCAGAAGTCCCTCGATGACAGGGAGCAAGCACTGTTAGAGTCAGATTAATATTGAGGTTGGAAAACAGTAGACGACGTACCACCAATATGCATTGGTAATTCCAGGCGGCCATCTTCTTCAACCCCGATGTATTCTGAGTGAACCGCCGAACGGTCGACCGTCCAAACGTCGGCACCCAGCGGAAACTAATGATCAGATGTCAGACGACTATACGTTTAGAGTGGAAAAGAAACACGCACCGTTGATTTGAGTTTTGGATAGCGTCGTCGCCATGGGCGTGGAGAATCCGCAGTAGATGCATAAACCAAGACTTGAAAACACCAAGCTCAAACTCGTGCATGAAATCCGGGACAAGCATCTTGAAGGGGTCGAAACCGAACTTAGATAGTCGATCCGAAAACGCATTCTACAAAGCATGAGATGGTTGGGGACAAGGAGGTGATTCACGCACTGAAGTAGGAGTCCACGAGCGAGCAAGGAGCCAGAAGTCGAATGTTTTGGACTTGACACTCCGACCAGTTCGATATATCCAGTTGCGAATACGAGTGAGCACACCATTGTGCATATGCTCATCCGTGCGTGCGAGATTCTTCCGTTTATTTTCATCGCGTACTGTCCCGAGATCAGGTATGTCTTCTTTCTTGATATAACAGCGAGGACACGGCGCCTTCCCGAGATTTCGACCAAAAGAATTGATTTTTGTCCGAATAGATTCCCATACCCACGCAGGCGGCGATGGCGAGCCTGGGGGTTCTGGTTCGGGAGGCGGCGACGCCACGACGGGCTCAGGTACTGGCTCAGGGAGTTGTTGTAGGAGTTTCCACGTTTTGCGTTTGGTGCGGACTGGGCGTCCAGATGCCGAGACTTCCGGAGGAGGCGTCGGTGGCCGTGGGGGCGAGGGAATCGGGGGAGGGGGGCTTGGAGGTGCCATTTCGACATCTTGTGGCTGCTAGAGCAAGCAACGATTGAGCCCGAGCATCGAGAAACAAAAAACCAAGGCATTTACCTCATAATCACTAGTAGGAGGTGCGCTACTAGATGGCCCCACAGACGCCTGGGCCGTACCGGGGTCTCGACGACGTCGTTTTCTTTTACGCAGTTCCAGCGGATCTTCCGCAGCCATTGCCAGCCGATCTTGCAGAGCCTGCGCATTTTTGTACAAGTCACAGGCGTCTTGGTGGATATGAAGTTCTCGCGCATAGGTGAAGGATCGGGGACAGCCAGATACACACGGAAAGGGTAACGCTGCCATGAGCAGCAGCAAGAGGAATAAAAAATTCATAGAGCGCAACGCATGGAATGGAGGGCAGGTCGGTCTTCAAGCTTTCAATTTTTGAGTCAGCCTGGCTTATTGGAGGCGGTGTCAGGAACAAATTTTATTTCAAAGATTCAATATGTGTGATGGATACGTTCCGCACGCTTACGCGTCGATCGGGACGGCAGTCTAATCTTCTGGGGGGTTCGGGCTGCCCACAACGATGTCTCGTTATCGTCAATAACCACAGACGGCGGCTAGAATCATTGAGAATATTAACTCCAGGCAGCAGAGCATGCTGAGTGCGCACCACTACATTTCCTGCCCAAGTAAGGAGGCGTTTGGCCTGATTGGAAGCAATATATCAGGCGCTGATGCGAATTGAATAGAAAAGAGCTCACCACAGCCCGATTCTCCGGGAGATCGGCATAGTAATCTTGGCAGAGGCGTATTTCGGTCTCCAAAGCGTGGATCGAGTACGTGGAGACCGAAAATGGCGCGTGTTTCTCGTGGTCGATCCAAGCTGGGCGATGTTTTTCGGGATCCGCTACCCAGACCCGCCGAACAAACCGTGGACTCCTCAAGAGTTCGTCCTTCAGGCCGAAGCGAGGCCGCAGAAAGAACCTTGAATATTGGTAGTGCGTGCCGCTCCGCTACAGCTTTGATTTGAAAATGCGGACGGGAACAATAAAAAAATTGACCTTGTGACACTTGTATGTGTTTTCCACGAGAACTTGGCGAGGCGCGAGTCGGGCCATATACGCGTCATGCGAGGGTCTCGGCTTGTTGGATGGCGGCTATTTCACAGTGGGGACGTTCTGTATTGACGTAAGGATGTTTGAGAGAAATTCTGAAAAGATAGACCTGCACCAACCTTAGGTTTTGGCGACGGCTTCGCCGGCTGCGAGGTCTTGTGAAACAAAGGACTGTCGGGAGCCGCAGCACAGCCGTCCTGGACGCGTGTAAGTTGTGCCAAAAGAGAGTTCAATACCCGTATCATACCTTCGAAATATTGAGGACTTTGACTGGGGAGAAAACTCTTTGGCTCCCAAATTGCGACATGGGTGTAGTTTCGAAAGGGCTGTTGCGAGAGGCTTGGCAGAATTATGTGCCGTCCAGCCGCGCACACGTGAGACGGTGGTTTGGTTTCAAGTTTGTTGATTCTGCATGTGATCGCGCTCAGCGTGATAAAAGACGAACCGCGCATCAAACCTCTCTTGTTTCCCCTCCCCCATCTCGTCTGCTCCCCTCACCCTCCGCCCGTCAGCCTCATAATACCTCAGCGGCTCATCCGTGATGGCGTCCGACCCAGACACCTCTCAAGCCCCTCCCCTTCGAGACGCGACCAATCTCCCGCCTTCGTCACCCGAGCCCAGCATACCAGAGATGGAGAAAGAGATAGCCAGCCTCAAGTCACTTGTTGACGCGTTCAGCCGTCGTCGTGGTCGTGGTGGCCGTCCGAAGCGCGTACGGTATGTATTCACATGTTATGATCCCAGGTCGAAGGCTTCTGAGAATGCTAGCAACAGCGACGACGAGTCTCCCGACGGCGCCGACCCAAAGCGAAGCAAAACCTCAAACGAAGCGGCCGACAAGACAACCCCGGACTACTATGCGTACGGGCAGGCCATCGGTCGGTTTCTAGGCGCTCATGTCGTCCTTTCGCGAGTCGTCGAGTACGGATGTCATATGGATACTGCGTTGTCGGAAGACGAGGGCGAACATGAGTACGACTCATTATTGTCTCCCGGCTTTTTTGAATACTAACCATCTTGTAGTGAGAAGCTTGAAGGCGCTTGGAAGATCTTCTGACAAAGCCACGACAAAGCCGCGGTACGTGGATTTGTAAGCATCCGCAATACCGATGAATCAAGCTTCCCCACAAAACGCAGGTACTGTACGAGGACATTTTTTGTTGTAGCGTCTGTTTACAAGAGACCAAAGAGCACCTAGGGTCAGAGACACTATCCATCATTTTTTGTGCAAGAGCTTCGACGGTAGTGGGCTTCAAGTGAATTGGTTAACAGTTAACAGTTTTATTTGGCTAGCTCTGTCTACAAAGGACTCTGGTAAATAAGAGTAATCTAAATCTACCACGCTAACTCGTCGGGATTGGCTTGAGTTCTCGAGAGGGAGAGATGTGTAAGCATGACCGTTCAACAGGACTTCACTTTTTGCCCACTTTGGATCTCAACGGACGAGAATTCTGTTGCTGATGCGCTTTCCCGCTTCCGCTGGCTCACGCTTTCAAAGTTGCATCCACACTGGCCCCTCCCCAAGTCTGGTATGGTTGCATTCCAAGGGTGATGGCAAATCGGTCGCCAGACCGATTAAAGCCGATCGCCCCGCCCAGTAAAACCCTCGGCAATCTGAGGCTATTTCCGGCGAATTAAGGCTCATTAACCATGTCTGTGGATGCCTATGTACATAGGTCTGCACCCGTGCTGATTGACAGATGGCCGCGGGGCCCGTTTGATCCTGCTCAAGAATATGATTTGTATGCCGGAGTTCCGGCCTACAGAAGGGGGAGCTTGCGCGAATCCGTATCAATATTACAATGTACATTGGAGTAAAATAAGTTGAACAACTATGTCCAAGTAGATTCGGTTTCAGAAAAATACATATTCACTAAGGTCCATTCCTTGGCTGTCTAGAGTAAATGTAAGTTGAGCTCTCCGTTGTGTATCAGTTTCAAACGTCCGCATTGAATCTGTTACATCAGGTCTTTTCAATCGTCCCCAGTGAAAACTCGTTCTAATGCATTATGCAATTCCAGCCAGAGTCCGATTGACGCGTGAAATGAACAGCTACAGACACACAAAAAAAATCCTCGGAGGATTCAGGGAGTACCAAGAAGCTGACGTCTCATGTGAAACAGTCGTGAGGAAAGGAACTCTTAGGAAGCCCAAATTCTTCGCAAATAGTCGTCGAAGAAGGGAAAGAAGACATTGACATGGGGGCATTGGCGCATCTGCCAAAATTGTGTTCCCATCACCACCCATCACCTGGGATCAAGCGGACTGTCTCTGGATCAAGCGGAAATCCCTCGCATCACTCGGAGTCACCTCACGCATTTATTGATTACATCAAAACGCTCTCAAGCACAGCTTATTGCTTTTCGGTGACGGCTCTGATAAAAGGGGGAGCAAGCTCCCCCAATCAAAACGCTCTCCTGCACAGCTTATTGCTTTTCGGTGACGGCTCTGATAAAAGGGGGAGCAAGCTCCCCCAATAACACCGATTAAGCCCGATAAGCCCGAACAGTTGAGCAACTACCGAAAAAGTTGAATCGCGCGCCCGGCGCTGACTTGAAAGCTCTACCTCACCTGAGAAGTAATCTTGGTGTACATAAGTGACATTCCTGACTACTAGTAGTGCACTTGAGAAGAAATTTTGGTGCATTGTAGATGTACTGGACTTGTTTAAGTTTTTGATGGTTCATAGGCTCTCGAAGCCATTTGTTGCCTACAATTACAAAATACAGATGCATGGAAATTCAGTTACGGTGTCCAGTGCTGTTTTGCTCCTCTGCCGAGCCACGGAACACCACCTCTTCGATGCTTCAACTATAGAGGAGATGAACATCCCAGAAATGGCAAGAGAAATGGTTAACTTCAGTCGGGACAATAGAGTAAATAGTTAGAAATCCAATCGAGTTGAGGTATGCACAGAGGAATAGTTAATCGCGCGGAGCGCGGATTTTTTCTGCAATGGAACTTGGTCTTGAGGGTAGTTTGCACGCCAAATGGGAGGTGTGGAAGAGGCAAATTAGCGGGCATCGGGAGATTTGAACACAGGAAATTAGCCCGTGAAACAGTGAGAATTGTCTTCTCTCAGCTTAAGGGCAAAAGAAAACTAGGGTTAGACGGAAGAACGAGAAAGACGCGACGCGGTCGCGTCATTTGGTTCAGTTTGCAACGCCTTCGCCGAGTTGCCGGCGTTGACGTGAGAGAAAAGACAAAGGTCTTGAAAACCATTCGCTGGTCCTATGTCTTTATCTCCGAAAGACATAGGTTTGAAATCAGAGGATTTTCCACGGAACGGTCGGCTTCGATAGGCAAATCAAACCGAAAAATCGTCGTTTACAGCGTTATAACAAGCTCTGAGCTGTACAGATGAGGTAGACGAGCTTCATATAATTCCTTGAGTCTCTCCCTTTTTTCTCTCATTTTTCCCTTTTTTCGTTTTGAAAAAACGCGATTTTTCCGTGGCATCCACAGACATAGTACATGAGCCGAAGTAAAAGTCCGCGGCCGCGAAAGCTTCGAGCCCTGTTTCTGGAACACCAGTGGTTGTACAGTATCACGGAAAAACGAATTACGCCGGCATCCCCTTCGGCTGTGTGAACCAAGCTGTCGGCGACGGTCAGCTATCAGTCACCTGGCGCAATGTGAATCACACGAACCTTTACCACTATCCACCACCTTCTCCTTATTCCGCGCAGACCTGGGCTCGCTCTCATCCTACTCGTTCTCTGAATTCATGTCTTCTTCATCACTCTCGGCTTCCTATGCAAAGGTCTCCCGTTTGGAGAAAAACACATCTTGTCATGTCTCGGGTTGAGGACGGGCACAGACTCATAGAAATAGACTCACGCGCGCGGGACCTCTTAGACGCGTCCTTCAATTGCTCAGCAGACAGACTGGGGGTGGTATGGACTGGCTGAGCAGATGTCGAGACCATTTGCGAGTGATCTATTCACAGATAAGCAGATTGTTATATGTAAGTCAAAAACACGCACCTCCTAAAGCTTCACGCTCAATCCTCGCTATCTCTTCTTCCGCGTCAGGTGTGAAGTGGTCATCGTCAAAGTATTGGTCATATTCATCGGCTTGTTGTGTTGTAGCGGCGATGGCGGCAGTTTCAGCGGGCAACATCCACGGATTTTGGCGAGCTGGTATGGGAAGGGTGGCTCTTGAGGTATCTGCAGTTCTTTTCCTCTTCTTGGAAGGCCGATCCACACTCTCGTCTACAATCCAGGTCAGTCTGATGAGAATATAGCTATAAACTGTCAAGACGCACCTTCCGAGTCTGATTTTGGCCTCGGACGTGTTCTAGGTCGCCCCCGCGGTGGTGCTCCTTCCGCGCGAGGCCCGTCCGTCGAACCTTTCGGTCGTCCACGTTTTGGCATTGAGGAATTTGAAGTCGACATTTAGACGCGTCGGAATTGCTCAAGACGCATCGGAACCAAGTAGGAATTCTTGAGAAGTACCAGAAAGAAGAGCTTGAAGAAGGTAGATTGCAGCAGCGGGCGAGAACGACGACAATATTGCGACAATACGAAGAGACGCGGACGAGACAAAGGAGGCGGTTAGTGCGGTAGTGATCCGAAATGTTATCATGTTGTGACCGTGTTATCTGGTGTGACTGTTTGTGACCGTGTTATCTGGTGTGACTGTGTTATCTGGTTTTTCGCCGTTCTGTCGAAATTCAAGCATTTATGGACACAGAAAAGTGCTGAGTGAGGGCTTTGTATGCTAAACATGCATGTGTGAATAGTTCTGAGGGCTCTGATAGGTGAGACTTGGGTGGAGAGGTGAAGACCACCAGATACCACCAGATAACCTGTGGCTGTGGCCAGATAACCACCCAGCTGATCGGGACATCAACCCGACAAAAACCGCAAAACAGCTGTAAGCTCTAATACTATACTTGGACTTACACATCAAAATGAACTATTAGTTCAAAACAGATCAATCGTTCGGCACCGATCGGCACAATTTTCTGCAAGCGAAAACGAGATTTTTTTAGACCCTGGGAGCGTGGGAATTTTGAATTTTACATGTAATTTACATGTAAATTACATATGTTCTCTGGGCCCGCTTTGAACTTACAGTAAATTACATGGCCGGGGAGCAATTTTACACAGCACTAATTCACAGCAGTGAGTCTTCTGAGTGCATCCGCAAGGATATTTCAAGTGGTGACAACGAGATGATTGAAGAGTGGAGACATAGAGCATTGATTCAACAAGAGACGTCCCCGGGATGTTCCAAGCGTGTTCTAGAAGCGTTGAATTCGTGTTTTTGAGCCCAAAGAGCTGGCAAGGAGCCCAAGTTTGTCGTCACTTGACAGAGGTGTAGCGAGTGCTTGTCGATGATTCCATACACTCTACTGTAGCCTTGTGTATGGGTGAAACGGACTTTCGAGCGTGACCTAAAACGCAAGGCGTGAAACCAGAAACGACCTGGGAGTTACGCGTGACACCTCAAAAACTTGAAACGGCAGCTTCAAAATAGTGGCCAGAAACGACAGTTCTCGAGGTAAATATTGATTTCGAGCTTACAATGACTGCCAGGACCTTCTTATCTGGGTAAAAATTAACTTGAAACTAGGATTCAAAGGGAATTTTGTCAGTCACGACCGTCCCACTGTCAAGTACAGGCCAGAGATTCAGTCAAGAGCATTTGCTTTGGAATCCAGAAGAAAATTTGAACAGCAAAAATTAGGTTTTTGAGCACGTGTAAAACTCGTCGACAGAACTCTTGAATTGCATTCGTATAACCTTGCGCCAATGGGTATTGCTGTTTCGGACCTGCTGGTGAGTGGAAAGCGAGCAGAGGACGCGATCGCTTGGTAACCCAACATGCGTCGAAGCCGGAGAACAAGTCTGCGAGACCATACATTGCGTTAACGTTGGGAGGTAGAGAAGAATCCTGTATAGTGACGGCGTTCAACTCTTCTAGATTAATTACTAACCGCACCGGGGGCACCGATCCAGGCTTCTTGGCGACAGCAAACATTGCGGATCGATAACTAGACACTGTGGGCTCGAATCTTCTTGCGGCTTCGTTATCGAGAACGACTTGTCGGACACCGTCAATTATAGCATTGGGGATACAAATCGCTGGGCGCTGCCAAGGTGTGTGCTCGATGGTTGGAATCTCGTAGTCGGGGAAATAATCTCTGGAAAAGCAGCCTTTTTCTGCGTATTCAAATGCGAATGCTGACTCACGAGATATAACCACGAAGGCCAATAGATCGGTCTCTTGCTTTGTCAAAATTCCTGGTTCTATATTGGCGAGCATTGAGTCAAGTCTTTCGAGCGTAACTCGATTGCCAAACTGCAGCTCGTGGTAATCTCTAGGGTGTGTAGGAAGTTCAGTAAGTCTCGGCGGGGGGATGGGATGAAAAAACGGCGCCTCTGGATTAGGCATGTACGTCGGCACGGGTCGAACTTTTCTATGTTGCGAGAGCTGAAAGCGGTAGATCAGAAATTGCGCGTGAAGTCCAAGAAGATGGTATAAGTGATTTGGGATCGGAATTAGTGGTGTGTATGTAACATCGTACTATCAACGAGGTATTACTCGGCCACCTGCACTCCACTGCCGCTCGCTGCACTCGCCGGCGCGCGTCGCCGCGGGGATTCTCAGGCTTTGACAGAAAGTCACGGGGTAAAATTCCCTTTCCTGGACCCAATGCTGTGTACTTCTTCTTTTCATGTATAGGATGGGCCCAAACACGTCGAAAATGAGTTTGGAAGCTTTTTAGAATGGGTTGCCTTTTTTGGAAAAATCACCTGATAACTTTTCAACAAGGAATTATTCGCTGAATCCGTTCCATCAAATCGTAGACAAGCTTAAGCACCCCGCCTTCGGCAGGGCCGGCTCGCTGCGCTCGCGTCCCTACCTACGGGGGGTACACAGCTTGTCGGGGCTCCGCCCCAAACCCCGCCTGGCTGGATCCTTGCCCGCGGCGCCGCACTGCCGCTCGCTGCACTCGCCGGCGCGCGGCGCCGGGGACCGCGTGTGAGTTTCAACATCTCGACAGCCGGTTGTGTTGTAGGATGTTGACAAAACCCCGTGATTTTCTGTCAAAAGTCACGCGACTGATGGCCTGGCCCTCTTTTCAAGTATAAGACAAGCTGTGCACCAGCCGTAGGGAGGGACGCGAGCGCACGGGTTTTTTTCTTGCTGGATTGCGTGCCCTCGGCGCCAAGGGTATTCCGATCCGCGAAATCCGGATATCACCTCGAATTTTTTTTTTTCAGCGACTTTGGCAGACCCCTCCCCTCATGGTTGCCGTAATATTCCCATATGCGGCAGCTTCACGTAAGTTTTCCCACCGGCTAATTTGTTAGCTTTATCAACTTTATGTATTTTCGGACTTAACATCAGCATTTGAAGTAAAGAACCTGTTGTTTTGGACATTTCCATTTACCTGCACTGTGCAAAATTGATATTTCTGAATGTCAGGTCACTCAGCAACCTGTCTTCTGGACCAAACAACAGCATATACACTGATAGCCGAGGCTGCCGAGAGTCGACAGTGGTCAAACCGATCTGACGGTGACAGTAGTGGCCAGGGTTGGACCTGAAGCACTGAAATGCCAGAATAAGACTGTAGAACAGCGTACATAGCATATATTTGCTGTATACAACACTGAGAACCGAGTTCCAAAATTTTGTATGAAAGTTTTTTTTCAGGCTGAGGGGACCCCCCCTCCCCTACATCTATATAAGGAAATTTCTTATCTCGGAAGGCCCTTGCTCGGCGCCGCACTACCGCTCGCTGCACTCGCGGTGCGTGGGAACCGGGAGCAACATCTCGACAGCCGGCAGCGTCATCTCGACATGGTCCCGTGGTTTCGTGTCAAAGTCACGTCACTTTTCACGTGAGCTGATCCTTGTGCGCTCGCCGGCCTTCCTCCGTTCGGTCACACAGCTTGTTGGGGCTGGCCGCCCCAAACCCCGCTGCGCTCGCTCCGCTCGCGACGTCTCGTACGATTTCAACATCTCGACAAAGACCCCGTGATTTTCTGTCAAAAGTCACGCGACTGATGGCCTGGCCCTGTTTTCAAGAAGATAGACCTCTTAGCTACAGTTTGGTGGTCTTAGAATTATCAATATGTTGTTGTGCCCAGAGTTATAAGGACAGGCCCCCGGTCACTGACATATAGGTCTGTAACATCCATAGAGTAAAACAACGTCCAATTTGAGAGGTCTATTTCGCGAACCAGCCATCTGACGGAGATTTTGACTAGATAGGGCGATGCAGCTAAGCGTTTGCGCGCATTTTCAAAGAAAAATCGTGGTTTTTGAGGCCGCCAGAGCGCCATCACTGATCAGTGCCGAAAAATAGAGTAAATCAGGCCAAAATTCAGGTTTTCAATGTTACAGACCTATATGTCAGTGACCGGGGGCCTATATAGTATAAGGACTTTGTTGACATGATGTTTCGGCTTACATAACCACGTGCCGGATCGGGGTGACATCTATCTTACTGTTATTGTAGGTTAAAAAGAAGTTGAATTCAAGGAAAATCGAGGTAACACACCTCGCATCATCGGGATTCTCAGCGGCCCATCCACTCTAGAGAGAAGTCACAGTTTTTCGCGCGGTTATTCTGACCGCCTAAATTTTGCCTGCCACGGTCATGCCGACTGTGCGCCGCACAGTCATTCTCAACACAGTCAATCTGGCTGTTCCTGTCATATGTTGCTACAAGTCTTTATTCTGTTGAGTCTAATACACAATATCACACCATAAAGTCTATACTGCCTATAACTACCCATAAATCCCGTGTTTTTACAAGCTCGTAAACCACAGTCAGATCAGCCGGGTCGGCGGTCAAACCGGCTGTGGCGGCGCGGTCAGCCTGAGGCCCCACAGTCGGACCATCCCGTACCATGGTCAGATTGACCAAGGAAGTGTTTATTCGTCAAACCCATGCAAAGAGAGGGTTTAATATAATATCAGATTGTACATAGCGGCACTCTGCGCTCATCGCAGGTTTTTTTGTATCGAAATTTAACACTATCGTTCCCATTACCTCGTTCCCGCCTAAACATCGACCAAGGTAGCCCTATATCTCACAAGCCCTCATCGTCGCCCACGCAACTCGGACGCTGCACCGACACACCGACATCACCGTGCCCCGCGCGTCCCAGCCGAGGACCACTGGCAGCCAAACACGACAAGTTGAACAGCTCCTACACCTGATGTCAGTGTCAGCTTGACAAAGATGTCTGATTCGCGTCGTGGACACTTGAGCTTGTACGACCTGACAGTTTCCACATCCCAAAAAATATGAAGAGCACCGTATCCGACGCCCAGGCTTAACTCACAGTTGGTGTGTCTGCTGAAGTAGTGGCTCGGCTGGCCATATAGCCGGAGTAACGACTTCGTCGTTACTCGTATAGCCTGCCCCCTTACAGCGCTTCCGGAAAACCTTGGCCGATGCCATTTTTTTTCGCGCACTTTCGACTTTTGATCGAGTGATATGATGGACCATATTTGGAAGTCTCAGCCGGACAGGACGAGTCACCTCATCTCTCTTTTTCTCTCTCAGTCTCTACTCATGGCGGAGCAGTATGGAAGCCCGCCACCGGGCTACGATGTGCATCAGCCCTACCAATACTCAACCTTTTTTGGTAAGTTGGTGTGACATGGGATTTCAAACTCAGATCGACCGGTCTGTCTATCGACAGCTTGCTCCATAGACAGACGGTCACCGGTCTATGATCTGACCCACGCTGACCCGGGGTCAAGGTCAGGTCAACTAGAGCCTGGTTGACCGTTGACTCTTGACCCAAGGTCAAGACCCGGGTCAACCGCAACACTGGTACACATGAGCAGAGTCTCCTTCTCTTTCCGAGGCCGTCCCGGCTTCCGCTTCACGACTGACTCCACGCCCGGAGAGACCTTCAGCGCGGCTGATTGTTTGACGGTACGGCTAGACTTTGTCTTCGCATCAGGGAGGGAGATGTTGGGAGGAAGATCGCTGTCGCTGTCGCTGTCGTCAACTGCGATAGCCGGTTCGACACGCTGCTTCTTGGCTGTTGCTTTCGACCCCGATGTTGTGGCTTTGCTACGCTTTGTGGCCTTTTTCATGGGGCTGAACTGAGCTGCTGGGGGTTGGGTGGAAGATCTACACAAATTACATTGGCACAGAATAAGAAAGAACTAGAGAGGACTCGGACTCACGGAGTAGCAGGACGCGCTGGAATTTTGATTTTGAAGGCCGAGGAATCGTGTGGGCCAGTAAGCTCGATGTCCTCGGCAGCTACACCGTTTCAGCATCGTGCAAGCATGTCAAGGAAGCCCTAGGAAGCCTCACAGTCGTCTGCGTCATCTTCAGAGCCGTCAGCTGGGTATTCGACATCGGAAGAAGCCAGTCTTGAACAAGGGGGCACCGGCATTCTAAAAAAATATATAGGGCCGTTTTTTTCTTTTCCGACCTCAAGGCTGGACTAACTAACTATGTAAGCACTATATACGGCAACATATTCCCACGGTTAAGTCACCGGACGGGTTCACCTGAAGTGTACCTCCCAAATATCTTTTTTGGAGGTCAAGCTACGGTTTCCTTGTATTGAGAAGAGTATCCAGAGCAGTTTGTATGCTTTCCAACCTTCTTAGGAAGGCAAAACATAGCAACATCAGGTTGACAGCTATGCCAAACAAAGCCACATTGATACTGACTATAGAGGAGGAGCACTACACCCGTGAAAACCTGCATGTCGACCCAGAACACAGTTCTTCTTACTCAAACAGACCACTAGAAGCTCATTCCCAGTCAAAATCTGGGGGGTCAAACTTTTTTTTTTCCGGCCTAACGGCCGGACTAACTAACCGGCCCTTAGTCGCCGGCTAGATTGCCGGTGCCCATTATTCTAAACTCTGGAACCGTCGTGTATTCTGAGGCAAGGGGGTGCGAAAAACTCAATCAATGACATGTACCCAAAATCGGATGTATTTTGGGCTGCTGAACACGAAAAACTGGTCTAAAAGTCAGTACGATCAGCCGTTGCAAAGATATGGGTGATTTTTTGCCCTGAGAACACTTCCCTTAATAGGTAACCCACCTGCCATATAAGGTTAGATTGATGCTGTAATGCTTACGAGGTAGGGTGCCCAAAGCCCGGGATGAATTTTTGTAAAATGTTCAGCTCGATGAGATCTGTCCAGAAAAAAATTCAGAAAAAATAGTTATTATTTTTTTCCCCAAACTCCCTATATCTCAGCGACGAAGGACCTCCTCGACTTTTGGACCAGTTTTTCGTGATCAGGGGCCAAAACTACGTCAGATTTTGGGTACATGTCATTGATTGAGTTTTTCGCACCCCCTTGTTCTGAGGTATCGGGAAATATTGTGGCCCATGTCCCATGTCTGTGGACGGGCCGAAGAAATCAAGTTATTCAAGTTGCGAAAAAAGAGAAAAAAGGGAGAAAAAGAGGGAGAATTTCAAATTCAAGTTTGTCTTTGCCCCCAGCTTCTCGAAGCCTCATACGCTCTCAAACCTACGCTGCAGCTAGAATTCATCTTGATTCCCATGTCCCAATCCGGCCGCGGCTTGAATTCAAGAGTGCGGCATGTCCTTAGTCCATTCTGGGAACATTCCCCGAATGGACTCAGGATCTGGCCAATGTAATTCAAGATATTTTTGTTTAGGTTGCCGCAACCGGCGTTGACAACGCAACAACAACCGGAACATCCTCCGAGTCATCCGGACTCATCCTCTCCCGCTTCCCTCTGCCTCTCTTTCTGCCTTGTCCCTATTGGCTTCAATCTCCGTCGTTACAAAACCCAACGCAGTCCAATTATTCTATACTTTTTCTCATCCAAACCCGGTCATCTGGGCGCACACGTCGCGCGCCAGCACTTTCTGTACTCAGTGCAACTCAGTGTCTGCTTCATCCATTCGACTTCAAATGTCAATGTTTAACAGGTTCTTTTTCCAACCTTGCTTTCTTTTTGCTGTTCTCTTGGACCCTTTCTTGGAGGAGGAAAACTCGGCTTTAACTCGACTCAGAGAGCCTTCACCAATCGCACTGCTACTCTGCTGCCTTGAATATATTCCAGCTTTCTACTTCAAACAAAATCAAATCGCCCCGGCAAATTAGTAGAAAGCAGCTTTGTAAAGCATTTGAATGTCCTGGTGAGCATTGTTGATAATTCTTGATTCTGTATTTTACTTTCAATTGCGGGACAGAGACGAAGCGCACAGCGAAGGTGTGAGGGTGCGTGTCACCGCATACATGGTGCCCACTCAATAACACATTCGCCAGCCGTGGCTGCCCAGCATGCGCTGAAGCATATTGACCAGAATAACCGCATACGCACCTTTACACGAGTCCGTGTCTTGAGGTTGATGTGCGGTTACTTTTTTCAATGTGTGTTCTGTCCTTGTGTTTAGATGCTGTTTTTCAGTCCCTTACTTCCCGCATACTCGGTGTGACCAAAAGTAACCGGAATTTGGCTTTTTAGAGCGGAATTTCAAAACTCAAACAACTTCAAGTGATACAGGGCTCCTCTAAATCATTTTTTCTACGACTTCCATGGTATGGGCATGGCATGCAATGTTTTGTTTTGAGTTGGTGATTTAATCTCTGAAAGTGGACCAATTTGGAAATATTTGCGCTGTCTGAAGGGGACAGAAGATCGAATCCGTTGGGCGAGTGACAGCCCCAGAGACTCGCGTCGACACGGGGGTTAGCCGAGCTATCCCGAATTCGCTTAGAGTTCGGGTAGACCTCCCGTCGGCCGAAACCACCAGGTCGTTTGTCGTCATCGGTTCGCTCTAGTTCGTCTTGTCGCACCTTGCGCCTTGCTCTCCGCCTCACCGCTGGTCGGTGCGCCGTCATGTGTATTTCGGACCACCTAACTTGATGCTGCTCCGATTCAGAGTCGCCTCTTCAGCCCATCCTTGACGCGATGAGCGCGATCTATTAGTATTCGTACGCGTATTGACGTCGCGTTCAAGTATTAGTACTGTTTCAAGAATGTCCTGTTTCACGACTTCAATGCACAATGTCTACTACAATCATCAAAAATCTATGTTATCTTGTACAGTTCAAAAACCCCAGGGGAATTGTCCGACCACGTTCCTTGGCTTAAAGGTATAATTATAACTTAAAGAATTTTTGTCGGCAAAGACAGGGGACACAGCTCGCGATTTGGGATTGAGAACTCGATTTCTTCAAGGATTTCTTCCTTACTAGCCAGTGAAGCGTAACGGATGAAAAGATCTAGGAACTTTGCAAGCGCGCTAGCAATCTGCTAGAGACTCATACTGTCCATGTTGCCTAGCGGGAACAGTGGTCGACACTAATTAACGCGTCAGACGCGCCGCGCGACGCGCGTCCAGCCAAACCAGCTCATTTTTGCGTGCATGGTATTGTTTACTAACACCGTTGATCTCCGCTAGCCGAGTACGCATCAATGTCGGAGACCGTCTACCCGCACGTCACCGGATGTCTACCCAGCTGTCACTTTGGATGAAGGCTCTGTGGACACTCGGGTAGTCATTGATCCCAACGGATTCGACGGTCTCGAAGGGGGGATGCCGGAGTTTCGAGCCAGTAAGTACCTCAGAAAGGTGCTTAGTATCCCAATAGTCTATAGATCCAATATTTAAGGTTGGGAGGTGTTTTCCGTTGTTCAGAGAGGGAGGCAACTCGGCACACCAATTTCCCGCCTCAAAGCATACATAAAAAGAATGTGTAATAATAGGACAAAGAGACCATGCAACCTTTTGCCTGCCTTGTATGCAATGGTATACGCTTATACACTGCCGATGGGGTCAGTTTGCCCAGCAGTCACCCACAAAATCTGGTTGAAAACACGCAATTTCCGATTCCGGTTACTTTTGGTCACACCGAGTACACGTTGTTGTCGATACTCATATTGTCGAGCGCCGCCATCTCCTTTCCGTCAATTGCCTCGTGTTTTTGATTGCATACCCACCAAGGCACAATAAATTCTGATTTCATGTTTCGAGGTATGCATCACAAGTTCTACTATTTGTGACAATAACAAGCTTGATACTTACATCGGGCTTGTCACGTTTCCGGCCAGATGCCTTTCTCAAGTGGGTTGGGAGCTTTTGTACAACATGATCATGCATTGACCTTTGAAAATTCGTTCTCTTGTCCATTCCGGCGCTATGTAGAAAATGTAAATCATAACTGACTGAAATTGGAAATATGTCGAAGATAATTTCTTGCTTGGTTTTCTGAGCTCACTAACACCTTCATCGAGTATCGAGTTAGATCGAGTCTCGAGTCTCAATAGCATCCGAGAAGTACATTTTGCAGACAAAAGCGAAGAGGTAATCAGTTCAAAGTAGTTCCTCAGCTTGCTAGATGGTGCGGGACGTGTTCATGGCGCGAAGAATTGAATCCAAAAAGTTGAACGACCCAAGATCAGAGAGAAATGATCGGGCCGAGGCCCATTAGACACGGGTGCAGTCCCATGTCCAAATAAGAACATGGGCGTCCACAGCCATCGCACATGAGCCGAAAATGGTGGGGCTTGTATACACCCAAAAATTCTCTGATCAATCAAACGTGAAAAACATCCTCTATTCACCATATACGGAAACATATCCGGCAGCTAGTATTGTGGTACTGGGTATCCGAGACTAACCAAAAGTACCCGAAATTGCCGTTTTTTCCCTACGCTGAGATGCTCGTGCAACTTAGCTACTGCCGGCAGCCAACACAAATTAACAGATACAGTAAATATAAAATAATAATATTTGTTTGCTTTATAGAGCTTATTAGCAGATTCTAAGCGAGATTTTCTACAACCGCTGATTGGTCGAGAGTTGTGGAGCGGCCAATCAGGATTCAAAGAAATCTCGCTTAGAATTTTGCTAATATGCTCTTATGTAGTCCATTCTTGTTTCCTGTTTGCCCATCGTGTTGGTCTATATCATGTTTGCCACGAATCTCATACTTGATTATCGTAAAAATTTATGATTTTGAAGTGCAGAGCTCACTACTGTAGCAATTTGTATGGGTGAAACAGACCCTCGAGCGTGACTGGAAACGCTACGCATGGAAACCAGAAACGGCAGCAGCGTTATGCGTGACATCATAGAATTCTTGAAACGGCCGGGCAAACACTAATAACATCTATTCATGAAGGTCGAACGGATTCTGAGCTAGAATCCCACTGCTCTCACCGAGGAAGAAGAAGGCAACTCTGGCACTAACGATGATTTTGACGTAGTCTTGCAATCTTGATCAAAGATGCTAAATCGGCGTTGAAGGCACTGCAGTTGAAGGTTCATTTTCTTGCAACTCGCCTACAGCTAATCTCGCTGCACTTTGTGATTCAAAGGATGGATTAGTGGCTAAGGGTGAGAACAGCACGGAGAGTGATCAACGTTGGTGCGATGTTACGGAGTTTGATGTAGAGAGTGATTGAGTGCAGTGAGGAGGAGGAGGACAAAGTAGATTCAGCTAAATTTTGACATTTTACGCGTTTGAACGACTATCTTCAAAAGAGTACATATATGCAGTCTTGTTACGAGACTACCACAAACATAACAATTTGACGCCTTTGTATGTCACGCAGTCCTCAGGGAAACCACACTACCGTTATGCGTTACCGTTGAAACGAAACAGGGCAGGCGTTACGCGTTACGTTTCACCCATACAAATTGCTACAGTAAGTGGGAACCGGCATTCAACGAGCCATCACCGTGCTGCTTGGTCGTGTTTGTTCCCTTGAGGCAAACGGTTCCAAAAATTGTCCAAAAATGATCGTGCTACGAAAAAGAGTTAATTGGCTTCCACAACCCCCGAAAACCTGAACCTAAGTATTGAAACAGTAGATTGGATGGTAAATAATAAATCTTTCACGATAGAATTTTTGATTTCACCCTCAATCAGAAATGACTGCGTAAATACACGGAAAACAGTCGGAAACGCGAGATCACGGCCACATATGAAAATTCTGTCGTGAACGAATTGAACAACGAGATAGTTTACACAGCTTTTGACAGGAAATTTTGGCAGAAGTGGCATACAGGGAAAGTTTTCACGGCTCAGACTTTGACGGAACGGGCGTGAGAATATTTTGGATCTCTGCGTTCTGAGCCCTCTCATCGGGAATTTTGCACATACTGGGATCCTGAGTGATATACAGCTAAATTTGACGACGCTGAGATGTTTTTCACTCAGAAAAGAGGTGGAATTGGGGTAAAATGGTCTTGTTAACTATCCCATCAATATTGAGTGATGTGGCCCCAAAACCAATGAGGCCCTAATTCTATAGCTTCTACGTGACAGCTATCTACAAAACACTGGAGCGCTCCGAAAAAAAGTTCCCATTGATGCAATGACGTCAATTACCATATGAGGTAGGTGCCGGATCCATTGCGTCGACGGCTGGCGCGTCAGGGCGGGGCGACCTCGTGTTGCAGCCTAGGCGGCCATGGTAATCAGGAGCCGCTTGTGTGCAGGAGGGATGTAGCGGAAGGTATTGTAGGGCATGGTAGGCGAGAGAGACGTTCCAGGAGCAGTGACGAAAGGGCGAGTGTCGTTGGAGAAAGTGGAGCGGGCTGGCCGAATTAGGCAGGAGCTGTCAAAACCGTTGTGTGAACTTTTTTTCGGAGCGCTCCAGTGTTTTGTAGATAGCTGGAAGGATCGCGCTGAGATTCAAGATTCCGACTCAGAACATAATTTGAACTATCCCTTGTTGCCAACACTAAGTTGTAGGTTTTGTTTTGCGGGGAAAAAGCCGAAAAACAGCGGGAACCGTTTACTTTTCCCACTTGGCTGAGAACAAACACGACCAAGCAGCACAGTGATGGCTCGTTGAATGCCGGTTCCCACAGTAAGTAATCTTCACTCTTCAATTACAGCTGTTTGCAAAGTTAATGGCACCTCTTGTTTTTTTATGAAAAGAAAGCATTTCAGAGGTCTCATCTTCCTGCCCTCAGATCTCACTCAATTCCCAACCAATTCACACCGTTCAAGTTTTGTTTCAAAGCGGTTCGGCAGGGCTTCCAGGCCGCCGGCAAATATCGGCTAACGCTTCCGAGATGTGATGGCATCAGGCCGTCTATTGGTCGGCATGACCTGGATGTGATTTGCTTCATTCCGGCTCAATTTTGAACGATTTGGGACGCCATAAAACGATAGTCGCAGGAGAATAACGTTCAAATTAGGTCTGCAATCACACTTTTTGAAATTAGGGAGACACAATGGCTCAGCACTGAGAAAGGTCCCTGGGTGAATGATTTCATTCTGCTGTTAGTAGTTTGTGCTTGCCTTACATTTTGAACTTGCAGACCTCATTACCTACCTTCTGACTGCATAATACTCCAAATTCAAGTGATTGTGAACAAAAATGAATAAGTTTTCTCAGTTTCATTGTGTGTATCAACGTCGATGACAGGTAATCAAGGGTGACAAAGGAATCGAATTAGAGGACGATTTAGGTATGGGATGAAAGCCCCATCAAAACTCTACAAAATGAGCCTATAATCATGCTCATTGGACGAAAAATGGTTGCGGAAGGAGCCATACAACTTCAGGCTTCAAAATTGCTCTTTATGTACAAAATGATCGGAAGTGCCATTAGCTTTGCAAACAGCTGTAATTACAGCTATTTTGGAAACGATAGACATTTTCGATTTTCGAGCTGAGTTCGGCAACTCCCGGCAGACCCGTCATATAATTATTTTTAGCTACAGCTCAGCTCCATCATGACGACGAGCGTGCCCCGCCAATACACAGTATACTCTCCTCACTCTCACCATGATACGACGAGGAAACCGCCGCCACATTCCTAAGGAGCAGAAACAGCTCATCACCACAATGTCGGCCCATATGTCTGTCCCAGACATTGCTGCAGCTACCTACATCAGCGAGCGAACCATTTACCGCATCATCCGAACGTGGCGGACCACTGGGGACCATGTCCGAATTCCTCTGCAGCTCGGGCGACCCCGCATTCTTACATCTTTTGATGTCGCGGTCTGTGGTCTTCTCAATACCCTTCTTATTTGACCATTTGAGAAGTATCTTGAGGGTCTTGTTGCGAGAACCCCCGACATCTATCTTTTCGAGCTACAGGAATGTTTGTACGAAGCCACGGGACTCGACGTCGCTAAAACCACCATCCGTGACGCCCTTTTGCGAATGGGTTATGTTCGGGTTCATGTAAATAAAATTGCTGGGAGTTTCGTGCCGCTGACATGAGTATATTCTTAGATATCTCGAACTGCACTCGAAGCTGAGGAAAACAAACGGCTTGGGTTTCAATGTGAAGTTGGACAACACCCACCTCGAAGGCTGGTTTTCCTAGACGAAGCAGCTTGCAATCGACATACAACGCGGCGGCAGATGGCATGGGCCCCCATTGGAATGCGAGCGCGGCGTCATGACTTTTTTGTCCGAGGCATCCGGTATGTGTTTCTGCTCTTGCCAGCGCTACGTGCCTGCTGATATGTATAGTTAGTTCTTCCGGCAATTTGCCTCGATGGCATACTTCACTTCGATGTGTTGACTCGCTCCTGGACCGCCGTAGAGTTCCGCAACTATCTCGATATTCTCCTTGACCGCATGAATCCCTTTCCGCAGGACAACTCCGTTCTCGTCATGGACAACGCAAGTGTTCATCACTTTGATGGGATTCGTGAGATGGTCGAGGGACGGTGCGTAGCATATATCCTATTGATTGCCAACTAACTGAATTTGATTTACAGCGGGCGCCGACTCATTTATCTGTCACCATATTCTCCCGACTTCAATCCATGCGAAGAAGGGTTTTCATGCATGAAATACTGGATCCGACGCAACCGGGACGATGTTCTCAGCTCGATGGAAGGGCGTGATGGTTGCGACCCCATTGCAACTTTGCGGGAAGCTGCTCATGAGACGATGACCCCGGAGAACATTGAAGGATGGTTTAGGGATTGCGGATATGTTGTATAGGTTGTTGTATCAGTAGTTGTCAATACAGGAGTAGGACGCCAAGAAATTATATAAACAATATGACTATACAAATATACAGAAAACTAGTAGCGATACAGTATTTTCAGCAGAGGCGATAACATACACAGCGTGAAATAAATCAGTTCTCCTTGTCGCTTTCATCCCCCACAACCCTGGCCCGCTTCTTCCCCTTGCGTTTCTTAGCGGCGGCGACCATCTTACTTGCCTTGCGCACGAAGTTACCCACGGCACCGGCTGCCATCCCAACGTCGGTTTTGTAGAACTTGGTGTCGAAGTCGGCGATGCTGTTGGCGTAGACAATGCCTTGTTCCCCAAGGCTCTCAGCATATTGGAAGTATTTGAGAGCTGGGTACTTTTCATCCAGAGCACGCAGCACGTCGGAGACAAGGAGGACGTCCTCGTCTTCATCAGATTCATCTGATGACTCGTCCTCACGTCGACGTTTGACGCCATTCCCATCGCGAAGGATGGTATCGCCGGACTCGGAGTTGCCAAGATGGAGGTGGATGGGGGGCATGGTATTTTGACCGCGGTTACGAGCACGCTCCTCGCGAGCACGGCCACGCTCTGCAAGCTCGTCAAGCTTGAGGACTTTGGGAGGATGTTCCAGATCTGCGGTGCCATCGTGCTGAAGACAGAAGTCAGCAGTGCAAAAGAGAAACAGAAATTCCACGTCACGCACCATGTACCGAGCCCACAAATTAATAACATCTATTCCGATCTCGACATGCTTGCCGGGGTACTTAGATTTCGGCCCCATCACGTAGCACCACCGATTTTTGCCAGGATGTTCCGCACACTTGAGATGGTTTTGAATCTGCTGTACCTCGGTGGCGGTAACAGCGGTCTCGGGGGGTTTTTCGGCCTGTTTTGTCGTCTTTCCATCAGGCTGCACCTCCTGAGAGACGGTGTGCTCAACGCCGAAGAACCCATAGATAATGGATGACTTACCAGGTTAACCACTTCCATTATCACCTCTTTCTGACGACGTGTGCTCCTCTGGAGCTTGAGAAGCTGCTGGAAGGCGTCGTGAACATTGTCCTCGGACGACAGACGGTGATATGGATCCTTGCGACGCTCCTGAGACTCTTTCCATCCCAATGTCGCAGATGTGGGGTCGACATTCATCTGAGCTGTGATGCGTGATAGAAAGTCGCCGGCAGGAATGTCAGAGGGGAGGACGAGGGTTGTGGTGACCGTGGCGCGCTTCTTTCCATTTCCTGGCCCGCCATAGATAGGGATTTTGACTGTGATGAAGGTACTGCGGTCTCGAAGTTGATTAGTAGCCTGCAGAATGCGCAAATAGCTGTAACACACCTGCAGTTTGACTGGGAGCTGTAGTAGATGGCAACTGAGATTGGCGGGCTTCGACAATGTGAGGAGGGAACGGAGGAAGCCGGTATTGATGATAGGACGGATCTTCATCGCTAGAATCGTCGTCGTCGCCCCCAGGCTGCTCGTAGTCGCGGGTGTGGGCAAACATGCAATTGTCGAGAGAGGCTTGTAATTGGGCCACTGCGAGCTGTCGTCCAGTGAGAGCGGGGGGAGGGCCGACGCCAAGAAGATATGGTGCAATAGTGTTTTGCATGGTGTCAAAACCGGTCGAAAAGTAGAATAGTTGGGCGCCTTGGACTCGTTGAGCGAGGATATATAGCACAGTGTATGCTCCACGCAATCGTCAGCCTGCTCGTCATGACTGTAAGTCTCCAGTGACGCTGTAACCGTACTAGATGGTCGTTGTCGAGGAGGTATTAGCAGAAAAGGTTATTCTAAATTTGGCACTAGTTACGAGCTCGTCTCGGCGGCTCGGCCCGAACTCAGCTAAAAATCGAAACTGTCTATCGTTTCCAAAATAGCTGTAATAATTTAGATTAAAACACGCCGTGTGCGTGACCTGGTACAGCCACTCGGACGCGTTCGGCAAGCGGCCGATGACACGATAGACTACTATACTGTGACTGTGACATCAATCCAGTCCTTTGACTCCTTTCGGCTTCTTTGCCGTGTTGAAACCGGTCATTTTCGTTTCTGATTCTCTGACTCTCTGAATGATGGCAATTGATGGACAGTGACTTGATGGCCTGGAAGGCCGCCTGATCAATATCAGCTAGCCGCGTTTTCGTTTTCGATATTCGTTCACCCCCCGGCCGATACCGGCCGGGGTTGCCGCGCTACGACACATATCAGTCACGTGTTGCGCACCGTGTTGGGCCAATCAGTGCATGGCTTTGGAGCCAGTTACGCCCATAAAATCCCCCTCCTCGTCCGACACCACCCACACTCCACATACAGCCGTTTTGGAAACAATATACGGGTTTTGATCGAGTGGTGCTCATTCGTTTGTGCTTACCTTTGTTTTGCTTCCCGTCGCCAGCTCCACTTCGGCCGAATCTGAGTTTGCTTCCGCCACCTAGAGAACACCAGGAAAAAAACAGGGGGTTAACAGAACTGAGGATCAAGACTCAGCTGCTACTTGCCCAGAGTTCGACAGGGCCGTGACTTGCGAGCAAGGGCCAAAACAAGAGACCAGCGGCACTTGATGTGGTACGGCAACACCCCACAAAGTGGTGCTCCCGGCTTTGCCGATGACAGAATCGTCAACAAACGTAAGCACAAATGAACGAGCACCACTCAATCAAAACCCGTATATTGTTTCCAAAACGGCTGTAGTCGAACGACGGCTCACGCCACAACGCTCGACACAGCACCAATCGCTTCGCTCCAGTCGGAGCTGAAGAAGGATATGGCCGACGAGTTTGGCGGCTACATCTGGCAGTTTTCGCCTCAAAGAATCTCGCAGATGCTATCCCCGAAGCGGCTAATGTCCACCTACATTGCAGGCCTGATCACTGACGGGCACAAAGGACCGCTTCATCCCACTCTGGACGACCTAGTCTAGGATCTGTTGGGGGGTAGGTCAGTGAAGCGTCCGTGGGAGTGATTTCAACCATGCCGAATGGTGATGGCCGCAGACGTTTTCAACCTGGACACACAGAACTCAGTCGAGATACTGATTTTCATGCATAATTGGTGTCCTCAAGTATTCACATACAGGTTATACACTGGTTTGGGGACCCAATCTACATCAGTCTCCTACCCAGCCTCACTTTCGAGTGTTGGGGAGTCACTGAGGGCGTAGATTCACTGTAAATTCACTATGTGTAATATTGATTGACAAATCTGATCTTATTACTCCCGAACTTCAAACCCCCAACACTCTCCAGGGAGGCTGGCATAAAACAACTGTAAACAACATAGCCACATTTCGGAAAAATATTCGTCATTGAAATCTTGCGGCCCAAAGAAATAGGTGGTGGGGTCCAAGCTACTAAAGAGGGCATTTGAGTGCTCCCTCACCCTTTTATATGGTCGATGCAGATGACAAGCCAACGAACCAAAATATTGTTCAAGCAGGTGGCTATGTTGTTTACAGTTGTTTTATGCCAGCCTCCCTGGAGAGTGTTGGGGGTTTGAAGTTCGGGAGTAATAAGATCAGATTTGTCAATCAATATTACACATAGTGAATTTACAGTGAATCTGGCCCGATACTGATGGTGGTGGACAAAAATAAAAAAATAAAGAAAATAAAGAAACGAAAATATTGCGGGAGATTGAGGGAGATTCGGGGATCTCGGGGATATTTCTTGGTATCCATTTTCGGCCGACATCGGCTTTTTGCGCTGCTCTCACGGCTCGGCTCCCAACGTTACGGCTTGCCGTCTCTTGGCCAGATACTGAAATAAAGCCCAAAGATACTCGTTTTAGCGTCAAAAAGTCTGAGATAAAGGGAGGAATGTCTTTCATCGTATTAAAGCCCTCCCAAATATCCAAGGCCATTTACCTGCTCTGGTTGTTGACCAATCCACTCACATCAGCTGTTCAGATACTGACCGGAGTTTGAAATAAGGATCAGTCACGACAGCTTTGGCACGTGTTGGTTGGTTCAACTTTCTTTTCGACAACTTTCCGTTCTTTTTGTCAGGCTCATGCTATTTTCTAGTCGATTGTGGGCACCAAAGTGTTTGATATTTCTCCATAGACACTACTCTGTTCAAGTCCCATTAAAACTCGACGCAACTTCCTCAATTCACCCGAATGCCAAAATTGGCAATGTAAGCTCGCGGCTGGATTTTTCGTTAAGGTTCCTATTCAAACTGGTTGCTGAAAAGGGCTTGAATCAATATGCCTGGTTCTGGCGCTCCGCGCAAGGTTCACAATCACAGCGCGGTAAGAACAACCTGGAACCAGAAATGATCGCAACCAAGTCAAGTTGGCTTCATTCGCGTATGTATCTTGTTCTGTGTCCCTCCTGTGGGGCATCAATGTGTCTCTATACTAACCTGTGCAAATTATTAGATCTAGATTTACCTTCTACATGTCTGATACCAAAATATCTGTCAGTCCATTCAGCTGTTTTCAATGCAGCTCCGAGGCGAAGACTTTTCAAGTGACAACTCACGGGTACGTTGCATAAGTCATTGGGAGCACGCCGCAAACCCACAACAATGTTCACACTGTTCACACTCGACAGGTAATTGTTTGCAAATCAATGAAATCAATGCTCTCTGAGCCTTGTTATTTTTCTGTTGATTGTCGAGTGCGCACCAATTTTAGTTCAGGACTTCCTCAACGCAGTGTTTATCACCGGCACTCTGGCTCTACGCTCTCGATAATCTGCCGAATGCATTCAATTGGCTATCTGGTTTTACTGCGAGCACGTTGCGACTCGGACGAAAGCTGAGATGAAGAGTCAATTTGGTGTGTTCATCATCTGTCATTTCATTCTCCTGCTCATCCGTCCCTTGTTGTATAGGCATCTGTACAACTAAAATACTGCAGTGTCGCTGCGGGGTACCGAGTTTGAGAACCATATCTTGTGTCCCTGTGAGCCAGTCAATCAGCCACAGTTTTCATTATGTGATCTTCAAATTTGTCCATTACAATTTTTCTGACAACTCCAGCAACACTCAAAGCTGTAAAACCTGAGTAGATGCTTTAATTAATGAAGCCTTCAAAGCTCGGGATTATTCCGCAATCGGATCCTCTGTTTAATCAGTGTTCACTATTGAACCTGTTGTGCAAGTAAATTCACTGAAAGGATTCTGAGGTCTTGGCAGCTTTAGGGCCCATTATTTCCTCCATATAAATGGCTTTGTGAGTCTAACTCTCAAGGGCACTCAACCAAACACACGGTTTTCCTCAAAATCGCGAAAGAAACAGTTCAACTTGAACTTCACGATGGTGGCCGGGAATGGCCGAGCATCTGTCAAATCTGACAGCGGATTGATCGGACCGCAATTCAAACTCCGGTCAGTGTCAGTAAGTTATCAGTATCTGACCACCGCCATGAGTAACCGGCCAGAATGGCGGTGGTCAGATACTGATACTGACACTGACCGGAGTTTGAATTGCGGTCCGATCAATCCGCTGTCAGATTTGACAGATGCTCGGCCATTCCCGGCCACCATCGTGAAGTTCAAGTTGAACTGTTTCTTTCGCGATTTTGAGGAAAACCGTGTGTTTGGTTGAGTGCCCTTGAGAGTTAGACTCACAAAGCCATTTATATGGAGGAAATAATGGGCCCTAAAGCTGCCAAGACCTCAGAATCCTTTCAGTGAATTTACTTGCACAACAGGTTCAATAGTGAACACTGATTAAACAGAGGATCCGATTGCGGAATAATCCCGAGCTTTGAAGGCTTCATTAATTAAAGCATCTACTCAGGTTTTACAGCTTTGAGTGTTGCTGGAGTTGTCAGAAAAATTGTAATGGACAAATTTGAAGATCACATAATGAAAACTGTGGCTGATTGACTGGCTCACAGGGACACAAGATATGGTTCTCAAACTCGGTACCCCGCAGCGACACTGCAGTATTTTAGTTGTACAGATGCCTATACAACAAGGGACGGATGAGCAGGAGAATGAAATGACAGATGATGAACACACCAAATTGACTCTTCATCTCAGCTTTCGTCCGAGTCGCAACGTGCTCGCAGTAAAACCAGATAGCCAATTGAATGCATTCGGCAGATTATCGAGAGCGTAGAGCCAGAGTGCCGGTGATAAACACTGCGTTGAGGAAGTCCTGAACTAAAATTGGTGCGCACTCGACAATCAACAGAAAAATAACAAGGCTCAGAGAGCATTGATTTCATCGATTTGCAAACAATTACCTGTCGAGTGTGAACAGTGTGAACATTGTTGTGGGTTTGCGGCGTGCTCCCAATGACTTATGCAACGTACCCGTGAGTTGTCACTTGAAAAGTCTTCGCCTCGGAGCTGCATTGAAAACAGCTGAATGGACTGACAGATATTTTGGTATCAGACATGTAGAAGGTAAATCTAGATCTAATAATTTGCACAGGTTAGTATAGAGACACATTGATGCCCCACAGGAGGGACACAGAACAAGATACATACGCGAATGAAGCCAACTTGACTTGGTTGCGATCATTTCTGGTTCCAGGTTGTTCTTACCGCGCTGTGATTGTGAACCTTGCGCGGAGCGCCAGAACCAGGCATATTGATTCAAGCCCTTTTCAGCAACCAGTTTGAATAGGAACCTTAACGAAAAATCCAGCCGCGAGCTTACATTGCCAATTTTGGCATTCGGGTGAATTGAGGAAGTTGCGTCGAGTTTTAATGGGACTTGAACAGAGTAGTGTCTATGGAGAAATATCAAACACTTTGGTGCCCACAATCGACTAGAAAATAGCATGAGCCTGACAAAAAGAACGGAAAGTTGTCGAAAAGAAAGTTGAACCAACCAACACGTGCCAAAGCTGTCGTGACTGATCCTTATTTCAAACTCCGGTCAGTATCTGAACAGCTGATGTGAGTGGATTGGTCAACAACCAGAGCAGGTAAATGGCCTTGGATATTTGGGAGGGCTTTAATACGATGAAAGACATTCCTCCCTTTATCTCAGACTTTTTGACGCTAAAACGAGTATCTTTGGGCTTTATTTCAGTATCTGGCCAAGAGACGGCAAGCCGTAACGTTGGGAGCCGAGCCGTGAGAGCAGCGCAAAAAGCCGATGTCGGCCGAAAATGGATACCAAGAAATATCCCCGAGATCCCCGAATCTCCCTCAATCTCCCGCAATATTTTCGTTTCTTTATTTTCTTTATTTTTTTATTTTTGTCCACCACCATCAGTATCGGGCCTGAATCTACGCCCTCAGTGACTCCCCAACACTCGAAAGTGAGGCTGGGTAGGAGACTGAATCTACATGCGAAAATTGTCCAACTTGCGGCCATCAGTCTCTGCATCGCCAGCATCATTCCCACGGACGCTTCACTGACCTACCCGGGCTACCCCGCATCAGCGCCCAGACTTTCTATAGATCCTTGAGAACGACTATCTTCTCATCGACTCGGCAGAAAGTCTGAGTAGCGAGACTATGGACGACCACAGTTGCCTCGTAGACGACGCGGCGGTGGCGAGTGCACTCGGCGAGATTGACATCCATTCCCCGGCGCCGAAACCTGTCGATCGGAGTCGCAGAGTTACGAAATGCTTTGAGTTACTCCGGCGTCCGAGCTCGAGCCGGAGACTGAGCTCGGAGATAAATTTGATGCATTATGTACCACTTACAACATTCCCGTAACCAAGCTACCAACAACACGAATGCTGTCAGCCGCCTTTGGCCGCTCATCGGTGCCTACAGCGAGCTCACCAATCGCGCACATATCTTTGTTGTGCGCGTTCGTGCTTTGCCAAACTGGTTTTGGTTATAGCCTTTACTGCTCCGAGAAATTCGCACCTCAAATAACTTCCCCTTGGTGCCGGCGCGAATGAGGCGGGAAGGCAGGGCGGGACGGTGAGCGGCGCCAGTGAGATGATGACCTTGCACAGATCCCGTCGGTTGCTGCTGCTGGTGACTGATTCGTGACTGATAGTCACCCATCATCTCATCAAATTTATCTCCGAGCTCGGTCTCGGGCTCGAGCTCGGACGCCGGAGTAACTCTTTGCGTCTTCCTCAATGACTGCGTGCAGGCAATCAATAGCGCGTACGACCGGCTCACCCCAGCATCGGCAAGTTCGTGCTGAAGCCCAGACAGAAGCGATGGTACCCGCAGTTCTATTTCCACCGCAACGAGGATGCTACTGTGGATGGCATCGATTCTGTCAGCCGCTCCGCTGAAACCGGACGTTGTGGGGCTCCACGAAAAAGACTTCAATCCCAAGGCCCTTCCTTGCTGTTGGGGCTTCTTGGATGCGACAAATCCACAAGTTCGGATTCCGGTGGAGGTGAAGAAGGCGTGGCCGGAGCTCATATGGCAGGCGGGAACCTACGCTCGAGCTCTTCGTAGCGCTACCCTTGAGCGTGCCTTCAGGCTCGTCTTTGGTTATAACCAGGCCACTTGCGACTTTCGGGTCCTTATCTTCCACAACGGCGGCCTCGCTGTAAGCCTGCCGTGCGATCTGAGGTCCCCCTCCGGCCGCAAAGATGTGGTGCGCATGCTTTGGCCTGTCTTCCTCTGGCAGGACGCTGAAGATGCTGGATTTCCATCTTTCACTGATGGTGATCACCTTGCGCTGGACGGCAGCGACAATACGGACTGCATCGCTCGTCGTGTGGCCATCCTTTCTCATTCACTGACCTGCCGAGGCCGTGGAACCCTTGTAATCAAGGCTCAGCTTTGCCTTCCGACCAAGACTGCTACCCAAAGCGTCTCATTTATTGGCCTCCAACCTGAAACCTGTCTGAATGGTGGACCCCGCCGCACGCGAGCCTCAACACAGTCCAAAACCCAGGCGTCGAAAGACCGTAAAGGCAAGTTCTCATTATACTTGGCGGTGTGGTTGCGTACATGCGCAGTAGATGAGCGTGAAGCTAAACAGGCCACTACAGGCCAGAAGCAACTTGGTATGACTTTCCTCTTTGATTTCCTCGTTTCCCCGTTATTCTGAAACGACTTGAACTTGAGGCTCCGGCACCAAAAAATCTTTCGAATTGATAAAGATACGGCAGTCGCCGTCTCCGCAGCCCTCTTGTGAGTGCTGTCTGCGCTCGATTTCTCGGTCTGAGCTGTGTTCAAGCTCCTGGGAATCACCAATCACCAGGACCGTCAGTTGCTATCGACATTCCCCGTACGCCCAAACTGTTTACCACTCTCTATTTCGAGTGTTCCCACAAATTGCCCCAGAGATCCGATCTGTGAAGTATCACGACGAAGCGGTTGCAGCATCAGCATGTGTTGCCCCAGAGTTTCGCACACTGGGCGCGGCTTTCACTCCCGAGGATGGTCTTGAGGTCTTTCAAAGTGCAGCCTCGCGCTTTCGTATAGCTCCCAAAGGTTCCGCCCCTTCATCGGCGCCTGACAGCTGTGTTGTCCGGGTTTCTTCTCCCAAGACCTCTGGCCCGGGGCCATTGAACGAAACGGCAATGGCATCTGCTTGTTCCGGGCTTTTTGGACTTCCCATCACCCAGACCTGGTTTCAAGCATGCTTCAAAAGCGGCCGACCTGTATCTTCTGCACTTTTCGAGCCCACAGAAAACGGCAACGACACTTCAGTGCATTGGTCGTTCTCGAAGGATAGCAAAGTCAACCCCGATCCGGACCGCCGGCCAATGATTATCTGCATTATGAAGGAGGAGGGGATGTCCTTGGAACGATGCGCCGGTGCTGAAGATTTGTGTGAATCGATACTCCACGCGCTTCTAGGTGCAAAACTTAGTATCTAGAACCTCGTTCTCCTTTAACTTGTCCTTAGGGTGGCTGGCTTCTTACGAGCGAGGCTGGCTTCAACGCGACCCTAGCATCGGCAACATACTAAGACTTTGCCACGATCGAGTGCAGTCTTGGGGCGCTGACACCACGCTAGAAGAGGAGGGGGAGCATCTTGACAAGCAGTTGGAGTCATTTCATCTAAAGTCATCTACCTCGGTGACCCTTGGCACTTGGGATCCGAAGCGCGCCTCGGAGGTCGAAAGTGCTGTGATTGCTCTCGGTAGACCCCGTGGCTGTAGGGCGGGGTGAATATGCCGCCACTGCCGCACGCAGTTGGAGTCAGAGTTGGGGAGCCTGAAATCCACTTGCGTCATAGTTGCCTAAACTCGCTTCCCGTTGGTTTCGACACTCCCACTAGCTCCCACTCGAGGTAAACCGTAATCCCAAGGCTCTTGTAAACTTCCAATGCTTTTCCCGGGAAAGAGGCTTAGTAAGGATGTCGGCCACCATGTCGTGGGTAGACACGTAGCGAATGACGGCCTCGCCTTTTGCCACAATGTCGTCGCGAATGAAGTGGTATTTGCGCTGTATGTGTTTGGTGCGTGCTCGGAATTGTGGGTCTCGACAGAGGATGATAGCTGCTTGATTATCACAGAAGAGTTCTGTGGGTCCGCGCTGCTCGTGGCCGACTTCTGCAAAGAAGGTGCGCAACCAGACTAGGTGCTGCCCGGCGTTTGACAGTCCAATGTATTCTGACTCAGTTGAGGATAGGGCAACCATGCCTTGCCGTTTGCTGGACCAGCCCAGATGAGCACCGGCGGAAGAGCAGCACCAGCGAAAAAAGTCCGCGAGCTTGACAGGAGCTCAGCCGAATGATCTCGGAAGATAAACAGTCGGATGTTGGCCGGCCTCCCTCCAGAAAACGCGGCTAGCTGACATTGTAAGAGGGGGAAGGATAGGTTCCGGATCCAGCGTTGCTCAGCAAGGTTGGGACTTATAGCCTTTTGGGCGGGGCCCATAACCTACTATGTCCACTGCCACGTCATGGGAACTCCCATCTTCCGCGACTCATTGGTTTCCTCGCAGCGACTCGGACTGTCTCAAAGACGTGAACAACTACCTTCCATGGTCGATCCGGATGCTCTCCTCGTTCAATACTTGCGGGCTGAAGGGTGTCGTCGAGGGTAAAGTAACCGAGGCAGACGCGACTGACGAAGCTGTGTGGCAGAAGAAAGATGCTTCTGCCCTCAACAATCTCATGGGCTGCATCGCACCGGAACTTTGCCGGAACTCGTGGTTAAAGTTTCAAGCAGCAAAACTGTCAAAGACGCCTGGGACTCGCTCGCGACTAGTCTCGGAAACCCAGACGTTTAGCCGCAATCCGAGAGGGCTCGGAGCTCTTTCCTGATCTGTAATTGGGGGAGCTTGCTCCCCCTTTTATCAAAGCGGACACCAAATGGTGATCATGATGGGGCTGTGCTGGAGCGTATGATGGGTGTCGTAAATCAGAGACCGCCGTGATAAAAACACGTTCCGAGAACGATCTTCAAGTTGTGAGTGTGCTGCGGCACTGCTGCCGGTTGAACCTCATAAGCATTTTCTGACCTGCGATGTAGGTTATGTAGGTACCGCTGCCGCATATGCTCGCCCGTTTGTCAAATAAATAAAGCACATATCTCGAGACCGAATAATATATCTCACCTGAGAGAAGAGATATATTCTACCCCAAACTATCTCTAATTCAGAACAGGGATCCAGAAGGACTGTGGCCGAAATAAGGCAGGGACTGCGGCCATATGGCACATATACTATGGCACATATACTGTATAAAAATTCAAAATCGACAACTTGACCTTTTTTTGAGTAAATTAGCCGCAACTAGGACATTTTGAAGACAAAATATTGGCAACTCAAAGGGTTACAGCTATGTACAAAACACTGGAGCGCTCCGAAAAAAAGTTCACACAACGGTTTTGACAGCTCCTGCCTAATTCGGCCAGCCCCCTCCACTCTCTCCAACGACACTCGCCCTTTCGTCACTGCTCCTGGAACGTCTCTCTCGCCTACCATGCCCTACAATACCTTCCGCTACATCCCTCCTGCACACAAGCGGCTCATGATTACCATGGCCGCCAACGGGATGTCCAATCAAGAGCATAGGCTGCAACACGAGGTCGCCCCGCCCTGACGCGCCAGCCGTCGACGCAATGGATCCGGCAGTGCCTACCTCATATGGTAATTGACGTCATCGCATCAATGGGAACTTTTTTTCGGAGCGCTCCAGTGTTTTGTAGATAGCTGTAACAACTTTGGGGGCACACAACCGACTTGACCACAACTTGGATGGAGCGCAACATTTGAGATTACAACTTTCCAAGGTGACAACTGCGAAATGTCAGGTTGACAACATTGGAAGGGTAGGCAAGCAACTACAACTTCCCTAAGTAGCAACTAAATCAGGTACAAGTTTCCGGACTACAACTCTAGCCAGCAACAATGTTTTGAGGCTGACAACTCATCGACGGCAACTTGTTCAGACCGGGTGCCGTAACTTGATTGACAGCGCGAATCCACACGTGATGTTTGTTGATCTTCTCTCTTGACTTCATCATCGCCGCTGCTCGTCGTCCAATCAACGTCCAATGCCCGAGGCCAGAGAAGCCAAATGCTCATTCATCATCTGTGACGAATACTTTGGGCCTATTCTCGTCAAAGATGGTGCTTTACCGCTCGAACGGATCGACATCGACGCCACGGAGAAGGAGCAGAAACGGTTCCCAAAGTCTCATCCCGCTCATCAAGGCCTTCCCTATGCCATCGACTCCTCGTGCACGGCCAAGCGCGGCACCAACAAGTCTCAGGGCTCTGTCTACCCCCCCATGTGGCGCACCACTGGGAAGACGAAGGCTACAAATCGTCTCGGGGAGTTGGCTTTGGTCGGGATGGAATACACTTATAGCGGGATAATCTTGAATCTAGGGGGTCTGTTCTTAATGTTATTTCGTCTCTCTTGTCTTCTTGTCTTCCTTTGCTTTCAGATTCAATTCTTGACCCACACTTCGGCGCATCCGATGTCTCGGGCCGCATACGAATCATCGATTAAGGTGGTGAATAAAGAGGTAAATACGGTCTAGTTCATCACTTTCATAGACTCAATCTTCGCTGAGACGCGAAGGCACAGCATATTAAAGAACGCGCTAGGATAGACGAGGACTTCTGCCTCATCATTGCCAGCTTGGTGCGTCGTCGCTAACTTACACTGCTAATTGGTCTGACATACACATCATAAAGATCTTTCCTCGCGTCGCCATCCTCCGTAACGACATCGTCAAATTCATCACCCCAAAGACGGACGACTATTTCAAACTCACCGGCTACAGCTCAACAAAGAAGGACAACCGCGAGCGCGTCGAAAAAGCACTCCAGGACTACCACTTCATCTTCCCTGTGGTGTGGAAGAAAGCTGCCGCTGCTGCCGACGGCGCCGCCGACGATGCTGCTAATCCTAAACTCGAGGTATGGCCATCGTTTTTCTGTTATACAAAGTGGTAAAATAGAGGGTTTGCGAAGAGCCATTGGAGCCATTGAATGGCTACCGATTTCCGTATTAGGAAAGTTTGATGGGCTAAACTTTTATGTCGAAGTCAAGAAGAGCTATTTGGAATGAAAATTGGATGCTCAGACCGGGGGTAGCTTTCGTCAATACGCCGGTGCGTAGCCATTAGCCATTCAATGGCTGCATCGCAAACAGGCTAATAAGGCGCGACCAGCGGCCCCGGTAAAATCATGCGAGGTAAATCAGCAGCATGGCTCATAAATAGCATACTCTCAATGTTTCAAAAGAGATTTTTGGCATTTCCTGCATATAGTTTAGTGAGAAAGATCAAACTCAGAGTCCGAACCAAAACCAAGAGTTCCAAGTGACAAGTCAGAAGTTGCTACCAGACAAAGTTGTCGCCAGATTCAGTTGTAGCCAGACAGACTGTTACAATCCCAAGTTGTATACAAAAGAAGTTGCCTCCAGAAAGAGTTGTAGCCCCAGTTTCGTTGCGGACAAAAAGTTGTTGTCGACACTGTTGTGAGCAGAGTGAAAGTTGTTGATGCCGGCATAGAATCACAATCAGTTGTCACATCACAAACATGTCACTTCTCAAAGTTGTCGTCCGCGAGGTTGTATACTAATTATCATTCAGCTCGAAGTTGCCAGCGGTACAACAAAGTTGTTGCTAAAAGTGTAAGTTGTACCCTAATTTACCACACATGTGGCAAATAATAAATATACAGTATATCGCCCATACTAGTGCGCTGCTTACGTCTACACAATTGAATTTCAAACACGCGGGCTACCTCACATGCACATGCTCATTTTTTTGGAGCGTCCCTGGAAACTGCTCAACCCCGACGACATCGACTCGATAATCTCCGCGAAGTGGCCGGACCCTGATCGGGAGCCCCTGCTGTTTGAGACCGTACAGCGCTGCATGGTTCACGGACCGTGCGGGGCTCTCAATCCGCGTGCACCATGTATGGAGAAAGGGAGGTGCACAAAGTACTTCCCCAAACCTTTCCAACCCCACACGTCGATGGATACTGACGGTTATCCTCTGTATCACCGTCCGGATGATGGGCGTACGTACCCTGTTGGCCGCCATATGTCAAGACTATACCTAAGACACTACTGTGAGTACAAGCTCTCACTGCTCCCAAGATGTGGAAAGACGGTTAATATTCACCTAAGACACTACTGTGAGTACAAGCTACGTATGTATGAGTATCTCGCGTAGTGTAGTAATGAAGAATCGCTTACCCCTCACTGCTCCCAAGATGTGGAAAGACGGTGAGAGGCAAGGTCACACGGTCACGACCTGTTATAGGTCGCGCCGTGTCACGCTCTAATCTACAAGTCCGTGACGCCAGAACCAACACACCCCCTCGTCTCGGACGCCTACAACACACACCCCCTCACGCACAACACACCCCCTCATTCTAGACCAAGCGAAGCACGGTGGCGAAGGAAATCGGCGGCGGGTAGGGACTTGGTTAGGCAGTCGGCGACGTTGTCGTGAGAAGGGACACGCGGGAGGATGATCTTTTGTTTGCAGATACCGTCGCGGATGTGGTGGTACCGAACGTCGATGTGTTTATTCCTCTCGTGGTCGACTTGGTCGTTTGCCATAATCCGAGCCGCGTCGTTGTCGCATAGGATGGGGATGGGACCGTCAAGTGGGATTTCGAGTCCGCGCGCCAACGAGCGTAACCAATACGCCTCGCGAGCAGCCTCCGACGCTGCGATGTACTCGGCCTCCGTCGACGACGCCGCTACGACACGCTGTTTGCGAGAAGCCCAAGTCACTGCGCCAGAACCAAAAGAGAAGGTATACCCCATGATCGACTTCCTCTTTTCTGTGTCGTTCGCCCAGTCCGAGTCGCTAAAGCCCCGTGGAACACACTGACGCCCTCCCAATACTAACCCCATCTCTCTCGTGCCCTTGAGGTAGCGGACAACGCGAATGGCGGCCTGCCAGTGTGGCAACATGTAGCAGTCGAGGTAGGACGCGAGAGTGTTAACGGCGAAGGCAATATCAGGGCGAGTACCGATGGCGATATACATGAGGCTGCCGACGAGAGGGCGGTATGGGACTAGTGCCAGCCGGTCAGCGTCGGCAGCGCGCTCGTCAGCGGTAGGTCGCGATAGTTTTAGTTTGGCCTCCATGGGGTCGCGACGGGATACGCGTCGGTTTGACGGAATTGTTGGATAACGCGGTCGATGAGTGCAGTCTGGCTGAGTCGGGCTGTGAGACGCTCCGGGTCGCGGACGATTCGGATCCCAAGGCAGTAGTTGATGGCGCCGAGGTCGGATATCGTCCATCGAGACCGGAGTTGACGTTTGAACCAGTCGTTCAGCTTCGGGGATGAGGATGCGCACGCCATGTCGTCGACGTGGACAAGTATGACGATGATTTCGCCCTCCGCCGTCCGATAGAAATATATGCACCACTCACACGTTAACCGCCGGAAACCCCATCCCAACATCGCGTCATTCAACTCCTTATTCCAACACCGCCCCGCCTGCTTCAACCCGTAGATCGCCCGCACCAACATCCACAACCACTTTTCCTTCCCCTCTTCCTCGAAGTGTCGCGGCTGGTAGGCGTATTGATACTCGCTCTCCGGCAGCGGCGCGTTGAGGAAGGCAGTCTTCACGTCGACCTGTTAAACATCCCAGCCCGGCTGGCAGCAAGGTAGATCAGTGCGCGAAAAGACTCGAGCCGGGCAGTCGGTGAGGTTGTATTGATGAAGTCTCTACCGTATACCTGACGGAATCCCTTCGCGCAGTATCGAACCTTGTGTCGAGTAACGTTGCCGTCGGCGTCGTGTTTTCGAACGTAGACGGGGCGGAGGTCAAGGATGGTCTTGTTGGGGGGAACGGTGGACGGGTCGACAAGTCGGTACACCCCCTGCTCCCGAAGCGAGGTGAGTTCTTCATGGGTCCCTTCTATCCATTTCGCGGCGTCCGGCGCGGCCATCGCCTCGTCGTAATTGCGCGGGTCGTTGGGGAACTCTACGTCGATCGGGTTATCAGCAAGGAAGGCGTTGAGGCTAGCCAGCATCGCGGTCTCCACGCCATCGTCGTCCTCGGGCGTATCCGCAATTACCTTGTCGTTGTCGCGTAGGATGCTAAGTTCGTCTTCCTCGGCGTCAACAGATTCGGCTTGTAGGGCTTGCGGGGGTCGCGCGGGACGGCGTTCGCGGGTGGACCGACGTAGTGGGATGGGATCAGCCTCGGGGGGTACAGGCGTAGATTCGGCGGGCGGAGTGGAGGAGGTGCTAAGGGTGGGATCGTCGGAGGACTGGTCGCACGGAACGTTGGCTGAAGGCTCGGTAGGAGGGCGAGAACGAAGCTCGCAGAGGCGATCCTTGACCCATTTAACCGTAGCGATCTGTCCACTCTCGATGAATTTAACGTTTATGGAATTAAAAACTCGCCCGCTCTGTCTGTGCCAACAACGATACGCTTTGGCGTGGGGGGCGTAGCCAATAAGAACGCATTCGAAGGATCGAGGGTTGAGCTTCGGGTTGTGCGTCTCGTGCAGAACGAAGGCGCGACATCCAATCTCGCAAAGGTGGGAGACGTTGGGCTTGGTTCCCTCGAAGAGTTCATGGGGAGTGCGGCGACCCGCGGCTTTGCTGGGTGTGCGTGCGTGCAAGTAGGCGGCTGTAACAACAAACTCGTCCCACAAATGGTTAGGTGCACCACAAGAGATGCGCATCGCCCTACCCTTCTCGTGCATCACCCGGTGGAACCGCTCGACCTTGCCGTTTTGCGCCGACGTATAGGGCGCCGTGAAACGCAACTCAATACCCTTGCTCAGACACCACGCTTCCATCTCAAGAGACTTCAACTCGCCGTTGTCGATGTTGATCGTGCCCACGCGGTCGCCAGTCCGTGTTTCCATGATAGTCACCCAGGGTTTGAGATGGAGGAACGCGTCGGATTTATTAGGAATAGAGATACACCACCCCCGTGTGGAATGATCGTCAACAACGTCCATGATATACTCGTTTCCGCTTCTCGACCTCGTCCCAAAAGACCCGCTCAGATCAACAAATATCTTCTGCAGCCGTCGCGTCGCCTTTGTGTCGGCAGACTCGCGAATGGACGGGATAGAGGCGTGTTCCTGTTTCCCAAGGATGCAGTCAACACAAGCGGGCGGGGGAACCGAGACATCGACGTCCATACCGTCGACTAAATCGTGCTGGTAGCTGTCGGCGCACACTTGGTGGTTGGCATGGCCGAAGCGTAGGTGCCAGCTGTGCAACGAGCGGGGAGCGGATGTGGCGGACGCGGCGGTAGGAGAGGCAGTCGAGTTGATAGAGCTCACGACCAGGGATGGGTTTTCCGAGACATACAAGGTTCTGGGTGGAGTCGAGGACACGGAGACCGTCGGGCGAGAAGTTGAAGGAGAATGCGCAGGATTTTGCGAGACGGACGACGGAGCAGAGGCGAAGATGGGCATTAGGGACGTACAGGACGTTCTCGAGAGTAAATTTATCGGTGATTATGCTGCCGATACCGACGGCCTCGATGGAGGCGCCCACCCCCTTGATAGGACGGGAAGGAAGGAGGAGAAGTCGGTGCGGAAGGTAGATATATGGACATTAGCGCCAGAGTCGGCAAATATAGCGAATTCGTTGCCATCGGAGGCGAGGGCGTAAGACGCGTCGAAAGAGACGCTGACGTGAAGGTCGTCGGAGGCGGCGTAGGTGCCCCAGTCGGCGTCGGTCATGGCGGTGATGTCGTCGGTGACGAGATTCATGAAGGTGGCGGCGGCAGCGACGGGCGCCGAAGGGACGGGTGCTGCAGCCTGCGCCAACGCGGATGGAGGGACGGGAACTTCGTGTCCGAAGAACATGGTATAAGCCTTACCGTTCGGCTTAAACTTGATTTGTTTCTGCATATTCTTCTGCTTCTCCGCCTCGTTCCCGGGTTTCGTCTTGCGACGATCCGCCGCTTGCGCCGTCTTCGCTTTGTCAACCGACTTCCCCGCCATCCCACCCCCTGGCGCGATGCAGAAGGGCCAAATATGAGAAGACGGGTTCCTGCAGGTCTTGTTCACGCAGATCTCTCTCACCCGCGCCGAGCTCGCTGGTGCCGCGACGTAAGAAACGGGAGCCGCGGCGTAAACGACAGGAGCGGGAGCGGGAGCGGGAGTCGCAGTGTAGGCGGTGAGGTTCGACGAGCTGGATGAAGGCATTGACTCCTTGAAGTCGAGACGGCCTTCGATGATGTTGGAAGTGAGCCCGTCATTAGTGACGAAACCCACGGCAAGAGTGGGATAGCACTTCTACAGAGCCTTCAGCATACAACAGACCACGAAATGGTCCATGTCGGGCATGCCCGAAGCATAAATGGACTTAGCGAGCTCCCGAATGCGTCTCGTAGTAGCGGAGAAGGACGCTTGGTCTTCGTAGTCGATGCTGAAAATTTCCTGCATGGCGCGTATCTGTCGACCAGGACCGCTGTTCGTGTGCCGAAGACGCAGCGCACGCCACGCATCAGCCGCAGTGGGGTAGTGCATGAAGTGCCCATGTTCCGCCACATCCGACACCTCGCGAAGGAAACAACGGATGACATGGTCGTTGTCGTTCCACGCGGCGTGAAGACGAGGATGGGTGTCGGGGGCGGGACATGGGTAGAGCCCAGTGAGATACTTGTCGGACGCGGCCTGCATACCCAAATCCTCCGCTCGAAATCCGCCCAGTTCCCGCGGCACAAGGAAAGTTTATCCTCCTCAGCCCACCCAGACGACGACAAGCTGATGACCTTGCAGCTGTGATCGTTCTCGGGGACGTAGGAGAAGTGCTGGGGTATCGCAGGAGGAGGAGGAGGAGCGGCAGGAGGAGCGGTTAAGTACGCCGGTGGGGAAGATACAGAGCCCGGCACCTGAGGAGGATGCTGGGGGTCGACAGAAGGCCACGAGGCGAGCGAGGTAGGGCGCCAAGACGGATAAGACGACATCTGCACAGGCGGCGGTGCTGGCTGAGGCGGCGGCGGCGGCAAGCTCACAACGTACTGTTGCTGCGGCTGCGGCGGCGGGCGAGCCTGAGGCACGTAAGGGCGCGGCGCTGGAGATGGATGACGAGCAGGTGGTGCGTTGTAGGGGACAGTGGGTTGTACAGGCGTATCAGGAAGGTGAGGCGTCGGCGAGTCAAAAGCACCGTCGAAAGCCGTAGGATTCACAAAGAGACCACTGTTCGCCATAGAGAGAATTCGAGATGGGTTCAAGAAAGGGTTGTTCGAGCTCATGGAGCCCATAGATGGAAGGTTTCCCAAGTCGATGAGATTTCGGTTGTCGCTCGTCATGGTTGAGGGTACGTAGGGACTCGCCCAGCGCAGAATCGAAAAAGAACGTCGGAAACGTAAAGAAAGAAGTCGTGGAAGCGCGTAGTTCAGAGATATAGACCTTTATAAGCCCATAACCTGTCAAGACTATACCTAAGACACTACTGTGAGTACTTACAAGCCGTCACTGCTCCCAAGATGTGGAAAGACGGTGAGAGGCAAGGTCACACGGTCACGACCTGTTATAGGTCGCGCCGTGTCACGCTCTAATCTACAAGTCCGTGACGCCAGAACCAACACCATATGGTGGACAACTCTTGGATCGTCTCCTACAACCCCTACCTCTCCGCTAAATACGACTGCCACATCATGTGTATCCCGTAGCGAAGCACGGGCTCACTGCTAGTCTATATTACAATTGAGGACCCATTACGAGCTGGGCGTCGTGGAGGTGGCGATATGTACCAACGGGTGAGAAAAGATACATAGAACAAGTGAATTTTCAAAAGCCACGGGGTGGAGCCGGTACAAAGATTCTGAGATATGCAACGGCCGACGTTCGAAGAGCTTGAATATTTTATGAACACGAACACACCGGGAAAGAGCAATTTCAACGCAGCTGTCGTCGAGTAACATCGAGGGGAAACCAACTTTGTACAAGCCAAAGGACGGTTACTAAAGTAACTTACTTTTCCTGCCAAAATGTACGTTGCGTTACTTTCGGCTGAGAAAGCGAGCTTTTCACGTAAAAGTAACTTTTGCTGATCTTACTTTGGCTGGCGGCGTCGACTAATCTTACTTTTATTTACTTTCTAGATACTTTCCTCTTCAAATCCACAGGAAATCATCAGGACACACTCCTGGAGGCTATGGGGTCAATCTGTAGTTTTAATCAAATCCGTAGAAAATGTGATTTCGGTGCAAAAGTGAAGAGAAAGATTGGTAGTCTCAGCGCCAGCCTGCCTGTCACGACAGGGTTCCCGAATTGGGATGTCGTGGCAGGCTGGCGCTGAGACAAAGATTGGAAGATTGAGACCTAGCTTTCTTTTTAGTCAAAGTAAAAAGCCGAGGAGCCTGAGTGTGAAAACTTTTTTGCACTTGAGTGTGAAAAAAGTTTGTGTCGGGCCGCAGAGGGTGGCTGTGAGATTGATGATGAATTGATCCCAAACTCGGCATTGGGACTTCAACAAAGCTTTGCTCCACGCCCCAGCTCTTTGATGACGACAAGGCCATTCAGTGATCTGTCTAACCCGGTGAGTTGCTTCCCTTCTCTACCTCTTTTTCATTGTCCGTAGTGTGTTTCCGAGCCACGCAAGCTGTTAAAGTACGGCTGATCCAAGGCTGATCGTGATGGTGGCGAGATTTTGAAGGTCAGAATATTATTAAAAGTACTAGTATGTAGTACTGCAACTGTATTGTCCAGTACTTGAAATATATCCTGTTTTATACCTCTTCCATGGAGCTTCATAAGGAGTAAGGTGTCGGGATAGCTGGCTAGCTTGGTGGTACTTCCGGACGAATCATTGCGAAGATCATGACAAAATGTCATGAAAAAACGTTAAATGTCATGAAAAAAACGTTAGGAACGGGCCCACAGTCGTTAGGAATTTCAGGACCCCCCGGATCGTAACGTTTCGTCATGAAATCCGACAAAAGATCATGAAATTCAACACAAATGAGCGACGAAATACCTAACACAAGGTCCTGAACAACATCATGAATTTCAAAACCTTCCCTCTGCACAGTGGTGCACTAGATAATGTTTGCCACACTTACTTCCAATAGTATTACCCTAGGGTCGTGACCAGCCTGCCTGCGACTTGCAACGAGTTTTACTTTGGGGGAGGTTACGTCAACGACACTGTCCCATGTAAAAAATCGTTGTGCACGTAGTCAGACTGGTTACGAGTCCAGTATTACCCGTCAGCGGACGGTCCCGCTCAGATCAAAGGGTGCTAAAGGCCTCAGCAACGGAAGAGTATTGTTGTCTACGAGCTAAGTAACATCCTTCTTAATAGAGAGGTTGCGCAAAAAGCCATACGAGCCATCTGGTGGCTTTTGGCGTGTGCGCAGCCGATGGCTCCAATGGCTGCTGATCTTGGGCATTCTGTTTACAACTACATCAAAACCATCTGTGCTTATCTAGATAAAGCCCGGTGATGAACTGCGGACCTTCATGACGGGCAATACCCAGACAGTGAGGGAGAGACCACTCAAGCAGAGAAAACTGTTGTTGATGCCATAAATTAACCGTGGATTCTGGTGATTTGAGGAAGCCCATGACAGCTACTACACACTGTGCGGATATGTTGCATACAATATAGGTATGATGCTTAAACGTCCATGTATTAGGAGCCATATGCTGCGCACACCGCTGTCGGAAAAATCAAAAAAGGGTTGTTGGGCCTGGGCAGGCCTTGTAAGGTCTAATAAGGCCGTCGGGGAAAAGGAGGGTTTACAAGGTTTAAATACGTACCAAATACTACATATAGGGCCTTATAACACATAATGGACCTTATAGGGCCTAATGAGGCTTGTAAGGCCTTACAAGGCATGTTCGGCGGGGTTAAGCAAAAGTATTACCACTTCACCTTCTTTGTAAGGTGTCTGCTTGCACCTTGTCTTGACTTTCTAATACCACACTATCTATTTCTATTGTACTACGATGCTGACTCTAACAATTAATTCCTGGTTGCTTGCGAGAATCGAACGCTCGACCTCTGCAGTGCGAATAAAACAATGGCAATGTATAATACTGCTATGCTAAGATAGCTTTACACAGAGAGAAATTTTGTTCCATATATGGCGTAGCTCTCGGATACCTGTACAATTTCCCCATACCACAACAACTCAAGATATTGCTCGTACATTGACTGGTGATTCACTACACATGAGTATATGATCCCCTACATACTTTGAAATTCAAATCAGCCATCTTGGCATACAACCACAGCACAAATTATCAAAAACAATACAACTCTGAATTTTCGGCCGAAAAAGATGCAACAAAACCACACATACCATGTCTCTAACAACCCCCAACTAAGTTTTGTAACCTCCGGGAAGTCAGCCTGGGAAGACCTAACCAGACCTTATCACACCTTATAAGGTCACCCCCCTCGAACCTTATTAGGCCTTATAAGGCCGTTAGGTGCTCCAAGGCCTTACCAGGCTTTTTCAATTTTTCCGACAGCCCAAAGCCATCTGGTGGCTCGTATGGCTTTTGCGCAAACAGGTTAATTAGGACACAAAGTCTGCGGACGCCCGTTCAGTTCCAGCGTTCATTTCTACGCATCGCTTGCGTACTGGACAATGCCAAACGTACCGTACTTTATAAGAACCTGTCTCAAACCATGCCTTGTCCTTAAGATTGTCGTTCCCCGGGACAAGGAATTCGGATAAATCATGGAGGCTGGGAGCCAATCGGACACAAGTTCCACCACTGATTACCACCGAATTGAGGCAACTTCGAGGACAATCAAGGACAATCTGATGAATTTTGCACCGAAGACGCATTTTCAACCTATTTCGGGGAACTTTCGGAAATCAGGGACCGGCAAGTGCACCTCAGCAAGCGAAGAACTGCATTCAAACTACATAACAAGCTTTCGCATTACTCAAAAGAGGTAGAGGGGCAACCTAGACGCGTGAAGAGATAAATTGCGAATTTTTGCGATTTTAGCTGATTTTTTGAGGGCTGGATCAGCGTCCGGATAAAACGTCGACCTCTTGGAAGGCCTGGTTCGGATTCGGATGAGATCTTCCCCATTTGGGGTCCGGATAAGATGTCCCAAATCCCAGATTTTTCGGGGCAGGCATCATAGGTGATTGTCAGAGGTCCTGTATACACTCACTACTTAGGTCTATATCAACAACAATCAGCCCAGCAATATCTCCCCGTGGTCTTCCGAGGCATTTGGCATAGATCCGACCAGTGTCGGGCATCTCGGATCAACCTTCCATACCGGCATCCTTGGTCTCCGAGCCGTCCAATGTTGGGATTTGACCTTGTATATGGTGCAGGTCATTCAGGACATAGACGGAATATGAGTGATAATCAACCATATGTATTGAACACCTATTTGACTTGGTCAATGTGAGTTTTAGGTGAGTGAATATATTCAAATATATTCATAATATATTCGTATTCAGCCCCTATGAATATGAATACGATACACTACAAATACGATACGCCGCTGGCGTATTCAAAATTTCAGAATATGTTTGAATATGAATACGATACGGAAAATTCGTATCGTATCGTATTTATAGCCAGCACTATGGAGACAAAACAGCTGTTACCCGGGTGGATGGTGATGGAAAGGTCCTGGTATGACTGTATATTCTAAATCAGCATGCACCGAGCATGGGTTATGCCTTTTGCATCCCCAAACACGCAGAAAACCGCGGGACGGGCGAGCATCGGGATTTACCGCGGGTCCGGAGGACCCCCGACAACCACCTATGATGCCTGCCCCGGAAAATCCGGAATTTGGGACATCTTATCCGGACCCCAAATTGGGCATTTGCTTTTGCTATAGTCAACGGCTTTGTTGCTGTGTCGCGCTCAATATAAATACGGTGTGCCAAGATAACGTCCGTGAAGAGACCCTTCAGAGAGGGAGCAGATGGCGGAGATCCAGCATAGCCATTCGGGTCATCGAATGCAGAGAAACACGAAAGACCCGTTTGGCCATAGGAGTTGGCAGCCGCAGTGTAGATGAGCTCACTGTCTGCATGGGAAAGATACTGAACTTGGGCGACCATTTCAGCAAATGGCGCAGCACCAAGCCTATGAGAAAAGCTGTTTCTCATGAGGCGAACCATGAGCTTTGAAATGGCACCGCGAGGTGAGATGTAGGCTGAAGAGTGAATTGATTTAGTCGACCAAGATAATACAACAGTCACAGAAATTCGTACCGGGAAATGCAACTTGAACTTGACGTGGGAGCTGTGCTAAAACATGCGGGTCTGTACCCTGCCAACTTGTACCGCAACCTGGCTCATTCAAGCGCAGACCATCACAAATGAACCGGTTTGTGAACAGAAAGAAGTCTTTCGGAATATGACGAACACGCCGCGCTATCGGATCGTCATTGAACCGTATAAAAATTTAATGAAATGAACGGAGTACAGTTCTCAACCGCAACTCACCGTTTCGGGAAAGTGCCGCACCGCAAGTACAAATAAATCGCTTCGGGCATCCCGGAAGCAAGTAAGGAAGCCAGACAAATACATCGCGCAGGTAGAGGTCTCTTGGATTGAGACCAGTGCCCTTCATAGAATTGTGAAGAGCAAAGACAGGATGTGGTGGGCGGTCGAAAAAATCGCCCCGAACATAGCAAAGGGGCATTTGGTGAGTTTTTATCTCATTGTCAAGTCGTGCTTTTACCGCAACAAGTTGTTTGTGGATTTCGGAGTCGGTGCCAGTTTCAGCGGCATCGGATTCGGATTCCGCACCATTCCCATCGGGCTGCAGATAATCTAGAGCCTCATCTATGAGGCTGTCGTCGATTTGCCGATCGCCGGCTGCGATATCAGCATGCTCGTCATGTTCGGCAATAAATTGAAGCTCGGAATTCAGCTGTTTCCACTGCCCAGCAGCGAGTCCGGTGGCGGCTAAAGGGACAAGCACTTAAAATGCAGAAGACAGAGTATTTTGAAATCACATACGATCTGTAGACTGGTCTGGAACTGTCAATGGTGCCTGCGAGTAGAATGCTGTAGTAGATGAAAGTGCAGTGTTGCCGCTTGTAATGCCGGAGCCGACAGACGAAGATTGTGGAGGAATGATTGCAGAGCTACTGGCAATCACACAAGAATGTGAATTATAGGGCTGAAAAAATGCTGGGGGTGTCGCGCCGACTGCAAGTAATGTTACCGCGACTTGGACTCAAGTCTCCCAAGTCGACTTACTCAAGTCGACAGGAGTCGAGTCAAGTCGGCTTACTAAGTCTGACTTCACCGGACTCGAGTTCAGCGTGAGTCGACTTGAAGTCACTTGAGTAGACTCAAGTCGGGATAAATAATGAATATCTTGTAATAGTGTAAAGAACTTTGTTTGCGGTCGATTGAAAGTGTTCAGACACGTTTAAAATTGGTTACTGGTACTGAATCCGGATTGACGGGAAGAAAACTGATTGGACGATGAAATACGGTGAAACAAAGGGATTTGCTACCAATATTCTGCTTCAACGAGATCCGGGATGTCCTCAGACTCGGAATCGGAGTCCTCGAGGCCATGGTTTGTGGTATATGTTATGCAGTAGGCGTAGTACATTGCCTTCCCAGAGGGAGGCGACCAGATATGACAAGAGAGATTTGTTGAAGCTGAAGGCGGGTGGTGAGTGGTCCAAGAAGTCGTAGAAGCACGGGAAGCTGCTTCAAAAGCGGCGCGCTGAGCGAGGAGACGATGTAGACTGTCGCAGAGTTGCTGTGTTTGATGTGAGTGATGTCATTGTTTGCGATCAGTGCTGAGGGCAAACTTACGTCAATCTGGAGCTCCGCACTCTCCCTCATCAACTGAATCTGGTCGGTGGAGACTTCGACCACAGCAATCTCATCTAGGAGGCGCTTATCGACGGCCAATACGAGACTAAGGAGCCGTTGTATGTTTGGCTGTAGGTTCCGCCCCACAGATCTTCGACGGAGCCAGTATTCGAATGAGGCGCTGAGGGGCGGTAGCTTTGGTATGGTACTCATAAATCTCCGGGAGGAACACTACGACAGAAGAATAAGACTGGGTTTCAAATCTGTACTTCAACGGAACTCACCGCATTGTCCACCACAATGTATGGTACTGGCGGTGCTCGCATCGAAGTTCTCGGCAACTGGTTGTGTGCGCTCGGTTTACAATTGGAAAGCTCTTGGTAGCGTTTGCAACCTGCACAGTATGTCTATATGCTACTTACAAGCCGAATGGAAGCATCTTTTCATTATCTTCGGCGCCCTTGGTCTCATCTCTCAGTGCCTGATTCTGCCTTGGTTTCGCCGCATTCATCCCTGTTCACCAACTCTAAAGCTTCCGGGATTGAAGTCTAGCCAGTCATTACCGCTTCCAAATTGCTTTATTTTTTTCACTCTGTCATTTTCCCCCCGAACTTCGGCTGCTCAGATTCCAGAAGATCCTGACGAAGTCAGATTCCGCACGTCAAACACTTAATTTCGTGCTTTCCTTGGGGTAATTACTCATTTCTGGCAGCTTGCCGAGTGCCCTGAGATGCGCCTGTTCGGAAATGTGTTCATAAATTCAGCCTTTGCGCATCCAACATGTAATTTCGCAGTTTCTTTGGGTAAATTGTCTTGTTTTGTTCACCTGCTCTCGCGAACTATATAAAGACTCGACCGACATTAAACACAGCTGCCTTACTAATTATTCCGCATCTACTGACTAGGCTTCGGATAGAGAACAGAAAAATACCAGCCAATCGTTGCCTGTAGCAGTTGACTCTACTGCTTGTGAGTGGCTCCTACAATTAAATCTTCTCGCTGTTGAATTCACATACAGAAACAGTATACAATTGAGGTTTTCAATTCGGCTTCATTCAAATACCAAGCACAACTCTGTTTTGTGTCGTGTTCAGCGACTCGATGCCCCCAGCCACTCTCAGAAGCGGCAAGGACTCGAATAACACTCCAGTTGATGATCCTCCTGCAGCCTCTAGTCGGTCCAGGCGCATTGCCTCCCAGCCTGTAGGGGCAGATTCTGGTGCTGCTGGTGCCTCAAGGACGACTCGAGCTGGGAGTTCTGGACAACAAAATCAGAGCCGAACATGTACCATCGTTTAAACTCTTGTCGCTCACTCACGAACTCACCAACCAACAGTGACAACGGGTCCTCCACGGCCAACACCTCATTCTACACGGGCACCGTCGTCTGGTACGAATATTGAAACAGATTATTGCTACTTCTAAATGCTGACTTCGAGTTAATCTTCACCAGGGCCGCCTTCAATGCTTGGGATCATTCCTGAGACGGTATGTTTTTTTGGAATTGAATGTGTCAGTGTATCTTATCCCACAACAGCCAACCGTGGCAGGGACTCAATCAAGTCCAATGTCATATCATCCGCCACAAGGCCGTCCTGCTCAGACTCCGGCTCGACGGGTAGCCGATCGTTTGCTGACTGAGCTTGGAAATCGGTCCGCAATTGCGAGCCCGGGTCTTCGACAACCAGTTTTCAACGACTCGGACCCCGAATTTTCAGTTCTTGCTGTGCGCCGACCACTTGCTAGGGCCCCTGGTCGTGCTTCCGTGTCTTCTGGCCTGGTGAGCCCCGAGTTTAGTCTCAATTCTGACGACGACGACGAGTCTTCGGGTTTTGATGAACCTGGGCCTGTGAATCGGCCTGCACCGGCTGCCTCCCACCCTTCGCGCTATGCACCTATACCACGAATAACGGCTACTGCTGTTCCCCCTACTGCTGCTCCTCCTCCCACGCGGCGCCGCCGAGAGAACCCTCTCAACCATTCAACGGTGGATGCCGAAGGGTATACTTGGTTGAATGAAGATAGCCTTGTGCACATGAAGACCGACGATACGGCTGATTGCAAGTACTTTTATGGTCGAAGTACCACAGACTTGACTTGGAAGTGTCGCATTTGCCCGTGAGTACACACGGCTTTCAACAATATTGAAGAGGGAAACTGACTCGATTGTAGAAAGGTGTATGCGGGTGGCTCTAGTGTCACAACACGGCGGAAACATCTTGAAGGTATTGTCTCAGGATCACTGCTTCCGCTTTTACTCACTCTGAATATTGCAGCTCACACGCCTGAGTATCTCGGGATTATCACAAAGCACGGCTTAACCAACAAACTCCCCTCAGAACGGCTGAGACTGCGACTCGAGGAGCGTGCTGTTGCAATGCAGAGAATTCCTTTCTCCCCAGCAGGGTTCACTCAGCAGCTGATAAAGGTTATCGTTGGGAATGATCTAGTGCGTGTCATTCACTCTGATTATGGCGTCTCATTAATAGCTTTCAAGTCGATCAATCTTATAGAGAATCGGGACTTTCGAGACCTTTTACTCCAGTTGCGCGAGACCCTCAATGATGAGGACATCCCGCATCGCACGCTTCTCAGGGACACCATTATCGACACATGGCAACTCTATTATGTCGAGCTCAAATCTGCTCTTCAGGTGCGCAATGTCAGGCTTTCGGCTTTAAGTCTAATTTTAATCAACTCTCTAGGCATCGCTCGGAAAAATTAGTTTCACCGCCGACATTTGGAGCAGTCAGGGCTTGCATCCATATCTTGCTGTTACTGCCCATTGGCTTGCGGAAAAACCTCCTGATCAGCAGATTGTTCTTCGCCAGGCATTGCTGGCATTTCGACGGGTTCGTAGTGCACACAGCGGGCATCGACTGGCGCGAATTTTATTTGATATCTTGGACAATGCCGGTATATTGGAGAAGGTGAATCATGATTGTTATATTACGTCTGCGTACTGACCGCATAAAGATTGGGCACTTTACTTTGGATAATGCGTCAAACAATGCTTCAACAATGACAGCACTTGCTAAATTGCTTCTTGACGCGGGTGTCCTGATCGATGCGAAGCAAAATTATATTCGTTGCTTTGCACACGTCATTAACCTGTGTGTTCAAGCGTCCATCAAAGCCATGGAGAAAGACGACAACGATCCGTATTTCTCAGACACGGCTACATCGGAAGCTACGGAAACCGAAGAAGAAGACTCCGATGCCCCCCGGGCCCGTGGTCGAGTTCATCCTCGTCGCACTCGCACAACTCGCAAGGCGGGTCCAATTCGTCGGGCGCGGAAAACTGTCGCGTTCATTCGTAAATCCAGTGTTCCTCCTAAGGGTTAAGCCTTAGAATAAATTAACCCTTAATTTCAAGTTAATGCTAAGGGTTAACATGAAGCTGGATCCATCTTAACCCTTAATTAAGCCTTACCTTGGATTACGTCACCTTCTCGGCTACCTTTGGCAGGTTCGGCAGCTTGGTTGGCAGCTGCCAAAGGCCCGCAGCATTGTCAAAGGGATTCCCAACGGCAGTGTCCGGCAGGTTCCCTTGATTCTGCTGAAGGCCGCGTCGGAACATGGGTCAAGCCCTCAGCTCGGCTACCTGCATTGCCCTGGCGGGAGCAATTTTGGTCCACAAACATCAAGTTCAGCCAAAACTCAGCTGGAGCCAGCCATAAGAAGCAAAACCGCTTGGAACTCCCCGAAAAATGCTTCTAAAAAAGCCCGGAAAAATTTGCATTTTTCATCCTAAGGCCCCTTAATATGGAGCCCTTAATAACCTTATTAAGGCCATTAAGGCCTTAGCCTTCGGAGGTGCCCTTAATAAGGCCTTAAGAAGGAACACTGCGTAAATCTGGCCAGCGGCGCGATGAGCTTCAAGAGATTATTTATGATGGGAACCGGGATGGGCACTGGCTGTCGCCCCAGGATGGAGATCCGCCGCGCCAGCTGGCATTGGTTACTGTACTGCCTGATGTGAGAACTCGTTGGGACTCGGTTTTCTTTATGCTGCGGCGTCTTCGGTATCTACAAGATGTGAGTTGATCAATCTCATGTCATTCAAGCTCAACTAAATGTTTTTTGCAGCCGATAATCAGTTTTTTCGGCAAAAACTGGCACGCGTCCCGGATGCGCCACAAGTTGGAGGCACACCACTGGGAACGACCTGAGTTGATGGAGTTGATACTCGGCCGATCATTTGGAAGTTGGGCGTGTTAAACTCACTTCTGTTTTAGCAGCCACATAGTGTTCAAAAAGCGATGTCTGCTGAGAATATGCCGATCTTGGCAGGTGCTATCCCTGCTTTTGAGGTTTTCATGCAGAATTGGAAGGCGATGCGAAACGATGTTGATTTACAGAGCGAGAACATTAAGAAATTCATCGACCCTGGGCTAGCAATTGCTAATAAGTACTATGGGCGCAGGGATGACACTGATGCATATATAATTGCGATGTGTACGTGCCGATACCTCTTTCAATAATTGCTCACTTTTTGACAGTTATCAATCCCTGTATTCGGTTTGAGTGGATCAAGAAGAACTGGACTTCCGAGGAACGGGATGAGGCAAAACGAATTGTTATTGCGAAGGTTCGTCATTCTCAATTGCTTTCGGTGACAGGCAAATATCTTATTTATCTCCGCTCTGAAAGCTTCAATTGTATCCCGACGCTGCGGACTCCGGCTCAAGCTCACCAGCGGATTCCGGATCCGACTCCCATCCAGCATCCCGGCCTCACTCTCGATCGCGATCTCGATCAAACACACCGGCAGCTCCTACTACCACCAAGATAGCGCGTGTAGCAGGCCGATATCGTAACACCACACAATCTCTGGAGTTCTCTGCCGCTGCCGGCAGTTCTCGTGCTGCTGCGACATCCACTCGCTCTGTCGAACAAGAGTTCACGCACTATGTCAACAGCGAAATCTCCGCTCGTGCAACGACAGATATGCTTGGTTTTTGGGCGGTATGCTTCTGAAGTTATCTTTTAGCACATTAATTAATATTGTTTTAGAACCATGGACGCACTGTATGGCCGAATATTTACCAACTCTTTCTGGACTATGCACCAATTCAGGCCACATCAGTACCATCCGAGAGAGTTTTCTCATCATCGGCTCAGACAGACAGCAGACGGCGCAATCGTATTAGTCCGATACTCATGGAAGCTTTGCAAATGCTTAACTTCAAAAAATCCCGCCTCAATTTCACCTCAGGCTGGGCAGCGGAAGCAGCCCCGGATGACAACGAAGATTGGCTCCGAGAACTTGCTGCCTCTATCGACCCGACACAGAAATCAGCTGCTCGTCGAGAGATCCGAGACAGCTTTGAGCTTGCCGACAGCGGCTGGGGCGAGGGAATGCCCGAGGATATTTGATGGCTGCCGTTATACTGATCACTATGCTTTTATACGTGTTTCTCTTTGTTCTCTCCTATGCAACGTGTACCCGTATGCTCTACCATTGTTCTATAGCTACCCTCTTATACTATGTGCTCAGACTCCATAGACTTCGCAGACCACAAGGAACTCGGAGTGACTCAATCAACCGCAAGTCGAGTCGAGTCGAGTCGATTCTTCAACTCAAGCCGACTCGTCGAGTCTAGACTCGACTTGCGAGTCACGACAACATTAACTGCAAGTCGATGACCAGAAGCCCACCGAAGAGGTTCCCCGAAACTTCTCCTCGGCTTGGGTGCTTTGGCCGGCTGAATAAGTTTTGGTTGCTTATTTGGGTTCGGCGGTCGCCAGGACCCCCGACAACCACCTATGATGCCTGCCCCGGAAAATCCGGAATTTGGGACATCTTATCCGGACCCCAAATTGGGCATTTCTTATCCGAATTGGCACCAGGCCTCCCAGGAGGTCGATCGAAATTTTGCTCCTACGGCTGGGACGACCTTGCAGATGCTCCTTCGGTTCTCGGTGATGGTGAAAATGCTTCCTTTAACTCGGGTATAAGCTCCGCCAGGCATTGGCCCTGCCGAAGCGTTGCGTCTCATATATTCTCGAAACTGCCTGAAAAGGTCGATGCCATTATGAGATTTCACTGATTTACCATGATTTGGTTGACAACTGACCCGAATTTCGTCAATGGCCAGCCGCAGATCCTCATCCAAGCCGTCGGCAGCCCAGGTTATCCGAACCTCGGCCAGGCCTGTCGGCAACCACCCATGCTTTATCCGAATTTTTGACCAGGCTTGGCAGCCAAAAAGTTGATTTCTCATCCGAATTCGGGCAGGGTGCGCGCGAATTTTGGGCATGTTTTATCCGAACTGAAAATTTCGCGGGCAGGCATCATAGGTGGTTGTCGGGGGTCCTGGGTCCGGCAGGACGGCTTGATGACAGCAGTGGGGAATCATTACCCTATATAGGAGGGGAGGGGGTCAGCCCAAGCCCTTAAAGAAAAAGTCGACCCGATATCCGATTTTCGAATGCCGATTCCTCCTTGGCTTCGACTGTAGTTTCTTGTGGTGAATTTTTTACGAACATAATCTTTGGCATCTACTGACATCTCATGCACTGGTCATGTCAGCCAGGAAGATTCAGTACAGCTCGTAGACTGAGCATAACTTTGTCACTTGTGATTTTGCGTAATTCGACAAAAGCGCGCTCTTGTTCCGCACCACCACTTCAAAATCCTTCTGCATTATTCTGAGATGTTCTATTACATCACTGAACGCTGGCAACGAACAAACAGACAAGTGGCCTAGACAACGTCGGGACGCTCATGTCCGTCAACATACTGTAGCCTTGTGTATGGGTGAAACATAACGCTCCGTTTCGTTTCAACCGTCACGCGAAACGCAGGGCTGAAAGGTGCGTGACACAGAAATCCAATTTTGCTGCTGAATTTATTTTTTGCTGCTCGAATTTTCTTCTGGATTCCAAAGCAATGCTCCTGGCTGAATTTCTGGCCTGTATTTGACAGTGGGACGGTCGGGACTGACAAATTTGCCTTTGAATCCTAGCTTCAAGTTAATTTCTACCCAGATAAGAAGGTCCTGGCAGTCATTGTAAGCTCGAAATCAATATTTACCTCGAGAACTGTCGTTTCTAGCCACTATTTTGAAGCTGTTTCTTGCAGCCGTTTCAAAGTTGTTGAGGTGTCACGCGTAACTCCCAGGTCGTTTCTGGTTTCACGCCTTGCGTTTCAGGTCACGCTCGAAAGTCCGTTTCACCCATACACAAGGCTACAGTACTGCCCTTTCTTGGCAGCTCTTTTTGAATGATGAGAACAACATAATTACATAATGCCCCAACGAATTGAATTGCACCTGTATCCCAACTCGTCGAGGTAACGGCGTGCTGTCGTCAGTGACACGGGCTTGACAATCCCATGCTCTACACGCACAGCTGAATCATTCAGGTATTCCACAATTTTATCGGCAGTAATCTCGTTCCCAAGACCTTGTAAATGAAGCCATAGATCATCTTCATCTGCTAGCATACTCTCTTTCCAGTCCCCGTAGGGGTTTACATCCAGAACTTCGCGATCAAGAATGAATTGCCGTGATAAGGCAGCTAAAACCCGAGCACAATGTGGCCCTCGCCCGAGCCCGCAAGCTGCTAATTTGGCTGACTCCCCCCATTGAGCATAGGTGCTAATGCCGGGAGTAACATAGAAATTGAGCATGGTTCTTATACTTATGAGCCGGTTGCGGGTGAACGGACTGATGTTTGGATCTTTATAGCCGACTCCGCGAAGTCCGAAGAGGCCTGTGCCACGAAGTTCTCCACGCAAAAATTTCTGAAGGCATTCCAATGCAGTCCAAGATCTGGGGCTCGACGGTGTACTCCGGGGCGCATAGCCTGTTCATTAACCCGGTCTAGAAAAGACCGGGGAGCACAAGGGCGTGGATAACTGTCATCAAAACTGGTCGATGTCGCCAAGAGGTCTTCATCCTCGGGTACATCCAGAAAGTCTCGGGGATCATCGAGCGTACCATCTGCAGGCTTGTCCGGGGAATGGCGGTGACTTTTGCCGAGGAGCAGGAAAGGTGTGTGTTGATTGATGATCATCGATATCGGAATCCGAGTCCAAGCACAAGTCATCTTCATCATCAACTTCTTCCACTGTCGGCTTCGGCAGTTTGGGAAGTTTCTAGAGGAACTGACGCGCTGCCGGCGCGCCATGGATAGATTCAGGCAAGCCAGGAACAAAAAATGCATGGAGGGATGCGGTAAATGGATCTGACAAGGCTGGGTCATCACTCGACGCGTCAAACGCGTGAATTGTGTTGATTAGAGGGTTTGCGAAGAGCCATTGGAGCCATTGAATGGCTACCGATTTCCGCATTAGGAAAGTTTGATGGGATACACTTGCATGTCGAAGTCAAGAAGAGCTACTTGGAATGAAATTTGGATGCTCAGACCGTGCGTAGCTACTGCCAGTACGCCGGAATCTGGACACTTGCGTAGCCATTAGCCATTCAATGGCTGCATCGCAAACAGGCTATTAACGCGTCTTCAAGTTCATTCAGCGTGTTTTCCACCTTCTGGATGGCAGTGAGGTATGTGGCAATGTATCTGAAGGTGTTCAACACGTACCGGCGCGTCAATATTAGCCTGTTTGCGATGCATCCATTGAATGGCTAATGGCTACGCAACTGTCCGAATTCCGGCGTATTGACGAAAGCTACCCCCCAGTCTGAGCATCTAGATTTCATCCCAGGCAGCTCCTCTTGACTTCGACATAAAAGTTCAAACCATCAAAGTTTCCTAATGCGGAAATCGGTAGCCATTCAATGGCTCCAATGGCTCTTCGCAAACCCTCTATTCTCCTTATGCCTTTTTCTCGGTGACAGCCATTTTGCTATGAGTTCTTCCCACACACGCTTGATCCCATTGGTTATATTGCTGAGTAGGTTAGCTGCGCGAGTCTTTTTCGCCTTCGAGTACGCCCCCATAGGCAATTGAGACGGCGCGCAGGGCGGAAATGTGCGGTCTCGGAGACAGATTTGATAATTCCGGGATCAAGTCTGATTATTCTCCCGTTTTGATTTTCCAACAACTGGTCGAAGGATTTGAGCTAATCTAGCCTACTGATGATTTTATAGGTATTTCTTTCGAAAGCCTCCGAAAAAGGAAATTGTCATACTGATGCACGTGATGTTCGTCGGGTCTACCTTACACAGCCTTCTGTGATATTCCAGCCTACGTATGGGTGGTTTTTCTGTGCGGTTGGACTGTTCTGGAATTTCCCTATTTGGTAAGTAATTTGATCTTGCCGCAACTGTATACTAGGAAGCTCCGACTACGTCGGAAGGCACCTTGCTTGCTCGAAGGATAGATTCCGCACCCGAGAGATGATGAACTCTCCGGCGTTTTTTAATCAACTGAGTCCGAGGCCGACGTGTAAAGCGCTAGCAACTTTTAATTAGGGTAAGTAGTAAAACAATAGATGATGGTGCGAGAGAGAGACTGCAATAGATGATTGATTACTCATTAAGGGCCGGGAAGGCCTGGTGTTCAAATGAAACGAGCCGTAGCAAGATTGTAGAGATGTGACGAGTCCCCAAAGTAGAATGAAGCTACGAGTTCCACTGCGCAGGGCAAGAACAGCGCGTAGGATATGGAATGAGAGCCTTCAATGAAGCAAAGTACTGAAACTGGCAACTGAGCGGTGAGGTGAGCGAGTCTGCAGACAGAGAACGACGAAAGCGACGACCTGTCTTTAACTCAACAGAAGACATAGGTCACAGGCGACGATGACAAAAACAAGTTGAGACGACGAACCGGTCTCAAAGTAAAAGTGTGTGATACTTCGAGTCGATGAGTCTGTGCATTGGTTGAAAGCCCAGGGGCTGAATGTGCGTCCATATGTGCAATGTAGGCCGAAGGGATGCCATTGAAGAGGATCTACTGAAGATTAGAGTCCGGGAGAAACAATGACACTGGAAAGAAGAAAACAGAGCCCGCGAGGACATATCGGAGTGCGAACTGTGGTTGGTATAGGAGGTAGTCGAGGAACGAGGCGCATTGCGGTAATCATCGTCCAGTCGTCGTGCTGTCGGTTTTGTTATTGACTTGGAAGAGGCATCTTGCGTGTACACATGTACAATAAGACCAAATTTTGTAGTATCCTGGAGAGTTTTCTCGTTGAACATTGAGCCTTGACAGCTGAGAAATCGTGTCATGTAGAGATTGAATCAAGGAAATTTGTTGGATTGATTATGTTTCGAAGAGGCTATAATGTGCACTGGCTGGGCTCGTTGCAGCCAGTTGTAACGAACATCTGACATTATAGGGCACTAAATTGGATGGAAACTGTGGACGTTGACAGTTGACTAGAAGCCTGCCCAAAGAAGTCGTGAAAATTTAAGAGCTGGGAGTTGGGAGCGAGCGAGAGAGATAGTTGGCACTACTAGCAGAGCCGGAACAACTGAGCACTTTAAATATTCAGGCCTGACGACTCGGGAAGTCGACGTTCAAGATTTGCTGAAGCTTCCCGGGCCTCTTGAAGAGGATTCCCATTGAAGAGGATCTAGATGGCGAGGAGACATTGCCCGTATTTTTTCTTGCTTCCAGCAGAACACCTGCTGCGGGCTTCCAGTGCTTTGTAGGACTTTGAGTTGACTTTGAGAGGTGCGCGTTGGGCGCGCTTGAAAGCCTTGGGGCTTTCTGGCGGAGAAATTGTTTTCGGATCTAGTGCCCCGATGGAATCGTGGTTTCGGACGATTTGAAAAGCTGTGCAGCGGGGAGAACCGGGCATCAATGGGTTGCATCCGATGTGCTGCTTAGCTAATTATGAGGTTGGAGAGACCTTGTCAAGCAAGGTAAAGTCTGTTGTATCCCTTGTTTCAGTAGTCTCTTGTATTCCCGTTCCCCCACGAATATGTATTTGTTCCCGCAACTCACCTTCATGCGCTCGTCGCTGATTCAAAAGAGATTGACTGACATTTAGGTATGGTAATTTCTATTTTTTCACCGGTTGCAAATAAGCTCTAATGAAATTTGGATACTCGAACCGGGGGTATCGTTTGTCAATACGCCGGAATCTGGACACTTATTTAGCCATTCAATGGCTGCATCGCACACAGGCTAATTCAAAACATTTCAACCATCCCGGAAGATTCCACAGCGTGATCTCTGCGAAGCAGAATAACTTCAGCGCTTATTATGTACATACTATACACTGGGTCACTAGAGCGTATTAGTTGCGCTCTCCGCCCATATTAACAACCTGAATCTTTTTTCCATCAAAATCCAGGGGAGCACACCTTTCAATCGGGATTTAGCCTGTGGCTCCACCTTGAAAATATTGTGTGGAGCCCCGTTTTACATTAGGATTTTGTTTTTGTGCCCCCAACTAATACGCTCTACTAATAATATGAGTTTGCCAAGACGGCGCTGGATTCGAAATGGCCGATGAGGGGACTTGATCATTGTGACATCAAATTGATCAATCCCTGGGCGTGAGGCACTCTCCACGTGACTTGCGCCCCTTGTTTGTCACAGTCCTCTCCTTCTGTTTTCAATGACGAACAGAGTGTGGCCGCCGTGCGGATCCTTTGACGACAGGCCGGTGGAATTGTATCTGCGCAAGTATTTCATGGAATCCACACCTTGCAGCCGACCACTGACATGTTCTTCTAGCTTCCCAACATCATCTATACGTCGTAAATCCCGGGCCCGTACCTCCCGCATTCAGTTTCCCCCACCACCATTCTGCCTCCTCCTGCATATCATTTGGTCCCCCCTGTGTCCCGCAGCTCTGCCCAGCCTCGAATCACTCGAATGCTGTGGGCAGCTTGAACCCCCAATCCTCCAGTCATTGTGAACAATACTCCCAGTACTCGTTACTGAAGGTGACTTCGGGTTCCCGTTTATTTGGCACCATTGAAGATTTTCATCCAAAGGATCTCGCTCCTAGCCACACTAAATCAAAAGCATCGAACCGAAAACATGTAGAGCGTCGAAAAAGAGCGCGCCAAGCATGTGATACATGCAGAATTCGTAAGGCGCGGTGCGAAAAGGCAGACGGAGCTCAACAGGAAGGCTGTCGAGGCTGCGAGCAGCGTGGCGTCGCGTGCACCTTCTCCGTAGAGAGGTCACAAAGGAGAAGCCAAAGAAAAGCGAGCGCACCCAAGCCCATAGCCTACTCACAGCAAACATGTTCCCGAGCTCTGCATACTTAGCCTACATACTTAGGGTGCCATCGACCATTGACGCTGGCAGTGGAATGAATAATTGGAGCGGGCACAGTGTGTGGAGGTAATGTCGCAAAAATCGAAAGTCCGATATAACGAACAGATGGGAGGTGTTGGAGGTTGAAGCGAGTGTTGGGACCCCAGAGACGGTGGTGGCTTTGTTTGTCTTGCCTCACTTGATCTTTTCTTGCCTACTTTGGCCTTCACAAGTCAATTCGGGAAGGGGAACGAGAAGTATCGTTTCAATGATCGGGACGTACACGCTGCTCTTACCACCCAGGAATGTCTTGCATTAACACAGTAGGTAATAGGTACAGACTGTTGTAGAAAGAAAGAACAAAGTACAATCTGTATATGGCCGCGTAGACGGAATGAGAAAGTATGCATCTGGTACTTAGGACCAGCACCAGACCAGCGATTAAAGTAATGAGGCAAGGGGAGCGAGGGGCGAAGAGCACTGTATCAGGATCAGGAATTAGGTAGGAGAGGGAGGTCGAGATATTGAAAACTAATAAACGTAATAAATGAAACACAGAAGGCAGTCAAGATATAACGAAACACAGAAAACAAACAATGAAAAGAGTGAAGTGTGAGTACTTGAGTACGGTAGGGAGAGACCGAGGGAGTCCTGTAATATGAGGATATAATCTAGCCTTAAGCGGTTTGAGCTGGAGCTAGGTAATACCTTCATTCCGCCACACTGATTGCCATGCTCTTCACACCGTCAGAGTCCTCCCCTTCCACGTTTGTTTTAAAATCGAAATCACGCTGGAGTTCGAAGAACTCGCAGAACTTTTCAAAACGAAGCTCGCTGCACTCCGCCCAAAGGCGAGGGAGCCAAGGCAGCCCCTACATCACTACAGGATACAGTACAAAACCGTAGCTACGTGAGTGCGCAGAAAATAGCAAAACTAACTAGGAGTGGGTGGGTGGGCACGAGAAAAGAGGGATGACAGCGACGGGGGAAGAAGACTAGTAGCAGGGGACGAGACTCAGGGTCATGGAGGGGGACTGGACAAGGGAAAGTCTCAAAGAGATGGAGTCGCCGAGCCAAAAGCGCAATGTGCGGAGGTGGGCGAGACGAAGAGAATGAGGAAACATGTGACTGATGAGATCACCTTTTGCCAATTCCCTTGGTCTGCCAGACCATCCAGGATTGGCCTGAGCTTCACGAGAGAGAGGATTTGTAGATATATTGGGCATGAACTTCAAAACGAAGCTCGCTGCACTCCGCCCAAAGGCGAGGGAGCCAAGGCAGCCCACGCTAAAACGAGTATTATTTGCGCTTTATTTCAGTATCTGGCAATGACACGGCAAGCCGTAACGTGTGGGAGCCGAGCCATGACATCAGCGCCAAAAGCCAATGTCAGCCGAAAATGGGGACAAGAACTATCCCCGAGATCCCCGAATCTCCCTCAATCTCCCGCAATATTTTCGTTTCTTTATTTTCTTTATTTTTTTATTTTTGTCCACCGCCATCAGTATCGGGCCCTGAATGCTGGCCGGTTACTTATGGCGGTGGTCAGATACTGATACTGATACTGACCGGAGTTTAAATGCCGGCCCGATCAATCCGCGGTCAAGTTTGACAGATTCTCGGCCGTTTCCGAACCTACCGAGAATTTGAAGTTGAGCTATTTCTTTCGTGGTTTTGAGCGAAAGAGAGAGTGTTTATTTCACTAGATAGACCTTAGGATTATAAATGTAGAAAGAAGGTGCACATCAAGCTCAAAAGGCCTCAGAGTCCACCCAAGCAATTTATTTGCTCAATATTACAGACAAGGATTTCGGAAAAATCCTGCGAAGCTCGAAGATTCAAAGCCATAACTCACTGAACTGTGTATCTGTATCTGACAAACATAGAAATGAATTATAGGGCGCTGCTGGAGCCCACCGTAAAATTGTAATTGACGAAACAACTGAAGACAGTGGCTAATTGTCCGGCTCGCGCGGACACAATATATGATCCTCAATATTGATTCTGCAGAGCGACAGTATGTTATACTCCAATCATATAAATGCTCGAGACAAGCCTAAGACAACAAGCGGATGAACAGGGGAATTGAATGACGGAAAATGAACGCACTCAAATTGAACGTATTGGCTGTGTTGCAACGCGCTCGCGGTAAAGCGCTGGATGAGAAATCGAATGTATTAGGACGAGCATTGCTGCAACAGTCTCGAACCAAAATTGGTGCCAATCAGCACAAAATTAACAAGCTTTGAGTCAGAGATCCTTGGTTGACAAAAATTACCCGTTGAGTTGTCCTCGCTTTACGGTGTGCTCCAGATTATTTGTGTAGCACACCCGTGAGTTAAATTCTATGGCCTTAAAATGCTTGCGGCCGGGAGGGCTTCGAAAATGATTTCAATAAGTCCGCACACAATGTCGACAAGTTTCTTGGTTAGGCGGCTGAAAATACAGTTGAAGTGAGGCGGGATCGGTTCTTCTCTGCTGTTATTGTAAGCCTTGGGGAGTATAAGGACCGGACATAATTAAGTAACACTTCCCAGCAGCCAAGTTGGATGGCATTCTCAGTGGAAATTTAATTCAAGTCGTTTTGAGCGTGCCAGTTCTAGTGTTGCGGTGAATTCCTTCAATTTCCTTGAGTGAATTGAGAGTTTGGAATTGAGTTTGGAAGGACCCTGAACAAATCAGCTATAGAATGTGTCCTCTGGTGAAGAGAAAAGAAAGTTGTCGCCGGAAAGGAAGTTGAACCAACGAACACGTGCAGCTGTCGTGATTGATGCTCATTTCAAACTCCGGTCAGTATCTGAACAGCTGATGCGCGTAGATTGCTCACCAACCAAAGCAGGTAGAGAGGCCCGTAGATATGTGGGAGGTCTTTGATACCCTGAGGAACCTTCCTCCTTTAATCTCGGACTTTTTCACAACCAACAGCTCACCATGAAGCAGCCACAGGCGGGCGAAGACAGGGTGAAGCGCCACAGGCTCCACAAGAAACTGAAGGGAATGGACAGCGACAAGGGGAGGGGAGGGGAGAGGAGGGGAGGAAGGGGGAGAGGGGCAGGGGTGCTAGGAACGCACAATGACAATAGAGGGGGCAGTGACAGCGACACGGGTAGGGCGGGTACCGGACTTGGGGAGGGGCCAGTGTGGATACAGCTTTGCTAGCGTGAGCCACCGGAACCTCGAAAGGGCATCTGCTACGGAATTCTCATCAGTTGGGATCCAGACGGGGCGGAAAGTGAAGTCCTTCTGAACGGCAAGGAGAGCGAACTGGCGGAAAAGCGCTTGGGTAGGAGGATGATCAATGGAGCCAGACTGCAGACAGGTAGAGATGGCCTCGTTATCGATACGAAAGATAACCTCCAACCCAGCCCAACAGTGGCCCCAGACCTCCGCTGCCCGGAGCACAGCACGCATCTCCTTCCAATGAATTGGATGGCGTTCATACTTCACCGGGACAGGTTCAGTGAAGAAAAGGTCACCACCTCCCCAGTAACCACCCAAACCCAGCTTACCACTAGCATCCGTGAAGATCTCGATGGTGGGACGCGGGGAAATACCATTGAAAGACGGGAGGAAGGGGTTCCACCACGCAATATCGAGTCGAGCAGAGGAAGGGAGACGGCGGCGCTGGTGACGGCGGAGAAATGAAAGGCGGCGCATGAAGTCCCGGATACGGCGGGTGAAGAATCGTCCAACGGGAATCACTGACTGAGCAAAGACGAGATGGCCACAGAGTTTCTCTAGGTCATGGTAGCTGGCAGTCCGACGAGACAGGCACCCATCCAGAAAGACAAGGAGGCGAGCAAGCTTATCCTTGGGCAGACGAGCCTGCATAGCAATGGTGTCCAGCTCAATGCCAAGGAACTCAAGGCAGTGGGTCGGACCCTCCTCCTTGTCGCTGGAGATTGAGAAGCCTAGCTCCTCCGCAACCGCCCGGAAGACAGCACGACCATGACGAGCATACTCCACACCCCTGGAAGCGGGGGTGACATTGAGCCAATCATCTAGGTAGTGCTGAATAAGTGCCATGACCTCATCCCGAGAGAGGAGGACCCAGTGATGGGCCTCCGCAAAGTAATTGTAGATGCGGGGTCCCGTACGGACCCCAAAGGGCAGGAAGATGTCGAGGAATAGACGCCTCAACCACTCAAAGCCCATCAGGTGTATATGATCAGGGTGAATGGGAATATGCCTAAAGGCCGCCTCAAGGTCTGCCTTGTAGAGGAAAGACCGTTCGCCAGCCTGCCGGATGCGCTCAATCGCCCCCATGACAGCCTCATACACCAGATGGCCAAACTCCGCTGGGATAGCGTCGTTGACGGATGAGTTAGGAGGGTATGAGAGATGATGGATACGACGACGCTTCTCACTATATTTCTTGGGTACGGAGCCCAGCGGGGACAGGACAGGCTTCACAGCAGAGTCTGTGATATCGACAATACGCCCCAGAGAAATCTCGTGAGCAATGTCTTTATCTACTGTCTCCGGAAATGCAAGTGCAGAAGGAAGAGGGGCAGGGGCAGAGGAAGAGGGAGGAGGCATACGCGCAGGATCCACACCTAGAAGGACACCATGGCGGATGGCAGAGACGAGGGTCTCAGCAAACACCCGATCTGGGTAATGAATGAGGGCGTGCGCCCAAGCCTCGGGGGTGCAGCTTTGAGGGCGGCATTGGCTTTGAATGAGGAGTCGTGAGCGGGAAGAGGAGGTCTGTATTAGGGCGGTGCTGGAGGAAGCAGTGGTGGTGGTAGCACCTCAAAAGTGAGATTCCACAATTTTGGCAGATGATGGGGGAGACAAGACTTCCCTGCTCGATTCCGAGCGAGGAGAGCCAGAAGCATCTCCCCCTCGCTCACCCGGCTTCACTAACACGCCAGCAGGGGGATTTTCCTGAGGCGGAATAGGCCGAGCCACATCTGGGGGCGTTGACATACGACGAGGGCATGAAGGCGCGATATGGGCACGCTCTCCACAATGAGAGCAGACATGGCGACGAGGACATCGACGTCGACCATCCCAGCAACCCCCAACGCGATTGTGGCCCCAACAGATCTGTGTACGCACTGGAGCCCCAGCAATCATCAAGATTCTACCATCGTTTGGAGGAGTCCATGGTCCCCGGTCGGGGGTCCCCCAGCGCAAGAGACCATCAACATTGATAAGTCTGGGGAGGGGCCGAAGAGAAGGCATCGAGGTCGACCAGCCGAAGGTGGGGGGAGAAGACGAGAGAGCGGCGTGAGCACCCAGAAGAAGACAAGAAACACGAGAAAAGAGGGATGACAGCGACGGGGGGAAGAAGACTAGTAGCAGGGGACGAGACTCAGGGGTCATGGAGGGGGACTGGACAAGGGAAAGTCTCAAAGAGACGGAGTCCCCGAGTCAAAAGCGCAACGTGCGGAGGTGGGCGAGACGAAGAGAATGAGGAGACATACTGATGAGATCACCTTTTGCCAATCCCCTTGGTCTGCCAGACCATCCTAAATCAGATTTTTTGCCCGTCCCAATATAACACAAAAAAAATCTCGGGATTTGTGGTCTGACTTGGGAGACTAAGGCTCCATTTGGCTGTCGTGTCTTAGCGTCACTTAGCGTCACTTTGGAGCACTTGGGAAAAATTCCACGTCAAACTTTTGGTGAGAAATACTCTTAAGTGACGTCAAGTGCTCCGAAGTGACGCAACCGAATGGAGCCTAAGACCATCCAGGATTGGCCTGAGCTTCACGAGAGAGAGGATTTGTAAGCAAGCCATTGATATATTAATATTGGGCATGAACTTCCTGTCAAAACGAAGCTCGCTGCACTCCGCCCAAAGGCGAGGGAGCCAAGGCATTGTTACAAATGTGGTCGTTCTGGAAACTCTCGAAACCCTTCCGCAGAAATAGAGACTTTGCGGAAGCCACCGGTGGCTATTTGTGGCTCTTCGTGTGCAATAGTTTTTTTGAGCCTCCCGCTCAAGTTAGCAACCCTAGCATCCCGTGAATAGGTAGAACAAATAGTGGCTAATTCACCCGGAGGCTGTCATCCGGTCTCGAGAAAAATTGGCCTCTAATAGCCACCGGTGGCCTACCGCAAGTCTCTAATATTAAAGAAACCTGTCCAGGCCTGGAAGCTGTCCCCTCACGGAGAGGCAAAACTCGGAAAATTGTCGACACTGGCATCGGATGGAGACGGAACGCGGAGAGCTGCACTATACCTTGTGTGTATGCACAAGTTGCGAGAGACCCACGCCCTCCCCCAGTCTGACATTGCCAAATAGGGAAAGACTTACCAAATATAGTAATGGGGCGGGAGACGCCAGAAGCGGATGTATCTTTCCGGTTGGCATGCTTTGCTGTGGTCACTCTCATCGATTGGTATGTGGTAAAACAGTGTTTGTATCCACTGACGACACCCGGAGGTACAGTAGATGTACAGATTAAATGTTAGATCTGTGCTATTGAATGACTTAAAGAATTCTTTATTTTATTTTTTCACTTCGAAAGTTTCAGCTCGAATCGGGCAACAATATCGGTTCATGGTGCAGTGGGCACACCCGGGCACGCAATATCCCGTCTGGCTCAATGTGAGGCTCCCAAATTGAAACTCATTATATGGACTACACACCGGAAACTTGCACATGTAACACAAAAAGCCAACAACTCGTAGATACAGTCAACTCTGTCTTAACCCATAGGCCTCCGTTCCGCCCAAATCCTATGGGGTATTACAGAGTTATGGGTTATCCCAATCTAAATGTAGTCAAAATCTACGAAAATTGTATGGGTTATGGCCCATTATGGGTTATGAGAGGTATGGGTAAGACAGAGGCGACTGTAGTACAATAACAATTCATCGTTCAAGTTGTCAACTTGTCAAGTTGATGTTGCTTCGAATCCCTTTTTAAATTCGAAGAGAACTCCGAGTAGAGGCGGGGCATGAGCTAAAAAGTAATTTAGCCAGAGAATTAATTAATGACCAAAATTCAGTCCTTGAATGTTGGGTTTAAATCCGGCCGCGCAGCGCCGGAAAAAATCCGTTGAGACATCTTTATCCATATGATGAATATGAGAGCTCACTATACCCACAGCTATGCTTGCGCTTGCGCCGCCTGAACACTTTGAACCGCTTGGTTAAAGAGAGTCGGGTTGAACCGACATACCAAGATAGGAAGATGAGAATGGTGAGCAACAGTGTTCAATTCAAATATACTTTCATTGAAGCTCAATCTAGATATACTGGTATTATTTTATACACTAGTTGTGGGAGAGAGACTTGAACCCGCGCCGTTGGAACTTGGATTTGGAATCGGATTTGCTAAGTTTACAGCTTCCTAGGCTTGAATCAATGCAAATTCTTCAAAGTTTAGGCTCGGATTGCTTTCAATCTGTAGAGCGAGCTAGTAGGATCAGAACAGAGGCGAAGACTCGGTCAGGGAGAGGAAAAACAAGGCAGGATTGAAGCAGACGGCAAAGAAGCGCCCATTTAGCGCCCGGGCGGAAAATGCCGTGTTACGAGAGATTACGAATCTTGAATTTGATTCCCCGGTCACTATCTATTAGGCAGGTCGGATTCGCGGCCAGATTCTGGGCTGATTTACTTTATGATTTTGGGTCCATCGGGCCCCGATTTACTCTATTTCCGACCGACATCAGGCCAAAACTTGGGTTTTTCGGTCGATTTTTCGTTATGTGGCCATTTTTTCGTCAGAGACGCCTTCTGCTGTTGTTTCGGCTTTAGTTAGGCTGGAATCTCCGGTAATGTTCAGGGCTCACCCAAGAATCAAAAAATTTCTCGCGCTGCGCGCGATTTACTCTATTTCCGACCAGCCTCAGCTGTTTACGGGCTGATTTACTCTATTTTGCCGACCCAGGTAGGGCCGTTTTTGAAGCGTTGTTTTACTCTATCGCCGACCCGCCTAATAGGTAGTGACCGGGGGCCTCCTGTGTCCTATGTTTCTTTTCGGAATTAGCTCCGAGGGGACATAGCCAGGAATCAAGATGACCTACCATAAAGAGATAGGAAATCAAGATGCCGAATTGCCCTTTGCACAACTACCACGGCGTCTGACAGCGAGAAACTTGAGGCACGGAGCCTCTGATGTTCATTGGAGGTCTCTCTTTTTTCCCTTTCTTTCTCTCCTTTCTCCCAACTTGAAAACTTGATTTTTTCACCACAGCCACAGACATAGGACATAAGCCAGATTTTAAGGATGGGTGCCCCTTGTTCCTGAGCCACCTTGGAGCCACCTTAAGCTTCTTCAACCCTAAAATGGCAATTTTGGCTCCTCCGACCTCTATTGACGGATTATGTCAGCGGATCCATCAAATATCATGGTCCGACGACGGTTATGAATCATCGGCTTGGTCGGGAACCTACATCAAGACGCAAAAAGTAGTGCGCAAGCTGATCATGCGTTTGGTTTAAAATCTGTTTTGACACCTATTTTTTTGAAAGAAAATATTGAATTTAAATATTATGCAACGCCCGGGTTATGCCCCTATCAACCAATACTCTCTCATAACCCATAGCCTTGGCCATCCACCGAGAGGGTATGGGTTAAGAGAGGTTCGACTGTATTGTTCTTATTGTTCTCTCTGTCGAAACCAACGGGAAGGCGAGCGAGCCAAACCTAAAATCTATCATTAATAACCTGTCATCCTGACCTCAAGGAATGCCCCAGGGGCTCCATGTGCAATCGCTCAGTCTCAAATTATTCGATGAAAGTACGAAAATTTCCTTTTTTGGACAGATATGTCTTTCAGTGGGAAGGCGTAGACCAAATTGTTGCTCCAGCATTGTAATATGCTTTTTAAGTGCGATGCGACACGTAAGACGCGGTTCCGACTGACGAACATAAGCCTGACACGTGGTGGGGAAAGCGTGCCGTAATGTCAGACTGGGGGAGGCGAAGGGGTTTTCGCTTTTTGCGTGACGGAATTTTTCTGTTTGGGTTCTCACTGCCGGGCCACACGGTACAAGGTACGGTCGTCAAACGGAAGGCGGACCTCTGGAGACCTACGCCGTGACGGCGTAGGTGGCAATCAGAAACCGGACAAAAACCGTAAAACAGCTGTATTACTCTATAACAACAGTCTGACACCACACTATGCATTCAATGACAAGAGGTGCACAATGGACGCTAGTGACAAACGCGAACATACTTCACTGACCTACGTGCTCCTCAGATTTTACCGTCGAGGAAAATAATAGAATCCGCAATACGCTGTCTTGAGTAAAAGCAAGCGTACTGGATGATTTGGCGCAATTTATGTAGTCCATAACGGAAGGTTATGGGCGTATACTTATGGGTTGGATCAATGGCTGTGACAAACATGAGCATAAGTACTGCAATGGGTTTGATAAAGTCTTGTTTACGGGTACGTGAAGTCACTGACAACCGCTGTTCCCGCAAGACACGTATTGGTCACGTGCTGTGTGGGGGGGATAGTGACCAGCAAGGGGTGCTTGAGATTCCTATCTTGTCCGCCATCAAATTTACGTTGTGACAGCGGCGCATCATTGCCAGCAGCGTGCGGCACGGCGCGCAAAAATTTGGGGTTCTGAACATTGGGTGTAGAGACCTCTGCGCGTTGAGAACGAGATGAATGGTATATACACGGGGAGTATAGAGTAGAATGTGCATCGCGCGTCGAGATAGTGGGATAAGCAAGACACCTTGATGGCCTCTGATCGCCGCTGTCATGTCATTTCCTTTTCTGGGGGGGTGGGTGGTCGTGAGAACGCTTGCCAAGATCCGCCGATCCCGCACCCCTTGGTGACCAGGATTCGGATCTTGCAAGCCAAGGGGGCACCGGCATTCTAGAAAAATATATAGGGCCGTTTTTTTCTTTTCCGACCTCTAGGCTGGACTAACTAACTACGTAAGCACTATATACGGCAATATATTCCCACGGTTAAGTCGCCGGACTGCGTTGACCTGAAGTTCATCACACAAATAAATTTATTGAAGGGCCAGTTACTGTTCTATTGTCTTGGGAAGAGTATCCAGACCAATCTGGATGCTTACATCCTTCTTTAGAAGGCAAAACATGGCAACATCAGGTTGACAGTTGGTTGACAGCTCCACCAAACAAAGCCACATTGAGACTGACTACAGAGGAGTAGCACTATATCCGCTGAAAAGCTACATGTAGAGCTCAAACACAGTGCTTCTCACTCAAACAGACTACCAGAAGCTCATTCGCGCCCACAAACTGGGGGGTCGATTTTTTTTTTCTCCGGCCTGACGGCCGGACTAACTAACCAGCCCTTAGTCGCCGGTTAGATTGCCGGTGCCCCCTTGTTGCAAGCGCGATATCTCAGGAATGGCTGCACCGTTTTGCTTCATCCAAGTTCTGAATCTCAATAGTTTTATTAGAGGTTACTCATTGTGTAGTTATTGCGCCTTCCGCGCAATTCTGTTAGGTTATGGGCCACCGAGCGCTAGCTCTCTGAAGACGTACCTATTGGAAGACTCACCTGCTTGCTCATCAGAGCTCGAAGCATCACAAGCACAGACTTGTATCAATCAATCAATCACACGACCTGTTGCCGAAATTCCCTCGGACTCTGGTTATCTCACCTCGGACTGTCAACTGCGGCAAACTCGGCTTCTTCCGAGCTTTTCGGAGCAGAAGACTGGCCGATTTTTCATGTTAATGCTACAGTGGAACTGCGCCTACAGGGAGTCTACACTCTGCTTGAATCTGTTATCCTCGCTGCAAATGCAGCTGATGCCTCTGTTGCTGCTGCTGCCGTTACTCCTCTGCCTGCCACAGCTCCTGTTGCTGGAGTAGCTTTCAAGGATACGCCTGGCGAACGTACTGTACTATTTCGATCAATTCGCCTGTCACGCGTCACAGGGACCTGAATTGACGAAATTTTTCGTGCATGTCACAGGTCACCGCGCCGATTGACGAATGTGATAAAAAAAGTCGCAAAATCCCGAAAAAAAAAACATGGCCGAAAAAGCGTATTTTTCTTCCTGTGCGCTCAACCGCGCGCAATTTGTGGCCGATTCTTTCACCTGATCGCCGTTGACACGGAACGACGGAAAATGACGGCTTTTCATACCAAATCAAGCCAACCGAGGCTAGCCATCACTGTCAATCAGGCGCTTTGACGGCAATGCTGCTTAAATGAATAATTAGCAGAAAATCTTCAATTTCTGCCCCGTTTTCGCTTCTAATAATCTTCTCAAAGGGTGGAGGAAAGTGGTCGGTTTTCAAGGCAATAGACGAATATTTTTGCGTGTCACAGTGCTTTTGGTCCATTGACGAATGTCAAATTTCGTTCCGGTGTGTCACAGGTCACAGGCCGGGCGAATCGACCGAAATACTACAGTAATAGCTGTGCTTTAGGTGTCATTCAGAAGCTTCTTTCAGCAGAACTGAGCACAGAGTATGTCAACGAATCTAATGCTGGAATTCTCTGGGCCAAACTGCGCCAGCGCTTCGAAGCAGAAAATCGTGCCGATTCTGCAATGGGTGTTCTAGCAGAACTTTTTAGCACCAAGCTCGTTATTGAAGGCGAACCAGAGCTCATGGATCGCAACAAGATTCTTTCTCATGTCGCTGCTATCAAGACCTGCTTTGATAGGCTTGCACGCCTGGAATTTCCATTTCCCCCTGTCAGGGGAACTCCCTCTTTTGGCACTACACAGCCACCTATGACGCAGGCCTCCTGCAGATTTCCCACTTTCCTGTCAAATCCCCAAAGCCCTATGTCATCGTGGAGTAAGGCATGTGACTTGGCCCGGGATCATTGCCGACTGCTCCGAGCTTGTGGGAACTATGGTGCGCGTCACTTAGTCACCGCCTCTCCGTGACAACGCTAACTGTGACCCCAGTTTTTGCCCTAATTTTTATTCCTCTTGCCAAACGACTCCTTTTCAACAGAGGAATAACTTCCCAAGAGGGATTTCCAAAATTTAGATGATTGAAGGAGCTATAAATTTTCACCCCACCCAATTTGGCAGTATACACCAATTTCGATCTTGCTGGCCTCCAGAACCCTCAATACGAGGGATATCAAACACCACTCCTATGCCAAAACCCAAATCGCACCAGTAGGTGCATCAAAAGTCCACTCAAAAAGTCCCCAAATTGGTCGAAATCCAGGCTTCAATAGGGTGTTTTGAAAAAATTTCGGCCTCCGGCCGATTTGGCAGTAGTGCAAAGGAGGCGGTGACTAAGTGACGCGCACCATAGTTACTAGAGAGGTTGCGCAAAAGCCATACGAGCCATCTGGTGGCTTTTGGCGTGTGCGCAGCCGATGGCTCCAATGGCTGCTGATCTTGGGCATTCTGTTCACAACTGCATCAAAACCATCCCTGCTTATCTAGATAAAGCCCGGTGATGAACTGCGGACCTTCATGACGGGCAATACCCAGACAGTGAGGGAGACACCACTCAAGCAGAGAAACTGTTGTTGATGCCATAAATTAACCGTGGATTCTGGTGATTTGAGGAAGCCCATGACAGCTACTACACACTGTGCGGATATGTTGCATACAATATAGGTATGATGCTTGAACGTCCAAGAATTAGGAGCCATATGCTGCGCACACGCCCAAAGCCATCTGGTGGCTCGTATGGCTTTTGCGCAAACAGGTTACTATACTGTAGCCTTCTGTATGACTGAAACGTAACGCGTAACGGAGGCCTGTTTCTGCTGACAAATCACCCATATATGGCAAGTCACCTTCCTTAAAAGGGTGATTTGTAAGCTGTTTCAGCCGTTTCAACCTGTAACGGTCCAAAATTGGTTTCAGTCATACAGAGCGCTACAGTATGTTTACTGCACCTAGCGTGGGAATCCTCAGCCTTTCTTCTCTTCGGATTCTCCCTCGCTAGGTGCGCTGTCGGAAAAATCAAAAAAGGGTTGTTGGGCCTGGGCAGGCCTTGTAAGGTCTAATAAGGCCGTTGGGGAAAAGGAGGGTTACAAGGTTTAAATACGTACCAAATACTACATACAGGGCCTTATAACACATAATGGACCTTATAGGGCTTAATGAGGCTTGTAAGGCCTTACAAGGCATGTTAAGCAAAAGTATTACCACTTCACCTTCTTTGTAAGGTGTCTGCTTGCACCTTGCCTTGACTTTCTAATACAACACTATCTATTTCTATTACGTATACTATAGAATACTGACTCTAACAATTAATTACTGGTTGCTTGCGAGAATCGAACGCTCGACCTCTGCAGTGCGAATAAAACAATGGCAATATATAATACTGCTATGCTAAGAGAGCTTTACAGATAGAGAAATTTTGTTCCATATATGGTGTAGCTCTCGCACACCTGTACAATTTCCCCAGAACACAACAACTCAAGATATTGCTCGTACATTGACTGGTGATTCAGTACACATGAGTATATGCTCCCCTACATACTTTGAAATTCATATCAGCCATCTTGGCATACAATCGCAGCACAAATTATCAAAAACAATTCGGCCGAAAAAGATGCAACAAAACCACACCTACCATGTCTCTAACAACCCCAACTCAGTTTTGTAACCTCCGGGAAGTCAGCCTGGGAAGACCTAACCAGACCTTATCACGCCTTATAAGGTGACCCCTCGAACCTTATTAGGCCTTATAAGGCCGTTAGGTGCTCCAAGGCCTTACCAGGCTTTTTCAATTTTTCCGACAGCTTGATGTATTCTTAGTAGCTTCTTAATTAACTTCGGATTCTCCCTCGCTAGACCCTCGAGATATCTCGGGTCCTAAAGGTTGCCCTTACATCAGAAGAAAGGCTGCAAGGGATTAACTGGTCAAGATTGCGCGCTTTGGCGATTTTTCAGACGCTTCGTCGGACTCCTCCTCTGCTGCCTCTGACGCACAAACCGCGAATCTTGCCCCCTCCTCCCCCTCTCTGGAGCCCACCATGACCGACTCTGCCGCCGCTGCTGCTGCCGCTGCTGAGCGGATGGATAGGCTCGAGAGGACTGTTGACCGTCTGGTCGAGCTTTTTCAAACCGCTGCCAATCCTCCTACTACTACTGCTCCGACCCCTGCCGCTCCTCCAGAGCCTCCGGCCGAGAGTCCAGGACTCTTTCCCAACCTCACACCGGCAGCAAAAACGGTCCTTCGACCGAACCCCCCTTTCGTCTTTGACGGCTACCGCTCGGCTGGCCGGGCCTTCCTTCACTCAGCTCGGACTTACATCCGACTGGTTCCGGAGGCGTTTGTTGAAGGCGGCGAGATGTCTGAGGAAAAGGCAGTGCGTTTCACCATGTCCTTTATGTCCAAAGACTCTGCGCAAAAATGGGCTGAGCGCATGTCCATTAAAACACCTTTCCCCTTCCTCACCTGGGACACCTTCACCAAGGAGTTCTGCTCGCGCTTTGTCGAGGAGAACGAGCAGGACCACGCCCTACACAAACTCGAGTCTAGGGCGTACTACATGGCTCCCGGGATGTCTTCAAGTACACCGACGACTTCGAAGACCTCTTCGACCTTGCTGGGTTTGCTGACGCCTTGGTCAAGGTCACCAGGTTCCGCTCTGGCCTTGACCCTGCCATCAATGCAGCCATCACCCCGTCCAGCGACCCCCCAGACCTCCGCGACTACATGGCTTGGCGGACCCGAGCATACCGCCAGTACGAATCGCACGTGCGGGCTCGTGCTGCTGGGCTTCTCCCAAAGGCCCCCTCGGCTCCGCCAGCCTCTCGCTCGCGTCCAGCAGGGGTCTTCCCCGTTGTCCCTGCCCATGCGCCTCCCCCTCGTGCCATGCCAGCCCCTGCTCCCCCTCCGCAGGTAGTCCCCATGGACGTTGATCGCACACGTTCCGGAAGAGGGCCTCCCCGTGGCTGCTACCGATGTGGCGGCCCGCACCTGGCGCGGGATTGCCCCACCCCTGCTGATGTCCGAGCTGCTGACGTCCTTGACGAGGTCATCCGTCAGCTTGGGTCCGAGCTCCTCTCCGAACTGGTGGCTCGGGTTGCCACCACCGACTCGCTGGCTGAGCCAGAGTCTGTGGCCGTCGAGGAAGAGCAGGGTTTTCTCCTACGCAACGAGGGAGCGGTACGCCCTCGATCGCGTCTCCTAATCGTTTCGCATGTTTGTATGATGAGTCTGCCAATGTTACATCTGTTGAACCTGCCGAAACGAAAGACGTACCCCCTGCCCCCTTCCGGTCCCCACGCATCCGGCGAAAGCCTTGGGAGCGTAGACTTCCTCAGCGCTATACTGTTGCTGCTGCACCTGGTGCCAACTCCCTGCATCTCCCCCTTGAGATCCAGGCAGTTCAGGACGCCACTAAGCTTTCTCTCGAAGGTCTCGTCGACTGCGGTGCCACCTCAGACTTCATTGACTCTGAGTTCGCAGCTAAGTCTGGCCTCCCCCTCCGCCGCCTTGCACAGCCCATTCCGGTTTTCAACGTGGATGGCTCCCCAAATGAGGCTGGTGCGATTCGTGAGGTGGCCGACGTTGTGCTGCAGTATCGTGGTCACTCTGAGCGTATGCAGCTCGCTGTTACCCGTCTCGGGAAGCAGAAGCTCATCCTCGGCTACTCCTGGCTCCGGAAGCATAACCCGGAGATCGACTGGGACACCCGAGAGGTCAAGATGAGCAGATGCCCCAGCGAGTGCTCCACGTGCCGCACTGAGGCTCGCCTGGAGGCTCGTGCTGCCCGCAGAGAGTCTCGCCTGGCCGCTGAGATCCTCCGGCAGCTCCGACTTGGTCCCCTTCCATCCATCTGTGCCATAGACTTAGGCGAAGATGAATACGATGACCTGCCGGAGCTGTTCCCAGACTACGAGGATGACGACGAGGATGATGTGGATGAAGTGGATGATGCGGATGAAGTGGATGACCCCCTTGAGCCGGGAGACCGGGTGTTCTACACCCAGTTCCTGCCTTCTGAGGATATCCGTGCTGGAAGCACCGTCTCCCAGCGCCTGGCTGAGGCATACGCCAAAAACTCAGCCCCGGCGCGCTCGGACGTTCCCGAATGGGCCCGAGAGTTTGACGATGTTTTCAACAAGGAGTCCTTTGACTCGCTGCCTGAACGCCGATCCTGGGACCATGCCATTGAGCTCGTGCCGGACTCTAAACCCACGAACTGCAAGGTCTACCCAATCTCGCCTCTCGAACAGAAGGAACTTGATGCCTTCATCGAGGAGGGACTTGGCACTGGCCGGATTCGACCGTCAAAATCACCTATGGCCTCACCCGTCTTCTTCGTCAAGAAGAAGGACGGCGGACTTCGGTTCGTACAGGACTATCGAGCTTTAAACGCTATGACTGTGAAGAATCGTTACCCGCTCCCCTTAATCAACGACCTCATCAACCGACTCAGGGGAGCCCGGTACTTCACGAAGCTCGATGTCCGATGGGGCTTTAACAACGTTCGAATCCGTGAAGGCGACGAGTGGAAGGCAGCGTTCCGGACTAACCGGGGACTGTTTGAGCCGCTGGTCATGTACTTCGGTCTGAACAACTCCCCTGCAACCTTCCAGACCATGATGAACGACATCTTCCAGGATCTTATCCTCTCTGGCGACGTCATGGTCTACCTCGACGATATCCTCATTGCCCACTCAGACATCCGTCGGCATCGAGAGATCGTCCGAGAGGTCCTGCGGAGGCTTCGCGCAAACAAGCTTTACCTTCGAGCCGAGAAGTGTGAGTTTGAGCGGACCTCCATTGAGTACCTCGGCGTGATTATCTCCCACAACCACGTCGAGATGGACCCTGTAAAGGTTGCAGGAGTGGCAGCTTGGCCAGCGCCTGAGAATAAGAAGGATGTGCAGCAGTTCCTTGGCTTCACAAACTTCTACCGCCGGTTCATTGCGGGCTTCTCAGACGTTGCTCAAGCCCTCTTCAGACTCACCAAGAAGGGCATTGCCTGGACCTGGGGGCCCGAAGAGCAAGCTGCCTTTGACGAGCTCAAGCGACGGGTGACTCGGGACCCCGTTCTGGTTCTTCCGAACCCCGAGCGCCCATACCGGCTCGAGGCTGACAGCTCTGACTATGCCACCGGTGCCGTCCTCTCCCAGCAGGGTGACGATGGCAAGTGGCATCCGGTTGCGTTCTACTCCAGAAGCCTGAACGAGGTGCAGCGGAATTACGAGATTCACGACAAGGAGATGCTTGCGATTGTGCGAGCCCTTGAGGAGTGGCGCCACTTCCTGGAGGGCGCGCAGCACCCGGTTGAGATCTGGACGGACCACAAAAACCTGGAATATTTCCGGAAGGCCCAGAAGCTCAACCGTCGCCAAGCTCGGTGGTCTCTCTACCTCTCCCGTTTCGACTTCTCGCTGCACCACCAACCGGGTCGCCTCATGGGTCGCCCCGACGCGCTTTCTCGGAGACCAGACCATGGAGTGCAGGACGATAACCAGGACGTTACCCTGCTTCGACCCGAGCTGTTCCACGTTCGGGCCACCGAGGCCCTGGTTATTGCTGGCCCTGAGGCTCCCCTCCTGCGCGACATTCGTGATGCGCTTGCTGGAGACCCCGACCTTGAAGAGCCCATCGCCCTGACTGCGAAGGAACTCCTCAAGGCCCGAGGTGTGCGGTCTGCCCGGTCTTCGGAATGGCGTATTGAAGGTGGACTCCTTTACTTCCGGGGGAAGATTGTCGTCCCCCGAGACAGGGACCTCCGCCGACGCATCCTGGAGCAGCACCATGACACGCGTGTTGCAGGCCACGCCGGTCGTTTCAAGACCCTGGAGCTCGTGTCTCGGAACTACTGGTGGCCCCAGCTGTCGCGCCATGTCAGTCGGTATGTCGCGACTTGTGACTTGTGCTGCCGCACCAAGGCGCTTCGTCAACTGCCGATTGGTGAGCTCCACCCCACAGAGATCCCAGAAGAGCGCTGGCACACCGTGTCGGTCGACTTTATCGTCGAGCTTCCCGAGGCCCATGGATACGATGCAGTCATGGTCGTTGTCTGTGCCCTTGGGAAGAGAGCGCACTTCATGGAGTGTCACACCACCATCGACGCGGTTGGTGCTGCTCGGCTGTACTACCGGAACGTCTGGCGCCACCATGGCCTGCCAGAGAAGTACATCTCGGATCGTGGCACCCAGTTCATCGCAGAGTTCACGCGCGAGCTTTGGCGCCTCGTTGGGGTCACCCCAGCCACTTCTACGGCCTACCACCCGCAGACCGATGGCCAAACGGAGCGTGTTAACCAGGAACTCGAGCAGTACGTCCGGCTCTTCACCAATTACAAGCAGGACGACTGGGATGAGCTGCTACCTGCAGCGGAGTTTGCGTACAACAACCACATGCATTCCTCCACGCAGCAGGTACCGTTCATGACGGACACTGGTCGGCTTCCACGGATGGGCTTTGAGCCCCACGCTGCACGCTCTAGGTTGGAGGCTGTGAACGAGTTCCACGATCGGATTGCATCAGGGGTTTCCGAGGCGAAGGCAGCACTTGTCAAGGCCAAAGCAGAGTACAAGCAGTACTATGACCGCCGGCGGACACCAGCTCCAGACATCAAGGTTGGTGACCGGGTGTGGGTTGATGCTTCAGATATCCGCACCACCCGCCCTTCGGTGAAATTCTCCCACCGGCGTATCGGCCCCTTCAAGGTTCTGAAGGTCGTCGGTAACGGTGCCTTCAAACTGGAGCTGCCGCCCCGGTACTCTGCCCTCCACCCTGTCTTCCCCGTCGTGAAACTTCAGCTTGTGGAAGCCGATCCATTCCCCACTCGCCCCAGACACGAAGAGCCGCCACCAGTCCTTGACGTGCCTGGCGACAAGCAATGGGAGGTCGAGGAGATATTGGATGCCAAGATCCGCTATGGGAGTCTATGGTACTTTGTTCGCTGGAAGGGTTATGACCCGTCCCATGATCAATGGGTGAAGCACTCTAATGTCTTTGCCCCGGACGCTGTCGCTGCCTTCTACCGCAAATACCCTTCCAAACCTCGCTCCATTGCTGTTGCTGCCTTCGATTCCCTTCCCTTCCGTGACCGCTTGTCAACTCCAGCTCAGGTGCGATCTATGCGTCGAGGCGCCGCATTCCAAGGGGGGGATGATGTCAGGGGAACTCCCTCTTTTGGCACTACACAGCCACCTATGACGCAGGCCTCCTGCAGATTTCCCACTTTCCTGTGGTGGTCACCGTGGTCGGCAACGCTGCCAAAATTCGGTGATGGGAAAACCGGTATTGCCGCATTTGGAAGGTACTTGCTACTCCTTGTACTCTTTTACTCAGAACACCTTTCCGTGAGTCTGAGAAGGTCAGATTTGTGTTTCGAGCACGATTAGAAGTCATTTTAGTTCGTTTGGCAAAAAAAAAATTGGGCCAAAATTGTGCCTTATTATGGAATCTGTGATATGCACAGTCGGACGACCCTCCAAGATTTATTCCTCGGTGCAGCTTGTTGAATATTCAGACAACAGCTCGCAAAAATGCGATCTATTATTGTCAAGAAAATGATTGTTGCCGATTTTCTATATTCCCCCTAGTTCCTTAGATATGCACCGATGTTTGGTCAGAACCGCCAGGTTTGCATACTTGGGGGCCGAAATTCAAAAATCCGCAACAATCATTTCTTCACAACATGCCAGGCGACCATCTTCTACAGCCAAAACTTTCTCTCAATGTGCCTGCAGGATGAGGAAAACGGCCATACCACTGAATGTGCTGATGTCGGAGTTTGAAATTAGCGGAGCATTGCCGACCACCATTTCCTGTCAAATCCCCAAAGCCCTATGTCATCGTGGAGTAAGGCATGTGACTTGGCCTGCCGACTGCTCCGAGCTTGTGGGAACTAGTTACTATATGTTTACTGCACCTAGCGTGGGAATCCTCAGCCTTTCTTCTCTTCGGATTCTCCCTCGCTAGGTGCGCTTGATGTATTCTTAGTAGCTTCTTAATTAACTTCGGATTCTCCCTCGCTAGACCCTCGAGATATCTCGGGTCCTAAAGGTTGCCCTTACACCCCCAGAGCTTCAGCCTCTCATTCTGCTCAGCACTCTACCAGATGATAGCTACTGGACAGACATCAAAGGGAACATTGTGTCCTCTCTGGGTACAGGCATCACTTGGGATAAAGCTCGTGCTCGCCTGATTACTCTTGGTAAACTGCCAAAGAGTGAGAACAGCGATGACACTGCTCTAGCTGCTAAATCCACAAACCCTGGCAAAGGAAAGCCATCTGCCAAAGGTGATAAACATTGCCTTATACATGAATCCACAAACCCTGGCAAAGGAAAGCCATCTGCCAAAGGTAATAAACATTGCCTTATACATGGACAAAACAAATCCCATGCTTCCGATAACTGCTATCAGTTGAAGAATCTAGTGCAGGGATCAAAGGACTCCAAGAAGAATGACAAGCAGAAGTCTGAGAAAGCGAGACCTAGAAAGCGCCGTGACAAGGCAAATGCCTCTGCTACTACAGATTCTGAATCTGATTCCGATGACTCTGAACATGGACATTTAGCTGTACCTGTTGTGTCCCAGAAATCTTATGCTGCTATGTCTGCTTATCTTTTGAGTGACGCAAACCCTTCATCCAAAGCTGTGGCAATTGACTCTGGGGCTTCTACTACCATGACACCAAACAAGGCAAGAATCTATATGAAGTTTGCTTAAACAATCCCTGTCTCGACAGCAAATCAGGTTAAGCGATCGTTTACTTAAACAGCCAGTAGGCGGCGCACCCCTGTCAAGCTTGAACCTGTTTAACGAGGATTAAGCACGACTTTTGAACAGTGTTGAACAAAACCGTTCAAATCGGTGTTCATCAATCAATTATATTGAGCGTAATATACCGAATACATTGATCTACAGATTAACAGAACAGGATTAATCAGTGCTAATCCGACCGATTAACAGAACAGCAGAGGGGTTCAAACAAACTTGGAAGATGGTCAGAGAAGAAAGAGGACAAAAGCAGAGAAGCTCGAACAATGTTAGCCATCGACGAGGAGTGGTATGGCGATGCGAAACAGGGCGGACATGTGGAAATGGGAGAGGCAAGATGCTTACCATCTTGGGCGGCCGACCTACATATCTGTGGTATTGCGCGAGATTCTGGGCAGAATACATGAAGGGCGTCAGTATGGGACAGAACGAACAGAAACACCACACCCGCACATAAATCTCCCACATCTCAGGTATAATGCACGGGGATGTCCCGCAACAGAGTTTCGAAGCTCAGATTCCTCATTCCAAGCGGCAGGAGAGCAGTTTCAATATACAATGGAAGAACGTACGTTCATGACCGGCTCATCTGCACGTGAAATACCCCAGGACATCGAAGACAGCAAAGGTGGTCGGGAAAGGGCGAAGCAAGGATCAGAAGCGAAGATAAGAATAGGTTGTGGCTTACTATGGTGACCCACGCAACGAATCCCGCCCCAATAACTAAGAAATGGTGAGGGCGGCACACGGCCACGGCGGACGACATGCGGGCACGGGAGACATGATTGAGAAGATGAGCGGGAAGCATAGTTCAGGCGAGGGGAGCAAGCATACGTTGCGGTGTACCACACAGCTCGCGCCGCTGAATGCGAGTCAAAGACAAATTTGGTGGTGTCGACGTCGACGGGATTGCGCACCAGATATCGACAAACGTCTGTTCCGAGGCGCTGAAAAGTTGGGTGACAGCGTTATGTTACAAGTTGCATCCTCTCAGGGTATGCAAATGGCGGTTTGAGGCGGGGGTGAACGACGAGTGGGAAGGACGACAGAGGACGACATGGTGGGGAAGAAAGAGAGGCGATGTGACATTGTGACACCAACAAACATGGACACGTGTCACCAGTTAACATCTGCCGAGCCCCGACTGCGCCGGCTCGCCACCACGCGGTCACGAGCTTTCGTCTTTGAGGCCACCATTCTCGCGTAAGTCGCGTCTTTACCCTACTTTTCTTTCTGTGCCGTATATGATTACTTATCGTAAGTGTATCTCTGTATATCCAGTTCTCTGGGTCTTTTTTACTTACCCAATTTTGTCTCGGGGGCGGCTTGAGGCTAAGGATTCGGGTCTAAGTACTAGTAGGGTCGCGATGCGGACCCGACCCGGCAAATCACGGCATGAACTCTAAGAAAATCGAATGAGTCCACCATAATCAAAGTCATACCCAGAGATTCCACCTTTGTACTGCCTCGAGATTGGCAACTTGCTCAACTGCACGTTCAAAACTGTCTTGTCTAAACAACGGAGTCACCGTTGCGGCAGAGGATCCTCAATTTCCTCAGGGTCTTGTGCTGACCAACTCTCACTCCACAGAACCTCCCAAGTACTTACATGCTTGCCTTGCCTGTCGGACTTTACGCGATTGTCAGTCGGAATTGAAGTACGCAATGAATTTCAAACATCAATCAATCCGCACACTGAACGGTAGGAAAAAATCTTACTTGCGGCGGTCGAAGTTCACTTGAATCCGGTCAAGATCATAGTTCAGCGAGGTCTGAATATGACAGAGTCTGAGAGAGGCCTAGGGAAAAGTCAGTCAAGGTCAACCATACAGGATTTATCATGAGCGAGCGAGCTATAGGTGTTATAATTAGACAGGCAGAGCCGTGACTATTTGGTATATTCACGGCAAAGTGTTGCGTTGAAGTCCAGAGGAGAGTCAGAAGACCTGAGACAAAAGAATTACTAGTACATCATGATAGAACATATTCCTCGAACTTAAGGGGTGCAGACTCCAGAGCCAAAACAGCTTGAACAGAAGGAAGTTTAAGTAGAGTAAAACGACGATAACAAGAGCAAAATCTCAGGTTTAAACTGGCAACTATTCAGCAGAAGTTCGGATTCGAGAGAGGATTGACTCGTAGACACTGACAGCAAATTTAAAACACCCAAGTCGTGACAGCGTGGCACCAGCATGGCAAACTCCGCGGCGGAGGGTTTACCGAAGACACGTGCCTATGGGAAATTTCTTGTTGTGTCACAATCGTCACGCCGCTCTTTTCTTTCCGCCAAACTCGTCAGCTCTCGTCCTCTCCCATTCGTCACCCGCTCCGTCTCATACAACCTTCTTCATGCTGATGCACCGAACTCACTGCGCCCTCCACAGCTCCCTTCACCCCTGTATGGTCCATGGAGCTCGCTCGTCGACGCATCAAGTGGTACTTACGCGCTGGTTCTGTCCCCGGACTTGGGAGAAACCGTCGCTTTTACTTGGATCAAGTCGTGGACTTGCAGTGGACCGTTTGGGACGAATATTTCGATGAAATCACAATTGTTCCTAAAGGTCAATTATTCGACGAAGAATTTGAAATCGCGGCATGGTACGCCAGCGAGCGTCTTTATCAACTGGAGAGACCAGCCGAAGCTCCTCGTCCCCTCCATCAGGTGCCTATCGACGATTTACTCTGTAATGGAGCGAATCAATACTTGAATGAACGGGTTGAAAAATATCCTGAAGTTTCAACTTATAGTGTTCGTAAGCACCTTCCTGGACATTACATTGTCTCAGGAACGAGAGAACGAGGCTGTCGCTGGCAGTTAGACTTACCCGAAGACTGTCTTTTGAACTGGAGATTCAACTTCATTAATTGGATCCGCCGAAAACGCGGTAAAATTGAACTTGAAGAAAGTGTTAGTTGGAACACATTCGAGAATGAAGATGGTTTCGGTTATCTTTATCTTCTTTTTGAGACGAACTACTCGGAGGAGGAAGTTCGATTGTTTGGAGTAATTCAATCTATCGAAATTGAACGCAAAACAGTTGAAATTGAACTAGGAAGACCAAGTGCGCTACCTAAGTTATCCTACTTGTTGGAGATGCTCGCAGGGTTGAAAAATCGAAGTGAATGCGAGTATTCAACGTTGTACTGTGGAGGTATTCAAATACCAGCCGATCAAGTTCAAGGAATAACTCGTACCGCTTGTTTGCCTCGAGTTCCCGACAAGATTGTCGCCAAGCCACTTGTTATTGTGGTACATATTAATGGACAGCCAGCCCGTGCTTTGGTTGATTCAGGTTCGCTTGGAGACTTAATATCTAGCTCTCTGGCAGATCGGCTTCAATTGAAACGAAGAGAATTAAACGAACCGATTATTCTTCAGCTTGCTGTTCAAGGCTCGAGGTCGAAAATCAACCATTCTGTTGAAGTTGACTTCAAATATCACTGTCCACGTACTTTCTATATCGCAAATGTTAGCGGGTATGACTTGATTTTGGGAACAGCTTGGCTGTTTCGACATCCAGTTAATATTGGGTTCAACCCTTCTCGTGTTTGCGTTGGAAGTGCAAAATGCTTACCGATTTCCGGAGTTGCTACTGCAAGAATTTATTCGCACTCCACCGAGTTAGAAAATCAAACCATTCAATCTGCTCGTGACGAGTTGATTGAATATGCAAAGCCGATCTGCAAGAAGGCTGCAGAAACTCCTTTGCCGCCTTTGCGCGCAATCAACCATACAATTCCTCTCATTGATGAGAAGAAAATCCTACCGTGGAGACCGTCTCGGTGTCCCGAGGCTCTTCGTCCTCAATGGGATGAGAAACGCCGGAATTATTTGAAGACCGAGCGCTGGAAAGTGACCAGCTCGGGGAATACTGTTCCCATGCTATTAATTCCAAAAGCAAAAACAAACCCGCCGAAGCTAAGCACCGTCGTTGATTTGCGAGCCCGCAATAAGAACACCCACAAATTGTCGTCTCCACTTCCGGACATGGAAGGTATTTTGCGCCGAGTTGCTCGGTGTAAATATCGGTCTCTAATTGACGGACAGGATGCCTATGAGCAAATTCGGATTATTCCCGAGCATGTTGACCGTACCACGGTAACTACTCCTGATGGGAATATGGTCAGTCTGGTAATCCAGATAGGCGATTGTAATGCGCCGGCGACGTACCAGTCTTTAATGAACTATTTCTTTTCGGATTTCATTGGGAGATTTATGGATGTATATCTTGATGATATCATCATCTATTCTGAATCGCTAGATGAGCACATCAAGCATGTCAAGGCGATTATCGACATATTAAAACGCGAGACACTGTACCTCAGCGAGCATAAGCTTCAATTTCTGAAGCCAGAAATGAAGGTTCTCGGTCGTATTGTTGACGATGACGGTATCCGAATGGATCCTGACAAAGTCGACAGCGTCTTAAATTGGAAAACACCAACTAATCGGGACTTACTGCGCGCATTCCTGGGTTCGATTGGGTATCTTGCCGATGACTTGGCTCGTATTCGTAAACCGATGTGTATTCTCCACGGATTAACTGGAGATACCGTGCCATTTCGCTGGGGGTATACTCAGCAAAGGGCTTTTGAGGACTGCAAAAGTATCATCCATCAGTCTCGCGATCATCGTCGTGTTCCATTAAAATACGGACCTGATGCGGACCCAGCGTTTCTTGTAACAGACGGATCAAGCTCTGCAATTGCTGGAGTTGTGAGCCAAGGCGCTGATTGGAAATCAGCGAAAGTTGCCGCATGCTTCAGTGCGAAACTCAACTCGGCATGCTTCAGTGCGAAACTCAACTCGGCTCAGCAAAATTATCCTGTGCATGAGATTGAGATGTTAGCAGGTGTTGAAGCGATGCTACGGCATCGTGACATACTGCAGGGATTCCATTTTAAATGGAGAACAGACCACAAGGGTCTTATTCACTTCATGAACCAGAAGAACTTGTCGGGACGACAAGCTCGATGGATGGAAAAGATTTCAGAATTTGATTTTGAGGTTGTATATGTTCCTGGAACGGAGAATGTTCTTGCGGATGCGTTATCTCGCATATATTCGAATGAGGCGCCCGGAACTGTTCGCGCAAGAAGCGAATACGCGTACCATGATGTGGTCGACAATGATGCACTTAATATCAACTCCATTTCCATGCCGGTTTTTGCGGGTTCTGAAGCGAAAGCAATGGCAAGCGACCGGGTCTTGAGGTCTGCAACTAGAACTGCTGAGCAGAAGCAGAAGGAACAGATTGCTAAGGGGAAGCAGACCCAAGAAGGTCGTGTCTTGCGGTCGATGACTCGGGCTTTAACCGAGAAGAAGTTTGCTTCCACAGGAGAAGCAAAGGAGGGCGGGAGTACCCAAACAAAATTGAAGACAGCTGACACAAAGTCAAGCAGCTCCGACGCGCAGTCAAGAGCAGGCACCGACACGAAGTCAAGTGCGGAGGCAAAGTCGTTTGACAGCGGTGATCAAACTTTGATCCCGGAAGCAAATCCGGCATCAACGGAATCTTTTCTTCCGTCTCCTACCTCTGACGAGCCTCCGCCTCTCGAGCCGTCGACTCCTCGTCCACCTACACTCTCGGAACTTGAACAACAAATCAAGGACATGGATCCTTCAATATTCCCTGTGATCTCTGGAGGGACTGACGGCCTTGATCTGGTCAAAATACGACAAAGATTCCTTCTTCAAAGATATTCTGGCGACTCCGAAAGCTTTCAAGAACTTTGAAGTATCGGATGGCTTGATTTTCCTCTGTGAACACGACCGCAAGGTGCTCTGTGTTCCTCATCTGAAGTACAAAGGCCGAAACATCCGGGAAATAATTATCTCGGAAGCACACTTCGTTTTGGCGCATCTAGGGCCTCGCAAGACCACCGATTACCTTCGGGAATATGTCTGGTGGAAGGACTTAGTTCCCGACACGCAGATTTATTGTGATGCGTGCAAAACTTGCAAGCGCAGTAAGCCGAACAATCAAAAACCTTATGGGTTACTTCACTCACTCAATCCTCCTACTCAGCCTTGGGAGACGATTGGAGTAGACTTCGTGGGACCTTTACTCGAGTCTAAGAACCGCGATAGCGTGTTCAACTCAATTACCGTTGTAATCTGTTTATTAGAGCCTTTGCGGTGAGCCACCACACGAACTGGCGGCTCGTGCCACACAACGACTGCTGATGCTACTGGGCCAAGTTAGCCACCTTGAGATATCCTTCATAACAGCTGCTCAGGGTGGCTTACTTGAGACCAGGTGCTTAGTGGGTCGTGAGAAAAATTAGCCGCCAGCAGCTACCGCAAAGGCTCTATTAACAGGAATGGTACATATTATTCCCAGTCGAATCAACTACACTGCGAAGCAAATGGCTGAACTGATGTTTGAGAACGTGTACAAACTGCACGGGCTCCCAAAATCCATCGTGAGTGATCGTGATGTTCTTTTTACTAGCAATTTCTGGCAACGACTTCACCAATTAATTGGTACGAAGCTTCGTATGTCCAGCGCATATCATCCTGAGACGGATGGAAGCACGGAACGGGCCAACCGTACCGTGACGCAAATGATTCGTCAATGTATTGGCAAAAAACAGAAGGATTGGGTTTCTAAGTTACCCGCAGTTGAGTTCGCTTTGAATTCCGCTCGGTCTGAAACTACAGGCTATACTCCCTTCTTCTTGAATACCGGGCGGATGCCTAGGTCATTAATCTGGGACTCAGATCGCACCCGTTGTCGCAGATGTGAGTTCGATGCTGGTAGACAGAAATGTGGGTCGAAAGTCCGGTGGGTACGATGTAGAGGTAGAATAGAAATATAAAGGAATGTCCCCAGAATCACGTTGAGGCGTAGAACACGAAAATCGGGAGAAAACGAGGAAGTCGCGTAGAGGCTCGAAGTACGCGTTGGGGTCGGAATCACGGGAATACGGGAGTGATCAGCTCCTCTGTTGAAATCACTTCACTGTCGACGTGCCCTCGGTGGGGCACTCCGGTCACTGGTCGCGTCGATGCTCGTGGTGCGGGCTCAAGAAGGGTAATATTTGGCTGTCTACCTACGTAACAAATAGATCGTCTGATAGGCGAAGCCGGGTGAGGTAAAGGGAACGAAGCGGTAAATAGAAAATTCTACCTACCGTCCATACCACTCTTCCACACCGTGAGTTTCCTGGCATTGCTAATTTTGCTCTGCAACGCAGATTGGCAATTATGGCTGCACACGACGCAGTTCTCGCTGCCAGGGTTAAGCAAACTCGGAATGCTAATCGCCGTAGGCAAGCCTCACCATTTCAAGGAGATTTGGTCTATCTCTCCACGAAGAATCTTAAGTTTGAGAAGGGTTTGGCGCGCAAACTCATTCCCAAATTCGTTGGGCCTTACCTTATTATCCGAGACTTCGGTAATAATTCGTTTCAGATTGAGCTTCCGTCAAATATGAAACAGCGCGGAATTCACGATATTTTTCATGCATCTCTGCTTCGGATTCATGTCCCAAATGACGACCGGCGCTTCCCGGGAAGGTTGGAAACTCAGTTGGATGTCTCTACAAATGCAACAACCCATGAATGGGCTATTGATAAGATTGTTGGACGACGCGCTGACGCCGTCTTTGAGATTCAGTGGCAGTCTGGGGATAGGACTTGGATGCCATATTCACAGGCGAGTCATCTCACCGCTTTGCGGGATTATTTTGAATCTGTCGGAGTGTCAGAAATTTCTGAACTCCCGCGCGGGTCTGGAAAACTACCCGAGGAAGACATTGACGTATTTTCAGCGGATATTGTTTTGATTCAGGCGGATCAAGAGATTGTCTAAAACCAGAGAGTATATATAAACTCTCTGGATTTGTTCGTTGAACTCAACCCCGAGTTCACCTCTACATCTTATTCATCCTCTGCTTCCTCAACCGTTGTTCCCTTCCCCGCCATGCCCAACCACAAACACTCCAACAATTCCTCTTCCTCTTCCACCAAATCATCTAGTTTCCGCGTTAACGGTGTCCTTCGCAATGACATCGTCGCCCTTGCCAAATTCCTCGAGTTTAATAACTCACACTGGCTTCAGCACATCGATGACCACACCTTCCTCCTTCGCGACCCGGACCTCGAAACCAGCCACGTTGTTCCCGCGGTTCTCGTCCGCGTGTACATCCTTGTCAATTACCTCCTATTACCTCCTTATTACCTCCTTAACGACCCCGCCAATCGCTTGAAGGACATGCCGTGGGGCTATGTCGACTTCGCCCGCATTCTCAACGCCAACTGCCTGTCTGGCGAGAAATGGGCTTATTACGACCTCGATTCCGGACGCAACCTCTGGTACCCCGATCATCCTCTCCCTTCCATCGTCACCTATCTTGTTCGCGAGAGTGATCTCGCCGAGGCGCCGCCTTCCGGGCAAGTCCTTGTTTCCCAGGCGCGTTGGGACCGCCTGACGGAGATGGATATGCGCCGTCAGGATAATCGTGAGCGTGCGAAGGCCGAGGGGCGTGTTAAAAGACAGCAGCGGGATGCTCCGGAGTATGAGAAGGCAACGGCTATGGCTCAGCGCTTGGCGTTGAAGGCTCGTATGGAGGAGGAGAAGAAGGAGCGAGAGGAATTGGATGCTCAGATCGAGGCTGAGTTGGCTGCTGAAAAGGCCGCTGCTGAGAAAGCTGCCGCCGAGAAGCGCGCGGGATCGTCCGCGGGAGGTTCTGACGAGATGCAAACTTAGATTGAGGTTGCAGACGCGTCAACCTGGAGGGCATATGTAACACTATCATTCTTCTCTTTTACCTCGTGACCGCGTTTGACTTAGACTTATTCTCCACTTCCCGCTCCGTACATTACTTTGCGCTCATGTATGTCTTCATTCCGCTTTGTCTCGTTTCTTAGTTTACTTTAAATACTGTGATGTACTTTGTATTAGACTTTGGTGAATCTAGAACTTACAACAGTCACTTTGTTCGCCACCAGCTCTCAACAATTGCAAATCTTTCGTGTGCCGAAACTATTACTTAGCGGTAATCTTTCGTCACATCGACGTCGATGGCGGCGGCGAGGTTGGTTGACCTGGTAATCGGCGCGCAAGGATGAAGGTAAGACGTGGGACGCAGTGGCTGTGGGAGAAACTTGAGGTCGAAGCCCTGATTCAACTCGGAGACGACGGCAGCGGCGGTCGGGAGGGTGACAAAATCAGGAGGGGTGCGTGCGAGTCGAAAAGAGAGGGGGAAGGGGCTTGGCCTGGGGTTCTTGAGGCGGGCGGCGGAAAGAGGTAAAATTGAGAGACAAGGCTTGACTTTGCTTGATTCGGCTTGAGGCGGCGGCGGCGGCGGGACACAGACGAAAAGGGCGTGAGGAGATGTCGAGGTTGCAGGTGCTGAAGGAAAACGGCGCTGGGTGCGTGGGCCCAGGCTGAAAAGGAGATAGTCTAAGTATCATAAATGGAGGAAATTGCCGCGCACACCCACCTGCCGAAGACTTCGATAAGACAATTGAGGGCTTGTTAGCGAGCGACGGTCCGCGGAAGAGCTAAGCGGCGGCCGGCGGTCAGATGCTTGAAGGCTAGATTAAGCTTGGAATAACATGGCGCTGTCGGGGGCGGGGACTTGGAACGCGAGACGAATGCGGTGGCAAGTGGGGGAAGGGTACAATTGAGATCAGTCTTGAATTTTGCCCTGGATTCGGCTTGAGACGGGGTCGGCGCGGCGGCGGGACGACACGGAACGGAAAGGGCATGAGGGGATGATGACACGGGGATGGCGTGGGTGCCGGTGCTGACGCTGGGTGCTGAGTGCGCCTATTCACAAGGCTTAGTCTAAGCAGAGTAAGTCGAGGAATGTCAATCAAACAGCGAGAACACGTACCTGCTGCATCGCATGCGGAGGCTCGGAGGCTCGCACAAAACAAGGGGAAGTTGGGGGCTCGTTAGCGAGCTTGACGGCTTTGACGATTTTTGAAAAGGGCTAGACGGGCCACTGGCGGGCAGATGCTTTGAGGACATGGGGAGGTTCGATGACGCAGTGGACGAGGGAGGAGGAAGAAAAGTCATACGATGTTTAGTCTAGGATTTGATGGGGGGTAGGTCAGTGAAGCGTCCGTGGGAGTGATGCTGAGCTGATCCGCCAAACGGCAGTGTGATCTCTCTTCGACTCTCTCGTCAACCGTTCGCTCACTGGCAATGTCGGAAGCTCGGACACCCCTGACAGCGGATACTTAACCTATAACCACGCGTACTTTGCATCGGCGCCGGAGGAGAGCATCTAGTAACCATTGACGCGAATTGACGACTGAAGACGGGTCTGAGAGCGTGGTAGACACGTTGATTTCATCCATATATCAGTGTAGTGGATTATAGCATTGGTTATCATACATGAAGTGCAAGCAAAGGACGAGGAGCACGTCGCTCTGGAGAGCGACCGAAAAGAGAAGGGGAGGCAAGCGACGGCCATCAGCAGCCGTATCACTCCCATCACTCTCACGGACGCTTCACTGACATACCCCCCATCAAATCCCAGACTTTATATAGGTCCTTGAGAACGACTGTCTTCTCATCGCCCGGTATAAAGTCTGGTTTACGAGACTATACGATGTTGTCGATTGCTGTGCTCTTTGATCAAACCAAAAGTCCCACGCGCACGTGCCGGTGGGACTTTTTCATTCTCTCCGAAAAATCGGTCATTTCGCAAGTCATTTCGAGGGCTTTATTTCCGGAAATAGCCTCAGATTGCCGAGGGTTTTACTGGCCGTGGCGGTCGGCTTTAATCGGTCTGGCGACCGATTTGCCATCACCCTTGGAATGGCGGGGTTGCCGTGCAGTGGTTATGCTAATCGTAATGTCACATGTCTGATTCTGATCTTATATAAATAGCAGCTGTAGATTAGTTACGGATCTCTTCTTGGTCTTGACCACCATGCACCCTTTCTCTAGTGGCTCCTCTTGAATGACCACACTATTGTTCTGTCATTCTTGGCTACTCTGAGTTACGTCTGGTCGACTCCCCTAGTGTTGTGGGCAGCCGAAAGAAGAAAAATAAAATAATCCCAAAAAGGAAGGAGGGAGAGGAAAGGAAGTAAGAGGGAGAAGGGTGTAATATGTGGCCCCCAGAGTCGTTGTAGAGGCCTTGGATACCATGCAGTTGGCCACCACAAAAGCCATAATAAAGAGTTTGCGGTAGCCACCACTGGCTAAATAAATCCGGTAAGGCCCACAAGCGGCAAAGCCCGCTACCTGGTGTGGAATAAATGCAGTTGAATCCATGTACTGTATGCTCAAATTTTATTACGGCGGCCCGAAGCTTGCTCGGTCGACGCGCTCCGCGCCGACCAGCTCGCATTGGGCCGCATGCATACCAACTTGAATGGTATTCGAGATTGACCTTCGGTTTAGGCCACACAGTTTTGATAAATTCAAGGTGTGAAGTGCCAATGATGGTGCTTCAACTGAGTGGGTTTCGGACTGCAACCATAGCATACTAGCCATGCTGAAGAAACAATTATTGTCCCTACATTTAAATTGAGCTTGCAGCTGCCCATGATAGTCCTTCAAGGCAAACAGGTCCTCGCAAGTGGTCATCTTGCTGTGAATATATTCTCCGCGCCCCAACTCGAAGAACTGTGTCGAAGCTTTGCCGGGGCGGAAAAATTCAAAAATATTAATTCTAATTCCAGTTGGGCCTCAATATAGCCATACAAGGGAGGATTGAGTGGGATGCTTCTGCCGTATTCTCCATGCAACAGTGCTTAACTGTATTTTACACAATCTGAAGTTTGATTTGAACTGGCAAAAGTTTCACATTTTGGCTGAACCAGCGTAAAACAATATTGTGGGTATTTAGGTCCTTTGTCAGAGGCTGCGAGCCCACCGTTGAGTCAAGTAGAGAAATAAATCAACAATTGAAGGGATGCCCACAGTGTTCAGGACAAGGCGAAGGTTGGTGAAGCTTGAAGGAGTGATGAGCTCAGATCAATTACGCACCACAATCATAATGGCTTACGCGAAAAATGCTGACGAAAACGAGAGTTTACTGCAAGACGTCAAAAATGAAGGTCCGCTAAAACCCTTACCCAAAGGTAGCGGGAGACTGGCTGAGGGCACCAGAGTACATTAGCCGTCTGTTGCCGAGACCCAAGTTGTCTGTGGCCAAGTCAAAGTCTGCAGCCACATGTTAGCCTTAAGCTTGAAGTTGAGCCCAAGGCTAGTTGTAATCTGGTTGATTTTCAGGTAGTCTCCGACTTGCATTGTCGCAGACCAAAGTTGTCAACGATTTTTTGAAGGTGCCGCTACAAATACGAGTTGTACACCATTTCCGAGGAGATGTCAAAAATAATAATTGCACAGTATATCGCCCATAATCGATGCAAGGCGAGCCCTCCCAAAATGGGCTCTGCCCTGATGTTCGATCACAAAACCTTGTCGGGGGAACTAGGTCTCCCAAAGATGGGTAGAAGGTGCTGGGGGGACCAGGAAGCGGAGATGGTGGTGGTACAGTCGAAGCTGTCATAACCCATAGCCCTCGGTAGGGCCAAAAAGCTATGGGATATGATAGATTTATGGGTTATCCCAGCCAAAAACCAGTCAAAAACCCCCAAAAATGTATGGGTTAAAGGAGATTATGGGTTATGGGAGCTATGGGTTATGGCAGCTTCGACTGTAATTATAAGAGAACAAGAGAGGTTGTCACGCCCGTCACGTTTCCATGCCCGTAATGATGGCGTTGGACTTGTTTGGGCACTGGAAAAAAGGGTTTTCCGATCATACTACTGGGTCCCCGAAGGGGTAAAATCGCCGAAAAAGAAATCGAAAAGAGAGAGAAAGGGAGAATTTCTGGAACTCAGGCTGGTGACTGCCCAGGCAGTTCAGAGAATGGGTCTTGCTATTCAGGTTCACAACCAATGCAGAATGTCCACAAATGATATACTCATTGAATTCCAATTTAAATACACATTAATATAGAGAGCATCTGTACACCGGAAACCAGACCCAAAGATGCGGCAAAAAATGCGAAGGGGGCAATGAGGATCCATCCAGATGGGAAAATCTAAATTTGAGCGATGCTGGAACGTGTTCTGCGTAGCTTTGTGCCATTAATCGGGCAAGGGGAGGCATATGAGATAGATCAGACTAGACTGCAGAAATAAAACACACCAGAGAACCATGTAAACTCTTCCCACATACTCATATATCCCATCGGAACCCTCTATATCGAATTCTGGCTTGAGAATGCGCGCGCAGCGCTGCCGAAGCCAGTACAATTGCCAGCCCATTTTCGGGGCTGAAACATCATGAAAAAAGTAAATTACTGGAGGAGAGGAAGGGAGGAGTGATTCTAGTAGTCTTGAGGAGTTGAAAGTGCCAGAAAGCGTGCAGCAAAGTACGAAAAGCGGGTGAATGGTGGAAGGAGAGGTTACGAGGTGTCAAGTGTGACGTGACAGTCACGTCACACTTAGCATCCCCACACACCATTTTCAACGGCGAGTGCGATTGCCGTGAAAGTTTCGCAATTTTTTGGGCTAGGTTCATTTGTACTCGGCATGACCAAAAGTAACCGGAATTGTAGAATTTATATAGGAAATTCAATGGTCAACCAGCTTTGATGGGTCCAGCTCTTACCTATAGCATGTTTTCTCCTACTTGCATGACATAAACACCGATTGGAACATCGGGCAGCCAGAGAAATATTCGAAATTCAGAAATTTCCCAATTTGGCAATATCTGCGTTTTTAAAATAGCAATTGGACAGATATGGGGTCAATGAGTACTTGAGAAATGGGATTTAGGTCTTATGATAATGTACATGAAATGCCAGAATTTAGCATCCCAGTCTCCACCTCTTGTGAGACGTTAAAAACTGGGCATAATGTTCAACCATCATAACATAAATAATTGCAATTCAAATAGACGCACAACAAGGGCACAGTGGGCCCAAACTACTTCATATGCAACAGCATATACTTCTACCATAATTACAGTACCAATCCTCCCAGCGGTTCTGTGTGCTAGCTTTGCCATATATACATTTGTGATTCCGGTTACTTTTGGTCATACCGAGTAGTAGCTTTACCATTGTGCTGAGACGTTCTGGTGGAGTGAGTGGACTTGTGAGGAAAGAAAAAGTGTTATCGGTCCTGGGCCCGAAGGTGGCTGTGCGACTTGACATGTCAAGTGGACCCAGGTGATCCATCGGTTAACCGAAAAAAGACTTGTCATAACCAGAAGTCCAGGTTTTTTATTCAATGTACTGGGTCCCGTGCCGGAAAATTGCGAAAAAGAAAGGGGAAAGAGGAAGAAAGGGAGAAGCTACGGCGCCACCGACAGACCCAGAACTCGGCCAACGCGCTTGAAGTCGGCGGGAACTACGCATCAAATCACAGGTCGGGTCACAGGTGATGAGTTCCGTCACGACAATTCCAGACAATTCCGCGGACAAGTGCGGACAATAAAATTACTGTAAAAGGCAACACAATAGCAATAGGATTTAATTCATTGTGCATCCGAACAGGCTCTTAATATATACTGGTTGTGTAGCACAAAAACCTGTATTATTGAATGGAAATGAATCGAGGTCCACATTGCTATCTACTGACTGCTTGTACAATAGCTGGCTATGTATAATACCTGGGCGAAATGTGGGAGCAAAATTTTCTCACGGCACTCGTTGCTCGTCGTGGTGTTGGAGGCCGCTCCGAAGAGAATAACCTGGTTTACAGCGTGGGGGAGAGTATCCGCACTCCTACGAACCAGTTTAATAAGACTTGAATATAGCTTGAATGGATAAGCACATCTTGAGGTTTATAATTTATCTATTCTGATAGGTAAGACTTGGGTGGAGAGGTGAAGACCACCAGATACCACCAGATAACCTGTGGCTGTGGCCAGATAACCACCCAGCTGATTGGGACATAAACCGAAGTTCAAGCTTTTTTGAGACCGATGTTCAACGAATTTGAACTGGATATGCGGAAAGAATCAAAAACATGAACCGTGTGAAATTCGACAGCAGAAGGGGGCGTGATGGGAGCAGATGGGAGCAGGTTGAAGCAGATTGGAGCGTAAGGGGTTTTCACTGGGAATAATGGCGTTAATTCACTGTAATGGATTATCAGGGAGTATACGCGATTAAAGGATTTCCACCTATACGTTATAATCCCCTTATGGATTATGGGCTTATATCTGTTTACATCGGCTTCTCAGCCAGCCGATATGAGCGGTTTAGGATTTTTCCGACAATGGAAGCCTAAAACAAGTACGAGACGAGTCGAAGAATTACTCAAGAATTACTCGTTCCTATCAATGGAGCACGTTGTACGCGGCGCGCTTTTATCGGGTGCCGCTCATTATCTCGTAAACACGGTGGATGTCGTATATTTTTACGTTGCGACAAGTAATTGTAATCATAATTTGGGACCTCCATCTTGATACTACTGACTCCAACTTGACGAAGCTTGATAAATCTTGATACGGTCCGAGATCAAGCTTGATATCGAGGTAGTGCTTGATCAAGCAAATCAGCCACTAATTTGGAAATAACCTGATGCAAAAACGCTCGACGTCGGTCAATGAAATTGGTCGATTTGCCTAGTGTGATTGATGGTCAGCTGCTGGTGAAAGTATGTAAACCAAGGGCGTACCCGATGAACAAGCATTCGAGGTTCTTTGTCGAACTCTGCCTTCAACACTTCGACCACCTCCGTTGCGGTCATGCGAGCAGTCAGACTTGGCAGCAGCTCCGAGTAATCCTGGAGATTTGTTTAGTGAGTACCAATGATCCCTAGGGCATTTTCAGAGACCTCAAGAAGAGAGGCAATCGTGTGCAACAATCCTTCGATGTCGTTCGAGAGCTCGACAGCGCCGGGGGAGACTTCCTTGGCAGAGCGCAGATTGACGATGAAGATCTTGGGTTGGGTCGCAGAGCGTCCACCCTTCACGACTTGAATTCTGTTCTTAAGGTCGGAACTCCAGCCAGTCGCGACAAAGTGGAATCCGCCGGGTATCAGCTGGGATCGGTCTTCGACGAAATTGTCGCGATGTATAGCACTGAACTGGAGTGAGACAAGTCCCAGAGCCTTTATTCCTGACTTGCCCATGCGCAATGTTATGAGAGTGCATAAAGGCAACTCCCTATCAATGACTTCAACTTCGATCCAAGGCAGTTCATTTTCCTCACTCGTACCTGCGCAACTTGCAGTAATGCGCACATCAGATCCTTCGAGGTCTCAAAGTATGGGGCGGTTCCCAATTTCCCAAAGAAGGGCATAACGATGAGGTTGCCTTCTGGACCAGCATGAAGGCTCGAAAGGAGCGGAAGAACATGTTGATTCGCGTCGGGAATGGAGCGCAATTGCTCGAGCATCTCCCTTTCAGCGGAATTCGCAAATTTCAGAACGACCCGCCCATAAGTGGCGTGCGATGCGTCGTTCATACTCCCATCCTGAAGAACAGTAAACGAGAACCCGAAATCTCAATTTGCAGACGCACGTTGTAAGGTATAGGGTAATCTTTGTGCCCAGGCGGACACTGCGCCGAATATCTAGGGCGCAGCTGGAAGCCCTTGGAGTGTAGATCGTCGTAGAGCTGTTGCCATGCTCGCTCATTCTGACTGAGGGGTCTAGCCATGGTGTCGTGGGTTTCGTCGGTTTCCCGCAGAGTATGTGGTTTAAGACCTGGACAACAACACGTCATGAGGTCACGTGGCTGCGCTTACGGACGGCGACAGGTACTTAGTATTACTAATAGTACAAGCTCAGAGGCGAGGAGCCACCGATAATGTCGGAAAATCCAAATTGGTTTGATATCCCTTGACAAGGCATTATAACGCTTTTTTGAACCTGATACAGCTGTACGCCCTTGATCAAATGCCGTAAAGTACTCAGACAATGCCTCTATCACTGCTCTATGTAGGGGGCATGGACGATCTGCTCACATCACGTGTTTTGGCGGCTTTTGGATCAAAATCTTAATGGCGCCTTTTTCCAGGCCAAATCAGGAAATGTGGCCCCACAGATTCGAGGGGAAGATCCGTACAAAGGTTTCTGTGGGACCAGTTTCTGTGATTTCGTCCGAAACAAGTCGCCATTAAGCCCAGAGTGTACGAAAAAGTGAGCTGATAGCGATCCATTTGGCGGTGTCAAGGTCGTGTGACATGAGCGGACCCCCTACCTTACAACCGGTCAAGAGCATAAAGTTTGATAAGGTTCAAAAAGGGGCTATAATGGGCTTGGTCAAGTAAATTGGGTTTTTCCGACAAAGGAAGCAGACCCCTGGGACAAGTTGTGGAAGTTGTCGCCGTCGGAGTAAAAGCTTAAGACCACTTCTCGCCGTCGGCGCTGAAGCCAGATAAGATATAAGTATCGGCATCCACCGTGTCTACGAGATAGTGAGTGGCTAATTCGCAGCCTTATTTACTTTCTGTTTGGTGTTGTATTGACTGGTGCTGACACTGTTGGCATGAGGCATGATGGCCGTTGACTGCCGCTTGCCGAGCTCGGAATAAGAACGTGAATATCCAAGCGACGGGTAAGTTCTTTAGAGAAAAGCGTAGTCCGTTTTCCATTCAGGTTTTTTTCAGGAGGAACTGGCGGTGTAGGCGGCGCGGGGAATGTGGCAGGGGGTCCGGGGGGTCCAGGGCAGGGACCTATTTTCAATATAACATCGCAAAGCACTATGGTCAGCATGGCTTCTGGGTGAGTGCCTCACCATGGATAAATGTTCAAGATTTTACTTATCATCCACTTAATCCTAACCCCCCCTCTCTCCCACGGGTCCCATAGGGCATCAAATTCAACCTTCTCAGAGCTACGCGTCAACTTCATTCGATCTCTTGCCCGTCTTCACGCAGCATCTGAGGATGTCGACGAAGCACAGAGTGGAGGCACTGAAACTTGGTTGACGGGATATATTACCGACTCTGTCAATGAGTACGATGCTATTGTGCACACAATGGCATTTTCTGACGTTACGCAGATTTGATCAGGCGTATTATGCCCTCATTATATCTGACACGGCAATACGTCAAATCCATAAGGATATGCAGGACTTGATGAATGGGGAGGTTCATTCGGGGCTCGTCAAGCCACTGTCGCTGCTCACCGGTACGAGCTCTGCAGCAGTCGTAGTTTCGACTGTGTCTTCGCTGTTGGGGTAAACCTACCACCCCTTTCAATAACCCCGCTCACGAAGATTCCTTCTCCAGGGGAGTATTACTTGAAGCTGCTCGTCTCCTCGCAATCACGGGGTCAGACGATGTACTCGGCACTGGGGTTGCCGCACCACTTGACTGGGAGATGATGAGCTTGGAGATCGCAAAATGCATGGAGATTCTCAGAGAAACGCTTCACACCCGTCAACAAGAATTGGAGGTGGCGTACACCGACATCAGCACGGTGATCTCTGTTATTGTGAACAAAGCAGACCCCCTTAAATTCGTAAGATTTTGGGACTCTGGGTATGGGTAGGCGCATTATATGTGTTTCTGTCAGTTCAAATTATCTTGACATTTGTCAGATCCAATACCACCGAATGGTTTCAACGCGCATTCGGCTCGAGGCACCGAACGGAGATTGAGCTCTATGTTTCCTCCTTCGTACAGTTCATCGTCCTGGATATGCATGGTTATGTTCCAGCGAAGGACTACGCACAATTGCTTCGATTGGAGGACAGCCCCGTGAAGCAGACAAGATGGATCTTTGACTTTCTCGACCGTCAGAGCTGGGGGAAGCCTCACAATGTCTTTTGTGAATCTCTCAAAACGCATGACACGCTAAGACATCAATAGTCACCTGGCGTATGTTGTTAATGTTGTTATACACTCATATCAAATTTGGAATTTTTCTTTCATGAACCTCGGCGGGCGGACCGCGGTGTGTACTTAGCACCGGGTGGTTCGGGGACATTGAGTGGGTCTTAAAGCTTTGGACACGGAGTATGGGTGCATTGAAAATTTTTGGACACCTTACCCCATTACCATATAAAGTAATTCGAATGCAATGAATTTTCCAAAGGCATTTATTTTCAGGGCACTTTGCAGTACTACACCGCACCGAGGGGGCATGATGGAGGAGTGGTCTATCATGCGGCGTTTCAACACGTCAGCTGCTGGCGGAGTTTTTGGGCAGTAGTTCGAACCCCCCCACCCCCCGGCGAGAAAACACTTTTGACACTCACCGGCTTCCCCACCACCGATTTTCCGGAATTGGTGATCGTTGATCCGACTTTGTCACTGCCGGCCCACTTCCATCACAGTCTCACTTCCCACCATCATCCGGGCCTCGGATCACAGCAGGCAATCACCCGGCGGCCAGCACATTTCAGTTTCACAGTATTTGCGGTCATACTCAAACCTGCTCGGGCTTCGCCCACCCGGGCCGCGGTTTATCCCAGTGGAGGTTGCCTGGGAGTTTTAATGGGGGCCACCAAAGAGAACCGACACATCACTGCACTGTGCCGAAAAAGGGAATTCCATCAGTCTGGGTTAGTGTTGCCACCGAGTCGAGTCCAACTCGAGTTGTGATCCGACTCGACTCGCAAATGGGACAACTCGATCGGATCGAGTTCGGCCGAGTGTCGACTCGAGTTCGACTCGAGTTTGATGGCCGAAACGGGAAACTTGCACCAAACCACTCTTTTTTCCACAGGTTTCCATTTATTAACAGGAGAGACCTCCGCCTAGATACTTCATACTTGCAATAGATTCGTTTTATCTTTTTCTCCTGCCCATCTTGAATGAAAACAGCAAGCAACCTCGCGTCGAGATGGCTGTGACTGACGCGTGACACGTCACTCTCTCTTCTTTTACGCGTCCAGCGACGATCTTACGCGTCAATGGCCAACGCGTGCTCTTGCGCCAATCCTTCTGCTTGTACCTGTAGCTATGTTAACCAGCAACCCTGGAACCCTTCACTACCCCAGACACCTTCCCAGTCACGGCCAACCATGCACCAGTACTATCCGGCGCCGCCGCCGCCACAGACTCCCGGAGGCTATTCTGCACACAGTCCTGCTCCAGGGCCCAGTACGCAACCACCTCAATCGCTTACCACCAATGGATCTCAAGGACCACACCCTCACCATCCGTTTCCGTATCAAAACATTCCGATTTCTCCGCAATACCAATACTATGCATATCCGCCGCCGATGCCAACGAACTATATCCCTTGGCCAGCTTCTGCATCGCAAAATCAAGCCATGCCTCCTCCCTCTATTCCTCCTACTCCAACCCCAGCTGCCAATAGCGGAAAACGAGCTAGAAAGAACGCAGATGCCGGTTCCAACACTAATAAGCGCCAACGGAAAGCAGCCGTACGACTCTCGACCCAAAGCAATCCGCCTACGTCTGTAGATGCCGCTGACCAGTGCGGTGTTGGTCCGATATCACGCTCTCACGAGAATGCTTCCGCCTCGCCTGAAATTCCCTCTACCCCCTCTACTCCGCATATTAACTCTGCAAATTCTCCTGTCTCTACACGCTCCGAAAGTCTTCCTCCATATGCACCACACGATCTGTCTCTCCCTGCAAACTCCGAATCAGCTCCGAAATCGAAGTCTAATACTGCTACCGACGTCTGGTTCTTCGTGCGGCCGCTCAAAACCAATGTTCCTCCAGCAGTCCTTCCAACCCCATCCCAACCGCTCCCCGAAGACTCAGATATCCTCAAAAATAAACCGAACGCAAAGGAATTCCCTTACTTGGGATGTCGTCTATGCAAGTACGTTGCCGTCAATATTTCTTGCTTCATTTTGACAGATCCTCTTAGGCGTTGGCAAACATGGCAAAATGCTCAAGGCGGCGTGACGAGCAATATCCGACGACACCTGGAAGATGAGCACGCTGATATATATAAGCCCGCAATCTCCCGCCTCAACCTCAAGCACGGTTCGGCCTACAGTGCGGCTCCCGAGCCTTATTCGAAAGACGCATGGGTAGATCGGCTAATCCGATGGATAGTTGCGGACGATCAGGTAAGTCTTCAAGACGACACTCAACAGCTTCTAATTCAACCTTGCTAGTCCTTGAATGTCGTCGATTGCGAAGAATTCCGCGAATTCGTACTCTTCGGTCGCACGCCGGAACATGACGAAGATCTTCCTCACCGAACAGCACTCACGAATAAGATCATTGCGCAATATCACGACGTATACGAGAAGATAATTGAAGATATCAAAGTAAATTCATTCTCGTCTCCTGCGTACACACACGCTGACGACATGTAGGTTGCTTACAGTCGACTTCACCTCACTGGCGACATGTGGAGCGACGGCGATCTCGCCAGCTTCCTGGCCTTGTCCGGTCATTGGATGGCCCGCGACGAGAACGGCAATCTGGTAATCAAGAACCGACTCCTCGTTTTTCGAGTCGTGGAAGGAAAACACGATGGTAAATCTTTGGCAAAGCTGGTTTTCGATATATTCAAAAAGGCTGGGCTTCTGAAACATGTTCGTCTCTCTATCTAATTTTCTGACCAAGCCACTAAAAGTTTCTTCCGCGTAGCTGGGTCAAATCACGCTTGACAACGCGACTGTCAATGATGCATTCATGCGAGAATTACATCTACTGCTCCTTGCAGAGTTCGGAGACTCAGTGGTGTTCCATCCGGAAGGGAACCGCATACGGTACGTTTTGAACATCAACCTAAGTAGATCGTGGTTCATAATCCATAGGTGCTTTCCTCACGTCATCAATATTGGAGTGACAACGGTAATCGTAGCCCTGACCGAGGACGGAGCGCGCTTCGAGGTCCTCAATACCGAGGACCGCTCCCAGATGAGCTACGAGGAGCTGTCTCGCTACGCCGATGCCGTCGAAGAGGATCCCATCGGTCGCGGACGGCACATCGTGGCCTCATGCCGTGCGTCGGGTCAGCGTAGGAGCGATTTGAAAACGGTCATCGTTCAAGGTAATCTATCTAAGTGTTGGGAGCCGGCTGAAAACGGCGAGGCTGTGATGCTTCCTGTCGTTCAGCTTCTACGCGACTGCGAGACTCGATGGTCTTCCACCTATCTGATGAATGACCGCGTCATAGCGCTGTACCCGGTGAGTTTGCTACTGCCGCCATTCGAATAATGTTTCACTTGTAATGGCAGGCTATTGACACGTTTCTCAAACACCCAAAGCAGGCTGCGATTGCGAATCACGCATTCACCGATGAACAATTCCAAGTTCTATCGGATATTCAGACAATCTTGTACGTCCCTCACGTCGCTCAGGAGCTACTATCGGCAGAGAAGACCCCGACAATCTCTATCGCAATTCCCGCGTTCGAGGCCGTTCTCGACGGCTGGCTCAACCTACAAAAGACGATGCCGGAGCTGTCGTATTTCATTGGATGTGGGATCGCAAAAATTCAGGAGTATGTCGCAAAGGGACGGAGCACCCGTGTGTATGCTCTCGCTATGGGTATGAATTTTTGTTCGGTGCCAGGACTGTGACTTATGCGACTTATGAAATCGCAGTGCTCAACCCAACACAGAAATTGCATTGGATCGAAGCTCACTGGCCAGCCGATGACGCCCTCCAGGCGGAGGAGTGGACCCTCACTGCAGTATGTAAACTTCAAACCGCTCATTTGGATATAAATTAATGTATACTCAAGGTGACATCGTTCATTACTGCTGATCGGCATGATAACAAGAAGCGCGCTGAACTCAATCCCTCTCTTCACTCCCACCCGCTCACTTCAAGCTCGGATCGTTCCGCTGCTGCACAGAGCTCCGGCCTCGCACGTCTTCAAGGTGTCGCGAATTTGGGTAGAAAGATTGCGACATTGCCAGGATCTCGCAGGCGCACTACAACATCGACTCCGTCTCAGGTTGGAACCGCCACTTCCCCAACATCTCCTCCCTCCATCGCGCCGGTTGCCCAAGTGCTTACTCCAGCAGAGGCAGTAGCTGCGGAACGCGCAGCTCTTGCAAATGACCGCCGCATTGCTCAGCAAGAGTATGATATGTATAAGAATGAGCCGAGGGCAAGCCCTGAAGGGTTCAATCTTGTACGGTTTTGGGATGTGCGTGTTTTCAAAATTTCTCTAAGGTTCTTCATCCAGCTAACTGGAAGTGTAGATGAACAGCCGTCAATACCCATACCTTTTCCGGGTCGCCTGTGATATCCTCCCCATGCAGGCTTCTGCTGTGGCCTGCGAACGCGTCTTCTCTTCAGCCGCAGAGACTGATACCAAGCGCCGAAACCGTTTGAATCCTCAACTCTTCGAAGCTTTACAGGTCCTCAAGTACACTTTCAAGCAAGACCGTTTGAACTTCACTCAAGATCTCATCGCACGACCAGAAGACTATGAAATTGACGGCAACTTGACTGAGACGGCGATCCGCGAGTTGGTTTTGAGCGGTAAGACGGAAGAATTGGCGGACTTGCTTCGAAATGCGCGGGAGCGGGAGGAGACGGAGTTGGGGGATGGAGTTGGAGGGTAAAACTCGTCGTATTAGCTTGTCGTCGCGTCGAAATCATTGTAATTGCGGTTTCCAGAGGTTTGTTTAGTAATGTTTAACTGATAAGGAGTCAACTCGCTCCTGACTCGAGTCGGAACTCGATCGAACTCGGCACGATCGAGTTGACACCGAGTTCCGACTCGAACTCGACTCCACTCGACTCGGTGGCAACACTAGTCTGGGTACGGATCAGATGATGGGGAACAAGGGTTGTGTGCTGCGGCGTTGGCTGGTAGGAAGCCAGATTACGCATCCATCAAGATGGAATGATTTACAGTACCTGGGAATTACCCACTACTTCATTGTGGCATTGCCACAGGACTGGGTTGCAATCACTCAGTCATTGTGTCGAGTCTGCTTACATCATGGGACAGAATATGGAATATGAGTTAGTATAAATATTAGATAGCTTCATTTCTACCATATGCCGTAGGCACAACAAGAAATAAAAGTGGATTCTAAAAAAAAAAAACACCGCACCGAGAAACGGTCTTCATAGAATGAAGGTACAGTCGAAGCTGTCATAACCCATAGCTCTCGTAACCCATAATCTGCCTTAACCCATACATTTTTCTGCGAATTTGACTGACTTTTGGCTGGGATAACCCATAAATCTGCCATACCCCATACCTTTTCAGCCCAACCGAGGCCTATGGGTTATGACAGCTTCGACTGTACTCCAAAATGCAGCCCCAGTCATATTTTACTTTGCTAACGTTTTATACGGTATACCGATATTTCATTCTCGATCTTCTTCATCGATCAACCATACCTCACTCCACGATCGCGCCTTCACAATCGTCTTCCTCTATCCGCCCTGAACGTGTTTGACTTTCACCTTCGCAGTCCCAATTGTTATTGATGCACTGATACCTTCGTGCAGACTTAAATTGTATTGCCAGGGCCCAGTGACTTAGGATCAGTGTCACGGTCACATGTGTTGGCTATTTTGCCTTGTCATCAATGATCATCTGCGTGCTTTCTACTGTTATGATTTATCTGAGGGCGTTAACAGCACGCCGCACCTTTCTGTAATGCCCATCTCCTCCATCTCTCTTACAATCTTCGGACGGCGGTCCTTAATCGTACGGTACGATTAAGGGCGCAGTCGCTACTGGATTGGCAGAATGTGGCACAATCTATGAGATTAGGCCCATGAAAATGCTTTTATTTTGATCAAGAGAAACCCTGAGTTTACGTAAAGTGAGCAATCTTTCAAGCAAGGGTAAATACTCGTGCGCGAAATAAGTGATGGTCACGTAGTTTTTGACCGGTTCTTGCCTTCCAGAAGACATTCATAAAACAAAATTTTTGCGAAGTATATGGGAAAATTTAACAGCTTAATGGGATATTTTTGCAACAAACCAAATGCACGCAAGTGGAGGCCCACCGATACCAAGGTGATGCCCAACTTAGTTTGAATAGAAAGCCATACTCGTTCAGGTGCTAGAGCGCCCCGAAGTTGGCCAAAATCAGCCAAAAATGCCAAAAATGGCTCAAAATGGCTCAAAATCGGCAGATTGTAACCGTTTTTGCGAGACAACGGATACAGGTATTGACCCAAAACAACTTGGTGACACATTTGGAAGATATTGAACTATGATTTGGTGTATTTGGAATTCCATGCAAAAAATGTTCTGCGCAGTTGAAAAATCCGGTATTTTTTATAACGGATATTTAAGGTCCGGCTTTTCTGATGCGGATGATGCGCTCATACAATGGCCACCAGCCGACTAAACACATACAGCACTTCAGACCTCCCCAGAATGTCTTCTAAAACGCAAGAACCGGTCAAAAACTACGTGACCATCACTTATTTCGCGCACGAGTAACGACCCCACAGCATCAAAAACCGGACAATTACTGAAAAACAGCTGTAAGTACAATATAGATAGACACTATTCATGCTTTTACGGCTTGTTGTTGACACTTTGATCAGCTTGGAGCCGTTGATCAAGGCAACAAGATTCCTGGCCGGATACTCATGGCAGTGGTCGGATACTGATACTGATATTGAGCGGAGTTTGAAATCCGGCCCGCTGGTCCGCTGTCGCACGTGAGATTCTCGGATCTCTTCTCCTTCCCATTTTGACGCTCTTCTTCTCATCATCGTACTCTGCCGTCACGTCGCGTCGTGCGACGCGTCCGTTGGTGGTTAATGAATACTGTATCATCGCTTAATCTCAACCAAGAAAACCAAGCAAGGGAAGAGTTGGAAGTTGTACGAGGGCGGACAAATGAAAGAGATATTTCTGAAGAAAACTTGAATTCTCGGTGTGTCCTTTTCTTTTCGCGCTTGTTATCCTGCTAACAATTTTCATCCTTTGACTCAGCAACTCCAGCCCAATCTCAGCAGCTGTGAAGCGTGGCCCGGGACGACCCAAAGGTTCTCGGAATAAGATCTCGCGGGCAAAATCTGTCGACCCAGACGAGCCGCCAAAGCGCCGGGGCCGCCCTCCCGGAACGGGACATCTGCAAAAAGAGCGTGCCGCATCGTTGGCCGCGGGTGTTCCAATCGAAGAGCCGAAGCCCAAGGGCCCGATTGGCCGTCCTCGGAAACAACCAGCACCTCAGCCAGTAACAGTTAATCTCGGCCGGCGGGTGCGGAATTAATGCACCTACACTGTCTAACCTTTACTTATCATAACTTACAGACGGTTCCCGGCATTCCGGCTGTAATTCGCTCACGAAATACAGACGCTGTCGCTACACAGAACCCTTTGAATTTACAGCCCATATTTCTTTCTTCCTCTGCGAGTGGCCCAGCTCCCAACCCAAACCCAAACCCAAACCCAAACCCAACGACAATTAACAGCAGTCATACTGTGCCACCTGGTTCAGTCTCGTCTATTTATACCACCCCAGAGAGCTCTCCAAATGTTCTCATCTCTCTGGATGACGACGATCCTCGAGACTACGGCAATTTTATTAATGACGGCACCGGTGCTGAAGATGAGGAGGACGGAGACAATGATGGCGATGAGCCCGACCCGGCTAATCCACCGCTCGTCACACCTAACCCACGGCGAACCGCCTGTCCGCTTCCTCGCTGGCTACAGCAGCAATTTGAGAAACGGGTGAAAGAGGCAAATGATCGCAAGGATGATGGTCTCCCGCCTCTCTATCGTGACCAGAAAACATTTTGGTTTCCGCGGGAAGATCCCTACTTCTCATTCACCCCTGCGGCCATTGATAGCGGCACTCTCGCTCCCCACGATCTATTTCACGCGCAATTTTTTTTGTGGGACCCAGCAGCGCTAGTTCCGATTCCTTGTCCCAAATGTCAAACTCGGCTCTATCGCCATGCGTGCATCGATCGTCCGCGCCGCTGCGTAGATCTCGACCGCACATTCTACCTCATTGGTTATAGATATCGCTGCCCTCAATGTGTTCACCCCGAGTCTAACCTGAACACGATAACATATCGCAGCTGGGACTCGCGCATATTACAAAAACTCCCTCGGTCTCTTGTCAATTCATTCCCCGCCCTTCTGACCTACCGCAGCGGAATTTCGGAGAGCGTATTCATGTTCATGCGCTCCTGCTTCCAAAGTGGGATGGGTTCGAAACAGTTTTCGGACGCACTGCGTGTTCGGCATATCGAAACCTATGACAAACTTCAGCTCTCTTATCTTTCCACACTTGCGCACGGGAAATCGGTACATAATTGGCTCGGCAAAAAATTCAAGAGTTTTCGTCCTTTCGATGACAAGTCGTCGGAAGGATATCACGGCTTTGCTCCGAGCTCGCAATGGCTACGGGACTTATTTGACAAGTTCATTGAGCTTCATGCTCATGACTTTGACCAAGCGATGTCGCTACTCTCGGGCTATATTAATGCCATAGATCACAGTTTTAAGGTGCGCTCAATTATCACTATCTAATGCACACATAATAATCTCTTTTCTTTGTAGCTTGCGAAGCATATTGCTAAAGTCAATGGAGAGCAAGTCTTCGTTGCGCTTTTGACCGTGACCAATGAAAACGGCGAGATACGAGTCTGCAATCTTGTTGCGACTAAATCTCATTCGCAGTTTGAGCTTGCACTCCATCGCATGCGTGAGTCGTTGGTGCGCTACGGACATGACCAACCCGCCATTTTCTACACCGATAATATGTCGGACAAGGACTTTCTTGAGCGCTGCTTCCCATCTCTGTGCGATGCCGTTGTCGCGGTTGAGAAATATGCTCATCTGGAAGCTCTTGATGTTCCTCCGCACGTCAACATCCAGATTACGGACGATGCTCATCGGATGGACGAGATGATGCGTAGTATCATTCATGATCTTCCGGACGAGACTGCGACAAACAACTCACTTGTCGTTTTCGTGGACTCCGAATGGAACGTCGAAACCTCAGACCGTGGTTATGTTACCGGACGAGGCGCAACCGCAATTCTGCAAATTGCATATAAGGATCAAATCTATATTCTTCAGGTGTGTCATTTATTTACGTTCGCAATTCAATGTTATTGAATTTGCCATAGATTGGGCAGATGCTTGCCGGAGGGCGGATTTCCCCTGTCCTTAAACAGCTTCTCACAAACCCCCGTATCCTCAAAGTTGGGCGAGCAGTTAGCGCGGATCTCAAATACCTACAACAAACCTGCAACTCCGCTGAGCCATTTGTTGGCGCTGTTGACTTAGCGCATCTCGCCAAGGAACGGCTCATCATTTCGTCTGCTAAAATCGGCCTAGTCGATCTCTGCGCAAAGATTCTTGGGAAACGGCTCAACAAGAATGTGTCAGAGCGTGTTAGCACCGCCTGGGATCGCGACGCGTTGTCTGACACGCAAATCCGATATGCAGCACTAGATGTTTATGCATGTCTCTGCGTCTATGAAGCCCTTGTCCAAATCCCTCTCCCCACACCTCTCCCCGATCCAATCCCACTCGGAACTTCAATTCTGCTTCTGAATGACGACCGCACACGTGTCATTGCCCGCGGCGTTGTAAAGGCGCTTGAGGGTCGATTCGCAAACCGTTCACTGACAAAAACTCAATGTCTGGTTACCGTTAACGAGACGGTCATTCCTGGTGCGATTATCAAGCTTGGACCGCAACGCCAGTCACTTGGTGACTTTGGGCCGACCCCGTTTGACATTCCATGTCGTCGCAATCATTTACGTCTCGCTCCCACTTCAAATCTTCCTAACCTTCCTACCACCGCCCCTCAGCTACCTCCGAAACAAACTCCCGCCTTTAATTTACCCGAGGACACGTCTAACGACTCTTCAAACGGGTCAAACGAAGGTATTGGAACCCTGATCCTTCACGGCTTGGATTTGCAACCCGTCAGCGAGACACCTCTCAATCTCCAGAATTTTGCGCGGGATCAGGAAAGCGAAAAGCAAGGGGAGATTATCCTTGGGGAGGTCATTTGCTGGCAAGTTTGGAACGCATACATTCGCAGCCGAGTGTTGAAAGACGCTTGGCACGTCTTCGACATGTTCTATATCTCCGTTCTCCACGGGCTGCGAGTCGAGTTCGCGATGGCTCTTCGGGACGCCATTTTCATACCTGATCAAAGCGACAAGGCCAAGATTGTGGCTTGGGGCCAAAAGCAAAACCCTCCCCGCAGCTGGAACGACATGGTTCGCAAATCTTCACGCTGGCTCTGGCGTATTTGCCGACGTATAATTCCCCCGCCCGAAGAGCTCCATCCCTTGGTCACCGAAGTTTTTCGTGTATTCGGTTCATTGAAGGATGCAACAACGGGTCTACCTCTATTCAATGCAGCAGCTTGGGCCGTCGCTAAGAATATTCTTGACCTCATACGGCGCGGCTTCATATCTGACCCGCCGGGAATTCCGCTATATGCGGCAATAGGTGTCGACCCAAAAATGAAATTACCCGTCTATCATTGCCGTCGAGGAACAAATGCCACGGAGGGCGGGGTACACAGTCATCTTCGGTCTCGCATGCCTACCTCGGGCGTGTCTATCCGGCATAGCAACGCATGCTTGAAGGATTTTATTCTACGGCACAATTTGCTCGTGTGTTATATCGTTTTTTTCTGGTAGTATAATTCTCGCTAACTTCGTAATAGGTTGGAACCTTCAACACAACCGGAAAACGATACAACGGGCACTACAGCATCTGGATGACCAATGAGATTCAAGAACTCACATTTTCCCTCGAAGATATCTTGATTTCGCCATCTACCAATGTCGGGTGGGTTAACGGAAATCTCTACCAGCCCACCAACGAGGTCTCTGGTGTTCTTCCCATCCCCGAAGACGTTCGTATCAAATCTGGAATGGCTCCATTTGAACCATCTCTCGATCCCAAACAGCCACATCGCCATCTTGCATCACTGCAGGGCACTCGTAAGGCGGTTCTCAGTATTTCCAACGACGCCGAAAGGGATTTATTCAAATCTCTCATGTCGACTATCGGCTTTGCTTCTGACGCCGCAGCGGCCAATTTTTTGCGGGCATGGAATGCCCGAGCCGATGCATGCAAAGATATATACTACAAAGTAAGGCTTCGTTCCATACTCTACGCTTACATGGCTCTGATAATTCTTCCTAGCTGATTGAACACCTCAAGGCGTACCTTAATGGCGACTGGAAAAAATTCTCAAACATCATTCAAACACGAGCAACGACTGCCGATGCCCGCAAACCAATCATGCAGCAGATTCACCATTCTGACCGCATGAAGCAGGTTCCACACGTCCCACAAGCTTCAATGCAGATTCACCACGCACCCAGCGGTATGCTTGATTTGCCTATCACTGAATCTTCCCCCGTTCCGACTCATTCAATGATTTCCTACACTGGACTCGCAAGCGGAACGGCATCATCAGCAGCGATTGCAGCTACCGAATTTGCTGCCGGGCCAAGTTCACAATCGGTTGAACCAGATCAAACCTTGCGCCAACTAGCCAAGCGTCGAATCGACGCCGTGATTGAAAATACGCAAGCAACGCGTCCAGCCAAGAAAGCTCGCCAGACGCGCTCGTGTCGTAAATGTGGCAGAGCTAGTCCTAAGGTCGACGGCGCCAATGGCTGCTCAGGTGCCAAGGAGGTCAGACTTTGCAAGAATGCTTGCAGGGATTGCGGCGAGAAAGGATGTCGCGGGCGGAACCCCAAAAGTCCGAATGTTGTTTGTCGGGAAGCGAGATGGGACTGAACCCTTGATACCCTTTCCTAGGTCTTCACTAATTGTATATCTTTCACTTAAATAGAATACAGCCGTTAATAGCGTTTGTTCATCGGGCACACAACACAGTGAACTTCCGAATGTGAAGATTGATTTCATTGAAGTTCACCTACTTACATCGACCTCGTAGATAATTACTTGAGTAGCAAATTAGAAATAAACTTGATATTTGTGCCAAGAGAAATGACATCGGCGCAAGCATTGGCAACACGGGCGATACGAAGGCGGTGGTGTGAGTGGTAGCGGATAAAGTCCCGGAAGCAGAGCAGAGTTGACAAGAATAGTTAGCGGAGTCGAATGGGTGGGGGGAATTCGGAGCTGTGATGCAGATATGTTGAGGGAAGAGGGTCTCGAAGCCGATACCATTGTCGGCAAACTTTCTTGAGCGCGCGGAAAGGTATGACTATGAGTGGAAGCAATTGAAACAGAACTTAGCACACGCACCTCATTGACCCAATGCCAAGTACCCAGCACAGTCCCCTCTGCCTTCCCCGAGGTCTCAAAGCGAAGATATCGCGTTGAATGAAGCCACTGGAAGCCATTCATCCGTCGAGACATCGAGATGATTTGCTAAGAGCAGCCTGAGTTTTGAAGCAGCTTCAAGCCAAGATGTTGCAGCTCATTGAGTGGTCGACAGTTTGAAATTTGAATGTGCATTCTACCCAGTGTAGACCGCGTCGGCGATGTGAGAATGAGAGAGAGAGAGCGAGAAGATCGAAAGTAGATGACGCACCAGTGCGTTGGCGCGTGTGGGAATGTTTGATGGGATTTGAAACTCCGGTCAGTATCTCACCTTTTTCTACAGCGTTGCCTCTAGCTCTTGTAAATTGCTACGAGGGCGTCAAAACATATTATTAATAGTGTAGAGGCCACCCCTTTTATTTCACGGGTTCCGGAGATCAAGTAAGTATATACGACGCTTTATTTCAGTATCTGTCCTTGACGTGCGCGGCGTTCTCCGAGTCCGCAACACTTTCCCGTCGATGTCCGAAACTTGATCAAGTCGCCGAAATTCTCCGAAACTCGTGCATTATTTGCGTTTCTTTATTTTCTTTATTTTTTTATTTTTGTCCACCGCCTTCAGTATCGGGCCACAAGGACAAGTGCTTGAAAGGTGTGACATCACCAAACATCCCCAGGCTCATGAAACAAGAAAAACCCTCAGAAATACGGCCCGATACTGATGGCGGTGGACAAAAATAAAAAAATAAAGAAAATAAAGAAACGAAAATATTGCGGGAGATTGAGGGAGATTCGGGGATCTCGGGGATAGTTCTTGTCCCCATTTTCGGCTGACATTGGCTTTTGGCGCTGATGTCATGGCTCGGCTCCCACACGTGACGGCTTGCCGTGTCATTGCCAGATACTGAAATAAAGCGCAAATAATACTCGTTTTAGCGTGAAAAAGTCCGAGATTAAAGGAGGAAGGTTCCTCAGGGTATCAAAGACCTCCCACATATCTACGGGCCTCTCTACCTGCTTTGGTTGGTGAGCAATCTACGCGCATCAGCTGTTCAGATACTGACCGGAGTTTGAAATGAGCATCAATCACGACAGCTGCACGTGTTCGTTGGTTCAACTTCCTTTCCGGCGACAACTTTCTTTTCTCTTCACCAGAGGACACATTCTATAGCTGATTTGTTCAGGGTCCTTCCAAACTCAATTCCAAACTCTCAATTCACTCAAGGAAATTGAAGGAATTCACCGCAACACTAGAACTGGCACGCTCAAAACGACTTGAATTAAATTTCCACTGAGAATGCCATCCAACTTGGCTGCTGGGAAGTGTTACTTAATTATGTCCGGTCCTTATACTCCCCAAGGCTTACAATAACAGCAGAGAAGAACCGATCCCGCCTCACTTCAACTGTATTTTCAGCCGCCTAACCAAGAAACTTGTCGACATTGTGTGCGGACTTATTGAAATCATTTTCGAAGCCCTCCCGGCCGCAAGCATTTTAAGGCCATAGAATTTAACTCACGGGTGTGCTACACAAATAATCTGGAGCACACCGTAAAGCGAGGACAACTCAACGGGTAATTTTTGTCAACCAAGGATCTCTGACTCAAAGCTTGTTAATTTTGTGCTGATTGGCACCAATTTTGGTTCGAGACTGTTGCAGCAATGCTCGTCCTAATACATTCGATTTCTCATCCAGCGCTTTACCGCGAGCGCGTTGCAACACAGCCAATACGTTCAATTTGAGTGCGTTCATTTTCCGTCATTCAATTCCCCTGTTCATCCGCTTGTTGTCTTAGGCTTGTCTCGAGCATTTATATGATTGGAGTATAACATACTGTCGCTCTGCAGAATCAATATTGAGGATCATATATTGTGTCCGCGCGAGCCGGACAATTAGCCACTGTCTTCAGTTGTTTCGTCAATTACAATTTTACGGTGGGCTCCAGCAGCGCCCTATAATTCATTTCTATGTTTGTCAGATACAGATACACAGTTCAGTGAGTTATGGCTTTGAATCTTCGAGCTTCGCAGGATTTTTCCGAAATCCTTGTCTGTAATATTGAGCAAATAAATTGCTTGGGTGGACTCTGAGGCCTTTTGAGCTTGATGTGCACCTTCTTTCTACATTTATAATCCTAAGGTCTATCTACTGAAATAAACACTCTCTCTTTCGCTCAAAACCACGAAAGAAATAGCTCAACTTCAAATTCTCGGTAGGTTCGGAAACGGCCGAGAATCTGTCAAACTTGACCGCGGATTGATCGGGCCGGCATTTAAACTCCGGTCAGTATCAGTATCAGTATCTGACCACCGCCATAAGTAACCGGCCGCATTCTATGCACATCTACTACATCCAGTCATAAAACCGCTAACTATATGCCAATCCCATCCTTGCCTGCATCAATCTTTTCGATTTCCTTGAATTCTCAAGTGACGAGATCACTGAGGAAGTAGAACCCCCTGAATTTCCCATAGCCGGACCATGAATTCCACAATTCATGGGATTATCTAGTGAATTCAGATTCAGGGGGTTGTAACTTCACGTAGCTCATTCACATAATTATGTTAGGCCAATATGAACTATGTGAATTTCGCTTGAAAATTGAATGAATGCAGTTGTGTGAAAACTGCTCAAAAAATTCATTCCTGGCTTCCAGGCGAGTCTTTGAAATTCACCCATGCACCTCGTGGAATTCATGGAGTTCAAGTTGCCCGGAACACGGTACATGATTCTGGTCATCAGTACTGGTTGTGTTCCTAATGCAGTAACATAGTCAATTTGGATAGTTTAAGCAATGTAGCTTAATAAGCACTTGTTAGTGAAGACTGTAAATCTGCAGTATAAGTACCTCAGTACAGATGGAGTGCAACCAATACTTGTAGGTTTGATAGTGGATGACTTCCCATAGTACTAAATGTTTTTTTTCGAATATCTGTGCTTTTCCGGAAGAGATGCCGAGGGACCCCATCGGGCTCAGATCTCATTCCAGCTGTTTTTAAACCGTACTAAAGCTTGTTAGATGGTGAATCTGAACAGGGGTCCCCTATCCCCTGTTCAGATTTAATCCGCCTGCTTATCCACTGAATAGATGAATCTGGGAAGTGTGGACCTCCTGCCGATCTCGGGTGCTCGGTTATTCCCGCTTGCCATTTGTCGGCAACCTTCGGAACCCATAAGTCGCGGTGATGCCGGGTAAGCAAGTGGTCCGTTTGATGGCTGCCACCAAAAAACGCGTATTGACGCGTCGCAAACGCGTCGAGACACGCGGAGGAGACGAAAGGGGCTCCTGCAGGCCTACCTAAGAGTTTTCAACCTGTGAGAGAGTTTTGAATTAAACTATTCAATGTCTACTCATATAAAAGCATGCTGGAAACGACCGGATAATATTTCGACACCATCAAAGCTCATCAAAGCTTGTAGTTGGCATCATTGGCACCCCTTCGAAAAACGATAGGAAATAAATAGTACTATGGGAAGTCAACCAGTGGGCAAAGCGAGGAGTGAGTAATAGATTTTTCATGCAGTTTCCATTGTGTTTTCACATACTTTTCAAGTGAATTCCCGGAGCATTGGAAGGGAATCCAACACAGTGAAAAAAGTTTTCATTGGAATATGTGGTGGATATCATTCTAAAACCATGTGAATTAACACCATGGAATGTCCCATTCACATAGTTGGACCCAGTGAAAATATCTCCGTGAAATTCACAACTTCATAGTGAAATTCACAAAGTTTTTCAGTGAATTTCCCATTAAAACCTTGTGAACCGACTATGGGAAAGTCAGGGGGTTCGGAAACCACAGTGAGATTATTATCGAAGTTCAGAAACTACGCAGTGTTTTTGGGCAGAAAAATTGGTTTATTGAAGGTAAATAGATGCCAAGGATTGAGCCCATGTACATTGCTCCCAAAAATACTACCGATTTACAGCTCAAAAATCGAATTTTCGGTCACTTTCTGTGATGACGAGTACAATTATTTTGCGGAGGCTCATCACTGGATTTTACTCTCTCGTGATGAGGTCATGAAGCTCATCCAGCACTACTTGGATGACTGGATCAATGTCACTCCTGCCTCCAGGGATTTGGCATACGCTGAGCATGGCCGTGCTGTTTTCCGCTCTGTTGCTGCGGAGCTTGGGTTTTCCATATCCAGTGACAAGGAACAGGGGCCCACTCACTGCCTCGAGTTTCTCGGTATTGAGCTCGACACTGTGAAGATGCAGGCACGCCTTCCCAAGGACAAGCTTGATCGGCTGCTTCTGCTGCTTGATCGGTGTCTATCTCGCGGTTCCGCCAGCCACTACGACCTTGAACAGTTGTGTGGCCATCTTGTATTCGCTCAGTCCGTGATCCCGGTCGGTCGCTTTTTCACCCGTCGCATCCGGGACTTCCTGCGTACTCTCGCCCTTCTTCCCCGCCGTCAACGTCGTCGCCTTCCTGCCTAGAAAACGCTATTGACCCAAGACTGTAGCGCATGCCGTAAGTCCGGTGATCTCCGCTGTCACGTCTTAGTGGAATCTTGGCGATTGTTCAGAGGCGAAAATATGGCTCGCGCGGCACCTCCCCTTTGAGGTGAAGGTCAATAAAGTATATTACTTTGTGTGCAGCAAAAACCGATGCTTTTTGTGGCACAACAATTTGCTTTGAGCAGGACTTCCAAATTTAGAAGTTTCTTAGATGGATCCTCACCAAATCCTCACCGTATTAGTTCCCGGTCAATCTTCGGTATGACGCAACTGGATTTGAACGACCGTTCGCTGAAATTCATTTGCGTCACTTCCCAAAACCGACCGTGTGCCTCAGAATCTCGTAGCAATAAATACTAGCTACTTTGAATAAATGTTGATATTGAATAAATGATTATAGAACTTTATATCCCATCGTGTTTCGGGTATACCTTGCAGACTGTTTGTTACCTTGAGGCCATGTGGTCGCGCGGGTCTCCCGAGTCCGAGAGGTCAGACTTTTCATCCTCTGTTTCATCGGAAATGTTCTCCTTGTTGGCACCGTTTTTCTCGCGTTTTTCGCGTATCGCAGCGCTCGAAGCCTCGCAGCAGGCCCGACAATTACTGGTTAAGTAAAACCCATTGGCACCAAATTTGGCTTTCCACGTGTCCGCGGATACGATCTTGTACTTGCGGCATTTGCTGCACCGGCGGGTTCCTCCTTCCATCTTGAGTTGGTGTCTGGCGTCGAAGACTGATGCTGGGAGGAGAAAGTAGCAAAGTCACAGTCATGTGATGTGACATGGCGTGTTATTTTTCCTCAATCAAATATGTTAAGTAGTTCAATGTTTTCCACACTAAACAGTACAATAAACATGAAAATATAGACCAGTCTGGGTATGTAGGTGGTGACTTTGCCTCAAACACTCGACGGAAGCTCGGGCAAGTGTCGGGGAAACCATGACAGCGGAGATCACCGGACTTACGGCATGCGCTACAGTCTTGGGTCAATAGCGTTTTCTTTCCTGCATGGTGGAATTCATTTCTGCCCACTTTCAATGGCATTTATGTCATTGGCCCTCCTCGTGTCAGCTTTGAGGTCTTCACTGATGCCAGCGGCAAGCTTGGTATTGGCGGTCATTGGGGAAACAGTGACGTGTTCTTCACTGAGCCAGTGCCAGGGCGTTATCGTCGCCATCCAATCCATTGGAAGGAGATGCGTGCTGTCCTGCGTGCTGCGCAGATTTGGGGTCACTGCTGGACCGGTTTCGAGATTGTCTTTCGTATTGATAACGAGGCAATCTCTACCTGCCTACAGTCTGGCTCCATTGACCACCCGCCCACTCAGGCTCTGTTCCGGGCATTTGCTCTTCTTGCTGTACATCACGACTTCACCTTCCGTCCACTATGGATCCCCAAAGATGAAAACGCAATCGCTGATGCCCTCTCCCGCTTCAAATGGCTCACTCTTGCTGAGTTGCGTCCTCTATGGCCACTTCCAAAATCTGGTACTCGGCCTGCCGCATTCGCCGTCTCCCCCTCTTCCATTATTGTTTCCCCTTCCTTGCGCCCCCATCTCTGACCTTGCTGTCCTCCCTGCGCCCAACCTCCCCTCACCTCCCCACCTTCATCCACCTCTCTTCCTGTTCTTCCCCCTCCTCCCATGCTCACTTCTCCCTTCTTTTTGTGGAGTCTCTGGCGCTTCACCCTGTTTTCGCCCGCCTGTGGCTGCTTCATGGTGAGCTGTTGGTTGTGGGCTGCCTCGTCTCTCCCGCCTTTTTCGGTGGAGTGCAGCGAGCTCCGTTTTTGGAGTTCAAGCCCAATAAATGATGGCTTGGCTTACAAATCCCTCTCTCTCAGGCCAATCCTGAAAGGTCTGAAGAGACCAGCGGGATTGGCAAAGCTGATCCCATCTATCACATGCTCCATCTCTTTTTCGTCTCGCCGACCTCCACCCCGTTGTGCTTTCGGCTCGGTGACTCCCCTCCTCCCTCCCGTACGACCTTCGTCTTCTCCCTCACCTCTAGTCTTCTGCCCCGCTGCCGTTATAGCTCATTTTTGTCCCACCCACCCACTCCTAGTGTATCTTGCTGTTTTTCATGCGCACTCACGTAGCTACAGTTGTTGTACCCGGTAGATACGTAGGGGGCTGCCTCGGCTCTCCCGCCTTTTTCGGTGGAGTGCAGCGAGCTCCGTTTTCGGAGTTCAAGCCCAATAAATGATGGCTTGGCTTACAAATCCCTCTCTCTCGTGAAGCTCAGGCCAATCCATCGTCTGCGCAGACCAAAGAACGATCCCGAGAGATCAAGAGTTTGAAAAAGCGACTCAAGGAATTAAATTCCGAGTCGAATCCTGTAAAGGTAAATCAGGCTAAGCGTGCTGTGTTAAACGGTATTGAAGAGCACATGCGCACTGGGAAAACTTCGAAGAAATCGAAGGAACCCAACCCTCATCCGCACCAGGTCAAGAAGGGACCGTTTCCCAGGAGATTTCCTGCCGGAGGACTCCTCGAGCAGACCATTCGCCGTGCGACTGGGGACGACTCGTCGCCATCTTCGTCCAGTTCTTCGTCCAGTTCCTCTTCAACCGATTCCACTTCTGAATCGGATTCGTCGAGCGACGCTGATGAACTTGGGGTCGAAGGGCCATCGTCGAGTTCAAAACGGAGGCGAATGAAAAGCCGGCGTACCTCTAAACGAAAATCTAGGCGATCCAATGAGCCTAAGATGCGGTTGAAACCCATTGAACCGAACAAATACGACGGATCTGTGGATACGTATCTATATCTGAAATTCGTTCGCGAGAGCACGACGTACGTGCAAATGGGCAAAGTATCTGAAGAAGATCAAATCTTCTTCATCAGTTATTTCCTTGAAGGAAAGGCTGCCGAATTTTATCAGCGCAAGACTGTTAAATATGAACGGAAGTGGACATTAACCAAATTCTTCTTTGAATTGCTTAATTATTGCTTCCCGAGAGATTTCCGCTTGCGACAGCGAGACGAACTCGCGCGCTGCCATCAAGGTAACAAGTCAGTAATAGAGCATATCGCTGAGATAGAACAATTTTGGACGATGATAGGCTTACCTGAAAATCAGGAAAAGGTTATCACTCTCTGGATGAGTCTTCGAGACGATGTTCAGATCGAATTATGGCGTCAAAAATTGGACCCAGAAGCCTCCAGTTGGAGAAAGGTTGTTGCTGGCGCTGAAGACGCGGAAAGGCTTCTAGTGTTGAACTCTGATTCAGAGGGCGACACCGCTGAGGTTCTCAGTGAGAATGCCGAGGATGTTGTCGACGATTATGTCGAAGATAACTCTGAAGTTCAAGTAAAACATGAACTTGAGAACGGAGGGCGTGTTAATAACGCCTCTGCCGAGTCGGATGAACAAGCCGCTGATGATTCTGAGAATAATCATCCAGAAACCGAGATCCAAACTCACGGGGTGTATTTGGATTATGACCCCTTGTACGCTCCTTCGGACGTCTTGGAAACCCTATATGTAGGGTCAATCGCCTTCTCAATGGAAGTCGAGGAGGGCGAGAGTACCAGAAATGAAAATTTCGAGCGGTTTGACTTCCCGTTGAAATACACGGACTCAGAAGACATCTATGTTGATTTGACTCGGAGCGAAGACGACGTTGTCAATGACACGCCGTTTGAACCATTTGTAGTGAGCGCTTGTAGCGTTGGAATAGCAGGCGTCGAGCCGTGCTATAGCGATGTGGGATCGAGCCATTGTGTCGACGTCGAGTCAGACGTTGAGATGAAGGTGAAAGGCAAGATCCTGAGCGAAGTCGAAGATCTGTCAAGCGGACAGCCACTGATTGCGGAACAGAGCGGCGAGACTGAACCCCGCACGTCATTACGTGACTTTGCGGTGGACGACGATGAAAAAACAAGCCGCCTGGCCTTGGCCGTCGATCCCAGCTCACCCACACCATCTTCTACTTCATCCAACTCTTCGCCAACCATCTTTCCCTCTCCGACACTATTTTTCTCCCAAACTCGCCTCACCCGCTCACTTCTTGCATCATCCGCGCCGACGGGTTTGACCCGTTCATTTCCCAGCCGTCTACGCCTCACGAACACCCCCATGGCGAAACCATTCCTTCGCAGATGTGTATTTATCGACATGTTGGAGTAAATGGGTTTTGTTGAACTCCGCAAATTTGGAGTCGGGAACGACATCGGTGGGGAAAGACCCGTTAACACCTTCACCCTCTACGATCCCGACCATGACACTTCCCTCGTCATTCCTGCGGACCTGGTTCGCATCTACATCTTCTTCAATTAACTATTCAACAAACCCTCCACTCCCATGGCGGTTCTCAAGAACATGCCGTGGGGATACCATGCCTTTGCTACCCTTCTCAACGCCAATTGTCCCTCCGGCGAGAAGTGGGCCTACTTCGATGCCGAAGGTGGGCAAGCCCATTGGTTCCCCGACCACCCTCTTCCCTCTATCGTCACCTACCAAGTCCGCGAGAACGACCTCGCCGACGATCCCCCGGCCGACAAAGTCCTCGTCTCCAAGACGCGTTCGTCCTCTTCGTCGTCCGCAAGATTCTCTTCCTCCTCTTCATCTTCGTCGTCGGATACGGGCTCTAGATCAGGGAGAACGATGTCGTTGTCGGGAAACGGGGACGCAGGACGTAATGGAGGGACCGGTGAGGCTGGTCTTCTTTCTTCGGGTCCGTGGCTCGGTTCTGTCGGCTCGGAAAGGGTGCCATAGAAGAGAAGCTAGTGCCGGGGTCCTCAGAATCCTCCGAGTCGGATTCTTCCACTGCTGCATTGGCCATGTAGACGGTGAACTGCAAGGTACGATTGGTCTTCGCTGCACGTCCAATTCCTCGTTTCTTACGTTTTCCTTGCTAGCTTTGGATAGCTTAGAGTGCCCATAACGTCCTTGTTTTAGTCCTGCGCGCTGCGCTTTGCGTTTTGAGGGCGGCATGAGCTCCCTTTGAGACGCGACGAAGTGGTCAGGATCAAAATCAGATCAGCTGATCGTGTCTACCACCGACAGCATTCTGCTCTGCCTCAACTTTGTTTTCTATACCTATATTATTCACATCTGTACTGTAGATACTTCACTCGCAACTTTGGATACTTTTCTGACCAAAATCCCCCCGAAAGTCGGGCGTTGAACTGAGATGTTATCCAAATTTTCCACGAAAAATCTATCTAGTCTCTCGAATATCGGCGGAATTCCCTGTAATTTTGGGACAGCCTAGCTGAAGGACTTCGCTATCGATTTACGGAACAGATTTTTTTAATTTCGTCTTCGTTGTTGAGATATAAGGGAGATGGTGTAAATTGTGACTTTGTGACTCGTCACGGTCACAGCTAGATGCGCATGGACGCGGCCTATCTTGGAAATGAGAAGAGAAGCCGTTCCAGACGCACCCGAAGAACTCAACACCCCAGCACCCTGAAAAGTCTTTTCTTTGTCCTCCCAAATTCCTCTGACAAAGCCTCTGGCCTGAGACGGCGGCGCAAAGAGTGAAGTAAGAGGTCGGCGGACGCGAGGGCTTTTAGGGGATGCGATGGAAGATGATTTCTTTCAAGTAAAGGCCTGGTATTCAGACTCAGAGCCCAATACATGGGTGATGTTTGAGCTCGAGCGGCGCACGAGAGGACGTCGTGGAGGCATGGTAGTGGAAGAGGTGAGTGGGGCATGACGATCGTAAGACGAGTGTCATTTGTTTGGCCCTGCTTGGCGGTGGAGCCGACTCCATATATTGAACTGGGTGGTGCTTTATCTCAATGCGCGCGTGGGGGAGTGGTACTTACTTCAATTTACCGGGCTGTTGACGTAGCCGAAACCCCAGCATACCCCTCACCACAGAACACCCGTATCGCCGCTTCCCATTTAGACCGCTTTCGCATCTCACTGCCTATCATGTCCACCTCCAACAGCTACAATCACCATATACCCCACCGTGCCCGATAGTGGCCCGGTCGCACCATAAAACCTCGATAGTTGTCATGATCGGGCACTTTCGGGCTGCTATCGGGTGGATAACAAGAAAAATAAATTTGCGACTTAAAAGTATATAGGGGCGCTCAATTCTTAGCTCGTCGGCTCGTCTCGTCCCAGAAATTATTTAATTGCATGATGAGCTGATGAGCTGCTGATCCCACTCCGCATTTCTCTCCACTTCCCATCAAATTTTGATCCCCTCATCAAAAAATCGATATTTTACGGACGAGACGAGCTGACGAGCTAAGAATTGAGCGCCCCTTATACCTCGTTGGTTCGGGCAAGGATAATAAAGAAGAATAAAGCAACTATGCACGATCCACTCGACGAGCAGACCGGACAAATTTTGCGAAAGAAATGATGATCGAGATCAAGACAAGCCAATACTCGTGGTGCGATTACGTCGCGAGCCCCGGGTATTCAGCTCGATCCTGCCCGTGTGAGTAGATCCTGGGCCGATTCAACATGCCGCATGCAATGTAATCCAATGGTCTGTTTCCGGCCAACAATTTCATCGAAAAGAATTGATTAAGTGCCATAAAAGGCAACACATTGCAACCCTAAATTTTCAACTCGGCAGGAAACTTTTTCTGGGACTACAGTGCCAAGCATCACATCACGGTTCCTTTTTTGGCAGGGAACGGCATCAAAAGTTAAACTCGATACTACATTATGCCGTCATCACCATTCGACTTCGAAACAGTGTAGAACATCCATATGGATGTGTAGCAACCCATCTTGTGCTTTGCAAGGCAATTGAACAAGTTTTTGTGTTTTCACCTCCGAAAAAGTGAAACAAACCCTAATGATGGTTGATGCCATCATCAAAATTGCCATATTGGTTAGGGTTAAGATCACGTGCTTCTCGGACTTTGCCGTGCCAGCCTTGGGCGGATCACCCAGGTAAGTCAGAACAGACTCGGCTACCACTTTTTCATGGTTTCTGCATGACAACTGAACATATCTGGCCTCAATCCATCCAAAATCAGAGCCAAAATGATGATTTTACTTTTTTCAGACCCGAAAAAAAGTGAAACACCGTGGGAAAAAGTGAGTTCTCAACGCCAAACGCATTCTTTTGGTCGGTTTCCTTCCTCAGAAAATCCCAAATAAATTACAAAAATTTTCTTCCGCCCGAAAAAAGGGGCGCTCAATTCTTAGCTCGTCGGCTCGTCTCGTCCCAGAAATTATTTAATTGCATGATGAGCTGATGAGCTGCTGATCCCACTCCGCATTTCTCTCCACTTCCCATCAAATTTGATCCCCTCATCAAAAAATCGACATTTTACGGACGAGACGAGCTGACGAGCTAAGGATTGAGCGCCCCTAAAGCAGTGTTGGAGAAGTGGCGCTTGGCACTGTATCTGCATGTGTCATGTTATACTCGGTGTCCACAAAAGTAACCGGAAATTCGCTTATTGCTTGCCAAATTTTCGGAAGCAAACTAGATAGGTGTAATCCTTGCTTTATTTTGGTCACATATCATACATATCATGTGTAAAGCTGCTCAGGAGAGACCGTTGTAGAGGGACAAATCTATCAGCTGTATTTTGATGGTGATCAACAAAGTCAGTGCAACACAGCTTGTTCTGGGAGGAAAATTATGGTTTTGATTTTGCAAGACTCTTCAGCATGGTGTCCTTTTGTGGGCACGAACACTCAATGTTGAAAAGAAACTGTGTACAGTTGATATCTGTAGCGTTTATTTTGACTGTCTCAGTCTGTCACTTTCAACCGATCGTCAGACAGTTATTTGGGGTGTTTTAAGCAACAATTCAATCAGTTCTGGTGTTGTTCCACCTAATAATGAACACTGATTGTGTTTAAGAGGCCTATTGCTATTGCTGCTGTCTTCAAACTTGCATAAATGTGAGTGCAAAACTGAAATTTAAGCAAAAGGTTGAAAATTCTGGTTTGCACAATTCTGGTCCAATAGTGCATCATTTGGAATGGTTCAAAGGGCTTGAAAGATACCAATAGAGCGCTAATGTAGCATGCATTGTGCAAAAATGGTCAACCATGCTTATTTGAGCAAACAGCAACCAATTTCTTGCACAACGTTGACAACTTGGCATTGCCAAACAATAACATCATGAATTCAACTAGCTCTAGAGTGATGTAAAAAGAGAAGATCTCCAAGAAACTTAGGGAATGATCTACTCACATTGAAAGGTATGCAGCCAGGTGCAGAAACCGTGGGAAACTCACGTGATCGCGTCGAAATATCGGCATTTCCGGTTACTTTTGTGGACACCGAGTAGGGGCTGGTGAATGGACAGGATTCACAACTTGACTGGTGTAAAAAATTGCAGCCGTTCGCGAGATATGGCGCCTTCAAGTTGCCTGATTTTCACCGTTTTTCCCATTTTTGGCATTTTTGGCCAACTTGGCAGCGCGATATCTCGCGAACGGCTCCATCTTTTCACATGATTTAAGTTGGGTACACAGTCAGTTCTATCCGGCCTATGTGCCTGTGCCTTTGGATTTGGCCTGAAAAATTATCTTGCTGCGTTGGAAATCTAGGATCTATAGTAGGGGCGCTCAATTCTTAGCTCGTCAGCTCGTCTCGTCCGTAAAATGTCGATTTTTTGATGAGGGGATCAAATTTGATGGCAAGTGGAGAGAAATGCGGAGTGGGATCAGCAGCTCATCAGCTCATCATGCAATTAAATAATTTCTGGGACGAGACGAGCCGACGAGCTAAGAATTGAGCGCCCCTAGTGTTTCCACTATTCAGCGAAATATGGCAGTACATCAAGATATTGTGATGAGATTGATGGCCGGAATCGGGTTATTGGTCAAGTCCCAGAGGACCTAGCACTTCAAATTCTACTCTCCCGGCCAAGATCGCGCTAAGACCATGACTTATTCGCACCACGAGTATCACATTATTTTTTTTGCCGTTACTTCCTCTCTCTCCTCTCGCCTCAACTCCTTCACATCGATGGCTCGGAGATACGCTGAGATACCCAATTATAAACACCACATCATTTCGACTGTTCCCCCAATCACCGCCTTCCCAGGACAGCTGTCGGGAAGGGCCAGGCCCCCGGTCACTACCAAATTTGTCCGTCGGGCGACTTTGGCTGATTTACGACATTGATGGCGCTCTGGGGACGTCAAAAAAGCAACAAAAAAGGCGATTCTTTCCTGGAAATTGCGTGAAACGCTTAGTTTTGAGCAGCTGCTTCGCTTCAGCGACCCAGAACCTCCTTCCTGTGGCTGGTTCGCGAAATAGACCTCTGAAATTGGACGTTGTTTTACTCTATGAGGGCTACGGACCTATATGGTAGTGACCGGGGGCCTGAAGGGCCCCAACGCCTGGTTCAGCCGATGACATCTCCCTCATTTCCAAAATCTGAATTTTCCCCTTGGAGATGAAGAATTAGGGACATACTGTGTGGGAATTGTGACCGATTTGAGAAAAGCCCTTATTCTGCTCATACAATCTTAACACTCAATCTGTGTACAACTCCAGTAAAAAGACACTTGAAAGCTCCCCATTCTGTAGGCCGGGACCGAGGCATACACGACATGCAGATACTTACATGAGGCCAGCATGAGGCTTACTTCCTTGTTACTTCCTGTAGCATTCATCAACCTTCCTTCCTTCCTTCCTTCCTTCCTTCTTATATGCGAGTCTCACCAGTCCAACCATGTTTTACCCTGACTTTCCTGCTTCCTTCAAATTCTCTGTCCAGATGCCCGGTAGGAAAGCTAAGAAACAAGCTTTGTCTCCAGATAATTCCCAGTCCAAACGTCCGACATACACTCGCAGCAGGACTGGTTGTCTCACTTGTCGCGTAAAGAAAATCAAGATTAGCCCAATACTCACTGAATTGTATTGGGGTCCGCGATCTCACCACCGCTCATAGTGCGACGAGGTAAAGCCAAACTGCACGCGGTGCGCACATGGCCAGCGTGACGTGAGTCGTCGAAAGGGTCTGCAGCTCACCTTTGTTGACGCGTGTCAGTGTGCTTGGCCTGCGGCGTCAGCCCCGAAAGAATCACCGTTGGTGAAGCATCCGCGAAAGGAAGATACAGCGGTTCGACGAGGACACTGGCAGGGTACATCCCAGCACAATGAAGCCACACAACTGCAGCTGGGTATCCCTCGTCACCAGTACATTATGTGCCTTGCTGCCCTCGACTTTCCTCTCATTTCTTCTTTCTCGTAGCAGATCGCGAGGCGGCCCCTACACTGTTCCCGGTGATGACTTTCGGTGGAATTATCATGCACATATCAACAACAGCCCCTTCGTGTATGAACACTCCGATACTTTGACCAGGCACCCGGACCCTACAACTGCTCGTATTAACAACACCCACCTCGCGAATGGGAACTCCTCCGATACTAACAGCCACCTGCACCCCGCCCATACTTCCATCAGCCACCTCGCACATGTATACTCTTCCGATGCTTCCACCACGCACCATCCCGCTGCGCAGTATCAGTGCCCTTCGACTCCTCATATCGGCAACAACCACCCCGCGTATGTGCACACCTCCGATACTTCCATGACGCACCATCTGGGAATGGTAGGCCAGTACCAGGCGACACGGCTCCTGTCCGAGTCCCAAAACCCATGGCCGACGCACATGTGAGCGCCGCAAAAGACGCGAAGCCTTTCATGTTCTGCATAGGCCGCAAAACCATGCTGCGGGTGGTGTCTTTTTTTTCTTTTCTTTCTCTGGACGGGTTGTATTGTTACGACGATACAAATATACAGGATCGGGATAAGTAGATTTGCGTTTACTCGTGAGCGCTGCGTTAAATCAATGATACTCCGGCATCAACTGGTTGGAGCGTGCTCCCCCTTTAAGTAACAGAGCTAATGTTGCCGCGACTCCGACCCCAAGTCGAGAAGTCGAGGAGTCGCAGTCGACTTGAGTCGAGTCAAGTCAAGTCAACCGATTTGACCTCGATCAACTCCTCAGTCTCGTTGAGTCGACTTAAGTCGAGCACAATTTCCCAATATAGTGGGCATCAGCTGAGGAACATGCCGCGACTCAATTCTTGCTCAATTCCGTCGATTTCTGTAGTGTGACGGCATGATTCTGTGAGGCGATTGCCTGTGTTTGGCTGTAGACTCAAGACACGTCACGGCGATCATTTCTGTCTCATTTGCTCAGACGGGCTGACAAGGCCAGATCAGCTTCCACACCTCGACCGCCACAACACGCCGCCGCCATAGTCAATGCCGCCGCAAAGACTCGTCAAATACTCATCGAACGGAACCCGGGCACAGCAGTATGGATGGCCGAACTCACGGAGAAGGAGCTGGTGGAGAAGGCGAGAATCGCAACGACAATGATGCCTGCCCTCGGAGCCAGCGACCCCCCGCACGACGCACGCTTCATCGGCGCGACTCGCAACCGCAGCGGGGGCTGGATTCTCCACTTGAACACGACTGCTGCGGCGACATGGCTTAAAAAAGAAATAGAGGATTTCTTGGCTGCGATGGGAGGTACGTCCGTTTACAAAGAACGTTTCCTCAGTGTGGTGGTACAGTTCGTACCGGTCTCGTTCAATCCTACCGAACGCGGGGCCCTCCAGGCCATTGAGGCCGACAACGGCCTCCAGTCGGGTTCTTTTGGTAACGCTCGCTGGATCAAACAGCCGTGGCGGCGACACGACGGACAACGTGTGGCGCACGCCGTTTTCAACTTCACAAACGCCGCTGCAGCCAACCGCTTCATACGAAACGGGGGGTGGGTCGAGGGCAGCCAAGTCTTTGGCCACAAATTCATTGCTGAACCGATACGTTGCCTCAGATGCCAAGGGATAGGGCATATCGTCGCAGAATGCACGTCCATCCACCCCTCATGCGCCCGCTGCGCGGCCATTGTCATGGATCAAGTAATCTCAGTATGTCATCATTATTATTCTGCGATCGCTCGTTGTCTGCGTTTCAACATCCCTTACCTACCTAATTTCCAATCCACCCATTCCTTACTTACAGTTGTTATGGCGTCTCTCTGTAATAAGTAGCTGGTATCTACCAAATACAGCTTGCCCTTTTCCACCCACATTCTTGCCTCAGCTGCGCACCATTCGCATTAGCCTAACCCGCTGTGCTCTTCGTCTCAAGACTAGTAAGGATTCGCTCTTGCTATTCCTCTGGACACCCGCTTCAAGACCTTGTAAGGATTCGCTCTGGCATTCTCTTGGACAACCCCACGCGCTACGCTTGTCTGTAAACGGATTTCTGGACTCTATATTCGCATTCAACAAGAATACATCCGTATTCTATAACAGCCATGCACCCCACTGATAAATGCACGGCGTCAGACGATGAGCGCGCGTGCATAAATTGCAAGATAACTAAACACCCCCATGAGGGCCATGGTGCTGCTGACCGTCTTTGCCCCGTATTCCAGAACAAATTTCAAGCGGCCTTGGAACGCAGCCCCGAGGCCAAATACCCGTACTTCCTCGACCCCGACGATCCCACCACCTGGGTCACCCACGACGACGTCTCGAGCAAATTCGCCACACGCCGTGGACCGCCGGCTTGGCAATCAGCTCAGGCGATGCACCAGCCGCGAGGCCCGGGACCGGCACCAGAAATCGCGGCGCACCATAAAGCCAACTTCACCCGACAACATCGCCGCCCGGCCACGCAGGTCTCGATCCAAGACTACATGCGACCGTCGTCACAACTAGAGACCCGGGATGACAACATCGCCACCACCACCGACAACGACAAGGTCACCGACACTGCCGCCAACGACGACAATGCCTCCGCCACCACCGAGGATCTTCGCCGGGAGAAAGTCCTTAGTCACCGAGTCAATAGGGGAAAGATCAACATGCAGGTCACTCTAAGTGACCTCCATGCAGATCCCCCGCCTGCTGAGCTCGACGCTGATACTCTGAGTCAACGCGCACTGAGCGATGATGCCAACAAAAGGGACATAATGGACGGCCCCCGCCTTGAACTCCCCCCAGGGGTGGACGACCACCATGTCATCTAACTCGCAACGAAACATCCCACGCCGTCGCCCCCTCCGCTTATGGACTCAGAACTTCAACAAATCGCTCGATGCGATGCTCGTTGATGGGGATTTGCCTCCAGTCGGCAGAGAGGAAGCGAGTGCTGATCCACATCATGGAGCGGGCGGCACGGTGGTCTTTTGAGAAGTTGGTGGGGTAGATCGGGGTGTAGGCGCGCTTGACGCGGGAGGTAGTCTTTCCCTTTGCCGAAGCATACACACCACCCGCTGAACGCGAGCCCATGGACTTTTGGGTGGTATATGTGCTGAATCAAGTGTCCTCAGAGGTTGGCGGGTAGACCAGTAACATCGGCTCAGCATCATATATGCGAAGGATGTTGAAGGCCAGTTTAGCGAGGATCGGTGTAACTTCTCTCCTTGCCAGGACGGAGCGGAAGAAGTCCATTACGTCCGTGAAAGCACCCTTGAACTCCGGCAAGGTGGTGTATAAGCCTTTAAGGAATTCCTCTCGGAGTCGCATGAGCTCTGGATGATCGCAGAGGAACATCGCATGGGTCTCGTCTTCCACCGCCTCAAGACAGAACCTGCATTTGCGCCATTCCCTGGGGACGATGTCCTTGCCTCGTTCCTTCCACCTGCGGCGTTCAACTGCGAGACAGTGGCTTGATAGAACCAGACGTGTCAAAGCTAAACGATGATCCGGGGTTTTTACGCGTAAATAGTGCCGAAAGTCCAAAGATTTCTTGACTAATTTTCCACTGTCTTTGTCCATTTCGCGTCGGCCGAGAAACAAATCCTTTGTTTTGACTGAATTTTCGAGTTCATGGTCTATCCAAGCCTCCATTGAAAGCTTGACCTGTTTCATCGCCTCTTTGACTGCTGCGACCTCCAGAGAGACAGATATATCCAGTTCCACGGGTATATAGAGTTTAGCGAGGACGATTCGTAAGTCATTGATCCACGAGATCTTCTTTTGACGAGCCAGGTTTATAGATTCTTGCAATGCATTCAAGGCAGGTCTTGTTTCATCGAGTTCAATCCAGTAGCATAAATTTTTGAGCGCGAGATAAAGACGTCGATAGCGAATTGGCCAGATCCCTGTTTCGGAGAAAAGTACGGCTTTCATTGATCGCGAGCCGATTCCGAGCATTCGACGGAGGAACTTCAGTTGAACTTTCTCCAGAAGCTTCAAACTCTTCTCTTCGATATCAAGGCAAATTTCGCATCCAGCGGTGAGGTAGGGATCGACGCGCGCCATGTATAACGTCCGCAGATCCCAAACAGGCATTGAACCGACGAAACGATGTAACCCGAGGATGGTGTTAGCCACTTTTGACGCTTTTTTAGATTTGACAATGTACTGCTCGCGCCACATGAATTTGCATCCCGTTTCAAACCAGATACCAAGATAGCGTGCTTTTTGTTCCAGTTGGATCGGCTTGCCAGCCATGTGGAAGACCGGGTACCATTTTTGACGGCGTCCATATATTTGGCAAATAGATTTTGGGATCGAGACTTCACATCCATTATTGTCTGCCCAGCATTGAGAATCATTGAGATGAAGTTGAAAACCTGGCGGTGAGGTGGACGCTGTCATGACGTCGTCGGCGTGCTGAACCTGGTTGATCCGCACTTCGTTCAGTTGAATATCGTCGGGATGAATGCTCAGGACAAAATCGGCCATGAAGAGGTTCCACAAATGCGGTGATCCTGGGTCTCCTGTCAGAATGCCTAGAAGAGATTCAAACTGTGGTCCATATTGGCGATCCTAGCAGACTAAATAACGGATGCGGTCGTAAAGACATTTCAACCACTCCATCATGGGTCCAGAAATACCGAGTCTTGCGAGCTTGATCCATAGCGTTGGGCGATCCGTCCCGGGGAATGCATTTTTAAGATCCAGATATCCAACGTAGAGGGGCTTGTCCATTGCTTCTGCCTTGTCAATCATGCATAGGAGGACAAAGGCGCTGTCATTTGTTCGAAGGTGAGACTGGAACCCATTTTGCGAGGGTGGGATTGCACCAATATCCTCGGCACCTTCACGCAGACGGCGGTCAATGATCAGCGTAAGCATTTTCAACATACAGCATTCTAGGGCGATTAGACGATAGCCTTTCGGGTCGGTAGCATCTTTGTCCTTTTTCAAAATACCAACGAGGAGAGAGATCAGCCACTCTTGTGGAATATCTTGATTCCGAAGGCAAAACCGGAAGAATTCAAGGAGTTTCTCGTTTGGGATTTGTAGACAATCTTGATAAGAAAACCCATCAACGCCGACAGCGGTGTCCAGTCCATGCTCGGTGATGTGTTTTTTCATCAACTTGATCTCTTCCAGCGAAATCTCGCCAGTGTAGGATTGACGGGGCGAGTTATCAACTAGGCCTCCCCTCAGCTCTCGTTCCATCTTCGCGTTGAAGGCCAATTGATCGGTATTAAATGTCGCTGGAGTTGTAGCCGGATAGTTCAAACGATCTCTGAACTCGTCGGAAAGGTTTTCAAGCGACACTTTGGCCTTTCGTGGGCGAGGATCTGTGCGCTTGCGAACGAAATCCCAGAATTGCTTGATGTTTTTACACGCCAAAAGCTCTGCGCGAAGGCCAGCCTGTAATTCATGAACTTTTGCCCTTCCACGATGAGTTTCGACGTCTTTCTCCGTTTCTTGATCACCATCTTTCCAATTTTTCCACGGCCTTGGACGTTCCGGGGAGGTTTCCTCTAATTCGGTGGCGACTTTGCATCTGTCCGAGAGAGGGGTGGGCCCGTGGAAGCTCGAACAAGGGAGCGGGTCATCCGTTACAGGCTGGAAGATTGTTGCAGATTCTGGGACTTGTAGCGCCGCCTTAGCAAGTGCATAGGCCTCTTTTTGCGGTTGATTGGGCGATTTGGATTCGACGTAAACAAAAGTTGTTGATCCGTGTCGTTTCCCGAGCAGCGAAACCGTATCCCTGAATAAGTCCCCGTTTGGGCCAGGCCACCCAATCGACATCTTCTTTGCAGCCGCGTAGCACAACTGGCGTATGATCATTTTTGAACTGCAAAAAACCACGAGTGTCTTGTCCGAATCAACAGCTAGGAGTGCCTCGTGGTTTGCATAGATTCGGCCACGATCCGCCGTTGGCTTTCCAGGACCAGGGACTTTGAAGCACGTATTCGACCGAGATCCGATTGCAAAACAGATTCCAGCGCCTGCGGATCCCGTTCGAGTTTTGCCCGGTGCGGCGCCTTCAACATACACATGTACGGGTGGAGATTCTGCAAGTATTGGGCCGTATAAAGAATGCAGGGCTTGCTCAGGTGTTTCTCGGGAGTCCATTGTTTCTCGATACAGCCTATCAATTTTGTTTTGACCAGAGAAGACTGGGGCACTTTGGGGATGCGGGGAAGAAGCCGTTGTCGAGCGCAAAATAGCACGACGATCCAATGTTACACAAATACGAGTGTGATCAGACCAATCATCTTTCGGATCCGGTGTCGGTTGTTCAACATGAAAACTGCGAACCCAAGGCAATAGAGACTCCGAAGCGAACGCGTAATCAATGGTTGATTGACCAGTGGGCTGATGAGAGGTATACCGACCGGGAAAAGCAGTTTCCAAAGAGGTCCCATTCATGATGCAAAGTCCGAATTTGTCGCACTCATTCAGAATTGCCCTACCGCGAGTGTTTTCCGTGGCATCAGAAGAGTCCCTCGGCCAATTTTGGATGAATCTGATGACCTGTTCCGATCCCGTTCGGCCGTTTATATCAGTGAGAAGCAGAACAGGTTTATCGGCGCTAGGACTACAGACTGCGATTGTTTCCCAAAGTTGTTGAATCGGCTCAACGTCCGTCCAGCCTTGCCATCGAGACGTTTCCGGAGGTATATATGCACCGATGAGCCACATCGAACCTAAATCCAGGACCAGAATATCTGGGGAGCTCAGGCGAGACTTGGTGAAATCAATGTCATCGCGATTGAGAAGCGCAATCCCGCCGCCACGACGTTCTGATTGAAGCCTGGGTTTTCGGGGTAAGGAAATGAGCGAGAAACCTTTCGGAACGTCCGCGGGGTCCTCTTCGCCGGGTAACATGTCCGTTTTCGCGAAAAACATTATGTCGTACGGCGCGAGCAGGCCGTGGAACTCAGGGCTAGTTAATTTTAGTGTGAAATGGTGGTGTATATTCCAATACATAATTTGAACATCCCGACTCGGATTACCAACTTCAGACGTGTCTTGAGTGGCTTGTACGTCGACAGCAGTGTTACCGGTCCGTGCTGAGTGGTGAGTGTGTTGTCCGGTTGAGTTTTCTCCAAGTCCATGGCCCGTATCGCCTCGTCTTGCTGAAATTCCCGTAGAGAGTCCGTTTCCAGTCCACGTCGGCACACCTGGGCTCGGCACAGCACGGGAATTTTCTTTATTTTATCAGACTCATAATCTACTCAACTAAAGGAGTCGATTGCACTATGTCCGAGGTTTTTCCCATCAATTTTGAGGTTACGGCCAAATTTTCGGCTATTATTTCTGTCATAATTTTTCGTTTTTTTGACAATCGGCTCGTGCAAAACTGTTCTTTGGATGCTTAGCGACTGTTGTACATAAAAATCTAGAGATCTTGGGGTATGTCACACTTTCCATAAAGGGAAGATCAAAGTTGTCGACTTCGCGTGTCCGGCACTGTAGTCTCGGAAACCCAGACGGGGCCGCTCCTTCCGATTCATCATGGAGTTCCCCCAATACCATGAGATGCATGGAAAGAGGCTTCGTCTCATCACTTCTTGCGACCAGTGGTGTGTTCTTTTTTCCTCAATTTTGTAAACAGAGATTACTATGGCGGATTTCAGTCGTGTCAAGAAGAAAAAGTGTTTCCAGCCTTCACCGAAAACGAATTCGAAGATTAGGTGTCGCTTTAGAGACCGCAAACGTTATTTTGCAGAGCGCAGACGAGGGTTACCGGGTTCAAGCGCTGCCTCAGATGTCTCAAGGTGTGATTGTACTCCTTCTTCTCTTGATTCATGGTTCCCTTTCAAATCCGCGTTCTTTTACAAGCCCGCTAAGATCGAGTGATGCTGCAGTATCTCAAGAGGCCCCGAGCTTGCCCACTGCTTTTCCCCTAGTCTCGTAAACAAGACTTTATAAACTTTTTTGAAGATAGTCGTTCAAACGTATATAAACCCTACTTTCAGGTCCGTAATTCTTTCCCCAGCTCATATATCACGCGATACTATGGTTGCTTTGTGAACCCTAGCCATGACCTAGATGCGTATAAGCCGGTTCAGTCCCTGACAGGGCCCAGCCCAGCCCTCACTCTTGACATCAATCGTGAGTACTTCAATTTCTTGGAGCTCTCGCTGTTCACGCATATTGGACGAAGCCTGTGGTTGGCACTTCCCTGATTGGGCAAGCGCCAACATGGAACATTCGCAGGTTGACACCAGCTACGAAAGATTTTATTAGTTCTCCGTTTCTTTCGAAAGCAAGTGAATGTGAATTTCAAGGAATTGGTGCGTGAATTCCATGGTTCACGGGGTTTTCCGTGAATTTAAACCCATGTAGTTGAAATTTTATTTCTTTGAAAATTCACACTGAATTTGGATGAACTGATGAACTTCACGAGGGAGCAAAACACATGAAATTTAATAGGCAGATTTTCGCCTGACTTCTCGTTCATAAAATTACAACATAAAATACATTTCCAGAGGAATTTTAAGTCCACTGCTTAGTCGCCGAAAACCCAGATGAATGTACAGTCGCCTCTGTCATAACGCATCATTGTCAAACCCCGTATGTACTCTGCACTAACCCATACATTTTGGCATCCACCAAGTTGGTTCCCCGCTAAAAATGCATACTCTTTCGAGGAGAGAGAACCCATAACTTTTGCACAATTTTCCATTTTTAGCCCAAGTTTGGAAGGGATGTGACTAGACGATTAAATCAAAGCGTGCTTTGACACCAAATCTAGCTTTTTCTTGGCTATATGTAACTTTGATGTAACTTATGTGCGGCTCGAATGTTGCTCGGCTTTCGCCGGCCGCAGGTTGATGGCATCAATTTCTATTTTGGGTGATGATTCAGCTTTCTCACGGTTGCGACAACCCATACTCTGTACAGTGTAAAAACTCATAGGGTGGGTGGTCCACTGACATCTATGCGTTATGACAGAGGCGACTGTATTCCACTCCAGGCTCATCATGTTTCGTGCGCTCGCCGTGCCCTCCGTTTAGGGATCAGTCATCTCTCTGCCGTACACACTGAGAAACTCTAGCACCCAGCATACACGCGAAGCTACCTAAGTCAATATCGTACTTGGCCCGAAGGCTATGCGATAGTACTCTACTGGTGTATCTAAGGAATCATATACAGTTGTGGACACACAAATCTGACAAGAAGGTTTTTCCCACCCGATTTTTTTGAAAAGTGCACCAATCGATAGATCTCGTTGAACGCTCTCTATCATCGAGCGGTTGGGCCGCAAATAGCCGAACAAGTTACGTGACACTCAAAATTTTGGCTGCCGTCATAAATTTCATGATAAATTGATGAAAAAATGTATAATAGACGCAGATTGGCTGGGAGAATATGATTCTGAATGAAAGAAAGGATTCTATCGAGCCGTTGTGGAGATGTATCCTCAGCAAAAAAGTGTCATAATAGGATGCTAGTTATCACTTTGATTGACTGGAATTGAACATCATTTCGCAACGGCTGCTTGAAGTTGGTCCTTTTAGCTATTTTCTCTGCATTTTCAGCTATTTTGTGTGAAAATAGCCAACTTTGAGCGGCTGCTGTGAGCCCAAATGAGGGTCAATTCCATTCAACCAAAGTGGAAACTAGGACTGTTTTTCAAGTACTTTCATCCTATTATGACACCTTTTCGCTGAACCCTCATTGTGTTTTTCCGAATATATATATATTCCAAAAATCGGAAATCATACTATGATTGATGCATTCTCAGGGCATAATATATTGCTGAGTGTTCTAAGAGGTACAGAAGTATCACATACCCATCTCTACATCTTAATTGAGGTCATTCGGTGAAGTATACAGCCAGATTTTCACCAAAAAGCCACGGCAATTTCTATTTGCCACCACTGTATACATAGACTTTATGGTGTGATATTGTGTATAGAGGAACAGAATCAAGACTTGTAGCAACATATGACAGGAACAGCCAGATTGACTGTGTTGAGAATGACTGTGCGGCGCACAGTCGGCATGACGCCTGCCACGGTCAAAATTTGGGCGGTCAGAATAACCGCGCGAAAAATCAGATAACCGCGGCGCGGTCATACCGGCTGTGACTTCTTTCTACAGTGCTCACCTATACATATTGTGATTAACATCTATACTCTGAGCTATTGTTTTGGGGGGGGGTCCACCACAGATCCAAGAGGTCTTTGGTTTCTTGTCTTGTACTTTTTTCCGAGCTGCGCGACGCTGCGGGGTCATCCAGCTATCATCCGGTGGGGCCATGTGAACAAGCACGAGCTCTCTCGAGAGTACCTTCAGCAAGCACTCTACTGCGGCAGTGTACAGTGCCTGCGGTTTCTGTGCAACCTTCTTGATTGCTGGAAGCTTGAAAGCACCTGGCTTCTTTGGTTTTATACGCCCATAGAGGTCTGCCGGCACCTGCTGAAATTCTGAGGTAGACGGAGCAATTGCTGAGGTGTTAGGTTGATCGTCGGTGGCTGTCTTCTGCTTTTTGCGAGTTGTCTGCTTTCCTTTCTGAACCTCCTGAGCATAGGCGACTACGCGCTTGACCAGCGGTGCGAACCTGGGAAACAGTCTTCTAGGTCGGAGAGAGAACGGTTGTGAACGTTCACCAAATCCTGCGCCAGACCCGGACCTGTGACCATAAACCATTCATAGAGCAGCAGATGTGCTCGACAAATGTCCCATTGCACCATACGTTTAACAATGCCCAGCTGTTCGTGTACGCGCAGCAGCTCCGGGACCGATTCGACCACGCTTGTGAGTCGTGATACTTGGACGAGGAAGGAACGCTCATCCGACAAGGGTGCAAACGACAAGAAACTGCTGTCAATATTATTCCGTTCGTTCCTTTCTACCAGCTGGTGGAGGAAGTCAGGAAGCGCGATTTTGCGCCCCTTGAGCGGAGCGACAATGTCACGTTCCGATCTCAGAGTGTCAAGTTCCGCTATAAGGGTTTTGGAGTTCAACAAGCGGTCTAACGCCGCTATCGGCTGGTCACTTAGATCTTCCGATGTAAGGGCAGTTAAGGGTGTGCTTGCAGGCACCTTTCTTCACACCATAGTCTTCATCGGATGGATCATCTGAGTTACCATCGTAATCAGACCCAGCGACTGACGTGTTATTTGACTTTGAACGCGAGTCTAAATCCGAATCATCCGATTCCTGTTGAATCCAATGAACAAACTTAATCCGTACGTCTACATAAGACTGCCAAACTCGCCTGTCTCCTTCGTTTACCTAACGATTGTCCGCTTGTCCTGCGCAACATGTTGGGGTCGATCCTGTAATTCAACCAAAAAACCAGCATTCAGCTTGTGAAGGGCAGTGAAAGACGACTAGCCTTTGCACTTCCTCATACGCTAGCCATTGAGCTGGCTCGAAACCATGTCCATGTACAAGGTATTCCCAGACTGCCTACGATAGCGATATCAACGACTGGGAAGCGTTTCACAAGTTAAAACTCGTACCTGATAGAATACAAGTAAGTATTAACTACCAGGAGAATCAGTAAACTGTAGGGACTGTAAGTAAAGATTCACATACCTCAGTCGTGGAGGAAACGACTGAGGAATGTGACGGTGACACGATACTACATAAGGAGCGTGTGACGCGTAACTCTACGGATAGCGAGTTGGAATATTAAGGAATGTATGGTAAGTAAACGGAATAATAAATACTATCTACGCTTGTACTCTCGTTATCTGTACACTCTATCTCTTTCTTGGACTGTCTACTATGTCCTCCGACACCGATACCGGCCCTCCAGCAGCTCCGGCTCCGAAGAATGCTGTCTGGAATGCAAACGAAGTCAAGGCTTTGTTTTCTGGTTTGGGCGAGGCAAAAGTGCAGCAATTCATGAGTGGGAATGGCTTTCGAAACCAGGGCTGGACTCTTGCTGTCAATGCTGTCGCTGCTGCCAATCCCGAGGCAAATCCGAAGAAGGATCTTCAAAAATGCAAGGGAAAGCTGGGGACGGTGTGTGTTCTGTATCTCTCTTTTTTTTGGCAATCTCTGACGTCCTGTACTCCTTAGCTGAAGGCACGGTATGAGCTGTATGTCTTTGTGAAGACGTTCTCTAGCAGCGGATGGGACGACCACCTCAAATACGCAACGCATACGGATGAATTTGTGGAAGAGTTTTGTCGGGTGCGTCCCATGCCTCCCCTTCTTCCAGTACTAACCTATGTTCAGGTTCGAGGCGACAAATACGAGATTTGCTTCACAACATCGTGTCCCTGGTGGGATGAGCTCGACGACTTGTTTACGGGCGCAATCAGCAAGGCGACCGGAAGGAATGTCAAGATTTTGGGCAAACGCAAGTCGAAACAGAAGCAAGTTACCTCACTTCCCGCGACCCCCACACCTTCTGCTACCTCCTCTGCGCCACCCTCAACAGCCAGTTCCTCCCGCTCGCCTCTAGATGATGTCGACATGAATACTCAGCCCGCTCATGCTCATGATCCCGGTATGCCCCCCTCCCCACGCAATATGACTCCTCCATCCCCTGCACGCGTACCGCCTGGTGAATTTGATGATGAACTAGCTCAGGTGCGCAGGTACTGTCCTTCAGCTCTCATTCCACTGCTGACTCCGTATAGATTCCCAAGAAACCATCAAAGCGCCGGGAGCGGGCTATCAGCGAAGACGACACTTCCGATTCCGAAAATCAGAAGGCTTCCCAGTCAAGCGTGGTCGTACGAACTCCGGCAATGCCCGTCGCAACGCAGAGGCAGGTAGCCAAATTGCTCGTTCTATCGACAACCTCTCCGCTGCAGTCGCGCAGCCAATCGTCACATCTGAAGATCCCCGCTATGTCGACGACGTTGTCCGCATTCTTCAAGACAAAACTCTCCTCCCAGACAACCCCCGCGGTAGACTGTACCGTACTGCTAGGAGTTCCACGAGAGCGGGCCACCGAACTGCGATGTTGCTTGTTTTGGGTCTGTTGACTAACGAATGAGACGGGGTCGCCTTAACATAGAGTACTGCAATGCCCACCTCTTTCCCCTTCGTCCTACCTCATTGTAGATGTAATGCTCGTTCATACCTGCCCAGGGGTATGTCTTGACGTTGAACACCCACTAAAGCACTTCCCAGTACACCATAGCGCAGCTATAAACATCCACCTTCACATCGTATCTGGGTTCGGCACACCAAAGTTCCGGGGCTTGCCAATTCACTGTGCCTACCAAGCTTGTCGCCATCGAATCTATGGTGCGCTTCTCTTTTGCGAGCCCAAAATCCGCAATTTTGGCGGTCCCATCACGGGTGAGGAGAACGTTGGAGGACTTGAGATCGCGGTGGATGACTGAGGGATTGCGTTGATGTAGATATTGAACGCCATTTGTTATATCCTGGATGACCAATATCTACGGAGTCTGTCATTTATAGCAACGTCCAAGGCAGTTCAGTTGTACCGCATGACTGAGGGATGGGGCGGGCTGCGTCTTAATGTATTCATGCAGGTCGCCGTTCGAGCAGTATTCCGTGACCAAAAAAGTGACTGCCGAGACTTCACAGAACGCTAGCCCAAACTGGATACAGTATCAGCCGTCTAAGACCCGTTGAGTGGCAAGACTCACAAAGGCGACAATGTTCGGGTGGTCTAATGCCGCCAAAATCCTTGCATTCCCCCTGAGTTGGTGTCGGCCTCGGGATGTCAAATGTTCGAAAGACAGCTCACTGGCAGTCACACGCTCCCGAAATTGGCCTATTGCTACAGGCTCTGAATGCAAAGTCCCAAGAAAGACGTCTTTGTAGCCGCCAAAGCCAATCTTCTTCAAAATTTCCAAATCAGCCAGTGGGATCTCATGATCAAGACATGGCACTTGAGCTGATGGACCCTCAGAAGGGATTGACCTGAAAACCTGCAGGACTCCAAGTTAGCCGCGGAAGTGCCTAGGTCATTATCAGGTGAAATGGCACCGAGGCTCTGGGTTTCTGCCCCCAGCACTGCTCCCCTACCAACACGCAAGGTCCGGGCGCCCTGCGCCGGTGACAGACACAGGACAGGGAGCGTGCCAGCAAAATCTGTGAGGGATTGGACCGGTCGTCATCGCTCAGGCATTTCGTACTTACCCTCAGTATCGGTGCTACACCACCATTTTATTCAAATGTCAAAATAATGTCCGAGGTCTGATGTCCTCGGAACCATAATTTGCGAGCTCCAACAGCTCTCAATTTCGGAATGTCCTCAGGAGCGTGGCCGGGACAGTCTGTGGACCGTTGGAGGACATCCTATAAGGTTGCCCGAATCTTAAGTATACTGGAATCTTAAGCTCGTCTGATTCAACAAGTACTGTATTTGGAGTAGCTATATTCCCCAATAAACTCCTTGTGACTTAGTCTTAAATGCACAATGTACCAAGGAAGTTCATGAAGTTCCTCGAGCAGCGCAACCTTTTGCTGCTGGACTCGGTGTCGAGCTCGAGAAAACGATGAAGTCCCCCACATTGCATCATGACGTGGCATCATTGGCTTGACATGATGTTTGTCACTGTCTTCGGTTGCCACGTCGCTCTCTTGTCTTCTTCCCTCATCCCCCTCCACTCCTCGTCTTTCACGATACACCAGACGGCGCCGTCTCTCTCCTCAGCCCTTCAAACTTCAAGCCCCTTCAAGTTTGTGGCAGCAAAGCTGACGAACATCTCTCCCGACCTCAGACAAAAGTCGCAAGTCGCAAGTCCGGGCGCAAGACCTCAAAAACTGCACTGCGCAAGGCTTCAAGACTGCAAGACAACTGTAGCAAGCATTCAAGGTCGCAAGCTGAAAATCCTTCAAGAGTGTAACTCATGCAAACCTATCCAAGTCCTTGATGTTGTCCTCCCCAAGCCTCATCAAGCCGTTTCCCTCTCCCCACCTCTCTTTCTCTCCATCCCCCGGAAAATCACCATTTACTTTCTCTCCCCCCTCTTCTTCGCTCCCTCCTAGAATTACTTGTGTAGCCGCTCAATGTATACTTTTGTCGCCAATACCATTTTTTTATTTGTATTTTGATCAAATTTAAGAAGCAATTCAAATATTATTTATGGGAAGCGTCGTCAGCAAACTGGTGCTAATGTTCTGGAGAGCTTCAGCGCAGGATGTCCCCAGGACATCATCGCCGACGGATTGTCTGGGAATCGATGTTTCGGTCTCCAGGGAATGTTTCGGAGATGTCAGCTAACAGCATCTGTCAAAATGTCCTCCGTAGGTCCGGAACAAACGGTGGTGTAGAGCATTCATTTCGCTGATAACGGGGCATAAGCAGCGTAACAAGTCACTAGAATGCCAAAAAGGACGACCACCCTCGGAATCGACGTGAATCAGTTGATCAGAAGCTGCGGCCCACCTGTGGGAAGCATTGCCGTCGCTCCAGGCACCGATTCCAGATCAGCCGGCCATCGATACCCGTCGACGGGTCAAACCCGTCCGTTCCCGTCCGTCTCTTTAGTGACGAAAATCGTGGACGGGACGGGTTCCGTCCGTCCCGTCCGTCCGTTTTTTCCGTCCAAAGACGGACGGGTTAGAGCCCTACCATCTGCCCCCTTCCGCGCAGAATGCACCCATTGCCTACTCTCAAACATTGGTTATCGATGAGTTCTCGGTTGCGGACCACAGCATCAGTACGCCGCATGCTGGGAAGACCCAAAGGGAGATTGAAGCACTTAGCAAGCCAGGGAAGGGAGAAGCGACGCCAGGTCACGTGCTTCGGCACATTCGCTCAAGTTCTGACTCAAGAGGAGGTCGAACAAACAATTGATGATAAGATAGGCCAGGGCGGGGCCTCGCCTAATTGAGTAATGATTTAGTTGACTGATTAGTGATCGACTGATTACTGGTGTCAACTAAAGGGGTCCGCCACTTAGCCATCGCTACAATCGCTAAATTCCATTAAACTCCCGTTTTACACCACGTACAGCCCTATTAATACAATAACACTACAACTATTCGGCACCGCCAGCTCTCAAAGGACGAATTTGGCGGTTCAAGGCCGCCACCGTTGCCTGAAGATCAAAGAAAGGTGCATCAGACCAGGAAGCCAACGACATCTGCGCGCGAAAAGCTTGTGAAGACATAGAGTGTTGATTCCAAGCGATTTGATTACGACCTTCAGAGAAAGCTCTTTCTGAGTCAACAGATGTTGCTGTCAAGGGTCAGATTTAATTTGAACGGATAAACAAGAATAACTTACCGGGACAAGAACAAAATGAGAGTGCGTAGCGAGCTAAATCCGGTGTTGAGACGATAGAGGGATTCGAGGACTTGAGCCGTGCAGTCCAGTACTCGATGACGCTGGTTGTCGGCTCACAAAGCGGGGCGTCTAAATACGTGTGAATGTTGTCCGACTCGGTGATTGCGGGGTTCAGAGAAGTTGTTGGTCGACGAAAACGGTCTGCAGGACGAGATTTGGAGACGGTTGATGAGGCAGAGACACCAGAAGAAGAAGGAGAGGCAGTAGTTGGTGATGTCTTGTATGATTCGGTGAAGCGACGGACTACCAGCGAACGGAGATCAGAAACTTGATCATCATTCCACCCGCAGCGCTGGCGGAACCACTGAAGTTTCCTATGAGGGCACATGACTGAAGGATTTGAGTAAATGCAACACAGCAAGGGTAATGAAAGAAATGAAATATACCTATTGCAATCCGATATGCCTCGCACTCATCCAGAAGCGCATAATATTTTCGGAGAACAAGGAGGCCGGCATAGGCAGCGACACGAGTAACATTGCTTTGGTCCGAGGCCGTGCTGATAGCATTCAGAGCAAAGTCAAGATCTTCCATCTCCGGGATGACATCGATGATGAGCGGCCGATTTTGGCTTTGGAAGAGTTTTGTCGGGACTTCGAGGATCTGTAAAAGGAGAGTGAGCGAGTGCAGAGGTCAGAGAAGCCAGCTACCTCAAGGATGGTTTCCAATTCCATCGCTAGCGTCTTCTGACGTGCGTTGAAGGCGTAGGCACCAAGCTTTAAATTTTTGTCAGCGATCAACGCATCAACTGCCGGCTCGAGAATGTGCCGTGTGCGGAGGCATTGGTACTCGGAACCCCAGCGTGTCGCATTTCGCCTGGCGAGCTCGGTTGTATTCGAGTCGGTCGAGAGACCGGTTGCCGGATTGTTGATGATGGCAGCGAATTCGGTGTGAATCGGACGGCTATCATGAACCTTTTTTGCGAGACCTGCTACCTGAGCAATCAAATCCGATTCAGGTTAGCGAAGATATACATGTATGCATTGAAGACTGTACGCCATACCTTTGGAAAAACCTTGAGCGCATCTTTTTCTTCGCCTGCGGAGATCACGACACCAGCGGTGCGCATGTGCTGTATGGCAACGCCGCGTAAGGTGTTGGTCACGTTGACGTCGTGGATGTCTTGTCCCGTCGGGGAGGCGTCGTCTGCGGGTTCGTGAATTTCGGCGGCCATCGCAAGGTCTTCGGCGTCCGCCGAAGGGTCGTCCTCCCACAGGATAACTTCCTCGACATCATCGTTCTCAGTGGGGGCTGACGGAGCTGCCGTACGCTTCGCAGAACCTTTCTTGGATTTCACAACCTTCTTCCTCTTGGCTTGCTTGAAAAAGAAAGAGATAACCGCCTGAAATCATTTCAGATTTAGGACACCATTCGCAGGCGCAAGAGATCAAAGCAAACCTTAGCAACTAGTTGAATGATGTGCGTGAAGCAGCGGCCTCGAGCTAATATGCCGCGGAAGGTTGGGATGTACTTGGGTAGACAAACGGCTGTGGTATTGCAGTTTCCAGCGTTGTCCATCATGAGGAAATGAAGCTAATCCTTACGTCAGATATGCGAGATTAAAGACGACAGATGCTCACAAATTCAGCCAAACCATAGCGATTGAGGGTGTCGGCGAGCTGCGACGCCAAATAATCACCGGTGTGGCGATCAGTCAATCTGTGAAAACTTATCAGATGGGTCGGAATGAAGAGAACAGTGCATATTCACCGGATAAATTCCAAAACGATCTCAAAAATTCTACCCATATCCTCCCAAATGATTCCTGCCCCCAAATAGTTCTCCGCGATTGGAGCCGTCCAGCCATCCACCACCCCATGCACATCCCGTCCCCGTTTCTGTAGAACGGCCTAAGGGCTCATGCAGAGTTAGTAGCGAGGAGAAAGGACTGACCAGGAAGTATGCTTTCACATCCTGGGCCACCAGCACGTATAAACGTTGCACATCTTTCGCGACAGTGTCCGCCGAAGGCACTACGGTGCCCGGCCGCAACATAGCGACCTCCATCCGATACCATTTGTCCTCGACCTGGTTGAAAGAGCGCTTGGAGGAGGCGCAGCGCAAAGCTATCAGGGTACGATGCATGGCCTCGGAGTAGGGGATTGTGCCGGCAGAAGCGATGGGGAGAGGGATTAGAGCAGCGCGAGCGGGATCTCGACCCACACAAGTCTTGACGGAACTCGCAAGGTTGCTGGTATTGAAGCTGCCTTTAGCATCACGGCGTCGTTCGCTCGAGTTGTGTCGTGGATCATTGAATTTGCAGGTGAGGACAATTTTGATAGAGCGCGGAGTGGTGGACAAGTCTTGGACGAGGGAAGGTGTGAAATGGTCGTAGACATCGGCTTGCCATTTGAGACGTAGAGCATCTATGTTATATGTCTTGTGAGGATGCAAGTCTTGACGGATAAATAGCTAACGCACCAAGGATATCACTATCCGGTAGATCCCACACCTCTTCATCAGTCTTGTTGTTGATATTATCAGAGTCTATTTTCCTGCGCTTGCTTGGAGGTTCTGTGCTTGCCGGAGATGGTTCCGGGGGTCTATTCTGGTCGTTTCTGGATAGTATCGGGCTGGCTGGCGGAGAAGGGGGTGCCCGTCCGGCGAGAGTTTCGTTCAAAAGAGGCTGGAATGGTGTAGACATGATGGTAGAAGACAAGAAAGGTAGTAGGGACGCGATTCAACGCGAACGACGCGTCCCTAGGCGCAGCGCTAGGCTGCCCAGCTTGGGACGGTGTGGCGGCTAGCGATGAGCGAAGGCAGTCGTGGGAACAGTCAGTCGGCTAACTAAAGCCGCCGGCATTACTATTAGTGATTACTAAACTAGTTGACTATATACCAGTCAAGCGAGGCCCTGACTTAGTCTGATAGGCCGCATCCATAGACAGCAAGCCGTGACCGTGACTGGCCAGTCACAAATACCTAGTTTTCGACCACTTTGTTTATATCTCCACATTGAGGGCGTAAATGAAAAATCTGTTCCGTCGATCGATGTACAGATAGTCTGGCTAGGTTCTCGCAAAATTTCAAGGTGATTCAGGCTGTATCCAAGAAGGAGATAGATTTTTGGTCCGGCTGCTCACAAAATTGGGGTTTTACAAGATCCCCCATCAAAATTCTATCTCCTCCCTCAAAACCACCTTAACTACTTTATAATTTGGGGAGAATTCAGCCAGACTACCTCCCTATTGATTGACGGAACAGATTTCTTATTTTCTTCTCCGTTGTCGAGATACGAGGGAGATGGTCGAAAATTAGGCTTTTGTGACCAATCACGGTCACAGCTAGCTGTCTATGGATGATCATGCGGCCTATCTTATACATAGGGGGGCACGTGACCGGACCGACCTCCGCACACCGCAAAAATCACTGGCGTTTGGATGCTGACGCGATGTAGCCTTGTCATCACTCTGCCGAAACCGCCTCAAGCACAACATCAAGATCAATCTGTGAACTGCATACAGTACGGCCCTCGCATAAACACAAAAAGTGCACAAGCGGAGTCGGAAAATATTGCTCTGGGGGGGCTCTCACTTTGTGCTAAGAAATATGTCCAAAATTGAAGGAGCTACAAGAAATCTAAGTGTTGCATGTTAAAGAAATCTCAAGGAGCTCGGACCGACCACCGACCATCGGCCGAGGAAGGGCATGATATCCGGATTTACTCGGCCGCCCTCCTCTTGTTCTGACTGGCAGGATTACTGTATACTGTCGACCAAAGGTTCACGCCCAGTGAAAACGCGGGCGCGGCTGGTATCCAAGGGGTGGCGGAAACTGGATTGATGGACCATGACTACCCACTGGTAGTAACTTACAGTCATATGGCTATGTGCAAAACGTGCTCCGATACGGTCAGGTCCACTTCCCGTTTTTGCCCTTTGTGTCGGGTCAGAATAGCTGATTCACGGTTGCGAGTTCGGGTAAATTTGATGTGCGGAAGATTCTGTGAGCTCACTAAGGGTGTAGGGCAAGAGTTGAGCGATCTCTGGATCGTGGACATCGATCAGGTCATATGAGCTGTCATGTGCGGCACCTGATGAACAGCGGCAGACGGCGGCACTCACCGCGGCTTTTGAGGCGATCACTAAATGCCGCAATCTCCGGTGTTTTGATCGGACACTTTCGCGCTCTTTCTCTCTTTCAATTCTCGTTTTCCTTCGATACATAGCGTCTATGATACAACAATATTTCAGAAATGAATACTCAATGTCAACCTTCAAAGTCTGAGCCAGCTTCCGAGTCGCTGACAGTGTCCAAGTCACACTCTTCGGTCTGCCCCACTCTGGCCTGGGATGTGCGTCGTACTCGAGGTCGGCGCGGGGTGCCTGCGGGAGACTCTGTAGCAGGCCGTTTATTTCCAGAGCATATCTCGGCATTCTCTGGGAGTGGCTGCGCAGTTGGAGGCATGTCGATGTGACGGAAGCGAGGGGGAGTCGAGTTCCGGCACACAGGGATCCAGAGAGAACTGGTGTAAGTACTAAATTGACCAAGGGAAAAGCTACCACGACAAGAACTAAACTACTTATATGGTTGCGGCCAAAACTTCATGACCAGTCCCAATTTTGCTCAAAATCCTTCGGGATTCGAGATTTAGCAGGAACTAGGGTATGGTTTATAGGTGAAATTTTTATTTCAGAGGAATCGGAGGTAGTCCTAACTTAGGGTTACAAAACGCGAAATTTGAACAGCGAAAAACCAAAATTGTATGTACTAAACTCGCGAGTTTGAGGCAGGTAATCAAGTCTTTCTCTGCCATTCTGCCTCTGCAACCCCGGACTCCTTCTTCCGGACCCCACAGTGAAAGTGAAATATCCTAACCAAGAAATCGGCAATGGCCAGGCGACATTGATGCTGCTGCACAGCCACCGGTCCGAGTGATCCGCAATCAAAAGCGCGAAATTGCCGTGCAAAACACGGAAAACCGATTTTTCGAAGTTTTGCTCCAGTACATTTGTAGATTACCTTCTTGCAATGCTATTTACACAATCCCAGGATGTCTCAATGAAAACTGACGTGACAGTATCAATTATCAAATTGGGACTGCGACTTGTCACGAAGTTCGGTCCGCAACCATACAGGAAAATCGAGGCTGTGTGCGTGGAGTCATGGGGACAACACGGGCAGATCTCGCCGTGAGCGGATGCGAGCGCCGATCCGTCACATCCGCCCTCCAGATCGTCGACCACGACGAGCTCAATCTTCATACGAAAATAAATAAATCTCGTTCAAAATCAATTCAACGCCTGAAATGGTCTTCGAAAAATCAAAATCAAACCATTCCGGTATCCTCGCCCTCCTCGACGACCATTTCATTGTCGAGGAAGACCATCGTGCGAATTCAGAAGTGTTCAAGGACTTCCGTGCTCTCCAACAGAGCATCGCGATCATCATTCAGCGCGAAATCAACTGCGTGACATGCAAAACCGGGAGGTTTTCCTTTCGAAACCATCGTGTTGAATTCTGGACAGCCACGAGAAAGGTGTCCCTGTATACCACAGTTAAAGCATAAACCGGCGGCAAGGTATTCATTTCGTTTCTTAACCGAAAGTTGCTTGCAATGCCGCTGTCGCGAGATTTCGACGCAGTCGTAGAAGGTTCGGGTTCAACACTGGAAACCGAGATAACGCGCCCTCCAGTACGACGTTTCCCGTTCGAATCTGAGTCCAGTTTCTGGTCATCGGGCTTGGATTGAGTCTTACTCGATCCAGCCATATCAAGTTCATCATTATCATCGTTGACGATAATTTCGGCGCTCTCGGCACCAGCAGTGACTTCAGCCCAGGAAGAGATTTCGGGATTGAGCTTATCACCAAACATTTCTTTCCCGATGTCAGCGTTGAGGCTACGCCAAAACATCACAACCTTTTCCTGGTTGGCTTCAAGGCCAATGGTATTGTAAATTCGCTCCCATTCAGCCTTGTGAATCAATACTGATTCGGTGCCTTGAAGGCAAGACCGCAATCGAGTGCGTTGTTTCTCGCGGAAGTTCACAGGGAAACAAAATAAACCCCAAAAGAACTCACTTAGAGTCCAAACATGCTCGTCATTCTCAACCTTGCTGTTGTAGAATTCGAGTGCACCAGCCGTCAAGTAGTACGACAAGTAAAAGACTCGCTGGTCCGTTGGAACTTTGCCAAGTTGGACATAATTCGGTCCTTCTTTGACGAATCGATGGAATGCAATGGCATCCGGTGAGCCATCATATTCCTTTGGAGGTATAGGCTTCAATATCATTTTATTCTTCCTGCGAGAACTCTGTTTCTTCTTAGAGGAACGGCGCTTGCGACGATGACGCGACGGGTGTGACCTCCCAGAACCTGACCCATCCGAGGGCTCAGAGTCTGAGCTCGACGAATCAGATGGGTCGGTTGGGGTGGGTGAACCATCTACGCGGTCGGCATTGCGCAGAGTACGCTCTATAAAGCTGCCTGGCGCGACGCGCACAGCAGGAGTGGGGTCCGGACGGAATGTGCGAGTTCCTTAATCCGCACTGATCTGTCGATCAATGCTGTCTTTGACAGCAGTCTGTGCCTTGGTTAGGTTAACCTTTGGCGTCATCGTCCGAGAACGTTGCAAGCTGCTGATCTGCGCTTGCAGGGCAGCAATCTTCTCATCTATACTCTGGCCAGAGTTAATCGAATTTTTCATCGGCTTGAGCAATGATCTCGGGGTTCGGGGTTCAATCCGTTCAGAAGCCAAGGTGATTGGCATTTGATCAAAGAACCCGGGTGGCGGTGAAAGCTGTTCTTCTTTGACAGCACGGCCAATTGCGGCGAAATTCTCAAGAGCGGCCCTTTGCGCGTCAATGTCGCGCTCAGAGAATTCTTCCGAAAGGTTAGCTGCACCCCAGTTGCGAGGGTCAGCACCTTTACCTTTTTGGCGGGAGGTTCCAACACCAGAAGGTATGGCCGGACTGACAATAAGTAGTTTCAGGCACATTCACTGCCGATCTATCATCAATATCTATCAAGTTCGTGTTCTCATCAACGGGCGGTATCTCACGCGGGATACTTACCCCGCGCCTCGATGCAGCAGCCAAAGCTTCCTGTGCCAAAGCTTGGTGGCGGGGCAAGGCCTTCGTCAAGCATTCCCCAATCTACGGCTGAGGTCAACACGGGCCCAGTGAGCTCGGTATGCGTCGAGGGTATCGACGATGAGGTCTCGTTGCCCAAAGGCAACGGTTCGACGCCCAAAGGCGAAGCGGCTTCACCACCCGAAGGTGATGGGGTCTCGCCGCCCGAAGGCAGCGGTGTATCTACACGAGGTGATGGTTGTCCACCCGAGACCGCCTGACTGTAGGAGAAGTCAGGGGAAGCGGGGCGTGATTTTGTCGAGGAGGCACGACTCTCCGGTCGGGGAGTCCCAGAGCGCGGACTCACGGTGTTGGCAGCACTAGCAGGTCTTCCTGTCAACGCAGGCAGTCCAGAGACGGCTTGGTGAGCGTGAGAGCGAAGCGGGTAACGAGCGCGGCCAGCGGGATCAGTCATCGGGGTCGATGTCGAGCTCAGAGGGGTCAGAGAAGGTCGTGGGCAAGCGTAGTCAAGAGCGTCGACAGATCTAGAGACTTGGTCCAGTTCAAAAGATGTGACGGAAGCGAGGGGGAGTCGAGTTCCGGCACACAGGGATCAAGAGAGAACTGGCGTAAGTACTAAATTGACCAAGGGAAAAGCTACTACGACAAGAACTAAACTACTTATACAGGAAATCGAGGCTGTGTGCGTGGAGTCATGGGGACAACACGGGCAGATCTCGCCGTGAGCGGATGCGAACGCCGATCCGTCACAGTCGGGCACCCCGAGCGCTCGTTCTTCACTGCGGGTTATTGTTATCTTGGGTTCAAACACGGCGCGAACCTGATCAGAAACAGTGAGTTTCCAATTAGGATGTGCATCGCAAAGGTGCGCCTGCATATTGTACTTCTAGTGAGTGTCCGAGCATAGAGAACACCCCACGGGCACATTTGTGCATGGCTTGGATAGGCTACTCTTCGATGCGGCCGCCATTTGGAAATCATAACCCTCGGAACAGGTGGAGATGGCCTTCCCACTGCGAATGGAAATCACGCAGCGGCCACCCGTTGTACTTGACATTCCGCAAAACCCGCAGGGGTAGTCAGTAGAAACCTGTCAACATGAATTTAATTTACGACCACTCGAAGTGAGATATTGGTGTACCGGTGAGATCAGATTATCTTCAGCTACCCCACGGAGTGCAAGGAGGATGTGCTGGCCCATGTGGTTTTGCCGATCCGGGCCTGCTACCTCTTTCCCGCATGGAAGGCACTTTCGGCGGCCATCTTTAGCACCGGGGGCTTGCACGGATGGCAGTAAACGTGATGTCTGCATAAAAACCCCGTCTACCAAGGCAATGTCAGTGTTAAGTTCATACAGCCGTACCCTCAAGTTCAAGGTGGGCTTCATATGGGAAGCGCCCATCTTTTATCGGACCGTAAACAGGAATTCTTGATCGCATTTCGGGATCTTGCACACGAGCAAGCAATTCGGCTTTGATCTGTTGAAGCTGAGACTCGGAAAATACCCAAGTTGTTTCTACGGCCTCGGCACCATCGGGCAAAATATCACCTCCAATATCTTCCAGAACCACTCGAGCAGGCATGAATTCGGGCGAGGAGAGGGGAACAACCAACCGGCCATCGACACAAATATTGAGATGGCGGCGTCGTGTTGGCAAATTAGAGTTTGTCTGTTTTGTTTTTGAAGACTCGAAAGCAACATAATAGGGGGTTTGTGCAAAGCGACCCGGGTCGCTTTGGGACCGCTCAGATCTCGACAACGAGCAGTTTCAGGTGTGAAGTCCCAGCGACCCAAGAGTGTCTCAGGGCAATACTCCTATAGGTCGCTTAGAGCTCACACCTGGTATCTGTTGTTGTGGAGATCTGAGCGATCGAAAAGCGACGTGGGTCGCTCGCACAAACTCTCTAATTTGTGTCCCAAGCCCAGGAGATAGAATCGGCAGAGGTTATGAAAGGGATCATGGAGTAGATCTGGCCGGTTACGGTGTACTGAGCACTGGGAGGCACTGGGGATACCAATTTCGGCTATTGGCACGGCGTCGTGATAGGTCGGGGGATTTGTTTTATTTGATTTGAGAATTGTACACTGGAGGACAGCGAGTGATACTTGTCTTTGGTTGACAGCGAGGAGCGTAGCAAAGACCCCCTCCAGCTTCAATAAATGTTCGTCGGCAGTCTTGTCATGTGGCTTGGGAGCCGAACGGTCCCAGTGGTCACCGCCGATTGAGAAGCATCGAATGCGCAGCAGGCGGTCGTGGCTTTCGCTGAGTCGACGTCCAAGGTGGGATCGGAGAGGGTGCGTAAAATACTCTTCTTATGAACGTGTTTTCTGTTATCCCCTTCGTCGAGGTTAATCCAAATGGAGTGGGGTTTTGTAATTGTAGGCTCTGCGGCTTTCTCTGTGCGCAAGGCAGCTTCTCCATCAAAGTTTAAAATTTCGTTTGAGTCCGGGGTATCGGTAGGATTTGCCGCCGGCACATCGGTTGAAATGTCAGGGTGCGCCAACGACCGATCCATCTCGGTGGATACTCCGGAATATTTCCCTCCATTCGGACGCATCAAGTCATCTCAAAACCGCGGAGGTCATTGAAAGTGTGTAAAAGGAAGAATGCACTGGTCGAGGATCGAACTCGAGACCTCCCGCATATATAGTGGTGGCTCTACCAACTGAGCTACCAGTCCGTTAATTTGGGACCGGATCCAAACATGTTGGACTAAGTCACTAGCTGACTTATGACTCAAGGCTATGCAGTATTACAGCATGCTTGTTAGTTGAAGCAAGGTAATGGTTCTGACAAGTCAACGTCCGGAGGTTCGAATATTTTGTCGAAGTCGAAATGGAGACCAAAGCGCGCCAAAAAGTCAACGGCCTGTTGACGTCCCTCGAAATAACAAGCATGAATATCGCACGAGCCAGCGGTGAGATCTCCAGTGAAATTGCGGGGAGAAAGATGATCAACATCTTGGCTGCGTACCAGCATAAGTCGGCGAGCGAGCTTCTCAAGATGGGGTCTGCGTCTGTAAATCTAATCGCAGTGCCGAGCCGATACGTCGGCGTAATTCGTCTACAGCCATATTCGGCGAGTGGCCGCCAATCATTCGTGATCTGCCGAAGAGGATTTCGAGAACATCGTCACCCAAAAGGCACAGAAAGACTTTGAGGTACGGGTTTAGGACTTTTGAATGTGCTATTTGGAAAATCGCATTTTTGACCATGCACTGGAGATCACTGTATAGCTGGCCGGACATGAAATCTGTTCCGTGCTCGAGGAACAGTCCACACGCAATGTGGGCAAATTTGACAAGGCTGATCAATTGTTCGGAGAGAGATAATGTAGGGTTGATGAACGGCTCGAGCATTGCATCGAGCATCTCGCCGAGCAAACAGAATGACCGGTGATTTTTAGATTCGGCAGGGGTGAAGTCGGTGGAATCCAGGTCTCGCAAATCATCACAATATTAAAGTAGAGTAATCGAAAAAAGAGTGTAGTGGTAGAGGGGTGAATTGAATACATAGTGCAAAAATTGACTTATTTGGACATCATTGCCATCAGCGATTTGACATTGGCAGCGGAAAGATGGTCCCGAGAAGATTGCACCTCAATTCCCTGTAGATTCACAGAATAATGCCCAGCCCTTGTGGGAGTTTCTCTCACGGTCAGACCTGCTCTGCCCGCGATGACATCGTGACGATCAATGCGTAGAGATTTTTCGAGAGCAGAACGCGTGGGGGGTGGTCCAGCATCTACCGATCGAGCTAGGCCGGGCTTACAGAACGGTTTGTGACTCTTCCAATCCTGGCAACGATATCAGCCTGTTGATCCGGATGAGGCCTGACGGACTTCACCGCCACTTGACATTCTTTCGAGCAATATCGGGGTTTACAGGATCCATGGCACTGACCTCCACCTACACGACAATTCAACATTTCAGGTTCATTGGCAGGTGAAAGGCATGACGTACAGGCACGGAGCATGGCTTGTTTCGTGGTTTCAAGTAGTGCTGTGTAAAATTGCTCCCCGGCCATGTAATTTACTGTAAGTTCAAAGCGGGCCCAGAGAACATATGTAATTTACATGTACATTACATGTAAAATTCAAAATTCCCACGCTCCCAGGGTCCAAAAAAATCTCGTTTTCGCTTGCCGAAAATTGTGCCGATCGATGCCGAACGATTGATCTGTCACAAATGCACTAGGGGCGCTCTATTCTTAGCTCGTCAGCTCGTCTCGTCCGTAAAATATCGATTTTTTGATGAGGGGATCAAAATTTGATGGGAAGTGGAGAGAAATGCGGAGTGGGATCAGCAGCTCATCAGCTCATCATGCAATTAAATAATTTCTGGGACGAGACGAGCCGACGAGCTAAGAATTGAGCGCCCCTACTGGAATTGGATTCAAAGTTGCTCTTGAACCTGTTTTTGAAATCCTGGAGGCTGATTCCAGCCGCGTTTGAGCGCTTTTGAGCTTCTGCTTCCTGTCATTCAGTATTTTACGCTATTTTACATGGAGGTTGAGACCCTGGATGTAAATTACGTATTTTACAATGTAAAAAACCCGTGATGTAATTTACATCGGGCAATTTTACCCAGCACTAGTTTCAAGGCGGCAAGATGGCGATGCGCACTTATAGTGTGAGGGATGAACCAGTTTCTTTGCTGACTCGCCATCCAGCTTTGCCTGCCTCGATCTCAACCAGGCATCCCACGAGTTCCAAAAATGTGTCCACCTGGAACGAAGAGTCACATGGGTGGGTATGGTCTTGTCGTGTAGAACTCGTGCAAGCTTTAGAAGGTTCGGGGCATCACCAAAGCCGGCCTGGGCAGCAAGCTCAGCATGTTCCCCAGCCTCCAAGATCGAGTGCAGGCAACCGTCGTGGTTGAAAGCTGGACCTGCATTTCCGTCCTCGGTGACAACGCCAGTGAACATGATCAATTGTGCGTGTGCAAAAGCAATCTGCTCTTTGGACGATTGCTCACATCTCAAAAGTTTATCCCAGTAGATCCGCGAAAGCGCTGGGCTGGCCTGAACGCCCACCCCCGCAGCGACGCTAGTCCTTTCAGCCCAGGAAGACGGGTAGAATGGATAGACGCACCGTAAAGCGAACTCGGAAATCTTATCAGGGTTGCCAGAGTCCGCGTGGAGTTTGCAATCAGCGGTGGAGCTGCTAGAAATCGTGTGCAACCAATGGGTGATGAGTTCGCTGGAATTTTGAAATTGGGCGGGGCATCCCCCAGGGCTGCCAGCCGAAACAATGCCCACGAGGCGGAAGACTGGTGCCAGCTGTTTGTTGAGCAGGTCGATGTCCATGATGGCAAACGCTATCCTAGAGGGCCAGGCCATCAGTCGCGTGACTTTGACAGAAAATCACCGGGTCAATGTCGAGATGTTGAGATCGTACTACACAAGCTTAAGCACCCCGCCTGGATTTTTTTTTTTGCTGGATTCCTTGCCCGCGGCGCCGCACTGCCGGCGCCGGGGACCGCGTGTGAGTTTCAACATCTCGACAGCTGGTTGTGTTCAAGTTCAATTTGGGTACGGGCACCAAGGGGGAATCGGGATTAAAATTTCGTACCGCGGGTGGGGGGGAGGGGGGGGTCTGGGGAGGCTCTTAAAAAATTTCCAGTGTCTAGCACTCAGAAGCTGTGTGGAGCTCAGAAAGGCTCGGGAAGGGTATTTAGCTAGTCTCTGAGCATGACTTTGGTGTAAGTGGCGGTGAAACACTCATGTAAGTAATTGTCGGTAAAATTGGCAGTGGGTCGCTCGATACGCGAGTCACATCATGGCGTGACTCGCGCAACACGGTCTCTCAAAAAAATGCTCAAGGTACAACAGCTGGTGGAAAAATCTGTTTGAATGGACTCCACGTCCATCGAATACCGATTTTGAATGATCTTCATAAATTCTCACGTCCACTGGGGTCATAAAAAATGCAACACGCACTGATGTTAACACCAAAACCAGCTTCATTACTGTATATGGGAGGGGAGGGGGGGGAGGGGGGGTCAGCCCAAGCCCTTAAAAAAAAATTCGACCCTATATCCGATTTTCGAATCCCGATTCCCCCTTGACGGGCACTGCCCTTGCTGGGAACGGCAGCTTTGTACTTGTTTGTTCTCAGTCAACTCTTAGTTTTCCATGTTCCACTCTGTTCCGGCTTGCACAATGCCCATAGAGACTAACTTTCGCGGTGAATGTTGTGTCAAATACCTAAATCTACTTGGATCCCCCACAAAAACAAAATTCCGCTCTCAAATACTCAATTTATTGTGCTGCAACCAGCATCCTTCCCAACATTTTGTGTTCCATTAGCTTCAAAATTTGAAGATATTCACTCTCCATGCATTTATGCTGCATCTGGGCCGTATGGATTGGCATCTTGGACCAATCTTGCCATAAATTTCTGACTTGCGAAGAGGACCAACCAATTTCGGCCGAACCGGCCGAGTGTTCGGATATAGTTGATATACGCCTCTTTAAACAGTGTTTGACTCCCTTTTCGTGGTCGTATAGTGTTTCCAGGAAGGAATCATAGTTTATGACATTGTTAGCGCGCATATTTGAACGAAATCGGACGAGAAGAGAGGTATATTGGCAGTACACAGTAAGTGTGACACCTGTGACTCCCGCGTACGAAGAGGGAACAGAATAAAATCCATCGTTTATTCAGAACACATTCTAGCCATATAAGCTGTGAGTGAAATATCTTCCATTCATATGGATTTTCAAATCTTATCCCTTGAATTTGTAAAATTCCTTTGCCTTCCCCTGGAAGTAGGGGAGTGTTGAAAAAATGCAGCAGCTTTGAAATGAAGGTTGAGGGAGGGAGTACCCAAAGGGATAACTTTTATTTTTATGCCTCTTATGAAGATTTTACCTCAGTAGTCTCAAGAGATACAGCCCGTTTTTCGGGCGGTGAAACCTTTGCAAAATTGGAACCAAACGCCTCTGCGAACCAAACAAGTACAAAGCTGCCGTTCCCGGCAACGTACCCATGAATCAATTGTAGGATGTTGACAAAACCCCGTGATTTTCTGTCAAAAGTCACGCGACTGATGGCCTGGCCCTCTTTTCAAGTATAGGACAAGCTTAAGCACCCCGCCTTCGGCAGGGCCGGCTCGCCAAACCCCGCGGGGTTCAGGGCGGCCAGCCCAAACAAGCTGTGTGACCGAACGGAGGGAGGCCGGTGAGCGCAGCGAGTCGGCCGTGCCGGAGGCAGGGAGCTACAGACTACAGTTGCGGCGAAATCAATTTACTTACCTTTTATGGAAATTCCCATCAATCCTCTGCTTTTCATCAGATATGAATTTCATCAGATGCTACCCCACACCTTCAGACAACTCTACGGGCAGTCATTGGTAAACAGAGCCCAGATCCTATACTTTTAAAGAGCACGGCACAGCCTCAGCTCCCGGAAAGGGAAATTCACCCCGTGACTTTCTGTCAAAGCCTGAGAATTCCCGCGGCGACGCGCGCCGGCGAGTGCAACGAGCGGCGGTGCGGCGCCGAGGTGAAGGAAGGTGCCGAGTGCGGTAGCCTGAGTGGCGAAGGCACGGGTCGCATAGCTCGTTCAGATTCAATCCAACAACGAGATCCAGAGGAACAGCCTTGTGACAAGGGACACCTTTTGCAAACTTTCAATTCAGGTCCGGCTGTGACCTGTGACCTGAAAAAACGGAAATGATACAGTAGTTCAGACTTTGTATCTAATGTAGACTTTGCAGGTTAGAACAATGATCACTTCCATGCTTTTGAATTGCCGAAGCAGAGAAACCAATTTGCATCAGGCCATGAATTGCTTACTTTTCTGGGATGGACGAGTCTCAAAACGTCTTGTCCAAACTATGAATCGTTATGCACTATGCATGCACTTCATATAATTATCAATTAAAGGCCATAGCTTTTCCAGTGTTTCCGGGCAGACACAGACAACCATCATATCACCTTGCTACATTGGAACTCGGATTGTATCGGGGTCTGTTGACGGAGATGAATTTTTTGATTTTATTGCGAATGAGATTGTGAGTTTGTTCCAATGCGACTCGACGCGGGGTTTCCTGCCAGGAACTGTGGCCATAATACGATGGCATTGGAGGAGTATACATGCCAAACGGCGGGAGTGGCATTGGAGGCGGAGGCGGATAATATCCGTAAGGATGCGGGTAGGGAGTTTGGGGTGGCGCTGCGGGCGGGGGTAGAGTGGGGGTAGGCGTACCCGTTGCTACAGCTGGAGGAGCTATTGGTGATGCTCGCTTGATGGCTTTATCTGCTTTGAACAAGTTTGACCCCAACGGTGGGAGATCAAGGGTACATGACCTCGTTTTCTATAAAACTGAGCAGGCGCAGAACGAGTTGGAAGTGGACTTACCTTGGCAGCTGCCCAAACAAGCAATTTCGGGCGATCAAGCTCGTAGTGATTGCCAGTACGGCGGTGGTGGTAGCAAGGGAGGTTGGGGTGGTCAGCGCATAGGCCAGGAGGGTATTTGTTCTGGATTTCTTCGACCACCTCTTCGAGTCCTTCATCGAACGGCACCTGAAAAACTTATATCAGCTGCAAAGTATCGAATGGGTCGCAAACAAACCTTTTTCTTCGGGAGGCCTTCGTCATCAGAGAGTTTGGGCTCGTCCGCTTCTTCAGCCGCGCCAGTATAGCGACTTGATGTAGCGGTGGGCTGTGTCGCCCATGGCTAAACTCGCCGGTGTTTACCAAATAACATTGGCTTCACCGGATTCTTCATACGCACGATAATATAGGTCGCCGAGACGCCTTTGGCAGGCTTTAGAATTTTTTTGATGAGCGACTTGTATCCATCGAGGTCGCGTAGCGGGAGCCAAACAGAGTTGGCTGGTTTTACATATCTCCACTCCATGCTCGAAAGGACGAGGAAATTGGGGGTAGCAGAGAGCTTCTCTGCAAGAACCTCCAGGAAGTGGTCGTAGTCCATGTCCGTGTGAGCTGTGATAGGCCCGAAAGACGGTTGTTCAGGTTTGGGAGCCTTTTTTGCTTTGCGCGCTCCGGCAGACTTTTCAGGCGGCGCAGGAAGCCAGACCATCACCTCGAACTCTATTGCGTCCGGGATAGTGTCGTCTGGTGGTTGGGAAGCGGGCCCGGGTATAGGGGCAGGTGTGGGGGCAGGGGCACGTCGACGAGAAGCTGGAGGCTGCACAGCTACAGAAAATGCAGCGGTGGGCTGCCGGAATGTCGTTGCCTGGACTTCGACAGGTGAGTCGGGATCATCGTCCGGGATGAACGAGTCGGAGGCGGTGACAGGAAGCTCGGGCGCCGGAGACCACAGAGAGTTATTATTGACAGAGAGAGAATCGTGAGGTAAATGCTGTACAAGGAGTGACGGCGAAGAAGGAGAGTGTTGACGAAGATGTGAAGGAGCGATCCGGTGCCCTATATTATTGATAAGACATTTATATGATCATGAGCTGCAAGCTGCACGCACCGAATGTCTTTAGCTCTAATTCTGACCATGTAGGGCTTGCGGGCTGCATAGCCGGAAGTGAAGGGCTACTGCTGCTAGCGGGCAGAGGATCATGCGAAGGGAATATATACTGAGGTTGCTGTTGAGCGGGGGTATAGCGCGGCGGCGGCACGGTGTATTGCTGGTCCATGCGCAGGAAGACCACTCAGGTGAGAGAGAAGAAAATTGTGGGGATGACGCGTCACCTCGGCCGAAACTTCCATATAAGGTGCATCATATCACTGCATCAAAAGTCGGAACCGCGCGAAAAAAACCCGCGCATGCCAAGGTATTCCGGAACACAATGTATCCTCAGCAAAAAAGTGTCATAATAGGATGAAAGTACTTGAAAAACAGTCCAAGTTTCTACTTTGGTTGAATGGAATTGACCCTCAGCTCAGAATTGGCTATTTTCACACAAAATAGCGGAAAATGCAGAGTAAAAACTAGCATTGTTTTTCAAGTACTTTTATCCTATTATGACACTTTTTGCTGAGGGTACATTGCGTTTTTCCGGATATGGCAAAAAGCGGAAACCATCCATTATTGATGCATTCTCAGTGCATGATATATTGTTGAGTGTTCTAAGAGGTACAGAAGTATCACATACCCATCTCTACATCTTATTTGAGGTCATTCGGTGAAGTATACAGCGAGATTTTTACCAAAAAGCCACGGCAATTTCTATTTGCCACCACTGTACTCGGTATTGACAAAAGTAACCGTGAATCGACTCGTATGGTCCGAATATTGCAGTATGTAATAGGTTAAAATGCATCGGAATGTTCTCCTGCATGTTTTGAACGGCATCGGACAAAGGCCTGATCCAATCCATCAAGCACAACTGATTTCTCGGCGGATTCTAATTTGCAGCTGTTTTGCACTGTTTGTTGCAATAAATGACTGCATTTCCAATTTTCTTGAAGTTCAAGAACATGCCCTCGGACGGTAGGCCATACTTGAAAATCTATTTCAGCCCCTCACTGCTCGAAATCTCTGATTGCATCAATTTCTTGTCAACATTGGACTGGTTCATGTTTCAACCGTCCCTCCTGCACGGACCCAAATATTGCGTGGCCGTTCAAAGATGCTAAGAGCAAAGAATTTAGCTACAGTCTTGGTTAAGTTCTTATCCATCACAGTGCTGAGCCCTATTATCTACACATTCAATATACTTTTATCCCAGAGTAGGCCTCCATGGCTTCCGTAATTCCCCATGTTTGGTCAAGTAAGGGGCCGAAGAGTTTTCAGATTGTAGGCTTGTTTACCACCCTTACTAGCCAAAGCAAGTGTGCAAAAACATCTGAATAGATCACATGTGCAAGCTAGAGGTAGTCGAAAGTGGCCTGGAAGGGCAGTTGCTAAGATTTCCGTTGAACAATGAGCAGAAGTTGAAAGACACAGGTGAATTTCAAGCTATTGCCAAAATTGCGCTGGCTCTGAAGAGCGTCAGGAACAGAGGTTACCCACAGCAACTTGTGTAGGTTTAAGGAATATCCTGACGTATTTTTCAAACTCGAAGTCTTGGAGAAATATCACGTGGTCGCGAAGCAATCGTCGCCTTAACGGTTACTTTTGTCAATACCGAGTATGTACATGAGCTCCCTCCAGTTTGTTCGCCCATGGGGCTCAGCCTCTCCGTCAACTACCACCAAGTTCGATTAACGATGCGAAATATTCTGGTTCTATCCAACTCCTGCATCATTCTCACATATTCACTGTGCGAAGTATTTGTCATAAAATTCAAAACAATAATGAGGAATTTCAAGATTCCTGATGTTTTGTCATGAACCACATCATGAAATTCAAGATGCCTTTCATGATGCTCAGAAACCCATTTTTACAGTAGTTGTTGAGCATATGAATTCATGACAAAATGTCATGAATTTCATCATGCGAGACTGTCAAATTCTTGCCAAGTCCACGAGCCAGGTTGTTGAGTACACAATATTCTACTCACACATCATCTACCCCTCCCAAATGTAAAGAGGGGTCGAAGAAGGTAGCTCAGGAATATCTGTAACGGGTTCAGTAGTCGGATATATGCAGCTACATCGAGTGAGTGACTTCACTCGATGTAGCTGCATATATGGTGAAACAAGCTATTGCCAATAAATCCATGTTGGCTGACTTGGATGTAGAGGTACACGGTGTTACAAAAAGTAACCGATAATTTGGTCACTCCTTCACGGACACGTGATATTTTTTTGAAGTGTCGCGCTTCAAATATACCCCTGACAATTCTCTACAGCATACATGAAAAGATCCGTGACATTCCTTGTCTGAGGCCCCTGAGGCTTGTCAACAAACTGAACGTCATACTATTTTTGCATGCAGCTGGCACAAACAAAAACTCGAAAGATATCCACAATATCTGATCAACGCACCGGATTTCCAACTTGCATTTGATAAAAACGACACTATCCCATCCAGTCATACAAAATACTTGGGAAAACGGCCTCAAAATAGTGTGAAAACAGGTCACGCATATTTCACCTCCAATTTGTCCTTGTTGTTGATCCCGGTTAATGAGGAGGGTACATAATGATAATATATGTCGCTGAATAACTCTTGGTTACTTGACTGACACAGAGAGCAAGAGAGCTGCTGGAATTTTCACATGAGTTCCATCTTTTTGTAGCAAAACGAGCTGATACCCAGCTTGAAACTGAATCAAATCTGAGTGGTGGAATTCAGACGCTCAAAAAAGCCCCAATGACATGGTTCACACAGACCAAAGTTGGTCAGACAATAGAATGGTGTATAAAATACAATATAGAATACTTGAAACTGTGTTTCCTGTGCCAACAAAGCGAGAGCCAAATGGTTTCTTCTAAATAAAGCAAAATGTTAGCTGTCAGATTGACGAGATTCGCGGCGTCGTTTCTCACAAACTGCCATGCAAATGGGTACAGATCATCCCAATGAACATTCCTATGTGCTTGACTCAACGAAATACTATTGAAATACTACACGATTCGGCAACGATTCGGCCTAAAATGGCACATTGTCGGTCACTTTTTGTAACACCGAGTATGCACCTGGCCTCAGTTCGTAGTGACACGTTCGACTGCGTCTGGTGGTTCAATATTTTTTTCACATTTTTGCTCCTTTTCACCGCCAAAAATCATGATGTTATCGTTTTGAATCCACAACAAAACGTCATGAAAATAACGTCATGAATGTTCCCATAACCGTAATGAATTTCACGGTGCACTTTCATGATGTTGCGTCGTGAATTTCAAGAGTGCATCATGAATTTCGTGACAATTCCTCGTGAACTTTCTCATGAGTCGTCATGAAAAACATGAGGAATTTCATGATACTTTGACTGCACAGTGTATTCAAGTTAGGTCATGAATAATATACAGACCGAGAAGTACATATATAACAAATCCGTCTCATGCAGTGAAACAAGCGAAAAATCTAATTCGGAATCGAAATTAGACGCGAAAGCCGACATACTGGCAGTTTGGGAGTCTGTAGGTAGCCCGCTGCCACTCCAAAAGTCGAAGCCTAAAATGCATCCGAGGAGGAATTGCAATGTATATCGACGAACACGAGCGCGCTGGAGTCACCTAGCTCGTTCGCCGGGGTCATGGCACTGTGTTCTTGCTTAGTTTCTGTCCCTTTCGGTTTTGGTGGTGTAGTATTTGTAAGCTCTATAATTTTTTGAATTCATGTTTGCTGTTGAACCACATTTTTTACCTGCCTGCTTCGGCCGAACTTGAAGCAGGGCCTCAGTGGTGCAACCCAACACGCAAAACACGAACTGCCGCGCTGCCAAACCTCTGTTGGCGCTCGTTTCATCCCCCTTCTATTCCGTTAGTTGACTTTGTGTTCTGGCTCTTATCCCCTAGTTCATTCAAGCCAGTTGAACATTGTGACACACCTATGCTCAGTGCTGTTCACATTCAAGAAATCACCTGAATTCCATATACCAACCACTCTATTTTGTTTTCTCAATATCAGCTACATACCTCTCCCTTCTCAATCTCATACTTTTGTTGAATTGGCTCTACTAACCGCATCAGTGTGAACGAGTTGAACCGTGGGAATCTCCTATGATTGCATCATTTGGGGCCAAATCAACTTTCGAATATTCGTTCCTGGCTCACGCGTTGCGGGACAAGTCCATTCAGTACTCAGACCTCATTTATATGACCTAAACTACCTCGAGGCAAATTTCTAGCCAATACTAGTAGACACTCACAAAGCAATTAATTACTTTTGCATGCGGACTCATTTTTATTGGTTTATCTCCATTCCGAGGTAGAAAAAATAACATTCTGTGTGTTACTACGACCATGAGGTTGAGCTCCTGATTATAAAAAATATCTTTGGTTGGGGTATGCAAGCCGTATGAACACCTCTTTCTAATTTATCTCGTACCTGATGTCTGGTACTCCAACAATGACCCTTACTTCGCGTTTACCTCTGATCTTGCGGGTATGGAGAACGGCGAGCTAGAATAAAGATAGAGTGAGCTCAGTGGGCGTACGTAGACAACCAACCGAGCTGTACGTAAGACGGCTACGAAAAAGATAGGGGGATATTAGACCCTTAACTGATTAGGAAGGTTACCCGTAAAGTAAAGAAGTAAAGGTAAGGAACGTCTGTAAGCATCTGAGAGGACCCCATAAATTGTTGAATCACAGTGGCGGCTTCATCTTCAGCTGAGTTCCCTTTGATCTTGGCAATTCCGCCTCTTTGGGTCGGTTGGACTGAGATTCGAAGGTGCAATATCTGTTCGGCGTTGATTATGTCAAACATCTTTGTCTGTGCCACAACTTGAACAGCCAAATCAGACACTGTTCCCGAAGTTGGAAAATCTTGTCGGAGAGAAGAAAAGACTTCATTCCCTTCGAGCTAGGGTTTCGCTATCGAGATTTTGGTCATAAACTGCTCAGAAACTTGAGTTGAGGGGCAGTACTCGCCATTCCCTCAACAGATTCTTTGCGGTGCCAGTCAGCCGCAAAATTCAACTTGAGGCTTCAAAAATTGCCCCGCAGTGTTGCCACATCAGCGATCTCGAATAACGTTTGAATTCCTTCCCGTGGGAAAAGATGTGATGACACTCACACCAGGGGAAATGGGCTAAGTAGACGAGACAGGAGCACGGCGGATTCCTGTAAGGGGAGAAGGGCCCAGGAGCCAAGTCGATAACAAACCTGGTGTCAGGGGACTCCACAGCTATGACATCTTCTGACTTGGGCAGAAGTTCTCTGTCTCCAAGACATCATGCTGTGTGCTCACTTATGTCATATCTTACGTCACCTCTTGTATATAAGTAGTCCGCTGGGGATCTCTGATCCCCAGGTTTGTTATCGACTTGGCTCCTGGGCCCTTCTCCCCTTCCACCTGGGGATCAGAGATCCCCAGTGAACTGCTTATATACAAGAGGTGACGTAAGATATGACATAAGTGAGCACACAGCATGATGTCTTGGAGACAGAGAACTTCTGCCCAAGTCAGAAGATGTCATAGCTGTGGAATCCCCTGACATCACCCCCTCTTCAAGATTCGTCGCCTCGACGAAGACCAGAGCCCAGTGGAATGAACAATCCTTCAAAATCCTGGATCGCCACGGAAGAGTAGGTTGCCCTGGGAGTCAATCCGCGTATCAGACGCAGACACTGCACCGCCTCGCCGTGCCGTCTGTGGTCGAGGTCCCCTTTCAGGTCGAATAGCATCAATGGCCATAGGCGAAGGAGCTACTGAACGTGGAGAGGGGGACGGGACGGCAGTGGGCATAAGGAGTAGAGCTGGGGCGGGGAGTAATAGGGGACGCCATTACCTGCGTAGGAATAGAAACGGCGGCAGGGTTATGGGGTAGGGAGTTAGAGGCGGGGTAGGAAGACTCCTGTAGTGCAAATCGCACCCCAGCACTGTAGCCCGCAAACCCCATGAATTTCACGCAGTTGATTCACCCAATCTTCACCTGAAGTTCACCAGAAAAGCCCATGAATTTCACGCAGAACTTGTGAATTTCACGGGGTTCAATTCACCTAGTTCGACTAAGTGAATGGAACGTTTCATGGGGTTCATTCACGTAGTTTTCCATTGAATTTCACGGAATGATAGTTTCAATTCTCCTTCATTTACCTGAGAATTCATTCATAAACTACGTGAAAATTCGATTGAAAGTCCGTGAAAAATCAAATGGGCTAATCTTGCTTTGACCAGACATCGCTGGAATCCTATCCTACTAATACATTGCTTTACTATCTGTACTTTACTACTGACTACTAGAATATATGACTTTACTTAGTTGCAATACAAATCACCGAACACTATAGATTGAATTTCTTGATATAGGGTGAGCGCAACCAGTACTGATGACCGGAACCATGTACCTTGCTCGGAGCAACTCTGACCCCATGAATCTCACCCAGTTTGAGAGTGAATTTCAGAGAGTCCCACCTCGGCTAAAATTGCAATTTTTCAACGATTCCAGGTGACTTGATTCAACCAATTTTCAAGTGAATTTCACGTCGTTGGAATCCAGGTATCCCAAGCCAAATTCATGCACTTTCATTCACCCAATAACAAGGTGATATTCACGTAGCTCAGCATGGCATACAGGAAGTACGTGAATCAGGTACCTGAATTTCCAACCACGTGAATCTGAATTCAGCTGAAAATTCGTTGAATCGTGAATTTCACGCAACGGCTAAGTAAAATTCACGGGGTTTTACAACCACAGTGCAGACTTCCTTGGCTGTGTAGCGGCGCATGGGTGCAGCTGAGCACTGGCCGCTGGAGGGGGTGGAACCAGAGCTGGTGGCTGAGACGGACGGACGGGGTGTGCGCGCTTCTTCAGCGGGCGAGCGCCCTCGCCAGTTTCTTACTGCCTTCCTTTTGCCGTATCGCTACGAAACTTGCAGGATCTATAGCCCAATAGCATACAAACAGATTCCGAAAAGTCCGGAGGTCCAAATCGAAAAGGGAGAAGAGAAAAATTGAAAATCCAGACCTGTTGTGCAAATCCAGACCTATTTGGCACGATAGTATTTTGGAAACGATAGGTAGACATTTTCGATTTTTGAGCCGAGTTCGGCAACTCCCGGCAGACCTGTCATATAATTATTTTCAGCTACAGCTCAGCTCCATCATGACGATTATGGCCTGCATTTGATATAATTCAAAGACACCATCTTGGACCTCCTTTGGAAAGCCGCACTGGACCTCATAGAGCATCATAGCGCTTGATAGACACTCATAGCGGAGGGGCGCGGTCTAGAGTGCGCAATAGTGCGCCAGAGTGACTCATAGCCTCCCATAGTAGGCTGTTCTCTATGGTAAGGGTGGAACATTATGATTAAATACGGTAGGCGACCATATTGTACTGTAATCATATTATAATATTAGGTCTGGAGCGCATATTTACTCGTATGGGTATCATAATGTATTGTAATGTCAGAATAATCATATTTAATCGTATTTAATGTATGGTAATGCCCTCCAAAAAATCCACGCCTTCGCCAAATCCAGCGTTGAGGAGTTCCTTCGTGACCACAGTATTTGCCGCAGTTGTTGCAGCCATCGACGAGCGAGCGTCGGACAGACCGTCAAGCTGAATCATTCAATCAATGGTTCAATAGATAGTAGCGATAACAATAAAACCTTACCACAGTTATCTCGCTCTCGCTTTCCTCTTCCGACTGTACGGGGGTATGACGAGGCGGTCGATATGTTTTATCGTTGGCATCATCTTCGTCCGAATCTGTAGTCAGTAGGTGAGATAAGCGCCAAAACTGGGCGGATTCGGCGCGTACCTGCCGGCCGCTTCGCTGGAACAGTCGGAGCGCGGGTTGCAGGTTTGGTTCTCGGAGCAAAGAAGTTGGTGGCCGAGACAGAGCCGCCGGGCGTCGCGTTAGGTCTGTACCTGGTCAACGGAACAGACTCGAGATATTAAGAATCAGAACTCACAATGCATCCAATATGCTGTTGAGATCACGAATCCTTCGGGCCAGCATCCCAACGCCATCTGTATCTCTGATACCTTCTTGCCGGGAATAAAATTCCAGAAACGGGCATACGAGATCCATGCCATATTTTCCACGAGCTATTCGGTTCTGCTGTTCTTCTTTGGAGACTTGGAAAGCACGTTCCCATTGCCGATTGGCAGTATATCTGGCGCCTTCCTCAACGTCGATTTCGAGGTCGCCGAAGTATCTAGCGAGAGGCCCGTCCGAGGAAGCCAGTGGAAGGGACTCCGGTAACCCAGCAATACGGATACGCAGCGCCTTGAGCATTGCCGGGAAGTGCTTTACAAGCTGGCTGTCGTCGAACATCGCGAGCAGGCGGGCAGAGAGCAAGCAGAGAGCCGACAATAGCGACGTCGGCGACGAGAAAATTTAGCCGACTCGGGACCGAGCTGAGATGATTCACAGCATCATCCGAATACCTCCGATTTCGGTCGAAAAGGTCTTGATCCAGCTGTTCGGGTATCTCGGGCGAGCCTAATATTATGATTAAATACGACCTCCATACTGTATCATAATCATACTGTATTGTATTCTACTGAGAGGTATTCTGTGGCCTTAAGATTATGCCCCAAGCGTATTTAATCGTATTTTCAGCATTATAATGCATTATATTTAAATATACTCATATTTTTATCCACCCTTACTCTATGGAGGTCTATGGCTCAAAACCGGATTTTCCTGATGACGAGCATTCCCGCCAATACACAGTATACTCTCCTCACTCTCACCATGATACGACGAGGAAACCGCCGCCACATACCTAAGGTGCAGGAGCAGAAACAGCTCATCACCACAATGTCGGCCCCCTCTTCGTCCACTGGCTCCTCGCACCCCACCCTCTCTATCATCCCTCTTGCATATGTACCGCTCATCTCTCTGCCCATCTAATGCCTCCTCCTCCTCCCCGTCCTAATACACACATAACTTTCCCAGTTGCCCCCAGCTCCGGTCCTCGTGCTACTAGCTCCCTTAATCCCGCTATGCTATCTTTCTTACTTCAGGATTATCCGGATCCCTCCTTCGTACAACACCTACATAATATCTGTACCTATGGTGCGTCAATTGGATACACTGGCCCCCGCGTGGGCCGGGCCTTCACGAAATCTGCCTGCCACACCGTCCGTGGCAAACTTTTCTCTGGGTGAGCTTCGCCGTGTCGACTCCCTCCCCATTCATGAGCAGCGCCGGGTCGTTTACTCACCTGTGGGCACTGTCCCTAAAGCAGATGGCGGGTGGCGCACTGTCCACCACCTCTCTTATCCTCGTGACTCATCTATCAACGATAGCATCTCCTCTAAGTTAGGCTCTAACGCAGTAACACTCTCCCCTACACCTCGCTTGACACCTTCTTTGACCGTCTCCGCCGCCTTGGTCCTGGAGCTCTCCTCTGGAAGATTGACCTGCGGCGTGCGTTTCACCACATCGTGGTATGCCCGGACGACTCTCTGTTGTATGGCTTCTACTTTGACGGTATTGGTTACATTGATGTTCGCCTACCCTTTGGATCCCGCTCATCACGCTTCACTTTCAACTTGTTTGCGGAGGCCCTTCACTGGATCTCGGAACGTATGGGCGCACCTCTCGACCACTTCCTTGACGACTTCTTTGGTGCTCGCGCAGCGGGCGAGTATGACCGCGCAGAGCGCGACCGTGCAATTTTCCGCGCAATCTGCGACGCAACTGGTTTCTCTGCCCATCCAGTTGAGAAGGCAGGGAAGGAGTCCTAAGGCTCCAACCTTTTCGTTTTCGTTTGCGCCTCAGGGCAAAAAAAACCAAAACGAATTCAAACGTTTAGAAAAACCTTTTAAAACATTTAAGACGGTTATTTCTTAGCGCAGAAATGCATTAGAATACATGTACTAATAGTTGAGATACCCGGCCTTAATCCACATCTTCGTTAACATTGCCTGGCTAATAGTTTCTGCTTTCATCGACCCCCGAACTTCGTGACATAGGTGACGCGAGCGCGAGAACAATCGCTCGACCGAGACACTGGTTCCGGGGATGGCAAGAAAGTCCCTGGCCATACGTGCAACCACAGGGAAGCGGTGCTCGTGTTCCGTGAGTTAAGAGTTGCCAAATTAAAAGAAAATAGAAGGACGACCGTGTGTCCGGAACGCCGCCAGGAACAAGTCCAGCTCGCTCGGCGCCTCAGTAGGGTCGTCCTCCTCGTCGAATGCGCAAATCCCGTCGAGGAAGGACGATGATGCAGCCGGCGCGCGTGTCTCCGTGGGACCAGTAGCTTGAGACCGCTCGCGATCGTAGATCTTCTTATACGATTCGAAGGTGTATTTGAAGAGCGCTGCTGCCGCATCTTTTCGTTCTTTGCCGAGTTTCCCGAACCAATTCAGTCCGAGGTGCGGGTGGAGAACTAACACGAACTCAGTAGTGAGTCATGAATATATACAAGAGACGTACTCGTCGCAATCACGTTGAATTGACAGCCGCGCGCCTTCTCATAATATTGTTCGAGTTTGGTGAGGCCGGCGCTGGCTGCCTCTCGAAGAGAGAGAGCGACATTTTCATTCGCTATCGTGCCTCTGAGGTGTGTCAGCATCTCCTCGTACATAGGAATGACCCAGGGTAGCGTGAGCGTCGAGGATTTCGACATCTGGAGCGTGACTTTGGTAAACACCTGGCAAAATATATTAGAACCATAACAAAAGATGTGATGAAAATATTGAACGTACGACAAGAATGTCGTGAAGACTATCTAGAAGCTTCCAGTCCTCTGGGTTAAGCAATAACGGGCGTAGGGAGGGCTGACGGGCAACCCATTGATCAATTGCCTTTGATTTCGTCAGTTTAAATTGTGGGGATAATTAATCAGTACTTTACCTGTCGGAGAACCTTTGAGCGCGCCAGCATTGCTTCCGTATAGTTCCAGCGATGCTGAACGTCACGGACGACCATGAGCGCAGCGATCTTGCGACCTCCCCTTGTGGATTTTGTCCTTGTAGATCTCTTGTGCGATCATACGAAACTCGCGGCGACGTTGAGGCGAGGAACAAATCTTGACATTCGTGAGTCGTAACTGTCGAGCTTAAAAATTAATCAACACGAACGCAAATCATCGAGGACTCGCCTTTTGAAGGATGCTGAGATTACGTAGCTTCTCCGCATCCTCAGTGAGCAAGTCGAGATCAAACTCCATCGCCAGCTGGCGCCTGCTGACATCAACTTCGTCCTCGACGGCATCGAGCGCCTCGTTCTCGAGATTGAGCTGTTCGGGATCTTCCTCTTTCCCTTTGCTTTGGCGGCAGCCTCAGCCTTTTTTCTTGACGTGAAGCTGGCCGCAAAAATATCTGTGCGAAAGAAGTTAGTACTGTAGATTACCGAGGCAACCGTCACGGTCACGGTGGGGGTCGTTGCGTTGCCCAAATCGCGGCGGGTCACGGTCACGGAGCCTTCCGTTGCTTTCAATAAATCGTGACATCAAAAAAATCTTTAAAATTTCGAAAAAAATAGTCTGAGCTCGCTCTTGTGACTGTCGCTTCATTCACGCTTGGTTTATTGATAGAGAGGCAGCCATAGTTAGGTGTGGGTGAGGAGAAGACGCCGGGGAATCTAGCCGGCTGCACTCCTGGTCGTGGGGCGACGGGATGCACGCGAAGGCACCCCATTAACGCCCCACTCTATGACCGCCTCACTGGTATCTACTTCACTGATCTACGAATGGTATGAACTCTTCAAGATGAGTCCCAAGACGGAGCTGGAGAGGCGTCGGCACAGCAACTGCAGAACCTGTCAGAAAATTCAGGGTGTGGTGGGTGGGGAAAAAGAAATCTTGAGGGATCCAAAGCCCGAAGGTGTGTCGAATGAGCTCGAGGGCGTCGTGCCGTGTGCTCGACATGAGCGTCGAGAAGAGGAGAGTCACGTCACACGTCACGTGCACTCCGCTTGTCACAAGACATTGCACTCCTCTCGCAAGCTCAGGAGTGCCCCATCTTGTGACTGTCGCTTCATTCACGCTTGGTTTATTGATAGAGAGGCAGCCATAGTTAGGTGTGGGTGAGGAGAAGACGCCGGGGAATCTAGCCGGCTGCACTCCTGGTCGTGGGGCGACGGGATGCACGCGAAGGCACCCAAGAGAGAAGACGCCAGGCGAGGGCATCACAAGTGACCACGACTAACCCAAAAGAAGGCGGCTGCTGAGATAATTCAGGTAGTAGGCGTCTCGGAAGATAATTAGATCAAGATTGAACTCGGTTGAAATTCCTGCCGATGAAAATCATTCCCGAGGAATTTACGGTGTCGGTCTTGCTTATATCACTGTATCATGAGCCCATGAGGATACCAGCGGCATTGGCTATAGCAAATGACCTCAGTGTAACGAGTTTAAGTTATTCCACAGGAATATTGGAGTAAAACCACGGAATATCTTCTAAGCTGAAAAAGTTTGCGGGCGGTTGTCAATACCCTTGTTAAAAGTAATTCGATGCGCAATGAAAGTCTTAGACTCGTAGGATGTGAGCATACAGTCGCTGAAATGAAGTGGCCGGGCTCGAAGAGGGATTCCCAGGCAAAGGCTGCGGTTCCACATAGCAGATACAACAGCGCGGATATTTAGCGGTTAAGAATACGGTTTTGGTTGTAACACGTCTCTCTTCCCAATAAGGCTTGCCTGAGTTCCATTATCAGGAGTTTGGACTCATGAGCGAGTTGAACCAGATCAACGTAGACAGCCGCTCTTCCGGAACACTGTGAATTGAGAGGGAAGAGTCCGCGAATTACGCCAGTCAGGGATGAGAATGGTAGGAAAGACTGGTATCCTTAGGTTGGTGATGGTCCCGAATACCAAATCTCGAAACTGAACAGGTTATGGCGACTTGAAGCCTCAGGACAAGGTGATATAAAGTTGAACCAAATCCAGCTTTTCGCAAGAGTTCAAATTTGAAGGTAATTTCTGACCAGTCAGATGTCCGAGTCAAGAGTGGTCAAGTCCCAGTAGAGTTTATCGAGTCAAGAGTGGTAAAGTTCAAGTAGATCTCAATCAGGTCAAATTTGAATTCGGATAGATGGAAGCACGGAATCGGAAGATCAAGACAGAGAACAAGATCCAACGGAGTCAAGACAGGGAACAAAATGGAACGGAACCAATACATGGAAACAATTGGGTAAGATCAACAAGGAGCGATACTTTGAACTGAGCGCGTATTTAATAGGACCGATGAGAGTGAGCCCATCGCCCGAATTGGTTGAGGCAGTAAATGAATACACAATGCATTATCAGGTGTACCTGGGCCCGTGGTCGGAGTGAAATATTTCGAGCAACGTGGTATTCAGCGAGCACTCGCTCTCAAATGATGCGGCAGTGGTCGTGAAGATAGGAACTTGACAGAAGCTGAACAGTCAACCATGGGTAGGCCTTCTATACTGACGAACGATTAAATCGTAGGTGATACCGCAGAAGTCAATCGACAGTATCGGAACGAAGAACGAGATATTCGAAACCAGGTAAGGACAAATGCGAATATCGCGAGATTCGATAAGGAAACCTTGAAAGAGCCAGGAAAATAAAGGTGAAACCGTCGACGATGGATTAACCAATTCGGCAACACAAGTAAGGCAGACTCAAGGCTTAGCAGGAGACTTAACGGGAAATTCATGGGATAAGAGCTCCGCCGTTCAAGAGTGCTGGGAGCATGAGGCAAAGCCAAAGCGCATCGACATCCGGGCGGAATATCGCTCTAGGCCAACCCGCGTATTCGTAATTATATTGTTGTCGACATGAAAATCCAGACCAATCTAAATCACAGAATCTGGGAGGCTGCAGACACCAGCTGAAATATTTCGAGACAGATGTTCAAGTCCCAGATTGCAGTGTAGATGCAGACAAACTTGAAGCCTGAATCATTGGAGAATGTAACAACCAGCTCGTCGCCAAACGAAGAGTCGCAACGCACGCTCGCCAAGAGTGGCAATCAGGAAGGCGTAAAATTGGGGTTGTAACCCAACGAACGACGAGTGAAAAATCGGATAGATACAGTAAAACATTAGGAATAAGGACATGGCAGGATACGGAATGTAGCTCGAGAAATGAGTTGTGGTGGAACATCTGAAGATCAGCCTTGGACGTGAGAATGACCTACCGTTTTGAATTGTGGATATTCGCAGGAAGATACAATCGGAGGAAGAGATTTTTTGCATGCGATAATATAGACGCTCCAAGCAAAATAACGGCGAGAATGTGGAGTAGGCGTGTTCGAAGTATTACTTCTTAAGTACGAGATGAAACCAATTCGCGTAAGAACAAAATGTAGGACGGTGGTAGATACCTTTGGACATGTGTCCATGAATCAGAAACCTTGAGGTTGCAATATTTGCGGCGAACGTAAACCGATGAAATGGATGAAAAGAATATGTTTATGCTTGTGGGTGTAAGTGGCTTGAGAATTAAGGTGGATGTAAGCGGGCAGGTAATGTCATAAGTCGCGAGGAATTGAAACACTTCTAAGTGCGGGAGAAACCAGAGTAGCAGGCAAAGCACATGTAGTTGTGTAGCCGCAGCGCCAGCGTAAACGGCAGGGAACATGAATCAACCACGTCGTATAACGGGCACAGTAGATGCGGGGCTAGAAGCCAAATACAGCGTCCGAGAAGGACAGCCTCTGAGATGGAGACGCTCCCACAGTCGTGGACTGAAAGGTAAAATAGCATGCAGAGCGTACTAAGTAGCCGATCTGGGGGGGAGGTATTCATGTAACTGGTCATTGTCGAGGTTCTCGCCATCGCCAGGTGCCCAAAAAATATCGTGTCAAGTTCAAGTTCGAAGACCGAACAAGTGATTGTGGACTCGCAGGTGCACAAAAGCACTGGGTCGCGTGACAACGATCACATTGACGAGCCGCAAGGTTGGAGTCGGAGATTGTAGGTGCATTAGAGCGAGACCATACCCTGCTGTATGAGCTTGTGCATGCAAGTGCGGGTATATCCGAGTCTCATGTGATTCATGGTAGATGCATGGGGACGCTGGCAATGTAATCGCATGTAGGCGCGGGCGGATGTATCGCCGTAGGAGACGGATACAAGCGTCGCGCATGTAGGCGCAGGCAGACGTATCGCCGTAGGGGACGCATATAAGCGTAGGTGCCTGTAGGCACTGGCGGATTTATCGCCGTAGGGATGCATATAAGCGTAGGTGCATGTAGGCACTGGCGGATTTATCGCCGTAGGAAAACGCACGTACGTGTAGGTGCATGTACTTAGGCACTGGCGGATTTATCGCCGTAGGAAACACACGTAGGCGTAGGTGCATGTAGGCACTGGCGGATGTATCGCCGTAGGAAACACACGTAGGCGTAGGTGCATGTAGGCACTGGCGGATGTATCGCCGTAGGAGACGCACGTAGGCATAAGCGCATGTAGGCACTGGCGTAATATCGCCGTAGGAGACGCATGGAAGCGTAGCGCATGTAAGCGCAGGCGGATGCTTCGCCGTAGAAGACACATGTAAGCGGAAGTGCATGGAGGCACTGGCGAATTGCATCGCCGTAGAGGACGCAGTGATTAACCCCGTAGAAGAGGCGCGTCGGCGGGAAAGTTGGGTGAACACGCAGTAGGCAATGAATGGAAGTGCATAATATAACAGCAGGGGGAAGCACATGTAGACGGGGAAACATGTGTATGATCGCAGAAGATTGTAGCATTATGAAAAGAGGATCGAAACAAAGCATGGAGTGGATCGAAGTGGAATATATCAAGCGCAATTGGAGTAAAGTGGAGGGATATGTATCAAGAAGAAAGACAGAATGAGAGGACTCACCTGGTTCACAGCTCCCTGTCGTCGTTCTTGATTCCTAATCACAATCCGAGACCCAGGCAGAGATGCTAGCTCCAAGTCCGAATAGGGGTATCATTGCAGGCGTAGAGTTCGCATAGCTACCGGACAAAAGTAGCAAATAAATTAAGCATAGGGCATACCCTCAGTAGGAAGAGGTGTAATAGTTGTATACGGCAAAAGGGGTCGGATGTGCCGACTTCACAGAACCTGGCGCTGTAGCCATAGAGTCGTGTCCGGGGAAGAGTGAGCTCCAGAATGCAGCTAAGGAAAAAGAAATCTTGAGGGATCCAAAGCCCGAAGGTGTGTCGAATGAGCTCGAGGGCGTCGTGCCGTGTGCTCGACATGAGCGTCGAGAAGAGGAGAGTCACGTCACACGAATGCAGCTAAGGAAAAAGAAATCTTGAGGGATCCAAAGCCCGAAGGTGTGTCGAATGAGCTCGAGGGCGTCGTGCCGTGTCCTCGACATGAGCGTCGAGAAGAGGAGAGTCACGTCACACGTCACGTGCACTCCGCTTGTCACAAGACATTGCACTCCTCTCGCAAGCTCAGGAGTGCCCCAATACACCTATTTTGAAGCCTCCTCCTCCTCATCTGTATCCCCGTCTTCGCGTGGTGCCCAATCTCCTTCCAATTACGGCCCTGATCATCAAATGCCCAGATATCCTCCTCATCATTGGTGGCTGATAGGCCCTCCGTTTCTGGGTCCGGACCGGCAGCAGAAACAGGCAGCGATGTCGACGGAGCTGATAGCCCGTCTCCAAGGCTCTCGCGCACAACATCAGCAAGCGGAACATCATAGTCATCGTGGTTGACCTCATTGTCGAGGTTGCTCTCAGGCAGCGAGTCGTCAGCTTCGGGAATGTCGAGTGGGAGTTTGTTGAGGTGCGTGGCCCCGCACCGTGCGCGAATCTCATCAGCCAACGTCGAATCTGTCTCCAGGTACTTTCGAAGAGCTTTACGAGCTGCACGGCTGGTTAAACTCTCATAGGAGAGATTGTATTCGGGTTTCCCGGGAACGATACATTTTTCCCAAGACTACAAAGCCTGTGAGCAGAGGAGAGGAATAATACACGGAAACTTACCCGTTTGATCACGGCTCGGCCTTGTTCAGTGTTGAGCCACTCGTAAAGCGTCACACATGCCCGAACAGATGCGTTGCGAAGAACAGGATATGAGCTCGAGTACACCACCTTCTCTGGAGTGACGCCTGCAGCTCCTGATAACACTGCACCAGGTACTCAAGCATTGACTGCTTGAGTTTATGTTTAGCGATCCGCTGAATGCCGACATCTTGTGGCTGGAAAATTCCCGTGCAGTTTCCGGGAACGAAGATCAGGATGATGTTCTTGTATGTATGGATGTAGTTTCGGAAGGCTTCTGAGGTATGCACAGGGTAGATGTCGATGAAGAAGATAGCCATTATTTGGTCCTCGTCGAGATCGGGATCTTCCTTTATGATTCGTTTGATGTACGGCCACACAATTTTCTCGATGAGCTCTTGCATTGTTTTTTGAGTGCTGAAGTGGCTGGTTCTTTTGTCGCTCTGGGCAAATGTGAAATGGAAACCATGCGCTTTTGCCTCTTTGTAGCCGTCTGCGTGTTCCTTTGGAAGCGATAGAGGTGATTTACCCGACCAAACTTGCTCGAGGGGCAATGGACCGACCATCGAAGTGGCGATGCCCAAAGTGTACGCGCGTTTTTCATCCTTGGCAACGACCGCCACCTGCTTTGCACCTCTCGTCTCGAACGTCTGGCTGCTATTTGGGAGGAGATAATTGCCGGCTTGGTCGTAATTGATAATGAGCTTCGCCGGTATGTGTTCTGTTTCAATTGCATGAACCAAACGAAAGAACGTTCGTTCACATAATTCTCCAGCATTTTCTGGTAGATGCTTCGCAGCGCGAGTGGCCTTTCGAGAACTCCAGTCAAGAATACTCTCGAGAACGACCGAACGAATTTCTCAGAACACGCGAAGCGGGCACCAGCGAGGATGGCGGGGTTACGCTTGTTGATGATCGCAAGCATAAGGGAGCGCGCAATAGGTACGTTTACCACACACCCCGAAGCTCGAAGCCCGGGAAGGGTGGTTGTAATCTCTTTCACAACCTCGGGATATTTGGCTAGAACACCAACGCGTCCACTCCCTCCCAAGGACCGCCGATTGACAACATTACGCAGTGCCGCCTCGGTAAACCGCCTCTCGCCCGCGACAATCCACTTCCATAGTGTTGCGCGATGCAGGGTGCTACCGGCGGCATTGAATAGCTGAGGATGGGAACGATGAAGATCTTTCACGGCGTCACCCGCAGACCAGTTTTGGCGACGCACAGCGGCTGCGATAAGAGCCCAGAGAAAGGGGTGGAACCAAAAGACACGCTTTGCAGGTGCGTTCTTTACAACTCCACCCTGTGTCCCGGTGCGACTCTTCTTCCAGTCAGTCGTGTACGGTCGCGACACATCTGCCATGTCAGTAATCCCAGACGTCCCCGCAACAGCCTCTGCGCCGTGCATGAGCACCTTGTTGGCATTCTTTTTATCAGGCAACTCCCTGTCGCTATCCTCCTCCTGCAGCTGCTTCCTACGTGCCCGGGACTTGCGTTGGCGCTCGCGGGCCAGCTCCCTTTCGTGCTCCTTCTTCCCCTCCTGCTTACGCTGCTTAGCCTCCGCCGCGGCCTCGCGCTTCTCCTTACCGTCAGCCGTGGCTTTGGTCCAGTACCGCTGCACATCCTCCTTTGTCCCTTTCTGGAATTGAAGTGTCGTCTGTTTGGGATTGCCAATGGGTCTTGGCGCTGATGTGGAAGGCCGTGCATCCCCTTCATCATCTGAAGACTCATCCACCACAACGACATCCGGCTTGCTTTTTTTTCGGCTGAGGGGGATGGTGGTCGCTGTCGACTGTCTCTACGGCCTTTCGCTTCTGTGCTGGAGATGGGATTTTTGCCCCGGACGCAACGGCGGCTGTGATAAGACGTTCGATCCATGCATCTTTCACTGTCCCCCGATCCTTTTCTGACAAGTTCTTCACAGCGGTTTTCAGCAGTGCGGGCAACGCTTCCAAATTGGATCCACGCTGACGAAAGAGGATGGGCTCTCCGTGAAGTAGGTGAGTCTGGAAGGACACCTCAAGAGCATGCCCCAGCTCTCCAAGGTATCGGCCTTCTCGGGATCCAGATAAAACCGGTACGGCGAATCGGGAGGGTTTTCAGGTAAAGATTGTGGTAAATTTCGAAGCAGGGACCGCAGATGTTCAATACGTGCTACGAGCTCGCGAGGTGGTCCCTTGACGGGTTTATCTTCTTTGTGTGTTTTGGGGGGCATGTCGTAGACAAAAGACAATCAATTTTTTTTCTCTACTATGAATACACGAGTGCCAACTTTAATCGACATATGCATGATGCTGCTCTTATTCGGTCCAAGGCGTTTAAGTACTGTAGATACTTGTACCGAGGCAACCGACCCCGACACCGTGACACCGTGACCCGCCTTCGGCAACGCAACCAGAGCGGCAGTGAGCGTGACGGTTGGATTTTGGGCAACCGAGAACGCCAAAATTGGCCATGATCTCGGGCAAATTCAGACTTTGAGCAGTCCAACTGCGACGAAAATAGTTGGAAACGACAATTCCGAGAATTTTTAGCAAAAATGAGGGCGAAAAATGAATATTTTCTGAAATGTCACGATTTCTTGGAGGCAACCAGACCGCCCGTGACCGTGACCCGCCGCGGTTTGGGCAACGCAACGGACCCCACCGTGACCGTGACGGTTGCCTCGGTACAAGTATTTACAGTATTAGCATTTTGGAGCCACCTTAACTTCGGTTGCCCAAGTTAGCAACTGTCACGCTCACGGGGGCTCTGGTTGCGTTGCCCAAGGCGGGTCACGGTGTCACGGTAGTTTGGCCGGTTGCCTCGGTACAAGTATCTACAGTACTTAGGCGCCGTGAAATTAAACCTAATAAACATTGACGACGTACGATCTGCTGCCTTTTCGGATAACTTCTTCTTGGGTTGCTGGGTTTGCGAAGCGAGAGCAGGATTACCGCTACGAGAATTGTGAGTACGAGCAAGGGGGATCAAAAACGCGAAATCCATACTACACCTCGAATTTTTTTTCTCAGAGAAATGGGGGACCCCTCCCCCTCACCAAAAGGGGAAATTCCTTTTTTGGTCAGCCATCAAACGGCTTTGCAGCCCTTGATTCAACGAATTTTGGCTTGGAAACCTTGCATGTATAATCCTACCGTACTCTGATGCACTTATCTGAGGTTCTGCACCATGCTCGAGGTAAAGGAAAGGAAATCTTGCTTGCCCATCATTGATCACGCGGATGTTTACTGTATTTGGAAGTCCTTACCTCCTTCAGCTATTGAGAGACTTTTTAGCGGGAATGTGGTCAGATTGACTATTAAACCACTGTGAGTGGGATTCAAGAGGTTCTGGAGTGTCCTTCACGTCAAACACTGCTGCTGGTCGAGGCATTGCTATATTGGGATTGCTTGATGCGCAATCAAATTTCCCGATAAAGGAATAATGTACCCCCCCTCTAACTCAAGAACCACTGTGAGCCTCAATGTCAGTGAAGTGGAATCTTACTCAGATTTTGTTCTAGTTTCATATTTTGAGGCTTATTAACTATCTGAAATTCCAAAGCCCCTTGAGTACGAGTCAGAATATTCATATGTAAATTCAACACACCAAAGATAGGTCAACTCCGCTACGACCCGTGCCAACTTCAGTTTGGCGAGGTCCAATGGAATCGCGGCCGTCTGCCAATGAATGCCTTCCAGATATTTGACAACGAGATCCATGCCCATAGGGCCGCGGCGCATATATTTAAGACGGCCATTGTTATCGCGGGTATCTTCTCCAAAAAGGATGTCGAATCGGCGGTTGAAGGTGCCGGAGACAGTGTCGTCGATGCCGTGCACCTGGGAGGTGACATGAAAGATCTTCTTGTCGTCTTCGGTTTCCAAAGAACCCTCGGGAACAGAATCTGGCAGAAGACCAGCCAGACGCCGCATCTGCTTGATGAGATCGAGCACTGGCTTTGCTGAACGTGGGTAGATGGAAGAGTGAAATGTCAGTGACGCGACGCGACGCGTGGTAAATTAGGTAGACATACTCGCAAGAACTTTCTGTTGATCATGGCTGAGGCCTTCGGTGTTGTTTTTGTCGGTGACGCGAGCAGATGGAATGTGGTTTCTGCGGGGCTTGCTAAGAGCGGGGAGTGTAGACGACATGGTGGTCGACGACGCGTCAAGTACGCGTTCGGTCACATTTGTCACAAGTTTTTATTTGGCTGGAATGGCGGCATATTGCACGAGGATTGCGAGTGGATTGCGAGCGGATTGTTGCCGTCGGGTTAGTCAGAGAGGCCGTCGGTGTCCGATGCACCGTCGGAGCTGGTAGATAATGGTGGAGGGCAAGAGCAACAACCTTGATCGGCGGCGCAAACAGATCAAACACGCGCCCGAAACGGCATTCGGTTTCCTCAGACGAGTTTGCATTCAACCCTGTAATGATATGCTTTTCGACGCTTAACACGCCTTCTTCAAGCACCGACCTCTCAACTCGGAGCCCGTATGTTAACCCTTCCGTGGCATTAGAGGAATTGCGGTAGCCACTGGTGGCTATTGGTGGCTAATTTTTCTCGGGACCGGATGACAGCCTCTGGGTGGATTAGCCACCATTTTTACGTCCATTTGACAGGATGCAGTGGTGGCTACCTTGATCCGGAGGCTCAAAAAACTATTGCACACGAGGAGCTACTGATAGCCACCAGTGGCTACCGCAAAGTCTCTATTCTTCTCGATCTCGAACAATTCGGCTACCTCGGGCGAGTTTACATTCTACTTATAATGATATGTTTTCCCGCGCTTAATACGCCTTCTTCACCCATCAACCTCTTAACCCTGAGTCCATACGTTAACCCTTCAATGGAATTCTTCTCGATTTCGAATTTCCACTGTTTGTGCAGCACGGGAGACATGTCTCTTTAAGTTACTCGACTTACTTGCTTTAATTCGTCGCTAGAATACTCGAACTTCTTCTCCACTATACCCGTTCTATACTTCTGGCTCTCCTTGTTTGGTGGTCGACCTCTCTTCCTTTTCTACGTTGTATTGTCTGGGACTTATGCGCATTCACGCTCTCTGAATGATTTGTTCAAATCAACTGCGTTAAATACCCCGGCGCTTGACGCGCCGTCTTCCAATTTCCATAATGCCCTAGATAGCAGGTCCCCTACAAATAATTAATGGCTAGATGATAGGGTTCCCCGAAATCCGCCGGATTCACAGCTGAGGCCTAGTGTCTAGGGTGACAATATTTTTTTCTCTGGGGAGTTATAATATTATAGTGCCTGATTTCTATGTACGAGCTGACAGTCTATTTGCGCAGTAAGGGAGGGTGGTTTCTAAAAGAATAATGCCTCCAGATGCTAGGCTCCGGTGATATATAATATTATTATGCCTACACAACAAAGGACTGCTCACCTTACACTAGACAAAAAATTATTTCTTTGCAATACAATAATATTTCTTGGCCAGCTGAGTAGCTAACAGCTCACAGCCCATTATAGCTAGTATAATATTAATTCGCCTAGGTTGTTAGCACTCAGCTAGTTATTGAGGTTGAAAGCAATAATACTTGTTCACCTGAATGACTGGTCTGAGCTGTTCAGCAACACAGAAAACATCTTGCCTTGACAGATGGTATCAGCTGTCCAAGTGAATAATAACATTGGCCCTAGTCCCTTGGAGTCAGCTGATGGACCCTGTAGAGCCCAATATTATTATTGCGGCTAAATCTTGAGCAAGAGCTCATTGCCAAGAAGAATATTTGTTGCCTGTCTGACTAGCGATGAGCTGGTGGAGGAAACAAATATTTTTGTACCTGTGACCCAGGATACAGCTATCAAAGAACTGGCACCTATAATAATATTATCTTCCTTACATAGCTGGTTCCAGCTTCCGAAACAGATAATATCATTCAATCTGGGGGCCACTGTTCAGCTGACACAATTGTGACACTAGTAATAATATTACATTGGCTGTGCGACAAGACCCAGCTGACCATTGGATATATTATTTCAGTGCCTAATTCACTGGCTCTGCTTGTTGATGTAGCAAATATTACTTGCCCTACCTAGCCAGTCACAGCTAGTCAAACCGAACAATACTTCTCATCCAATCTGCCAGGTTGTAGCTCATGAACGATAATATTGATGTAGCTACATCTCTGGCAGAGCTTGTTATATCGTACTCTATATTATTGGGCCCTGGACCGCTGGAATCAGCTTGCCAATAAAATTAATATTCCTCAGCTGTTCATAATCAAGAAAAAAAAATGCCATATAGCAGGATTCGAAATCTCAGCATGCTGATAACAAGAGAATCTTAATGACAAACAACTCAGCCATTATACCAAAGAACCAATGATTTTGTATGTGTGGGGTGACACATTCGATCCCCTCCGTCTCCATGGTATCAGCATGGTACAATGAACGGAATGCGCAGCTTGCTTTTTTTTAATGTTCAATACCATTCTACCAAAGCAGGCAAAAATATTATCATCTAACAGTTAGGCTTCAGCTCATCCTTATATTGCTTGTGCTGTATAACAAGTCAAACATGCTGTTTTCGAGGAGCCCACCTGGAAATGAATGTGTGTGTGCATTTCGCAGAAACAATAGAGCGTTTGTGCGGAACGGCTGGGCCGCTTGACAGGCATGTGCCGCGGGATCGCTGTATAGTGCTGAGACGCTTCAACCAACGACGTCATTCCCGCCAGCTCGCTAACAAATCGTCTTTTAAACAGGACTCAGCCCGCAGAATATTAAACGCACTGAGGTAGGCACTCTTAAGGGTCCTTTCTGACACTGTACCGAGTTTCAAGCCCAACAGAGTCTTCTGTTCTGAGGAAATGCGAGCGACCTGGCTTTAGCGAAGCGACCCCGCTCCACATGCCTGTCAAACGTCCCCGCCGCTTAGCACAAACGCTCTAATATTATTGTCCTAAATGTTTGGCAAAGCTCAATAATATTATCCATCCTTGTATCTAGAGGCAAGCTCAATTATATATTTGAGTAATAGCGGGTTTGTGCAAAGCGACCCGGGTCGCTTTGCGACCGCTCAGATCTCCACAACGAGCAGCCTCAGGTGTGAGGTCCCAGCGACCTAGGAATGCCCTAGGGCGATACTCTCCTAGGTCGCTTGGAGCTCATACCTGGTATCTGTTGTTGCGGAGATCTGAGCGATTGAAAAGCGACCTGGGTCGCTCGCGCAAACTCCCTAATTACAAAAACACCGTAGACATCCTTGGAACATGGTTAAATGCAAAGGAGAACCCAGCACTGCTCTCAATTGTTATTGTTATTTTCGACTCGACTGGGTTGTTTACTTTTTAGGCTACTAACGCTTCCCATTTGAAAAAGGCAATTACACTACACCTCACATCCTAAAAAGGAAATTTTCAACATCACAGCCAGGCACATGTTAAATCCTGCATGTTTTCAACTTTGAACTTGTATCCAGCAGTTTTATTGTCTATTCTGGAGATTTGGAACATCTGATTCTGGTAATGGTGGCCTGCCAACACACACAAAACCACCAAATATTTCCACCTTATGTACCCTAACATGATTCACTGTTTGACAAAGGAGCAATGGCCACAAAACACAACACTGATATAGAGTGGTACTCCTTCTATCACATGGGTACAATAATCTTATCATTTAGCCCTGAAAAGCCAGCATCTGTTGTATTCTGTGAAAACACATATTGTGCTGATCCTGTACCTCCCTATTCATCTGTGCTGCCCAATGTAGACCACAGTACTTCACTGGGTGATATCTCTGCCTTTCATAAAAAGCTACACTATCAGGAACCATCCTATAATGTGATTTCATTGCAACAACAACCAAAGTCTGTCTCCCTGTTACCTCATTAAAGGAGTATGATGAAAGGTGAGACAGACTAGTTTAGACAATTTTTGGTCTGCAAAAAGGTTTTGTCACCAAAAATATGCTACAATCCCGTCAAATTCTTGAGCTATACTCAAGATCATTTTTGACATTTCTGAATTGATCTGTGAATAGCCCTCTAAACATATGGCCTTGAAAACACTCAAACTGCTCTCATTGAGTTCATAACTTGCTCAAAATCAGTTTTCCTGGACAGTTACATGAATGTATGCTGAAATGACATTTAGTCCATGTGCAAGTTTTGAGGTGTCTCAATCCACTTTACCGAAAACACAACTTTCTCAGATCTTGGTCAATTCTCATGTAATAAGACATTTTTGGATGGGGATCAATATTCTAAGTCATGTTGTATTCTCAGATTTGGCTGATATGCCCTCCTTGACACACAATTCATCAAATCATCCAAAACACATATTTGACAATATGAGATCAGAAGTGCACAACAAGGTTGGATTTATGACAAAAAGGAGTTTTACTGATAAAGGACACAAGCTTTAATGACTTGAAGCAAGCTTAACAACAAGTGATGATCCTAGGATAAGGAAATATAGACATAAATGACATTGGATGAGATATCAACAATAGTCTTAGAATGTCACCCATTTGATATACAGACTGCATGCACAATCACCTCTGGAAGTGAGGGAACACATTACAAAGTTTATTGGTCCTGTACATGTATCATGATCACTGAGGCAACAATTTCCTGATGTAGGGTAAATTCATTGCATAGCTGCATATTAGATAGTCATAAGAATGCTAAGACACTCAAGGATACTTCAGTTATCGTGCATGACCTTATCAGAGTATATGGAACACTTTCTGATAACTATATTGCATTTGGTAGATTTAGTCTGAGCATTTCAACAGTTTCACAGGCTTGCCCTGCTGTTTTTCAAAGCTATAGAACTGCATTGTTCTCAAACACCATTCGAGAATCAGTATAAGCTGTTATCATCAACAACCTACATTGGCTATGCATAAGTAAGGGCATTTTATGAGAAATTTCCTTTTTTGGGTGCTAGGAGTCAGTATCCAAAAAGGAATGTTGTGATTGAGGCTCGTAAAAGGCTGCCTGCTAGAAAGGAAGGCAGCACAAAGGTAAGGGAGTCCGATAGAAAGATTTTGCCATGCCTGGTTGGTGTAATGGTAGCATGTGTGTATTTTGTTTTATATTTGTGAGGTGATTGTTGGTTCAAACCCTAATGTTGGTGGTTTTTTTGTTTGCCTTAAATTTCAGCTCTAATGCTCTGCTGCGTACTCTACTCTTCCCACAGACCATCATTTCACTCCACACTTTTTCTTTTGCTGTCACCTCAATTTTTCGGTGTCTGGAACACCCTATCAAAATATGGGTAGCTTCTCCCTAGCTGACTGGCACATAATATTGTTATAGTTTTAGAAAGCAGAACCCTGGTCGCAAGGAGGATAATACTATATGATAGGCAAGATGATGTCATGTGGCGGGTATGCGTACTATGAGCTGTAATTCACTAAGCAGAGCAAGTAATATTGTTCCATCTAACAAGCAGAGCTTGAGCAGAGCCAGTGAATTAGGCACTGAAATAATATATCCAATGGTCAGCTGGGTCTTGTCGCACAGCCAATGCAATATTATTACTAGTGTCACAATTGTGTCAGCTGAACAGTGGCCCCCAGATTGAATGATATTGTCTGTTTCGGAAGCTGGAACCAGCTATGTAAGGAAGATAATATTATTATAGGTGCCAGTTCTTTGATAGCTGTATCCTGGGTCACAGGTACAAAAATATTTGTTTCCTCCACCAGCTCATCGCTAGTCAGACAGGCAACAAATATTCTTCTTGGCAATGAGCTCTTGCTCAAGATTTAGCCGCAATAATAATATTGGGCTCTACAGGGTCCATCAGCTGACTCCAAGGGACTAGGGCCAATGTTATTATTCACTTGGACAGCTGATACCATCTGTCAAGGCAAGATGTTTTCTGTGTTGCTGAACAGCTCAGACCAGTCATTCAGGTGAACAAGTATTATTGCTTTCAACCTCAATAACTAGCTGAGTGCTAACAACCTAGGCGAATTAATATTATACTAGCTATAATGGGCTGTGAGCTGTTAGCTACTCAGCTGGCCAAGAAATATTATTGTATTGCATCAAGTTGATCAGCTAGATGCTAAGGTTCCAAGGAATTAATATTTCAACACCTCCACTGGGCAGTCAGCTGTCACCTGAACGGCTTGGAAAGAAATAATTTTTTGTCTAGTGTAAGGTGAGCAGTCCTTTGTTGTGTAGGCATAATAATATTATATATCACCGGAGCCTAGCATCTGGAGGCATTATTCTTTTAGAAACCACCCTCCCTTACTGCGCAAATAGACTGTCAGCTCGTACATAGAAATCAGGCACTATAATATTATAACTCCCCAGAGAAAAAAATATTGTCACCCTAGACACTAGGCCTCAGCTGTGAATCCGGCGGATTTCGGGTGTCGCAAAAATCGAAAGTTAGAGATAAGAGATTATAACCACTGACAGCCGATATAACCGTATAGTGAGGTTATAACCCAGCTGATAACAGCTTATACCTCAGGCGCATCCTAATGGCTCTGGATCCATTCTGCAATCCAGACTACCTACCTCCCTCATCGTACAGATTACGAACAAAAGATTTGATTGTGAGCCGTGCGTGGTTGGTGTGTGGAGCCTCAAGGCAAATAAAATGACATCATGTATAGTAACGGCATATATGGCTCAGACTAACCTTTTCTCCAATGGCTCCTTGGTGGAGGGGTAATGGTGTATGCTTTCACTGCGCATGAGACGGTCGGCAGTTCAAATCCCCCCGCGTGCAACCGCCTCACACCGCTTCACGCCCCCCGCGGTAGCGTGAGTGTCGGGATGCGGCGGGGTTGAGAGAAAAGAATTTTTTCAATGCCCTCGCCCTCACCTTTATAATTGACTATAATGCTATAAGGCTGTAAGTCCTTATAATGCTATCTTAGCTTTATACCCCACCGCCCAGATTATAGACTTATAACTGGTTATAACCTGATATAACCCCATTTCGATTTTTGCGATAGGGAACCCTATCATCTAGCCATTAATCATTTGTAGGGGACCTGCTATCTAGGGCATTATGGACTGTATATTGTGTGCAAACACTATGCGTAAATCTTCCAAACCAAACCATTCCCAAATCCGTAGCTCTATGCAAAACTGGAATTTTCCATCTTCATTGCCCATTCTGCGGAATCTCGCTTCACATCAGCATAGGAGCGTATCAGGTCGAGACGGTTAATCCTCCGACTTCGAAATCTACATGCTTATTGTTTCGGACGCCAAACACTTCTGGTCTGTACATCTGATTGCAGTACTTGTGTACTCGCGGAATTTTCTATGCCCACTCTGGCAACGCTTCACGATCTCCAGTCCCTCGAATTCAGACTTCAACAGGGTTGACATCTTGAGTACCTTTGTCGGGTTGGCCTTCGCGCCTATGTTCAGGAGAGGCTCGCATTCTTTGTGTTCCAAATCCCACTTTATTTTGTACATTTTCGGTCTCTACACCTCCTCTACATTCGTTCAAAGTGCTAGATTGTTTCTCGCTAACCATGCTTCGATCTTCTTTCACTGACCTTTCTATCAACCTTGAGAATGTGCACTTAGTTTGTCGCAAATTTATTTATCTTGTTATCGGGCCTGGGGCGCAATAAGCACAATAGCCGTCCTATATTGCCCGATAACCGCCCGACAGTGCCCGATCGGGATGCTATCAGGACGCTATCAGGACACTATAGGGTACGATGGGGTGTTCCGCGAACATAAGTAATTTGGTGAACTTGTAATCGACATTTGGATGCCCTACCTGCAAGCTTTGACTGAATGTTTCACTGCTTCCAAAAAGCCGACTCCTTCCGTTCAGAAATCGGACGTTGCTTGCGGTGCTTTATATTCATTAATGGTGTGTACTCGCGGAATTTTCTATGCCCACTCTGGCAACGCTTCACGATCTCCAGTCCCTCGAATTCAGACTTCAACAGGGTTGACATCTTGAGTACCTTTGTCGGGTTGGCCTTCGCGCCTATGTTCAGGAGAGGCTCGCATTCTTTGTGTTCCAAATCCCACTTTATTTTGTACATTTTCGGTCTCTACACCTCCTCTACATTCGTTCAAAGTGCTAGATTGTTTCTCGCTAACCATGCTTCGATCTTCTTTCACTGACCTTTCTATCAACCTTGAGAATGTGCACTTAGTTTGTCGCAAATTTATTTATCTTGTTATCGGGCCTGGGGCGCAATAAGCACAATAGCCGTCCTATATTGCCCGATAACCGCCCGACAGTGCCCGATCGGGATGCTATCAGGACGCTATCAGGACACTATAGGGTACGATGGGGTGTTCCGCGAACATAAGTAATTTGGTGAACTTGTAATCGACATTTGGATGCCCTACCTGCAAGCTTTGACTGAATGTTTCACTGCTTCCAAAAAGCCGACTCCTTCCGTTCAGAAATCGGACGTTGCTTGCGGTGCTTTATATTCATTCGAGTAATTGCAGTGAATGGCGAGGGCAGTGGTGGGGACGAGAATGAGGATCAGAATGTAAGCGAGCGTCTATAGATCCTTGAGAACGACTATCTTCTCATCGACTCGGCAGAAGGTCTGAGCAGCGAGACTAGCGTGAAGACAACGCTTCGCCGCAGTAACCAGTCAATGTTATAAATACCTTGCAAATTTTTGCCGTGGCGAAATCTTCAGCGCTACTGATCTTCGCCAGCTTGCAATAACATCGAGATGGTACGGGCAGGAACTCGGCAAAATTTGGGAGGACGAGGAAGGAAAAACAAATATATTTCAAAGATACTGCTACACTCATTTCTTCAGTGCCTTGTTGCTTCGAGGGGCCGGCGCCGACGATGGTTCCACTGTTTGATTTGGCGAAGGCAGTTGCCAAAAAGCTGGTGGTGATTTCCGTCTACCTCCTTGGTCATTTCCTCCCTCTCCAAAGTAGCTGCGATGCATTCGGGGCTCAATCTCGTCGAGTCAATCAACGGGGACATCACTCCCAACTCATGCATCATGCATATGCTGGCGCAGTTTCTGTTAGGGTGGGTTGCAGGGTGGGCAGCACATTGGACGGCGTGCGCGCGCAAGTGTAATCTAATGGATCAGCAAGCAAAAAGTAGGAAGAGCAGTGTATCGACGCACCTAAATGTAGTCCAGGAGCCCAGTAAAACCTCTTCCTTGCCCTCCTTATAGTCATCCGAGACTGCACTTCGCCTGGTAACGGTCCCCTTGGTCCGAGTTGGGATCAACGCGGTTAGAGGCGGGCAGACATTGCGCGGACACGAATTTTTTGGAGGTGATGCGACAGGCGAGTGCTTCAAGTTGGAAAGGGACCCGGATTTTCCGGTTCAGAGTCGCAGACATGGGTGGTTCATGAAGAGGGGCAACGTGCGAATGGACGCGGGGGTGCCATGGAAGTGAGAGAGACGTTGGAGAGACGAGGAGGTCATGACGACCAAGGCGAGTGTCATTTGTTTGGCAATGCTTGGCTGTGGAGCCAACCCAATATGTTGGAGTTCGTTCCACAACTATTTAATGCGCGCGTGGGGCAGTGGTAAGGCCCTCAAATTAGTGATTCTCCACGTCGGTTCGACTCCAGCTACTAACAACTTAGTCACCCTTTAAAATTGAATTGAAAATTGAACAGCATTAACACAAGTCCATTACATCCATTACAAAAATGAAACAGTACCACAGTGCCATTACAACAGCAGGTAGCAAATGAAGTAAATAATTCTTTTACATTTTCATTATTTTGTGCGTCATTTCTGAATCGGAAACGTCGAGCTCAACAAGAATCAAAAAACCGAATAGCAAGGAATACTCGGGCTCAACTCAAACTTGCTGCCCTAAATATTAAAGGACGAGTATATTCACAAGATGGAACCAGCAAATGGCCGGAGGTAAGCAGAATAATGTATGACGAACGGATAGGAGTGCTAGCTGTGGGGGAATCCTACCTCTCCTCAGAGCAGGCGGCCGAGGTAGAAGCCGATTTAGCCTGTAAAAGATTGAAACTATTCACCTCTATAGATCCGGACCACCCAAATTCCGGTGAAATCACGATTGTATTAAATAAAGACTTTACCAACATCGATGGAGTTGAAACTTGGGAACTCATTAAAGGCAGGGCCCTGCTCGCGAGACTCCCATGGCATGGTAAACGTGTTCTCACCGTCTTAGCGATTTATGCGCCGGCGGATTCAATGGCAAAGAATAAGGAATTCTGGCAAGAACTGTATAACCTCTTTGTGACGACAAATCTGCCAGTCCCCGATATATTTCTGGGAGATATGAATATAGTTGAAGACGTGATAGACCGCTTCCCCCATCATATGGACGATGCAGAAGCAGTGAGCGCCCTTGCGTCCTTCAAATACATTTTAGGCATGAAAGATGGGTGGCGACAAGTGAACCCAGATGAATGCGAATATACATTTACTCATAACTCCGGCTCGCACTCAAGAATTGACCGGGTCCACGTTTCGACAGATCTCTTCAAAGTCTGCCGAAGCTGGGAAATCTCAAACGCACCTGGCCCACTCACGGACCATAAGATGGTCTCTGTACCCATCCACGCTCTCGGAGCGCCATACGTAGGGACAGGCCGGTACGCAATCCCTTTGTTCTTGATGAAAGACAAAAAACTCCTCGAATACGCAGTATCGGAGGGGAGGAAAATACAGGAAGAGAGTGCCGATGTACAAGTGCTCCACAGCGAATACAAGTCAAAAATACTAAGTTTTGCGAGAGACAGAGCTAAGGAGGCTATTGGGGCACTGAAACAGAAAAAAATCAAGTTAGAGGCAGACCAAAAAAAGGTACTGAACACCCCAACAGTCGGAGCGGCGAATGCTACGGTGGATCAGAAAGCGCGAGCGAAAGAGGCAGCGCGCATACAGAAAGAAATTAACGGCATTGTGCATACTCTACGGAAACGCAACCGAATGGCGACAAAGATCCGTTACATTACTGAGATCAACCAATTTTCGGTGCGAGTAAATAAAGACACCAAACCTCGCGACACAATGTACGTGCTCCAGAGGACCGACATAACTCCCCCGAAGCATTGTAAACGCTCCGACGAGATGGCTGAACTGGCAAGAAATTATCATAACGATCTCCAAGTTGATCCCACGGAGGAAAACTTACCCCTGAAGGACACACACATAGAAGAAGTCCTAGCCTCTGTAGATAGATTACCAACGGAGAATATGGCTACCCTGGGCAAGAGAATCGAACAAGCCGAGATTATCCGCTCCCTAAAGGCCTCCGCCAAACGCAAGGCGCCTGGTGTCGACGGGATTCCAACGGAATTCTGGATTGAACTCCATGAACTTTTCCTCAAAGCCCAGAGGGCGGAAAATGCACAAACGAGGAATCCGGGAGTCCCCACGACGGTCCCGGTAAAATTCGATGTGATCAAGTTACTCTGCGAAGTTTTCAACTCCATAGAGGAGAAAGGAGTCACGCCGGGTACGCATTTCACCAAAGGATGGATGTGCCCTATCTTCAAGGAAAAGGATATCACGGACATAGCAAACTATCGGCCAATAACGGTCCTCAACACGGACTACAAAATTATGACAAAAGCACTCACCTTTAGACTGGCCGAGGTCGCGCCGTCCTTGATACATGTCAACCAAGCCGGATTTATGAAAGGGCGAAAGATCGCCGACCAGATCTTCCTGACGACTGAGATGGTGGAATACACCGAAGAAGAACTGCAAAATGGAGTCATCCTCGCTCTCGATCGGGAGAAAGCATATGATAAGACCTCCCACCGATACCTGTGGCAAGTTATGAGACATAACGGTCTACCGGAACATTTTATACGCACCGTACAGCACCTATATCGCGACGCTGAGACTTCAGTTGTGATTAATGGGGAAATAAGTACTCCCTTTCGAGCAACGCGCGGCGTGAGACAAGAGCGTGAAGTCATACTCGGATAGCTCCACTATCCATCGCGCCTGCCGTCTGTTCAGCTTCTGTGGCTTACGGAAGTATTGGATGTTCTGGTGATCCGTCAGAATCTCAAATGTTTCCCGAGCGCCCATTAAGAGCTGTCGGTATGTACTCTTCCAACGCGAGCATTATTGCGAGCATCTCTTTGTCATAGATCTCGTAATTCCGCTCGGTCTCGTTTAGTCCATGCGACTGAAACGCCACAGATCTCCACACACCCTCCTGCTCCTGACTGAGGACGGCACCCGTCGCTCCGTCTGACGCGTCTGCCTTTAGACGGAATTTCCCATCGTCCGTTGGCAACGCCAACACCACGTCATCTGCAATACGGTCCTTCAGCGCCTCGAAGGCCGCCTTCTGCTCCGGTCCCCAGGACCATCCTCCCTTTCCGGTTAACTTAGTTAACGGTTTGGCGGCTTCGCTGAAGGCGCGCACAAACCGGCGGTAGAAGTTCACAAATCCCAAGAACGCTTGAACCTGTTTCACGTTCTTTGGTTCTGGCCACTCCATGATCCCGCTGGATCCATCCGCATGGAATTGTGGGAAATAATCACACCGAGGTACTCTATCTCTGTTTTTTTAAAATCGCATTTTTTTGGTTTTAAATATAATTTATGTTTTTGGAGAGTTTCCAGTACTCTTTTTGTGATTATGCGGTGCTCCTCTAGAGTATCGGTGAAAATTAAAATATCATCGAGGTAGACTACCACATGACCCTCATTGATGAGATCTCTAAGGATGTCGTTCATCATGGTTTGGAACGTGGCGGGTGAGTTAGTCAGCCCGAAGAACATCACGAGCGGCTCAAATAGCCCTCGGTTGGTGCGGAATGCCGCTTTCCACTCGTCACCCTCTCTGATGCGGACATTGTTATATCCCCAGCGTATGTCTAGCTTAGAGAATATCTTTGCCCCTCGGAGCTTATTGAGTAGCTCCGATATCAGTGGGAGAGGATACCGGTTTTTGACGGTCATCTCGTTCAACTTACGGTAGTCCTGTACCGGTCGAAGGGATCCGTCCTTCTTTTTGACGAAGAAGAACGCCGACGCCATCGGCGATTTCGAGGGTTGGATCCGGCCGCTTTTCAGATTTTCCTCCAGAAAATCATTCAACTCGCTCAGCGACAAAGGATATATTTTGCAATCAACAGCTTTTGCCCCCGGCTTAAGCTCGATTGCGTGGTCCCACGGTCTCCGTTCCGGCAGAGAATCGAAGGACTCCTTTGCAAACACCTTGACAAACTCCCTGTATTGCTCAGGAATCTTGTCTTCGGTCATCCGCTCCTTTGGCGCCAGTGCTTCCTCCGCCATCTGCTGTGCCGACCTTGTGCACGCAGATCAATTGCTTCGGCAAAGTCAATCAACAATATTGACTCGCCCTCTTCCACAGCCTCCTCCTTGCCGACTCCGGTTCGGCTCTCCGTGCCCTTCATATTGCACTCCTCTGGGCATCGGCTGAAGGTTATCCGTTGGTCGCGCCAGTCGACCTCAGGGTTGTGTTTAAATAACCAATCATACCCGATGAATATGTACGCGGGCCTTGCCAAGTCCCGTTACGAGGAATCTCTGTCGCTCAGCATGGGAACCGACAGTCATGATCAACTCTACGTAATGAGTGATCTTTCCTTTTGAATTCTCGGTCCCGTCCGCGTTGCGTGCAATAATATGAGCATCAAGCTCCTTCATTTCATAGCCCTCAGCTTTTGCATAGTCCCGGTCTATGCAGGTTGCTGTGCATCCGTTGTCCAGAAGAGCGCGAATTGATCGCCTTTTCCCGGTGTCCAGGGCTTCTAGGCTGATGGGTACCAGCATCTCATGGTGCACCCGTTGCTTTTGGAACTCCCGCAGTTCCTCCTGCAACCGGCCCTCAGAGATTCCCATGGCCTTCCGCGCGCTCCAGCGTGCCGCCTCCTTCCGCTTGAGGCCGAGTAACACCCTCGTGTGCTGCTCCTTTGGCGCTTCACCCTCCTTTGTTGAGGGTTGAGCCATCGAGTCGGCTTCGACTCCCTTTTTGGTTTCGTCCGCGTTTTTATCACTGGTTTTGGTTCCAGGGGCCTTTTTAAAAGCGCTCCAGCGCTTGTTCGCTTCATCCATCCTACGATTCTTAATATGACGTTTACGATTAATATTCTCCAAAATGCGTATTTTCTGTGGGTTTTCAACACTAACTACCGTTTCGTTTATAACCGGTAAACTAGCTTTTTCTATATAATTTGCATCGGAGTCTAAAATCGTATATTGTCCATACTTTGTATCGAGTTTGAAGGGAGCCTCCTTCACAACTGCAGGCGCCGGCCTGGCCTCGGCCGAGCGCCTCTTCAAAAATCCTCCTTCAATTTACGGAGGTGAACCCACTCCTCCTCGGAGATGTCCTCGGCCTTCAACTGCCGAAGACCGAAGCTCTTGGGAGTGTGAAGCCTACGTGCTTCGGTTCGGGGGCTTCTCGTCCTTCTGAAGACTCGGTTACTGGTTTGGCGGTTATCGGGCGCTAACCAGGCGCTGTGACCCTTCCGCAGGAGCCTTGTCACCCTAGGCAGGGCTCTTGTTATACAGCTAGTAATCCGGAGCAGGAGGGCAGTTATACGGGTGCCCAGCCGTTGTGATGGTTGTTGGTCTTCGGCGCCCGACGCGTTCTTTTATCTCTAAGAAAGCATGGTGGGCAAGGGTAAGATATTCAATGATTATCTAATACATCATTGTGGCTATGTGACCCGCGGATTGCTACCTAATCGGGAATGTTTGATGGACATGCTAAAGGGATATTCCTCCCATATCACAGAGCCCCCCGCATGTTCAGTGAACATGCCCGATAAGTCGATCCTGAACATTTGGTGAACTCTTCAAATGTTCAGCTGCTGGAAAAAAAAATTTGGCCCAAAATTTCAACTTGACGTTTCATTGCAAATGGATTTGCCAAAGATGAGTGGCGAAAGCTTATCAGCTTGCCACGCAGCAGGTAAAGCTCTAGAGCAAAGCTCCATCAGCTTTCCCTTCTTGCATCTCCAATTCCAAGTCACTGTAGCATGGCTGAGGGTATCCGCAGATCTGAGACATGAGTCTAGATCCGCATGCAGGGGATGAGGGCAGACGTTGTCTGTGTTCACGCATCAACAGAGATATATGCTGAATCCACAACCATTCAGTGGGTGGATTCACATCGGAAGTCGTTGTCTTCATCTCTATGATGATGATGAAACCCTCGATATCCTGAGCCAAGCTCTAAGGGGAATGTGGGTAAAGTAGGAGAGTCAGACACAGCTAACTCTCACTATACATATACCCCTACACAGCCCCCCGCTTCTTTGCCGTGCAGCTCATGACAGAGGACTCATTGAATGTGCGGCAAAGAATCACCAAACTAACTGAAGACGTGAAGCACAACATGTGACAACCAGGAGAGGACAAAGATTAGGCGAACAATGGCCCCCCAATCTGCTACGCCCGAATGTACAGGTGTCCCCAGAAAAAATGTCGACGTTGTTCTTGTGAAAAATTTTGGGGGTAATTTTCCGGCAGGAGCTCTACCTCGCAGTAGGGAGCTCGATCACTGACCATGTAACAACTCGATCTTGAGTTCATCCCTTGAAACAAAGTCAAAGGCAATCCATTCGCATATGAATGAAGAGCGTCTAACGCTCATGAACTTTCAAAGTCGAAAAACATTGACCTATGCCCCCCAGTCTCAGTGGCAAATTGGGTTTTTGTATAGAAAAGTGCGGAAACATTTACAAAACGAACACCGGGGTTCAAGATCTCAGATCTCAACACCCGTATAGAGTTTTGAGAGTGGTCCAGGGGGTTGAAAATTTTTGAAGGGTATTAGGTTTGAAATTTTGAAGGGTATGTATGTTTAAAATTTTGAAGGATAGGCTCAAAACTTCATGGATAATTCTGTTGTTGACCTGTTGGCACCGCGGTCTGGAGTTTCATTTACAAATCGACATTTCATAGGTAATCAGAACTTGATCAGATAATCGAGGCTGTCGCTGCACATCACGTAATTTTTTTTTTCTTTTTTTGTTTCAAAAGCAGTTAAAGGCCCGCGGGTGTCGATAAGGCCCGCAACCGTATATATATCTGACAGCCATGTCCTCAGGACACTTTGGGAGGTGGTCCTTCCAAAGCCATCCATTACTAAGTAATGGCAGGAACATCCTTAGATAACGGTATATTGCCAACTACTGCTGCTTAGACCCTTCTTTGACAACGAAGCAGGTGGTTGGCACCCAAATTCTTCGCGACGCGTCCACTTCCTCCAAGTATCTGTGGATGAACCTTCAAGACTCAGAAAGCCGTTAACGTCTCCTCCACCGCCGTATACCCCATTCCGCTCTCAATTTGACGCAACATTCATAGACCGGCGTGTGTTCCGAGAACAGGTATAATGATTTGATATTCTGAGCATACGGTCATTCTCATTCTAATGTTCAAGTTATCCTCTATCGTGAGGAGGTTCTTATATACCTATCACATCATCTTTCGTGGTGTAATTAAGAGGTCACTACCGGCGGATCGGACAAATTTGGGCTGATTTGAAGTGTTTATTTACAGCTGTTTGCATAGTTAATGACCTCTCGCGTTTCGGATTGGAAAGCACAGGGAATGACTGGATCTGTGAGGCCGGTAGTTCCTCCGTCCAACACAGTAGGAACAGGGTCCCCCGATAAATCTCGAAAATATCCGGTAGCTCAGTAGTAGCCACAAATTTTGGGCCCTGTATTTTCGAGTCAAAATAGGCCCTACGATTGCAGGAAGAGTTACATCTATGGCATATTAACTTTCAAAGAATCTTTGAAGTGTATAACGCACGTCCGTTGTGCTTTCGAGGGGAAAAACCGTGGGGGAGGCGAGGAAGATGGGGGAAGGAAGCAAAGAGTGTGAGTCACATTGTCACACATGGAAACCAACAACATCGTCACTAGTCGTCACTTTTTTGATGCTCATCAATCAGTCAACAGGCACGTCGCGTCTCCCACGTGCGTGCGGACTTCGAGCTCGTGTCCCTCACCCTGAGTCTGGGTGCATTCCGGACCGAAATTACAGGGTTTCCTGAAAATAATGACAATCACAAATAAAAATATTTGCGCTTCCCGAAAAGGAAATTCGCGCTCACTGCTCTCCTTCTCGTCTTTTTCCCGCCAGAAAACCTTTCCGACGCCACAGGAAGTAGTAAGAAATGTTTTGGTAGACCATTCTGAACATTTGGCGGTCGAAACTCAAGGTAAGTCCGAGAGAAGCCGAACCAGCGATGCATTCAATAGTCGGACCGCCTACCTAGGAAAACGACGGCATATAGATATGTATTTGGAGAAGCATGAGATACAACAGTATTAGAATAATGTTCTGTATCATTTCCCATAGCTTGGGATGAAATCAGAGCTCAAACGAAGCTGTTGTAACTCCCATTGACTGAAACAAAAACAATAAAAAGTGGAAGACAATATACACCTTTGCAGACATTTCAAAGCCGCAGGAGGGATAGTCATATTTTCTAGCTCCTCTTCTACCCTGCTTCGTAGTGCGAAAAGCCGTTGTAACGAGCGCCAGATGGGCCCATCACTCTGATGTCGATGCATCACAAAAGCGAGTACATGAGGGCATAACTGAGCGTGAGGTGAGATTGAAGACCTCCAAAATGGCTATACACATGGTTCAGAACCTCGAAAGAAGTGTATCCACGAGTTGAGAGCTTAGAAACAAGGAGAAGGAAAGAGAAGAACCTGAATTTCCTTTTCGGGAAGCGCAAATATTTTTATTTGTGAGTGTCATTATTTTCAGGAAACCCTGTAAGGGTGCCGAAGGAGCAGGATTGATTTCAACTCAGGTCCGAAAATTGCTTTGAGCCTTTAGGTCTCCATTCCGAAGCAATGAACGGAAACAAGCAGTACAGGGTGAACACAATACATGTAGGCTCTGCCTTGAGTACATTGTTTCTATTGTGCTCTATTGCCCCCCACGGCCAGCTACGTTGAGCTACAGAAAAAATAGATCCGCGCGCTCGGCAATGGAGGGTTACGGATCGTCGGGCTTGGCTACGGAGTGATCGCTTTTTCCTGATGGGATAGCTCATAATGAATAACGTCCGTGGACACTTTAGCCCTATGCATTTTGAGCAATATGCATTTCTGCATACGGTCACACGGTGTGATATCTGTGACGGCGTCACGCAATTGCTATATATGGACCACCGGCAGATGCCGAACCATCCAAAATTGGGATAGCAATTGCGGGAAGCGGCTGGAGCGGCTCAGGTCGCTCCATAGGCATGTGCCGCCAAGGTCGCTTTTCGGTGAGGAGCCGCTCAATCGAGTGACGTCGTGTCATCCAGGTCGCTAGAAAAACTGCAGCTTCACGGCAAGTTTCACCGCGCAGAAACAATACTGGGGACGAGGAGAAGTCCTCTCAGCTCCTGGGCCGCTGGAAGTCAGACGCGTGGAAGCTCTATGTTGACTGCCCCCTCTCCATGCTACGTGAGTTGTCCTCCAAACTCCACTCCACCTCTGCCGTCTATCGCTCCCGTCCTGCCTCCACACCCCCTGTTGCCCCCGCTGCCCCTCCCCGTCTCTTCATCCGGATTCCAGCCCGTCCCACACCTCTCCCCCCTCCACCCCCTCCCCCTTCCCTCCCTGCTTCCAAGCGGTCTTCCTCGAAGCGCGCGCCTCCACCTCTCCCCCCTCCACCCACCCCCCTGGTTCTCTCCACTTCTAAACACCCTTCTTCGAGACGTGCAGCCGCATCTGTCCCCCCCTCCATCCGCTCCCCCTGCCCCCTCTACTGCAAAACGGTCTTCTTCGAAACGCGTGCCTCCATCTGTCCCCCCCTCCATCCTTGCCAGCCTCGCTCCCCCGTCCCTTGAGGGCGCCAAAGCCTCCTCGCACCGGACCCACACGTACTGCTGCTGTCTCCCGTCAAGCACAGTTTGCGCGGCGACGTGAGACTGGCTGGCACTAGCATACTGTTTGTGGAGTGCCTCTGGCTTCTGCGCTCTTCCTCCCCCACCTTTGGCTGGTCGCTTGCGCAGAGCTTTGTTCTTGGGCTGCCGAGGCCCTCCCTTGCTGTAGAGGTATTGCGGACTCGAGAGCCGAGTCATCTGCCCAAAAGTAGACAAAAATCATATTTCTCACGCATCTCTCTCTCTCTCAGTGACTAGCGCCAATCCTGGATGGTCTGGAGAGACCAAGGGGATTGGCTAAGATCACGTCATCCCCTCCTCGTCATCTCATCTTTTTTGCTTCCTCCCACCACGTTCGCTTTCTCCCCGCCTTCGCTGCCCTCCTCCTCCTTAGTTTTTCTTTGTCGTCCCACCCTCCATCCCCAGCTTCTCCTTAGTCTTTTGCATACCTGTGTAGATTTTTAGCTACACGGGGGGCTGCCGAGGCCCTCCCTTGCTGTAGAGGTATTGCGGACTCGAGAGCCGAGTCATCTGCCCAAAAGTAGACAAAAATCATATTTCTCACGCATCTCTCTCTCTCTCAGTGACTAGCGCCAATCCCTGTACAAAACGTTAGCCCAAAACAAATCTTATACGTTGCACAAGAGCGAGCGACCTGGCTTTAGCCGAGCGACCTGGCTCCACATGCCTCTGGAGCGGCTGAGGGCAACTTGTTTTTGGTGGTAGCAGCGAGTGAGAACAGCGAAAATTGATCTCGATAACGATTAGATGAAACGTTTGATTTTCATTGTCTATCGGTTCCTTTTGAGGTAAGTCCTTTGGTTGGACATGGGCCATATATATAGTTGGGCCATAGCATCAATCAACATCAAACCAGGCGAGGCTTGGGTCGCACCGCTTGATTTGTCTTTCTACCGCGTTCAACAAGATATTTGGACTCGGAAAGCAGCGGTACAGGTGCCAGGTAAACTAATGAAATCCCTCCCTTTTTCCCCCTTTTTTCTCTTTTCTCTTTCCTTTTCTTTTTCTTTCTCTCTCCCGTCTCCACCGACATGGGACATGGGCCAAAAGTATGGGTTATGGGCGATTATCGGTTATGAGAGCTATGGGTTATGACAGCTTTGACTGTAGTTCAAATTGGCCGAAGGCCGAGATTTCTTTGTGTATACCGTTGTAGGCGCCAGAAACACGCCATTTTGCACCTCTTGTATACAAATATCTTCCACAAAATAACCTACTCGCAGTTACCAAAAGTAACCGAATTCGGGGGTTTTTCCCAGAAATTACGATGGTAAGAGAACTTTGAGCAATGAAGGGTTCATTCACAGAGTGCCTGCTACAACTTTCATGATATACAGTTGGGGTAAGCTATCACACAGTGGGTGAATAAATTAATCTTCGAAATACCATTAATTTGGCAGTGTTTGCCTTTTTTGGTACACAGTCACCAGGATTTCGGGCGGGTGAGTACCTCATAAATAAATCTACTATCTCATGACCTTGTACTTGAGAACTCAGAGTTTGCTGGGCTATCCTCATCCTTCAATGCGGGTACTAAAACAGAGCAAGAAAATGATGATTTGACACATAAATAAACAAACATGGAAAATCAGCACAGGGAAAGCCCAATAACTTCGACGCGTGTTATGTGAAATAGCACATGCCCATCCCTCCTCTCTCCCACCAGTTGAACCAACTGCTAACTGTATTAGCTGGTCGCAGGCAAGGCATTTCTAAATTCGGTTACTTTTGGTAATGCCGAGTACCACAGCATAGGTTTCGGTTCAGCCCGTCAGAGTTGGAACATCGAAATCCATGGGATGTGTCCCCCTATCAAAATTGAGATACGGGGTTTCTAAGACGAATGATTTTTCAACATTGGACACAGCGACGCCTAGGCGATCGCGTTAAAATAATCTATTAGAGAGGTTGTGGGGAGCGACTCAGCCGCTCCGGAGGCATGTGGAGCCGGGTCGCTCGGCTAAAGCCAGGTCGCTCGCTCTTGTGCAACGCATAAGATTTGTTTTGGGCTAACGTTTTGTACAGTGACTGAGAGGACTTCTCCTCGTCCCCAGTATTGTTTCTGGGATGATGCGCGGTGAAACTTGCCGTGAAACTGTAGTTTTTCTAGCGACCTGGATGACATGACGTCACTCAATTGAGCGGCTCCTCACCGAAAAGCGACCTTGGCGGCACATGCCTATGGAGCGACCTGAGCCGCTCCAGCCGCTTCCCGCAACCTCTCTAATGAGTGGAACATTTCCCTTACCTCAAGAGACGTTGGAGTAGGAGGTCTGGGCTAGTAGTCACATGGGGTAGTCGGCGCCCAGCTCCTCGCCTGTTGGACACATTGGACCACTCGATCTTGGTGACGAGAGTGTGATTCGAAGCCAGCATCCAGCGACCAGAATCGGAGCAAGCTCCCCCGATGAATTTCGGATTTTTTCGCAGGACGCCTACTTATTGCGACAAGATGATAGATACGGGCTAACAAATGACAATGTGAGATGTGTCGATTGCGATTGCGAGACGACATCGCACAACGAAAAATCAAGCCTGTGGTAGGGTTGTGAGTGACGAGAAAGAGAGAATACAGAGCGGAAAGACATACTGCAGCAGCAGCTTCTTCCTCGGGCTCCTCTGCGATGGTCTCGCCTACTGGGGCGGCAGCGCTTACGGGTGCAGCGGCGCCATTCTATGGAGTCATGGCGTCAGCTATATTGAACTCCGAGGACACACTGACTTTAGAGGCAGGTTTCTTAGAGCCAGCGCGAGAAGCAGGTTTAGCAGAAGCCTTGCTCGAGGGCTTGACAGAGACTGCCTTGCTCGCGGGTTTGGCAGCTTTGCTTGCTGGCTTAGAGGCGGCTTTGCTCGCAGGTTTAGCCTGGGTAGCGCAGAGTACACGGAGGGGAGCCAGTCAGCGATGTTATTCTATTTTGGGAGATTGAGACAGAGGGAACAGCCCCTACCTTCTTCGCAGCGGGTTCGCCGTCCTCTGCTGCGGCATCGGCGTCGCCGTTGGCTTTAGTGGGAGGCTCTTTACGCTTGCGGCCGCGCTTGGGCTCGTCACCCTCCGTGGGTTCCTTCTTCGCGCGAGGCTTAACTGGAGCCTTCTTGGGAGCGGGCTCAGTCTTGGGGAGGTCCTTAATGCGGCTGCTACGACGGGGCTCGGCGTCGTCACCATCGACGGTGGCGGCTTTTCTGGGCATTGTTGTGGATGGAGAAGGCGGGGCAGTGGAGGGACGCGTATTGCGTATTGCTCACGCTCAAACTAAACGCTAAGTATGCAAAGGCGAGACAAAATTTTACTCACCCCCAACACTCGTGCCACCACGTGACCAATACGTGTCAACGCGCAGGCGCCCACTTTGCGTCAAGTCTTGAGCAAGAGCTTGTCTTGTAACTTGTTGCTTTTTTATGTGGCAAAAGCGGATCTGGCGCAGTTGTAAGTGCTTTGAAAACGGAATTTCAATACTGACAGTCTTTCAGGTCCAAGGAGCAGTGGACTGAGCTCTCGGTACAGGCGATGGAACGCAAACTTGGCGTCGTTCAATATGGTGCGCTCGGCCTATGTAAACTAGGCTCATTTCAGCCTCTCTTGTACGGGGGACGTGAAATCTGAAGATAGTCGTTCAGATCACTCAATACAAGAGAGGCTGGCATTGAGCCGTAGACTCAGAGGCGAGTAGGAGTCGCCTCGGAGTTTGAATTTCTGTGGCCTTGACAACGCCAAGTCATCAGTCCCATCAATTATAGCGCGACGAAGGGCGAAAAGAAAAGCTCAGAGCACCCATATTCTGCCTCTCAAAATCCACAAGAAAATTTGGAGAGCCTCATTTATCTCGAAATTTGCGCCCCCAAAAGTAACGGCTTGAATCGGAACTGACTGAAACGCAGGGTGAAGGGCATCAAAACTTTCAAACTCCGAGGCGACTCGTACTCGCCTCTACGGCTCAGATCTAGACTATATGTAAACACACTTGCCAACTTTCCGCCGCCAGCTGTCAACCCAAAATGGCGATGTTGATCGCGGCATCAAATTCGGCCATCGGGTCGGCCACTCACGGCATGACACCTTGGTTCCCACAAATTTGTGTAAGGTAGTTCAAGTAAATATTTTGTAGTAGGGGTGCTCAATTCTTAGCTCGTCAGCTCGTCTCGTCCAGAAAATAATTAAGTCTGTGATGAACCGAAATTTGATCTTGCCGTCCAGCACGCTGCAGCTCCACACTGACGTCAATGCTTTTCGACCAATTTTCGACTCTGACTGTGTGACAGTCTGTGTCTTGAAGCCATTTATTTCTCGTTTACATGGGGAACAATGTGCATACATGGAAAAATAGACAATCAAATGCGGCGGGCCTGAGGATGTGTGGTCAAAGGATCAAATTTTGATGGCTCATCACACAATTGATTACTTTCTGGACGAGACGAGCTGACGAGCTAAGAATTGAGCTCCCCTAGTAGGCGCCAGGCCTGGACAGAAAATAATTTACGTGATCACCTGACCCATTGCTCTTTGCGCTTAAGTACGCCCTCGTCGCGCTTCCGATTAGTTCTCCTCCGCGACTTTACACCACTTATTGCTTTGGGCCGTTTTTTCGACAAAATATACCTCAGAGCCCTGAGCAATAACCCAAAGCCCTTACCCGGGCACTAACCAACGCGATTTTGGCCTACGGCAGTCATGATGAGCCCAACCAGTGTTGATTTTCGCCTTCGGCAGCCACAAAAAATTCAAAAAGCTGGGAATTGAACCCGCAATGTTTTTATTCTTTCTATCAAAAAATACCATGATGAACCTCCCAAACTCCTCCACTAACGGCGATTTACTGACCTGTCTTATTCATGGTAACAATGAGAAACCATCCTGGATTGTAAGACAGACTTGATCGGCGTAATTCTTGCCGCGATCAACATCGCCTTTTTGGGACAGCCCCTGGCGGGGTTAACCGACCGATCAGCTGGGTCCACTCAACATGTTGAGTCTCACAGCCACACCCACACCGCAGTGTGACGGTGTCACAAGTGTAACACTCAACATGTTCTCGTCTTGCGCTCGAGATTCCTTCACCATTCTGGCCGATAAACTTCGATTTCTTGTGCATATCAGCGGCTACTGTACCTCTCTTGCCTATCCGACACTTTCTCCTCACTCTGTGGCCGAAAAAACCCACCAATTCATTATATCAGCTTTTTTGCTTGCCCGGCGTCGTTTGTCCCCAAACTGGGCAGCTGTCGCTCGGTAAAAGCGTCGAAAACCTTTGTAATATACTATGAAATTACTCTGGATACTTTCTGGGACCAAGGAAACATTATTCAACCCCGAAAACCTTGTAATTCCGTGAAAATCCGGCTAAATTCAATCTGGGCAATGACTGCCCTCGGTACCAGTAGGACGGACATGTCGAACATTCAAGAAATGGAATAATGGAGAAGTCAATGAAGGTCTTCGATTGGGACATGCAGCTATTAACAAGTGACCGTATCATTTGTCTATGCCTCTCGGAGTTTCAACTTATTTGTGCTTACTGATGGTGATTTGGCATAGAGGGCGCAGTGCTACGTGGATGTGGGATAAAAGGTGCGCTTTTCATGCATGTTTCTCTTATGTATCTTAGCTTCTGGTGTCTCGCAGGGCCACTTTGTTTTGACTCAAAAAATGCACTCCCACTTGTTGATCCACGGGTGACCTCAGCCGCCGCGGTACCAGAATCTTTCTTATTATTTTCTGGTATCGTTACATCCCAAATTATTATTCAGCTCTCGACTGAACCTGAACGGCGCACACAAAATCACCGGGAATACGTTTTGGAATATCTCGGGGTTTAGGGCGTTGACAATTTGGTGGGGCAGTTGGGCAAAGAATTTTACAGCTCAGAAGCATTAGTTTACCCGTATAGTATGGTCCCTATAAGGGGCGCTCAATTCTTAGCTCGTCAGCTCGTCTCGTCCGTAAAATGTCGATTTTTTGATGAGGGGATCAAAATTTGATGGGAAGTGGAAAGGAATGCGGAGTGGTATCAGCAGCTCATCACCTCATCATGCAATTAAATAATTTCTGGGACGAGACGAGCCAACAAGCTAAACATTTACTCCAATACATATGTACCTATTTTTTCTGAAACCTACTTGAACGTAGTTTATACAGTCGTAAACTGGGAAGCGCAACGATTAGCTTTCCCCGCGGATTATTCGATGAAAAATGCACCAAAACTCTGAGTTTTTTGTGCCAGGATAATAGCCCCGCATCCTCTCTGCAGATTCGTCAAAAATTCGGGGTCGATACAGTCTGTTTTGAGTGAGTTCAAGGGCCAAAGTTTGGCTTCATCCAAATGGGCCAAATAACGTAGAAGAGCAACAACAGTAAACAAAGCTAGGATCCTTCCCCGCAGGTCGCGACAACATAGAGCATGTATATTTAGGCTCTAGAAGTATCATACCACAAATCAAGCATGCACAGAAACACCAGGTGGTGATTATATTGCAAGGCAAAATTCACAATTCAGCTGAAAAAATAAAAAATCAGCAACAAACCAGCTGGTTCTAGCCCTTCAAAGAAGCTGTTCAGTCCAATTTTTTGCCAATGGGAAGTATGGTTTGTGGGGACTTTTTAGACACCAAATTTTCCATGGAGATGTCCAAAGGTTTGGGGAAATCACAAACTTCCTTCCAAAATTGGGCATTTTCGACAAATTGCGCTCCCACTGCCCAGGGAAGTAATTTTCAGGCTCCAAAAAGTGGTCCATTGAATTCAGCGACCTCAAAAATGGTAGGAGAGTGCAAATTCCAGCTCGCCAACATGTCCGCGGGTACGGAATATGCGTGTTGCTCTTCTACGTTACGTTGCGCTCCCAGTTTACGACTGTAATTTTCTTGTTCAACTTACTTTACTCCAATGTGCGTTGTAATATCGATACAGATTCTCGCAAGCTCCCCCTTCTGTAGGCCGGGACTCCGGCATACAAACCGTTTTGGCACAAATTCCTTGAGAAACATCGCCGTATTTGGACAACTTACATCATGTTCATCAATTCTATCACAGACCATGTGTCAACATGCTTGCCGACCACCATGCCGTGCCGCTGCCGTGGGTTGATGCAAGGGGGTACTGAAACCGAGAAAAAACACCTCACGCTGCTTTTTTTGTTAGAGACCCTTCGCCAGGAACCACCCTACCACGTGACGTCAATATATGGAAATTACCATCAAAAACAGCTGTTCAGCAGCCAATTTTTGCCTCAGGCCTCGTAGAGCCATCTACACGATGTTTTATGAGTGGGATCTCTCATTTAGAGCTGTAAAAACACCACTTGAAATCCCAACACATCTCGGTATTGACGATACCAAATACGGCCAACTTGATTGCCGGTCTCATCCAAATCCGGACAATCCACCAAACAACTTCCGAATGGCTCCTGAAGGTCAGAGCTCACTGTATACAAGTGGTAGAATTGGTTTCTACTCAACCCGAGCCCTCACAGACCCTTTCAAGCCCAAAACATAAGAGGTCATTAGCCTGTTTGCGCGGGAGCCATACGAGCCACGTTATGGCATTTTTGGTGTGCGCTGGTGTATGGCTCCACCGCCAAAATTGACGTCATATGGCTGCCGAAGCCATCTGGTGGCTACTTTGCCCGCCAAATTAGCCATATGCGGCGCACGTCCGAAAAGCCATCAAATGGCTCCAACGGCTCCCGCGCAAACTCTCTATTATTTTTTTTAATCCGGCCCAGCGGCTGACCCACCCTCCCTGCCCGGTGTGCCGGCTTCTCCGGCCCGCACCCCCTTGGGTTGATGCTGAAAATCTGCACGGATTACCGCCCAGATTGTAGTTCAGGCCGTCACCCTTCCACTTACACCTGCCAAGGATCAGTAATTTTGCGCTCGGAGCTCAAAAGGGGTACACACAGTTTCGATTTTTGACCTCAAAAAATTTGGCCACAGCCAAAATGTCGTGGGAAAAACTTCGGAGGTGGTTTTTTGAGCTTTTCAGGGGTCGGCGAATCCGAATCTGGAGTCAGATTTATCCCCAAAATTCCCGTTCGCCGGCAATCAACATTGTCGACTTTGCGTGTCCGGCACTGTAACGGCCAGTGAACAATTGGTCGAAACGATACAGTAAACCAAACTAGTACCGCACATACATAGTATCCACGGCACATGCGGCAGTCACATTGACTCAAACCCGGCACATGCTCTGCGTATGTGCCCTGTATGCGCCAAAACCCAGCACATTGTACTTCCGATCCGACGTGCGTCGGAACCTGCCGGGCTACCTTGCGGTCCCGTGATCGTGTTTCAACGTGTTTTCGCCAGCGCGGAGGGGCTTGAAGCATGCTGTGATGTACTCAGAGCTCACTAGCGGAATTTCCGCCAAGTTTTGTGATTTATGTACTCAAAGTATGGACGGGTAGTCTACAGCTTCAACTCTTACTCCAGACCTATCTCTGCATCTATATGCTTTGAAAAATGAACAATCGGAGATGATACATACCGCAGATTCCGGTTACAAACCGTATTCGCGATTCAAATCCTGAGTTCGTTTTCAAAAATGATGTTGAATATAATATTACACACCATTGAGTTACCATTCCGCGCGGATCCGCCGCACCAACCATTGGGGAGAAAAAGCAAATCCATTTTCTTGGTGTTTATATCATCTATCGGAATATCTAGTTGCGTACTGAACAGTACTAACAGTACTAAGCGGAAAATACACGCACTCGAGATTAATCAACACCCTGTGCATCATCAACAATATTGTCAGAGCCCCCGCAGTCGCCTTTCTCATTCTCGTCGCCAGTGCTGGCGCCATCCGACGGCAGAAGATTACGATGGTCGACGTCGGCTCAAGAATGTTAACGTGTCGCACAGAGTTCGGGGCGGAGAATTTTCGGAGTGAAGGACCATTCGTCGACAGCGAGGAATCCGGTTGCGTACGTAGTGCTGATTCCTGCTCCTTGAAATCGTCGACTGACGGATGGGCGGCGGCACAGCAGCCATGTGTGCCATGTGGGATAGGTATTGAGTTGATTACTGGGGACCATGGCAAGATGTGGATGAGCTCAGCTCGACGCGCCGAGCGTCAAAGACGGGTACGCACGATGAGGGGAGGAGGAAAGAGTGAAAAAAGTGGGGTGTTGCGTACCTAATGCCCGCAGAAGTGTTTGCCGACGGAGGCTCAACCGAATCAGGAAAAGTGGTTTGAGCTCAAACCCGGCACATCAAAGCAATGTGCCTGGTTTGCTTCGTATGTGACTGTGCGGTACTTGTTTGGTATATCCTCGGCACATACTATACTCGCTATGTTCCCTAGGGTCCGGTGACATACAGTGTCAATTGTCAGAATCTGACATAACAAATATTTGTCACTGACTGACAATTAATTATTTTCGAGGGAGAGCCCTGACATTTCTGACAATCGTCGTTGACCTGCAGGGGATTGCCCACCGGGCTTTGCCAGACCACAGTATGATTTTGAAAGTAGTCGAGAGGATGTTTTCTCCGCTTGATGCAACTGATTTCAACACATCCGGCAGTGGCGGGCCGAGGGTGTGACTAGTGACCAGCCTGTGACAGTGACACTTCGCCCTCGAATAGCTACACAACAGTGCAGAAAAATAGGAAATACAACACTAAAACGCGGAAGTACCTGAATTGTGACAGTGCTACCGAGACTATAAGTTTCTTTTTGTCCAGGAGACTGCTAGATACAAAATTGCCCGATATAGACAGCTTACGTAATTGTCGATTGTCATTGGTCAGTTCTGACTGTCAGCCTGACAATTGACCTAACAAATAATTATTTTCCTCCAGATCTAATTGTCACCGGACCCTAATGTTCCCCACACCCGAACCCACTCTTCCCCGGGTTCGAACCTCGCCAACTTCGCGAGCCTTGGTAGACTATCTATAATGAGCTCATCGATGCGGGACCGCGCACCAATGGATGCTTCTCGAATCTTTGCCCATCCCTTTGCAAATGTTGATACTCAATCGCTCGACTCTTCCGATCATCAAGTGAAAACTTGAGGTACGACGGCCTTGCTAACGCCAACAGGCTCAACGAAGTTGTAGACAGTACAAGTAACTTGAAGTAACAAAACCACTGCCCATTGTGATCTGGATTTTTGCCGTATGTTGGCGCGATGGCCAGCTCAAGTCGTTGTGACTTGTCCGTCTTTATGATTTACCGTGTCATTTATATAAATTCATTTCCCATTAAATATTCTAGTTTCAGCTCAATTGAGCTCTTAGATGGTAGTTTTGAGGTTAGTTTAGCAGCCGGTGCGAAGTTCGCTGGCAAGTTCAGCTTCGCATCAGAACAATTTCCTAAAATGGAAGGTGTGCTGTGAAGTTGAACTTTTAGTCGAACTTCGGGTCTGCTGAACTTATTACATTGGCCTTGGGTAGATGTAGTTTCCATGTGAATAGCTGGTAACTTGAGTGGTAGTTTGAGGCTTACAGCCTGTGGTTTCTCAGTTTTGAGCCTGTGGTTGTTTCGGTGCAGCCTGTGGTTGATTGATGCCGAGAATCTCGGCTAATCAATGAGTCATGGTGACATTGTCACACGTTGTGACTAAGTGACTTGCTTTGCTGGCATTTTCTGTCGTCTCCCACCACTCTCTTCGCTGCCATGGGTCAAGATAAAGATAGGAAGAAGCAACATATCGCTAATCAAGGCAAGTCCCGAGTACCTAAAATAGAGTTCCAAGTGCTCAAGCCCTGTAGTTCTCAAGTACCTGAATAGCTGCCTTTCTGGTATCGATGTCACCAATGAAGAGGAGATTGCTGCTTTCGTCAAGCATATGAATGAGATCAGGGGTGTATCGGGGGAGCCTCTGGTGAGTGCCGAGCTCATCGATAACATCACAATTGTCTAATGTACTATAGAACTACGTCGGATTTCAGCAGCAGCTACGATTCTGCCTCAACATCGCACAAAGCACTCCATCCATCATGTCGGTGCTGCAGGATGTTGCCCAGAAGACCCGAGCCCACCTCCACAAAAATCTCGCATCACATTGGGAAAAGCGCTCGCTGGTGAGTACTGTCGTTCTTCATAGACTTCATATCACTTCTATCATTATTACAGGTATACAAGCTCAATCTTGCGAAGAAAAATCCCAGAACCCTTGCCGAATTTGTTGCTGGTTATCCAATCGACCCGTCAGCACCGGTAGGAACTCTATTCAATCCACACATCGTCTGGCGCTCCCGGGACCTATCGTTTGGACCTGCTGCAACTCGGAATGTTGTCTTGGCTGATACTGATTCCCGACCCAACTCGGACGACTATGTCTGCAGTGAAGCGAATGGCTTTTATCGTGTTCCTGTGACCGAGTCTGTCATTTTTGTTGATAAAAACGACGGTGAAGGTAAGTCAGCTCTGTATTCAATCTCTCCACTTCTGACGAGTGCCAGCCGACAAAATTTGGGCCGAATTGATCGTCCTTCGCGATGTGTTCGGCGACGAAGAATCCGACGAAAAGGCTCAAATTTTGGAATGGTTCCAGCGAACCATCGACGATGCTGTCGATGAACGTCGTAATGTCCGAGTGAGTCTTCAATCCTCTTCCCGTATCATTCCCCTCTCATATATGTTTATGCAGCCCAGTCACCCTGGCAGTATGGTCCAAATCGGGTGGAACGCAGGTCCATTTCATGCCCGTGTCTTTGGTCTCGCGAAGAGCTATACTAAAAATTTGAATGAAGAGACTCGCACCGCACATGACTTGGATGCTATCGCTGCTATCAATGTCGCGTGGGCTCTCACTAAGGCAGTCACTCCTACCGATGTTACTCGCATCATTGAAGAGGCACTCGCCGCGAGTGGGATGCCACGTATCGCCACCAGAGACGTCCCTGAAGGTATGTGCATTATGTTTTTCTGATCCTCTGTTCTAACGGAGGCGATTAGGTACTGGGTTCCGACTCGTACTTGGTGACATGATATATTCGTTTCCGCTGTATGATCGAGCTCCTCCGGAGGGATATCTTACGCGGGACTATTCGGCGTGAGTCAGTTTTCTTCCCATATTCTACATCAGCTCAGATTTTACGAGCTCTCTGCACTCGGATCCGTCTTATATTCCGGGTGCATGTGCAATTAGCCTCAACGTTGGCCGCCGTGTCGACGCGGAACGACCACCACCAACCTTCTCCGGTGCAGTATCGTCTCGCTACACCACCCGCTCACATTCCAAACATGGTCAAGCTTCAGCCGCTGCTGACCCTCTCGCCGACGATACGGCCAAGTGGCCAGTCGAGGGGGGTGGGAACTTTGTCGATATGAGTCTCCGTGTTGTGGTCGTCCAAGCCACCGGTACGCTCTTCGTCTTCGATCCTAGCCAGAGGCATGGAACGACTCGCCTATGTGGTGCCCATAACTATATCGCTGCATTTACCTTTTCGTCGCGGATCAAGGAGGCGTTTGAGAAGGCAAAGAAGGGACAGCAGATTGAGGCGGAGAAGGGTGCCGGAGATGGAAATTTCGATTTCGAGTAGGGTGTATTGTACTATCTAGTCTACGGTAAATCCTAGTTCAGCCCAGTATTCCACTCATAAGCTTGAGGTGCTCCTCGAGTGATCCCTGTGTCAATTCTGCCGCCCTTTTTTCCACTGGATCCTGTGACGCTTTCGACGGAACTATGCCTGTTTGAGCTGGTCCCCCTGCTTTCCAAATGAAGCAAATCGCCTGCCAGACCATATAGCTGTCCCAGTCGTTTGTATTTTCCGCTATATAGTGAATCAGCATGATTTCATGGTGTAACGAAATTGCTGCACCTGGTATTTTTTCTGCTGGCCAAGAGCGGGTGGACATAGCGACAGCATCCATGAACCACCTGTTTTTCTTGGTGAAATAATTCTCGCTCCACTCAAGGTTGCTGAGAACAAAAGTATACGTGACTTCTAGTCCTCCGGAAAAGTGGTACTGGGGACGGCTGTGTGAAACACAGAATTTGGCCAGGATCTGTGCTGTAGCATCCCACTGTTGGATGAGGCCTATAAGGCCGCGTGTTCTTGTTTTAGCCTTTTCGATGTCGTGTGTCGATATGCCAAGTACTGTGCATGCATCCGTGAAGGAAGTAGTCGGTAGAAGAAGATCCCTGAAGTGTGTGGGCGGGTTTTCTGAGACTGGGGAGAGGGAGTATTCAGAGGTCGACAGCTGAGAAAGTGAATTTGTCCGGTGGAGGGGGGAAGAGGCAAGACCAGAAACTGCGCCCGGAGAAGTACTGCGCGAACTGGGGGCAGACGACAGTCTGGCAGGTACAGCCGAGAGTGAATGCTGCGGAAACCATAAAGCGAGAACGAAATGCGACTTGAAAAACTCCGGGTTATCAAACCGGACCGACCATGTCTGGACATACTGAAGGGTTTTGGGATGTTCCATGTCAATAGCAAAGACAAGCTGTCTGCGGTCGGTTCCCGGCGCCTCCAGTGTCGCAGCTGCTGGGCAGATAGGGGGGAAGCTGTGGAAGCCATAGCTTGTGGTCTGCCAGTCCTCGCCAAAGAATGGAACCCTACTTGTCGCAGCCTGTAAGACATGAGGCGAGTGTAGAGCAGCCACGACAATTGATGGCACCCCATGTGCCAGGTAAGGCTCTCCGAGAGCTGTTCGCATGAGGGCTACAAGAGCTGAAGCTGTGACAGCTAAGACACCATTTCTTTCAGTAATCAGAGGCCCAATGACCGACAACGATTCTGCCATATAGGTCTTTGGCTGGCCTGCAGGATCAGAGACGACAGCAATTGTGCACGAGATCTCGTGAACAGGTATACTCTCCATATTTAACCCTCCTGCATGTGACTGAGGATGATTATAGGCTACAGAGAAGAGTGCTGACCTGGTATACTGAATTCTGCAGCAGTCTGATGTCCATTCCAATCCATGTGCGCCACTGCTTCTTCTTTTCGGGGAACGAAAAAAAAGAAGGTCACATTATGTAAGTGTGACATTGAGTCTTATCGTGCCTATCGCTATCTTGATCTCGGACTCCCATGTCGCAGTCTCCTCCAGCAGCCCAAGCCTCTGAGCTTGTAGAGGCATTTCGCCTTCATTACCACCAATACCACAGAGCAGTTGATGAGGCTGTATCAAATCCAACCGATGAAGTCGTCCTATCTCGTCTACAAGATGATCTGCATGAATATGCTGCACTTGTGCGAGAGGTGTGTGGTCATACTGCTATATATATATCACCCACTTAGTCTATGCTGCGGACAGCATTCACATATCTTTCCAGCCGAAGAACTGGCGACTCTACAGCAAAATCTGGCCCTCATGCTCAACGACATCCAGATCCAGTACCAGCAGGCTCTCGATGCATCACATCATGGCCGACCTACTGTTGTCAGCCGGGTTCATACTGGACAGCGGGGCCGGCCTCGGATCGAGATTGATCCTCAGTTCTTGCAGTTTGCCCACGAACACCGTTCTACCACAGGGATTGGGCGCTTTCTAGGTGTTTCACGCAGTACAGTGCGCTCTGCTCTTCTTCAGCATGGACTTGCGGTACCACAGCCGGCCCCCTTCATCGATGAGAGTCCTCTTCCAGTTATCAGTGAACCCGACGAGATTCTTGATCCCCTTTTCCCAGTCCCAGATAACCTGCCCGCTGATGCCACCGTCCCTCCTGTGTCTGGTTCTGCGGGTGAGATCTCAGCTATACCTGACTGGGAGCTTGATAGCCTACTTTTACGGCTCCGTACTCACTTTCGCCGTGCTGGAATCACCATGCTTGATGGAATGCTGCACCGGCTTAGACACCGAGTTCCACAGACTCGCATCCGTGAATCTCTGTCCCGAATTGATCCCGTGCACCGTGTCTTTCAGCGTATCCGGATCCGCAGGCGTGAATACCATGTCGCTGGTCCAAACTCGCTGTGGCATCACGATGGCCAGCACGGTAAATATATTTCCGCATACATTCTATACACCCCATGCTGAGATTTTACCAGGCTTAATTCGCTGGGGCATTGTGATCCATGGTTTCATAGATGGCTATTCGCGCCTCATCACTGGACTACGGGCCAGCAACAATAACCGGGGCAGCACTGTTCTCCTCCTGTTTTTGGATGCAGCCAGTCTGTACGGGGCTCCATCGCGGATGCGCGGGGATCATGGGGTTGAAAATATAGAAGTTGCTGCTTGGATGGAAGAGCATCTGGGAATTCGCCGTGGGTCGTATATCTGGGGACGGTAAATTTTGTGCCATTCCGCCTGATCAGCACTGATTTTTTTTTCCACAATGGAAGGAGCATCCACAATGTGCGGATAGCACGTCTCTGGGTAGACGTCACTGCCCAGGTTGGTGCTGCCTGGAGTGATCATTTCACACTTCTCGAGCTCCACCATGGCCTCGACATCAACAACGCCTGTCATATCTGGCTCCTTCACCATCTTTTCCTGCCGACAATCAACGACCAGCTCACATTTTTCATGGGATCCTGGAATGAACACCGCATCCAGATCCGGAACGGTCCCAACCGCACACCAGCAGATATGTTTGGTTTCGATATGCTTGTACATGGTGCACGGGGCCACACAGTGCGTGAAGATCTCAGTGATGAGGAACTTGAAGTATACGGTGTGGACTGGGAAGGCCTGCATGATGACAGTTTGCTGGAATCACAGCGTCGAAACAACACCGCTGAAGATGGCTGGTCTTCATGGATTGGCCGCACAGGCCCACCGGAACATCTCAATGAAGTCCCTGTGGAGGCGCCTGATGGCCCCTTTGGGGCAGCGGAGCTCACTCTGTTGGAGAATGCCATTGGTCCATGGCGGGGTCTAGCAGCTGACAGCGATATTGTTAATTTGTGGAATCACGGTTTAGCTAGCTGCCGCATGATAAATGGAAATATTTTTTGAATGCCCCTGCAGCTTGTTTCTTCTTGAGATGAAATAGAGGAAAAGATTATGCGGTAGTGAAATAGGGTTTTTATTTTACGGAAAAAAACAGGAGGAAAATGTTCAGATAAAGTACACAATAATCGTAAATAAGTGCGTAGACCAGGGTTTGAACCAGCAACAACTTGCTTGCTTGATCTCATTACAGAAGCCTCACACCAGCCGACGTTGAACACAGAAGGGGGTGCAAAACCACTAGACTAAGATATCATTGCAAAATAGATTCAACGTCAGGCCAACCCATGGAAGTAACCACACTGTGCTCGAACAAACACTGAAGTCAATTAAAAAAGCTCTATATTTGTAATTTTGATGCTAATAAGCAAATAAGAAACTGGTTCCGATATTAGGCAAAGCTAATAAAAAGATAGGTATGAAGTAGTTTGAAGGAAACACGAAGAATGGCGATAGTAGACGAGTTTTGCGAGGCGAGTGAAAATTAACTGAAGGTATGAGTAGCTATCCCATTCAAAGACTGGCATAGAAGCCAGTGGTGAATAAACAGACGGCGAGAAGGAGCCTCAGAGGTAGGATAAGAAGCTTGTGCAGCCTTGCGAAGGAAAGAAGCAGGAATACGAGCCTCGAGGAAGCAGGTACGAAAAGAGATAGTCCCACTCGCAAGAAGAGCTGGACGAAAAGAAGCAGGTTTACCCCCGAGATAAAGGGCATCGTTGTCGTCAACGAGAATAACCTATGTGCAGGGTCAGAATTGAGTGTATTTACAGAGATTCAGGTACCCACCTTGATGCTGCCCAAGTCTCTCGCCAAGAATGGGGCACCCGACACAGCCCAGGTCCACATCTGTGCCCGAAAATTGTCACGATCAATCAAAGAAAGATCTACGACATCGGGGAAAAGTCCCTGGCCTCGAGCCTCTTCAAAAAGGTCGGGACAGGGAATACCCGATCCCATGAGGTAGTCGGTGAGGATGTCAGCCAGAGACTCACCCCCCATCGCCTCAGAAATAGGCTCTGCCAGAGCATCATCTGCTCTGAAAGCAAGGCGAGAAACCAGACTGAGAGCTCCCACAGCAGAAGCCATTACATTTGTAATGAATCTGTCGGAGCCTCCAGAAAGGCCCCTGATATACTAGCCACAATGATTAAAATCAGAAAGAGACTATAGTATAGAACACTTACTCGTGTGAGGGTAAAGCCATTTCGGCATGGAAGGCGAAAGTTTCGGGCGAGAGTCGCGACATCGATGTGAGAGGGCAGCTCCGATCCTACAACAGCTCGATAGAGTAGCTCGATAGGAATGGCATCATGGGTCGCCTCATCGCGATCCATGAATGCTGAAACCTAGTGCAGTAGCTATGAGCAGGATAAAAAGAGTAATAGAATCACCACATACCTCTAGACCCATCCACGATGCGAGATAAGACTTGATGAGGGGAGTGCTGATGTTGCCAGTTGGCCCAGCTGCGATCCAGGTATCAAGAACATGTGTGAGTACAGGATGCCATTCGGCAATGAATCGACGATCAAGCGAGTTGAAATCACAGTCGTTGAGAAGAAACTGGAGAAGGGCAGGATCGATACAGTGCAACTGGTGACTTCTTGAATGCCGGTGACAGGTAACACCGGCCCTCAGAAAACTTTCTCATTTACATTTTACAATGTGATTGGAGAGACTTGGGAACAGTGGAAAACAACTCTAGTATGCTCTGAGCATCCTCTGATTCAATATCTAAGCAATCAGCCAAGGTTTGGTTTTTAGAGGGTCGAAAAAGTGAAACATGCGTGGGAAAGTCGTTCGGCAGCCACCGGCATCATTCAGAAACGCAAGAAAACGACTCGGATGAATCTATGAGTTGTCTATAAGAGTGTTTTGAGAATACCTAGGCCCTAGATATGATATTTACGTCCATTATAATGTTGTGGGGGACCCGTCGATGAGACGAGTACTTTTTCACGGCATATGCCGCCTGCCGTAGTCTCGGAAACCCAGACGTTTCCTCGTATTCCTTGTCGTAGAAAAACAGACCGGAGATCTTTCCATATATAGTGAATGCAAGACATTTTTGACAGCTGATTGATCTCGGAGCCAGGTGGGAAAATTAAAAGACGCTTTGGGCGTCCGTAAGCGGCTTGTGCCTCGATCCCCCACCCACACCTTCATCTTTTTCCACCTGATCATCTCCCTCAAACTCGGTTTCAGCGTCGGTTTCATCCACGAAGTCTGGGTCCTCGGTTTGGGCACTGGCTTCAGCTGCCTTTGAGTGTGCTGTCTGGGCTGATTTCTTCGTCTGGGCCGCTTGCAGTGCGCCTTTGCGTTGTTTCGTGGGGGCAGGCATGAGAAGAGAAGAGCAAGATGACAGATCCGAAGGGAACGGGTGCAATTTCTCGGCCAGCTGGGCCCGAGAAAGTGAAACACCGTGGGAATATTTGGTCTGAAGGCGTAAATCGTTGTATTTTGAGGCGCTGAGTTCGCCGAAAATGGTCAAAAAAATCACAAATTTTTTCCCGGCCGTACCGGCCGGTGTAAGGCAAGTGCCTAGTTGCACTGTAGGGTGGGGAGCAAGACCTTTAACCATCATCAGTGCCCATACAGCTCCAGCTATACCAATCATTTTCTGTCGAGGACCCGAAGAGAAGGCCCCGAAGCCAGAAGATCGTACAAAGAGGAGGGAAAGATTGTCGTCGACCCGAGAGGTAAGCCACTGCTCGCTGGTCGAAAGGGTCTTCTGGAAGGCAGCATAGAGGATCTCTCGCATGATACCCTCCCCTGAAGACACAACCCTCCCAGTATCAGGGTCGGTGCTAGAACTAGGTCAGCTTGGACAGTGCTGGGGGAGAAACCGACTTACATGAGAGCCGACTGATCATCCGATAGCACAGCTGTAAAGTCACCATCGTCGACACATTGGGCAACTGTTGCGAGGAGCTGATCAGCAGCCTCAGACACCGAGTTAGCCCGATAAATGACTGAGCGAGGAGCAGTGCCACTGGTCGCAGCCTGGTATATGTCGCTGGAAAACATCGTCGCAGACAGTTGATCATTCCTCTGTGGCATGAATGGAGCTATCCATAGCCTCGAAGGGAATGCAGGGACACTGGGAACAGTAGGAGCAGGAAGAGGGGCATGCGAGCGACCCAGCCCCCCAGTGATCGCTATGCTGCGAAGTACCTGTTCGATATTTAGATACAACCCTGGATGAAAAGTCGTGAAGAAGCTCACCCGAGTCCCTGGCTGAGTAGGAGGAGGGCTCTGGAAAGAGTTCTCAAACTCGTCGTCATCATCATCTACTTCCAGCCCCAGATCATCCTCGCTGTCGCTTTCACCACACGACGATTCACCATCAGCATGGGGATATGGCTCATGCACCCGATCACGAGGAAACATTGTATAGATTCGTCGAGAGAGACAGTGATGTCAGCGAACAGACTGCGATTCTCCAAGCGAGAGTGAGGCAGTCAGAGCAGACTGTCGCATAACTTAGAAGGAGATGAGCTGCTGTATATCTCATGCAATCAGCGAATGACGACTCACCATAATGAAGGACCAGATAATTTTGACCCTCGAAATTAACAATACAAAGTCCTGGGACAGCATACTGAACTCGGTTTGCTGCCAGCTCACCGAGGGTCGCTGTCGCTCGTAGAGGAGTCCGACGAAGCCGAACTTGATTGTCGCTCGGGCGAGGCACTCCCCTGTTGACAACATAGAGGGGAGCGGGAGGTTGGTTCTCGTGGGCCTGCAGGATTTGGCTGGTGGGAGAGGTGATGTCGATACAGTGGCGGCGCCATCTGATGCCACCCCCAAAAAATTGATGTGACCCCAATCGACTCCATTTGCATCAAAAGTTCAAGAAATAGGCTGTTCTATTTTTAGGGGTGGCATCAGATGGCGCCGCCACTGTATCTCGGGAACGAAGTTCCTGGGCAATGTTTTGAATGTGATCAATGAGAGAGGTCGTGGTGTCTGAGTTCTGTAGAACGATGAGGCCGAGAGTGCCCATAACTCGGCAGAAGGACTCCCAGAGAAACCTCATAAGATAAAGGTCGGCCTCAGATTCATCTTCCTGAAATAGAATGAGCACAAGCTTGGCAGCAAATAAAAAGGAACCCACCTGGGGAGGATAGATGACATTCATTGTCCTGATAGTCGACAGGTTTCCCGAGGTCGTCATGCATGAGGCAATGTCGGGGACACGAGGAAGACTTGGAGGGGCAGTAGCATTTCCCCGGGGGCGACGACGAGGAAGAGCAGGCTGTCGGGGAAGCGAAGAGGCTGCATGACTGAGTCGTGCCTGGTTCACCACCGAAGTTAAAGAGGCCGAAGACGACGATGCAGGCTGAGGCAAAGGAGGGAGCTGGACAGGGAGCGAGGATGGAGCAGTGCGAAGACTTTGGTATGGCTGAATTACTGGAACCGATGTAGCTGGGGCAGAAGCAGCAGGAGGCTGACTTTGAGCGACTGAAGGATGAGTCGATGCTGGGGGAAGAGTTGTAGGAGTTGGTGGAGGCTGAGACGACTGCCCTGCTACCATAGCTGTAAGCAGGGGCTGAGCATTGCCTGCAAGCAGTGTTGGCGACATTTGGATTGTCCATTTCTGTTGGGTCGTTACAGATGTAAAGTCGTTAGGATAGGAAGAAAACACACAGAAATTATAGCGAAATAGAGAAAGAGCTAAACAATTCAAATATCAGTACACTTGCGAGTCAACGAAGCACAGAACTCACTGAAATGTATTTTTGTGTGTCTGTAAGTCAGCAGTCGAAAAGAGTGGGCAAGAGACAGACACTGATATCAAATTTGAGTCGTCAGTATATATGTCCGATGAGATACAGGCTTATATTGCATAGTGTGAAGCGACATTATGTTTGCCGAGCCAAAAGAAACCCTTTTCTGGCCTTGTGGATAAGCGAGTCGAATAGCCGAAAATGAGCACCCAAGAGCCGAGACAAACAGCCAAAAGGTGAGGTATTATGCGGCAAAACTTCACCTGAGTTACCTAAAATCTTCCACAGCTTGTCAGCTTGAAGTAAGATAGAATGCTAAAGTTCAGATACGACAGCCGACTTCATGTTGTGTGGTGATGCAAAACTTTGCCGGTGTGACAGGATGTTCTGTCACATCACTCGACTTCGGGTGACCAAGTTCATTTCCAAAGCTCGAATATTTAATGAAAAATGAGGTCATACATTTATCGTTGTGCTCGGGCTGGTTGTAGTCCGAGTCGGGAGGGTTGGACGTGGTGGGGGAGACAAGAAGAGCAGTGTTGCGGAGGTCAGGTCAACTACTTGACCTGACCCGACGGTCAAGGGTCAGGTCAAGGTCAGGTCAAGGCGGGGTTGACCTTCTTGACCTTTGGGCCTATTAATTATTTAGTTATGTAATTAGTAATGGCTTGACGAAGGAGGGTCTCAGATGCAATTGATGCCATCAACATTCGGCCGGCCAAAGCCGAGCAACATTCGAGCCGAACAGAAAGCTACAGAAAGTCATTTTTAGCCAGGAAATGGCTAGATTTGGTGTCAAAGCACGTCAGACTGACCTTGATTCAATCATCTAGCCACATTTCTTCCAACCTTGGGCTAAAAGCTGCTTCAAACGGCCTCAAAACGCTAAAAATTGCGCCCGCCGCCAAAGTTATGGGTTTTCTCCTCGAAAGACTATGGGTTACGGGGTATCGCGAGGTCACCGAGGTGCAAGGGGGTACCGATCCGCGAAATCTGCACCAGGGGTCGAAGTTTTTTTCTCAGCGATTTCGGGGACCCCCTCCCCCCCCCCCTCTATATGGGGGAATTTCCTTTTGGGGAAGCAATCAATCACTCGCACGCGCCAGCGCATCTCCGCGTCTTTCTCGAGTCTTTCTTGCTCTTCGCCCACTCCTTCTCAGCTCTCTCTGCGCCAGTCCAACGCCGTTTACCGCAAGACTTTCATAAAACATTGTACTATGTTCAACAAACACTTTCTACTGGCTTATCTTCGCTTTTTCGCACCTCTACAAGACTCACATACCCATCCCTTCCGACTGCTCGCGTCTGCACACTCGGCATGGAACCGAGAAACTGTTAAGTCAGAAACGATGCAAGATGTCAAACCCATACCCAAATCGTCTCGCATCCGGCTCTGGTGCACTGCAACGCGGATGATTGGCGTTGCTGCTCCGTCACCTCCTGCCCGCAAATGCATTCAAGTTCTTCTGTGAGATTTCGCTTGGTACGTTTTCGCAGCTTCGGGAAATCCATCGCAGTTGCCGTTGCTGCCGCTGAAGCTGCGGCCGCTGCATTCGCTGCCGCTGGGTTCGTTATCGGCACGTTTGCTGCCGTCGTCTCCGTCATTGTGCCTTCAGCTGCTTCCACGGCCGTTGAGGGCGCCGCCCTCTCATCTGGTAAATTGCCTGCATGATGTTGAATGTCGGGAGCGAGACGAAGGAGGGAGGCGTTTCCCATAAGCGAAGAACGAAGCCCTTCCTCGACAGATTTATCCTGGAGGGTCGGCGGAAGAGGGTCATCAAAATACTCCAAGTCGTATTTCTTGTCTTCGTCCCATGTGAGAGGAAACCCAGCATCGTCGATCTCTTGTGTAATTTTCCGGATCTTGTTTACCTCATCCGAGCTCCCTTCCGACTCTGTCTCTAAAATGACCTGACGCTTAACACGCCGTGTGACAGCACGGGGAGGAGCTTGATCGTCGTCCTCAGACTGCGCTTCATCCTCTGGTTCAGAGTGATCCTCTCCGTCTGGGCGGCTTCGAACAATTCAATATCAGAATTCAAACACGAACACTTTCTACGACTCACCGAAGAACCATAGTCGATCGAGTGGCCGGGTAGCTCTGGCGATTTTTCCAGGTTTTGTTGCGAGTGTCTGCCTTGATCACCGCGAACAAATACAATCAAATATCAACAGTGTGCGTAAGCGCTGATCCGAGCCCACAAAATCGTTACAGCCGTTTTGGAAACAATATACGGGTTTTGATTGAGTGGTGCTCGTTCATTTGTGTTTACGTTTGTTGACGATTCTGTCATCGGCAAAGCCGGGAGCACCACTTTGTGGGGTGTTGCCGTACCACATCAAGTGCCGCTGGTCTCTTGTTTTGGCCCTTGCTCGCAAGTCACGGCCCTGTCGAACTCTGGGCAAGTAGCAGCTGAGTCTTGATCCTCAGTTCTGTTAACCCCCTGTTTTTTTCCTGGTGTTCTCTAGGTGGCGGAAGCAAACTCAGATTCGGCCGAAGTGGAGCTGGCGACGGGAAGCAAAACAAAGGTAAGCACAAACGAATGAGCACCACTCGATCAAAACCCGTATATTGTTTCCAAAACGGCTGTATACAAAGTATTCTTCAAGTCGAAAACCAGCTCAGGAACCGTCCGGGAAGTGGTTCCAAAAAAATCATATAAAACTTTTTTTTCAAGGCCAAGGGTACCCCCCTCCCCCTCTCCTAAATTAGGAAATTTCTTATCGTGGAAGCCCCTTGCCGAGGTGTGCAATTTTAGCGGGGAACCAACTTGGTGGATGCCAAAATGTATGCGTTAGTGCAGAGTATGTATGTACATACATTCAAGTAAGTATTACAGTACCTCGGATCATAATACAAATACATAAAAATACCATGGTCTGCAGGTGCGGATATACTGACCAAGCCACCTAGGAAAACTCACGTGCCGAACCCGTAGAGTGTGCGTCCAGAGCGCTTCAAGGCGTACACAACATCGAGAGCGGTTACAGTCTTTCTGTAAGCGTCGAAACGAGTCAGATGCTGTTATAAAGACGAGAATCAGGGCTACGCGCCGCTTTGCGTGCTCGGTGTATGTTACTGAATCGCGTATCACAGTCTCGAGAAATATTTTGAGCACACCGCGCGTCTCCTCGTAAATGAGCCCCGAGATACGCTTCACACCTCCGCGCCGAGCAAGGCGACGGATGGCGGGCTTGGTTATGCCTATCGCGGACGTGTCACCACACGACGAACGAAGAGGGCGTCGATAACTCACCCTGGATGTTGTCACGAAGAATCTTGCGGTGGCGCCTGGCTCCACCCTTGCCCTTGCCGAGGCCCGAAATCAGTACTCAGCGCCACGGGCTGAACATACATCTTGCTCACCTTCCCACCGTTACCGTGACCGGACATATATGTCGTTGAGAGTCAGACCAAGTTGAGAGTGAGTGAAGTCACGGAGATGGTAAGGGCGCTTTTGGGCAAGATTATTGAATAAAAGAGCTAGGGACCAATGGACCATGAAAGGTAGATTGCCTTCCTTATATACCCTTTTCATGAAACTATTTATAGAACAATTTCCCTGGTTTGAGAAGTAGTCATTAGAGCTCATTAGCTTGTCATTAGCAAGTGATGAAAAATTTTGAACCAATGATTTTGATTTCGCTACCAATTCAAAATCCAAAAAACTGGTACAAAATGTGATTTGAACCCGCTCCACGGTCACCTGAGCAAAAACAGTGACGGCGCCATCTGATGCCACCCCTAAAAATAGAACAGCCTATTTCTGGAACTTTGTTTTTGGGGGGGGTTTTTTTGGGGGTGGCATCAGATCCCGCGTCCGTCCGTCCCGTCCGTCTATGTACCGTCACAAAGACGGACGGGTGCAAGCCCTAGCGTCACCGAGGCCATTGTCGAACCAAAAATTCGTCACGCTGCCTCGAAAATGCCCCAAAACGTGCTAAAAAGGCCTAATTTTGCGTTTTTCGCCGAAATTTTTCGTTCGGTCACGCAAAATTCTGCCGGTTTGGAGGTGTCACGCGTCACACCCCCTGTCAATTTGAATGACCTCGGGGTTGTGCTTAAATAACCAATCATACCCAATGAATACCCGGGCCTTGCCGAGTTCCGTTACGAGGAACCTCTGTCGCTCAGCATGGGTACCAACAGTGATGATCAACTCTACGTAATGAGTGATCTTTCCTTTTGCATTCTCGGTTCCGTCCGCGTTGCGTGCAATAATATGAGCATCTTCATCTCATAGCCCCGATTGCGCCGCTTGGTGTCATAATAGGACATTATCCAGTATACAGCCGTTTCGGAAAAAGAATACGGGTTTCGGCATTTCTTGCTCCTCAATTCTTTGTTGACACTTACTTGGCCTTGGACCTGCTTGATGGATCTGATTTCTTGCCCGCCCAGCCTCAGTACTTGTCCGGAAGAGTTCTGTGGGTGCCATAGAACATTGGTGCAGTGATTGAATTGCATTGAATGCTCATTTGGACGCTAGCAAATGTGCAAGAATGGTTTGACCCAGATTGTGTTCATTGATGGACTCACGGCATCTGCCTTTTAAGGCAACAATTTGTGGAGTTTTTGACAGAATCGTCAACAAGTGTAGACAAAAAATTAAGAAGGAAGAAATGACGGAACCCGTATTCTTTTTCCAAAACGGCTGTATATACTGCCAGCCACATGTCAAGCCGAGCTTGACATTGCTCCCTTTTGGTGGAGTGGTAGTGGTGCAAGGCTGGCTGCATTACATAAATCCTTACACTTGGTATCAGTCTCGGCAGATGAAAAGAAAACCCGTTCAGATGGAACAGATGTCGCTTGAATAGGAGCGTAATCGCAGAACAGACGACTGTAGAATTTCGATCAATTCGCCCGGCCTGTGACCTGTGACACCTCGGAACGAAAAACGACATTCGTTTTTGGCCCGGATCGACCGTGACACTGGCAAGATTTTCGTCAATACCGTCCAAGAACTAGCTATTGCTGGGCAGAATGCTGCAGAGCATTGAACCGGAGCTGTTAGCACCTGCAGACAAGGGGCCAAAGGCAGAAACAGTTATGCAAAACAGAACCAAAATCATTATTTTGCACATCACGGCAAAACCACGCCTAGATCCGTGTTTGACGCGCCATCCCGCAGCGGGCGACGAATCGAGCCAGATTAGCGCGCCACTTGGCGCGCAGAAGAAAAATTCGTATTTTCACCTATTTTTCAGCCATTTTTCGACTTGTTTGTCACATTCGTCTCCGGCCCTGGTGACCTGTGACAGGCGCGAAAATATTCGTCAATCCGCAGGCCTGTGACCCCGTGACAGACGAATTGATTGAAATTGTACAGGATAAATCCTCGGCCACGTTGACTTCCCATGATTAGCTAGATGAACGGGCATTGTTAGGAGTAGTGTGTGTATTGCGCAAGGAGCGTGTACTGACTGTCCAATATCCGATCATGTCTGTTTGCTGCCGGGACGGTATTGGGCTGCTCATGTCATCTCGTCTTCGACAGTTTGGATCACAGCGCCAACATTCCCAGAATCCGAGAAATCGAGCGACTGGGAAACATTGCGAAATCGGGCAGCAGCTCTCGCTATCCCGGCATGTGGAGCAGCAGGTATCCCAGACCTGGAATGAAGACGGGAAGATGGGCGCGAGCTGGAACCGGAGTTCAGCGGTGAGCCGGATGCCGGAGTATCATTGTCCGCGTCTTCGTAAGTTCGAAGCTAATTGATATGTGAATATTGCCAGAGGAAAAGAATGAAGATTTAGTCTCGGAAACCCAGACCTTCCTGCGTAGTCCTAGTGGGCGTAGTGCAGAGGCGGATATGTTTCCTAATCGGTAACACTAATGACAGCTTTTGACGTTTGATTGATTTTGGTCATGATGGGAGCGGGGACTTAGGAAGGTCTGGGCCACTTTCCTTGGGCGACCTACCATAACCCTTCCTTGCGCGTTCTTTTGCCTCTGGGAGGCTGCAAATCCATTCAACATATAATTAAAGTCTTAGCTAGCACCCTGGTACATCCATATGTTTGTAATTCGGTGAAAATCTGCCATTATGTCGTGTATAAGTGAGGATATACAAGATGGCGGGCTAGTGCTGCCGGGAGCTGAGTTGGAGCTGAGCTCGAGGTGATTGCCCATCAGCTCGCTCGAGCTCGGAGTTGGGCCGAGGCAGCTCGGAGCTGACATCCATAAATGGAAGTTTTCGTCCCACGGTTCCCCGTCTCCTCGTTTTGAGCTGCATTGCACTGTTTTGACCTCGTATGCACCTCTAAAATGTGCTACAATTCTCCAATAAGTACAATAAACATATGCACAATAAAAGACTATACAGTTTATGAGTAAATTATGGAACAATACAAAGCACAATGATTATATGTTTTCATGATGATTATGGGGCTCTTCATGACGTTTTTTCATGATGTTTTATCCAGTATTTCAGAACAAAATATCATGAAACGAGAGCGGTGCAAAGCAAATAAATAACCACCAACCTCATACCACCAACCTCAGATTACTACTGATAGACTAAGTGGGAATTATAAACTTTGTTAGCTTCGCCAATATATGGATGTCATACTGCACAGTCTCAAGTTGTTCATCCCCGTTCTCCTCATTTGGTTAACTAATTTTCAACGGTGTGCACTTGATAGAGACCAGAGACCGACTGATACGATTTATTGGCTTTATCATTGATATTAGCACACTACAACTCTTGGTGGACTTAGCCAGACAAAATCGCTCGGTTCTTTCATGATGAAAATTCATGATGTTTTGTCATGAATTCATAATCTTGCAAAAATGAGCTTCTGAGCATCATGTAACCCCCCTTGAAATTCATGGTGTGCTTCATGACAAAACATCATGAAACCTGAAATTCATGACAGTTTGCATGAATTTCATGATGTATACTCTGCACAGTGGCCGGCGTAAACAAAGCCCAAACAAGGCCATTGCCGGCGGCGAGAGGACTTTTGACCCAGTTTCTTTTCTGGTTGGGTGCTCCGATAGTGGGGTGCCTGCATGCAAAGATTTGGCCCCGGGGGAAAGCGTTAACCCTGTATTTGGCGAGTGTTTCGCTTCCTAGTGCCGTTTCGCTTCGGGGTTTGCGACTGTATTAATTACAGAAAGCCTCGAAACGATGCTCAAACAACTCACCTCAGACTGTAGCGGGGCTGCGGTAGAACATCTGTGACAAGTTAGCAAAGACGACACGGCGGAAGTCACTCACCAGCGGAGATACTACAAGGTGAACTCGATGCAACTCGCCTGTGCTATGTACTACACCATCTTCTCTACGGCCACCTTTTCCTGAGCTCGACACCACACACCCGATCCACCGAGTACCATTGGTAACTAAAGATGTTTTGAGATTCAAGCTTTGAGAGATAGAAAGCAGAAACATACCAATTTTGGCTGGACTCTCTTCTGCTTTTGGTGCCGTCATCGAGAAAGCGTTGCTGAGGAACGTCGTCAACATCAACGATAAAATACCAAACGATCATCGTTCAGCTCGAGACCGGTAAGAAAACCTCGACGGAGACACTCTTTCCCTTCCCCGGAATGGGTTTATACTTCTTCCACCTCGGCGTTTCAGGGAATACACAGTGGGTGGGGAAAACATTGTTTGGCGTCCTATAGCTAGTAGCAGAGAGGTATTGCTCTGCTTTGACGTCGAAAGTCGAATTTGCCTTGTCGATGTCGCTCGGAACAAACACCACAGACGTGGACGGTAGCATGGGTTCGAAGGTTGATGTCGTCTGGAGATCTAAGAGGGATAATCTGAAAGTCGGGTTTAGTTGTAACAAACGTGAAAAAAAGTTAGAAAACAGTTATAACTACTCCCACACTTGTAACAAGTTTTCTGTCTGCGCACGCAAGCCACGCCGGCTCAATCATACTGTTTAATTCAAATTGTAAACCTCAATTCATTCATTTGCATCGTATGCCTTAGTCTCGTAACAAGACTTTATATACTCTTTTGAAGATAGTCGTTCAAACGTATATAAAGTCTTGGATTTGTCGGGGGGTCACGCTGAGGAGCGACATCCATCAATGATGAACAGGCCGGCATGATGACGGCTGCCCGTTTTGGAAGAATCCACTCAAAAAGGAAGTACGTCCGAGACGCGCTCACTTTGCAACCAACTCACGTCCCCTCGCGTTATTCGTTATTAAGTACCATGTCCGGGGAGAATCATTAAGCTTGACACATCTTCGCCGCAGTTGGATGAATTTGCAGTTGTGCACAAGATGTCCTCCATCCATTGCACTGAATTTTGAGGGTGCGAGGTCGTCTGAACGAGCGAATGTGATTCTATGTTGAGTATTATGCGTAGATTAGGGTAGTAGAGACAAGAGGGAGTCCATAGAGTGAGCTACAAGACGAAGCTCTGAAAATACGGAGGTACTCGCAGTTACCAAAAGTAACCGAATTCGGGGTTTTTCCCACGAAATTACGATGGTCAAAGAACTTTGAGCAATGAAGGGTTCATTTACAGGTTGTTTGCTACAACTTTCATGATATAAACTTGGGCTAAGCTGTCACACAGTGGGTGAATAAATTAATCTTCGAAATACCATTAATTTGGCCGTGTTTTCCTTTTTTGGAACACAGTCACCAGGATTTCAGGTGGGTGAGTACCTCAAAAATAGGTTTACTATCCCATAACTTTGTACCTGAGAACTCAGATTTTGCTGGGCTATCCTCATGCTTCAATGAGGGTACTAAAACAGAGCAAGAAAGTGTTGATTTGATACATAAATAAACAAACATAGAAAATCAGCACAGGGAAAGCCCAATAACTTCGGCGCGTGTTATGTGCAATAGCATATGACCATCCCCCCTCTCTCCCACCAGTTGAACCAACTGCTAACTGTATTAGCTGGTCGCAAGCAAGGCATTTCTAAATTCGGTTACTTTTGGTAATGCCGAGTACTTCCTTATTGAGCGGATATTGCCCAAACGGGAAAGCCGTCATCACGGCGAACGCTCAGATCATTGATCGCTGTCGCTCCTCAGAGCGGGGGGGTGGACACGTCCATGACTACGTATGCCTCTGACTGGAACTGAACTATGTTGTAGGATTGATCCGTGAGCTTCCACTCCGTTCCGATTTCTTTTCGTCGTTTCATCATCCTTTGCACCCGTACCGTCGCATCGCCATCACCATCCCCTTCACCACCTTATATACTGCTCGTTACCTTTGCTGCCCGCTAGTCACTTGTTCCCCACGTCGACTAGCGTGCGTATACCTTTACTTTACTTTCTACTTTCTACTCACAGTCCTTGTAGTCTCTAATATACTCTAGGTACTGGTCACTTGTTCCCCACGTCGACTAGCTCTCTAATATACTCTAGCTGACTCCGACTCACTAGGGGCGCTCAATTCTTAGCTCGTCAGCTCGTCTCGTCCGTAAAATGTCGATTTTTTGATGAGGGGATCCAAATTTGATGGGAAGTGGAGAGAAATGCGGAGTGGGATCAGCAGCTCATCAGCTCATCATCCAATTAAATAATTTCTGGGACGAGACGAGCCGACGAGCTAAGAATTGAGCACCCCTACTTGTTCACGGCCGCTCATCGCGCTCTCATCACCTTTTGACCTACTTTAAACTAGGCTGTCTGTACTTCCCTTGCATTTCCTCAGCCATATCCAAAGCGACCCCATTTTATTTCTGGACGTTGACACTGATTCTCAACTTGAACAAATCAATGCTCGGGCACGGCACGTTGGCACTCGCACATTCATGCAGATGAGGCCATCCTGCATATTCAACTTTGACTTTGAGGTGCGTTGATCTTCCATGGTTGATTTCAGCACAGCAAGGACTGACCCCATGTCGTGATATATTTTGTGTAGCATCGAATAGCTTTCTTACGAGGGCAAATTTCTTATTCTATTTGCTACTGTGGCTCGTTCAGATGAATCTTCAAGCACACACACCAAGTCCTTTCAACTCTTGTAGATGAGAGCTGGAGGAACTTCAGCATCTATATAAGAACCAAAGACTTCGTGTCTGGGTGGAACAAGACAAACGAAAGGGACATTCGTATTGGCTGACCGCTAACAAAATGCCGTTAACCGCTCCACTGGTGCGTCATTTTGTCGAGATGTTAAGTTCGTGCCCGCATACGGTTGCCATCAAGTCCACGCTTTGAATTCGGCCGAACGATGTTCTGCACAACACGGTTCTATGTTTCTACCTCTAATACACACTCTCTATACCCTTTCCACAACGCTTACTATGTCCAGGCGATGCCCTAGAACCTCCTACAAACGCGAGAATGGCCAGGGGAGGCTCTGGTAGTGGCGCTTTGCCAACAAGTCCACGCTTTGACTTTTAGTAAATTGTAGCTTGCTGTACATCCGTTTCTGAAGGCAGCTAGTCAAGAGGTGTCAGATCTCTGAATCTGGACCCCCATCAACCTCACGTGTTTGACGTCGCTTGAGAGGAGGGCCAAATATTTTTATTTGGTTGGTCGGCAGGATCAAAAACGAGAACACCTCTGCACGACGGTGCTGTGCCACTGCCAGTGGCGCCCTTTTCCTCCCATCTGCACGTCCCGAAAGTCAGCTCTTCCACAATCGTCTGTGACACATTTTGCATTCCAATCGGCGAGCAGTCCACAGGTACAGTGTCAGTTCTTGCCTGCGGAAAGCTGTTGATACGTCAGTGCTAGCATACCATGACCCTCACTGAGGATCCTCGTGCTAAAATTCGCCACAATATCCGCGACTATGTATCGGAAGACCTTGAGAAGGCCAAACCCACGCCGCGAACTGTCACGCATTTGTGACATGATGTGACTTACCCCGCCAAAGCCTGAGCTGCTTTTTTAACGTATTCTGCAACCTTTTCCCTCCATTTTACCGCTGCTCCGACTCAACTCACAGTCAAACTGCCATTTACACCGAAATTTGCGGCGCCCCACTTCGTGGACCTGCCGCTCGGTGAAAATGGCAATTTTCCTGTGAGTTTCGCTGGAGCAGCTCCAAAATTCCGGAGCTATTGAGGAGTTTTAAGTAGTATGGGTGGAATAAAATGGCGTGAATTAAGTGAAGACTGGATTTGGGTTGCGGGCGCCGGCCCGGACGGCTGGGGTTTTTCACCCCAGACCCCGACCGCTGCGCGGAGCTTTCCGCTCGCCGCGGAGGCCAACTGCGTGGTGCTTTCGCTCGCCGCGGGGCCCACTGCGTGGTGCTACTTGTCTATTTATTTCACTGTCCATACTTGAGAGAGGAGAAAAAAATATACGCGTCGAGATTCGAACTCACGACTTTCAGCAAAAGAAGAGACAGCGACAAACTCAATACAACCACTAAGACACAGGGGCTTTAGAATATATACTGATTATGGAATAGGATGGAGTCAGCGTGACGTGACCATCAATTGTCACAAGTTCGCGGCGTGAGTTCAAATTTCGAAGACCTTAGCCGTGACATGATTATGACCACCGTTGTCTGCCTCCACGCAGCCGTGGCTCGGAAGTCTTATGGAAAGGAGAGGCGCTTCCTATGCCCTCCTCCTCGTTTTCTAGTTGAGGGGCCCGCGTGGCAGATGAAGCGTCAAGTGCTGACAATGAGCGTGGTGTCTGAGCATAGCGAAAACTTGTGTGAGCACACGGAACCGCTGGACAGCAATATGACGTCGACTTTCAAGGCCTTGTACATCTCCGGAGAGGCGAGAACAAAAAGCATTCAGCTATCGCTAAAGATTTCAGAGCCGTCTAACGTGGAGAGTAACCCTGGTCATACTTGGGCTACGTTCAATTCCGCTCCCATCCTTGCAATTGCGAAGCGGTCAACAACGACGTTCAAAAAGTCCACCTGGATTGTTTCCGGAAAACCCGTTTCTTTGTTTCACCGAATACACGCACAAACCTTGAGCACAAAATATATGACAATGGAGCATGGCACCCTTTCTGCAAGTAAAGACGCGTGGTCAGCTTTTAACATGCAGATTGTTCTTCCAGCCACAGATACGTTATCGACTGGTATATTCTGGACTCTACATTTCTTTCAGTGAGGCCTTACAACCGCTTCTCAGGTCAACTGCACCCTATCACCCATGGCTGCTCAATCATCCTCACTGATACATGTTCGGGAATCTCCAGTCCCCCACTGATTGTTACAAAGGTCTCCAAAGGCACAGCTTGTCAAAATGACGGAAGCCCAGTCAATCAAATGGAGAAGATTGCTTTGCGGCGCGTAAATCCAGACGGTACCAGGTGCTATCTGTCGACTCCGCGTCTTGCTTCCGCTGGAAGGGAGGACAACCTGCAGCTGAGTGCTACTGGTTCGTCAGAACAGGGCGAAAGCTACGCTCTATTATTCCAGCCCCCTCATACACGGCATAGAGTCGAGAACGGTGTTCAAATAGAAGTAGACGATCTTGACGATCACCTTTGCTGGACCATTGTGGGGATATGTGCGTCTTTTCTCGGTTGTATTTGATATTTCTGATCGTCCCAACTATTAGCCAAACTACAATACACTTTCTTTGATGCACGAGCTCTGAATGATAGTAGTCCTCATATGCCAATCACGCCTTTCCCCACGCTTTCCAGGTCTCCCGCCTACTGTGAAATCCGCAATACACTTGAATTGACAGGCAATCTTTCATACGCTGATCCAACCACTGGTGAACGGCTACTACTGGACATCTATATCGGGAGTCTAGGACCTCTTCCTACCTGCACCCATCAAGGTCGGGGAGCAACGGGCACCACAGGCATGTTTGTTTCTTCTTACGCCAACTTTTCTTACGAAAGGGCCACACCCAGTTGCCGTTGTACAAATGCCCTCCATTGAAGAAGTCGTCCGAGCCCTGGAGAAAGACACAGCTATGGCCGCTGAGGGCAGCAGTCTCCCCCTGCTGTTCATTCGTCCCACAGACAGCGTTGGCTACCGCATGGGACCAACAATCGGACTCCTTCATCAAGCATTGAGAGTGTTGTGACGGCGCTCGATTGCGCGTTATCAGCCGTTCTCGTCGTCAATTGATTCCATGGCATGATTTATGTAGCAAGAAACAGGCTCGGAGTCTATCGGCGGAGGCAGACACCTCGTACCATGTAGCATGATAGGTGTGGGAATGTAAATGTGGGTGGGAGAGCACAATCACAAGACTGGCGGGACAGAATGAGAACAAACGGCATCTGAAGATCGGGCAGCAGTTGTCCTGGCACATAAGCATTGAGTATAGGCCACCCAATATAACCAGAAAATACAATTAACTGCGGAAAGGAGCAATAACTACTTATACTCAACTTACACGGCGAGTCTGTGAGTGCATGCTGGAAGCCCAAGATTCAGGTTCAACCAGAACCAACAATGCAAATCGAGTCGGACGGCGAGAAAATACAGTTACGAACAAAAAGTATACATTCTTCTGTGCCGCTGTTCTTTCAATCTTTCCTCTCACCAGTGCATTAATTCAAGATGATGTGGGGAAGACAGCGTTACAACGAGATAGATCCTGGATATAGAATGTAGCAGAGCTACTGTGATTGATGCAAGTAAGAATGCGGGGCCGCCAGAATTCAGTTTAGAATACTGTACCTCCCTGTATGGAAGCAACCGTCGAGGGACCGTGACAAAACGGTTGCCTTGTTTTCAGGCAACCGACCCGCCGTGAGCCGTGACCGTTGCCAAAGGAGGCAACCATCTGGCTCAAAAAATTCGTGAAGAAGTCATCAAATCGTTGAATTCACTACAATTTCGAGGGATTTCGGCTAATAAGCAGCTCTAAAGGTTAGCACAGACTCAATTGTGTATGTTTCCAGGCGGAAAACTTTTTTTCGTGCTGCGTCACGATTTTTTCAAGGCAACGGCCTCAATCGTGACCGTGACCACCTCAAAAAGAGGCAACACAACCAACCCCACCGTTACCGTGACGGTTGCTCCCATACAGGGAGGTACAGTATCTAGGAATCCATTTTTCAACTGTGGTATTGGTTCAGTGTGGTGATGAATCCAAGAGATTGAGATAGTTCTCCGTGTCTTATTGTTGCCAGCTCCCCCTTTAAAGTATGGGAGTTAAAACACAATTTGAACTCCACGAAATTTTGGTCCCAATTCAATGGATTTCGGCGGTTTCTGGGTTCGCTCTGCATCAGCCCCGTCCCAATTCTGCGCCTGACTCGTTGATGCGGAGTGAAAGAGAGTTGCGGAAGGGAAAGGCGACCATTGCGATAAGTATACCTAAACTTTTTTTTTTAAATACCCCGGGTCCAGCGGCAAGCACGGCCGGTTGCTCATGGTATGATACTGCATCATACCTATCATACATTGGGGGTCGGAACCTCAATTGATTTTGAATTGAATAGTCTCGGAAACCCAGACGTTTAGCCGCAATCCAAGAGGGCTCGGAGCTCTTTCCTAATCTGTAATTACAAGAAGGCGATGGGAAAGTGGGTGGCTAAACGTCTGGACCACTTTCCTTGGAGCACCTACCATAACCCCGCTTCGGGATTTAAGTACCGGTGTCGATTCCTTTTGCTCGTGTCCACCACCATTCACCGGACAACAAGTGGACAATGCCTGTAGAGGGTGGTGACTGTCACCTTGGCCTCTGTGAGCGCTTTCGACGGCTGCTGCACGATGCTCGGCGGCCCGCGCCAACCAAATACATCAGCTCAAGTAGGAGATGCGTCGCGCGGGATTTTCAATGAATTGTGGGCATAAAGATGTATTAGGGTATTGACTAAGACTTGAATTACATGTTGAAGGGATTTGCACCTTGCAGAGGCAAAAGAACGCGAGCAGAGGGGTTATGGTCAAGGAAAGTGGCCCAGACGTTACTAAGTCCCCGTTCCCATCATCACCAAAATCAATCAAACGTCACAAGCTGTCATTATAATTACCGATTAAGAAACAAGCTCTGCACTACGCCTACTAGGACTACGCAGTAACGTCTGGGTTTCCAGACTAGAATCGAAGAGCAAACGCTCAGTGAGCATTGTGCGATGCCGAAGCCAACCAGAAGCACTGCCGAAACACCCAAAGAAGCGGGCATTGAAATCTTGGTGTGCGTTTCTGGTGCGGTGACAGATGCGAACGTTGAATTCTAGCGGCCGCCGCCAGAAATCGGGGGAAGGGTGGGAGAGGCGACGAATGGGTGGGGCGGTGGGGGTAAACTTTGGAAACAGAGTAGTGACGAATTTGAATATGTTCGCAGGTCGGGGGCAGAAGCCGGGCAGAAATCGCAGGAAAACCATACTGGAGAAGAGACGGAGTCAGCGCACGTCAGTTCAGACAGTGAGGCTACACACTTGTAACGTATCGCAGGGCGCCCTCCCCGATCGCGCCCTATAACACACTATCGGGTGGTCGGGGGCCGGGGCAGTCGGGCACGATAATTCTCGATGGGTACCCGAGCCCCTTCGATGAGGCAACGGTCGGGCCGACTGCCCCGACGGCTCCCGATAACACACGATCGGGCACGACCGGGCTCGATAACAAGAAAAAGAAATTTCGACATGTGGTTGCAAGTAGGGGCGCTCAATTCTCAGCTCGTCAGCTCGTCTCATCCAGAAAACAATTAATTCCCTGATGAGCTGATGAGACGGTGATCCCACTCCGCCTCTCGCTCCACTCCTCGTCATATTTTGATCAATCCATCAGCAAATTAATTATTTTCTGTACGAGACGAGCTGACGAGCTAAGAATTGAGCGCCCCTAGTACGTAGTTGAAGAGTTTGCGAAGCTGGAACGGCTCTGGTGCTTGGCGAATATTTGAATAGAGAACCGATGGGGGGGGGGGTCCGAAATTTTTCTTGTGTCTAGTACTCAAAACCTTTGCGGAGGGCAGGGCAGGGAATGCTTTGCGAATGATAGTCGGCCTGTTTCTGAGAAGGACTTGAGTGTAAATGGACAGTCAAACGGCTGGAGTGACGACAGCACAAGCAAGAAAATTGGGCCCGTGTTCTTGAGATTCAATCAACATGCGTTGGAACAAAACGTACAGAGGGATTTTGCAAACTCCAAAAAATCATCTAAGTAAATCTAACTGATTTTGCCACAAATTCGGTCATTTTTCCGTCAAAATTGCATCCCATGAAAATTCCTCTGTACAATCTGTGCCGAGTCATCCCGTCTCCCCGCCGAATATATCAGGTTTGATCCGGGAGCAGTTGCCGAAACCTGGGGCGCGATCCAGGAACAATGATCATTGGCGGAGCCAAGCTGCCGGGCTCGTTACGTAACGTAGTCACACGGTTCGCCCGGACCTTCGCAAACTCGTTTTCGACAGAAACCTCGGGGAGAATCCCATCTTATGTCCAGGAAAGTGCTACACTGTATGCATTGAATCAATATCGGCACCTAATTTGCGTCAAAAACCAGGTTTGACCCAATTTTTGGAGCTGTATTTGGACGAGTTGTATTTGGACCAGCTTATGGGCCTGGTTGGTTTGGATTGGCGGGTTTTAGGTCTTGCAAAGGGTACGGAGGTAATTTCGTACTTGTTTTGACCAGGATGGTCAAATAGATATATAAAATTAGCTTTGTGAATGCTGCGAATTTATGTAACCAACCACGCTGAACTCCTTCTGAAAACCAGGTTGAACCCCGCCTTTGGTGGTGGTTTTCCTTGCGGTTTTGGCTCCAATCGTCTGGGATGAGTCCTACCAGATACTTCTATGTGATATGAATGCTGAAAACTCTTAGAATTAGATAAAAGCTGGCCATGTATTTGCCATCAATTCTACTCTCAGTCATCAAAGCCGCGAAGTCTCATTTTGTCTTTTACAACAACGGGTTGTACGAATATTCCCAAATGTTGTGTACCTGTTTTCTACCATTCATTGCACTCAATTCCACATTTACCGATTTTTTCGTGAATATCTCATGCAGAAATGGCCGGTTGAACCAGAGCCAATTTGGCGCAAATTGTCCGCCTCGTAACTCAACAACCGCATCCCATAAAAAGGTAAAATTTTGGGTAAAGACTCCCAGGAGGATGAAGTAAAGTTTGGCCGATTCAAGCTTGTGGCAAACTTGGAGTTTACTTCAGACTGAATGAAAAGGTGGAAAAACCGTCCGATTTTGGATCTATGGTAACACCGACTGGACAGCTTCGGTTAGGCCCACCGCCGTAATCGACGAGCTGATTGGGATGATGGGCTGCCCGTTCGGAATACCAGGACCCCAGAAAGCTTCATCTCAAGCCGCCAGGATAAATCCAGGCCACGAGTCGCAAATCCCATGCAAGAAAGAGCTACAGTGGCGGCGCCATCTGATGCCACCCCCCGAAAAATGATGGGGCCCCAATCAACTCCGCTTGCATCAAAAGTTCCAGAAATGGGCTGTTCTATTTTTAGGGGTGGCATCAGATGGCGCCGCCACTGTATAATGTTCATTCGTTGGACAAATCGTGTTCCAAACACGCAGTTCTACGGCCTCAAGAAACGTTAAGTACTCGCAGTTACCAAAAGTAACCGAATTCGGCGTTTTTTCCCACAAATTACAATGGTCAAGGAACTTTGAGCGATGAAGGGTTCATTCACAGTGTGTTTGCTACAACTTTCATGATATAAACTTGGGGTAAGCTATCACACAGTGGGTGAGTGAATTAATCTTCAAAATACCATCAATTTAACAGTGTTTGCCCTTTTTGGAACACAGTCACCAGGATCTCAGGTGGGTGAGTACCTCAAAGTTAGGTCTACTATCTCATGGCTTTGTATCTGAGAGCTCAGAGCTTGCTGGGCTATCCTCATTCTTCAATGAGGGTACTAAAACAGAGCAAGAAATTGTTGATTTGGCATATAAATAAACAAACATAGAAAATCAGCACAGGGAAAGCCCAATAACTTCGGCGCGCGTTATTTCCAATAGCATATGACCATCCTCCCCCTCTCCCACCAGCTGAACCAACTGCTAACTGTATTAGCTGGTCGCAAGCAAGGCATTTCTAAATTCGGTTACTTTTGGTAATGCCGAGTATCTCATCATCCCCCCGGCCACTTGAAGTTCAGGGCCGAAGTACTCATATAGCGAACTCCACATTTTATTTGCTGTATTCCAAGGCGCAGAAAATAATAAAATTAAAAGACTGTGTGTATCCCCGCTGCGTCATAATTCCAAAATATGGTATCTGTACTGGATCTACAGTTCAGCTTGTATCCAACACTGACTTATCAAGCTCAATTGCTAAGGGTGGTGGACTTGCTGCGATTGACCCCGATCCACGTCACTCAAAAGAGTCCGTAAAAAGTAACTTGTGAGAATTAATTTGTGCGGAACTTGCCAAATCTTCTCCGCACTACGACCTGGCATCGCAGGGGGAGCATCTCGAGCAGTCCCCCCATCTCATGCTTGCTCGCCGCGGTTTTCTACGCCGCCAACTCTGATGCGGGCAGGGGGAGCTTTCATCCCTCAGCTTCTCCTTCCAACTGCGTACTATGCACAAGCAGCACAGGGGGAGAATCTAGCGCAATCCCCTCACACGATGACTCGCTCACGGCGACTTTCAATACCGCCAACTTCGACGCAAACGGCCAAGACAGGGGGAGCTTCTCTTCCACTTCCTCATCCATGTCACATCTCAGCCGCCGTATACCAACACTCGCGTCACATGCGCACAAGCGCATTTCACTCTCGTTCATCCCGTCGCGCCTCATCTGCCGCCGACATTACACATTCTTTCACATTTTCCCCATCCATCCATCGCGCATGCGGATCAGTCGAAAAACGAATTTTTCGAAGGGGGAGATAAAGGGTATGGAGGCCCACCACGCTCACCATGGGGGGCCGAGTCGATTAGACCGCCTAGGTGCACGATGTGACGGGCGGAGGCCTTGATCGGCGACATCCAGAGCGGTAGTGGAGACCATGGAGCCGACAATCCGACAACCACAAGATGGACCAAGACAGCTGCAACGGCGGACACGGAGCGACTGGGACAGAGACCCGAAGGGGTTCAAGCGCCACAACAGTCCCGACCCGCGACAGTGTGTGCTGGAATGTGCGACACAATGTCGACGCTTTACCAGAGAGAATGCTGAATGCTTGGGACGGAATTATATTCGGCACATCTTACGCTCAAGGGGGAGCAACAGTATGTTGTTCCATATATTTTCAAATATTCTCCATCACGCCCTCTACTCATTCATCCCTTACTCGAGTCCACTCGCTGAGGGGGAGTGTTAGCGGTAATATTTACCTCTATTTAGTTTCCAGCATACTGTACTCTCGTAACCATTACGTAGTCTCTATGCGTTTGCACAGTGGTGGCAAATAGAAATTGCCGTGGCTTTTTGGTAAAAATCTCGATGTATACATCACCGAATGACCTCAAATAAGATGTAGAGATGGGTATGTGATACTTCTGTACCTCTTAGAACACTCAGCAATATATCATGCACTGACAATGCATCAATAATGGATGGTTTCCGTTTTTTGCCATATCCGGAAAAACACAATGTACCCTCAGCAAAAAAGTGTCATAATAGGATAAAAGTACTTCAGAAACAATGCTAGTTCTCACTTTGACTGACTGGAATTGATCGTCATTTGAGCTCACAACAGCCGCTCGAAGTAGGTCATTTTAGCTATTTTCTCTGCATTTTCAGCTATTTTGTGTGAAAATAGCCAACTCTGAGCGGTTGTTGTGAGCTCAAATGAGGGTCAATTCCATTCAACAAAAGTAGAAACTAGGACTGTTTTTCAAGTACTTTCATCCTATTGTGACACTTTTTTGCTGAGGATACATTGAGTCTTTCCAGATATGGCAATAATAAGAAACTGTCCTGTTATTGATGCATTGTCAGGGCGTAATATATAACTGAGTGCTCTAAGCAGTACAGAGGTATCATATATTTATTTCTACATTTTATTTCAGGTCATTCGGTGAAGTATACAGCAAGATTTTGGCCAAAAAGCCACGGCAATTTCTATTTGCCACCACTGTACTTCGTTCCTGGACAAACGCAATATTTCTTCGACTCCTCGTCTTTCCATCTCGATACGGGCGACCCTCGACAGCGAACAACGCTGACACATAGGTACAGTGGCGGCAAAATCTGATGTCACCCCCAAAAAAGGAAATTTTCATCAAACTGCCTCTAATCTGCCCTTGCCATCGCCGTCTGGGGGCGACAAGGGCACAGATCCATTGACACGGCAAATACACTGCCTGTGGAAGCAAGATTGAGAAAGATAGGTACATTCATTGAGGAGGACTGGGCCAAAGATGGTTGGAAAGTCTTGCCCAAAAAGTCTTAATTTTCGAGGTATCCTAAGATGGAAAAGGGGTGCATGTGTTTTAAATCTATGTCTTGAATGCACTGCGAAAGGTCCGACCACAGAAAACAGGGCACAGAAAAGAAAACGAGTTGAGTTGATGAGAATTTCCTTTTTTGGGGGTGACATCAGATTTTGCCGCCACTGTAGTTATGGATAACCCTTATTCTCGTTCTTTTAATCACACCAGCCGCTCTCACAGTATCTAATGCATTATGCAACCAAAGTTTGGTGGAGGTGAAATCATTCAGTTTGATTGACACTTGGTTTGCCAGACATCATATAGGGCCTCAATATCAAGGGGTCACCACCTTTTTTTTTATATCTGGTCCGTAACGATTCAGTTTCACCTTCAACCATCGGTTCAAATTGGTTCAATTTTGTTGGTAACATCGAATCCTGAAGATTTTGACAATCTACAGACCTCAAAGGAGAGGTTCAGCATGCTTTGTAGCATATGAAACTATGTGCAAGTTGCTCGTGTCTATATAGAGTCTGTTCACTCTGCATTTTGTTGTGGGTTAACCGCCCGATCAGCTGGGCCCACTCAACACGTCAAGACTCACAGCCACATTCCCACTGCGCCAACTCCGGCGGCATAGTGCCGACACGCCAGATTGCTGAGTGTGACGATGTCACAGGCGTAACACTTAACAAGCTGTGTCTCGCGTTCGCGACCTCTGGCCTATGAATTGCTCGACTACCCTTGGCTAGACTTATTCTATGGTCTGCTATCCTTTATCCCGGTTTCTACCCGTCAAACAACCCAGAAATGCGGCCTTTTGCAGCTATTGTGCCTCCCCTCTGATGCCCCGAAACGGGTACTTGCTGCACCTGCGGATGCTCTGAAACAGTTTTAGCATGCGCTATCAATCCTGTTGAACCTTTTCGAAATATTCACCGCTCAATTAACGTGTTCGCCTGGGCGAAATCAATCAATTCCTCTAAAGATCCTTTCCACACTTCAGCCTGAGGAGAGGAAGAAAAGGGAAGGGGACTTCTGACGACAGCTGGGTCTCATACTAATCTCTAAGTGTTTTCAGCAGCAGTCCCGGGCTCTCGATTTGGCGTGATTTCACTCGCTGGTTGACTTTTGTCTTCTTCACTTGAGCGCGCAATCCATAGGGACCGTCATAGAGGTAGCAGGTGTGTATCTTCTGCATTTTCCCCTCCATATACTTGATATCTAGCAGCTGCAGCTGCTTCCCACTTCGCATTGGCGAGAAGAAGCACCACACTAATGTTGACAGGCTGTACTAGGTAATTGCACCACGAAACGGTGCATCGCGCAAAATTCAACCGCGTATTATTGTTGGTGTTGATAACACAGATCTCCTACTCTCATTGATATTCTGATTGTGTCCTTACAATGCTTTAGGCTCACTCTGTAGAGTCATTGATGTCTTGAAATAAATGTATCATTTGCAATACAAATCTTACGCGCTTAAGCCTCCGTACAGATGTAAAACGTGTTTGATTTCTTCCGTGACCCTCCGTGTACTTACAGGTAATTTCTCGGGAGTTCTCCCTTTTCTCTTTCTTTTTTCGCATTTTTCGCCGTTTTTCCCCTTATGGACACCCAGCAGTATGAGCAGAAAACCTCAGTGATTTATATACGGATAAAGAGCAAGGGATAAGAAATTTCCTTATATAGAAGGGGGGGAGGGGGGTCCCGAGGGCCTCGAGAAAAAACTTTCATATGAATTTTTGTAACTCGGTTCTGAGGGTTGTATGCAGCTAGGTACGTTGTTCTACAGCCTTATTTTAGCAATTCAGTACTTCAGATCCAACTGTGGCCACCATGGTCCATTGTCACCGTCAGATGGGTTTGACCGCCGCTCGGGCCTCTGGGAGCCTCGGCTGTCAGTGTGTATGCTGTTGCTTGGTCCAGAAGACTGGTTGCTGACATTGAGAAATATCAATTTTGCAGAGTGCAGGTACGTGGAAATGTGCAAAATAACAGGTTCTTCGGTTCAAATGCTGATGTTGAGTCCGAAAATACATAAATTTGATACAGCTAACAAATTGGGCAGTGGGAAGATCACGTGAATTTACCATATAAGGCATATTACGGCAGCAGGAAGGGAGGGGGGGTCACCCGAAGTCGCTGAAAAAAAAACTTCGACCCCCGGTACGGATTTCGCGGATCGGTATCCCCTTGATAAAGAGCGTTCAATGAGATCTATCGATTGGTGCACTTTTCAGAAAAATTGGGTGGGAAAAAAGTTGAACCAGTAGACTGCTCTCTTAGTAACATCCACGGCTCCCATACCCCCTTTCAAACAACTTATCAGACCTCAGCTCTGCCTCTACGCGAATGATTTGAACCGTGAGAACCATTCCGTAACATCGTGATAGCGTTGTTTTGTATATATTCATTATCCCAGTCTTCCGGCGCTCTACACTTCTAACTGCGGCTCGTTGACTTTCCAGCTCGAATGAGCAGCTTTGGGCAGCGGCTATGCCATTTTTCTGCGGTCAGATCAACCCCACATGGGTGAAGTCAGCGTATCAATTTCCATTTTGACGAATATTAGCACGACATAATTATGACCTGAGTTGACTGTATCAGCACCTCTGCCGAGGGATCCATCAATGCAATGCCACTTATGCATTTCTTCTACCCTGTGGAGTGGTATGCTTCCTTGATACTGGCCATTGGTAAGCCTGTAAGTAACTCATAAAGCATGTTCTCAGTTCCAATTCTTGCGGTTCAGAACCTGTGCCGAAATGACGGCGTGACATAAGACCAGTTCTGCGGACGGAGAACTCGGGTGCTGAGGCCGCCAAGAAATCGGGCTTCTCATTGAATTCATCCCCGTTCAACGTCTGTGGATTTCTCCCAACCAGATACCTTTTTCTTGTCTGCAACTCAAAATATCTATCTATCAACTTGCCTGTTCGTTCGCAGGTCTTCTACTTCTCCTCGCTCAGAGTCGCTCTACAGACTCTCAACAACTTCTTGTTCACTGTTTGTATTTGTTTTATATCAGATCACTCTTGTCTTCCGCCGCCATCCTCCTCGCTCCCTGCCTCCGTCGTAGCAGTGGACTCAGGCTACAGCCCACAGCGGCTTCGTTCCCACTCGCACACCTACCGCCTGCCTCGCCTTCCACACCCGGACGCTTAGCAGGTCTGTCAGTGCTACAACTTATTTAATCAATTCTTCACGGTAGTTTGATTGACTCGGAATCGTCACAAGCACCTGCTTATTATTCTTCAGCACTTTCACAATTCCGAAAAAACCCTTGTCAATCCATAAGTCCATCAAGGCCCGCGGCTCCTTTCCCTCGAAGCGCATTCAAACCAGTCAAACATGACTGCAACCACTCATTTAAGTAGTGCTGGGAGGAACATGGGTTGAGATCTATTACATATGCAGGCTTCTGTTTCTTATTCGTACTCTATACAAAATATGCCATCCAACCTCTTCTCCTTCTAAATCGAAGCTTTCAATTTATTTTCCAAGTTCAGTGCACTTGAACTTCCACAATGTACTGTACGCGATGCGTGTGCATTCGGCAGAAGAGCTTGGCCACCTCCGAGACAGGAAATTATTTTGTTTGTAACACTAAACTCGGTGTGACCAAAAGTAACCGGAATCGGAAATTGCGTGTTTTCAACCAAATTTTGTGGGTGACTGCTGGGCAAACTGACCCCATCGGCAGTCTATAAGCGTATACCATTGCATACAAGGCAGGCAAAAGGTTGCATGGTCTCTTTGTCCTATTATTACATATTCTTTTTATGTATGCTTTGAGGCGGGAAATTGGTGTGCCGAGTTGCCTCCCTCTCTGAACAACGGGAAACACCTCCCAACCTTAGATATTGAATCTATAGACTATTGGGATACTAAGCACCTTTCTGAGGTACTTACTGGCTCGAAACTCCGGCATCTCCCCTTCAGACAGCGCAATCATTTCCAAATTGGTCCACTTTCAAAGATTAAATTACCAACTCAAAACAAAACATTGCATGCCATGCCCATATCATGGATGTCGTAGAAAAGATAATTTAGAGGAGCCCTGTATCACTTAGAGTTGTTTGAGTTTTGAAATTCCGCTCTAAAAAGCCAAATTCCGGTTACTTTTGGTCACACCCACTGTGGTCGCATAACCCCCTGACTTTCCCATAGTTGGTTCACAAGGTTTCAATGGGAAATTCACCGGAAAACTCTGTGAATTCCACTATGGAGTTGTGAATTTCACGGAGATATTTTCACTGGGCCCAACTATGTGAGTGGGACATTCCATGGTGTTAATTCACATGGTTTGGGAATGATATCTACCTCATATTCCAATGAAAACTCTTTCACTGTGTTGGATTCCCTTCCAATACTCCGGGAAGTCACTTGAAAAATACGTGAAAACATAGTGGAAACTGCATGAAAAATCTACTACGTACCCCTCCCTTTGACCAGTGTCAACATACAAGTATTAGTCTTATCTCTTTTCTACGGAAGTACTTACCGAACAAGTACAACAAGTCTTTACTAACGATTACTAAGTTACGGTACTCAAAGTATGTAAATTGACTATATTACTGTATTAGGAACACAACCAGTACTGGTGACCAGAACCATGTACCGTGTTCGAGGCAACTTGAGCTCCATGAATTTCACGAGGTTTACGGGTGAATTTCCAAGAGTTGCCAGGAAGCGAGGAATGAACTTTCTGAGCAGTTTTCACAGATATGCATTCATTCGATTTTCGAGTGAAATTCACGCACTTCATATTGCGGACTCTAATTATGTTAATCGGGTACGTGAAGTCACAACCCCATGAATCTGAATTCACTAGATAAACCCGTGAATTGTGGAATTCATAGTCCGGCTATGGGAAATTCATGGGGTTCTGCGACCACAGTGACCGAGTACACAGGCCGAAAACGCATACCTCCGCTGTATAGTCCTGTTCGTTGCTTGTCCTGTACATCTTCCTGTACATACCACAACTTGAACAATCACCTCATATGCGGTTCCCACGGTTCGATGAATTTGGTGGGGAGAACTTGATCTGATTCCCTTCGAGCTGGACCCTATTATAATGGCTATTCAGATTCTCCAGTGCTTGATATTTTCCGGACCCTCAGTTGGTTCTTTGCGCTGCGCAAAATTGAATCGAAAGTTCAGAATTCAACATTTAACCCTTGCAATCGGGAGAAATTGAGGAAAATCCTCAAGCCGCAGATATCATGAAGGTGCCGGCGTGAAAGGATAGGGCGCATGCGCTCAGCAGGGGAGTCAGCAGCTCGACCGATTCCGAGATGGCCACAAAAATTGTGATTTGGACGTTGGAAGTAATTACAATTGGGGTGGCTACCCTCTTGAACGAGTCTCTACAGCCGTTTTCTGGTAATTGTCCGGTTTTTGATCGAGTGGGGTATTTCCAAAGTTGTTTACCTGCGCGTGCGAGTGCGTGGCATTGCCGAGGAGCCGGATGCATCCCAACCGCCCCAAATGGTCGATGGGTGGAGCGAATTTCCAAAAATAGACCAAATGAGTGCATTGTGGAGCCCATTCTGCGACTCACATGCAAGCAGGTGTAAACAGCAAACGAAACGCCCCACTCGATCAATTTTCGGTCGCTTGACGGCCTGAATGTGGTTTTCAGGTTGCCGAACCGGTTTTGTCCTGCAAAGGAACATCTTCGACGCCAGTCTGCTACAAATCAAGCGTGAGAACGGGCCAGATTTGCTCAAAACTCGTTGATTAGGACGAGATTCGGCTGCAGACAGCCATCGCTTTCTATTTATCAAAGTCTGGCGACTTTTATCCGGATCCCAACCTGGCTTGGTTGGGGGACCCCATGTTTTCTCCGAATTTTCGACCTGACCTGGCGGCTCAAAGTTGGGTTTTTTATCCGAATCTGGGGAGGCTGACAGCCAATTTTGGGCTTGTTTTTGTTGAAGTGTGTTGGCGTCCAGCCGAGACGGTCCGTAGATCCGCGTTCAACACGCGGTAGCCTCATGTAAATTAGTCACGCAAATCATCGATTCTTTGCTTTTGCTCTCATCCCGCCTCTGCGCGTCGCTGCCCCGGAGTCGATATCCAACAGGTTATGGGCCTATAGCTCGCTACCTTTTGAAGATCTATCCAGGACTTCTTGTTAATTGCTTGCTGTCACGATCAGCACCCGGTTTTTCGCACCAATCTCTTTGTCTATCTTTCACTGCATCTCGGATTCGCGTCGACCATGGTTACAGCTGTTCCGGAATACCTTGGCATAGGCCCCGGGAAGCTCTACTAAAGGGTTGTCCGCAAAATTCCCGGATTTTGGCCTCAAAAACCCAATTTTCCGGGCCTCAAAAACCCAATATCGGACAAGGGTTGTGACGGGTCACAGACGTGACTCAGCCAAAAAATGTCACGCAAAATGGCTAAAAATGTGAAATTTTCTCCCGCGCCTCGTAAAAGGAAGAAAATCGACGAATCTGGCGTTTTGCCCCTGCAAAATATGCGACCTGAGTACAAGCTAGAAATTCTGCCCAACATCAAGAAAAATCTACCTCTCGAGCCCTCAAAAACCTAATTTAGGGACAAGGCCTGGGCAAATTTGTCGCCCCAATCGCCTCAAAAACCCAATTTGGGGACAAGGATTTGGCCAAACTTCGGTCTCAAAAACCCAATTTTGCGGACAACCCTTTGGTGGAGCTTCCCGGGGCCTCTTGGCATGTTCACATTTTTTTGCACCGAACTCGCACATTTGATGGACTGATATGATGCACCTTTAAAGGAAAGGATCGCCTCGGCTAGCGACGCCGCAGCGGCTACGCACCGGCTATGAAACGGGGAGAAGTCCTCGGAAAAATGACATTACTGTATGAGAAGAGATGGCAGAAAGCGTCGAGAACAGCGGCATTCGGCCCAAATCTCCATAAATGGTGCATCATATCAGCTCGATCAAAAGTGACAAAGTGCGCAAAAAAATGTGAACATGCCAAGGTATTCCGGAACAGCTGTAAACCATCGGATATCTCGAAACTTGAAGGAGCGGAGAATTTTTGGACTTGGAAGGCTGATGCCTCGTCTTTGTTGTTGACTGAAGGTCTTTGGGACGCGGTCGATCCCCTGGTTAATGTTCCAAACGGTGCCGTACAAATGCGCACTTGGTCCCAAAATAATGCTAAAGCTCATGGGATGCTCTATCTCACCCTGAGCCAGAGCGTGAAGGAAAAGATCAATAATGCCAGTCTTGGCGTTAACGGTCGTTTGCTTTGGGCCACTTTGGATTCGTACTACACCACCGCCGATCCCGCTACTCGCTCCACCTTGATGTCCAAGTTCCATAGGGTCTCCCACAATGTCATGCAGCCCGCCGATACGTTCCTCCAGGCCGTCGTCACTGCCGAGAACCGTCTCACCGCCATTGCTGCAACCCTGCCGGCTCACATGGTTCAGGATAAAATCCTGAGCGGTCTTTCCTCTGCGTATTCACCCATCATCACTATCCTGCAGCACGAGTCCCCTCAGCGTGATGTCCAATCCATGATCAACGCCATTAATGCTTGGGAACGCTCTGATCTTCAGCGTTCTGATTCGCTTATCCAGGCTGCTCGGAACGCCTTCGCAGCCTATAATCCGAATCACGGGGGTGAAGATATTGTCGCTGAAGCTCATCTCGCTCGCAATCGGACCCAGCGTACCTCATCCGGAAAACCCTATTCCCACTCCCACTCGCATTCTACCTCTAACGACAAATTTGACTGGACCAACACGAAGAATCGCACCGACGTCTGCTATAGATGCGGTCTTCCCGGTCATTTTGCCCAATTCTGCATTTCGATCATGCCCGACGATGTACGCCGTCGTATTCTTCGTAAACGCGAGGACAACGCCCAGGTTGCTGCGGAATCGGACTCGGAAACTGTTGGCTTTGCCGCCGCTGGCGAACACGCTTTCTCCGCCATGCTTGACCTCCCCAATGAGATCAACATGGATACCTTGTCCCCGGAAGTCACTGAGGCCTTTGCCGCTGCCTACTGCCAACCCCATCCGCCTCCAGCTCTCGTTGCTAGCCTTGCTTTTCGTGAGGAGCAAGCTGCTCTTGCACATGCACAGAACTCCCCTCCCGTTTCTACCAACTCTAGCCCTGTGTCCAGCCCGACTAAGAAGAAGAAGAAAAAGAAGAAGAAGTCGGCCTCGACTGGTGCGTCGGTCACTCATACAGTCGAAGAAATCGAGGCGGCGTTGGAAAGTGTCTCTCTTGCCGAAGATCCCGCGAACGTCTCAGATGCCGGAACGGACTACACGATTTAGGATTTTTCAGACTACGGGGGTGTCTCGTCTGCGGGGGTGTGTTGAAGTGTGTTGGCGTCCAGCCGAGACGGTCCGTAGATCCGCGTTCAACACGCGGTAGCCTCATGTAAATTAGTCACGCAAATCATCGATTCTTTGCTTTTGCTCTCATCCCGCCTCTGCGCGTCGCTGCCCCGGAGTCGATATCCAACAGTTTTATCCGAATTGAAAATTTTGCGGGCAGGCATCATAGTTGGTTGCCCATGGTCCTACCCCCAGGCAAGAGTTGTGCTTGCATCGGCTCATGACTTAACGGCAGCTGTCAAAGACTGATGGATTCTCGGATGTTGCCGGCAGGTTCAAATCGCCCACATTTGAGGTTCTTTCACTCAGATATTCTTATTTCCTTTATGGTGCGCTCGGCCTAAACACCACCAAACAGGAACAAAATCTATTGCACCTGATCAGAACCTTCCCATGACTGATCCTCTGGTGAAAACACTTCGATTAGGTAGTAGACTAATCCCTCTAAAGGAATTTACCATCCCCTCAAAACTCACAATAAATTCTTTTTTCCTGAGGCGGATTTGAGACATCAGTGATGCGATCAGTCAATCAGTCATGTGAGCTTACGGAATATATATGCCCAATCTAGGTTCCGATTCTGGCTTCATATGCTCTCAGAGAGGTCCATGAGCTATATCCTACACTCATGAAAGCTGGGGAGTACGTCCTGAGTCTGCTCCAACCTTATTCGGCAGCAGAAAATGCAATTTAAATCCGAATTTTTTCCGCCGGTCGATTTGAGACATCACTGATGGCATCAATGATGGGACCTATTTGGTGGTGTTTAGGCCGCGCGCACCATAGATTTCTTTTTGATAGTGATGAATGGCTTTGCAGTGCCTCCCTCAAAACGCGTACAAACGCGTATACTTTGCTATTCCAGGTCTAGAGTCAGCCGATGTCAAACACACGTGAGTTCCTAGAACGGTTTCTCGTATAATAACGCAGGCTACCGGGTAGTTGGGCGTGGTAACCGACAGACTAATAGGAAGAATTTATTTTTTTGACGTCTCCAGAGCGCCGTCAATGTCAAAAAATGGAGTAAATCAGCCAAACTCGCCCGACGGACATATGTATTTGGTAGAGACCGGGGGCCTGTTGCGGTACCGCAAGATTCAAGGCGACACCACCCTGCTACCCTGCTCATCTACCGGCCCACCTGGTGCCTTCGATCGACCACACTGGACACGGATGCGTCGCCGAATTGCCTACGACAACTCTCCATGTCCGCCAACAATCCACACTACGCGTCGGCGTCGGTCGGAATCGCGTTACACTATCGCTGGCCGCCATTTGGGGAAGTGTAGGAGGGACCGGGAGGGTCGGTGCGTAGCCGCCCTTGCACATTTCAAGCGGAATCGCTCATTTACTTCCACTAACCTTGTAGATCTTCGCAATTCCACCAGTGTTGACCACCTCTCTGCATCTCTCACATAATCAGGCTGGCCTGAAGGTCGAAGAGCCGGGCTGGTGCGATTGCTTTTTCTTGGTTTGTCATTTTTCTTTTTTTTTTCCTTCCAAATTTGCGTGTATATTATCCTTTCGGATAATCGGGGATTGGTTCTTTTGTCTTTTCTGCATGGCCTCTGAACCACTTGGCCCTGGTCAAAGTATTTATTCAGGACGAGGCAGTCGTAGCTGTACTAATTTGTTTTTGACGACCCCAATCTTGCCCCAATCCCGCAGAACCAGGAATAAGCCGAGTGTTCGAGTAAAATATGCGCAAAGACGGTCTCCATTCGGTAGCGTCATTTCGGAGCACTTCACTGTGAAGGTAGGGGTACATGAAAATCATGTACCTCCGTACCCCGATTTTCATGTACCCACACTCTGAATCTGGATAAAATCATGTTCCTTTTCGACGTTTTCATGTGCCATTTTCATGTGCCGATTCCATGAAAATCATTGCAAAGTCCAGAACCCAAAACCATAGGAATTGTCCATTAAAATCGAGGTGGGGTGAATTAAATTTATATGACAAGTATATGATATTGGAACTCTATATAGATACAGTTGATACTAAATGGCAGATACGAGTGCACTTGATGCCCTCGACAATGCCCTTGACCCTTCTCATCCGTCTGCCTCCTACTCCGAAATGGAGCTAACATGGTGGCAACTAGACAGCGCCAATGAGGATATAAACGGAAATCAATAAGTTTTCACGTACCGTCGACCCGCTCTTAGTCATTCATCTCGTACCCGGATCGACCGACTACTGCCCTGTCGTCGTGTCGGCCTTTGTTGCCAAGGTCGTTTAGCCGTTGCGATACATGTTCACGACAAGTGGTCAGGCCCCCGGTCACTACCTATTCCGCGGGTCGGGTTCGCGACCAGATTCTGGGCTGATTTACTCTATGATTTTGGGTCCATCCACCACTGATTTACTCTATTTCCGAGCGACATCAGGGGTGAAATTCGACTTTTTTCGCTCAATTTCCTGTTTTTAGCCGATTTCCAGTCAAGATTGGTGGCTCACCGTCATCTCTGGATCCTCTGGCTTGATTTTTGCTCGGATCTTCAGCCGACGCGAGTGTCCCGGACCCGCTCACCAGGTATGAACCTCAAAATTTCTCGCGCGCTGCGCGCGATTTACTCTATTTCTGACCAGCTTTGGCTGTTTTCAGCTTGATTTACTCTATTTCCATGACCTGGGTAAGCCGTTTTTGAGGCGTTGTTTTACTCTATGGCCGACCCGCGGAATAGGTAGTGACCGGGGGCCTAAGTGGTCAGTGTAAGTATGAAGGCGATCCACTCTGATGACGTACCACCAATTCCCGGATCCAGCCCATGCCTCGCATCCAGCTCCTTGGTGCCGAGCCAATGCAGTCGTTGTCGTCGCCACTACGTCAGTCCATATTCAATAGAGGTGTTTCGCAAGAGAGGGAGGGAGAGACTCTGAGAGCAACGGCGACGGCGGCGGCGGAGTATGAGCTTGGATAGCAAAGATAGTCAAGAGGTGTTCACCGGCAAAAGCCGAGACACAGCCTTAGGAGGGAGGGTGGGTTCCGGACCTCTTATTTCACTTTTTGGACAAAGTTGCGGAATGCTTCAAAAACACGTTTAGAAGGGTCAAGAAAAAAAGAGCGAGAAAATGTAATAGATTACATAATACTAACCATCTGCCGAGTTCCCCGACCCGAGCCAGATGGAGGAAATTTTCTGCCAGAAAGGCGCAAAAAACCAAGGGATCATTTTACGACGGCCAGATCATGAGAAAATTGTCAATAAATTGCCGTATTAGGCAAGCTTACATCATCATTACGTAGCCAGGGAGGGGCAAGAGGCTCTTAAGTCACTTTTCCGACGAAGAGCTGATTCGGCAAGGGTGGAGCCGAGGACGCGGGACCAAACACAGGTAAGCAGATTTCGAAAACGAAAATCAATCAAAACCCGCATTCTTTTTCTGAAACGGCTGTAGGCCGAGCGCACCATAGCGTTGTGTATCGCCCCCATGAGGCAGATACCCAAATAGGGCCTTTCGACGCCAATGCGCCTCACAATGCGTTCAATTGCCTCCCAACAACTCAGCCTGCCTCGCAATGTTAAGGCTCCAACCATTTCCGTTTGCAAACGTTTGTAAACGGTAATATCCGTTTTCGTTTCCATTTAATTTGCTCGAGGTCGGAAACAGTTTGGAAACAGTTTGTAAATGGTATGAGGAAACTGGACAACTTCTGGGCGCGGATTTGGGGTCTCATATTGGCTCGGGTCCCATGTGAGGACATCTAGGGGTTGATGGGGTGATAAACGCGAGAAGGAGGGGAACAAAACATGCCGACTCACCTCTAGGTACGCCCAATTCGACCACTCCAGAAATTCATCCGTTTAAAACAGTTTTAAACCGTTATAAACTGTTTCCTAACCGTTTCCGTTTGATTTGCCAAAGTTCGCAAACGGAAACTAAATGGTTGGAGCCTTACCTCGCATCAATCCTCAACAAGATGTACTAAGCGGTGTGAGCAACGGGTATATGATCGCCGTCGACGGCCCCGTCGAATTCGTCATACAGGATCTCGGCCTTCAATCAGTCAATCAATCAATGTTCCATTATCCTCGCTGCGGGCCTTGACCCACCACATAGCCAATCAATCAATGGCCCCCGGTCCGCCTTCAATTGATCCCCGACCTGGTACTTAAAGACAGGGCTTGGGTACCAAATCAACATAACAATGCTGGTCATTGCGATTCTGAGGCTGAGCCTACTGAGCCTACCCATCTTGGGCTGGGCTTGCAATCTTCCTAGGTGCATTCTCAATCATACGACGGTGGCTACAGACTATGAGCCAACACCTAGCTCCGATGTCACAAGCTCGCAACCCAACCCTTTCCTGACTGAGACCCATCGGGGTGATGTGACCTGGTAGTGAGTGTGGGCTGCCTCTGTAGTTTTCATGAGTTGTTCATGAGCTCAACAAACCGTAAAGCGAGCAAGGACTAAGGGCGTGCGGCGATATATATGACGACAGCTCTATGACAGCGGCGGTCTCCCACCTAATGTATGATCAGTGGCCAGGTTACACTAACAAAGGGAACCCAAACACGTAGGCCGCCATTTTCAGGCTTCGAGTGTAGTTCTGAACAGACCTACCAGGAATCCACTCTGTGGGCCCAGTACCGGGAGCCCATGTGGACTGTCTAAAGCTTGCCACAAGCCACTATCGGCCACAGTGCATTACGGCGAGTCATCAATCCAGGTTCTCATCGTCGATCGATGCGAGGGATGTCATTTGCACGACATAGACATCACGCCGACGGCCTTCAACGCGCTCATAGGGGATATGGATATCGGCAGAGTTCATAATGTGTCGTGGTCATTCGATTGATGACCCGCTGGACATTTGATTGGCTTATGTCTGTTGTCGTAATCACCCTCTTTATAAAATTGGGCTTATGAATTATGTCTGTGGAGAGCCCGGCGAATTCAAATGCAAAAAGAGAGAGAGAAAAGGAAAGAAAAGAGAGAGACTCACTATGTATCTGAGAGTCGAGACCCTGTTCCCCAAAAATCAGCTTTCTCAGGCTGCTGTAGCTCCCAGAAAGACGTCGGAAAATCTTGATTTCTATGTCTCAACTAGGGTTTAACACGGGTCGCGGGTCCACACGCGGGTTTGTACCCGAGGGTCAGCCGGGTCCGGGTACGGGTTGCATTTTCTGCGACCCGCGCAATACCGGGACCCGTGCGGCGGAACCCGCGGGTGCTGACGGGACTTCGGCTATCAATGCCGAGGCTCGGCCGATGTCTTGCCGATGCCGTACACGCTGTAGAATCATCGCCAAGTTGTCGCCAAGTGGTAAATCCTTCATTAGGGGCGCTCAATTCTTAGCTCGTCAGCTCGTCTCGTCCGTAAAATATCGATTTCCTGATGAGGGGATCAAAATTTGATGGGAGGTGGAGAGAAATGCGGAGTGGGATCAGCAGCTCATCAGCTCATCATGCAATTAAATAGTTTCTGGGACGAGACGAGCCGACGAGGGTTTTTTTTTGAATGTACTGGGTCCCGTGACGGAAAAAGAGAAAAAGAAAGGGAAAGGGGGGAGAAAAGGGAGAAGATATAGAGGAAGTAGAAACACCTCTTGTTGCTTGGAAGAGGTTTCAATCAAGCAGCATGAAGCTTATTACTATATTCCCTCGAGTTTCGGCTCACAAGTATGTACTGAAATGAAGCTGAATTTATTATGATTCTGTTTAACACAAGATGTATTTAAACTGCGGGACAGCTATGACAGGAATCCCAGCTGCGACATTTCTTTCCTGCCGCTCGCGGAAGAAAGGAAGGAAGGTATGATCGGTAGGAGAAGACATTGATCGCAAGAGAACATGGAGAAAGCGTGAATACTCGCGTACCTGTGCAACGCTAGCCCGCATTGGACTAACCGATTAAAGCCGATGGCCCCGGCCAGTAAAACCCTCGGCAATCTGAGCCTATCTCCGGCGAAATAAAGCCCTCGAAATGACCGATTTTTTGACAACTCGGCATGCGTTTTACTAACCGGGGGGTGGGTTGATAATACCGAGGCAGGTTCCTTAGCTTCCTTGCACTGAGTGCTTGCTAAACTGTCAACCAGCCATTCGACCTCTCAAACGCTAACATGGTACTCTTCGATCTGGCGAGCCTCACGATGCGCTCAGTAGGCGTGACCTCGGGCAAATTTCCGAAAACCGTTGCTTGGCACGTACTTGGAACAATCACAGACTCCATGCCTTCGGTCGTCATTCTTGCCACCTGGGTACCCTATGCAGGTGGAAATGGACATTTGGTACCTGAGATTTGGTTGTATATGCCGGCACCCATAGCGCAAATACGCTGTGCGGATCTTCGTGGCCGACTGTGGCATTTGGAACTTGACATGCAATTGTTACTGGCTCCAGGGCATTCCTCCTCGGCAGCCGTGATGGCCACGATGACGATGCTGAGGCAATGGGTCACTGCCAAGGTATTTTGCCTTGTTGGGACATCGCCGTTGAAGTTTTTGGCCTGGATGGTATCATACTCTCAATGCAGTAGGTCAAAACTAAGTGATCAAGCTCGTACAAAAACTCAAATCGTTAAAGAGTGCCGTCCGCCGTGGCAAGCGTGTTGCCCAAATCTCAGATCTTGCTTCTCTGCTTTGTTTGCCAAACTGCTGATCTCCGGGAGATTATAAACTGCCAACGATAGGGTCCTACAATTTGCTGGGGAATCATACAGTACAATACATAACAGATGCAATGAATGGTATCACCTGGATTGCGCTCGCTTAGCTGAAGTTCTCCGCGATCTCATTGACAAGTTCTATTGTTCGATTTGCCGTCATGGTGAGTGGAAGCATGTCCTGCGCACGCCTCCAAGTGTGACATAGTTAGTTCTCAGATTCGCCGAATTTGCAAACCACATTCAAATCACGCTGTCGACGTGGTCTCGAACACCTTGATCCCAGTTCGAGAGAAGCATGTCACAAGCCGGCGCGTGGGTTACTTTCCAAATACTGTTCAGATTGGTGCGGTTTTGACAATGTCAAACAACGTCTGCACACGTTCGCGGCGTCGGGAGGCAATACAGATCTGTTCTGGGACAACGTTAAACATGCACAGAAGCCAGAGGCAGTTGTTTTGAGCCACGATCCCTTGGGCTCGGTAACACTTCGGGCTCAATCAGCCAACAAGCTTGAACCGCCGAGAGCGGCGTTGGCCGAAGTCCAGAGGCATCGCTCTGCCATCGCCCGCAACGATGCCCTCTTTTTGCGAAAATGCCTACTCAAGTTGGCAATTGACCGCGCGAGCCAGATTTCACAATGTGGATTTGACGGGAGACTTTGCTGGGATGACGAATTTGTAGCTGATCGAGGATCAGCAATCATTGAGGGTTACTGACGTTGAATGTACGGAACAATGGTGGTGCACTGAGAGCCCCCACGGCAGATTCGCAATCAGATCGAGATAGACGGTTAACAAAGCAACTCGGAGAACTAACTTGTCCTTACAAAAGTTACTTTTACTTTACTTCGTCTAATTTTTTTGCGAGTAATAAACGAGGTTTTATGACCTCATTTCTCATTACATAATGGAGCTCTGATTCAAAGTTAAGTACAAGTTCAAGTTCGTTGACTTGTATTACTAGAGACTTTGCGCAGAGCCACCAGTAGCCACCCAGTGGCTCTCACGGCATGCGCTATGGAGCGGCTACGGCATATGGTGGCTCGTTTGGTGGCTCGTCGCCCGCGTTGCAGGTGGGGCTTCGAGTCTCTACATGGTACCTCTGTGACTATACCTCAATGTAGTGAGGTGTCGTGGTTAGGTTACCAGTTTCCCGCTTTATTTGGTGTGTTTTTGGCTGGTTCTTGCAGAACCGACGGTTGGCGTGGAACCTTGGTGTGCTTCCTGGGGGTTTGGAAGCCTAGCGCTTCGAGGTCATCCAGGGGGATAAAAAAATGCCGAAGAAAATGAATTTCAAGTTGTTCTTCCAGCCACCGAATGAGCCACCATAGCGCGTAGCCGCTCCACAGCGCATGCCGTGAGAGCCACCAGGTGGCTCCCGGTGGCTCTGCGCAAAGTCTCTACTATATAGCCTTATGGTTACCGCGCCCCTCCAACCGCGTCAGAATGTTATTAGCTAATATTATATAAGCAGAGTTCACGTCGCGTATATCTCCGTCAAATCTCCGTCAAAAATCGCGTTCTTTCCGCATTTCTTTAGGAAATGCTCATTATAACACCTGAAACTGGCTTTCTGTCTCCTCAGATCTTTGATAACAAGACGACGTGCTGCAGGAAAAGGTAGCGCGTTTGCATCACGTGGAGATCCGGCCTCTCGGCCGAGCTCTAAAATGCATTCAACTTAAGCCCAAAACGCCTCAGAAAATTTGAGAAAGAGCGCACAAAGATTGAAACTCGAGCTTGGAGTACCTTAGAAGTAGAATTAGTATTAAAACCCGACAATGCAAGGGGGAAAACACAAACCGGCGATTCCCGGCTTATATAAGATTAGCCAATAAGATCCTGACGCGGTCCGAGGGGCGCGGTAACTAACAGACTCTATATAGCGAGGGCACCGAGCTGATACATATAGAGCGTCTGTCTACGAGAGACTAATTACTATACAGTCGGAAAAAAAATGCGGGTTTTGATGGTTTTTCGTTTTCGAAATCTGTGTTTGGTCCTGCATCTTCGGCTCCACCCTTGCCGATTCCACTTTCCAAAGCTAAGTATTCGTCTCTCTCACCGCGTTCGGTCGCCATGGCGGGAGTTTGTTACGTTCTCGGCCCCTTCTCGAGTGCGTTAGAGCGTTCATCTGACCTCTAGCAAGCAACCCTTGAATGTCTTTCGAGTCAAGTTGTTTAAACTTTACATCGACAAGCTCACGGCAGGCGTGGAGACTTGTGGAGCCGCACAATTTGAATGCTGTTGACAGAATCGTCAACAAATGTCAATCAAAATCGAAAAGGAAGGGAGATGAAAACCCGCATTCGTTTTCCGAAACGGCTGTGATGCTCTTCGAAGGTTTTGAGCAGCCTGTACTTGCTCGCAGAACCAACGCAGAACAGACTTTCCGACTCTTCGAAATTCGGAGACGGAGCGGTGTCAAATTTACACGTGGCGACGTGTTGAGATGTTCGTCGGTCTTGGCTGCCACGTCGGTATTGCGTAAAGTATCCGGAAATGGAAAGTCGGCTGTATTTCTCCACGACTGCAATGGCTCAGACCGGCTCGGTAATCATGTTTGTGGGCGGCCAGAAGGAGAAGAAAAAAATCACCGAAAAAGGAAAGAAGGAAGGAGGAAAAAGGGAGAATTTCGAAGGATTTCATAGCTATTTAGCCGCGGCAACTCAGGAAGGCCGGCCCGCCAGTGCCCTGCATAACTTTCCCAGCAATTAAGTGAGGTTTTGCTAAGAAATGCTCAGTTCATGGCTGCAAACATTTCATCTAGCCAATGAACTACTAGACCTCCAGTGTTGAGCTTGACAGAATGCTCACCAGACGAGAAATTTTTCTGCAGCTCCATGCATCAAGTATACTGCTTCAATAATGTCCGATCAAAAAATACGGCCTTGCATCCTAAGTGTCTCTTAATTTTCCCCGATAAATCAGATAATCCTTGCTATTGAATCACACCTGGTACGAAACAATTCTGTCCTCCCGACATGATTTCGACTACCAAATCCAACCCGGAAGGAGCGAGCAAATTCAAAAATGATGGCAGTTGTCTCACTGCAGCAAAGGAAATTAGGTAAAGTAGAATATTCTTTCGCCAGACCACCACATTTTTCAAAAGCCTTAAGTCTTCGATTCTCAAAACTGTTGCCAGGAGTTATCGCAGAGGGTTGAACGTTGAATATCAGTCAAATTTTCAGCACCAAATTCTGCATCAGTGATACAGGATAAATTGCCACACTGCTGCAGAGCATTCCCCCCATCTTCAATGAAATTCATTACAGTTATGGGAACATTCATGACGTTATTTTCATGATGTTTTGTTGTGTTCATAACGATAACATCATGATTTTGGCAGTGAAAAGGAGCAAAAACGTGAAAGAAATATATTGAGACCAGACAGACTCGAACACACGACCTCATGCTGTCACTGACAAAGGCAGCCGAGTGCATATATCCAAGTCATCCGAGATGGAATTGTTAATAAGAGCATGTTACACCATATATGCAACTACAGTCGCCTCTGTCTTAACCCATACCTCTCGTAACCCATAATGGGCCATAACCAATTTTCGTAGATTTTGACTACATTTTGACTGGGATAACCCATAACTCTGTAATACCCCATAGGATTTGGGCGGAACGGAGGCCTATGGGTTAAGACAGAGTTGACTGTATATCGAGTGAATCCGACTACTCAGATATTACTGACCCACCTTTTGGCCACCTTCTTCGACCCCTCTTTACATTAGGGAGGGGTAGATGATGTGTGAGTAGGATATTGAGTACATTTTGTACTCAACAACCTGGCTAGTGGACTTAGCAAAAATTCGACAGTCTTGCATGATGAAATTCATGATGTTTTGTCATGAATTTATATGCTCATCAACTAATGTAAAAATGAGTTTCTGAGCATCGTGAAAGGCATCTTGAATTTCATGATGTGGTTCATGACAAAACATCAGGAATCTTGAAATTCCTCATTATCTACTATTTCGACCGTAGATTCAAGTAACGCGTCACATCGACCTTTGAGTTGAAGCTATTTAATTTTCGTAACACGTCACAAGGCAATTTTGGCCCATTTTCCCATCAAAATTGATCGGCAAAATGCGAAAATCGCCCGAAAAGGGAATTTCATCAAAGTTGAATCATCGGAAAGTTGGGCCGGTTACTCATGGCGGTGGTCAGATACTGATACTGATACTGACCGGAGTTTAAACCGCGGCCCGATCAATCCCGCGGCCAAATTGGGACGACGACGACCACAGAGGTGATATGCTAGAGAGAGAAGACGGGCGCGGCCAAATTTGACAGCTTCTCGGCCATTCACGGTCAAGGTTGAACTTGAGCTGCTTTTCTGCGCTCATTCAGCTCTTTCGCTGTCGGAGTCCGTAAGCTACTGGCTTCATTCAACAACGACATAGCTGCTTTGAAAATTTATCCAAACCTGAGCCACAATAATTCAATGATGCGGCATTGAGCGTGAATATAAATGGCACAATGATTGTGCTGGCCGTGCCATGGTCTGAAACTGATTTACACACTGGCATGAGCGCCAGTGGTGAATATTAGGTGTGCTTGAGGAGCTACACACTGAAACCATTGGATACATAAGGTGATTTCACGAAACTAGATAATCTTGGTCAATTCAATCAATCCTTATCCGGGTTAAAACCTGGTTGAATATTCACAGAACAACAGCTGTTCAAGCTCTACAACTTACAGACTATTAATACCTAAGTTTACACTCAGAGAGATCTCCCGGGCAGTTTACGCCGATACAAGTCGCAAATATGACAATGCAATGATAATCACCGAGAGAAACATGAGATTTGATACATCGAGGCGAGGTTTGCCTTTAGCAAAGACTCACTGCATTCCGAGGGGTCGTAGGCGAAGGGTTTGCCTACGACTGTAGGCTAACATAGGCGAAGTATTGAGTAGACGTAGTTAGTGTCCCTTGGTCTATCTAAGAGTTTTCAAAACAATTCGGCCGCAAGCAAGCCGCAAGTGTTTCTGTCGTCCTGAGTGCTTGTGAAGCAAGTGCGAAGGTGCCATAAAGGTGTTGGCATCATTGTTTGCCAAAAGTGACATTGTTTGGCACGGCTTGGTCATTGACACATCCTTTTCCGTCACTGGCAGTCTCGCGGATTCTCGCCTTACTGCCGAAGCGCTGAAGCCTTGCAGACGACGCTTCCATTACAAACCAATCTCTGCTAATGCCTGCTCCGCCTCTCAAACCTCAACCCCGCCCCCAATATCCCTTCGGCTGTTCGAGGGGTGGACGAGCCTGCTGCGCGACTTCGAGCTCGGATTTAGACGATAATCGCTGTTATAGTACTGGAAGTGAGTTCAGGGATGGCCACGATGCAACGGGGGAGGAAAGACAGAAAGAGGTGGAGAAAGAGGAGCCATTTTTGACGACAATCGCTGTTCTAGGACTGAAAATGAGCTTAGGCCCGGGATGGCCACAATGCACGTCGCACGAAGTTATAATAATTTATTAGATCGTGTTTACAGCTGTTTGCAAAGCTAATGGCACTTTCGACGATTTTATAAATAAAGAACAACGTGAACACCCGAACTTACTTTGCCTGTTTCACACTCTATTCTTGCTCAATCCACACGTTTGTAGGCTCGTTTTGAAGCGAATCAACGGGGCTTCCATCCCATATCAAAGGTGCTCTCTAACTCCAAAATTTCGCGATCCTTGATTTCAACTGATCGGTGTTGATATGAAGACTGAAACGGACATAACTTACTCGTTTCTTGTCAGAATGACTTGTATCTGGGTGATTATGGAAGCCAGAACATAGGCAAGGAGTTCTGCGATCTGAAAATGCAAGGCAAGAGCCAACCGCTTTCGTAAAAATGAAATTACATACCCTAGCATCATTCTCAGTGCCGAGCTGTTTGATTCATATATTGTCAAAAAGTGAGATTGCAGATCGATTCTGACCTAGAAACTTGTTATATAATTCTTTACAGCACCAGAATATCTTGCAAATTGAGTGAGAACGGAGCGAAACTACTTTCCAGTCAGAGTGTGTATACTCGGCATGATGCGATCAAGTTACGGCAAGTCCGGCCGGCCTTTTGCCAAGGGTGTGGAAGCGCCGCCTAATCGCTTCAAAACAAGCAATCAACTGAGTGGATTGGACGAGAATTGAGGGAGATATGAGCAGTTCAAGAGAGTATGTTTAAAATGCTTTCTTTACATAAAAAAACAAGAAGTGCCATTAACTTTGCAAACAGCTGTAAGCTTTACTGCGTGTAGCACCACCCCTGCAATCATAATAGGCGCAGGCTGCGAGGCAGTGGGATGAAACGGAGCGCTCCTAGTGCTGAGGCTTGGGTAGACGAAGTGGGTCGATTCCGCGTCAGCGAAGGTAGGCAAAGGATAGGCAGAGGTGGGAAAAATTTGGCTGACGTGGGATCGGCCAAGTTTGCCCACGAGGGTCGGCCAAGATAGACCGAGATAGGCTCACGTAAAACCACTTCGCCTATCAGGCCTCGGAATGCAGTGAAGTGAGCACACAGCATGATGTCTTGGAGACAGAGAACTTCTGCCCAAGTCAGAAGATGTCATAGCTGTGGAATCCCCTGACAAGATGGTTCAGATGAGTGCACATCTAAAAGTGATAAAGCAATTGCTTTGCGAGCGTCTGCTAGGCCCGGAATTGGTTGAAAATTAGCCTAGAGGTAATTTACGCCATTTCAATGAGGTTCGAGCATTTAATGGACTCGCTCCGAGACGCGTGGGCCAGCAACGACTATTCGAAAATTGATATGACGCCCAAATGATGCAATCATAGGATATTCCCACGGTCCAACTTGTCTGGCCGGTGCGGTTAGTGAACCCTGTTTATTGAAAGTATGAGAGGGAGAAGGGAGAGATATATAGCTGATATTGAGACAATAAAATAGAGAGGTGGGTATATGGAATTTAGGTGATTTCAATGTGTACCGTATAGTTGTGTCACAATGTTTGGCGGGCTGAATGTGCTGAGGGAGAAGAGCCGGAGTACAAAGAATAGAAGGGGTAAAACGAACCCCGAGAAAAACAGCAAGCAGATGTTTGACAGCGCTGCAGCTAGTGTTTTCGGTGTGCAGTTGCAGAGCTCAACTTGAAGATCGCCGAACCAGGCAGGTAAAAGATCTAGTTCAACGGAAAACATGCTTTCAAACAACGCTAGAGCCTACAAGTACCTCACCACTAGAAGGGACAGAAACTAAGCAAGAACACGGTGCCCGGGACCGCGAAACGACGACTCCGAATGAGCTAGGTGACTTCAACAAGTGCTTGCCAGTGTGTTCGTCGATATACATTCCAATTCCTCGAAATTCCTCATCGGATTCATCTTACATACTTTTGAACATGGGTGGATCAACTGCGGGTTACAGGATACTCCCTACAGATTCCCAAACTGCCACTATCTCAACTCTCTGGAAACTCACCCTATGTCCTAGGGGGAGAAACACTAGAGTAAAGGTCTTGAAGGTCACAACAGAACAGAACTGGATCGGTGTATGATATTCGAGGTAACAGTAGCGTAGATGATGGTAAAGGTAGAGAAAAAAGGTATGTGACCGTAACATGCGTGACGTGAGTGAATCCAGCGGGTTTACACCCTCCCCCTCCAAAAAGAACCGTTCAACCCGACAAGCAACCAGAGAGAGAGTGAAAACAATCAGTATCGTAAGTGGGGGGAGCAGGTAGCTAAAAGCTGCTCCACGGGTGCGTCAAAACCCACTTGGGGACAAAAAGCTACCGGGGCAGGGACAAAAAGAAGGGTGAAAAGGACATGCGCAACCCAGAACCCGAACTTCAACCCGTCCCGCGTGCGAGCCATCGGTCGAGGGCCTCGTTGTCCGCGAGCATTCGGCCAGGGAGCCATCGGTTTCCTTCTGGACCATATCCGGCGCCAAAGAATCTTACGAGATATTGTCGTCCACGGCCGCGTTTTCGTTCGTCGATGATCTCGTCAACAAGCCATTCTTCCGCGCCGTCGACAATCACCGGAGCGGGCTCTTCGTTCTTGCGCGAGGGGAACTTGTCGTTGTCGTTTTCCACAAAAGGCTCGAGCTCAGATGCGTGGAAGACTGGGTGGATATTCGGCTGGTCAGGTAAGTCCAGTGTGTAAGTCGAGAACTCAGCGTGTTTTTCGATGATTTTATATGGGCCGTCTGATCGCGGCATAAATTTTGCGACGCGTCCGTCTTTCTTTCCCGATTTGTAGTGTCGCCGGCGGTTGACCGTCGAGAGCTTCACGCGATCACCGACGTTGAGATCGTGGTCCGGGCGTCTGTGTCTGTTTGCTTGTTCCGCTTGCAAAATTTTCGCCGTAAGGAGGTTCTCTTGAGCTTCGGCCACATCGAGCGCCAAGCGGTCAATAATTTCGGCTGCGAGTTTCTCGTCCGGGGGCAGTTTGGAGGATGCAGTGGCGACAAGGGGTGGGATGAGACGCGGAGATCTTCCCATGCGCAGTTCGAAGCCGGAAAAACCAGTAGAAGCATTAACGGTGTTCATGATATCGAAGCGTACCCGAGGCAGCGCGCGTACCCAACCTTTTTGGTTCCGTGCAACATGGTAACGCAGCGCTTGGTTCACAGTCTTTTTCGTTCGTTCGCTTGCTCCATCGGTCTGAGGGTGGAAGGCGGTGGACATTTTCAGTTTAGTTCCCGTGAGCTTGTGTAGTGCCTTCCAGAAGGCCGACATGAACAGCTTGTCTCGGTCCGAGATAATATCGGCAGGGAGGCCATTGTCGCAGTACCAGTGGTCAAAAAACAGAACAGCAAGGTCGGGGGCAGTCAGCTTGGTGGTGCACGGGACGATGCGTATATCAGATCCGAGGCGGCAGGTAAAGGTGACAATGCAGTCAAAACCTTGGTCTGTGGGGAGCGGTCCAATGAAATCCATCGCGACAGAGTCGCCTCGTTGGTCAGGGATAGGGAGTGGGTGCAGTGGTCCTGCTTTCTTCTTTGCCGTGCGCCCTTTGTTTCGTTGGCACTCGGGGCACCCCGGGATGTAGGAGTTTTCGAGGTCGGTTCGCATGTTGGGCCAGTAGTAAGCATCACGCAACGGCTTGTAAGATTTATCGAAGCCGAAGTGTCCAAGGTTGTCGTGCGCGAGTTGGAAAAGAATTTCGCGGAGATTTCCCACACGTGGGATTACCAGACGTTCACCGATGAACCACAGGCCATCGGTTTTTCTCATGCCAGGCATTCCCCGTGATGCGGAGTCCAGTTTCTTACACCAGTCATCGGTTGCGTAGCCGTTCCGTATTTTATCAAGAAGTTTTGCGTCGCTGCTGATTTTTAAAACGGAGGCAATAGGCAGGCTCGACGGAACTTCTGCACTCGCAAACCGTGTTCTGGCAATACATCTAGCTGCGGCGAATGGAGAGGCTGGGGACAAGCGGATTATCGAAGCTGCTGGCGGTGCTGCAGAGAGCCAAGGTGCATCAGTCGGTTTGCCAGACGGTGAGTCTTCAAACTCGGTCCGCGAAAGTGCGTCAGCCACGGTATTGTCTTGTCCTTTGACATACACAATTTTGCAGTCATATTGCGAGAGGAATTCCATCCAACGAGCCTGGCGTCGAGATAGATCCTTTTGTGTGCCGAAGTTTTCGAGTGTTCGGTGGTCTGTATATACAGTGAACTGTGATCCGAGAAGGTCTACGCGCCATCGGTGTAAGGCGCGGATGATCGCTAGCAGTTCTTTTTCGTGCACAGGGTAGTTCAACTGTGCGTCTTTGAAAGTCATTGAATCGAAGGCTACTGGTCGCGCTGTCTCCCAGGTTGGTCCAAAAGAGAGAACAGCGCCGGACCGTCTGTCGCTAGCGTCGGTCGTGACAAATATCTTGTTATCTCCTGGATTTTCGTGGTTAATCGTTGTGACGCAGTCTGCGCTCACAACAATCTTTTTTATTTCATCAAAAGCTTTCTAGTGTTCATTCGTCCAAGGAGGGAAATCCTTATCGCAGTCCTTGGTAGTCAATTTCTCGAGCACTTGGGTGTGGTCGGCTAAGTTGGGGAGCAGGAACGCGAGGTAACGGACCACGCCCAAGAATGCACGGACATGGGTTGAGGAGCGAGGCTGGGGCCACTGTGCAATACGTTCAACCTTACGCGGGTCTGCTTCGACGCCGCGAGAAGAGATGCGGTGGCCCAGGAAGTCAATAGAGTATTGAAAAAGTTTAGTTTTCTTTGGGTTGCAGTATAGGCTTGCTTTTTGTAAGGCGTCAAACACAGTGCGGATGTCTCGTTCGTGATCTTCGACATTTTGAGACCAGATTACAATGTCATCGAGATAAACATGGCAGATTTTCCCTATGAGATGTCGCAGAGCGGCGGTGACACGCCGTTGCTGCACGGATGGTGCATTTCGTAACCCTTGTGGCATTACGAGCCACTCATATAGCCCAAGCGGAGTGTTCACTGCCGTGTATTTGATTGAATCTGGGTGCATTCGTGTCTGGAAAAAACTATCGGTGAAATCAATGGTGCTCCAGATTTCCCCTTTGGCACAGTCCGCCAAAATATCATCGATACGACGCAGGGGGAAGGAGTCTCGTTCAGTTGCTGCGTTGAGAGGTCGGTAATCATTTACCCAGCGAGGCAGTGCAGTCTTGTCAGATTTTGGTACAAGGAAGGCAGGAGAGGCGTGCGGGGAAGAGGAAGGTCGAATGCGGCCGGCGTCGAGGTGGGCTTTAATAAGCGTACTCCAGGCCTCCTTGTATTTCCGGGGGCTTTGGTACGACCGACTCTCGAGTTGTAAGTTTGCATCTTTCACTTTGATTTCGCAGAGGACATCAGTAGGCAGGTCATCGACGTGTGGCATGGGCTCGAAGATAGTTTTGTATTCGGATTTGAGTTTCTCTGCACGCTTGTTCAACGCATCCCAGTGCGCCAGAACTTCCACTCGTTCCCGTACAGCCGCGATAACATCCACGGGTCGCACATCCTCAAACAGGTGCTCATTTTCCATGCGCGTTCGGCGGGCTTCACAGACTGTGTTTAGCTCCTTCATCATGGATTTGTGGTCGCGATCAGTCTTCTTTAGCTTTTCGCGGAGGCGCATTTTCGGTGCGGGCGGAGGCTTTGGCGCTGGTGGGTTGAGAAGATCGTAGCCACATCTCTTATCAATCGCGGAACGAGCTTCGTGGTCAATTACAATTTTATTTTGTACAAGCCATGGTAGGCCAAGAACGATTGGGGCACATAGCCCGGGAGCGATCAGCGCTCGTACAGTAGAGGAAGTCCATGCTTGGTCTAGGGAAGTAACACGAAGTTTCACATACTCTGTAAGACGGGTAACAGTGGGGCAAGAAGGTTCAGAAAGTGCGACAGAAATTTCTGGATAATTCTATTTGGCAACCCGGTTTGTTTGGCAACCCCTGGCTTTTTTGAGGGTTGCCAAATAGAACTGGAGCATACTTGTAGATAAGAGATAAGATATTCAGATAAGGCGGGCTAAGGGAAGATCTGGGGACTGCCCCGGGTAGTCTGAGGTAGTACAATTTATTGTAGTGTTGCGTTCCAAAGGAATAAATTCAATTTACAACAACTCGTCTACGCTTCCTGGGAGATAAAACCAATCCCACCTCCGCTAAGTCCCGATCAGCTGAATGTCGTTTCTTCTTGTTCTTGGGGGGCATCTTCGGCGCGGGCAAATTCTCCTTGTTCTGAGCCATTGCTACCTTTGCGACCTTCCCTTCCACCGCTCCGAGCACCTTGCTCCCAAGACCCTGTTTCTCCACCCCCTTTGCCTTGAGCTTCGCAGTTGCGATGGAGAGAGCGTGACGGCGAAGGTAAAACTCCGTCACCCGGGGGTCGCATTGACAGTACAAAATCCTAATAGATAGGTTTAGCGTGCACAAGAAAGCGAAGCGAGAGAACACATACACATCTTCGCCACGACCCTTGATTCGACGGGCGATACCGCAATAATCCAGTGGCCCAACCGTGTAATCTTGAGTATACTTGATGATGTAAGACAAGAGGGCGCGATCGCGAACGAACGAAGTCGAAAGTTCAATAGGTGTCGGTTTCGGAATCAGCGGTGGTAACGGTTTGGGTTTAGGAGGCGACCGCTTCGGTTGTGGTTTCGGTTTCGGCTTCGACTTCGTTTGGCGAGGTGCGCGCGGCTTTCCTTTCCCGCGTTTTGCTGGTGGCGGAGGTTTCACAGGAATTGGTGGGGGCGAGGAGCTCTCCACCTCCGGCTTCGGCTCCCGAGGATTGAGCGGCGGTCGACGACGGGGAATTGGTGCCGAGTTGTCAGGGAATGCGGGGATTACTGACCAGATGTCTGCCTTCGCTAGACGGTAAAGTTGGGTATGAGGGTGGAATGCTTGGAGAGACTTCCTCTGGCTGCTCGGATGGAACAAATAGGTATACTTGTCCATGTTCAGCCACGAAGACGCCATCTCAGAAGGGACTGTGAAAGAGAAAAGAGAATCAGCATGAGAAAATAGATAGGGAGCAGACACTCACGTGAAAGGGTGGAATAATAATGTGCAAGTGGATTCCAGCTGGACACACATGCGGCGGGAAGGCCGGCGTCAGCGCAAAGGTATGCCCAGTGGTCAGCACCAAAGATCAAAGTCCCTAGATTCATGTCTTCGATCTCGAGGGCATGGCGGATAAGCTCGGGCTCGAAAACGTCGAATGGGCCAGCGATCTCGTCGCACTGCCGAAGCCATAATGGGTCATCAGCATGCCACTCGAAGCATAACTGCGCAAACAATCAGCAAAACTGAAGATTGAAGGGAGCAAGCTCATACCTCAAGGTCCGAAAGCAGCTCGTGGAAGCGCGCGGAGACGTAAGATCGGTCTTTCCCATGGACATTGAGGCGGTTGCTATAAAGCAACCTGTCCTCCTCGCTGATGCAGATCACGAATCCGACGAGGAAGCGTTTGACCAGCGGCCTGCATGCCAATAGTCAGATATTTCCAAAAAAGGAGAAATCGTAACCGCAGAAAAATTCCCAAAAAAGGAAAAACGAAAAGTCGAATCACTTACCACAGCGTTGTGTGCGCCTCCTTACCGAAATGATAGTAAGCAGCACAGAGCCGGGCTGTGCGGGAGGGCGAGTCAAAGACCTCAGCCTCAGTGAGGTTCGGTGCTAGATGTAAGGGTAACAGCTGCCAGGGCCTGAGGCCCGAGGTACTCAAGAGTCCAACAAGCACTGGGCAGAGGGAGAATCCTTAGAAGACTAGCTACAACAAGAGGAAGAGTGTCTACTCACCTGGGCAGAGGGAGAATCCTTAGAGAACAGAGTAAGGAGTCTCCATGCCCAGGCGTCACAGTAAAAGGGCGCGTGACGCGTGACTTCTCACGGAGCGTGGGAACTATGTAGTAGCACAGCATTTATGATGTGATATCAATGATCAGATGATCCAACAGTAGCAGGGAGCCAGGGATATGCCCAGAAGGGGGAGGATCACAATACTGGTCCAGAGACCATAGACCGACGAAGGCCCGGAGATACCCTGTGGTCCGGGGAGCGTGGGAAACCGGAGCCGGAGTCCGGAGGGCCGGAGCTCGGGGCCCGGAGGGTCGGAGGACCGGAGGAATAGAGCCCAGGGAACCCGGGAAGGGCGCTAGAGCCAGGGCGAGACAGCGGAGCATTGAGGCTTGGGCGACAGAACCGCTGGGGCTTGGCCCAGGTCCGGGGGAGCGTGGGAAGCCGGGCCGGGGACCGGGGAACCGGAGCCGGAAGGCCGGAGGTCCGGACGACCAGAGCTCGGGGTACCAGAGCTCTCGGAGGGCTAGAAGTCTGACCGGAAGACCAGTAGGGAACCAGGTTGCGCTGAGCACTAGCTGTAGGAGCGCAGGGTCGACAGGAGTCTGTCGAGGAGGGGAACGGGGGCATACTGTACATAAGGACAGCATGTGGCATGGGCCTCTACGGCAGTAGGCCATGCACAGGGAACGGGGGGTTGGAAGGAGGGAGATGTGACGAAGGGGGAAGTCTGGAGGGAGTAGCGTTCCCAAGAAGGCTGGAGTGATGCAAGGAATAGCGAAGCGGGTCGGGGAAGCGGGGGATTCCCCTGACATCAGCCCCACTTCAGAATGTGGCGACCCGACACATCCAAAGCAGAGAGCGCAGAGCGAACTCAAAGGAGAAAAATACACAGCCCCGCTTCACGCTTTGCGACGACCCGGCGCGAAGTGACATAAAAGGGAGGGTGGGTGGGGAAAAAAAAGGTCATGCCTCCCTTGCCCATGGGTCTCCATCATGCACTCTTCGACCGTTGGGCTACGGTCGGCGCTTTGCCTTGTACACTGCATCCCAGATGCCCAAGTCTTCAGCATGACCCTCAAGGAGTAGGCAGACATGTCCTGTCCTGCCACTCTTTGAGATTGTACAGGTCAGTGCCTAGGCTTGTACATCCTCTCGGCTGTCCAATCCTGCAGCAGTCCACTGACCCGCAGAGTGTGGCCAGTAGTCGCTACGCTCCTACTGTACTCTCTGCGCAAGGGGGGGAGAGTAACAGGTATGGAGCTCCAAATGTCGCTCCTGTAGGAGGAAGCTCCCTCTTGTCGCTTCCTCAGCTCTACCCCTTCCAGCCCACCTTCACAGTGTGGCGCCTCGACACACACATCCGGTGGGGCCCAACGGCCCCAGCGGAAAAAAAATTGGATGTGGTCACAGGGTACACTGGGAGGTTGTACGAGGGCTGGAGGTATCCGCCGTGTCGTTTAGGGTGGCAGAGCATACTGCACTGCGTGTAGCACACAGCAGCACCTAGTGGTGCAACGACACGGGGATAGAACCAAACCAACCGCCTTTCTGCTGCTAGCCAAGGTGTTACAAGCCAATCAACGGGATCGGCCATCACATGGTCAACTCAAGGCCCCAGTTCCCACCGGGGCTCGTAGAGAACGTAGCCAGACGGATATAGGCCCATGGAAACACAACGTAGGGGGTGGCAGCAGGATGGCGAGGAAGGGTTGGTGGTTCAGGAGAGCGCGAGGAATCGACGCCGTGCCCGATGCCTAATAGAGCGGAGGCCAGAAGACGCTCCTAATGTTGTGGCATCGTGCACAAGGCTACCTTGATAACCATGGCTGCGCTGGGTATTCCAAGACACCGCAGGTCGAGGACACAAAAGCTAGCTCGACCATCACACATGCACCGTGACTAGAGGTGTGCGGAGGCATAACGTAGGGTAGCAGCGCGAACAACATGGCAGGGCAAGGTACCTCGTCGACATGACATCCAGCCAAATATACCAAGACGCCGCAAGCCGACTTTTAAAGGCCGGCCATCGCGCATGCACCATGACTAGGGGTGTGCGGAGGCGTAACGTAGGATAGTGGCGTGAGTGGCAGGCCGAGTCAACGGAAGGAGGGGGGAGGACAAATGTGGTGGACGTAAGAGACCCATTGGTAACCCAACGCAGAGTGTGGTGGGAGAAGGACTAGGAGCGGCTGGTGGAGGGGGGGAGGAACGAGCCCCCCTTCACCGGATTCGAGACACCGCTCGTAGCGTCTCATGCGCAAGTCTTCGTAAGTGAAGGGGACGAGGGACGAGCCCCCCTTCACCAGATTGGAAGACGAAGACAGCCATTGTGAGTAGGGTGAAGGGCGGCTTGAAAGACAAGCCCCCCTTCACCAGGGAGGTTCTACTAACAAGAGGGCGGATCACTATGCACTAGGTGGACACGGTGGAGGCAGGGGAGAGGGAGCGAGCCCCCCTTCACCAGGCAGAGTCCACCTAAAGTGCAGCGGTGCGCATGAGCAAGGAGCCCCACGGCGAGCATCACAGGGGAGAGGTCGGGATCAACATTCCCCCTCGATATCAAGTGACGCGGCGTAAGGAGCCCCCCTTCATGATTGCGACCACGCAATACGAGACAAAAGTATCAAGACGAATCATGAATCCCCGCCGTCAACGCCACCGCTGCTGCGGGGACGTTACATTGGACAAACACACAGACGCCAGGACACAGAGTCAAGGGGAGGGATGGGGTGGAGAGCGGAAGGGAAGGGTGCGAGTCAGACACCAGGCTGCAGAGAAGGCAGCGGATGGCCCCCAGCAAGCCCAGACGTAAGCTTCCCGCTCTTGCACAAACGCAGGAGTACCCAGAGAAAGCAGATGAAGAGGTGTAGTTGACTACAGCCTGCACGATAGGAGAGTCCTTCGAATGAAGGGGGTGGCAACTGTAGCGGCTCGACGAGCTGCCAGCAACAAGTTGCCCCGCCACCCAATCTCCATGCAGACTGCAGGCGCTCAGAGGTCCCTAGGCACCGGCGGACACCCCTAAGGACGGGGAGGCCGGGGAGATATGGACTTGAGCAACCTCGCAACTCTCGACAGTGCTCCCTCCAAGCCACACCCACGAAGGCAAGAGGAAAGGAAGCTCACCGGTCAAGAGGGGGAGTGAGACTCGAAGACAGATGACACAGCCAGCCAGACGACACAGGAACAGACCCAAGGTCACAGGGGGAGAAGGGAAGGAGTAGTCGAAGTGCCAGTGTGAGCCAGTGACGAGCAGTGGCATCTGGCACGAGCCTAAACGGCAGTTGGCCACACACAAGAGGAGGGGAAGTCGACGAGAGGTGGCAAATGCCGAGGAGGGGGTCCATGGGATGCAGGAGGGAGAGGGAAGAAGACTTTCAGTGGTAGACACACACACCATACTTGTGTTGCAGTCCCAAAACCCAAATCCTACACCAAGCCATGGGGCAGAGGCTACTCAGCAACCTCCATGCCCAAAGAATGCACCAAGATGGTCTGCTACTCTTGTGAGGACAGAGGAGGAAGGAGTAGGGTCCGCTATTGGTGACTCTGTTCTGCTGTAAGGGCAACAGCTGCCAGGGCCTGAGGCCCGAGGTACTCAAGAGTCCAACAAGCACTGGGCAGAGGGAGAATCCTTAGAAGACTAGCTACAACAAGAGGAAGAGTGTCTACTCACCTGGGCAGAGGGAGAATCCTTAGAGAACAGAGTAAGGAGTCTCCATGCCCAGGCGTCACAGTAAAAGGGCGCGTGACGCGTGACTTCTCACGGAGCGTGGGAACTATGTAGTAGCACAGCATTTATGATGTGATATCAATGATCAGATGATCCAACAGTAGCAGGGAGCCAGGGATATGCCCAGAAGGGGGAGGATCACAATACTGGTCCAGAGACCATAGACCGACGAAGGCCCGGAGATACCCTGTGGTCCGGGGAGCGTGGGAAACCGGAGCCGGAGTCCGGAGGGCCGGAGCTCGGGGCCCGGAGGGTCGGAGGACCGGAGGAATAGAGCCCAGGGAACCCGAGAAGGGCGCTAGAGCCAGGGCGAGACAGCGGAGCATTGAGGCTTGGGCGACAGAACCGCTGGGGCTTGGCCCAGGTCCGGGGGAGCGTGGGAAGCCGGGCCGGAGACCGGGGAACCGGAGCCGGAAGGCCGGAGGTCCGGACGACCAGAGCTCGGGGTACCAGAGCTCTCGGAGGGCTAGAAGTCTGACCGGAAGACCAGTAGGGAACCAGGTTGCGCTGAGCACTAGCTGTAGGAGCGCAGGGTCGACAGGAGTCTGTCGAGGAGGGGAACGGGGGCATACTGTACATAAGGACAGCATGTGGCATGGGCCTCTACGGCAGTAGGCCATGCACAGGGAACGGGGGGTTGGAAGGAGGGAGATGTGACGAAGGGGGAAGTCTGGAGGGAGTAGCGTTCCCAAGAAGGCTGGAGTGATGCAAGGAATAGCGAAGCGGGTCGGGGAAGCGGGGGATTCCCCTGACACTAGACCTGAAAGACATTTAACTCAAAGACGCAATCTCAAATCCCGATAACGCTTACCAGCCATGTGCCAGAGTTCAGGTATTGTGATCCATTTATATCCAAGATCTTCTTGTGCGTTGAAGACAGCTCCCTGTCCTTCCGCAAAGTCATTGTATATATTCCCAACAGCGATCGGGCCGAAGGAAACCTGGATTTGACGAGGAGGAGGGGGAGGAAATGAAGTTCGCCCAGAAAAGCCCGGATCCGTCTTCAGTTTACGACGTGGGGGCGAGGAGATGGTGGAAGTGAGGTCAATGAAGGGAGGTTCGACCTTGGTGGCAGGGGCATCAGCAAAAGCGGGAAGTTCAGGTAAGGCCTTATAACCCCAATAAACCCGCAAAATCACTGTAAAGCCATATCAGCCTGATGATATTTCACCTGGGCTTACAAAGGTTCTTTTTTTTCGCAATCGTTATCTGGCTGGTAGAGGTGTATAAGGCATTATGTGCCTTATAGCGCATTTTAGCCGCGCAGAGCTCCTACCACTCCTTCTGCTCCGGATTTACCAGTGCTCAAAGCTCGAACAGTGCAATATGGAATGAAAGGGAATGACATTGTTAAGGAATATACAGAATAACAATAAATACCATACTCCCAGACTCGTCTAGTACGCCGGCGCCCGCGTCAATGAGACAAGTCGTGCAGACGGCTGGACCGGCAGATATTCCAGTAAGTTTGCAAGGGGCTTGAGACGAACATGGCGCGGGAGTCTTGAATGAAGTTGGATGGTCTTGAGTAGTTGTCGGTACGTGAGGTCAAGTGTAATGTCTTGGAGCCAGACAGATTGCGGGTCCATGGGCCGATGGCGCCAGCGTTGAAGATGCTGAATAGTACTGGGCTCGATCTTGACGAAGCTTCTTGTGGATTTCCCGTGGCGATGTTGTTGCAGCCGGTCAATTGCTGGAGCCAAATGGGTCTTGACGCGACGAATCGGCTTTCGGTGACAAACTTTGAGGCGATGAGACGACTTGATGGGTTTGGAAGCGCGACGCGAGAGCAATTTGATTCTTCGAAACACCCAACTTGAACTATGAGAGGGGGAGGAACTTGAAGCTTGACGATAGAAGACCTGAAGGAGAGGGAATTGATCCTTGAAGCGCAGCGAGAATAGTCTTTGAGAGCCAGTTTTTGCGTGGCAGAGCATGTTGAGGTTGCGGGACGCGAGTTTGGAGCTGGATGTGGCAGCGGTGGGAGGAGGAGAGGCTGACGAGGGACGACGGGCGCAGAGATGGCCCGGGTGAGGGGAGAGAACAAGAGCGAGATCAAAGTGGCGGGACAAACATCAACCATCGATCTCACATCACGCGCACTGATCGATGGCGCACGGACCATCAACAACGCGGTCATCTGTCGCCACTCATCGTGACGACCGCGCTTATATCGTTCCCAAAGCCCTCCCGTCACTCACCAGGTCCAGAATCTCGCCATCCCGCGCGCACAAACACGTTGGATAAAAACCGTCAGATGCTCGACCTAAATATACCAAAATTACCGTAGGGTGCAGTTTGAAACTATATTATCCTATTATGCTCTCAAGTGCATACCCGCAATGCAAATCTTGGTCTGCGATATCGTCGTTTTGCAAACCTCGAACAGGCTGCTCCCCCGATAAAAGGCTTACACCAGGTTGCCAAGGTATCTATAATCCCTGTAATACCGCATCAACCCGGTCTGATCTCGCACGGGAATACCAGACTTTCCCACATTTGCTGATGGGAAGGCATATTGTGACGGAAGCGAGGGGGAGTCGAGTTCCGGCACACAGGGATCAAGAGAGAACTGGTGTAAGTACTAAATTGACCAAGGGAAAAGCTACTACGACAAGAACTAAACTACTTATACAGGAAAATCAAGGCTGTGTACATGGAGTCATGGGGACGAAACGGGCAGATCTCGCCGTGAGCGGATGCGAACGCCGATCCGTCACATCCGCCCTCCAGATCGTCGACCACGACGAGCTCAATCTTCATACAAAAATCAATAAATCTTGTTCAAAATCAATTCAACGTTCGAAATGGTCTTCGAAAAATCAAAATCAAACCATTTGGGTATCCTCGCCCTCCTCGACGACCATTTCGATGTCGAGAGAGGAAATTGTGCGAATTTAGAAGTGTTCAAGAACTTCCGTGCTCTCCAACAGAGCATCGTGATCAACGTTCAGCGCAAAATCAACCGCGTGGGATGCAAAACCAGGAGGCCCTCCTTTCGAAACCATCGTGTTGAGTTCAGGACAGTTACGAGAAAGGTGACCCTGTACACCACAGTTAAAGCATAAACCAGCGGCAAGGTATTCATTTCGTTTCTTAACCGAAAGATGCTTGCCGCTGTCGCGAGATTTCGACCCAGTCGTTGAAGGTTCGGGTTCAGCACTGGAAACCGAGATAACGCGCCCTCCATTACGACGTTTCCCGTTCGAATCTGAGTCCAGTTTCTGGTCATCGGGCTTGGATTGAGTCTTACTCGATCCAGCCATATCAATCTCATCATTATCATCGTCAACCTTGACGATAATTTCGGCGCTCTCAGCACCAGCAGTAACTTCAGCCCAAGAAGAGGTTTCTGGATCAAGTTTATCGCGAAACATTTCCTTTCGAATGTCAGCGTTGAGGCTACGCCAGAACATGACAACCTTCTCTTGGTTGGCTTCAAGACCAATGGTGTTATAAATTCGTTCCCATTCAGCCTTGTGAATTAATACTGACTTAGTGCCTTGGACACAAGAGCGCAATCGAGTGCGTTGTTTCTCACGGAAATTCACAGGGAAACAAAAATTGAATAAACCCCAAAAGAATTCACTCAAAGTCCAAACATGCTCGTCATTCTCAACTTTACTGTTGTAGAATTCAAGTGCACGAGCCGTCAAGTAGTACGACAAGTAAAACACTCGTTGGTCAGTTGGAACTTTTCCGAGTTGAACATAATTCGATCCTTCCTTAACAAATCGATGGAATGCAATGGCATCTGGTGAGCCATCATACTCCTTTGGAGGTATAGGCTTCAATATCATTTTATTCTTCCTGTGAGAACTCCGTTTCTTCCTAGAGGAACGGCGCTTGCGACGATGACGTGACGGGTATGACCTCCCGGAACCTGAACCATCTGAGGACTCAGAGTCGGAGTTCGACGAATCAGAAGGTTCGGATGGGGTGGGTGAACCATCCACACGCTCGGCATTGCGCAGGGTGCGCTCAATGAAGCTGCCTGGCGCGACGCGCTTAGCAGGAGTGGGCTCGGGACGGGATCCGCGAGCTCCGTGATCCGCACCGATCTGTCTATCAATGCTGTTTTTAACAGCAGTCTGCGCCTTGGTTAAGTCAACCTTTGGCGTCGTCGTCCGAGAACGTTGCAAGCTGCTGATCTGCGCTTGTAAATCAGCAATCTTTTCGTCTATGCTCTGGCCAGAGGCGACGGTATCTTTCGTTTGCTTCAGCAAAGGTCTCGGAGTTCGGGGTTCGGGAGAAGCCATGATTGGCGTCCGATCAAAGAACCCAGGTGGCGGTGAATGCTGTTCTTCTTTGACAGCACGGCGAATTTCGGCGAAATTATCAAAAGCGGCTCTTTGCGCGTCGATATCGCGCTCAGAGAAATCATCCGAAAAATTTGCTGCACCCCAATTGCGAGGGTCAGCACCTTTACCCTTCTGGCGGGAGGTTCCTACCAGATGGTATTGCCGGACTTCAGGCACATTCATTGCCGATCTTTCATCAATATCAATCAAGTTCGTGATTTCATCATCTGGCGTGTTCTCACGCGGGATAGTTATCCCGCGCCCTGACGCAGCAGCCAAAGCTTCCTGGGCCAAAGCTTGGTGGCGGCGAGCGATACTCACAAGCTCACTCACACTCATGTTCTGAATCGCACGGGATACGGTCGATGTGGAATGGGATAACATATTCTGAGAATTTACTACGGTGAGTGAATCCGCTGAAGCTTGACGACCGGGCGTTGCCATGCGAGGCGTGGCAAGGCCTTCGTCGAGCCTCCCCCAATCCACGGCTGAGGTCAGAACGGGCCCAGAGAGCTCGCTACGCATCGGGGTCACCGATGGCGCACGCGTCGAGGGTACCGACGGTGAAGTCTCGTTGCCCAGAGGCAACGGTTCGACGCCCGAAGGCGAAGCAGTCTCACCACCAAACGGTGATGGGGTCTCACCACCCGAAGGCAGTGGAAGGTCTACACGAGAGGAAGGTCCACCCGAGACCGCTCGACTGTACAATAGGTCGGGGGAAACGGGGCGTGGCTTTGTCGAAGAGGCACGAATCTCCGGTCGGGGGGTCCCAGAACGGGGACTCACGGCGATGGCAGTACTAGCAGGTCTCGGCACAGACATTCCAGGTCCAGGAACGGGGACACGAGCATGAGAGCGGAGAGGGTAGCGAGCACGGCCAGCGGGGTCAGTCATCGGGGTCGATGTCGAGCTCAGAGGGTCAGAGGAGGTCGGGGGCAAGCGTAGTCAAGAGCGTCGACGGATCTAGTGACTTGGTTAAGTTCAAAAGATGTGACGGAAGCGAGGGGGAGTCGAGTTCCGGCACACAGGGATCAAGAGAGAACTGGTGTAAGTACTAAATTGACCAAGGGAAAAGCTACTACGACAAGAACTAAACTACTTATACAGGAAAATCAAGGCTGTGTACATGGAGTCATGGGGACGAAACGGGCAGATCTCGCCGTGAGCGGATGCGAACGCCGATCCGTCACACATATGTTTCCGCTTGACAGCGGGTCGTGTAGGAGTGAGTAGATTGATGATCTCCTGTTCCTCTTTTTTCGTGATCAAGCGGAGGGGCGGCGGTGTACAGAGGTCGACTACATCGGGGCTGCATAGATCAAGAACTTCCTGCTCCGCTTTAACGCGCCGCGGTGGGGTTTGGGGCGGAGCAGAAAAATCGCGGGTGTAAGCGCTGGCGATAACGTCATCAGCGCTTGCGTCGCTCCGAGTCGTGTTGCGGGGCAAGGTGAATGTGGAAAAATCGAATGGGTGGTCGGACGGGAACTCAAGCAGAGCAGATAGAGTCGGAACGGTATCTGTATTCTCTGTTCCTTGAAACTCAAAGGCGGGAGCAAGGGCCGTTACTGTGGAGGAGGAGGTTGTGACGAGGGGATGAAGGATCTGCGGCTGCTTTGGATGGGCTACAGCCCAATCGAAGATCGGATGGTTCATCTGTTGGTGAGATGAAAAGGTGGATCTCAGTAATATGAAGGAAAGCATACCTCCGCAGACAATGTGTCGAGATTGTAATCCGAGTAGCCAACAGCTACATCTAAGGTACCTGCTTGCTCGCCGATCGATATTCGCTGACATGGAACGACCCAGTCATAGTAGGTCTGAAAGGCTTGCCGTCAGTTTCGTCCCTTTCGTTCGATTCGGTAGAATCTGTACTCACCGAGTCCTTGGAACGAGCAAGAAGGTGGTATAGAACAAGGTCACGCAAAAGAGCACGACGAAACTCAGCAGATTGGTCAGCGAGCCAGCGTGCGGTTCCCAAGCCGGTACGAAATTCAACGAAGTTGAGTGCAGCAACACCACAGCTGCCCTCGCCAGCCAACGAACGCTGGCGATCGATGAGTCCAGGCTTGATATAAGTATCGCTGATGCCCAGATGCGGCTCAAACTCGTCAAGACCCTCAAAGACCCAACGCAGGATCGACAGAAGATCAGGCGGCACAGGCAGATGCAGGGAGTCGCCGTGCTCCAACTCGTCGAGACGCATGGTGAACACTGCAGAGTAATGGTTGCTGGTCCAAACCAAGAGTCCGATAGCGTTCACGTTTCCGGAGCGGACACGTTCGCGGACCCAGATGATGTTTTGGGAGTAATGACGTTGGCCTTGACAATGGAGTACACGGGCGTCATTAATGAAGGATGTTGGAAGGAATAGGAAGGAAGGTTCGAAGCCGAACTCTTTCTTGACGGCGCGGTTAAAGTAGATGAGCTCAGCTGCCGCATTAAGAATATCTTCCTCGACCCAGCGCTCGTCTAAAAGGCAACCGAGCGTCGAGAGCGGGACTTGCGTTACGCAAAAGCCTGCCAGAGGCTCCTTGACTTTGCAGAGCTCAAGATCTTTGACTAGATCTGGAAGCAGGAGCGGAGTCGATTTGAAGAGAGCCATGATCCCAGATGCCGCCGACAGGTGGGAAGCGTAGTTGTCGGCGTTCTGAATCAAGCGAATCTAAAGATATGTGCATTGAGCCAGGATTGTGTAGCTCAGCTGTGTAGGATGTACCTTGCAGAGGTGGTAACAGACGACTCTGTCTTGAGCTAGCTGGATTATAACCGATCGACAGCCCTTCGCAAAAGCGGATTGCAAAGAACTTGTGATGGGGAGGAGGTCCTTGTAGCAAGGAACGACTTCATGCGCAGCAAGTGTGCTATCAGAGCTAGCAGTTGGGACTTCGTTGTGGGGAACCCAGGCTAGGACACTGTTTTCCGGGAGAAATTGGGGCAGATGGATGCCCTGAGCCTCGCCGAATGTAATGCGAGCGAGACTCTCAGCAGAAAAAAGCTCAGAAGGGTCAGGAGTCGAAAACTCGTCGTAAGTGCGAGGGCGAGACATTGGGGAACGAGGAAACAGAGGGTCGGGCGACTTTCCTTACATTTAAAAGCTTTAAAATTCATATGATTTGCAGTCGGCTCTGGTATCAGAGTTTGATCAATGACAGCCTGAGTACTTATTTGAGCGCTGGATGTGAAGGTAAAGAGAGTGGATTGTGCTGCCTCATAGCTCCTAGTAGTTTGCGTGGTCGATATACAGCTTACAGGAGAGCCCAACGAGCAGAAGTTTTCGGTGTGAAAGCCGTGAGATGAGTGTTTGGACAGAGAAGTTCGAACTGATAAGATGACGTTCAGAGCGGGCCGGAAAGATAATCATAGATAAGGACGTGAAGGGTTGCCAAATAGAACTTTGCTATTTGGCAACCCCAAACATGCTGGCAACCGGGTTGCCAAATAGAATTATCCGAAATTTCTTCGGGTTCATGCAATTGAAATCTTCGTAACGAAAGTCTTGTGGCAAGGGAATCATCAATGATCACTAGATGTGCGCCATTGTCAATCAGCGCCGATACTTGTACGGGCAGGAGCGACCCAGGGCCATCCATCAGACAGCCCCAGAACAGGTGTGGGGACGTGGGCGTGGAGGAGATACTCACAGTACTGCGGTCTCCAATGTCGAGTGAATCTTCGTCTTCACTCTCGCTGAGTACGGGGGGAACGATGGCGGCAATTGTCTTCGACGTCGTAGCCGTCGCAGAGGCGGGGGCTTTGCCTTTAGCGCGACGTGTGTCGTTGCAGAGTTTCTCCGTCACGATGACGACATTGTCGACGCTCGCCGGATTCTCGCAGTCTGAAGCATAGTGCCCTGCATAAGGTTTCCTACAGCGCATGCAGCCATCGTGCTTCCTGAGCAGCTCGCGCTCGTCGTCGGTCAGCTTTGGGGGATACTTGGACGAGGAGCCTGTGCCACCACCGTTGGCGGCAGGCTTGTTATCGCCCTTAGCCTGGCGCTTCGACCCGCGCTCGCTATCGTAGCTGGCTTGCTTGCGCTTGTTCTCTTTGTTTTGCTCGGCGATGAGGCGGCGCTGTGTAGCGATCTCGCGGCGCAAGGCTTCGTCGATCTTGTTGACAGCGCGAACCCACTTCTGGACAGGTACGTTTTCAGTCGCGTTCAGTTTTTTTATGTCTGCGTCTTGCAGGTAGCGGTAGCGAAGCTCATCCGTCATGCCAGCCACGAGTTGATGACGGATCGCAACGTCGTCCATGGGGTCGTCGGTGTCGGCGAGAAGGGAGGTGTGTGCGAGGAGGGAAGTAGCAAACTCATCGAACTTCTGGTCGTCGTTCATGCGCATAGTCAAGACCGTTGTTCGCAGATCAGTCTGCCAATCGTCATCGAGGAGAGTCTCGCGTAGTTCGGTCATGAAAGCAGTAAAGGTCATTTTGGAGTATCGTTCGCGGGACTTGGTAGGGCGGAGCATATTCACGATGTGTTGCTCCATGAAGCAGCCAAAGATCGTGGCCACCTGTTTTTCTTCGGCGGTGTCTTTCAGAATGAAAAAATTGCGGCAAGCGTTATCGAATTCGTCGAGGATCATGGGAGTTAGCTTTCCCTTGTGAAGGGTGGGCAGTTTGTTTGGATGGCGTTCAACGGAAGCGAATTCACTAGGGGACATGATGACGGGACTTGATAGTGACGAATCCGAGGAGTCAGAGGAGGATTGACGTCGGTGGCGGGGAGGCGGGGTGGGCGGGGGGCTTTCGGGGGTTTTGGGAGGGTCGGACAGTGGAGATGAAGGATCACGGTCTGGGGGTTCTTCTCCGTGAGGAGATACACTGCCTGTCCTTGCCGCGCGGCGGGTTTGGAGAGGCGTGGGCGTGGATGGGGCGCGGCGACTCAGGTTGGCGTGCAGGGACGTGGTGGGGGGGTGACGTGGCCCTAAAAGGAAAGACGGTGGTGAGCTTACAGCCCGTCGTCGTGCTTGTAGGGAGGGTGGGTGGGATTGAACCCTGTCGTTCGAGCCCTTGAAGGGTTGTCGAGGGCGACGGAGGCAAATTTGGGATCAGACGGAGGCAGATCTTGTAGATCTTTGCCCGTCGTCCCGATACAACGATTGTAGTTCAAAAAAAAGTGGAAACTCACCCTATGTCCTAGGGGGAGAAACACTAGAGTAAAGGTCTTGAAGGTCACAACAGAACAGAACTGGATCGGTGTATGATATTCGAGGTAACAGTAGCGTAGATGATGGTAAAGGTAGAGAAAAAAGGTATGTGACCGTAACATGCGTGACGTGAGTGAATCCAGCGGGTTTACACTCTCGCGTCTAAATTTGAATTCAAATTAGATTGTCGCTTGTTTCACGCATGCAACGAGCTGGTTGTAAAATTTTTGGCTTGATGTGCATACTACTTGTTCTCGACCTAGCTATAATATGTGAGAATGATGCAGGGGTAGGATACAACCTTGGATAGAACTATAATATTTTAGATTGGTGACCGAGATGCTGATCTGCATATGCATGAGCGGACAAAATTGAGCTCATGTAACGGTATATATATTCATCTACTTTCCGTCTCGCTATTCAGGAATCAAGCGCCGGTAGTGGCCGGTGCATTTTCTACATTACAGCCTGAAGTTTAGAGAGAGGGATGTCTCCGGGGTCCTGACATTTCCAAAATGTCAATCCATCACGCCAATCACAAATGCCGCAGTGCCGTCTCGCCTAAACCAAGCTGTCCACTCCGTCTCTGCCATTCTGCCTCTGCAACCCCGGACTCCTTCTTCCGGACCCCACAGTGAAAGTGAAATATCCTAACCAAGAAATCGGCAATGGCCAGGCGACATTGATGCTGCTGCACAGCCACAGGTCCGAGTGATCCGCAATCAAAAGCGCAAAATTGCCGGAAAACCGATTTTTCGAAGTTTTGCTCCAGTACGTTTGTAGATTACCTTCTTGCAATGCTATTTACACAATCCCAAGATGTCTCAATGAAAACTGACGTGACAGTATCAATTACCAAATTGGGACTGCGACTTGTCACGAAGTTCGGTCCGCAACCATAATACAGGCAACACATTGCACTTGCCATATTTGGCACAGGTATTCCAGGTGTTTGGGTAAATCAATAGGAGTTACATATACTGTACTTGGACACCAAGGGGCAGCAGGTATTTCGACTCCCTAGACCAGACCCACTCAAATACATATCTATGGCTACTTGAAAGTGAAGGTGAGTCAAAAAATTCCTTTTTTGGGTGCTGGGTGTGAGTGTTATAAATAGGACTGAGTGGCGGAAATGCTGAAAGCCCATTAAATGGTAATGCAGGGCTAGAGGTGGCGGTTGTCAGTGATGATTGTGTACATCAATTGTTTCGTGGAGGTCCTCGGTTCAACGTTCAACTCCCACCATAGGTTCTACGTTGGCTGTTTCTCATTTTTTTTTTTTTCCTTCCTCGGTTTCCCCCAAGTCAAATTGTTCTCGGGTTTCCCCCTCGCCTACTTCCTTTGCTCTGTACCCTTGGTTCCCTCGCAATCAGGTATAGCAAGCTCACGCCTAGCAGATAGCATAAATATTATTATCTAGTGCGGAGAGCTCCCCACTAATTTCTTGCGTCTTACCCGGTGGATTCAGAAGAACAGTTAGGTCCGATTGTTCACCCGTCCGTGATGCTCGACGAGATTGCGATTGAAGGTCGGCCGCGGTACGATGATCGTACCAACATGGTGGTGGGAGTTTGCCGACAGCATGGGCACAAGCTGCCATTGGAGCTTGGTACAGAGGACGATTTGAATGTTTTGTGTAAAGGAATAAAGGACGGAAAGGCTCACCTAGCTCGCGAGGTATGGTGTGTTCTTGTTCCGCTTGAGGGTACTCATTCATACCTCTTCTTTGATTTTTGTTACAGGCGACGGTGGCGGCACTGGGGCTATTGACGCCGCATCCACGGCTCTACGCAGCTCGACCGATTCTCTTCTCTGCGGATTGCAAGAGGGAGAGCGGCCCAGAGCATGCCGTCAATATTTTGCATCCTTTGAAGAGAGCTATCAAAAACAAGTCGCAACAGGGAAATACGACCTACCGCGCTGTGTGCTTTGCATCTGACGGGGAGGGGCGACGCGGGAAAGCGTTGGTGATAGAGTTCATGAACCGCGAACTCAATCCCGAGTCCCCAATCCATCCACTGCTTTCGGGGCTTGAGTTTATGAACCTGCTTGTAGGAGAAGACGACATTACCCCGGACAAGGATGCAAAACATGTCTTGAAGTGTCTGCGCAACCTCACAATGCGTGATGCAGGCATCAAGATTCGTGGCTTCAGTATTACTCTAGGTCTCATCAAAGAGCACCTTCGTCGCGACGAATTCCTTGACAAGACAATTCGAGCCTTTCTCAATCCTCGTGATAGACAGGATGTTCTCACCGCATTCTCCCTTCTCGAGGCCATTTAGGAGCTTCCTGATCCTCCGCACGACTCCAGCCCATCGTTTTCGCGCGGCCGTGAAGCGCTCCAAATCTTCGGGAGGTTAGGGTATTATCTGATGATGCCTTATGTCAACGTGGACCTCGACCTCAGCGCGCAGCTCACTTACCTCAGTGCTGCTGCCCATCTGCTGATGGATTTGTATGCACACGACAGTGCTCGGACGGACTTCATGCCTGCGCAAACCTATTACGTCAATATCATGATGATGATCAAGAATGCATACTTCTGTGTGGCAAAGACAAAGGTCGACATACCAGAAGGGAAATTCTGGCTCATTTTGCTGGGCACAGATCGCTTGGAGATTTTCTACGGTCTCCTGCGAAGCGCTATCGGTCCGGACTCCAACGTAGATCTTCTCCAGCTTGCGAATCGAGCATCAGGACTTGCGGAAATTGCGGTGATCTTGGCTGCTCACCCAGAATGGGATTGAGCTCCTCGTCGTCTGAAACTGCCCACGATCAGAGAGGCGGGAGAGGTGCTTGACTCTCGATTTGATGCGTCTTGGCGCGGTGATGTTGACGTTCGCAATGTCACCCTCCTCACTTGCTGGGTTCGTGGCCGAGAACTGATTGAAGACTTCATCCCCGCGACACGCGAAGTGTTTGAGCGCATGGCAGCGCAAGGCGTCGATATATTTTCGCCGTGTGGAAAGCCGCTGTTGGAGGCATACGATGAGGAGGACATTGAAGCAGCATATGCGGCTCTTACCGTAGAAGCCAAATATCCCGCAGCTGCGTCAGAAGAGATTCTGCAGTCGGAGCCGACGTACGCAGGAGAAGACGATATTGAAGATGCAATGGCTGTGGAGGAGCCTCGCGGAGGATTCGAGACTCACCTCACCGTGAACGGCAGCAATCTTACCAAAGCCAAAGCCCTTCGCTTGGCAATGGCGGGATTGATTGCTCCTCGCGCTTCGACGGATCGCACTAAACGGGTGGCATCCATCCCGTGCCACGAAGACACAGGGATTTATGACGAAGGAGCCCCCATCCTTGGTGGACCATGCCTTCGCATCGAGAACCCGATCTGCGTATTGGTTCGCTGCGAGGAGCGGCTGTTCCTGAGTATTGGGGCGATAAACAGAATGTCCTGGGGTTCTGAAAAGGTTCAGGAGATCAGCATTGATATGTTGGCAGACGGAGAAACAAAGATTTCCTTTGAAATGATGTGTCTCGTTCGGACGACGGTGGAAGATGACCCGACGGAGAGGTATGACTGGCGATGGTCCCGAGACATGGACAACGTCTTCTTTGACATTCCAGGCCGCCTGGTCCAACCAATCAACCCGACAGTATCCGTCCGAGGATCCAAGCCGACCTACCTTTTTGAAAGCCCCAATCTCATGGTCTTCGCAAGTACTCTCCTGGAGCGGCTCAAGTCAGCAGATATCAAGCACCTGCCAACAACATCTCGTACCAAATCGTTCCCATATCGAATCGAGGGTAAGCTTGACCACGTTGGCATATTGACGATGTTCTCATCTGACTTGACCTATCAGGAAAGGCATGCTTCTTATGTGAACACGACACGAACGATCGGAGCGTTGATCTGGACCCACCGAACTGTTGTCAAAAATGCAATCCACCCGTGGCACTCAATGTCGCACACCCTCAGCGAATTCTGGAGCATAACGGAGCTCACTTACTCTATGATCCACATATCAACCGACAGCACGAGTATTGCGGGCTGTGCCTGCGCCCTGCACAGATGTGCACTTTCTTTCTCAGGAGACCTAACGGAAACCGCAGGTTGATTGGGAGAGGTCGACCTGTCAGCGGAAGATGGACTTCCGATATGCAGTGGCAGCAGAGTCAACGTCGAGCTCCCCGTGTTCGAATGTGCCGGTGGTGTGCCCGATCTGCGGACCTAGGAAACCAGCTGTGTGGAAATATTGGTGAATACCTCCGCCTCAGTCAGTTGCATGGAGAGACCTGTTGACACGGTGAGCAAGACGACAAAAAAAGAATTCAACAGTATCGCACCAGCCAAGAAAAACAACTCGACAACGGTGTACACCCCAGTCCCGGGGAAAGTTTCGTTGTTTGCTCGCATTACCTCGCATGCTAGGCCGCTCCTATCACAGTTGACGCGCTTGCGGATCCACTTCACTAAATCCGCAAGAAAAGACCACTTGGGACTGTAGAAGTCGGGAGAAGGAGGAGGCAAGTCGCTGCGAGACTTCGCCCATTTTGGCTGGGTGTTTGATCAGTTCAAATAGATTTAGAGAGAAAACAACGCACTTGAAAGACAAGATCAGAGCTCAAAAATACAAGAACATGGTCTTCAAACACGAGCGCCAGGCCGACCCGCGCTCGCCGAACCTGGGCCACTTCAGCAATGGATCAATGAGTTGCATATAATATCACATACCTTTTTGTGTACAAACTTTATGGTCGATTCATAGTCCGAACGCGAACAGAACAGCGCAGAGGTATGGGTGAGCCATTGAATCTATATAATATAAGGATTGAGAGGGCGACAGAGAAACAACTATAGTTACACTGAGGTGAAGAGCTCCAAGATCCAGGATCAACGACCGGTATGTGTATGATAGATCCTTCAGTTCGAGAGTGGTAAGCGGGTCCGGATCGGCAGCTCCGGCAGCCTTGGTTGTGTGCCACATCGGAGGGTAAACAGGCCCCTGGGACAAGTTTGTGCCACGCTTGACCGTGCAGGTGGAGTCAATTTGATAAGGCAAACCGAGGGAAGCAGGATGGTCTTTGGGAAACTTGGTCTCTTCGGCTTCAGTCGCGTCGATGTCGATGCCGAGCAGTTGGAGCTTAATACCGGCCTCAAGGAGCTCTTTGAGACGCTTCATAGCAGCCAAGAATGACGCTTTAGATTCCCTGGTTTCGGGCATAGTGAGGGAAGGCAGAGACGGAGAGGAGAACGTCGAGAAGGTGGTGGGAGAAACCAAGAAGATCAACTTCACGTGACGGTGTGTCACCGGCTATCCGGCGCCCGGTCCCGAGGTACATAAATACTTATCTGATTTCGGCGTCGTCTCCCAATTATCTCTCCTCCTCCTCTAGATCGTCATGTCTCTAGCAGATGGGAACCTCCCACTGTTGATTCCTCCCAATCCTGTCAACCAAGATCTCGACATAATGAGGCTCCCCACAATGACGCTCGCTGACCTAACAGCAGATGATAAATACGAGTCTGGTGCCCGGATCCTTGTTGTTCTGAAAGGTACACCTCAATACCTTCCAACATTCATGAGCCCCAAGATTGATGACATTCTATAGGACTTGTTTTTTGATGTTACCGGCATGAAAGAGGCCTTCAGTCCAAGGGGATTGTTTGAATTTTACCCCAAGAATGATATTACATACGCATTAGCAAAAGGGAGCGTTTCTGAAGCAGATGCTCGGGTCGGCGGGGAATCAGGACTGACCGAAAGAGAGAAAGAAAATTTGGAGCGCTGGTTCACTATTTTCAAGTGTGTTGCCTTTATCAATGATTTTGTTCAACGTGTTCTGATGAGTGCTTGAAAGAAATCGGTTCGAAATAATTGGAAAGACAGATCAAGTTGATCAGGGATTGTACTCGAATTGAGTTGAGGTCATGAACAGAAGTCGAGTATTGGAGGAGTCTCGAGTCGTGTAATATAACAGAACATTTCGGATTTGCCAGTCGTTGTGCAGTGTTGAATTATGAGTTATTCTGTTAACTCTATAATTACGATTGAACACCAATATTCTACGCTTCTGCTTCGTTGAGATGCGGACGCTTATCGACTCGATCCGATAGCCTGTATATTCTATTCGACTGTTTCATCTAATACCTACTATACGCTTCCCTGTTGTATCTCCTGAGCAATCTGCAATGCACGAACCCAAACCAATCGCCGAACGTTCATGTTTCTCGAGAACAGATCGACTGACGCATCTAATCGCAGGTCAGGCAGCTGAAGCTGTCTAGGAGTAAAAGGACATCCAGGGGGCTCGCACAAAACTTCCGAGAGGTTCGCGGGGGTGCTGGACGACGCAAAAGGGTCAGTGTTGTTGGTGCGCTCGTCTGGATTGTTCTCGAACAAATGAGCCATTAACTCCGGCTCCGCATTCGCCTCCCAGTCGATCCCGTACTCATTGATACAGTTGCGGCAAAATCAATTTACTTACCATATAAGGAAATTTCCATCAAATCCGCTCTACCGCACGGCAAAACCACCACAAGCACGTTGAAATGGCACAAAGGGCCTGTACTCCTGGAGTTGAGCCGGTCTACGCACAAAAAACAACCGGATTCGTCATGTTTCTCACTGCTTTTGGCTGCACTTTATGCGACAAAGTTGTGGGTTATCCCGGCGAAACCAATACAGAGACACCAGTTTTTCTACATCAGGAATACAGGCCAGCAGTTCTTAGTATTCTTATCAACTTACCGCTCGAAAAAAACGAGCAAAAGGAGCGAACTGACGAGAATTTCCTTATTTAGTAAGTAAATTGATTTTGCCGCAACTGTATCTTCAATTTCCTCGTCCTCAGCCGCCAAGAAGGAAGATATCCCCCGTGGACCCTCCCGCAACATCCCGAACGTGAATAGATCGCGTGGACTGCGTTCACGTTGGCGGCGTACCGTAAGCTGATGCGAATTCCAGGCTTCACACCAGTCCAGAGCATCGCGATTGATCGACGCAAGGAATAGATGATGAAGGAGCCATATATGGCCCGGGCGCGTGGGGTTGAGGCCGTGGTTAGTTTCCAAATCAAGAAAGAAAACTTTCCATTTTTTGCCGAAGCCATGGGTGACATCGTACCATAGGCGTTCGATGCGGGTGTTGTGACACTCCTGGAACAAAGAGCTGAGTGAAAATTGTGCGCACAGAAATTCAACTTACCTTCCCCAGATGAAGGAGCCTCGACCAGATCCTTTGACCCGTTCCATATATGCCGCAACCTCGATGTTTTCAACACCGTGATCGCCTCGCATACGGCTGGGACAACCATGGAGAGCAATCACATCGAGCAGGAGGCGTAGAACGCTTGCGCCACGGTTGTTGTTGTGCACGCGAATGCCGAGCACGAACCTGGATATGGTTGCGGCCAAAACTTCATGACCAGTCGCAATTTTGCTCAAAATCCTTCGGGATTCGAGATTTAGCAGGAACTAGGGTATGGTTTATAGGTGAAATTTTTATTTCAGAGGAATCGGAGGTACTCCCAACTTAGGGTTACCAAACGCGAAAATTTGAACCGCGAAAAAACCAAAATTTATTAGACCTTATTAGCAGCGGCCTGAAATACTATTTGAAAGTCTTGAAAACAAATTTAAACCGGAAAGTCGCTTTTTTGATCAGGCAGGAAATCGATGAGAAAATGATGGATGCGGTGGGGTTGTTTGACACAAGTCCTATGTCTCGGCTAACTACCAGCGCAGACATACCACTCTGGTCTTCACCCTCAACGATGACCTCGCCCAATGCTCCTTATCGCGTATCATGGCTCCAGTGGCCCCGCCCCACATAAATACGCAATGGTTTCGGGGGGGAACGCGAAATTTGAACAGCGAAAAACCAAAATTTATTGGACCTTATTAGCAGCGGCCTGAAATACTATTTGAAAGTCTTGAAAACAAATTTAAACCGGAAAGTCGCTTTTTTGATCAGGCAGGAAATCGATGAACAAATGATGGATGCGGTGGGGTTGTTTGACACAAGTCCTATGTCTCGGCTAACTACCAGCGCAGACATACCCACTCTGGTCTTCACCCTCAACGATGACCTCGCCCAATGCTCCTTATCGCGTATCATGGCTCCAGTGGCCCCGCCCCACATAAATACGCAATGGTTTCGGGGGGTGGATCTGTGCGTCATCGACCGCGTAGAAAGGTTTATCGAAAAGCCAGACAACGCGACCTCGTTCTCCCCAAATATCCGGCTGTATATCGGAGACTCATCAAAAAGTGGAGCACCGACTCTAAGCGAAAATAGTTTAACGAATTATTTTCTTTGATTAGGAAAGTGGGTTTCTGGCGGCTGCTATCAAGCTCTAATTGTGTGTACTAAACTCACGAATTTGAGGCAGCTAATCAAGTTTTTCTCTGCCATTCTGCGTCTGCAACCCCGAACCCCTTCTTCCGGACCCCACAGTGAAAGTGAAATCTCTTAACCAAGAATTCAGGAATGACCAGGCGACATTGATGCTGCTGCACAGCCACCAGTCCGAGTGATCCGCAATCAAAAGCACGAAATTGCCGTGCAAAACATGGAAACCCAATTTTTCGAAGGTTTGCTCCAGACTGTTTGTAGTTTACCTTCTTGCAATGCTATTTACACAGTCCCAGGATGTCTCGATGAAAACTGACGTGACAGTATCAATTACCAAATTGGGACTGCGACTTGTCACGAAGTTCGGTCCGCAACCATACCCGTCAATGATGCAGTGAATGACAATCTTGTAGCGAATGAGGCCTGGGATGCAAGGTTCAGCTAAATAAATTAAAATTCACAAAGGAACCGACCGTGTTGACCGTCAAGATGGGCAAGTGACATCGGTCCAGGGACGCGATATTTCTTGCGGCTGATCTGGCGATCACCGAAGATCGCGGGAGCACCATGTACACGCAAGTACGAGGCAGTGATCCGATCCCGGGGGATGCGGTACCCTTGGGATTTCAAATGACCGCGAATCATACGACGCCCAAACTGAGGGAAAACTTCCAGCGTCTCCGAGAGAAGTCGATCAAGCTCTTCGTTTGAGACAACAGAGACAGGCGGTGCTGTCGAGGTATGAACGACTTCGAGTTCGCCGTTGGAGTTTGTTCGTGATTGAAACACAGGAGCGCCGGGTTGAACTAGTCCAGCTCGAAGAGCAGCACGGCGAACAGTGCGAGCTGAAACACCAATCTCAGGAGCAATTCCGGTCGGACCACGAAGATCAAGGGCGGCGCTCAAAAATTGGGGATCAATCTCAACGCGCGGCCGGCCTCGTCGCCCAGTACGAACACGATGAACGACAGTCAGAGGGGCAGCATCAGGTGGGTCCATCGAGTCGTGGCAAGCAAGATCAAGAGCTGTGACCATGTCGGTGATAGATGTTTGAAGAGTAGCATACTCGTCTGGGGGGGAAAACAGCTCGATGCTAATGGACGCTATTAGCATTCAAAGCGAATTGTATTGGTGCCATTCTTACCATCTCTGCCGCCGAAGCTAACGCCAGTGCCCTGTCTCGAACAGCATTCAAGCTCGGTGGATCTCCAACCATAGTGCGCAGAGCTGAGAGAACATCGTTGTGAAGAGCGTGATAGGCGTCTCGTAGGTTGCTCAGTTGTTGGTCAGTGTTCATACGAGCCAGTAGAGCTACTAGAGATCCGGCAGAATGCGCACAAGACAGTCAGGAAGAAAGAGGATTGGGAGCTGGAAACGGTGTAAAAACACCAAGATGACGACACGGGTGCTGATCTCGATCAGCTGGGAATGATGAGGAATCGCAATGAATGCAAGTTCAAATTCAAAACGAGTCAGAATGTCAACTTCAAACAGAGTTCAAGAAAAAGCAGGAATGGGCCGGATTCCTTAGGAATGCTGAGGATGCAAAGTTGAATGCTAAAACGTGGAAATACAGAATTCATTGGGAAATCCTCAGGACCAGCGATGATTTGTAGGGATTTGTGAGGAAAGCTGAGGATCGACGAGGAATGGGAAGGAATCGTGCGGAATGATGGGGAAACGTGATGATCGGCGAGGAAACAGATGCAAACCACTATTTTGTCCGGTACCGGCCACCAAAAATATCCATCTTGCAGTACCTATACAAGTAGATATCTTGCCCAAAAGTGTTGATCGATATTCTTTACCCAACATGTCGAGCTATCTGATGATGTCCGGCCTGACTAAACGCTATCCCCCCAACGCTGGTGCCAGGCACGTGGCCTCGGATCTCGGGCATCAAATATGACATTTCTCTATTTGATACCAGCCATTATAATTACTTGAATGTTGTATGAAACTACAGTGGCGGCGGAGCGGGACTGCGTCGGCGACGCGTTGCGCTCGCAAACAAGTGACTTGAGCAAGTCGTCTGACAGCGTGTGATGCATATTTGATGCCCGAGATCCGAGGCCACGTGCCTGGCACCAGCGTTGGGGGGGATAGCGTCTGATAGCGTTTAGTTCCGACTGAGGCGGTTCAACCACATCCGGCAACCGGCAAACTCCAAACCCCGGATTTCCACATATGATACTTTATTTTATGGGAGTTTCTAACTACAACCCGGGTCTCTCGATAGAAATTGAATTATCCTTGGTTCTGCGGGCGCTAGACGGGACAGAAATGGGAACAAGCGGAGTCCAGGAATGAACCAGTAAATAAGATCCACTTTAGGGAACCGACTACTTATCTATGTATAAGTGGAGCATTGCAGAGCCGTGAGGTTGGGAAAGTGGAAGCCAAACCAATAAAAGCAGAGCATGGGGTTTCAAAATCATGGGTTAGGGAGCGTAGCAGCTCTAACACTGTGCGAAGGATCTGTCATGAATTCCAAAACCAATCGTCATGAATTTCCAATTTCATGATGTTTTGTTATGAAGCACATCATGACTTTCAAGATGTCTTGCATGACGGCCCAAAAGCCATTTTTATGAGGACATGAATTTATGACAGAACATCATGAAATTACGTAACCCTACCGCCGTTTGCTTAAATCTGTGAAAATTTCCGCGGGGTCACGTGATCTGATGCATTATGATGCCGCAGCCTGCCGCAAGCTCTAATCTCTTATAATTGCTCGAAAATGGCAGTATTTCATACTTCCCAGACTTCATTGAAGCTTTATCCTTCTCCGCTAAAGATACAGTAGGTAAAGTGATATCGGCAGCTACGGCATTCGGATGCCGGACGTCACGTGACCCCGCGGAAATTTTCGAAGTTTTCACAGATCTAAGCAAACGGCAGTAAATCAGGGTTAGAAAAGCGCGAAATCTTTGCCCAAATTTTTTGGCAAATTTTCAAAAGTGTGTGTACTAAACTGGCGATTTTGAGCTGGAATTTTCTACCCGGATAAGATGGGCAGTTGTAATAGAAATAGGCGATTTTCTATTAGGTTGAGTTAACTAAACCCGTTAACAAATCCCCTTGCAGTGTTCCAGTGTTCAAGTAATCGACAGCCTACAGGGCGAGTCGTGGCGATTCTTGAACAAGATTAGAGCTGGAAAGCTGAAGGTTGGTGCATATAGCAGCAGAGATGGGGTTGAGTAGAGTAAGTTTATTGAAGCTACTTACTACCCGCAGTTTATATACAGACATAGGAGCTTCTACAAATGTATCATGTTGATAGATCATACCGATATCCATCACAGCAGTTGAGCATACAAAGTTTTGAGCCCTCCAATGCTCCACACGCACTGTTTCTAGTTTATGGCGGGTGTTTTGGCTTCTTGGCGACTTCGGCAGACCATTGATCTCTTGATGGGATCACATCGCCACCAGCTATTGGCCGGGCCGGACCGAGTCGTGCGAAAAATAGTTTTTATTTTTAAACTTTTGAACCGGGTATCTGTAGATCTCATTCTTTTAGTGCTTTCTACACAGTTTCAGCACAACTGGGTCAAAGGTGACTGCTCAGCAACGATTGCCATTTTGGGTAATTGACTTGTCACGAAGTCGTGTCCGCTATCATACTTTCCATATACCGTAGTCTCACCAAGTCAGACTCTACAAGATTTATGATATGTAGTCGATAAATGTATTATATACAGTATTTTGACGCTGCTTTACACAGCGACATTCCTTTATGGTGGCGGACCGAACTTCGTGACAAACTTTTTACCCGATCTGGAAACTGCTACTACTGCTGCAGTTTTTGCCTGATTTTTCTGAAACTGTGCAGAAAGCATCAGAACAGATGGGTCTAGAGATCTACTGGACCAAAACTTTGAAAAGTGCAAAAATTGGGGTTCACACAGGGATTTCGCGCTTTTGATGGCGGCCCGGTCAAATAGCCGGTGACGATGCACTTCCATTTTCGGAAACTCCCCTGCCAAAAGCCCAAGCTCTGCCGCACAACAGCAGATTCGCAGCATTTTATCACCTTCTGACACTGAGGAGTCCGTGAGACATTGTCTGAACGTACTCCAGACAAATTTATTTTTTGACCTCCAGCCAAATTTCGCGCTTTTTTTTTCCCACGGTACAACTACCCTTGAAACGAAAAATTTTACTTATAAAACCGCTTTCTGCGGTCCAGAATCTGCAATCCTGAGTGAATTTGACCGAAATTACGGCTTGTCATGAAGTTTTGTCCGCCACCATACACACTTTGATTATTGGCCGCATTCGGGGAAAATCATGTAACTGTATACTCAATATGAGTTATTTAGGCCCCATTTAGATATCTGAGCACGAGTTTTGACCATAGATGGTCGGGAGCTGGCGAAAAGTGAGACATCAGTGCCATCAATTTTGGCAACTTTCATCAATCGGTCGTTTACACGCTACAAATATGTGAACATAGACACCCTCTCTTCATCTAAATCCTCGAAAATATTGTTGGACACTCAGTGGGGTACTTGGAAAAGGTCTGTGTACTCAGATGTGGCATAAGAACAGAACATGAAACTCAAATCTCAAAATCATTTTGGTGTGTAAAGGAGCGTCAAAATACTGTAGAGTCTGAATTTGGCAAAGAGCCTTTTCACTTTAGTGGTGCACGATTCTATGGCCGTTTTGCCATTATTTTGACTGATATGCCTGCGCTTCGCTCCGGCAGCCTCGGGGTATAAGTGCTCCACCTAAACGACTGATACGTTCGAGTTCTACGTCCCGCCGCACCCTGTAAATCGATTTATACACGTCAATATTGAGAACAACATTCACCAGTGGAACCAAGGGGTACGCACGATAGAAATGCTCACGGTAGGTCGTGTCTGACATTTCTATCGTGCGCACCCCTTGAGTGGAACAATACGCACCTGCACGGGCTGCACTTCGCTCCGGTCGACTCAAAATCAGTACACGACTTGGATCTGACCCGGCAGGTGAGCTGCCAATCAAATTTATTCTCAGCGACGTACCTCAGAAACCAGGGATATAGTTTGGTTCAGCTGCTCAAGGATCTAGCGATGAAGAGATGTCTTTCAGTTTCTCCGTGTTGCTTGTTACTTTCACCCAGAAGCTAGTCGGCAGACCACATTGTGAAACTTTGGAATCATGTTGAGGCGGCGGTAGTGCATTGAATTCGATCAATTTGTACGGGATAGCAGAAAAGAGTTGATTGATTACATAAGCTTACCAGTATTTTCAGACGATCAATGTTTGAAAAAGGTTGACAGAAACAAAGGGCAGGCGGTGGTTTGATTCAGGCGGAATGCGATTGCGTTGAGTATTAACAGTTACAGGGCAATGTTGAAGGATCAGGACGGGTAATATTGAAGCCACAGGAACCCGGGAGAAGTTAGAACGTGCTCCGAATGTAGGGGTGGGTACTGACGAGCGGAATTTTCTGTGGAGAGGGGTTAACCAGAGCCCGTCATCGACCACCCACTGCTTGCCCATCGAGCATCCTTGGCCTCACGTGCTTCGCTCAAGGACACGGGCGGCTACGCCTCCGGCCTACGCAAATTTCTGCGACATATTCACCATCCCGGAGCCCGACCGCCTCCCGGCAGGTTTCGCGAATTTGCATTCATTCGCGATATGGGCAGTTTCAGACCCAGAAGACCTGGACCCAGAATCTCTATGCGCGACTCGATCTCCCCTCAGGGAAGACTGCGCGGCCGGGCGGAGGTGCAACAGGTTCTTCTCGTTGCGCACCAAGGCGAGTTCGAGGACCTGTGCCCTATCGCCGCATTGCGGAATCTGCGGCAAATCGTGCCAGCACGACGCAGCGATCCGCTCTTCTCATTGAAGAGACAGACAAGGCGACATCCGGCCCATGGTAAAGACGGCGGCAGTCAAGCGTATCAACGCTATCCTCAGCGCATGCGGGCTTTGGAACGGCATTCGGTGATTCGTTCCGATTGGCGGGGCATCCTATTATCTCTCACAGAAAGTAGACTTAGAGATTATACGGGTCGCAGGGCGGTGGAAATCTCTGGGCTTACGAGGCTTACATACATCCGTGCCCTCGAGCTATCCATCTCCCGACACATTGTGATGCGAGTCGGAAAATATAGCTTCTTGGGAGCTAGGGAAGAAGAAGAGTGAGCCAGCGCTCTGGGCGCTGGCGGTTGTAGGTCAAAACGTCGTTAGTCGTAAGGCCGCTGTAACCCTTCGGTGAGGGATCGTGTCACCCTCGGTCGGGCCCCTATAACCTGGAGCTGTGGGAGCAGTTATACGGATGCTCAGCCATGCAGGGGGTCTAACGCAGATCGGTGGTTCGCCGTTTAAGATCCCTCTTCACATCATAGTAGAGTGTAAAGCAAGATTAGATTATGTAATATATACATGCGGAATATAAGGTAGCAAGCGTGTAAGTAAGTAAATATTATATAGACCCGTCACAGTGCCCCCCTACACGGTTGGTGCCTGCTATGAAGCAGAAATCAAGTATGCTCATCCCAGGATAGCATCACAATGGCCCCCCAAATTCTGCATCCCCAAGATGTAGAGATTCCCATCAAGGAGGAGGGAAAAAAAGTTGGCCAGCTTTATTGGAGAATGCGGCAGTGATGCTCTGCATTATTGACTGCCGCAATGGCATCTGCAACATAGTTGGGATGCCTATCCCCAGCTGGCAGCCAGGGCAGACTAGCAGAGCTACAGAAGGATGATGTTCCTCTATAGACTCTGGACTGCACCTGCAGCGCACCCTGGCTAAGCTCCAGATCCTTGTTCCACAAGGATCCTCGGGCCAGCCTCTATTACTCTCGTCTGGCAAGAGGTATGAGCTAGTGTGCATCCCAGACGCTAGGCTCTGCTAACGCACTGCCAGCTATGAGTCACAGACTCAAGGTATGCACGCTGGGGGGACTAGCAGAGCTATGGAGGCATAGCCTCTAAGCATAGACTCTGTACTGCACTTGCAGTATCGCCCAAGTGGTGCTCCAGGTCTTCCCTCAAGGCAACAACCTGTGGCTATCCAGGCCAGCCTGTATTGCTCCCGTCTGGCCTGCAGGGTATGTTGAGTGCATCCCTGGCGCTATAGAGCTAATGCTCCAGCAGCCTCTGAGTCTATGCATAGCATAGACTCTAGGGTACACACTCCATATACATCCCCTACAGCCCCCCACTTTTTCTTCTTGTAGTCCATGCGAAGGCAGCTCCGTGAGGCGGAGCAGCAGTAGCAGGATCTGCACGATGAAAAATTAACCCTCCATGTTTGTATGTTTCGGAAGGAAGAGAGAAAAAAATTTGGGGAGGGAATATGGGTGTTGCTGAGAAGCGGGAGAACACGGAGGCCAAAATTCGTATCCAGGGACAAGAGAAAGGCGATTGGGTAGTGATGTGCTGGGCTGAATGACGAAGGGAAATAGAATAGGAATAGCGGCAGACAAATGAAGAGTTGCTGGGAATATTGCATAATTGGCCAATGGAATTATAGCCAGAAATGGAGAGGGCATAGGAATAAGAACGAGATGAAGGTGCGGGTGCAAAGAAAACCTCGAGACAGACCAGCAGCAGATCAACCGTACGGTTACCGCGCTCGGTCTTTGGAAGGTGAATATCCGATGAGTCGTCCAAAAGAATCGTGGATTGGCAGTAACACCTGAACAAGTAGGCATCGGGGGAAGATGACGGTCGAGAGTTCAGACTTGGAATAATACTATATACTATGAGAATGGAATCTGGAAGACTACCACGCGAACCGAAGTACAGCGCGGAACGCGAGATGGGGAATATAGAGATGGAGCAGCAGGGGCAGCTAATCGCGAAGACTTATTGGCATGTCATTCACAGCGCTCCACAGCCGATATTGAGGGAGGAGAGGGAATGAAGCCGGCCACGAGCACGTCAGCGCGGGAAGCCACACAGATTAGTCTTGACAACTAATGAAACGGTGGATGCAGCGTCAAGTAGCTTCGACTTGGTCCAGAGAGAACTGAGTGACATTAGCAGAAGCCGAAGAGATACTTGTCGGCCCTTCGTGTCGGTGCCGGAAGGAAGAATGTGGAGGCAAGCTGGAATAGCGTGTCGAATCGTCAACCATTTTTGTTGCGTTGTCGCTCTACACCATATCTCAGCCCCCCAGCGACAGCGCAAGGAAGAATAGAATGACGCTTCTAGCCCCCCAGCAATGGCGATGAAGGAAAGAAAAATTCCTAGTCTAAATTTGAGCCAGATTGCCGAGGTTAGAAAGCTTGACCAAAGCAAGAGCTAGTCAAGGCAACCCAAGAAGTTCTCCCCACTGCATCGAAAACGCGCGAGAAATAATAGTGACTTTGCCGTAGGGGAAGAAGGGCAATGTCGAGAAGAATAGCATACGGTACAGCGGGGGCAGCTAAGTGCACGACACGTACGCAGCGCTCCGTAGCGAATACCGATGGAGAATAGGAATGGGAAGCCAATTGCGAACCGATACGCAGGAAAGAGATGGCGAAACCTAGACACATTGTCGTAGAAGTCGCAGAATATGATGAAAGAGTCGAAATGGATGCGCGGAACAGTGGATGAAACGTTGACTCACTACTAGCAGCCTTGACGACGTGGAGTCGGCGCTTCGTAGCAGTCGTTCGAGACGTGGTGCGTTGCAGACGCAAGATGCAAGGTTCAACAGCTCGTGAAACGTGCTGGAAGTTCGAATGAAGTTGTCTGGACATCAACACACTGGACGCTCGAGAGTCTTAGTGCTCTGACTCCGCAAGCATCTTGAGCTAAGAACGAGCCGAATCTTGAGCAATTAGAGTCGCATTAGGTGAGGCAGCGTTGCGACCGAACGTGAGACGGAGGGGGAACGAGATAGAGGACTTGTATTATTGGCAGCAGGCCTTCAAGCTTCAAGCCTCAGGTGCGTCGTTGGCGACAGTGAGAAAGGAGAGCTTGAAGAGTCGTCGGCTTATTGGGACCGAAAGCCGACACCTAACAATTCCTTTTCTCTTCCACGACATCCACAGATTCTGACGGGACGAGATGTACAGCCCGGGCTCGTATCGTGCTCTACAACGACACCGCTCAACGCTCCCCAGCGGCTGTCGACCACTGGCAGCCGTCGAAGGCGTTCAGTGACGGCAAACACGCTTCGTTCACCAACCACAGTGGCGGGGTGAAGAGGCGAGCACGAAGGTGCGTTGTCCGCCGGTACGGTTTTGACACGCAACTTACGGTCTTTTTGCAAGTGATCCGAGCCACACGACGCCCCCAATGTAAATGCGCTGTGGAATGGAGAAGAATGACTTGGAGAACAGAAGAAATGTCGAGTGTCGACGGAGTAACGTGGGCGGAGGAATGCGGTCGATGGAACGGGACTTTGTTAGGGGGAAGTCGTGAGGGAAGGAGCGCTTCAGAGGACAAATAAACTGAAAGTATGCCCCCGCATCCATATCTCACGACTCGTCGGCTGACGACAACTTGAATTGAAGTCGTAGGCTGCCATCGTGCTATGCAGATAGGCGTATCCTGTGACCATTTGTAGCATTTTGTCAATCCATTCTTCGCCCCCCGAATGCGTATATACAAGGTACGAACGCGTGCAGCTCGACAGTGAAGCGTCAGCGCTTCCTCCGACCATCCACGACTTTGAAGTCCCGTCGGTTTCATTTGTCGCCTTCCATCTTCCCTTCTGCTAACGCAGCTAAGGCAACTATGAGGAATTGCCAGCGCGGGAAGCTGAAAGGGGTAGGCGGCGAATTCATCAACCGACCCTCGACGCATTGCGTCCTCTCGGATGTTCAATGCTACCCTCAACGAGAACGAGCTCGTCGTTTGAGCTCTAGTTCGAAGCCGTCGCTCCATACCCCCCAAAGCGGGTCTTCCATCACGAACGGAAGAGCAGGGTAGTTCGTCCCAGATGAGGTGTGCGGCACAAACGAGACGGTACGTCATTCGATCCGATCCCCTCTCTCCCGCAGCTGAGGCCGTCCGCAAGGAACTGCCAGCGCTGAAAGCAGGGAATATATACGTCGGGCAACGCAGCGACTTGAGCACGAGGTTGCTGGATTATACCATGCGGAAGGTAAGTCCATCACTCGAATTTTCACGTACTTATCCGCTACCGCTCGAAAGGTTAGTTCAGCCCTCCGATGTAGAAACTCCGTCTTGGAGAGGGACGCGTGGCACGAGGCATGGGGAGGAGACGCTGATTGGTACGTTGCAAGTATCTGTAGTCTGCAAAGACCTCGCGGACAACAAGTCGAAGGTACACGCCACGTCGCCCTCCAGCGCACGCGTCCCGTCTCGGGTTTCTTGACACCCCCGATTCGTTCTCGTTGCCCCCCAGCGCGCTTGTCGAGGCCGTACGTACGTCGCCTAATTTGTTTCGGCCCTATTCTGCTAACGCAGCTGCGGCAGGTTCCGAGGAATCGCCAGCGCGAGAAGCAGGAATGGTAGGCAAAGCCCCCCAGTTCACAACGAGCAGGTAAGTGTTTCCTCTCCTCGTCGGACATGACAAGACTCGAGGCGTATCACGAAATCTCTTGGAATTGAAACAAACTCCTCTCAGCAGCATCGCAACGCACTCGAGAGCATGGTCTTGAATATCCGAGGATCGCCCACAACAGTCGCACGTCTCGCTCGAATACGTCTAACCTCTATGGATCGCAAATGCAGAGGGTGGAAGCTAACGGTCAAGGGAATAGATTGCGTTGAGGGTGAGATGGCGTGGAACGGAATGTGCGTATGCCGCGTAATTCGTTCCCGGCTCCACTTTTGCTAACGCAGCTGAGGCAGATACCGAGGCATCGCCAGCGCCGGAAGCTACAGAGGGGTTGGGAGCGTCCATCGGTAGAATCTTGACGCAATCCCGTCTTCTCGAAAGCTCCGTTCCGAGCCCCAATGTGCAGATTCCGACCTGGACGAGAGCACAGTGGAAAGAGTGAATTAAGGTTCGTCGCGTCGATTTGCTTCTCCTATTCTGCTAACGCAGCTGCGACAGATCACAAGGAAATGCCAGCGCCGAAAGCGGAAAAGGGTAGGTGAGTGTCTATCAACCCACACTTAACGTATTTACATCCTCTCGAAGGCTCAGCGCTCGGTCTCGCTTCTCAACGCATGATGTGGGGTACCAGGGGAGGAGCCGGAGGTGCGACTGGTACGCTGTGTGCTTCGTTTCCAGGTTCTCAGTCGTACGATGTAATACAGGCAGATATTTGAGAACGCGCTGCCTGGTCCCTCGTATACCCGTTCTCGGTACAACTCTGAACCCATCCTCCAAGACTCGACCCTGCCCCCCAGTATACAATCTCCGTCTTGACGACAGAAAGCGGGAAGGATGAGGCAACGACTGACATGACCTCTAATCTCGTGAGAGGACGAGTGAGCTCTCTGTAGGTCCCCGTCTCTGAACTCTGAGTTATGCTGACTCCGAGCACGATACAAGCAGACGCCGAGGAATAATTGAAACGACATTCTACTCTCAGCAGCGTCGAAACGCGCTCGAGAGTAGACCAGCATGTGACTGCCCCCATTCTCTACACCGACGCTCCGTTACCGTCTCAATCTCATAAAGGAGCGGCCCTCAATGCACGAGTTCCGTCGCGTCCGAAGATGTACCGCACGAGAAGTCGAGAACGAGAATGGTACGGCGTATTGTTCCCGTCCCTCTCTGCTGACTCCGCGACGAGGGATCCCCTATGCAGAAGGTAGAAGGGGATCAATGCAGTTGGGATCGCGTGTCAAGCCGTGGTAACGTCTTCGTTGTGTTGTCGCTCCAGATCCCATCTCAGCCCCCCAGCGACAGCGCAAGGAAGAACAGAGATTCCAATTCACCCCCCCAAAGGGAGAAGAAAATTCGGATTCAAAATCCCGACCTCAGCAAACCTAAACGGAACGATGATGTGCTCGCATCGCGGTCTACGCAGGATCCACACCAAGAAGAACACCATAGTGAATAGCAGACACAAGGGTATACGCAAACTGACGGTCTGGATAATCAGTCAGCGCACTGGCCCAAGCGTCAGGATGTATATTCGTGGGCGGCGTTGGCTTTGAATGGGGAGATGTGAGGGGGAAGAGCAGATCGGTGTTTGGTCGAGCCGGGGGAAAAGGAGGCATTGGGGGTATCTCGGAAAGAATGGGAGTATGGTCAGATTCGACGACGCTGGTAGATGACAGGGGAAATGAGACTTTCCTGCTCAATGAGCAGGGAGAGCCAGAAGCATCTCCCCCTCGCTCACCCGGCTTCATTAACACACCAACAGGGGGATTTTCCTGAGGCGGAGTAGGCCGAGCTACATCTGGGGGTTTTGACGAACGACGTGCGCAGAAAGCCGCAGTGTGGGCACGGTCACCGCAATGGGAGCAAACATGACGACGGGGACACCGGCGTCGACCATCCCAACACCCTCCAACGCGATTATGGCCCCAGCATATCTGAGAGCGCACCCGAGTCCCAGCAGTCATGGATGGTCTGGCAGACCAAGGGGATTGGCAAAAGGTGATCTCATCAGTCACATGTCTCCTCATTCTCTTCGTCTCGCCCACCTCCGCACATTGCGCTTTTGGCGCGGCGACTCCGTCTCTTTGAGACTTTCCCTTGTCCAGTCCCCCTCCATGACCCTGAGTCTCGTCCCCTGCTACTAGTCTTCTTCCCCCGTCGCTGTTATCCCTCTTTTCTCGTGTTTTTGTCTTCTTCTGGGTGCTCCCGCCGCTCTCTCGTCTTCTCCCCCACCTTCGGCTGGTCGACCTCGATGCCTTCTCTTCGGCCCCTCCCCAGACTTATCAATGTTGATGGTCTCTTGCGCGGGGGGACCCCCGACCGGGGACCATGGACTCCTCCAAACGATGGTAGAATCTTGATGATTGCTGGGGCTCCAGTGCGTACACAGATCTGTTGGGGCCACAATCGCGTTACAGTACCGCTCAAAAAGCCCCCCAGCGGCTATCGACCACAAGCAGCCGGTGCTCTCGGATGCTGCACCACGGGGTCCAAGGTCTCGCGAAGAAACGCTGACGACGGCTCACAGAAGCCCCCAAACGCGAACGAGCTCGTCATTTGTCTGAGCTTCAATTTGCGGCCGCCGCCCTACGCCCCCCAAAGTGGGTCAATTCCTTCTTCAAGGACTTGTAGGAAGAAGGAAGAGCGGAGACGGAGTCATCTGCGTCGGTTCAGGCCTGCCCCTCGGTGTACGATTTGCATCGCGGCAAGGATGCGTGGTGGGAACGAGAAGATCGATGTGGTGGACAGAGGTATCGTCGAGTACTGACAGAGTACGATGTCCTCGACCGAGAAATGGGCGTGTAAAGTGACGCGGGAATTTGAGGTACGTCGCACGAATTTTCACCGATTTCGCTTGGTCCTCAATGCGTACATTTGTGAAACGGAAGTATGCAGCTAAACGGCGAGGCGTCAGCGCTCCCTCGTCAATCTGTCCTAAGCCATTCAGATCCGCTTCAACGCTTCAACGTTTCAACGATCTCCCAATCTCAGCAGTACTAGAAGCAGTGCGTCATCGATCGTGGAGACTTGCTCTTCTTCAAAGACGGCCGCGTCCGACGGCGCTCAAACCGAACCCAGCGCTCATCACACTCGGCAGACGAGCGTCAAAGTGAGTGAGTGCAGCCTGAGGGACATACATGCCGTCTAGAAAGAGAGCTCTTCACAGTCTCAGCAGTTTAGGAATGAATCCGAAGTGCGTCATAGACTGTCGTTATCTGAATCTCATTGACCAGGGGCACCCAGCGGGAACGATTCGCTGAGACGTGTCGATGGGGGATCACACGCAACAAGTCAGGGCGGATGAATTCAATCTGGGAGTAATCGACGCCGGCTGGAGTGCGACATTGACCATCGAAATGCGGGTCGATTCATTTCACCTCCAAAAAATGGACGAACGTATAGCCCACGAAACGGCTTGAGCAATCAATTGAGAGGAGCGGAGGGAAGATCGAAGCTCCAGCCCCCCAATACGAGCCACTTTCTTGGTATCGAATGGAGGTGTTTGATTTCAAGCTGGAACAAGTCGTCAAGAGGTTTGGCGAGAGTGAATCGTTGAGAAGGAGACCCGAAGCGTATCATACGGCGCGTGAAGTAATCTTAGCGCGTAGCCATCCAATCTAGATTCTGCCCCCCGCTCGCGACGCGTTCAAGGCGAGAGCCACTCGCATTCAGAATAGCTGCAGATGTTCTCCGTTGATGAATCGTTTGGATCGTATCCGCGAAATGGTATGAACAAGAGGGACAGACCCTAGGCCCTTGACCAGGCGAGACGAGTGAGTCATGGAACTGCGAGTGAATACACAAGGCGGCTTTGAGCAGTCGGTATTATCAAGTGAGGCATGCAGCTTAGACGGCGATTCGTCAGCGCTTCCCCACTTTCACACATTTCTGGTTTCAACGAGATTGTTTCCACAGACGGACCAAGGCGACCGCAACATAAACGAAATACTCGAGCTCACAGTATTTTCGTCCGGCCCAAAATCCATTCAACCGTAACCTTCCAATCCCGCACTGAACCCTTGAATCTCCAGCCCCCCAAGCTTGTATCTCCAAGTGCGCCAGACACCAGCAGCCGCTAAGCAGCGCTCGGTGTCTTCGTCTTGCACGTTCGCAATTCCGAGGGAGAGGAGGCTTGAAAATAGAAATAGGTAGATTTGAAAAGATCTTGACGAACCAGCCAGAGAGACCATTATTGAAATTTTCGAAACAAGTAGAAGCGGAATGAAATAGAAGTGATATGCCGGCCCCCCAATCGCCAGAATCTTCAAGCAGGAGACCACCAGCAGCTAAGCCTGAGGCAGCGCTCAGTGGTACCCAATTGCACGTCGGCAATTCCATTCTTCGAAGGTTGCTTGAAGTTTCGTCGCCGGTGCGAGGAGGAAGGTCTTGATGAGTACAGACAAGAAACGGACTCAGCGGTATTGAAGTCATTCGAAGAAGAAGTCTAGAAGAGAGAAAGGATAGCCGGCAAAGCGAAAATCTTCAAGACAGGTCACCAGCAGCTAAGCCCAAGGCAGCGCTCGGTGATTTGCATCGATCTGAGTCGTCCCAATCGTGTCCACGAACGAAGGCTTGATGAGCGAAATCTTCAAGCCAAAGACGACCAGAAAGAGATAGCCAGCCGCGCATAGCGCGGAGAATCTTCATCCACCCGGAAGAGAGTTCTTGAATGCTTCAGGAGTTTGGTGAAGCACTTCAAGACGGAGACCACCAGCAGCTAAGCACAAAGGCAGCGCTCGGTAGCCATCGCCAGCGTCGGAGATGGTGGTGGAAGAAGGGAAGGTCGTCACGTCACGGCGTGAGACCGTCGTCGACATCGTGCTACGTCACGCCCGTCGACGTAGCTGGCGGCGCTCGCGCACGCCTCAAACGAGCCCGGAAATCTGCGCGGCTCGCGCGAGATGGTACCTAGCCAGTAGATATATATGAGCTGGAAGACGGATGTTACTCCAATAAAATGGATGCGCCAGCACATCACTATAGACGGCCCCGCGCCCCCCAACTCTTCCAGTTCACTTCCAGCTGTCCAGCTCAAGATGAGACCACAAGACAAAGATACCTAGGAAGCTTCACTCGTTATCAGCTACGCGAGCCTAGACGGCTCGCAGCGCTGAGTGAAGCTCCAGATTCCTTCCCAATCCCAGAAGCCCTCGCGGTGGGCTCCATTGTGATGCGAGTCGGAAAATATAGCTTCTTGGGAGCTAGGGAAGAAGAAGAGTGAGCCAGCGCTCTGGGCGCTGGCGGTTGTAGGTCAAAACGTCGTTAGTCGTAAGGCCGCTGTAACCCTTCGGTGAGGGATCGTGTCACCCTCGGTCGGGCCCCTATAACCTGGAGCTGTGGGAGCAGTTATACGGATGCTCAGCCATGCAGGGGGTCTAACGCAGATCGGTGGTTCGCCGTTTAAGATCCCTCTTCACATCATAGTAGAGTGTAAAGCAAGATTAGATTATGTAATATATACATGCGGAATATAAGGTAGCAAGCGTGTAAGTAAGTAAATATTATATAGACCCGTCACACACATCGGCAGCGCCGCCTTTCCTCCTCTACCCGTCGTCGGATAGTTGGGTGACGCGTCGCATTCCATCCGTCGCTTGGTCTCGGCGCTTCATTGGGCGAGGGGCGGGTTGTCTTGCTCCGCGTTCCAGCTCCGACCTCACGTCGGACACACCCAACACCACAGTCGGCTCTTGCACGCAGTTCAGTTTTCTCTCCACGACAGACGAAGATGGCAGAACCTCTCGGCTAATAAGCTCCGGACGTGCCGGACACTTCCGATCCGCGCCCTAGAGCCGTTCTGTGCCTCTCTGACCAATCTCTGACCGTTCAAAATGTTACAACGACTCAATTTAGTGGCTCGCGACAGCCGGCAAACACTTGCCGAGGGTCATCAGACGAAACGGCGGGTAGGCGAGAACCGCGTGAAGGCTTGGGATTTTCTTTCTTGGCTGCGATATGGGTTTCACAGGTGCTGGTATGCAAATGGGTCGTATCATTCAAATCTCATGGCTTACTGAGATTTTCCGCTCGCACTTGGGCGTCGGGTGAAAATTCCGTTTCAGTTCTGCCGAAATACGGCAATTGCCGTTCTCCCAGGCAGAACGGCAGAACTCAGCCAAAACAGTTCTGCCACGTTCACCATGTCGAACACGAACAGAGTTCGGCACTGTTCGGCACAAGGGGTGAGGGAAAACCTAAGCGATGACACCGACTACCCCTCGGAAACCAGACCCACCACCACCCGTGAGAAACTGCCTCATATTGGCAGCTGTCATCCTGATCCGGCAACCGCCCTCTCGACAATTTTACGTCCACTTAGTGCAAATCTTCTCGGTTACAGTGTATTATCTGCATAGTTGGCCAAAAACCACCCAGACTTACTAGAAATCAATTTATCCGCATGCTGTCTATTGATGTCGTGCTCTACTATCGTACGGAGCCCGTACACCCACAGTTTGCAATCACTTTGCACTGGTTTCGAGGGGGAAAGCGTGTGCAGGCCCGAACAATGTCTAAAACGACCACAGACACATGAGCTGAGGTCCAGACTGAATGAAGGCCAGATATGAGGTGGAATTCAAGGTTCATTGGGGAAAAGTCCAGCTTAGGACCCCGGACTACCGATTTTACGTAACGGAGGTCGGGATTCCATGGACCGTGACCCCTTGGACTACAGAGAGCAAATATGACGGAGTCAATGAAGATGCTTGAAGCAGTGTGATGCGCCAAGCAGAGCTTGGTTTTACGTTAGATACATATGGAATGGACCTGAGAAAATTTGTATTCGAGGATTAATATTAATGATAGGATTGTTCAGTATTTAATTATGGTCTCATGAAAACGGAATTCTCTACGCAGGTCTACTGATGGCGGTGGAATTTACCGCTATCCATTTACCGTCGGAGTTTCAAATGCGGGCCGGTTGCCGCACACAGCCTCAGGCTCTCTTCCGCTCTCCTTCGCACACAGTCGCACACCCACGCAGAACGACAGACGCCGTCTCGCCATCGCCTTCTCATGATGGACGATACCGAAATAGACGACGACGACATCTACTGGGCTCAAACCAACGACTACACGCAGGAAGAAATCACAGCGGCAGAAACTCTGGGCAGCTTGAATGAGCCGGAAACCAGGTGCGTCAAAATTGTTACTTGCATTCGGATTACTGTACTGAACTCCTTTCAGGTATTGCTTCGAATTCAATCAGCACGCTCAATCTCGCAAGGTGGAAGGCCCAAAGGCTCAACGAGCAAGAAACAACGCCTCAGCAACGACTCAGAAGATGCACCCGCTCCCAAAAAACTAGGCCGTCCTCCCGGCACCGGACATGTTCAGCGCGCTCGGGCAGCAGGTACAGCACCACCTGAGCCAGCCAAGCGTCCTGTTGGACGACCGCGCACCCGTGCTTTGACCCCACCACCAACAACAATTAACTTGGGGCGCGTTGTACGTCTACATTTATTCTTATAATAAGCCCATTCTTATTTTAAACTCAGCATGTTCCCGGCATACCTCCTCCTCTGCGTAACCGGGAGCCTATAAATGAAGCAAACACTCTGCGCATGAGTGGCGGCCGCTTGGGTGGTGGAAATATGGACACCCCTCCCTGTACGACCAATTTTGTTACGAATACGAGTACCGCCTCTGTACCCGTGCACTCCGTTTCGGGAGATGAATCAAATATTCATTTTGTCGACGACGACACAGAAAACGATGACTACACGGGACTCCTCAACGATGGTATCGGGGAAGATCGTACGGGTGAAGAAAGTGGTGAGGAGGAGGATGAGCAGGTCCAGCGGCAGCCGGTAGTGAGAACTCAGGCAGTTCTGAGGATACACCGGCATCTTCGCCACGAAAAAAGCGGACGGGCGACCCTGCTTATGTGTTGCCGACATGGCTCATGGATCAGTTTAAAGCCCATGTCGCTGCATCGTCGCCTCGGATTAACAACCTCCCCTTACTATATCGAGAAGCCAAAACATTTTGGTTTCCAACGCAGGACCCTTTCTTTGCCCTGGATGATCTCGACGCTCTTGCACCAGAACCTACTCAGGTGGTGGAGGGAGCTTTTCCTTCTCAGGAAAGCTCCGGGCTGTTGCTTGTCCCGTTGCTTGACAGCAGCGTGGACTTTGGTATTCTCGACTTGGATGCAAGCGAGAATCGCGAGACCTGGACGCAGGTTACTCGCCAGTCTTCCAAGTCTCACAAAGAAGACAAGAAGTCGGTTGGGGCCGAACTTAATCGTTCTACCTCCGCTTCTACGTCGCCAATTGAACGTGCGACTAAGGAAATGAGCTCCAAGAAGCTTAGGCAGATTGGCAAGCGGAACTTGCCAAGCGCTACATGCGCATGGCCAAGGCTGCTGATAAGAGCCGTCGAGCTTCTCGTGTTTCCGACGAGTAACTCATTTCTCTCGCCTCTGATGATGAGATAAAATTGCAGAGTTAAATTGAACACATTTAACCCACCACGCTTCACAGGCGCAATCTACTCCCGCACCAGTTCGGAAGGTTGAAGTCCGCTCGGCTTCGCCTTCTGAAAGCGAAATCTCTCGAGGCGAAGGGCCGTCTCAGCCGAAGGGTAAATGATCTGATCCTCGCAATTGGGGCGAGGTTGATTGGTGGGACCAGTTCTCTGAAGCTGAGTTTGAAGCTCAACGTGCTGCCTTCGCTAATTTTGAAGAGATTAATTGAATTAAAAAGGAGCCTGTTTCTACTCCTTCTGATTTATTCCGGGATGTACCGCGAATGATCTTCTACTACCGTTGTAATTAATAAACCTGAATATAACTCTCCTCCAATCGAATCTGTGTCTGGCCAGACCACTGCCTCGTTATCTGACGAGAAATTGAATCTTCAAAAGCGTTTGAAGGCAATTAAACTTCAGGAGAAACGTCAGAAAGACGTCAAAATAGCGGACGCGAAATGCACCGCTAAGTTGCTTAAGAAAAAGCATGCTAAACAGGTTAAGAACCGCGCCAAGGAAGCGGTTGAAGCGAGCATTGAGCGGGAAATCCGCACCAAAAGCTCTGGTAAAAGCGAACATAAACGCTCGAATTCCGCTCCTGCTAGACCCCTTGTAGGCGGAACATTTATTGACAAAGTTATTCGCAAGGCTGCCACCCGAAATTCATCCCCACCTTCCTCAAGCTCGAGCTCGAGTTCATCCAGCTCGAGTTCCTCGAGTTCTAGTTCAGATTCCTCCGAGGAAGATTCCTCTGACTTGGACGACGAGTCGAGCAGCTCGGATAGTTCTTCCAGCTCTGACGAGAGTGGTACCGACTCTAGAAAGTCTGTGAAACGGAGTCATCATAAATCTCGTTCCCGCAAACACAAGGGAAAACGTAGCAGATCTCGTAAATCGCGAAAATCTAGTAAATCGCGACGTGCGAAAGGTTCTCGTAGGACGAGATCAAAATCTCGACGGGATACTAAGATGAGCTTGAAACCTATCCCACTACCAAATATAACGGATCAGTTGATCCTTATGCTTATTTCCGGTTCGTTCGCGAAAGCACGAACTATGTAACGATGGGTAAAGTCCCTAAGGAAGATCAGATTTTCATTATCAGTACTCTTCTACGTCGCTTGGAGCTCACACCTGGTATTCATCGCTGCGGAGATCTGAGCGGTTAAAAAGCGACCTGGGTCGCTCGCACAACCTCTCTAATATAAATGCCGCAGAACAAGAAACAGTCAAGATGAGCCAATGGAGAATGGGTCCATCGCCCCGGCAAAGAGGTCGAGAAGAAGGGAGTTGAATGCATGATGCCGGGGAGACCTATGGCGCATCTTGGCGGGTCCGAGTGTGTCGTCGAGGGCCGCGGATGGTGGTGAGAGGCTGTGCGCGGGAGCCGGGCCGCGTTTGAAACTCCGACGGTATCTGGATACCGGTAAATACCGGATTTCGCAGCCTTGGGCCAATATGTACCAACCCGGACCTCGACAAGTCACATTTCCCACGTCCCAATTGCGAAGCAAAAGCGTCGTTCGACAGTTTAATGTAGTTGTTAAATGCGTCTTCAATGCGTCTAGCTACTCATTTGAATGGCGTCCGAAGCTTTGTCCAGCAATAGACAAGCAAATCTGAAGGAGTTAGGGTTGATGTTCCGATCAACTGGGTGTTATCTGCCAGTGGCAGTGCTGGGCAGATAACATTCTTGCAATTTCCTGCCTCTCTCGATGTCGGCGAGTCTCAAGATTGTTCTAGTGTGCAGAGGAGAGAGAAGATTGAGATCTAAGCTGGCAAAGTCGAGTACCGCCGTTATCTGGCAGATAACAGCGTGATGGTCAGATAACAGTCACAATGTGACATCAGTCACTATGCACTCTTGTCGTCTCCCTCCTCCGTCTCTCTGTGTTTCTGGCCCGGCGACGAACGGCGAAATGCGCTTGAACATTAGAGAGTTTGCGGTGAGCCGCCAGAAGCCACCTGGTGGCTCCGACGGCATGCGGATTGGAGCGGCTACGTCATGTGGCGGCTCGTTCAGCGGCTCATACCGCGCGGTCCTTAGCACAATTTTGGGGTTGGGTACCTTGCATACTTGACTATACCTTCAGCCAATGAGAGTTCGTTGTCCAAACGTGCATAATTGTTTTGAATTGAAGCAATTTCCAGCGTCAACCGAAGTCTTCGGCTCGAATGTGCGATAGCGTCAGATTTTCAGATCCAATTTTCTTCGTGTGTGTATGGTTCAATATGTAGATGACTAAGTACTAAGAATACACTCACAAAACCAAATTTGAACCAGTCTTACCAGCCGCCAAACGAGCCGCCAGACAGCATAGCCGCTCCAATCCGCATGCCATTAGAGCCGCCAGGTGGCTTCTGGCGGCTCACCGCAAACTCTCTATTCAACAGTCGCTCCCTACACAGCAGTATGCCTCAAACTGTGTCTAAACTGTATGAAAATTCGGCAATCCCTCGGTACACTTCTGGCGAGTGGCGACGACCTTGGGCTACTTACCGGCTTTTTGGGCTCAAAAACACGTTTTTCAATGTCGTCTGAACACGCTTGCGCCACCCCGGGACGTCTTTGGCTAATCAATGCTTTATAAAATAAAATATTAGAGCTCTATTATCCCTGTGCAAGAGGGAGTTCCGGAAACAAGTTCTGTGATGCCACAACAGGCTGAGGCAGCCGTGGGAGCAGGTTTTCAGACAGCAACCAATGATTCGATAACTCTACCTCAGAAAGCCACAACATCCTCACAATGTCGGAGAGCAAAATGGAGCCAAGAGCAGAATAAAGGATTTGGTCGAGGGAATTTGCTCAATTCAAACTACAATGTACTTTACAGATGCATTTTGTCGAACTCCGTCGAAAAAAGAAATAACATGTGATTTTCGTCGAGGGTGGATGGGGTCTACCTTAGTAGAAGTCCAGTGTCTCCCCCTGGGTGACTCCCCGGCGTAAGCCTAAATATTTTCTTGAATATCAAGATACTGTACTGTAGTATTTCGACCAAGTGTTCAGAGCACAGCAAATTACCTTATATGGTAGGCCGGCGCATGCCGGCCCGAATTTTTTTTGACGTTTTTCGTCCATTTTGGGCGAAAAAACTCGAGTGTCACCGTCACCATCCGTCACAAGTGTTCAGTTCACAGGTGCCTGTCACCCGTCACCTGAACACTTGGTCGTAATACTACAGTACTATTTCAACCGTAGATTCAAGTAACGCGTCACATCGACCTTTGAATTGAAGCTATTTAATTTTCGTAACACGTCACAAGGCAATTTTGGCCCATTTTCCCATCAAAATTGATCGGCAAAATGCGAAAAACCCAAAAAGAGAATTTCATCAAAGTTGAATCATCGGAAAGTTGAATCTAAACAATAACATGTCACACCCAGTGAATCTATGGTCGAAATACATAGTACAGTATCGAGCATCGGTGCCCTCAGTCTTTCATCCCGATATCTTAATAGGGAGGTTGTGCGAGCGACCCAGGTCCGATCTCCGCAGTGATGGAAGAAGAGTATTGTCCTGGGACATTCCTAGGTCGCTGGGATCTCACATCCGAGGCTGCTCGTTGTGGAGATCTGAGCAGTTTAATAGCGACCTGGGTCGCTCGCACAACCTCTCTAATATGTATTTGGACTACAAAGGGACGTCTGCGTATCCGAGCCTGAGACTAGTGCATGAAGGATTTCAGAGACAGGCGTTCAGACTATATCGGATATATTCAAGTCCTGATTCCCCCCCCCTGCGTCCTAATCTGCCTTTCTCCCGTCCTAGCTAAAACTAAAAGCCTTCCAGAGCAGATTCCACTTGAGCCGGCACATGTGAACGCCGACCACGACGGCTGTTCTTGATTGCACGTCTTCTTAATTCGTCCGGCTTGAAGGGCCGGAATCTGCTTCTGCCCCGACTCGAAGCTCGAATGTCAGTTGGGGAAGTCTTTGGGGCAACGGGATGAGGCGAATTACTGTCTACAATCATCGTCAGTCTATGTAGTCCGAGGGTGGATGATCAGATATTCAAAATCTCTACCAATTGCAACCATGTACAAAAACTTTTGAGTGGGCCAGCCAGTGAAACATGCAAAGGTTTGCGAATCAAGTAGCTTTGCGGACGGTTCGGATGCTTAGCCCGAGTCACGCAGGACAGTACCAGTCACCACCTCTCGAAAACCCGATTAGGTGTGGGAAAGACCAAAACTTGAGAACGATTCCCGGGCCGAGAAAAACTTTGATTTCCATCGAAAACTATTGGAAAACTAGGCTCATGGCTTATGTCTGTGGTCGGCAGTAAAAATTTATGAACTTGAAAGAGAGGGAAGAAAGGGGAAACAGGAGGGAGACTATTGTATATATCTGAAGCCTGCTCCGTATGGCGGTCGTTTGGCTACTTTAAAAAAAACACATATAAATATCCTGTTTTGAGAGAAAAAGTTGGGAACAGTGAAAAAAAAAAAAAAGAAAATCGAAGAAGTAGAGAGACTTTCCTTGAGTATCCGTTGCTTTCCCGTACCGAATTTTCCCTCAGAGAAGCTCTAGAAAAATCGATGCAAAAAGAAATCAAGTTACTCCGTTGGCAGGCCGATCAAGAGATCGTTTGGGTCAGCGTGCTTACGGTGATTCATTCCGGAACTCCGGATCGCTCTATTTGAGGGGTGACACAAGAGGCGAGCGATCCAAGAGCGATCATAGCCGATCAAGCATAGGGCACTTTCCCCCGAAAAAGGCAATCCGATAAAGCCGACCGACTCTAAGCTAGTTCTACGTTACGACAGTGTTGTACTTAAGGGTCTTAAGTAATAAGGGTGCCTTCCAAAGTTAAGGTCTTATTAAGGGTTATTAAGGGTGCCTATATTAAGTGTCAAATTATGCCTTATTTCCTAAAATGGTCTAGTCTAGTTTTGGTTGTCACGCGTTAGCCGTAGGTCACAGTTCGCTTGTTTTACACCGAAAACAAAGAAGGATGTGTAAAATTTTTGTCAGGACAGATACTGTAACGGATCTACCGCTCGTATACACAGCCTCCGATTTTCTGTATAAGTAGTTAGGTTCTGTCGTAGATAGCTTTCCTTTGGTCAATCTAGGACTTACACCAGTTACCTTGGGTTGATCTTTGTGTGCCGGAACTCGAGCTCTCTTCGCTTCCGTCACAGATACCTTGCCTTCCAAACTCAAACTTTGTCTCTTCACTTTTTTTCTTTCTTGTCGTGGCAGCATCGAGGAGAGGAAATCAAAGCTCGACATTTTCGGACAAGCAGCACAGCCACAATCGAAGCAAGGCTCAAAATTGCAAATCTCAGCGCCCAATGCTACTTTATGGTACCCAAAGCTTGAGGATACAGAATTGACTACTTCAGCAGACCAAGGCAATAGGTAGCTTCCCCAGACGTTGCGCAAATTCAAGTACTCTAGGGGACTTCCATTTTGGGTCTTTCCTAATCCGGAACGCTGACCTACGGCTAATGGGCAGCGACGGCTTTTGATGGGCCATCAATCAGCCGGCGATTACTTGTATTCCGGGAAATTGATGGTTAAACCTTGTTCCCCTTCGTTTTGCACAATGGTGGGCGGGATTGAGCTGGAAAAGCATGGGTATGTATATTAGAACATCGTACAAGGTAATTGGGGTGAAAAGTAATTATTAAATATGGTAAATATTGTGCTGCAATAAATTTAATCAGTCTCCTCCATCTCCACGTCTTCCTCCTCCCAGTGCTCGTGCGCTTCAGCTACAGAGGAGCCTCCATCGTCTGAGACATCATCTGAATCAACAGCCTTGGGCTTGGGTTGCGTTTGGGCTTTGAGCACGCTCAAATGATCAAGGAATGCCTTGGTGAGTGCCTGCTGTTTCATTGCGAGGGTTTTCAGCGAGGTCTTCGTCGGAATATCGATTTTCTTGGTCTTGCCCGAAGTCCACATGCGCCGTAGCTTGTCGAGCTTTGCGCGCGTCATTCCATGGAAGCAAATCGCATCGACAGATTGAATGAGAGGCGTGGCATCCAGTCTTGATTGGATCATGGCTTCTTTCGCCGCCTTGTCGAAAAATCGGTCATTTCGAGGGCTTTAATTCGCCGGAAATAGCCTCAGATTGCCGCGGGGCCATCGGCTTTAATCGGTCTGGCGACCGATTTGCCATCATCCTTGGAATGGCGGGGTTGCCCGCCATTCTAGGGGAGACTATAAACCGCTGTTATCCATATAAGAACCAAAGACTTCGTGTCTGGGTGGGACAAGACGAAAAGAACATTCGTATTGGCTGACCGCTAACAAAATGCCGTGAACCGCCCCACTTGGTGCATCATTTTGTCGAGATGTTGATTTCGTGCCCCATGCTCCACGCCATCTCTCTGCACGATGTCAATTCACTCGATGCTCAACCATGCCCGCGACAACGGCCCGTCTTCGCCCATTGCTGCCCAAGACGCCCTCTATGACTCAGCCAGAGCCCTTTTTGCTTAGCAGAACAATGGAGCGCGAGGGGAATCTTGGCGAGCTGAGTGCAGTTAACGGTGCACCTGTGAGGATCAGAGCGAGCCCAGTTTCAAGAAAGAGTCCGAGTCAGGTCAGCAATTCAAAAGGATGTTGACATGCCGGACCTGTTGAAAAGGAATGTTTCCTTAGTCCGAGTCTGAACGGCGTTCAGCGGGCCAAAAAAGACGGAGGAAGAGAGAAGCAAAGGAAAAAGAGAATGATGGTCGTTTGATACGCAAGACTTGCGATCTGAGCTACATTGTGGACTTCGCACTGATTTCGCGAGCACAGTCAGGCATTGGAAGACCTGTAAACTTGACACGATCATTGGCTCAATGAGCACGCCGCCAACGAGAGCTCGCTGGCGATATTGAGGATCTATTGGACATCAAGGGATATAAAGGTTGTCATAGGTCTCGAGCGCAAACGCTACGGCGGAAAGTTGAACAAGGGAACGAAGGTTAAAGTCATATCCTGAATGCGGTACGTGTCCACCCAATTGGAGCTGTATTGTCTGCTTACTGTTTGTTCCTCACAGATCCAACTCAGTCCTTAGATCAAGCCCTCGACCACGAATACGATGTCAATCAGCCCCGCCGCAATGACCGATATCGGGAAAGTTACCGAAGTAGGATGCTTCGGTATGAGGATGAGGTTCGGCGAGGTGTTTATGCTGAGGAACAACGACGGGAGATGATGCTTGGATGGCAACAAATTTCCCCAGGCATTTCAACATTGTAAACGGCTTAAGATGAAATTTCTGCATTGTATTGGGTGACTTCCCGTATTTACTATATGTAATAAACCAAGCCATTTGAGATGAAGTGAGCTCGCACACACGGCCGCGCGTGACCTCAGGCGTGAATGAGAAGAGCAGCCGAGCGCATACATCCGAGTCAGCCAAGATGGATTTATTAGAAGTGGCTTGTTACAGCACATATGCGGCTACATCAAGTGAGTCCGACTACTGCACCCATTACAGATATTACTTTGCCAACTTATGGCCACCTTCTTCAACCCCTCCTTACATAGGGAGGGGTAGATGATGTGTGAGTAGGATATTGAGTACATTATTTACTCAACAACCTGGTTAGTGGACTTGGCAAAAATTCGACAGTCTTGCATGATGAAATTCATGATGTTTTGTCATGAATTTATATGCTCAACAACTATCGTAAAAATGAGTTTCTGAGCATCGCGAAAGGCATCTTGAATTTCATGATGTGGTTTATAACAAAACATCATGAATCTTGAAATTCTTTATTGTTTTGAATTTCATGACAAATACTTCGCACAGTGCCGAAGCGAAACGTTTAGCATCTTCCCTTGATTTTGGGTGGACTAGGAAGCGGAAACGGGTGGCGTTTGTTATAGACTTATAGTTTATTCCCCTGGCTACCACTTACAATCAAGAATCAGGTGAATCGACTATGTTTTCGCTGAGAACGAGGGCAATTTGTGGGGCGAGTCAAATATCGCGATCGCCAAATAGCGAAACACTACAAAACACAACAAATTGAGCCATTCTCGCGCAAATCGACCAGTTTGTTTCGATGCAATCCGCCTCAAAATGACTGTCTATATTACTACTAAGGCTCCTAGAAAACGGTTTAAAAAACTGTTTGGATGGTTTATAAAGTGGCGAAATAATCCACCATACTGGTTGACGCCTTCAAGGTGCTCTAATAGGTAGTCCTACTCAACAATGGCTTATACAGTTGCCCTCGACAGTTTGAAGCTGCTTTCTGGCCAGAGCGCAAGGGAGAGGGGTCAGAGCTGTCAAACTCGGCAGCGCCAGTTGACATCATCCCATCTTCGGCAAGCCATCCGACGACCAATCACACCTCCCATCCTCGGACTCCCATCCCCGATGGTTGCCGGGAACACTGCTGGACAGTATCTTCATTCCCCCAACACCTTTCATTTGGATGGGGAGGAAATATGTCCTGGAATAATTAATTGTTTAAATAGGTATATAAACAGTTTACCTGTGATTTACGACCCCCTGTAAACTAAAGGGAAATAAATAGGTATTTATTTATTTTAAATAGTTTATAAACAAAATAGTTGGAGCCTTGAGTAATTTACTACCGACTTGCTTTTGCCGACACTCGTTTTCAGTCTCACGATGCTATGTTACTTTCCTTGCAATCAGCTCTTCGACAAACACAATCAGCTCTTAACGGAACTCGTCAACGACTCTACGCTTCTCAGAAGAAGGTTTCTCGTGCACAGTCATCGCTACAGACTGCTCGGAAATAATACAACAAGTTACAGGTTTGGAATCCAATGGACGGCGCGGAGTATAGTGGTGCAGCGCGATTCCGCGAAAGTTAGGGCGAGACTTGACACGGACTGGCTGTGCGGCAGGGAAGGTTGAATCTGCAGTTAGAGCTTGTGCAGAGGCGTTCGGGATTACGATTCGCGGTGGTTTCATGAGCCGCCGCACAGTGGGACGTGTCATTGACGAAGGCGGCACCTTCAGTGAACTCCAGTTGGCGCGGGAAATTCTGAATGCACCAGGTACGTCCGAATTATATCTGAATTCAAAGAATTTGTTGAGTAGATCTCCAGGATTTGTCGAGAGCTCGGACAGCACCTCGTACCGCGGAATTGGTGGTTTTTTGAGCTTTTCAGGGGTCGGCGAATCGGAATCTGAAGTCAGATTTATCCCCAAAATTCCCGTTCGCCGGCAATCAACATTGTCGACTTCGCGTGTCCGGCACTGTAGATATCTGAACTGCGGGGCCATTGGGATCAAATTGGGATACTAGAGATTGCTGTTGAGCTTGGCGCCTCGCTGGCTGCGCATCACGTGGATTTTTTTTTTTTTTTTTTTTTTGTATCAGCATTTCTATACCGCAACAAGTAAACCAACTACTAAGACGCGGTGCCCAAAGGGCAATAAATAAGTGAAAAAGTAATTCTAGTGAGGGTTCGACCGTGGTTGGTAGAGTATACAGTTGCGGCTAAATCAATTTACTTACCAAATAAGGAAATTTTCATCAAATCCGCTCTACCACACAACAAAACCACCACAAGCACGTTGAAATAGCACCAAGCGCCTGTACTCCCGGATTTCAGCCGGTCTACGCCCAAAAAACAACCGGATTCGTCATGTTTCTCACTGTTTTTGGCTGCACTTTATGAGACAAAGTTGCTGGTTATCCCGGCGAAACCAATACAAAGACGCCAGTTTTTTACATCAGGAATACAGACTAGCAGTTCTTAGTATTCTTATCAACTTACCGCTCGAAAAAAACGAGCAAAAGGAGCGAATTGACGAGAATTTCCTTATTTAGTAAGTAAATTGATTTTGCCGCAACTGTAGTCTTTGAGTAGGTGGGTGAGCGCTTCCATCGACTGTGAGAACAATAGCTCGACATAGGAACCATAGGTGAAGAAAAAATGGGGCATAAGTGGCAGTCAGCCATTACCTCGGGGGGCGTCGTCCGCTTGAAGCCCGAGCTTTGTTCGGGGTGGCCCGACAATGTGATCCATAGAGGAAGATGCCGTCCTGTAAGAAGCGACGCGCATCCTCCTCCTCGATGAAGTCCACGCGGACAGACACTTCCGACTGGGGGATGCTATCCCGCTTGTGAAGGAAGCGGACATTACCAATTCGATACTGTGCACCTGGAAGTTGGTTGCGCTTCGCCAACTCGCGCACAAAGTCGCGAGAGTGCGGAAGCCCTCCCTCCTCCAAGATTGGCACTCGGTGGAAAACCACCTTGTGCCATGGGTCTGCGGGGTAAATGGGCGGTTCAGCATCGAGGGCGCATCCCAGAAGTGGAGCGATGGTCCTCCATAGCAGCGAGCGGTGGGCTGCGAGCGCCTGGGATGAGCAAGCCGGCGCAGTTGCGTGGAGAACCAGGTTGCCACTCTGGGACATGGAGGTGGCGCTAACTGCTAGCCGACCATCTAGAACGCTGTTGATGGCCCTGCATAGTGAATCGGGGTGTGGTTTCTTCGTGGGGTGGGCGTTGGACAGGTCAATGATCAACCGAGTGGATGGAATCGTCGGTTTGGGCGACACCGTTGGGCTCCGTTTAGGAGCGGGACGTGAGGGGCGCTTCGGCTGGGAGGTATGTGGGCGCACAGGTTTTGCCTTGACGGCCTCTGCAAATGTGGTGGGGCTGGGTGGGCTTACAGGAGCCATGCTGGGTTCCGGGTCGGGTTCGGGAGTGACGAGGCGCTTAAGTTTTGATGTCCAAGGTTCAAGAGTTTCAGTGATCTCGATAAACAAGGGGAGGAGGGCTGCAAGGTTGTCCTCCGTGCCTTGGGGAATCTCCACAGGGTTATCTATGTAATGGTCTTGTATGCATTGTTGGAATTCACGGCGTGTCTCCAGAAAAGCCGTTGCTTCCTTTCTGAGCTTGGTGGACAGGTAGTCGATCGTTGTGTGGGACTGAGGGACGGTGGCCTGCGGGGGCGCTGAGTTTGGGGCGTGGTCATGGCGGGGGGTGGGGGTGACTGGTTGGTTGGTCGTGGTGCCGCTGGAGACGGTAGCGGGTGATGCGTCAGGACCATCAGCTCGGCCTTTCTTGATTACGCGGGGCGAATGTGGGGACTTGGTAATGGAATCGTTTCGAGACTTCTGTAGAGGACGGGGAGGGGAGTCCGGTGGCCTTGGGCGCCGAAGGCCCGTAGCTGGGGGGCGGGGAAGGGTACGCTCGCCTTGCATCCCAGCAAAATTTTGGCCGTGGGAAGAATCGTGACGGTGATGGTTCCGGTCAAGAGAGACCTGAACACGTGGATTTGTAGTTTGACATAGTTACGACGTGTTTGTATTGGTTTCTATAGATCACTCTTGCCCTCCGCCTCCATCTTCTCGCTCCACTGCCTCCGTCGTAGCAGTGGACTCAGGCCCCAGCCCACGAGCAGCTTAGGACCCACTCGCACACACACACACCTTGTGTTGCTTTCCACGCCCGGAGGCTTCGCAGGTCCACTTTCCTTGGGCGACCTACCATAACCCCTCCGCTCGCGTTTTTTGACTCTGGAAGGTAACGCATAGTTACAGCAATTCTTGAAAATAATGGCAAACACCAATTTTTTTTCGAGCGTTTCCCGAAAAGGAAATTTGGGCTCCTCACGCGTTTTTACAGCGACTCAACCTCTCCCCGCAACACCTCTCCCTGGAACGTCGACTACAAACACCACACATATTGCCCCAGCAGCTCCTGCTATCCAAACCTATCTCCCCACACCGCCCCACATGTACCCAGGATCTGCACCGTTGTTTCATCAGCCTCTCGCCCCATACTACTACCCATATGTAACATATCCCGGCTATCCTCCTCCACACCCACCTCAATCCTGAATACTGCATCTTGTAGACCATATTAGTTTTGTTACACAGTGAATGATTAACCGTATGAAGAATCTGTAGGGAGTAGCTAGTTCACGTTGAGGGAGCCGGATTATGAGCGACACGCACGACAATCCAGTATCTAGCATCCATTGCCCGCGAGGATGATGGCACCACACACAAACCACACAACTTGAACAAGTTCCGCTCTATCCGACAATCAGCTGGCTCCGAGCCTCCCTGCGGCGCCGGCTCGTTTGAGCATATACTCAGAGACTCTACTCATCTTGAAAAGGCCACTGGACGCGGTATGTGGACCAACAGATGAAGAAGTATCGCCGAGAATCAGATTTGGTCAGGGCTGGAGTCGCAACCGAAGGAATTGGCATCGAAACAGTCCAGAACCGGTTATGCAGCGGATGAGAAGCCTTCGGTGTTGAGCGGAGAGTCACAGACAGCTGAGACTACAAAACGCAGCGAAAGGAAGAGACAGAGCCCGAATTTCCTTTTCGGGAAACGCCCGAAAAAAAATTGGTGTTTGCCATTATTTTCCGGAATTGCTGTAAAATGTTATTCAGCATCTTGTTATGGTTGGTAAAGCGCGTCACTAGTATTCGGTGCAAGGTAGGTCGACGTACTCGTCGGATTTGTGGGAGATGAGAAGGACGAGATGGTTTTTTGGGTGTGTGCAGGGAATGGCCGCCCTGACCGACGCGACTGGGGCCGGGAGCGATCGTTCGTCTCCAGGCGCTCCGCGTGGGCTGCAGGCACGGCCAAACCGTACGCAAAGGACACCGAGGGTCGGAATGAGACCCAGAGCGACCCAACGGAGCGAAGCTCTAAGAGTCGAAGACTCGCGCGAGGGCGAGAAACGACACGAGGTCCAAACAAGAGCTGAGAGAAGAAAAGAAAGAAAAGAAAGAAAAGAAAGAAAAGAAAAGAACGAGACGAAAGATAGAAAGCTAGCACGAGAATATGTAGCTGTAATGATGAAAGGGTGAAAGGAATGGGAATAATATGATAAGAAAGTAACACCAGATTACCGTCACACCAAAGTGCGAAGGTGGTACCGGCGGAGGCGGATCTGCAATTGCAACTTGCGGTCAATGCTGCCATGAGCGCGGCGCGGCGGCGGCCGTTGATTGTTCATGATTGTCATCAACCGCGAGCAGAGGAGGGAGGGGGAAAGACTGTAGATCGGGCGAGATTCCAGTTCGTGTCTGGAGGTGTACCCAGGATCCACGGGCGCGAAGGAGCACTAGACGGGAATGTTGAGTTAGTTGTTGATGTGAACGAGTTTACCGCGAGTTGTGGTGTAATCGACATGAAGGCGTCAACAGAGTCGAATAGACGACGATAGGCGCTGTAGAATAGGCAGAGAATGGAGTGATGCTGGATGAATGAAGATGTAGCCGTGGAAATAACCCCGTTGTTGGGCAAATATGTAATGCTCCATGTTGATGAACGAAGTGTCTGAAACCAAGGAGAGACTCGAAGGATGGGAGATAAGAGGATGAGATGGATGTCCATAATGGATGATTGATGCCTAGGAGGAAGAAAATCGAAGAAGTGATGATCGCGTGACGTTGTTAGCAGTGAATGCCGAGTCGTCGAAGCGATGAAAGCGATGAGCGGATGGTGAGAGGATATTCGTGCCGCGGAGAAGTATGTTCCGCGATGAAGAAAGAGAATGAAAAGTTACACTTTGAACCAAGCGCGAAGGTCAAGCGAAACAAAATCGGATAATGCGAACATGTCGTCTCCGAGCCTGCTGGCTACATCGCAGAGCCGAAAATTGCGGGGGTGTAAAGCGCTGGGCCGTAATGCAACGACATGAAAGCCAGGACTTGTGATATGAGCCCAATAGTGTGCGGCCGGAGGTGAGTCCGTCGAACACGCTATTTACAAAGAAGCGGAGGTGGGGAGAAATGAAATGAATGAGCTCCAAGATCGTGAGCAATCCGCCTCGACAGAAGAGCTCCATCGACTCACCCACAATGTGGGCAAGTTCAGAAGAATTGAACCAGATGTTACTGAGTGCAATATTGCTCGGTAACCTCACCATCGCGGCAGGGGTAACATCATCAACCTGAGAATCTGGGAGAGAAAGGAGGTCGAGAGAAGGAAGATCAAAAGCGGGCGAACACGAGGTGGCGGGGAAAGCTAATCGTTTCAACCGAACCGTATCGACAGATGTAACTCTATCGGGCTGGTGATTTGCAAGGAGATAGAGATTGAGAGAAATGAAATGATGTGAGACTGAATACCAGTCTGACGTCGTTAAGCACCCTGACTGTTCGATAGAGGTAACTCCTTCAAATGGTCCGAAATAGCAAAGTGCACATTACAAAGTGACGAGTGAGCCCCGTGCGCCAGAATCGTGTCGCGTGAAATGATTCAGCAACGTAGTGTTCGGGACAACATTTCCCGGCGAGGCCAATGGAATTGTGCGGGACCGGGATGCAATTGAAGCGGAAAGGATCCGGAAAGTGAGAATTAACCGAATAGGAGACCAAGCATCAGAAGAATGTGCTGCGCGCAAAAAATGCCTCGCGAAACTAAGCGTCTCGACTGAGGTATTACAATCGAAGCGAGTGTAAACACGTCAAACAAACCACGCATGAACTGGCTGTGAAGAGAGGCGGAGAGAGAGAGATGTGCAAAGCGATCCCCAAGAAACTGAACATGTGAAACAATGCACATAGTGCACATTATCTCGGCGACCCAACAGCAAAATTCGCACGCGAGAAACTGGACGCCGAAGATGCGTCGGGAGTCGGCATGATAGACCCAAATCACACAAGATGGAAATGAAGAAAAAGAGAAACAGAGAATTAAAGATTGAAGAGTCTAGACGCACCGGCACATTGGCTGAGCAGGGTTCTCCGCCGAGTTGTCGCCAGTCGGGTAGTGTTGAGACAATGGGTAGTGTGAGCTGAGGAAGACCCTAGACAGAGGCTGTGGAAGGGTGATGAAAGGAGAATGGAAGGAATGTGGATGGTGTACGAAGGCTATGATGGTATAGATTGAATGACGATGTATCGCTGGGGTAAAGAAGAATGAACTCGGCAGAAGATGGGACCATATCGAGCATGAGAATGAAAAAGGGATAGAATAGATGTGTTGCAAAGGTGATGAGGGTAGCGTATCAGGATGTACGCTTTGATCGCGAGTGTGTCTGTACCAGCGACAATGTTGCATGATTGAATTTTGGATGATAGAGGGATGAAGGATAGAGGAAAGAGGAAAGTGGGATACACGCCGTGGATGACGAGCGCACCTGCACCGCAGAGGATAGAGTATAGATGAGCAATGAGATACAATGAGAGCTGCCGTCGAAGACGAACAAATCTGCACCGTCAAAGGATAGAAGATAGATCTCTCAGTGAGATCGTCGTCAAAGACGAACGAATTTGCACCGTCAGAGAATAGTGGTATGATAGAGGGTCGAGGATAGAGCATGCAGAAGAATGATGGAGAATAGATTGTTAATTGGGGATATGAGATACGCGTCGTCAATGACAAGCGCAGTTGCATCGCAGAGGATAGAGGAAGGTCATTCAATGGGATGCGCCGCCGAAAACGAACAAACCATGCAGGGAAGATGGGCGGCATATGGCGGTAGATAATAGAGTACGGAGGCACGAGATAGGGTGCATCGTCATGCGAGGAAAGGTGGGCGGCGTCCCGCGATGAAGAATGGAGTGCCGAGGCACGGGATAGATTGTTGAATGGGATCGTTGTCAAAGACGAATGCATCTGGATCGACGAGGATGGAAGATAGATCTTCAGGTGAGATCGTCGCCGAAAGCCAACGCATCTGCACCGTCAGCCGAAGAATAGTTCAGTGAGATACGACGTCAAAGACGAATGCAGCTGCACCGAGGAAAATAGCGATGATAGAACAGTTAGTTGGGCGCGGGGTCAACCGGCCAACCTCACTGTGATAGATAGAACAGCTAGTTGGGCGCGGGATTGACCGGCCAACCTCACTGCGATGATGGAACAGCTAGTTGGGCGCGGGGTCAACCGGCCAACCTCACTGCGATGACGGAACAGCTAGTTGGGCGCGGGATCAACCGGCCAACCTCACTGTGATAGATAGAACAGCTAGTTGGGCGCGGGATCGACCGGCCAACCTCACTGCGATGACGGAACAGCTAGTTGGACGCGGGATCGACCGGCCAACCTCACTGTGATAGATAGAACAGATCGTCGCCAAAGGCCAACACATCTGCACCGTCAGAGGATAGAGGATCCATTGCCCATCAAGGATGGACACAACTTCACCGAGATAGAGGATCCATTGCGACGTCAAGAGCGAACACAATTTCACCGGGATAGAGGATTCGTCGCGCCGTCAAAAGACGAACGCAACTTCACCGAAGATAGAGGATCCGTTACGACGGCCAGGACGAATGCAACTTCACCGAAGATAGAGGCTTGATTGTGCCGTCAAGGACGAACACAACCTCACCGAGATAGAGGTTCCATCGCGTCATCAAGGACGAACACGACTTCACCGAGATAGAGGCTAGGTTGCGCTGTCGAGGACGAGCACAATTTCACCGAGATAGAGGATTCATCGCGCCGTCAACGACGAACGCGACTTCACCGAAGATAGAGGCTAGGCCGCGCTGTCGAAAGACAAACGCAACTGCACCGGGATAGAGGCTCGGTTGCACCGTCGAAGACGGGCACAACTTCACCGAGATAGAGCATCGACTACGCCGTCAAAGCCGAACGCAACTGCACCGAAGATAGAGGCTAGGCCGCGCCGTCAAGGACGAACGCAGCTTCACCGGGATAGAGGCCACATTGCGCCGTCAAAGACGGAGCAACTGACCGAAAATAGAAGATAGATTGTTCAGCGAGATCGTCGTCAAAGACGAACATATCTCCGCTGTCAGAGGATAGTAGATAGATCGATGAGATACGCCGTCGAAAACGAACGCATGTGTACAGAAGATAGGATAGCGTGTATACACTGCTGAGGATGGAAGATAGATTATAGATTATATCGCAGGATGCGCGTTCAAACGAACATTTCTGCACTGAAGGTGAGAGAGAATAGATCGTGAGATGTACACCGTCCATCCTACACCGACGAGTGGTGAAGATGACAGTAATGAAGCGGAAGAATGAATACACGGGTGGACGAGTGTCGCGCCAATGAAGACAGATTTTTGTACGCAAGACTGAAATGCAGAGGAGGTCCAATAAGAGTTGAATACAACAAACCACAACGACCGCATTCCAGGACTCTGATGTACAACATTGGAGTGCCGGAAGCGTCGCCGTAGTGGTCCAGCGAGTGGGAGGAGCACGAAGAAAGAAATGAAAAAGAACAGTGATTAGATAACACACCATTACAAAATTTTCCCGTGCTCTGTTAACAAGTTACAGGCGGCGTCCACGTACGTTTCGACGAGCAAAGCGTAGTTGCTGAATCTGGTCTTGAGGAGGTCACCATAGACGAGACAAAGGTAGAGCAAGAAATGTAGGCGAAAAAGTGGAGAAGTTCGTTCGGTCATGAGATGGAATGTGATAGAGAAGCGCTAGGAGGCAGATCCCATCACATACAGAACTGGTATGCATGGGAGAGTGAAGAGAGCGGGAACTGGTCCTAAGTATGTCTGGTACGAAGTCTGACGTGCAGTCAAGACGTGCCCGACGTAAAGTCAAGGGCCCGAGAGGAGATAGGCTGTGAGAGAGGACCAAAGAGGACCGAATGTCTTGACAAAAACACCGGTGATAGCGCGAGGGAGGACGGTGCGCTGTCGACGCCGCAGCGGACGCGAGAGCGGGAGGAAGAAAAGAGAATGACAGCTGTCATCGGGGATCAGCGCTGTCAATGACAAGTCTACTCTTACGTCACTACCTTGCCTTTCACTCAGCCGCCACTCGCAAGCTCGTCACGACTGAGCTCGCAACATGACGAGGTCAGTCGTGCGTGTCTCAAATTGCCCGCAGAAAAAAAAATCAATCTTGCTCTTTTTTGCTTGGATTGGTGCTCCCATGAACTGCTGGTATCCCTCTCAGGTATTTTGGGTGCCTTTCAGAGCTTCCCGATGCACCCGTGAAGTGGAATGTGGATTGTGGATTGTCTCGAATAGGAAATGAACGTAAGTGCACGTGATTGATTAGGTGATCGCATCACTGATGTCTCAAATCGCCTCGGAGAAAATATTATTTATTGTCAGTTTTGAGCCAGTTAAAAATTCGTCTAGAGGGATTACTCTACTATCTAATCGGAGTGTTTTGGCCAGAGGGTTAAGCGTGGGAAGGTCCTGATGTGATGTAATAGATTTCGTTCCTGTTTGGTGGTGTTGCACCATACATCCGTATGCCCTCAATTCAGTGAAAATCTGCCATAATGTCGCGTGTGTTACTGCTGGAACTGGAGTCTTGAGCTGAATTTTGAGGACATGGAGAACAAGAGGGTTCCAGCACAAGAGTCCAATAGCATAGATAGTTGCAGGTAGTGGATGAGAAACGAGACGGAGAGAGAATGAGATCCAAGTGAGCCACGTCGAATCGTCGATGATCGATCCGGGGGCCGGGGCATTTCAAACTCCGCTCAGTATCGATTTTGTTCGGGATCTCATTTTGAGACTTCCCTATATTCATTGCTCTTTTTTTCAGGAGTTTCTGGGCTCCGGTAGATATTTCACGCATTTTCGTCGGTATCGACGTTTCACGTGGGGAACGGCATTTTCCGTACGTCCGGTCCATCCGAACGATCAATTGTCAACCGAAATCAACCAAAAACTCTCCAAACATGAGCATATTTTATTATCTTTAGAGTATTATCTTTATTTCTTTATTTTCTAGCACTTTCACCAGTATCGGGCCACAAAGATAATGCTGCGACAATCGCGTTGGGAGAAGATGCCGACTCAGCCGCAGTAGAACATGCCCTCAAAGTTAGCGCGCGCGGCGGCTATAAGCTCGTCAGCATCTGTGGCGACCTCTTCAGACATAAAGACCCGAAGCGTGGACACCAAGACTTCCACCGCCTCTATTTCTCCAAGGTAAAATTCGACGCGACTGGCGAACACTCAACTGTCAAGTTCCCCGACTGCTCGAACATTCGCTATGGATCCCACCTACTGTAGATACTTGTACAGAGGCAACCGACCCCGACACCGTGACACCGTGACCCGCCTTCGGCAACGCAACCAGAGCGGCAGTGAGCGTGATTCAGACGGTTGGATTTTGGGCAACCGAGAACACGAAAATTGGCCATGATCTCGGGCAAAATTCAGACTTTGAGCAGTCTAACTGCGACAAAGATAGTTGGAAACGACAATTCCACGGATTTTAGCAAAATTGGCGCCAAAATAGGGCGAAAATTGAATATTTTCTGAAATGTCACGATTTTTTGGAGGCAACCAGACCGCCCGTGACCGTGACCCGCCGCGGTTTGGGCAATGCAACGGACCCCACCGTGACCGTGACGGTTGCCTCGGTACAAGTATTTACAGTAAAGAAAGGCTCATGTACTATGTCTGTGGATGCCACGGAAAAATCGCGTTTTTTCAAAACGAAAAAAGGGAAAAATGAGAGAAAAAAGGGAGAGACTCAAGGAATTATATGAAGCTCGTCTACCTCATCTGTACAGCTCAGAGCTTGTTATAACGCTGTAAACGACGATTTTTCGGTTGGATTTGCCTATCGAAGCCGACCGTTCCGTGGAAAATCCTCTGATTTCAAACCTATGTCTTTCGGAGATAAAGACATAGGACCAGCGAATGGTTTTCAAGACCTTTGTCTTTTCTCTCACGTCAACGCCGGCAACTCGGCGAAGGCGTTGCAAACTGAACCAAATGACGCGACCGCGTCGCGTCTTTCTCGTTCTTCCGTCTAACCCTAGTTTTCTTTTGCCCTCAAGCTGAGAGAAGACAATTCTCACTGTTTCACGGGCTAATTTCCTGTGTTAAAATCTCCCGATGCCCGCTAATTTGCCTCTTCCACACCTCCCATTTGGCTTGCAAACTACCCTCAAGACCAAGTTCCATTGCAGAAAAAATCCGCGCTCCGCGCGATTAACTATTCCTCTGTGCATACCTCAACTCGATTGGATTTCTAACTATTTACTCTATTGTCCCGACTGAAGTTAACCATTTCTCTTGCCATTTCTGGGATGTTCATCTCCTCTATAGTTGAAGCATCGAAGAGGTGGTGTTCCGTGGCTCGGCAGAGGAGCAAAACAGCACTGGACACCGTAACTGAATTTCCATGCATCTGTATTTTGTAATTGTAGGCAACAAATGGCTTCGAGAGCCTATGAACCATCAAAAACTTAAACAAGTCCAGTACATCTACAATGCACCAAAATTTCTTCTCAAGTGCACTACTAGTAGTCAGGAATGTCACTTATGTACACCAAGATTACTTCTCAGGTGAGGTAGAGCTTTCAAGTCAGCGCCGAGCGCGCGATTCAACTTTTTCGGTAGTTGCTCAACTGTTCGGGCTTATCGGGCTTAATCGGTGTTATCTTGAGCAGGATCAAACGGGCCCCGCGGCCATCTGTCAATCAGCACGGGTGCAGACCTATGTACATAGGCATCCACAGACATGGTTAATGAGCCTAAAGAAATATTTCAAATACCACGGACATCGTGTCCTTCCTGAGTCGTTGATGATTGAGCTGGAGGCTGCGATGGCCAAGGAGAAGGCCGACCGGGAGGCAACAGCACGGGTAATTGCGATGATACAGCGATTGGCGGCACATTGACATTCAGAAAAAAATTATATTATCATCCCAATTGCATTCTATAATGTACTAATGTTATTTCCCATACTCTAACGGCGCACACGAGCAAGCATAGTGAAATACGACGGAAACTGAGCCAGAGTAACGGACAAGTAACGGACGAGTCACAGTAAAGTCACACGACGTGATGTGAGCGGATCGTCCTTGCGGCCTACAGTGCCGGACATCCAAAGTCGACAATGATGATTGCCGAAGAACGCGAATTTTTGGCATAAATCTGACTTCAGAATCAGACTCAGCACCCTTGAAAACGTCCAAAAAACCACCTCCGAAGTTTTTCCCACGACATTTTAGCTGCGGCCAAATTTAGCCAAAAAATCAAAATTGTGTGTACCTCTCCGAGCGTACTCCGAGCCTCGGGGAACAAAAATTAGCTAACTAGTATGCCTTCTGAAGCCCCATTTGTGCTCTAACCAACCATGCCGCCGTCGCCCTCGCCGCCCTTGCCGCTCATGATTATGGGCAAAGAATGTTTGATGCGGATGCCCAACTGTCGCTTACGGTGCTTGATAAAACATCTCCGACTCCTTCTGAACCTCTCGGGAGGCGGATTTACACCATGCCTCATACTACTTCCATCAAGTCAGCCATGGATCAACTTTGAGTGACAGTATACAATGAGAAGAATAATTGTCGAACACAAACAGAGTTGGGCAGCCCAAGTGGGCCATTTCAAATTTGGGTAAGGCAGCTCTGAGCTGAAGAAAAGGATCTTGGCTCATGATAGATGCTGGTTGAGTGCCATCTCGCAAGACTTTCATAGGTGTGCATTCCATGCTGCACACAATGCCTCAACAACGTTGCAATGCTAAGTTGATGCTAAGTACAATCTTATCTTTGACAGTACATGTAACGTGACTCGGAATTGCCAAATCCGGTGCAATTTCCCAGACAAAGAGAGGCAGATTTCTCAGAAACCGCTCGTGGAATTTTCTTTATTTTATCAGAATCATAACTTACTCAACGAAAGGAGTCGATTGCACTATGTCCGAGATTTTTCCCATCAATTTTGAGATTACGGCCAAATTTTCGGCTATCATTTCATAATTTTTCTTTTTTTTGACAATCGGCTCGTGCAAAACTGTTCTTTGGATGCTTAGCGACTGTTGTACATAAAAATCTAGACATCTTGGGGTATGTCACACCTTCCATAAAGGGAAGATCAAAGTTGTCGACTTTGCGTGTCCGGCACTGTACCTTAGCAGGCGCCGCGGAACTTCTCACGTATCACTCCGCCTACATCGACTTTCTCAAAATCATTCGCGACACGAAAACTACCCCTGGATTGAATCACATGGAGCAAGACGCGCTCACTGGTCTCGAGGACGAAGCTACGATGTGCGAAATCGTGGTGATGACATGTACAGTTTACAAATGCGGAATTTCCGATCCATACATGAAAGCGGTTCGCCAACCTGGTCTAAATCATATTGACCATCCCCGCACCCTTATGTCAGCATCACACTGTGACATTGTCACGCTCGACGTATAGCACGATGCTAAGGTCCAGATTGGGAATTTTGCCCAATACAAGTCTTAGATAGAGGTTCAATGAAGGGTTCCTATTGGGCAGAGTTGCCAAAATGTCCCTTGGTCTCTTGCTATATGACCCACAAAAAAATTCAGACCACTTTTTTTCTGAGTGTTTCTATGTGGTTTTCTCACCAAATGGGACACTTTTCAAAAAATTCGGAGGAAAATTTGGCCAGCACAGCCACATGATAGTCATCTCGGCATGCTTCAGCTCGCTTAAGGGTGGGACCTGTCAAACCTTTGCGGCGCAATGAGTGACAGAACCTCCTTGCAGTGTGGAAGGTGCTTTTCAAACCAAAAACCAAAATTTCAGAGCCGAAGCGAGAATGTCTTCTAAGTCTGTAGGTCAGCCCTTCCGCAGGGCGGAAAGAGCACGAAATTTTTTGTGCGACTGGGGATTTGGCCATGGGAACGATTAATAAGCGTTACATAACGTGCTTAAGTAAGGTGCGGGGATCCCACGCTCTCTATCTTACAGACAGTTGGCACCTGTCACCTTGGATTTCGTGACAATTTGATGGCACGTGCAAATTTTCAGACACGGTTCAGCCACAGCTCGCGATTATTTCTAAGCTTCTAGGTCGGAATCAATTTATTAAGTAACGTTTCATGCCCTTTAGGGCATATGTCGCTACTGCGCCTCTGTGTAACTAACTGTAGGTACTGTGTGTAGGTACGGGCGGTCATAATGAACAGCAGAGTAGATGCAAGCATGGGTACGAATGGTTGCGAGGCCATGAGAGAATGATCGTGATGGAACAAACTTGAGAACAAGGTATGGTTCATGGGGCGAAAAGCTCTAGCAGCGGAAGTCCGTGTACGGCGAGTTGTACGTGAGGGAGAAGGGACGTGAGGGGAGGGGGAATAAGTATCAAACGGACTCGCCTCGGTGCTCACTTTGCGTTGCAGCAAAGAAGGATCCAGAGGCAGAAAGTTCGTCCTCGATGCGACGGAAGAGTATCTGACGAACAGGGCACTCTGCCGTAGTGTTTCTCCGGCTTTGGCCTCAGGCCAAAAAGCCATGGCTTTTTGGCTTTGGTACCAAGGCCAAAGCCAGGCCAAAATTTTGGCTTTCTATGGCTTTTGGCCCGGCTTGCGAATGTTCAAAGCCAAGGCCAAGCCAAAAAGCCGTGGCTTTTGTTTCCATTTTGAGAAGCAGTTCGGCAGACCTGCCGACCCCTCCGGAAGCTTGTCTCTCCACGCTCGTTCTCCGCACTGCTGACAATCTCAACTCGGCCAATCGTGTCTTTTGACACGAAGCGGAGGTAGACAATGCCAGAGTCAGATTTCCGCGTTTTGGAGGAAGGTGATGATGGTAGTGTAATGGAAGTTGGCGGATTGATGTGATGTTTTCCTAGCCTTTGAAGTCACTCATTCTGCCAACGGAACCTTATTTTGGGTATTTTGTAGATTGTGGGAATATGTACGTCACCAAATTTCTTTATTTTCGGCTTCATACTCACCTGGGGTGAGTTCAAGTTCTTAACAATTGATTTGAAGTACTAATTAACGCCTTGTTCAAGTCGTTGGCAAGTCGTTGGATCAATTTTGGCAAGTATTCAGGTGAATTAGATTCTTGCTGCCTGATCTGTCGAAGGCTGAATGAATTCTGTCATTGTTACGAGCACAGTTTTGGCTGAACAGAGAGTCAGAGCTTCGGCTGATTCTATTGAGAAACCCGGTTTCGCCGAAGGCAATGTTGGGGAAACCCCTCAAAAATACAAGAATCCGGAAACCCACCCAGCCGAATCGGCAAGGAATACCATCGTGGAGCAATAGTTGTGCGGAATGAAACAAGGTTGATCCAGATAGTGTTTCAAGCCGATATTGGCTCATTTATGTTGTTGTTTTCGAGCTGGCGGGAGCGTGCCGGTGACTATTATTACTGATCCGGGTTCATCAAAAACGATGGCGGCTTTTATGCCTACTTGAAAAATCATATTGAACGCTTTACAGAAGCCTCAGAGTCTTGATGAGAAGTCTCCAACAAAAGATTCCTAGGTCACCTTTTCCTTACGGGTCTACCTCCAGTGAAAATATCGGCATTGCGGCCACTAGCGGGGATTAGGTCGCAAAAAATCTGCTTCGATTCCCGATAAGGATTGCACTTTTGCGAGCAGTTCAGATTAGCTTTAAAATTGAGACTTAGTTCAACATTCAATTGGCCGGGAGGCTCCTGCTTGGAAGATTCCTCGCCGCCGGGATGCCGGCCGTTGGCCGGCATGTCAGAAACCGGGTTCCTTAACAAGTGTTCAAATTACGGCAGGGTTTCGCTGAGAAACCGGGTTTCCCAATAAAGTACAAATGGTTATTGCACTACCGGCGACGACGTCCACTCGAAGTACCTTCGCCTCCATCTAATGAAGGGGGCTCCTCCACACCCTCCGTCAGCTGCTCGGCAACACGATCGTCCGCCGTCTTCCACTTCTTCGATGGAGGCTCATCAGTCGCCTCGGTGGGTCCAAAGTCGAACATGAGCGCGGCGGAGGAATCAGTGGAAGGTTCTGGAAAATGCAGGTCAGCACAGAAGGCAAAGAAAAGACAAACAAAAAAGTTTGACGGGGCTCGTCTCTTTTTGAGAACACCGAGTATTTTGGCTCTAACATACATACTCAGAATACCTACACACAAGCTCCCCCAAGGGCCTTCCGAGATAAGAAATTTCCTTATATAGAAGGGGGGGAGGGCGGTCCCAAGGGCCCCGAGAAAAAACTTTCATATGATTTTTTGTAACTCGGTTCTGAGGGTTGTATGAAGCAGATATATGCTATGTACGTTGCTCTACAGCCTTATTTTAGCAATTCAGTACTTCAGATCCAACTCTGGCTACCATTGTCACCGTCAGATGGGTTTGAGCGCCGCTCGGGCCTCTCGGCAGCCTCGGCTGTCAGTGTGTATGCTGTTGTTTGGTCCAGAAGATTGGTTGCTGACACTGAGAGATATCAATTTTGCACAGTGCAGGTACGTGGAAATGTGCAAAATAAAGGTTCTTCGCTTCAAATGCTGATGTTGAGTCCGAAAATACATAAATTTGATACAGCTAACAAATTGGGCGGTGGGAAGATCACGTGAATTTACCATATAAGGCATATTACGGCAGCAGGAAGGGAGGGGGGGTCACCCGAAGTCGCTGAAAAAAAAACTTCGACCCCCGGTACGGATTTCGCGGATCGGTATCCCCTTGAGCTCTCCCTCCTGTAGGCCGGGCACCGGCATACACAACCTACGTGAAGATTCAGCGGAAGAACACGGTCCAGCACAGAGACCCTTTACTACTGAATGGGATGGTGTAAAAATTAAGACCCCATGCTTTATATCGAGTTCAGTAGGTAAGTCACAGTTTGAACTCGTACTTCAAGTCCGATGCATACAACAAGTACTTGAAGTATATGAACCATACCATAGCAATTACACAGATTTACAGCTACAGTTCAAGATGTCGTAATGAATAAGCTCAAAAATTCAAAATGCATAAAGCCCATAATGCATCTGCATCAGCTTTTGGGGTCCACCAACTTGGTAGGCTGGTGTTTTATGCATTTTCCTCATCCTATCCTAAACTCACCGGGCCATCAGAATTGATGGATCACATGCTTTTTCATGTGACTTTGACACCAAACCACGGGACCACACGAGACGTCGCGAGCGGAGCGAGCGTAGCGGGGTTTGGGGCAGCCAGCCCCAACAAGCTGTGTGACCGAACGGAGGGAGGCCGGCGAGCGCAGCGAGTCGGCCGTGCCGGAGGCAGGGAGCTAAAGCTTGTCTATCCTATAGATGAAAACACAAGGATCAGCTCACGTGAAAAGTAACGTGACTTTGACACGAAACCACGGGACCATGTCGAGATGTCGCTGCCGGATGTCGAGATGTTGCTCCCGGTTCCCACGAACTTTCCCGACGGCGCCGCGCACCGCGAGTGCAGCGAGCGGTAGTGCGGCGCCGAGGGCACGCAATCCAGCAAGAAAAAAGCACGCGGGGTTTGGGGCGGAGCCCCGACAAGCTGTGCACCAGCCGTAGGGAGGGACGCGAGCGCAGCGAGCCGGCCCGGGTGCTTAAGCTTGTACTTACTTGAAAAGAGGGCCAGGCCATCAGTCGCGTGACTTTTGACAGAAAATCACGGGGTTTTGTCAACATCCTACAACACAACCGGCTGTCGAGATGTTGAAACTCACCCGCGGTCCCCGGCGCGCGAGCGGCAGTGCGGCGCCGCGGGCAAGCAAAAAAAATCCAGGCGGGGTTTGGGGCGGAGCCCCGACAAGCTGTGTACCCCCCGTAGGTAGGGACGCGAGCGCAGCGAGCCGGCCCTGCCGAAGGCGGGGTGCTTAAGCTTGTAACACCTAATGCATAAGGCAAGGGGGTGCGGGCCGGAGAAGCCGGCACACCGGGCAGGGAGGGTGGGTCGGCCGCTGGGCCGGATAAAAAAAAATAATGACCTGTTATGTTTTGGGCTTGAATGGGTCTATGAGGTTCCGGGTTGAGTAGAAACCAATTTTACCACTGTATACAGTACGTTCTGACCTCCAGGAGCCATTCGGAAGCCTGTTTCGGATTTGGATAGGACCGGCAATCAAGTTGGCCGTATTTGGTAACGTCAATACCGAGATGTGTTGGAATTTCAAGTGGTGTTTTTGTAGTTCTAGATGAGAGATCTCACTCATAAAACACCGGGTAGATGACTTTACGAGGTTTGAGGCAAGAATTGCCTGCTGAACAGCTGTTTTTGATGGGAAATTCCATATATGGACGTCACGTGGTAGGGTGGTTCCCGGCGAAGGGTCTCTAACAAAAAAAGCAGCGTGAGGTGTTTTTTTTCGGTTTCAGTACCCCCTTGGCATAAGGTTCAGAGTGCATTCATGAGATCGATAATTTGATGCATTTCTATTAGGCATGGATTTGTTAAGGGGTCCCGTGGAGAAGCGACATCGATCACTGCGGAGCTTGAAATTCACTCCATTTGGAAACCCAGCCAAATTGGGAAACTCTGCTCAATCAGGCAATTGCTCCCACTTCCGATACCTCTGAGCATACTGGTAGCTCTCTGAGCCTCAAAAACATGTTAGAAGTACTGTACTCGTATTGTGACGCAAATAATCGCATTTTAGCAGCGGCTGAAGGTCAAATTTTCTCTCATTGTCGGCGAAAACATGCTTGTCCGCGATTCACAAGCTGTCAGCAGACAAATAGCCAGATATTGTCGCAATTTGTATGGGTCTACTTTGAAGATAAAATCTAACTTGATACAGGTCAGTTTTAGTAGCAGTGACCTTACCATCGAGGTCAACATGACTGCGCGAAACTTTCCGTGTGATCGCCGTCGTAGCGACTTTCCTAGAATGGATGCCGTGATCAGGCCGAGCCATCAATTGTCGCTTCTCAGCCGACCCCCCCTGACGCGTCCAAGACTTTATATACGTTTGAACGACTATCTTCAAAAAAGTTTATAAAGTCTTGTTCACGAGACTACATTATTTCTATGGCGGTCCAAATGCACATTTAATATTGCGCTGGTTTTTTCGGGTTTCGCGCACCTTTTTTGCCCGAAAGTCAGATTTGCGCACCTTTTGCAGCCGAAAGTCCGAGGAGAAAAAACCAGCGCGGAATTGGCCGTTTTTGCACTTTTTTTTTTCGGCCCGACCAATTTCGCGCTGGTTTTTTTACGCGTTCGAAAGTTGCGCACCTTTTTCTGTGTCGACAATTTTCGCGCACCTTTTTTTGAGGTCGACTTTTTTGCGCAACTATTTTTCTGCCTTGATATATTGTAGGTACTGTGAATACTATCTAATCTACCTATCTTATCTGAACAGAGTCGTACCTACAAGTACAGGCACCCAGTACAAAACTCTGCTCAGGCACGACTCGTCGGAAGGGGGTTCTTTAACTTTACCTCATTGACAACACGTCAGGAAAAACGGATTTGATCCGTAGATATCATCAATATCACTGATAGCTCTACGATTAGATCTGGTAGCACCTAGTAGACCGCTTATATTTCGGTAGACTCCAGAGACAGGTGAGCAGAGCATTACTTTGGTAGTTGATGTAGGCAAGAGTAGAACCTTGCTTTTGAATATCGCTATGTTTGAGTAAGTTGATCGCCGTCTTGCTTCTGTGAATCCGATGACGCCACATTTTGACCACCGACTGTCGAAATCCAGTTACATCATTGACAGTCCTATCTGCCTGCCCGACCCAAGGCCCGCATCCGAACCCGCCTTGCCTCTTCTTGTTTTATAAAATTGGGGACTTGTCTACCGTTGTTGGAAAAATCCTGAACTGCTTATACCGGCTCGTAAGCCAGTACAAGCCGCCATAAGCCGATAATCAATAAGGGGATTATAGCGCATAGGTGTAGACCATTCAAGCGCGTATAATCCACCCTTGGGATTATGGGGGATTAAGGCTCATATAAGCCATTACCGTGCATTACAGCGCATTTAGCTTACATTTAGATACTTAGGGCTTGCGTATTGTGGCAAAAGATATATATTCATAGACAATGAGCCCTACTCAACGCCTCCCCAGCGCCCCACAATGGAATTGCCGCCAAATCCGAGATTTCAAATCAAGCCTGGTCGACATTTATGAGCGGATGCTGAAGTTGTGACTTGGCACAAAACAAACGTACCATAGAAATCATACCCGCTACCACACAGCACTTGGAGAGCAGCCGTTAGTGCTCAATCCATATGAAACAGGCTGGTAACGCACAGACAAGAGCCTTGAATGGCGGCAAATAGAAATTTGACTCGAGAGAGTTCAGATAAGATATAAGACTCGAAATTTCGAGCATGGCAACTCACCAGGCGGTTCATTAGCTCGGTCCTCGACTCCTCGTACACCTCAAACTGCAATGAAACCAGTGGTCAAGCGCCCGGCGTACAATTCAGCGGCCGACTTCATGTCAATATGGCGAAAGAGTCGGGACAGCGGAGAAGCGAGCCTGTGCGTTGCAGCATTGCGATGCGAGGGCGACGACGAAGAAGGAGCAGGCGAAGCACAGACAAGTTGCAGTGGCCGTTGTGGTGGTTGGGTGAGAAGAGGCGTGAGAGGCGTTCCGCAGCACCTCATGTATTTGTGTGAGGGAGTTGTGGAGCCCGTGTGAATGCTGTCGTAAATGCTTCGGCAATCTCGGCACAGAGCCGGGGGAACATGAAGTTGATAACATTTTGAGGTGCGCAGGGAAAGACAAGGGAGAAGATGTTTTCCTAGTATGCCGCGGGATACTACAGAGGCTTTCTGAGCTTTTGGCCGATGCACCAATTATAACGGCTGGTCGCGGATCACAATCCCCCGCTGGGCGGCTTGCAATCCCTTGAAAGCCGTGATAAGGTCGGAAGCCGGCTTAATCCGTTGTAAGCGAAACAGGGTTTTTCCGACAGTAGGGGCGCTCAATTCTCAGCTCGTCGGCTCGTCTCGTCCCAGAAACTATTTAATTGCATGATGAGCTGATGAGCTGCTGATCCCACTCCGCATTTCTCTCCACTTCCCATCAAATTTTGATCCCCTCATCAGGAAATCGATATTTTACGGACGAGACGAGCTGACGAGCTAAGAATTGAGCGCCCCTAGTGCTACCGCGGATATATCTGCTACTGTACATCTCTTGACATAGTTTTGCCGTTTTTTCCTGACACAGTCTGAAGGCGTGAGATCTCTTGGCGTCGGGCCTCGGGAAACATCGTCGGCGTCGACAAACCTTAGCACCGATCTTGAGCAAAGAATTGGATGGCATCCCGAGAGCTCTGTCTATTAAATATGAATTCAAGGACAGACTCGGAGGGTAGAGAGCGGGGCAGTAGGTCTGGTAAGCAGGTCTGTGTAGTAAGTAGTATGTATACTATGGATAGGTAGAAGAGATATGTACGGCGGTGATTATAAGATGAAGTATAAACACTGAATGATAAGAATGCGGGCAGTATGAGGTGTAGGGTACTGTAAGAGAAGATTCTGAATATCAAATGAATGTGCGATGGCGATTATAAATATTGACAGCAAATAGCCGGGGTGAGAGCCACGCGGATTTACCAGATGCTCTCAGAGGGCGGGACCTTCAAGCCCTGTCTTGGGGGTGGCGGGACGTACTTGCGAACGGTCGCCCCGGTTGACGCACGAGTCGGGCGAAAGAAGGAGGCGCTGCTGGCTGATGGTACTGACCCGGTGGTGATGGGGTGAATGGCGGAGGTCGAGGCACTACCCGCTGCAGCACCGAAAGTGGGGGCCGAGATGGAGTTACCGGTACGCAGGGACCTGGTGCCGAGGGAACCACTAACGACTGCGGCAGGAGGTCGGGGTGGAGGGAACTGGAAAGACGATGTTGCCGCATTCAGTCGTGGCGATGGAGAGTCGTCGCTGATGCTGATTGTACCTAGAGTGCTTAAGCTACTCTACCAATGTAGAATCATCGTTAACGAGAAACTTACTATGGTGAGATGCGGCAGATCCAGAGCGTGCCCGCTTGCTGCCCTGCTCGGAGACTAGCGCAGGTGAAGCAGTACGCTTGCGTGAAGGAGCTGCAATTGATGGTAAGGACGAGAGCAAGAGAGAGGGGCACGGTACAAGGACTTACCTTCCCCACCCGAGACGTCTCCGCCATCCCAAAGGAGTCGCTGAGGAAAGACCTCTTCCACATCGGAGTCGGCGTTGATGTCGCGGAGGAAGAGAGCTGGTTCAACTTTAGCAGTCACGTGCACCTGTCGCGCTGCGCTGGGATGGTATAATTTTGACCTGCAAGAGGTACATGCCTCTGTGAAAATGTCTAGAAAACATCTTGGAAGGCTGTTATAGCAAGGAATGCTCATCTGAACACAAATTTCGAGCTATTAGCTCAATTCGGACACTCGGCAAGCGCCGGCTGGACTCGATTAGCACCAGAAAAGGAAATTTCTCCACCATCTCATTGAAAATCGAATTTAAACCTTCTATCCTTCCATGACCGCTCAAATGAATGACAGGATGGTCCCTCAGACACCCACAGTGCTGCTCGAATTTATAGCAATAAATAGCATGGGGTTTTGGACGGTCCTCAGCCTAGCAGCTAATAACGTGTTAATAACATGTGCTATATAGCATTGTTATTAACAATTGAGTTTACAACACAGCGCTAGCAGTGAGCGTGGGCATGTGCTAAGCATCGACGGAACATGCTTACGATCATCGATCTCCTTCTTGACCTTGACAGATTTGTCGTCGTTGTTGCTGTCTTCAGACTCATCTTGCACGTCCTCCACATCCGAATCACCATCTGCAGCCGAAGCCTCAGACGACTCAGCATCAGCAGAGGACGTCTGTGCTGCCACCACTTTGCTTCTTGACTTGCTCCGTGACTTTCGCGCCCGTCGCTTCGGCGGAGGTTCTAGCTCGGACTCGGATTCAGACTCAGAAGGAATGGGGTCTCCTCCAGCCGTCATCGCGTCCAAAGCGTCATCGAACGACTTCCATGCTGCCTCTGGTATCCTGTGCTTGGTCGCTGGCAAAATGAATCAAGAACAAGAAGTAAAAAGATACATGAGTCTGACACGCACCAATGCGAATAGTTTGCTCCCTATAACCGCGACCGGCAGCCCCTTTCACCTCATCAAGCAGTTCGCCGGTGACTTTGCGATCCATCGCAAACAGTGTGTGCTTCGATTTGCCGAGTAGGACCCAATGAAACTCGGCCGCATCGTCGGGATAGCACCGGTCGAGATACTCGAATAAAAGAGGTAGTACTTCACGAAGCCACGTGTCAACCTCCTTGTGCGACCAGCCCAATTGAAATTCCAAGTTACCCTCGTCGCGGGTCTCAAAAGCAGTCAAACCCTTTGCTCTGAGGTCGTTCACGAGCTCCGTGGAATATGGCTGCTCGACACGAAGTTTTCCGTCCCCCTTCCCAAGTGTCAGTATGTACTCGTCATCACAGAAAGTAACCGGAAATTGTGCTATTTTGACGCGGTCACGTGTTTTTCTCACGGAACTTGTATCCTATATTGTAGTTTGGTATGTTCCATTTACCCCGTATGAGTTTGAAGAAGATTGCCGTTGTATACGTTGACCAGGAGTCTGCACAAATTCGAGAGTGCCTCGGTTTGCAGTAGTTTGACTGTGAATAATGCAGAGAATATAACCAAATCCCTGTTTGAGACGCATGTAGGGTGATTGTGGTGTGATATGGTAGTTGTCCAGACTTAGGGGTACCCTGAGCAGCCTTTTGTATGACCTTCAACCTGCAATATTGGCAAAAAAAGGTGCATGCAAAGATCTTAGCCAGAATTGTTGAAATTGTGGTTTTGGTTCGAAATGAAACTGTTGGAAGGTACACGAATGACGCATAATACTAGTTCAGCGTCTTATCTTGTAGTTACAGACAGTTTGGAAGCAACTGCCCTTCAAAGTATGACTTTCAGCTGTGAAAATGTTGCAGCACGCAAATCTGTTTATGTTTGTTGTGTGCCCTCGGACAAAACTTGCCTAGACTTTGCATTTGCACTTAGCTTTCCGGTCCAATTCTTGTGCTGTGGAATCATTCCATACATATCTACTACCCAAGAGTATCAAACTCATAACTATGTGCCAAAATCATTGTCCAATGCTGCGCTTTTGTCGAATTGCGCAAAATCACAAGTGCCAAAGTTATTATCAGTCTACGAGCTGTACTGAATCTTCCTGGCTGAGATGACCAGTGCATGAGATGTCAGTAGATGCCAAACATTATGTTCATAAAAAATTCACCACAAAAAACTACAAATTTGGCCCAAACCGATCAAATTTCCGGTTACTTTCTGTGATGACGAGTATATGGAATTTGTTTGACCACGCACATCCAGGCCGCCGACCATGACTTGAATACTGTGTATGCGAATCACCTTCTCCTTCTTCTCATTTCGTTTCTGATGAGTTTAAATTCAGCGCGAGAAGCGGGGAATAGTCAGCGACACACCTTGGTAGGTCCTGCTGCCTTGCTGCTTGTCCCACCGCTCTTGACCTCCTTCGGGCGAAAGCCGGAGTAGGATTCCTTGCGAGCCTCAGCACCGGTCGACTTTTTGAGCTGGCTAATGCGGTCACTGGACTGGGCCATCACATCTTGGACTGCATTGGAACGGTGCACCCTTTTGCGATGGCCACAATGCTTGCATTTTGTATCATCGTCGACCTTGACACCTTTCTTTTTTGGCTCGAACCCGACACAGCTGGAGGAGCATCCTCTAGCTGACTTCCCTAGGCAGGGCATGCGAGTTGGAGAGGGATAGCGGCAACAGTGTCAAGAGGTATGGTGAAGGATGCCAGGGCAGTAAAATTTTCTCGTGGGGTATTACGGCGATGCCGTCTCAACACGGTCACATGCTCTGATCTTGCTTTGCTCCTCAACCGCAGAAGCTCGGCAACTTTTGATTTTATTTTTCTTTCATTCCCACTATGTACACTAAGCTCCTTACATTGTATTCATCTTCATACTCCAAGTTCCATCTGTCCTCATCAGCTCATGACAAAAGAATCTATCCAACATCTCAGAGTGCCGATGTACCCGGAATATCCCAAAGGTACACCAAGGAGGATTGTAATTTGTGGTACATAATTCCAAGGAGCCAAATTATTTCTCTCAGAGTATATAGTACAACTATCTACTCTCAATGTTTTCATTAACAGTCCGACATCTTCTATGAGTCGAAGATTCTGCTTGGGTGAGCCAAATATCAGAAAACAAAGATGTGCTGAAAGCGAATTTCTCTGAGCCATGGCACACTATCTGAGTATGCAGAAGCCTTTTTTCTGAGGTAGAGAAGTAAGTATCTAGAATACTTGGACTTCATTCATCAAACAGCCCAGCTGAGCTATGAGCCTGACTTCGTGCTTTGATTACTCTGAATCTGTGACAGCTAGGTCACAGTAACGACGGCGAGCAACTTTACCATCCAGTAAATGATGGTAAAGTTGCTCGCCGTCACAGCCACATCACAAAACTCTCCCTCTCCCCCGGCCTCTTTCTTGCCTCTTTCTTGTATTTACATACTTCCTTGGCTCTAGTAAATCATCAATGTATACCTTGACTACTTACACATTAAGTATTGTAAGAATCATGAAAATAGCTATCTAAACTTGATCTAAACAGCGGTAAAAAACCTTGACTGTCTATAGAATCGCAAATATCTCGGAAGAGCCAACACAAATGATCAGCCGACCTATCTATGATGTCAATGCTCTAAAGTAAAAGAACTTTAGAGCATTGACATCATTGACGGGCGGAACACCAAGGACTGGGACAAACAGTTTCGCTAACAACTAGACAGTGTTAACTATTATGCTTCTTGCATCCTAATCATGATTTCCATCCCTTGTGCCCATAACACTGCACAAGGCCACCAGATATCAAAGGGCAAAGCAATTTCAACATCTTTCCTCCCCACCTTAACAAATTCAGTTTCTCCATATGAATTCGGTTCCCATTCGGACTGTGCCACTCCGAAATTAGTAGGAATGATTCCCTGCAAGCTGACATCCTTGAGAATGTCGGAGAAAATACCCAACGTCTCCGAGCTTTCAAACGGTGATTGGTTGTCCTGCAACCTCTATTGCATCGTGGCGGATGTGACGATCTTGATCGCCCGCAATTGCAGAGTCAAGATCTTTCGAGACTTCCATGAGTATGAACCGCCAACGTCCGAATCTGCAACAACGCACCTGAGCTCCGTAATGCTCGACTAGCTCTGCTTGAACTTCATCGAAGTTGTCGATGTATTTCCCATACTTATCACTTGACACCAGGAGATTCTCTTCGATTACACAACCTGGGTGTTAGTATATGGGCTCGAATTGAATAGATAAAATTCAGATTGCTCATTGATTATGTTATAGTACATACTTGAACAAGAACCGAGAAATAAAGTGTTGCGGAGGCGTTGGCGGAGGCTTCACGAATCAAAAAAAAAACCTGTTCGCTGTCAGGACCAATGTAAGGTAGACGCCATCCACCCTCGACGAACATTGCCTTTTTCGGCGGACTTCAGTCAAACCCCTCCGTTCCATACCTTGTAGTGTGAATTGAGCAAAATCCCTCGACATAAGTTTCCGTGACCCTGTGTCACAATCGGAGTCACTCTCAAGTCACCTTGGCATCAGCCTCATTGAATCGGAAACTAGTCGTTCAATACCTCGTAGATCATCTGGACACAACTGAGAAGAAATAAAGATAGGAACAAAATGCAGGATTTGGTCGAGGGATTTTGCTCAATTCACACTCCAAGGTATGGAACGGAGGGGGTTTGACTGAAGTCCGCCGAAAAAGGCAATATCATGTGATGTCGTCGAGGGTGGATGGCGTCTACCTTAGGTTCTGTAAATTGTGCGATGAGAAGTCCTGAGACTGTTTTTTACTACAAATGGTGGATCACCTACCAAATGGATTCCACCCAGAGTTGTCGCCAGGGTTGGCGGAGGCTCCGCGGGTACCTCCGCGAATACCCCGCAGAGGTTTGTTGCAGGATGGAGACTGGTGAAAGTACCTTGCAGACATTATTAGTATGTGGAGTCAAATTCTTTCATCATTGACAGAGGAACAGCTTACAGAGACTATTGTAGAAGGGAAGGGAGCTTTCCAACAGAATTCGGTCACTCTGTGCAGTTCATCGATTTTTGAAGTCCGTAAGATACCTGAAGGTCAATTCATAACATGTATACTGTGGTTTCGAGACCAGAATTGGGCAATTCTCAATCAGAGGAGATGGCGGAGGCATCATGGAGGTACCGGATGCCGTGCATAGGCATATGAGCAGGTTGTGCTGCTTGTACTCGGTGTGACCAAAAGTAACCGGAATTTGGCTTTTTAGAGCGGAATTTCAAAACTCAAACAACTTCAAGTGATACAGGGCTCCTCTAAATCATTTTTTCTACGACTTCCATGGTATGGGCATGGCATGCAATGTTTTGTTTTGAGTTCGTGATTTAATCTTTGAAAGTGGACCAATTTGGAAATATTTGCGCTGTCTGAAGGGGAGATGCCGGAGTTTCGAGCCAGTAAGTACCTCAGAAGGGTGCGTAGTATCCCAATAGTCTATAGATTCAATATTTAAGGTTGGGAGGTGTTTCCCGTTGTTCAGAGAGGGAGGCAACTCGGCACACCAATTTCCCGCCTCAAAGCATACATAAAAAGAATGTGTAATAATAGGACAAAGAGACCATGCAACCTTTTGCCTGCCTTGTATGCAATGGTATACGCTTATACACTGCCGATGGGGTCAGTTTTTCCAGCAGTCACCCACAAAATCTGGTTGAAAACACGCAATTTCCGATTCCGGTTACTTTTGGTCACACCGAGTAGACGTATAGAACGAGGCCTTGCAGTAAAAAAGAATCAAATTGAGGTATCAACTACCCTAATTGAAGAGTTTCCGAGTCTGACCAGGTTGCAGAAGGTTGCGCGGATGCGTTCGCGGAGGCCTGGGTATAGTACAAAAAATCGATAAATTCGGTTGCGCACCCCTGCATCAGGAGAGAGAAAGAAGAGGAAGTCTAGGTGAGAAAAAAATTGTCTGTCGAGAAAGCTCGACATAAGCCGCGAGCGAAGGTTGGCGGAGCCTCCGCCAACCATCGCGGAGGTGTTGAAGAGTGGCGAAGGGCGACCTTGAGATGCCGATTGTATAGCTAACAGCAAGAAGATATATAGGGCGAAGATTTCATAGAGGAGCGTAGCCGTGCAGGATGGTTGACGAGCGTCGAGGCGGAGGAGAGTGGAAAGGTTGGCGGAGGCTTTTCACCGAAGTCGACACGAGGCTTGTCCCGTTTGGGAGACAACTGATCCGGCATTGATTAGATACGAGACACTGAACAGATTAGATTGGAGTTTTACGGCAAACAGCGTCAAGCTTGAGCTTGAGGCGCTGGCTGGCGCTGGAGCCTCGGAAACCCCGGGATTATTACGTAGCCTTCGGCGGAGGCAGACCCCTCTGAGGGGGGTTTAATCTGGTTTAATCGACCATAGAAAGGGGCCTCAGAGGTCCCTTACGGCATCAAAAGGTGGGTGCCTGAGGTGGGAATTTCACTCATAAAGCTATCCAGCTCGTTTCACGGGATTGTCCGGGAGGAGTTCTTTACAAGCTCCATATTGGTCTTCTCAGCCATCCGCAACCAGTCTCAGGCGAAGCAGATCCTGTTGGAAGACACCGTTGATGACAACCCCATCAAATTTCCATCGACACTGTCCCGGTCCGAGTTGGACTATCTTCTGATGTATCTGTATAGAGGGCCGAGGTACGTGCATTCAGCACTGGGGCTTGAGTTATAATAATTTTGTTGTAGCATGTATCCTATGGACGGGACATTGGTGCTCTCGCAGCAATTTCTAGTTTCCGTCCTCAAGCTCTCCACTTTCTTCGAGATTGAGAACGGAATTCAGTTCGCCATCCGTGAATTCAATCGGCTCGGCGACCGTCTGCATCCTGCTCTTCAGTTCGAGCTCGCCCGTTGTTGCGGAATCGACTTCTGGATCCCGCATGCATTCCGCCGGCTCATGCTCATGGATATCACGGAGCTCGACGCCGGCCACGTGGCCCAAATTGGCCGCTCTGGATACTTCTGGCTCACGCAGGCGAAAGCGAAGATGCAGGCCCTTCGCTCCAAAATTGCCTTCCATGTCCCTCCTATTGTCAACAGTCCCGAATGCGACACACACGACGCTTGCGCCACAGCCTGGACTCGGGAATGGCAGGATCACGTCCGCCAGCTCATCGATCATCCATCACCCGGAAAACCCGATCCCCTGCGTGACGCTGCTTCATGATCTGCGTAATGTCCACGTCACCGGGCTTTGTGAGAAGTGCCAGGACTTGACGGTGACATGGCTCTGGGGCAAGTGTCTATTCACGCAGGAGGAGGATTTGTTCGAAGAGGCGGTTCAGGCTTTGAAAAATTGCAGAGTGAGGAGGTACTTCGTGAGGCTGCTTGGGGCAGTGTTCTACAGTATATCAGTCTTTAGATATTCACATCCTTGTTACTTCTGTTCCAATCCTAGTTAGGACTTCATTGATAACATCTTTTGGTTCTACCTTTGCTCAATTTAAGCAAGATTGTCGACGCCGACGATGTTCGACTACATCTTCTCAAAAAGGTGAAATCACGTGGGGCAACCGTATTTGTCTGTCCCCTACCTTATGAAGGAGAACCGGAAAGCATACTCTGAGATTTCTTTGAATGTACAAGACGGTTGAAGGGTGAACCCTGTTGTTCAATGGAGTGGATATCCATCCACTCTCTAACCCACAGCCAGATAGTACTTCTAGAGTTAGGTGTCACGCGTTAGCCGTAAGTCACCCTTCCCCCAAGGGGGTATGATAGCGGACCGAACTTCGTGACAAGCCAGATACCTAATTTGGAAATTGTTACTGTGCCCTCAGTTTTTACCCAGTGGCATTGAAACTGTGCAGAAATGACCATAAGAAGGAAGACTAGAGATCCCTCGGGTCAAAAGTCTCAAAATCCACAAAATCATTTCTTCTTCCACGGATTTCGCGCTTTCGGTCCGGGCCGAGACATAGCCGGTGGCTGTACGATGCCATCAGCGCATCAAATATGTCTGCCGCACCACTGAACCTTCACCAAATCTCAACAAATCCAAGGGACTTCTGCTATGGATGTTTGCTGGGGTCAGAATTGAGCTACTGACCAACTTCAGGCTATAATCCGATGGTTTTTTTTCGGAAACCTGAAGTTAGGTACACACACTTTTGAAATTTTGCGCAAAAATTTCGCGCTTTTCTAACCCTAGACTAGGGTTTCTCCGTTTTCTCTGAAATGCGAATTTTGCCTATAAACCCACCCCAAGTTCCTGCTAAATCTCAAGTTTCAAAGAATTTTGGCCAAAATTCCGGCTTGATATGAAGTTGTGTCTGCTATCATACTGAAACCGAAAAAAAAGACCTCATGCTGCATTTTTTATTAGAGACCCTTCTCCGGGACCCACCCTACCACGTGACCTCCAAATAAGGAAGTTACCATCAAATTCACCCATTTCCTCGGTCAACTTCTAACCGAATGCTTTGAGACCGCTCCCCAGAGATTAATATGATGGAGATCCCTCCATTCCAACCCTAAATTGTGCCTCAAAAAATTGTACCTATCTTGAGTGTGCTTTTGCCAAATACAGCCAAGCTGATGATTAATGCTTCCATATTGGGACACCTTTACAAGAATGGCTTTGTTTCGACCAAAGAATGGTCAAAACTGATTGGAAATAGCGGAAACAACACTTTTTACTCATTCTGCGGACTCCCAGGCTGGTCCCTCTGCAAAAATTCGAAGGTCATTATTTTTTTTTATCCACCTCCTCGGCTGACCCACCCTCCCTGCCCGGTGTGCCGGCTTCTCCGGCCCGCACCCCCTTGCCTTCCCCCAAACCTCTTGTCCCGCACCAAAATCAAGATATTTCCTTCCAAATTGTATTAGGTACCATACAGTAGGCCTTGATCTACAACTTTGTCACTAGAAATTCTTTACTTCTCCACTTGGCTGTATAGGAAATGTGGATAAGTTGAACCTTTTCGGACGAGAGGCACAGCCACAGCAGCGTTCGACTCAAAATCACAAACCGGGCTCGAATATTTGAGACCAAGAATCATTTGGGTAGGCTTTCAAAGGTCTTCGAAGTTACACCAGGTTTGTAGCTACCCTCCTGGCTGAGCAAAGGGCAAGCAGGAAATTTCCTTTTTGGTGATGGGGAAGTTCCCCATCCATCGGTATAATGCAGATGCTTACAAATCTCCGTCCAGGTGTAAGCAATGCATGTCCTGGAGTGGCCTCGGACTTATAGGGTCGATTACGGCAGGCCCGACCCGAACAACACTACCTATATAGTATGTGTAGTTGCTCAATGGATGTCCTCTCTCTTTCCTTTCCCTCCTCCATGACATGTATTTCTTACACTTCTAGCCATTTGCTGCTTGCAGCTTATTTTTTTCTTGGTTAGCATTAGCACTCAAGATAAACTTCATCCTCCACATTATCTTATGTTACTGCATGTATAAGCCAAATCAACCAGCCAATGCTTTCTCTCAAGCAAAATAAAATTAAATAGGTCTATGCCTCCAAATACTCTACAGCGCATATGAAGTGAAGCTCAGAAGCAAGAGCATGTCAATGGCATTCTGGATAGCCCTGTACACCGGAGATCTCCTTTACAGCAACCAAATTTTGTTCAGGTTAACTGGAATGGCCAGCAACTTCAACTTACACCTCGCACAGCTGGCCGAATTGCTGAGATGCAGAACACTGGGAATGCTGGTACTTTAGCAGGACAGAGTGAAGACCAGGATTTTCAAAGTCCACCTCTGTCACCAACACGTAGAACTCAAGGTCCAGATCCACCTCCGGTGCAGCAGAATCCTGTACAGCCAGTGCAAAATAAGTATAGTACAAAGACAGGGAAATGCTCAACCCAATGCTCAACCAGTTGCTTGCACAAGTGGCAGCCATCACATACCTTCTGCTGACTTTGAGGGAAGGAAGAAAGGATTGAACGGAACAGCATTTCGATCACCTTCCTCTGTCATGAGGGGCTCCCAAATTGGGATGTCATGAGGGTCGTGCGTACGAGACTAGGTGCTTTGTAAGCACAGCTGTAAGCACTGTGCGGGCCTTTCCGGATATCCACAATAATCCAGCTGAGTGTCATGTCGCTGTCACTGTCATGTGACTTCGGACTACGCGCCGAATGTTTCCGACTCCGAGTGCTCAACTTTGGTTCAACTCTTGCTCAGCTCAAGTTCAATCCTGTTTGAACCTCATGTGCTGTGATAAATATATGTACAGTACCTTACCAACACCTATATACTCAATGGTTGCTTGCTCATTAAGAAAGAATTCAGTAAGCATCCAGTTTTGTAACACTGAGTCTCCTCAGGTCACAAGCACTTGAAGCACTTTGTCACAAGTGCCGGGGCTCAGGGAATGCTTTGAGCAACTTCAAAAAAATTACCAGACTTTGTATGAACAACGAGAGGCCCCCGGTCACTACCTATAGGCTATTAGGTTCGTCACATTGACGCCCGATATTTGGGCTGATTTACTCTATGATTTTGGCCCTCAAACGGACTGATTTACTCTATTTGTGACGAACATCTGGGGGTAATTTCGAATTTTTTGCGCCTGGATCCTCCAAACGGTCTTTTGTGAAGCAAATTTGAGCTCAGAATCATTCAATTTCTGTTGATTTTGCTGCTCACCGCCCCAAATCTGTCTTGGAATCTGCTTGTAATTGCCCCCAGACTGACTTCAGATCTCAAAAATTTCTCGCGCTCCGCGCGATTTACTCTATCTGCGACAGACATTGGGCAGTTTCCGCTTGATTTACGCTATTTTTGCGACGAAGGTACGGGGTTTTCAAGACGTTGATTTACTCTATCTGTGACGAACCTAATAGGTAGTGACCGGGGGCCTACAACGAGTTTACCGAAGACAAACGAGTAGGTATGTACGGGTGGTTATCCATACAGAAGACACTACACGAAGCCATCGGAGCACACACACACCATTCCAGGGGGTCGATGACTACAAGACGCTGACTACCATTGGACTGGCCGACCGTTTGAATGGCGGGACTGCTGGTTAAAAACCCGTAGGACCTGTCTTGGATATACTTACCACTATGTATCCAGTGAGTGTGAGCTTTAGCTGTCAAAATTAATAATCCGGAAAAAACAGGGCCGCTGCCAGTGAGTCACTGCAACCAGATTCATCAGGAGCAGAAGAGTTTTGAAGGTGAATATGAGGGCGGTTACTGAGGCGGTTTTGAGGTTCATCAACAGAATAAGTTGGTTACCCAAATCGGGCGAAAAACTGCTCGAGCCAGTAATGTTGCCCGAATTGATTTAGCAAGATTAGCTACTGTATATGGATGAATTGGACGTATTCAACTAGGATATTGAATTCCCATTCGCACTGAAGCAAGCTTACCCTCCTATGTGGACCATTGCCCACATACCCAACATGTTTTCCTTTTCCGGAATGGGGACTCATGGCTTTTGATATGCCAGTGAAATCAGACCATTAAATCAGATTTTTTGCCCATCCCAATATAACACAAAAAAATCTCGGGATTTGTGGTCTGACTTGGGAGACTAACAGCCAGATGCTCTCAAGCTATTCTGATTTTCAGTGTGCGATATTTCTGACTCGTATCCACATTGACTTCATCGAATGACAGAGTTGGTGCGCCGTTCAGAGGCTGGCTACCTTGAGAATTATGCACCCCTGTCCACATCGGTGATGTTAGATAGCCATTTGAAGAGAACAAATGTGAAAACCGCCCAAGGGTGCACCGGCATTTAAAAAAAAGATATATGGCCCATTTTTTGGTTTCTGACCTCTAGCTGGAGTAACTGACTACGTAATCGCCTTAACAAGTAGTACTTTTCCACGATCAAGTCACCGGCCGACATTCCCGCCACAAATAAATGTCGTGGAGGTCGGACAAATGCTTCTACTGTAAGGCTCCAGAATGGTAAGCAGAACAGCTCCAATGTCTTTCGTCCCGAATGCAAAAGCATCCTGATACCAGTCGGGTAAACAAATCCCGCATCAACACTGACTAGCAGTGAATACCCAGGACAGCCTAATGAGCCACTTTAACTTACATTATGCCCGCATAGGACAGTGTTTTTGCACTCATAATGACTGCCGATAGCCCATTCCCACCAGAATTTATGAGGTTCATAATTTTGTTGCACCGCAAGAATATCCTCATCGAGGGACCCTTTTCCCCCCCCTTTTTCCTTCTTTTTCCTTCTTTTTCTTTTCGTTTTTTTCTCTCGTCTCCACCGACATGGGCCATGGGCGGTTTATTGGCCCATGTCGCAGTGCATCGACTCTATCACTATTAATAATATAAATATGGAGTCTTCGATGAGCTCTTCCAACTCCCGGACGGCGGTACTCGGGGCGGCCGAGATGTTTTAAAAGCACCTAAATTCCGGTTGGTTATCCTGCCGAAGCAATGCAGAGCTTGCAGTATTCCTCTTCGCCAAGCTGTCTTTACGATCAACCATGGTCTGATGCCAACACCACCACATCACCTGTGTACGGGGAGCCATGGGGTTACTCTCCTTCCAATTGGCATCGTGAGTCTAGTCACCGTTCGACTGACTACTAAATTTGAGGCGGGATACAGGGACGCACGGCCCGAGCCTTGAGGATCTTCATCGGCGGCTTTTGTCGTTGGAAACTACCCTTATGATGTGGGACCTTAATTTTGGGCTTCCATGCTCTTCAAGCTGGCCGGAAGCTTCAGACGCTCAGGATGAGCAAATCGCCAGCGATAATAGATCATGCAGCAAAGCTGGCAGTGGAGACAAGACAACCCAGATCTTATCCCGGCGTAAAAGAGGACGAGGGTGGCAGTATGAGATTGTTATGGGCAATAAAGATCCAATTTGGGTGTGCGGCTCAGCCCCCGAGATTCAAGGGCATCCGGACCTCCAAAGGTGGGCAAAATGAATGATTTGTATTGCGTACTCGTAGTGAAATCAGTCATGGACGGTGAATTCTTAGGCCGATCTCGGGCGTCTGATTAGTGTTGCCGCGATCCGATTTCGAGCTGAGCTCGAGCTGATGGGCAATCAAAATCGGTGCGCATCGAGCTGACTCGAGCTCATGTCCCAGAAATGGAAATACCTGTCTGGAGAGCCTTCTTTCACCGGGTTTTGTTACTGGGGAATAATATATAGGGTATGTATTGATTATCTAGGTGACTTTTTTCGCCTCTCGAGGGCGTGAAGGTCGACGACGACGACCAAAACGGCGGGAAAAGTGCGAGGGATTTGTTATGGCAAACCCGCAACGTCATTGGAGTGCCCAACACCTTACGGAACGAGCTCGAGTCGATTCGAATTCCCATCAAATCGACTGCCTCATTTGGTGTGGACATCAAGGCAAGTTGCGAATCGACTCGCAGCTCTGTCTCGCGGCAACACTACGTCTGATAACCAATTGTCGATTTATGGGAATCCGGCCATCAGAAGGATCAAAATGTACTGATTTAACGCCAAAAAGGGCAGAACGATCAGACCACTCAAAATCCACAAGTAGAAGGTGCATACACCAGATTGTAGAGCTGCTAAAACTATTGAGATTCACAAGTTGAACTGGTGCAGCGATTGCGGAGATATCGCCATCTCAAGTTGGTCAAAAATGCCGTAAAATGTTGGTAAAATGGCCAAAATTGGCAAGCCGGAAATTGCTCACCGCCGTCACTTAACTTTTGCTTCTTCCATTTTCTGCGCTCCACCATGGACACCCATACGCTGGCGCCGTTCGACGGCGCCACACTGATAGCTTACTTCGGCAGAACGTGCTGAACCTGTCTGTAAGTTATGTAAAGTAGTGTTGCCGGGAACGATCACTCCAAGAACCGAACGAGGGAAATTGTTGAACGAAATTACTGGTTGCCGAGGACAGGCCTGGGGGGCGGGGGTGAAGAAAACTGCCCCTCCACTGGGCAATCGAGCCATACCTAGCGCTTGTAATTAACCCTTGAGTAGAGCATTTTGGCAAACGGTGAAAATCAAATTTCAGTTCGAAAAACTAAGCGAGTTTGGTGAAAAACTACAGTGGGCTGCGCACTGTTTTGCGGCTCCACAACCAAAATTTGGTTGGCAGGAACTGAAGAAAAAAATCATTTTTCACCGTTTGCCAAAGTGCTCTAGTATCTACGCCTCAAACTGTCTACGCCTCTCGCTCTGACTCTCCCCCATCATCTCCTATTCCACTGCCGTCTACACTGCTGGGCGGCGTGACAGTGACGGTTGCATGCAACTCCGGTCTTTGCGAACACCTTGACAAACTCCCTGTATTGCTCGGGAATCTTGTCCTCGGTCATCCGCTCCTTTTGCGCTAGTGCTCCCTCCGCCATCTGCTGTGCCGACGTCCCATGTGCACGCAAATCAATTGCTTCGGCAAAGTCGATCAACAGCATCGGCTGACGGTTATCCGTTGGTCGTCGCCAGTCGAGAGTTGTGCTTGAATAACCAATCATACCCAATGAATACTCGGGCCTTGCCGAGTCCCGTTACAAGGAACCTCTGTCGCTCAGCATGGGAACCAACAGTCATGATCAACTCTACGTAATGAGTGATTTCTTATGGTCCTTTACCTTTACCACTACTAACTTAGTATGTAGTCACTTCTTTGAATTCAACCTTATAAGTGTAAGTCAGTAAGTCAGTAAGTTTGAAGGGTGAAGCCCAGTGAAGATCCCGTATGCCGAGGATGGCCGAGAGTTGCCCAAAATTGCCGCAACCAGGCTCACAGTTGCCCGAAATTGCTCCCACTTGCCATATCCCGGAAAACATGTGAAACCCGCTCAAAATTGAGTGAAGTCGTCGAAAGGCTCTTCGCGAAAAAACACACAAGTCTAGGCTCGTTACCAGCCTGCCTACGATTTGTAACGGGTTTTACATGTGGGTGGTCCGTTGCCGTAGGCAGGCTGGTACTTCAAAGGGCGGGACCCGAGTTTGAAACTTTGGCAGGTGCCGAGATTCGGCGGTGACGTGACAAGTTGTGACCCCCTGTGGTCCCGCTACATATTTTCTTGACCTGAAGGCACAAGAATATACAAGTGAGTCTACCAGCATTAAGAATCCTTATCCTAAAGTACAGTGCACCAGTTTGTCTGAGGAAAATGGAGTACTTTCTGTGCAGGAGCAAAATGATGCCGCCAGCCAAAAATTTCAAACTCCGGCCCCGCCCTGAGACTTTATAAACTCGCAACGAGACATCGAGATTAAGAAGGCTGTAAAATAACTCGGTGGCTCGGTGGCTACTCGTAGAAGCCCACTGGCGAAGGAACAGTGGATCTAGTCTCTCATAGCCAGACTTTAACACGTATGATCTCGTACCTCGATGTGTTAAACAGTGGATCCGCTCTCTGGAATCCTAGCGCTCGTGCGCTACACTGGCCGCGATGGTGGTGAGTCGATGGAAGGTTGAATTGATGGTCATACCGTTGATAGACGCTTTTTGAAGGCGGCGGAAGCGTCCTTCATCCAATCAGCCCACGGTGAAGCCTTAACGCGGTGTTGGCAGTGCGAAAAATTGCTATGTATGGCTTAATCCCCCAGAGTAAACACAATTACAGCTGTTCCGGAATACCTTGGCATGTTCGCATTTTTTTTGCACACTTGCACTTTTGATCGAGGTGATATGATGCACCATTTATGGAGATTTGGGCCGAATGCCGCTGTTCCCGACGCTTTCTGCCATCTCTTCTCATTTTCCGAGGACTTCTCCCCGTTTCATAGCCGGTGCGTAGCCGATGAGCTGCCGCTGCCAGGCGTCGCTAGCCGAGGTGATCCTTTCCTTTAAAGGTGCATCATATCAGTCCATCAAATGTGCGAGTTCCGTGCAAAAAAATGTGAACATGCCAAAGTATTCCGGAACAGCTGTAAACATCAACAACTTGCCATTCTGAGTGATCTGACGTCAAAAACTTGCTCAAGACGCACTGCACACCCTTACTACTGGCAGAAACAGGCCTAGAAACGAAATCCAAAAAATTATATCCATTTCTTTTTTCGCGCCCAAGGGTACCCCCCTCCCCTTCCTCCAAATTAGGAAATTCCTTATCATCGAAGCCCCTTGGGAATATCGGACTTGCGAGTGCGTAGAGCAAGCGTAGAGTCAGACTAACGCCTGGTGTCGAGCTCGACAGATGCATATAAACACTCTAACCTATCCTTTGGGCATGGAAAGCGCTTACATCGTCAAATGAAAGCTTCATGATTTGGCATGTGCAGATTCTCCGGCCTCAGCAGGGAACTTAGAAAGTGTTCTAAGCGTCTATATTGTGTCAATAGAGGCTTTGCGGTAGCCACTGGTGGCTATTGGTGGCTAATTTCTTCCGGGACCGGATGACAGCTTCCGGGTGGATTAGCCACCATTTGTACGTCCTATCGAGGGGATGTCATGGTGGCTACCTTGAACCATAGGCTCAAAAAACCATTGCACACGAGGAGCTACCGATAGCCACCGGTGGCTACCGCAAAGTCTCTAATTTCCCCAGGTTGCTTGAAAAGTTCTTGTTTTCTCGGGCTCACCTTCGGGGTCGGTCTCATAAGTAATCCTTTTCATGACTGATCTCTCTTTGCAGCACGAGGATGGAGAGATTGACGACGTCTCCACTGTGCAGTCAAAGTATCATGAAATTCCTCATGTTTTTCACGACGATTCATTAGAAAGTTCACGAGGAATTGTCACGAAATTCATGATGCACTCTTGAAATTCACGCCAATCGTGAAATTCATTACGGTTATGGGAACATTCATGACGTTTTGTTGTGGATTCAAAACGAGAACATCATGATTTTTGGCGGTGAAAAGGAGCAAAAAAGTGAAAGAAATGATGAAACTATCGAGACTCGAGTGTGATAAGCTGGGAGGAAGTAGTTGCCTTTAATTGGATACTATTCCATTTGAAAGAGGTTATGAATAGAGAGCAGTAGGGGATTGTTAGTTGAACTTGAGTAGAATCTGAAGTGTTCGCGCCGTAATCTTGAGTAATTGAATATTATTATCAAAGAGGTACCATGATTACGTCTCAGGCCCGATGGAAGATATTGTGGAATTTAAAATTGAAGAAGGTCCGAAGGTCGCGAAGGAAAAGCAAGCATGAACTTGATGAAGATCCAGGGAATCACGTTCCGTGAAGTCGAGGAAAATCTATGAGGTTGAGCTAGAATAGGAAGAACCCGTGAATTGGATGTATAGAGGAAGTATTGGAGTATTGAGTTGGAGCCCAATAGGTTGCGTCGACGGACCATGGCTTCTTGAGGATTATGCCTTGAAAAAAAGTACAATCCATCGAGGCAGCGCAATCAAATAGCCTCAATGTATGGATTTGACTTGAAGGACAGGCACTGCATTCCGAGGGGTCGTAGGCGAAGGGTTTGCCTACGACTGTAGGCTGACATAGGCGAAGTATTGAGTAGACGTAGTTAGTGTCCCTTGGTCTATCTAAGAGTTTTCAAAACAATTCGGCCGCAAGCAAGCCGCAAGTGTTTCTGTCGTCCTGAGTGCTTGTGAAGCAAGTGCGAAGGTGCCATAAAGGTGTTGGCATCATTGTTTGCCAAAAGTGACATTGTTTGGCACGGCTTGGTCATTGACACATCCTTTTCCGTCACTGGCAGTCTCGCGGATTCTCGCCTTACTGCCGAAGCGCTGAAGCCTTGCAGACGACGCTTCCATTACAAACTAACAGAATCTGAAAATGCGCGGAAGGCGCAATAACCTCAGTCTCCCGCAATGTGGGATGAAAGACTGTATATTAAATACCTGAAAATGCGCGGAAGGCGCAATAACTACACAATGAGTAAGTAAATACAAGTAGGTAGATAGATAGAGAACTCACCCTCAGTCTCCCGCAATGTGGGATGAAAGACTGAGGGTGGTGGACAGACGAGCGCGGTTTATATGTAAGAACAAGGCTGTATGATAAGTATCAGATATCTATCAAGGGCCGGAGCGGCGGGGCGGCTACCCGGAATAATTCATATTCTGACACAAACCAATCTCTGCTAATGCCTGCTCCGCCTCTCAAACCTCAACCCCGCCCCCAATATCCCTTCGGCTGTTCGAGGGGTGGACGAGCCTGCTGCGCGACTTCGAGCTCGGATTTAGACGATAATCGCTGTTATAGTACTGGAAGTGAGTTCAGGGATGGCCACGATGCAACGGGGGAGGAAAGACAGAAAGAGGTGGAGAAAGAGGAGCCATTTTTGACGACAATCGCTGTTCTAGGACTGAAAATGAGCTTAGGCCCGGGATGGCCACAATGCACGTCGCACGAAGTTATAATAATTTATTAGATCGTGTTTACAGCTGTTTGCAAAGCTAATGGCACTTTCGACGATTTTATAAATAAAGAACAACGTGAACACCCGAACTTACTTTGCCTGTTTCACACTCTATTCTTGCTCAATCCACACGTTTGTAGGCTCGTTTTGAAGCGAATCAACGGGGCTTCCATCCCATATCAAAGGTGCTCTCTAACTCCAAAATTTCGCGATCCTTGATTTCAACTGATCGGTGTTGATATGAAGACTGAAACGGACATAACTTACTCGTTTCTTGTCAGAATGACTTGAATCTGGGTGATTATGGAAGCCAGAACATAGGCAAGGAGTTCTGCGATCTGAAAATGCAAGGCAAGAGCCAACCGCTTTCGTAAAAATGAAATTACATACCCTAGCATCATTCTCAGTGCCGAGCTGTTTGATTCATATATTGTCAAAAAGTGAGATTGCAGATCGATTCTGACCTAGAAACTTGTTATATAATTCTTTACAGCACCAGAATATCTTGCAAATTGAGTGAGAACGGAGCGAAACTACTTTCCAGTCAGAGTGTGTATACTCGGCATGATGCGATCAAGTTACGGCAAGTCCGGCCGGCCTTTTGCCAAGGGTGTGGAAGCGCCGCCTAATCGCTTCAAAACAAGCAATCAACTGAGTGGATTGGACGAGAATTGAGGGAGATATGAGCAGTTCAAGAGAGTATGTTTAAAATGCTTTCTTTACATAAAAAAACAAGAAGTGCCATTAACTTTGCAAACAGCTGTAAGCTTTACTGCGTGTAGCACCACCCCTGCAATCATAATAGGCGCAGGCTGCGAGGCAGTGGGATGAAACGGAGCGCTCCTAGTGCTGAGGCTTGGGTAGACGAAGTGGGTCGATTCCGCGTCAGCGAAGGTAGGCAAAGGATAGGCAGAGGTGGGAAAAATTTGGCTGACGTGGGATCGGCCAAGTTTGCCCACGAGGGTCGGCCAAGATAGACCGAGATAGGCTCACGTAAAACCACTTCGCCTATCAGGCCTCGGAATGCAGTGAGGTTCGATAATGCGTAGCTATTAATCGGATATCGGTGAAATGCCTCTTAGAATGCCGACACAAGTTAATCGGGAAAACGATGTTCTCTTGTATATCGTGGTTTGACGGCATAAAAACGATGTTGACGGCCGGGAAGAAACCATTAATAATAATAAAGTTCCATTTTTATAGTAACTGGACGCCGTTTACGGCGTATGATGCTACTCTAAACATGAGATTCTACTATTGATTGCATTTATATGGGTGGGAGTGGTTTTCATGGGTTCAGTAGGAGTAATCCCGGGGGTGAGGGAGAGCAGGGAATTTGTGAATACGTGAGGGGTGTGGGAGCAAGAGGAAGGGGCAGGGATTGGCATTGGGGGAATTAATCCGTGGGGAAAAACGGCCCCGATGCATGGTGCTCGGCCGCGATGCGTCGAAGAATCGACTGACGGACGGGACATGCAGGATCGGTGGATCGGTGCTGCCCGCCGCATCCCCGGAGGGCGCATTTGAGCACGATATGGGTGCATCCAGAGGAATTGGCACGACAGGGAGTCTTGTGGGGGCAGCGGCAGTTCGAAGGGGGGTGGTCAGAAGCGCAGGTGCCGCAAACAGAAGGTCGTTTGCACTGCGCGGCTATATGTCCAAAACGGTAACAGTTAAAGCACTGCATGGGCTGCGGGCAATACTTCTCGGTGCGATGGAGGTGACCGTGAAGAGCGAGCTTATTCGTAATGAAGTAATTCGCCACATCCCGATCATTGAAGTGCAGAACCAATGACGAGAATTTCTTGGTCTTTCGAATCTGCTCGCTGGAACGGCGTCCGATCCAGTGAACTCGGACCAGACTCTCGTGGTCGACTTCATTCGTATCTGCTAGCTCCAGAATGTCGTTCTCCCACGAGTCATTGCTCGCATCCAAAGTGCCATTACCAACATTGAAGCCAGTGGGGACACGATGCATGACAACAGCGTAGGAGGGGAAACGAAATTGGAGCAGACTGGAGAATGCGGGCAGCCAGTCGTTGAGTTATTCCTGAAGGACCTCTACCTCTTCGACTCTCGCGAGTGTAAGACGGATGTCTCCGTTGCGATATTTCGCAACAGCACGAGCCGATGGGTGGATAGGGGAGTCAAACTCCATCTGGTTCATGAGCGCATTGAACTGTTGTTGGATTGCGAAGTGGGTGTTGTTGAAATAGCTGTCGCAGAACTAGCGGCCAAACGAGATAGCGGGGAAATCCCTTGCAAACGCGCAAGGGGATTCAGCATTTCAGACAAGAATATAAGTACAAGCAGAGAGGGCGGAATAATAAGCCGAAGAGTAATGTACAATTGCGTACGTCCGCGATAGAGCGGAACGTCGACATCATGCGCAGCAGCGAGCGCGATCAGGTGAGTCGGGGCAGTGCGAGTACGGGCACACTCGGAATTCCAACAGGTGTCGCCGGCGAACGCCTTGTGGAGGCGATCTTTCGGGGTCAATATGAGATCACGTGATGTGTCACGGGTTACGTGGGAAGGGGCGAGTGACGTGGCGGGTGTGCTGGCGGCGACAGAAGCATAGGATTTGTCTGGGGTGCTGGTGGAACACTAAACGCTATCCCCCCAACGCTGGTGCCAGGCACGTGGCCTCGGATCTCGGGCATCAAAGATGGATGCCACGCTGTCAGAGGACTTGCAAGTCCGTTTTCGAGCGCCTAACGTGTCGCCGACACTGTCCTGCCCTCCCGATGCAGTCGGGAGCTGCAACTCTGTAGATACAATTGAAATCAAGGATCGCGAAATTTTGGAGTTAGAGAGCACCTTTGATATGGGATGGAAGCCCCGTTGATTCGCTTCAAAACGAGCCTACAAACGTGTGGATTGAGCAAGAATAGAGTGTGAAACAGGCAAAGTAAGTTCGGGTGTTCACGTTGTTCTTTATTTATAAAATCGTCGAAAGTGCCATTAGCTTTGCAAACAGCTGTAAACACGATCTAATAAATTATTATAACTTCGTGCGACGTGCATTGTGGCCATCCCGGGCCTAAGCTCATTTTCAGTCCTAGAACAGCGATTGTCGTCAAAAATGGCTCCTCTTTCTCCACCTCTTTCTGTCTTTCCTCCCCCGTTGCATCGTGGCCATCCCTGAACTCACTTCCAGTACTATAACAGCGATTATCGTCTAAATCCGAGCTCGAAGTCGCGCAGCAGGCTCGTCCACCCCTCGAACAGCCGAAGGGATATTGGGGGCGGGGTTGAGGTTTGAGAGGCGGAGCAGGCATTAGCAGAGATTGGTTTGTAATGGAAGCGTCGTCTGCAAGGCTTCAGCGCTTCGGCAGTAAGGCGAGAATCCGCGAGACTGCCAGTGACGGAAAAGGATGTGTCAATGACCAAGCCGTGCCAAACAATGTCACTTTTGGCAAACAATGATGCCAACACCTTTATGGCACCTTCGCACTTGCTTCACAAGCACTCAGGACGACAGAAACACTTGCGGCTTGCTTGCGGCCGAATTGTTTTGAAAACTCTTAGATAGACCAAGGGACACTAACTACGTCTACTCAATACTTCGCCTATGTTAGCCTACAGTCGTAGGCAAACCCTTCGCCTACGACCCCTCGGAATGCAGTGCTTATGTCATATCTTACGTCACCTCTTGTATATAAGTAGTTCACTGGGGATCTCTGATCCCCAGGTTTGTTATCGACTTGGCTCCTGGGCCCTTCTCCCCTTACAGCATAACAAACCTTCTATTCGACTCTGGCACTCTCCTAGCCCCAGCCGACCACCCTACTTCCTACTCTGCCCTCATCCTACCATCGACCTTACACCTCCCTTGCTATGGCAACCCCCGCAGTTCCTCAGGACCTTTATTCCTACTGCACTCTCCTTCGAAGCGAACTACAGCGCGTCCACGACTGTCTTGATCGTCTTGAGTTTGGGGACACTGCAGCCTCTACTCCCCGAGGGCATGCCTGGCGCTTCTCCTGGGATGGCGCTCGCTGGGGCTCTGAACCATCAACCCCAGCCCCTACCCCTGCCATCATCGCTGTCGGCCACACCGCCATACCACTCGCCAAAACCCTCCCTACTGCACAGGACACACCATCCCGCTACTCGTGTACGCTTGTGGTGCCTGACTCGGTCGTCGGGCATATCGTTGGCCGTGGTGGTAAGGGTCTTCATCAGTCGCACGACATCTCCGGCGCCCAACTTCGAGCCTATACTGATAAGGCTTCCCCCTTGGAGCGCCGTGTATCTATCCGTGGTACCGACCAGCAAATCGGTGAAGCGCTAATTGCGCTTGGGAAGCGTTTCATGCGTAAGCGTATCCGCTCTAAGAAGAAAGGTCCGTCACGCCTTTCCGGGGACCCTGCCCCTCCCCCTCCTGGCCCGGTGCCGGTTTTGCCGAACGCTTCTGGCGAGGGCGCTCGCCCGCTGAAGAAGCGCGCACACCCCGTCCATCCGTCTCAGCCACCGGCTCTGGTTCCACCCCCTCCAGCGGCCAGTGCTCAGCCGCACCCAGGTGCCGCTACACAGCCAAGGAAGTCTGGGGTGCGATTTGCACCACAGGAGTCTTCCTACCCCGCCTCTAACTCTCTACCCCATAACCCTGCCGCCATCTCTATTCCTACGCAGGTAATGGCGTCCCCTATTCCTACTCCCCGCCCCAGCTCTACTCCTTATGCCCCCTCGGTGGCCATGCCCACTGCCATCCCGTCCCCCTCTCCACGTTCAGTAGCTCCTTCGCCTATGGCCATTGATGCTATTCGACCTGAAAGGGGACGTCGACAACAGACGGCACGGCGAGGCGGTGCAGTGTCTGCGTCTGATTCGCGGATTGACTCCCAGGGCAACCTACTCTTCCGTGGCGATCCAGGATTTTGAAGGATCGTTCATTCTACTGGGCTCTGGTCTTCGTCGAGGCGACTAATCTTGAAGAGGGGGTGATGTCAGGGGATTCCACAGCTATGACATCTTCTGACTTGGGCAGAAGTTCTCTGTCTCCAAGACATCATGCTGTGTGCTCACTTATGTCATATCTTACGTCACCTCTTGTATATAAGTAGTTCACTGGGCATCTCTGATCCCCAGGTTTGTTATCGACTTGGCTCCTGGGCCCTTCTCCCCTTACACATCTTCAATTCGAGGCGAAGAATAATATTCTATGTGTTACTATGACCATGTGATTGAGCATACAGAATACATCTGGCTGGGCTATGCAAGCCGGATGGACACCTCCTTCTAATTTATCTCGTACCACAAGCCGAAGATGCAAGTGCTATCGGTTGATCATCCCAAACATCTTCATCTGTGCCAGAATTTGAAAAGCCAAATCAAACACCATTCCCAGGATTCGCAAATTTCGTTGGAGAGAAGACTTCATTCCCTTCGAACTAACGTTTCGACATTGAGAATTTGGGCATGAACTGGTCAGAAACTCGGGAGCAGTGCTCAGCGCGCATCATTCCTTGAACAGATTTTTGCGGTGCCATCCAGCCGCAAAATCCAACTTGACGTTTCAAAAATTACCCTCGGGGAGAAATTTAAAAATTAGTTCAGATCACTGAGGCAGGAACACTACGTGAAAAAATCCGGGGACAGCAGGGCAAATGGGCCAAGTAAATGAGGGAGGAGCTTTCCGGATTCCGCATTAAAATGTCCATATGGAAGCAATTGGCGCGGCTATCCTTTCAACTCCGAGTTTCTTCGTCCGACACGGTGTTTATGCCATATAAGAGGTGGTGAGCATCTTATCGGGCTTCCAATAATTTTGTGACAAAAAATTACCGGAACTCAAGAATGTATTGATTATGGGGCATTAAAACTGAGTTCTTAGAAGTACCAGCAGTAATCCCACATCGCCATTTTGGCGTTGGAGTTCATGAAGCACCCAAAAACTTATATTCGACAAATTGGGGTTAGGAATTGTCAGAGGGAAGTCAGAGACACGACCACAATCGAAATCATATATACTGGACTAGCATTTCACGGGAACTCCATTAGAGAATCAAACTTTTACAGCTGGACTTGATAAATTCGGGTCAAACCCTCTGCAACGCAACTTTCCGCTTGCGGAGACAAACCTTCAAAGTATTCATTGTCATTGTCAATCATTGACAGTGTTTGAAGTTGAACTGGTCACTGAGGCCCGAGGGCCGCAAAATCTGTACAGCCGTCACAGAACATGAACTCAGGCAACAAAGTCCTGCACGAGAACACGATGTATGCGCTCGCGTTTCGACACAAGGTTGAAATATTTTGACCACGAGGGATGCGCGGTGCCACGACGACCCGGTGCGGACGGGCCATAACGATCCCGGATAGCCTGAACATTCCCCGACTCAATCTGCTCGATGACCTGGCGCAGACCTTCGCATCTTTCGAGGCCGGCAATCACGGTTGACATGTCGTCCAAAATCCCGACTTCGCGCTGCCCTGCACCGGGACCAGGAGTGGCAGACGCCGTGGAGAATGATAGCGATGGAGATTGTGCAGGGACCTGGGAAGGCATGCGCGGATTCGTAACCTGTGCTAGGTTATTCATAGCTGCTGGAGCGAGCGTGTTGGTAGGGTGCGAAGAATTCCCGGTGACATGGAAATGATTGGCAATGCCATTCGGGCCGGTGGGCACACTGTTCCCAGATGAACCTATCTATTGATTGAGGTATCTTCAATCTCACCGAGTGTAGGTGCACATAAAAAGGTTTAAAGCTTACCGAGGGAGTTTGAGCAATAGATTCTTGATTGGTTGCACCAAGCGCGATGGGAAGAATTGATTGAATCGAGGTCTTTGGAACCAGGGCTTCTATTTGCTCGAGAATTGACATAGAGTAAAGACCAGCACAATAACATTACCCACCAGGAACTTCGGGCACAAGCTTGAATTGTTTCCCTGCCTTGATTGACTCTTTCCATTCAATACCAAGGGAGACGAGATCAGCCCATTGCCGGTCGCGTATCGATTCGTCGACGGTCGGAACATTCATTGTTTCGACACGCGGGTTGACAGTAAGATCAAATCCGTAATAAGCAGCAAGACTTGAGCGCAAAGTCTCCACAGTGCCGCTGACATTAAGAACCTTCTTCTCCGCAGATTCATTGGTTTTGATGATCCAGAATTTCAATTCGGCACCCTTGGCAGCAATCAACGAGGAAGCATTGAGTCCGTCGGGAGGTATAACGGCCATTTTGAGAGAAATCAGCGAGCGAAGAAGCAAGGAGAAAATTTCTCCTGATTCAGATCTCAAACACGTAACAATCATAGCCTCGTGGACGCGTTGACGCGCTTTTAACGCGTCAAAACGCGTCGGACACGATGCAGACGCGCTGGAAAACCATGGATAACTTGACGTGAAGTGTCAATCAGTGGCAGTGAACGCTTCTTTACCTTCTCGCACCGCCGAAAGGCCGCAACGGGCCGTGTCCCATCGAAAATTCAAAAATTCAGTGGTTCAATGTATTTTGTGGGTCCAAGTTTATGTTTTGATTGCTCAGAATAAATACTAGATCATCTCCATGTCACAGAGCAACTACCAGAGGAGGGGTGGCCGGAGGGCCGATCGCAGAGCTGATGATTGCGTGCCTCGGGGCACGCAAGCCATCAGCACGTGACCTGTCAGGGCCAAACGTAACGTGCCCCACGACTACAAAGCATACTTGTCATGACCAAAAGTGACCGGAATTAGAAAAATGTGTATTTGCAACGAGTTTGTATGGGTGACCGCTGGGTAAATTGGTCCTATAGGAAGTGTATTACCATACATCACTGCATATAAACCAGGTAAAAGGGAATGTGGTCCTTTCGTGCTATCTCTCTATGTTCTTTTTTTATCTATGCTTGAAGATGAGAATTTGGTATGCTGAGTTGCCGCTCTCATTCAACCACGAGAAAATTCCGGTAACCTTAGATATCTCATCTACAAACCTTTAGGATGCTTAAGACTGTTTTCAATTACTCACTGACCTGAAATTCTGGTATCTGTGCTGCAGAATGGCCAAATATTGCCAAATTGGTACAATTTGGAAGATTAATCTATTGACTCAAAACCAAATATCATATGCCATCCCTATAGTATGAAAGTCGTAGAAAGCATGATATAGAGGAAGCCTATGTTGCTCAAAGCTGTCTGACTACCAGAAATTCACTCTAAAAAGCCAAATTCCGGTCACTTTTGGTCATGACGAGTATCTTCCATCTGTTGGAGTTACTGTCAACAGGTCGACCACTATTGAAGACTTCTGTTGATTTGAGGGTGCGTTGATCTCCCAGTGTTGAGTTGAACACAGCTGGAATTGACCTCAAGTTGTTATGTGTATTTCTCGCTATCATTGACCAGTATTCAGTATTGAAGCGCAGCAAGAAGATGAACATCTTAAAGGCGCCGTTATTGGTTTGAGTATGCAACTGTGAGTGGTTCAGACAATTCTCCGAGCACATACAAGCCGTTTCCAAATCTGTTGACAAGAATTGGAAGAACTTCAGCCCAATGAATGAAAGCTGTGGGTGTGGTGATTTTTTGAAGTTAGGCAAGTTGTTGAATCACATATTTTACTAGAAGAGCAGTCTCTTGGGAAGCATTCACCATTTTTTATTTCAAAACAATTTACAGCCGTTTGCAAAATTGATGACAGTTGGCCAAAAAAAAACATATATAAACAGCTTTTTGATCGGCCTGGTTCCCCGCCCCGTTTCCGCATTTCTGAACCATTTTCCGAGGTTCTTGAGGGCACACATCGATATTTTAGAAGTTAATATACCATACTACTACTTTAAACCAGGCTAAACGGCTCAGTGGAAGGCTCAAGAGGGTCATTTGACCAGCAAAATAGTGGTTTTTCACCACTCTCTCGCTAATCATCGCCTTCTCGGGGCTCAGCTTGGAAGTTCAACAATAAAGTTGACTTCGTCGTTCAACCGGCTCTTACTGGGCGCCTATCGGGCGCTTATTCAAGACTATCAGTCCACTGACGCAATGCCGCGGCCTTGCGGTAAGCTCATCATTCAACAATGCACAACACCGCGCTTCTTCATCTCTTCCACATCGTCGCGCTCGACCCTCTTCTCTCTGCTGCTATCCTCGTACTTTGAGCTCTTTCCCACACCTCTGTGCCCATCTCTCCTCTCATCTTGTTCTCTCCACCATGCCTGGTCGTGTCGTACAGTATCAGGTCAAACTGGCCGCAATGAACCTTTTTGAAAACGACATTCTCCCTTTGGAAGATATACTCGCTGTATGCGGCTTCTCGGAATCGACCTTCTGGCGTACCCGTAAGCTCTGGCGCGAAACAGGCTGGGTTGAGAAACCTAAGAGCCATAACCGCGGTCGTCGCAGAATTCTACATCGAGACGACATCGACTACATCATGACCCTGATTCAATTGCGCCCCGACTGGTTTCTCGATGAGCTGCTCAAGATGCTCAAGCATAATCGCTTCATTTCTGTCCACTTCACCACCATCTTTCGCGAGCTGGAGCGTCACAATGTGTCTCGAAAGAAGCTGAAGAAAGTCGCGTCTGAAAGAAAAGAGACATTGCGAAATGATCACATCCGCCGCATGTCACAATACCCTCCAGAGTATCTCGGTTTTTTGGATGAAACTTCGAAGGACGACCGGACGTACAGCCGCAGATACGGGAGGGCAAAGAAGGGGCAACGGGCAAAGATGAAAGAGAAATTTGTACGAGGTGTGCGGCTGACGGGACTAGGGTTGTTAACACTGGATGGAATGGTGGCTGCTCGTGTAGTTGAGGGATCAATGGATCGGGAGACGTACCTGGGGTTCATTGAACACAATGTGGTGCGTCGTCGAATGATTTCTTCCTTTTTTTGTTGCTTACTTGAAACAGATGCCCCTCACGACTCCGTTTCCGGGCCCTCTGTCGGTTCTTGTCATGGATAATGCTCAAATACATCACGGTGAAGAAATCCTCGAACTGGCTGAACACTTCGGTGCGTATTTATGATATTCATGCTCGAAATTCAATGTATATTCATCAATTCAGGTGTTCGGATCGAATACCTACCCCCTTACTCACCGGATTTCAATCCCATCGAAGAGGCGTTCGCCCAGGTCAAGGCATTCATTCGAAGGAACTCGGAGGTGTTTGCGGAATCGATTGGTGCGGCGGGAATTTTTGATATGTTGCTCGCGATGCAGGCGGTGGGGCCATCTGATGCGGAGGGATACTTTATTCATGCGGGATATGTATAATGAATTCATGTTGTTGTGAATGTACATTGCACGGTCCAAGAAAATACAGCTCAAGAAAAAAAGCACAACAGCACTCGCAAGTCCGTAAAAGTCATCAAATCGCCACCGCCCACTTCCGAACAGCCTCCCGTAGTTGTGCGATCTGCCCCAACAAGAATTTCATCTCTTTCAAATCTTCAATTGACACCAGATAGAAAATGTCGGTGTCCTGGTACCCGTTCGCTGTCAATTTTGTCGAAATATCAGCGCTAAGACCGTAGAAAATACAAAATTCGTCAATTGAGCTCGACGGCCCGACTTGAGTGTTCGGAGGAAGGAGCATGAGATTAACGGGAGGGGCAGGAGGAGCGGCAGCTGCTGGAGGATTTTGTCCGCCATTCATCATCCCAAAAAGCGCGTCGGGGAGAGAAAAATTGATGATGGGAGCATTCGATTGAGGTTCTTTAGCGGCGAGACGGCGCTGCAACAGCGTACGCGGTGCGACTTCTCCTTCCTTTGTCTTGCCGCGGAATAATGGAAGGTCGGGTGGGGTGAGGAGATCGGCGGAACCTTGAGCCTATCAAGCCGAAATATCAACCAAATGTTGTATCGTCAGACCATAATCAAAAAATTTACCCAAGCGGCAGCCCATGCCTCATAAGTGGGGGTTGTGTAAAGTTATGTGTTCCCTTGTTTCTCCTAAAATCCAACAGTAATCGCTACCATCGTTGACATTGCCCGTCCACTTGGCCCGAAGCTGACCAATCTTGTTATTGATTTCGATGTTGGCGGCAGAGATCCCTTTCTCCGACGGGATCTGTCAAATATCAGCATCGTGGTGAGCGGTCAGGCCGGCTCAAGCTGTAGACTCACTTTCGATTTCTTCTTAGGCTTGGTGGCGGGCTCAGAGTCAACGTCATTTGAATCACCATCACACTATGTACAGACAAATAAATTAGAGAGGTACGGTAAGATCAATCGAGACGTACCACGAGCACAACATGAAAATTGATTTTTGGATCCTTGCCCTTCGCGCCATTGGCAATCATAGTCGTGTAGTCCGTCACGTTGAACAGCCGTACAAAAGTAGAAACATGTCGGGGGACTTGGAAATGGCATTCAAGATCTTGAAAAGACGGCGTAGAGGGAAGCTTTGCAATTTGGGAGACTTTATCGACCAGGGAGCGAGCGAATGTTCCGTAGGCCAGGCCGGATGTGATCATCAGCATGGCGGAGCCTTCCGCTGCGCGTTTGTTGGCTTTCTTAGAAAATTCTGGGAATACACGGTGACAGTGACGGGACGTCGATGGCTGGATTGACGGTCGCTGGTACAAAGAAAGGTACAAAGAAAGGCGAGAAAATATAACAATAGAGCACGGTACCTTTTGTTTTGGCTCGTTTCTTTGGCGGTGCTTCCTCCTCCTCTTCTTCATCTTCATCTTCTTCATCCTCCTCCTCGTTGCTATCCTCCTCCTCCTCCTCCTCCTCCTCATCGCTATTCTCATCATCTCCCTCTTCCCCAGCATTCTCCCCGTCACCTTCCTCCCGGGAAGTGCGCTTCGCAGCCGCTTTTCGTGTCGCAACAGTTTTGGCCAGATTGATCGGAAACTCAGACTCGTCTTCGTTATTTGCAGGGTCGTCAGATGCAGCAGTGGATGCGTTAGGAGGTATAAGGGTGTCTGAAGATGGGGCAGAGCTTTCTGTGGCTGATTTCTTCTGTCCTTTAGCGGGTTTCTTCTTCGGCGCCTGCTTTTTTTGGGGTGAGGATTTGGGTTTCTTCCGTGCTCTTTTCGGAGAAGCAGGGGTATACTTGGACTTGGTGGTGGGCTTCGTAGCTCTGTTAGAGCTTCTCGGGGGCATGTTAGAGCAGCAGAGGTGAGAAATCTGAGCGCGACAAGGTGGAAAAGACGAAGAAGCGCGTTGTTGTACATTGTTGAATGATGAGGTTAGCCGCCGCAAGGCCGCGGCATTGCGTCAGCCTTAAATAAGCGCCCGATAGGCGCCCGGGAAGGGCCGAATTGACGAAGTCAAGTTTTCTGTTGAACTTTCGCTTTGGGCTCCAGAAAACCAGCAATCAGCTAGATATTCTTCTAAATTGCCAGCTTTCATGGTCAAAACACCCTCCTGAGCCTTCCACTGAGCCGTTTAGCCTGGTTTAAAGTAGTAGTATGGTACATTATTGTCTAAAATAACGATCTATCCTCTCAAGAAGCTCGGAAAATGCTTCAGACATGCGCAAACGAGGTGGGGAACCAGGCCGATCAAAAAAGTGTTTATATATATTTTTTTCGGCCGACTGTCATCATTTTTGCAAACGGCTGTAAACCCTCCAAAAACTTCCCGACTCGACGGAACGAAGTCTGAGAGAAACAAACTTTTTAAAGTGATACAGGGCCCTACTAGGACAGCAATAAGCAATGTACAGTGGCGGCGCCATCTGATGCCACCCCTAAAAATAGAACAGCCTATTTCTGGAACTTTTGATGCAAATGGAGTTGATTGGGGTCACATCAATTTTTTGGGGGTGGCATCAGATGGCGCCGCCACTGTAGTGTGCATTTTGCATGCGTGCTTGATTTGATTTGAAGTTCTAATATATGCTGTACCAGGCTACGGAAGAGCTATGCAGCAGTACGGTAAGGGTTGGCGGGGATTGCGTGCACCGTTGGTGCAACGGCCTCTTACCAGTATTTCGCAGCAAGGGTGTGCGGAAAACCAAAAAAAAATACCTATGGCCGTTTTTTTTCAAACCGACCTTTTGGCTGAACCACCCTACCACGTAAGCATTACGTAACGTCCCAATCGGGTAATTTTTCACGTGGTTAACTGCCGGATCAAAATTCAATTGTCTTTCTTCTGTCTTTTGTAACTTATACCGACAATTTCACACTGTTGGAGCTCCCATAAGGTGTAGTAAGGTACATTGATCATTCAACCTCCTCCACCGAGGTGTCAAGCACCTTTTCAACCAATCTCCTGACCGCAATAAGATCCCCAGTTTTCATGAGATTTTTGACCCGTTGCGCAAGGTGGCGACGGTCGGGGGTGAGAATCCGACCTTGCTTGGAGTCGATTGGCATCTGGCTGCCGAGCTCGCGGATTCGTCCGAAGATTGCTTCCATACGATCTGTTCCCGACAAAACCGGTGGGTCTTCTTCGGCAGACCGGGTGGCAGGACGCAATATTTTATCCTGGGCCAGAGCATCGGCCATCCTGGCCTCGGTATCTTCGGCTTCTTCCCATGGTATTAGCATTGGAAGCTGAAAAAAATCTCAGAGAGGGATAAGAACATGGAGAAGACACCTATACCTCATCCTCCATGCTCTGGGAGGCTGCGGTACACATGGTGGTGGAAAAAAGAAAAGGTATGCGCGTCGCATCAGCTCTGATGCCTCAAAGTTTGATAATTCCAAAAGGAAAACCTTAACCATAGGGTGCGGGATGGGTGATGACACCCTTCTAGGAGGGTTATCCGAGCCAGATAAGACAAGAAGAGTTGTTTTGTGCTGATTTTAGCCTCTTAGAACCATTTTCTACCCCTAGAGAAATAATCAATTATTTTTTTTTTCGACCCTCCGAGGTCGAACCACCCTCCCTGCCCTAGGTCTCGGCTTGACGGGCCGGCACACCCTTGTTTCGCAGCGCTGCCCAAGTGCTGCCATTGAATGGCTGCCGGAGCGGTGGGACCGCGCGGACCGGCATTTCAAACTCCGCCGGTATCTGGATACCAGTATTTCCCACCGCCATCAAATTTGCGGAGGGAAAAAACGGCAATTTCGGTTATTTTTAAGTAGTAGCCGAGCATCGGAACGGGACCAACATGAGCATGTACGTGACCGTGACCCTTGGCGTCATAGAGCCGACCTTGACTTGTTCCGTGCCGACTGCTTCATTTTCGTTTCTGAACCTGCTGCCGACGGGCACCACCGGCCATCTATCGGCTATTCTATATATAGTCGTTTTCGTTTTCGTTTCTAGTAATATACTAGTATACTCGGTATTGACAAAAGTAACCGTGAATCGACTCGTATGGTCCGAATATTGCAGTATGTAATAGGTTAAAATGCATTGGAATGTTCTCCTGCATGTTTTGAACGGCATCGGACAAAGGCCTGAACCAATCCATCAAGCACAACTGATTTCTCGGCGGATTCTAATTTGCAGCCGTTTTGCACTGTTTGTTGCAATAAATGACTGCATTTCCAATTTTCTTGAAGTTCAAGAACATGCCCTTGGACGGTAGGTCATACTTGAGGATCCATTTCAGTCCCTCACTGCTCGAAATCTCTGATTGCATCAATTTCTTGTCAACATTGGACTGGTTCAATTTCAACCGTCCCTACTGCACGGACCCAAATATTGCGTGGCCGTTCAAAGATGCTAAGAGCAAAGAATTTAGCTACAGTCTTGGTTAATTTCTAATCCATCACAGTGCTGAGCCCTATTATCTACACATTCAATATACTTTTATCCCAGAGTAGGCCTCCATGGCTTCCGTAATTCCCCATGTTTGGTGAAGTAAGGGGCCGAAGAGTTTTCAGATTGTAGGCTTGTTTACCACCCTTACTAGCCAAAGCAAGTGTGCAAAAACATTTGAATAGATCACATGTGCAAGCTAGAGGTAGTCGAAAGTGGCCTGGAAGGGCAGTTGCTAAGATTTCCGTTGAACAATGAGCAGAAGTTGAAAGACACAGGTGAATTTCAAGCTATTGCCAAAATTGCGCTGGCTCTGAAGAGCGTCAGGAACAGAGGTTGCCCACAACAACCTGTGTAGGTTTAAGGAATATCCTGACGTATTTTTCAAACTCGAAGTCTTGGAGAAATATCACGTGGTCGCGAAGCAATCGTCGCATTAACGGTTACTTTTGTCAATACCGAGTATACTCGCCTGAATGTCACGCTGCCGTGATTGCTGATCTGAAGCATGCATTGGATATGTTGGGTCACAAGGAGGCTCATAGGATCGAAGAGACTGGGGCTCAATCGCAGATTGTGGCCACTTGGTCACATTTTCCACCCCCCCGCCCAATTGGCTTCCGTCCTGCGCCTCGAATGTCCGAAGACGAGATAGCTCGTGCCAAATGTAGACTGGCTGAGCTCAACAAACCCAGCGTGTTCAGTCCGCAGCCATCCAATGCCCGGGCCACCAGGTTTCGTCCCCAGACTCCCCACCAGGACCCGCAAATGCCTCAAATGGCTGTGCGGCCACATTTTCACCAACACCGATACACACCACCGCCAAAGTGCCCCTACATTGCCGACGGATGGACGCTCCAGCTGGCGAACACATTTTCCGCCATTGGAAGCCGGCTGACAGCCGTAATTCTCCAGCTGCCGTTTAGGCTCGCCGAGAATTAGCGTCGCTGCGATTGAAACTTGGAAACCGAGTAACCTTTTAAATTGTCGCCACCAGTACTGAGCCATTGTATAAACACATTTTCAAAAGGTGTGATTGCAGACATAATTTGAGCTTTATTACCCTGCTACAAACATTTTATGGCACCCTAAACGCTTCAAAATCGAGCCAGAACGAAGCAAATTACATCCCCGTCATGACGAATAGCTTCGGCATGATGCCATCACATTTTGGAAGCCCTGGCCTAGCTGTACCGGCGGCCTGGAAGCCTCGCCGAACCGCTTTGAAACAAAACTTGAACTACGTGAATTGGTTGGAAATTGAGTGAGATCTGAGGGCAGGAAGATAGGACCTCTGAAATGCTTTCTTTTCATAAAATACCAAGAGGTGCCATCAACTTTGCAAACAGCTGTAAGTCGTCCCGCCCTTCCGGATTGTGACGACTGGCCTGCGAGTTTAGATTGCTCGTTGTGGTTTCATCGTCATATGTACATGTATCGGAATCTGACATTGGACACTAACGCGACATGCAATCCGGGTGCGCCTGAAGGTGACATGTACGAAGCATGGACCAGTATGTAGCGGTTCATTGGTTGTATATGGTTTCAGGCGGAATCACCAGTAGAGGCTGCCCGACAACGTGGTAAAGATGTCCGCGTTCGTGCAACAAATGGTCAATGTTATTTAGAGTAGCAACCTGAAAAGATGTGAGCCTAATTTACGATGGATGGTAGAATCTTCGCACCCGTTCCTCCAGTGGTGCGTGGCTCAGAAGCACATTTTCCCTCAAGTGGGCCAAAGTCTCAGAATCCGGGTGTTGGCCGTTCTGAGGGCCATGCTGGGTCGAATTTGAACCCAGCGCAACGGCACAGTCTCATTGGTTCTGCGACTACTCTCCTTGGAGAAACAAGGACAGGACTACCCTCTCCCGAGTCAGAGGAGTCGCCATATGCCGACCCACTATCATCCGCAGATGCGGGAGCTGATATTTGAACTGGACTACTTCCGGGCAACTGATACGTTTTCCAGGAAGAGTCAACTCAGAAGAAGCAAAAAAGCCAATGTAAAACCTTGGACTTCGCTGTTCGACGTGCGCCTCGTCCAGAAGGCGTGGTAACTTTGAGGTTCACTCGCTGGTCTGTTAATTTTTGCAAGGTGTCTGCCCACGAATCCACATGTTCTTCTGTTAAATCCTCCAAGCTTCCTCGTTCCGTTGCCCAAACCTTGGCAAAAGGAAAGGACAGTGCCTCCCCATCACTTTGACGCGAGGGTTGCGCTTCTTGCTCGGTGTTCCAGATCAGCTTGTCGATGTCTGCGTCACTGTCTATAAAGATGTAAGTTGGTGTCCGAGCTACCAACAGAGCGACGTCACGCGCGCCGACATTTGGCTCAAACAAAACTTGTGCCCCATAAGTCAATATGGATGCAATGTCGTCAATTGTCTCTTCCTCGTGGTCCATCGTCTGGACGATGAGATGATCCAAGACAAGTTTCTTTTTGCCAAGTTGGATGATCCGCTCTGAATGAAATTTTTAGTGTTAGGATGTATTGGGTTGGACATAAAACACCTTCAACCGAGTCTTTCTAGCCGCCGCGGGAGGGCCTCACAAGAATCACACCTGGTGTGGATTGAAATCCGGATCGTATATGATGACTGTATCAGCCGAGGAAAGATTGATACCAACACCCTGCCACCAATGCTTAGAAGACAGACAAGGGTGTAAAGTTGGGTGACTTCCAGTCGCACAAGCACACTGAACCAGAACAAAGTAAGTTAGATTCTAGAGTGTGTCGTAGTGCGAAGTAAAACTAGAAGTAAAGTACTACAAATAAAGCTTTTATAGGTACGATTGCCTGTATGTAATCGTCCTTGGCACCTCGGATCGGAAGCGGAGTTGAATCAAACCCGACGCGTCTCCAACGCGTACCTAACACTCTCCCCCATAAGACTGCAAGGTAAGTAGTCTTCATCAACCAAATTCATCCAAGATGTTCAGAGCACGTATGAATACGGCAGTAGCAGTAGCGAGCGATGATGGTACATCGACGGAATGACTTCATCGTCGAGTTCGCAAGAAAAAATGATGCAGAGCCAAGAGCAAGCTCGGGCGACCGTCAAGGATATGAATATAGAGCGGTCGTGTAATGGTGAACGGCACTGTCGAGGGACATGTTGTCGATGGGCATATTTAGCGCATCGGCGGCGGCAGTGAGGGCATCAGATGACGCCGTGACTGGTAACGGGTTCGTCGCGGGAGCAGAATGGTATGGAGCGAACAAATTGGCTGTATTAGAGAGGTTGCGCAAAAGCCATATGCGGGTTGAGAAACTGGACCGGTAGTGGCGAAATATGGCGAGTAGTTATGCCAGCCGGCAGGGAGAGGATATTGCTGCTGCGAATGGGGCGACGAATGATATGGCGGTGGTACCGGGTGATGATACGAATGGGTGACAGATGGTGAGGCGAAAGGTGTCGATGCGGGATTATGCTGATAGACGCGGTGATCCGGAGTGTACGATCCTCCATACATGCCTCTTCCTCGACTCGGATAATTCCCCCGTCCACGTCCTACTGCCCCTCCCCGTGGCTTTCCACGTCCTCTGTCCCGACTAGTCGACGCCGTGGGCTGTGAATCCGGCGACGAAATTGAACTGTGATTAACCATTCCTACTTCCCCGGCGGCCAAGCGAACCGCGTTGAGGAGCGTACCCCGATTTTGAGCATTCAATGCGCTGTCATTCCATGGGAGTCCGGGTGGATGAACTAGCATATCAGCATACGTAGCAGTAATTCCGGCAGGCTCTCCGACGCGCGTTAATGCATCGTTGGCTGCTGTCCGAACTGCTTTGAGAAACTCGATCTCCCAACCCTCTCGGGATATCCACGTAAGAACGGATACATATCATCGACCGTCGATATTGACAGTCCCATCGCTGACAATTTCGAAACAACCTTGCCGTCAGCAAGATCTTCCGGATTTGTTTCACCTATCGGCCAGTGCTCCAAGTTTTGGACTGGAGCAACTTGACATTGATAGGTTCTCAACTCTTGCGCATATCCTCCTGGTATCGCGAGAATATAAAACAACGCCTTAGTCACAGCGATGCGCGCGTCTCGCTCCTCCTGAGTCCACGGGTCTTTCCGTTTCGACAGTGGAGCGAGATTGATGGCCTGGAACAATAGCGCGCCTCGGAACTGGCGGCTGTCAATTGTGCCATAAATGTCCGAAAACCAAAATCCTTGTGGTCTTCGACCACTAAATTGGCAATAAGCTATATTGGTGATAAGAGGATCCCCGAGTTTTGGGCGATTCACCGAAGACCACCAGCTAAGATTCTTTTCCATAACATCTTTCTGTCCGCACGACCGTTTTAATTCGGTCCAAAACCACAACGGCATCTCGTAATTTATGAGAACGTGCCGATGAAGAGTAGTGAAAGGCCATGAGTGCGGGTGGAAAAGATTCATATGCATGTGAATATGCATGAACAACATCCCACGATGGAATATCCTGTGGAATGCCCACTCGGCTGGTATTCCCGGTGCCTTGAGCAATCGGTAGTACCACTGGGATTTTTTCATAGTATTGGAAAATAGGCACCAGATGTTCTTCTGGAGCTTTTTTCCAATCAAATGGAGCGCGCTGTTCGATGGCCACATCCGCCATCTTCACATCATCATCTCCAACAGTAACGGCCTGCGGAATGTCAGGGCCCGTTTGTTGTGTCGTACGTGCAGCCGATGCAACCTGAATTTTAGGCTTGCCTTTCAGCGTGCACACGGGTGGAGTAGGCCGTTTTCGGGCTCTACTGTCATCCATTTTATCTATCTGAGACTCAAGACCATGTATTTCAATCTTGAGTCTCGCTATTTCCTCGTTGGCGGCGTCGCATTCATCGCGGGCATCATCACGCTCACCCGCGAGGTGATTATTCTCTTCTTCTGCAGCGGCTAACCTTGCCGTTACAGTCAGAAGGCTCGACTGCGTTCGTTCAAGTTTCTCCTCGGACGCAGTGAGCATAATCTTTGTCGCACTCATCTGTCCCTCCAGACGAGCGGAATCTCCTAGTCTCATGCACTGGTACGTAGCAAGATCTCTCAGCTTCATCGCAGCCTTGAGACCTTTATCACCAACCGCCACGCTTCCGCCGATATGCCTGATATATCCCAGGCATTCGCGACAGGCTTCCTTGTTGTGTTCTCCGCCCGATTCCGTGAGGGCGGAAGAACAAACAACTACCCCGAACGTCTCATGGATACGCCACTTACCAGCGTGCATCTTTTTCTCCATTTCATCCCGTTCTTTCTCTTTCTCTCCCCCACGCGGAGGTTTCGGCAGAGCAGACTCCGCGGTGTTGTTTGGCGGTAGCGGCTCTGTACTTGGATCGACGTCCATTGAAGTGGAGAACAGAGTAATGGACCACTCGCAGATCAAAGTGGGAGTGAAAAGAGAGCGAGCGCTCAAACGCAGCTTTGCTTAGTTTTTATGGGACACGGCCCAATAAGGGAATTGGCAGCGCCAGCGTGTCCCGGGACACGCTGGCTGTGTGTGGGCTCGGGGTGGGGCGGCCCCGGGGCACCGAATCACTGTAGCCCGCAAACCCCATAAATTTCACGCAGTTGATTCACCCAATCTTCACCTGAAGTTCACCAGAAAAGCCCATGAATTTCACGCAGAACTTGTGAATTTCACGGGGTTCGATTCACCTAGTTGGACTAAGTGAATGGAACGTTTCATGGGGTTCATTCACGTAGTTTTCCATTGAATTTCACGGAACGATAGTTTCAATTCTCCTTCATTTACCTGAGAATTCATTCATAAACTACGTGAAAATTCGATTGAAAGTCCGTGAAAAATCAATTGGGCCAATCTTGCTTTGACCAGACATCGCTGGAATCCTACTACATACTACATTGCTTTACTATCTGTACTTTACTACTGACTACTAGAATATATGACTTTACTTAGTTGCAATACAAATCACCGAACACTATATTATATAGATTGAAATTCTTGATATAGGGTGAGCGCAAGTTAACCAGTACTGATGACCGAACCATGTACCTTGCTCGGAGCACCTCTGACCCCATGAATTTCACCCAGTTTGAGAGTGAATTTCAGAGAGTTCCACCTCGGCTAAAATTGCAATTTTTCAACGATTCCAGGCGACTTGATTCAACCAATTTTCAAGTGGATTTCACGTAGTTGAAATCCAGGTATCCCAAGCCAAATTCATGCACTTTCGTTCACCCAATAACAAGGTGATATTCACGTAGCTCAGCATGGCATACAGGAAGTACGTGAATCAGGTACCTGAATTTCCAACCACGTGAATCTGAATTCACTTGAAAATCCGTTGAATTGCAACGGCTAAGTAAAATTCACGGGGTTTTACAACCACAGTGGAATGCTTTGGAATGGTTTTGAAAGGCCATTGGAGTTATCAGAATTGACGTACATTTCGCGTAATTTATGATCCCATTGACGCGCCATCACAAGCGGTCGGGAATAGCAAAGAAGTCCGGCGGAACTATCATAAGTAAGTGGCACACGTGGGAGAACATTTACTGTGAGAACATTTACGCCCTGGGCGGCGGCCTGCTCTGCGTGTCCCATGACGGGCCGGGATCCAGTTTTGCCAGAGGCGCCCAGCCAATGTGCGCGTGTCCTTGGCGTGTCCCATGGAAATCCAAGGCCAGGGACACGCCGAGATGTCCGAAAGACAAGACGTGAGAGGCCCATGCTGATTGTCGCCGCTTGAGTGACGAGAGGTGACGAGAGAAGCGCTCAACGGTCTTGTTTGTGAAGATAAATTCGAAGAGCGGCGCATCAATGTGCGGGAAACACCTCCGCCGAGTCCTAGTTGTTTAACGGGCGTTGTTTGGTGCAGTATAGATTGAGAACGAAAGAAATCATTCGTGTTCGGACCGCGGAGCTTCGGAAACCGTTGACGAGGCCATTGACATAACATCACGGCTATGTCCGGTGCGTGTCCCAGCTCATTCTAACTATCAACTAACTGTTGCTTTTCAAAGCGAAAACCAAAATTATAGAGCCGAAACAGCGAGAATGGCTTCTGAGTCTGCCGCAGGGGTTTGCCCTTCTGCAGGCCGGAAAGAGCATGAATTTTTTTTTGCGCGACTGGGGATTTGGCCGCGGGAACGATGAATAAATGTGCTTAAGTAAGGTGCGGGGATCCCACGCTCTCTATCTTAGCCGGGCCCGAATTTGCAGTTTTCGAATCTTTTTCCCTGTTTTGCTTTTTATCTTTACAATGAGGCTGGTGGAATACTCTACTGACATCTAGCACCTCAAATCCACCAACAACCTGCTCAGATGGCCAAGAGCGGTCAAAAATCCCCCCGTCCAAGACTTATTGCCATAACGAGTAGTGAGTAAGCAGCATCATGGTGCGAACTTCTTTTGGCATGATCACTCACGGCACCAAGATAGGGGTACCTCCGATCAAGTAACTACGAAACCTTACGAAACACAGTCAACTACAAGGTCAACTATTATAGTCATTTTTTACCTTCACCACCATGCCCTCCAAAAGACCAAGATCACCGGAAGCGGCCTCCTCAAAAAAACAGCGCAAGAATGCCGATAGCCTGAGCATTAACATCACGCCCAGGCTGATACCAATGGCGAAGTTTCTAAGTTAAATGCCCCCTACAATGTTGTCGGAGATGCCCCGCCGTGCCATCGAGTTCGGCCACCACCTCAAACTGCCCGCCACTATTTCAATCCCAAGGAAGTCATTCTGGACCAACCTCTGGATGAAAAGGGCTATTATAGACAGTGCCGTGTTGACGGAGTGTCATACACAGTGAGAATCATTCGCGCTCTTTTTTCTCGGGACGGGATATTTATCTAGACCACTTTGTAGGCCGGAGATGTGGTTTCAGTAGCCGCTGGCGAAGATGGTAGTATCCCTAAGCGCAGAAGAGGGAAAAATGCCCCCAAAAAGTTAGCTAAAGACAAAGACTGGCAAGTCGGTTGGAGTAGTAGCTCACCAGCTGTCTAATGGAGGGCTAGGTTCTGTCAAATCGCATATTTCACTCACAACAGTGAACTGGCATCGAACTCTCCAGGACGGCCCAAAACGGCACATGTCCAATGGTTTGAAAAAGGCACATACGTCCTTGAACTCGGGCATATCACATGCTAATTTTGGACTAGCTCCGTCAACTGCGCTAGCGGAGGCCGCCAGGGAGGACGAGCTCTGCTTTCTTTCTTCTTGTGATGAAATTCCAGTGGAGTCCATCATAGGAAAGCACGCAGTCCAGTTTCTAAGCCCAGATCAAGAGCCTGGCTCTGAGTGTGATGGACGCTTTTTTTGCAGGTGCGAAGCAAGCAGCCAGGAAAGAACATGTTTCCTCAATATTTCAGATTAACATATGAAGGCGCTTTCACATTCACGGATCAATTCAGCATTCAAAGACGCCGTGAACTGTTGAATGAAGCTCCGTCTCACAAGCCGTGCCCTTGCTGCGCACTCAAATCAAAACTTGAGGCTATGAATACTCCCAATTTTGATGTGCCGGATAGTGCGCTCTATCAAGGATGTCGTTATCACCTATGGGACTTCGTATACATGGAGAGAAGTCTGGGTAACTGCGTTGATCCCGAAGGTTGCTTTGAATTGAATCAAATTATTGGCATCACTCCCCAACGACAACAGCTTCGCATTCGTCGATTTCATCGCCACCCCAATGACCCGGTTCGACTTCTACTTGGATTGCCCTAGTCGTTACATAATTCCAATGCTTTTTTCACAGAGGCGGCTTTGTCCCAGCTCTCAGCTCGAGTCTAGGAGAGTGGAGGATGTGCGTGGGCTTCTTTATATCATCGAGACTGAGTCGATGGAAGACCGTGTAAATTGGACAAACTCTCACCCTGACCATTTTTACATGGATATCTTGCGTCAAACCCGTACAGGGGGGCATAGGATCTTTCAACCATCTTTTGCTGCACATTGCGCAGAAATCGAGCTAATCAACAAACGTCAAGCTCTATCTATGCTGGACCTGTGCTGCGGTACTACTTTTTTTTATTCTCTCTGACACCTAAACTCAATCGCAAGCCAGGGGCTGGCGGACTCTCCCAAGGTTTCAGTAACACAAAGTTGTTCGACATTGCCTGTGCGGTCGACACCGATGAATCCGCAGTTGCATCATTCAAGTGCGCAACTCCTTTCCATTTGCTAGGAACTGGATACGGTATACGCAAGATTCCTTTTCTAACCACACATCTTAGCGCCAACCATCGCAACGCTGTCTGCGCTGACATCAACGAGTTTTTAAAGTTCTCCGCGAACCGAAAGTCTGGAAAATCACCCCAGTTCATGGAGAACGCAAATGGGGAAAGAATACCAAGTGCTTCGATACCTCGGCTTACAAACCTAGGAATCCTGTGCGCAGGCAAGTACTTTCGAGATGTCCCGGAGAAGAACTAAGTCAAACCCAGGAACTCCATGCGGAAGCTTCAGTCGCTGTAATACATTCAAAGTTTGTCCTCAGTCCTTGGCTCCCAAACTCAATTTATTAACGACCATAGCACGACGACGACGTCAGGTACGAGTTTTAAAAAGAGCCTGAGACCGCTTTCATCAGTTCCGATATAGGAACTTTCTACCCTTAACAATGTTGAGTTTCGCAGATACATTCCTGCCCGCTTATGTTTTCTCGGAAAACGTAGTGGGTACGATTGACCACTCTGTTGAGGACTATCTCACAGGATTGCCAATCAAAAATGCTATGCTGAAAGCAATATGCCGTGGGCTCATGGATATAGGGTACCAAGTGAGAATTGGCATTGTCAATGCTGCCCAACTCGGTAGCCCGCAGAATAGATATCGGGTGGTAGTGTTGGCCGCAAGGCGTGGTCTCATCCTTCCAGACCTGCCACTCCCAACACATGCGGCCCAGAGACCACCCAATTACACGGTGTCAATGACAGAAGAAAGCCTCCCATGTGCTGTGCGGCCGAGTACTTCTCTATCCCCGCATCCTGGTGTCACCATTCAAGATGCCATTGGAGATATGGTGGGTTGTACCAGTTGTAAAACGCTATAGAAATACTAACGTCGACAAAGCCTCCATTTCATTGGTAAGGGCCAGGAACGCATTTAATTATTGCTTACAGCTGAGAAATAGGAAGGTGCCTGGAGCACGCAAGCAGAAAGAGGGAGCTCCCCAATTCGATGCTACGCAATGCCGGGTCGGATACGAGCAACCTATTGAGTATCCAGTGGCCCCCTTTACTTCCTATCAGGCAGGGATGCGAAGCAATGGCTGCAAAACCCTCTCCTACCATTACACAGGTGGTGCCAGTCTAGGTGTGGTGCGTATAACAGCGCAGATACCGTGTATCCCTCTTGCGGACTACAAAGGTAACAGAACAACCTGCGCTAAAGCACTACTAACAAGGCGCAGATGTTCCCGCCAAGCATTGGGCAAAGATCTCACAGAAATATAAAGCCCCTGCAGACCGCAAGAAATTGTGGTTCGCTCGCACCGATCCGAATGGAAAATTTCATACTGTGATGACCTCAATGAAGCCTGATTCTCTAGGAAGACGCGTGCTGCACCCGACGGTAAGAGCGGTTCATAAATAGCGAATGAAGCTAACAGATGGTCAAGCAATCACGACCTTTTACATTGGCCGAAGTTAAACGCGCACAAGGCTTCGAGGATGGTTACATACTGAGATACAAACGAAGGGTAAACCGACGATGCTCGGACAAGGGGCAGGTACATCAGGTACCTTCAATTATTTTTGGAATCCTAGCTCTCTGCTGAAGTCAGCTAAGCTTTATCGACAAGTAGGGAATGCAGTTCCAGTGCAGCTAGCGGAAGGTGTAGCACAATCCGTTATAAGGGCTATGATCGAATCATCGAAGAGGGCTAAAACTCGTCACTCGGGCTACTTATGATGGGGAAGCTTGCTTCCTCATTGCTAGCGTGTAGCTTAGCTATAGTATATATCTACTACAATTGACTCTGGACAAACATCAATCAAGTGGGTTCCAGGAACACCGGAATGCTGCGAGCTCGTGCTGAGGGAGGGAGGAAAATGGATGATATATTTATGATTGCGGTGAGGGGTGATGTGACCCTCGCAGCGAGCGCTCTCGGGCCGGAACCCAGGAAGACAAGGCAGCCCGAGGGAGGAGGGGTTGCCGGGACAGCGAGGAAGATGTGCTGAGGCCAAGAGAGCAAGAAAACGGGTGCGGCTAGAGAGCATCGTCGCCGCGCCAAACCAATCCCGGGGCCACAACCATGGAGGTTGGTTGAATAAGCGGAGGGTCGGAGAGAAGGCGTTTGCTCAACGCCACGATGACATCAGGCGGTGTGTCAATGTAAGGTTTGAAGCAGTCGGAAGTCCAACGGCCCAGGCGCTGAATGTCGAGGTCGGAGAGACCAATGAGTCGAGCCCAAGTGGCAGCGCCACGGCGAAAACTATGGGCCTGAATATCCCGACGATGAGATCCCGACATGAGTGAGAAGGGCCTTCAGACAGTCGGTGAAAAGCTTCCGCGAGAAAGCTCCATAGCCTGAATCCACGAAGACCTACAACACACCTGATGGACACGATGTTGTGAAGCAAATCTCGTACAAGCATTAGTTTCAGTACCTCGGGAAGAGCGGGATTGAGTCGTGCGCTGCCGAGGTTGTTGAGTGGCGGGAGGTGTGGGGAGGGCATAATTATTGAGGGTCTAAACCGGCTTAGAGGGTATTAAACAGAAAGTCATGTGCATTCTTTGACCTGGAGCACCCGAGACGCGTTTGATTGCGAATGGTTTTGAGTATGGGGAGGTTCTACAGTAGATCAGAAACATAGATTAGTATTAGAAAAAACAGCAACGCACCGTTATCAATATCCATCTGATATTCCTTCGCTCTGCGCTCGTTGAGACGTCTCGCTTGCTGACCTCGAACGCGGGAAGCATTCGGCGGAGGACGTGGAAGAGCATTTTCTCCTCGTTCTTGACGTTCGCGTTCTCTACGGCGCCGTTGAGCAGCGGATCGCGCGCTAGAAGCCGAAGGAGCTGCTGTGGATTTTTCACTGTTACCACCGAGACAGCCAGTGTTTGGATTGGGAACACGACGGCGGTGCGGGCTCCCTTCTGCGTTGATGCGTATGTCTCTCAAAACTTGGCGCTCAGCTTGATGATGTCGGCGAGGGGTAGAAGGAGGAGTTAGGAGATTCCTAGTTGAGCAGTGAGCACAGATAATACAGAGCGCGAAGGACACACATCAAGCTTGAGGTAGATTGGGGGACGAAATTTTGCACGAAGTTGGTTCGGATTTTCACACAAGGTAGAGGTTAGAAAGTAACGATATATGCATCTTCTAGTCTACGGAGCGGCGACGGCGTCAAACGTGTTGAGCTGAGCGGACGGCGGTGGAGTGTGGAGTGTGGAGCAAGAGTTGGTGGCGGTGTCTCGGATGTTTGGCGGCGACCTCCGGCCAGCAAAATCTCACCATCTCAACAGTACGCTCCACTCTGACAGTTAACCAGGACACCCAGGGGGTCTCTTACATAGATATGGGATCAAAAATATGATTTGTATGCCGGAGTACCGGCCTACAGCAGGGGGAGCTTGTGTAAATTGTTACTGGAATGGCACTCAAATTAACAATGTCAATGTTGCGCTGTTGTTTGGGGCATAATTCGGCCGGATTCGTTTCTCGCACATAATCTACTGTTGTGAACAAAGCTTTACTGTGTTACTATGACCATGTGATTGAGCATACAGAATACATCTGGCTGGGCTATGCAAGCCGGATGGACACCTCCTTCTAATTTATCTCGTACCACAAGCCGAAGATGCAAGTGCTATCGGTTGATCATCCCAAACATCTTCATCTGTGCCAGAATTTGAAAAGCCAAATCAAACACCATTCCCAGGATTCGCAAATTTCGTTGGAGAGAAGACTTCATTCCCTTCGAACTAACGTTTCGACATTGAGAATTTGGGCATGAACTGGTCAGAAACTCGGGAGCAGTGCTCAGCGCGCATCATTCCTTGAACAGATTTTTGCGGTGCCATCCAGCCGCAAAATCCAACTTGACGTTTCAAAAATTACCCTCGGGGAGAAATTTAAAAATTAGTTCAGATCACTGAGGCAGGAACACTACGTGAAAAAATCCGGGGACAGCAGGGCAAATGGGCCAAGTAAATGAGGGAGGAGCTTTCCGGATTCCGCATTAAAATGTCCATATGGAAGCAATTGGCGCGGCTATCCTTTCAACTCCGAGTTTCTTCGTCCGACACGGTGTTTATGCCATATAAGAGGTGGTGAGCATCTTATCGGGCTTCCAATAATTTTGTGACAAAAAATTACCGGAACTCAAGAATGTATTGATTATGGGGCATTAAAACTGAGTTCTTAGAAGTACCAGCAGTAATCCCACATCGCCATTTTGGCGTTGGAGTTCATGAAGCACCCAAAAACTTATATTCGACAAATTGGGGTTAGGAATTGTCAGAGGGAAGTCAGAGACACGACCACAATCGAAATCATATATACTGGACTAGCATTTCACGGGAACTCATTCTTACTATCTTTCAGAGCATTAGAGAATCAAACTTTTACAGCTGGACTTGATAAATTCGGGTCAAACCCTCTGCAACGCAACTTTCCGCTTGCGGAGACAAACCTTCAAAGTATTCATTGTCATTGTCAATCATTGACAGTGTTTGAAGTTGAACTGGTCACTGAGGCCCGAGGGCCGCAAAATCTGTACAGCCGTCACAGAACATGAACTCAGGCAACAAAGTCCTGCACGAGAACACGATGTATGCGCTCGCGTTTCGACACAAGGTTGAAATATTTTGACCACGAGGGATGCGCGGTGCCACGACGACCCGGTGCGGACGGGCCATAACGATCCCGGATAGCCTGAACATTCCCCGACTCAATCTGCTCGATGACCTGGCGCAGACCTTCGCATCTTTCGAGGCCGGCAATCACGGTTGACATGTCGTCCAAAATCCCGACTTCGCGCTGCCCTGCACCGGGACCAGGAGTGGCAGACGCCGTGGAGAATGATAGCGATGGAGATTGTGCAGGGACCTGGGAAGGCATGCGCGGATTCGTAACCTGTGCTAGGTTATTCATAGCTGCTGGAGCGAGCGTGTTGGTAGGGTGCGAAGAATTCCCGGTGACATGGAAATGATTGGCAATGCCATTCGGGCCGGTGGGCACACTGTTCCCAGATGAACCTATCTATTGATTGAGGTATCTTCAATCTCACCGAGTGTAGGTGCACATAAAAAGGTTTAAAGCTTACCGAGGGAGTTTGAGCAATAGATTCTTGATTGGTTGCACCAAGCGCGATGGGAAGAATTGATTGAATCGAGGTCTTTGGAACCAGGGCTTCTATTTGCTCGAGAATTGACATAGAGTAAAGACCAGCACAATAACATTACCCACCAGGAACTTCGGGCACAAGCTTGAATTGTTTCCCTGCCTTGATTGACTCTTTCCATTCAATACCAAGGGAGACGAGATCAGCCCATTGCCGGTCGCGTATCGATTCGTCGACGGTCGGAACATTCATTGTTTCGACACGCGGGTTGACAGTAAGATCAAATCCGTAATAAGCAGCAAGACTTGAGCGCAAAGTCTCCACAGTGCCGCTGACATTAAGAACCTTCTTCTCCGCAGATTCATTGGTTTTGATGATCCAGAATTTCAATTCGGCACCCTTGGCAGCAATCAACGAGGAAGCATTGAGTCCGTCGGGAGGTATAACGGCCATTTTGAGAGAAATCAGCGAGCGAAGAAGCAAGGAGAAAATTTCTCCTGATTCAGATCTCAAACACGTAACAATCATAGCCTCGTGGACGCGTTGACGCGCTTTTAACGCGTCAAAACGCGTCGGACACGATGCAGACGCGCTGGAAAACCATGGATAACTTGACGTGAAGTGTCAATCAGTGGCAGTGAACGCTTCTTTACCTTCTCGCACCGCCGAAAGGCCGCAACGGGCCGTGTCCCATCGAAAATTCAAAAATTCAGTGGTTCAATGTATTTTGTGGGTCCAAGTTTATGTTTTGATTGCTCAGAATAAATACTAGATCATCTCCATGTCACAGAGCAACTACCAGAGGAGGGGTGGCCGGAGGGCCGATCGCAGAGCTGATGATTGCGTGCCTCGGGGCACGCAAGCCATCAGCACGTGACCTGTCAGGGCCAAACGTAACGTGCCCCACGACTACAAAGCATACTTGTCATGACCAAAAGTGACCGGAATTAGAAAAATGTGTATTTGCAACGAGTTTGTATGGGTGACCGCTGGGTAAATTGGTCCTATAGGAAGTGTATTACCATACATCACTGCATATAAACCAGGTAAAAGGGAATGTGGTCCTTTCGTGCTATCTCTCTATGTTCTTTTTTTATCTATGCTTGAAGATGAGAATTTGGTATGCTGAGTTGCCGCTCTCATTCAACCACGAGAAAATTCCGGTAACCTTAGATATCTCATCTACAAACCTTTAGGATGCTTAAGACTGTTTTCAATTACTCACTGACCTGAAATTCTGGTATCTGTGCTGCAGAATGGCCAAATATTGCCAAATTGGTACAATTTGGAAGATTAATCTATTGACTCAAAACCAAATATCATATGCCATCCCTATAGTATGAAAGTCGTAGAAAGCATGATATAGAGGAAGCCTATGTTGCTCAAAGCTGTCTGACTACCAGAAATTCACTCTAAAAAGCCAAATTCCGGTCACTTTTGGTCATGACGAGTATCTTCCATCTGTTGGAGTTACTGTCAACAGGTCGACCACTATTGAAGACTTCTGTTGATTTGAGGGTGCGTTGATCTCCCAGTGTTGAGTTGAACACAGCTGGAATTGACCTCAAGTTGTTATGTGTATTTCTCGCTATCATTGACCAGTATTCAGTATTGAAGCGCAGCAAGAAGATGAACATCTTAAAGGCGCCGTTATTGGTTTGAGTATGCAACTGTGAGTGGTTCAGACAATTCTCCGAGCACATACAAGCCGTTTCCAAATCTGTTGACAAGAATTGGAAGAACTTCAGCCCAATGAATGAAAGCTGTGGGTGTGGTGATTTTTTGAAGTTAGGCAAGTTGTTGAATCACATATTTTACTAGAAGAGCAGTCTCTTGGGAAGCATTCACCATTTTTTATTTCAAAACAATTTAAACCCTCCAAAAACTTCCCGACTCGACGGAACGAAGTCTGAGAGAAACAAACTTTTTAAAGTGATACAGGGCCCTACTAGGACAGCAATAAGCAATGTACAGTGGCGGCGCCATCTGATGCCACCCCTAAAAATAGAACAGCCTATTTCTGGAACTTTTGATGCAAATGGAGTTGATTGGGGTCACATCAATTTTTTGGGGGTGGCATCAGATGGCGCCGCCACTGTAGTGTGCATTTTGCATGCGTGCTTGATTTGATTTGAAGTTCTAATATATGCTGTACCAGGCTACGGAAGAGCTATGCAGCAGTACGGTAAGGGTTGGCGGGGATTGCGTGCACCGTTGGTGCAACGGCCTCTTACCAGTATTTCGCAGCAAGGGTGTGCGGAAAACCAAAAAAAAATACCTATGGCCGTTTTTTTTCAAACCGACCTTTTGGCTGAACCACCCTACCACGTAAGCATTACGTAACGTCCCAATCGGGTAATTTTTCACGTGGTTAACTGCCGGATCAAAATTCAATTGTCTTTCTTCTGTCTTTTGTAACTTATACCGACAATTTCACACTGTTGGAGCTCCCATAAGGTGTAGTAAGGTACATTGATCATTCAACCTCCTCCACCGAGGTGTCAAGCACCTTTTCAACCAATCTCCTGACCGCAATAAGATCCCCAGTTTTCATGAGATTTTTGACCCGTTGCGCAAGGTGGCGACGGTCGGGGGTGAGAATCCGACCTTGCTTGGAGTCGATTGGCATCTGGCTGCCGAGCTCGCGGATTCGTCCGAAGATTGCTTCCATACGATCTGTTCCCGACAAAACCGGTGGGTCTTCTTCGGCAGACCGGGTGGCAGGACGCAATATTTTATCCTGGGCCAGAGCATCGGCCATCCTGGCCTCGGTATCTTCGGCTTCTTCCCATGGTATTAGCATTGGAAGCTGAAAAAAATCTCAGAGAGGGATAAGAACATGGAGAAGACACCTATACCTCATCCTCCATGCTCTGGGAGGCTGCGGTACACATGGTGGTGGAAAAAAGAAAAGGTATGCGCGTCGCATCAGCTCTGATGCCTCAAAGTTTGATAATTCCAAAAGGAAAACCTTAACCATAGGGTGCGGGATGGGTGATGACACCCTTCTAGGAGGGTTATCCGAGCCAGATAAGACAAGAAGAGTTGTTTTGTGCTGATTTTAGCCTCTTAGAACCATTTTCTACCCCTAGAGAAATAATCAATTATTTTTTTTTTCGACCCTCCGAGGTCGAACCACCCTCCCTGCCCTAGGTCTCGGCTTGACGGGCCGGCACACCCTTGTTTCGCAGCGCTGCCCAAGTGCTGCCATTGAATGGCTGCCGGAGCGGTGGGACCGCGCGGACCGGCATTTCAAACTCCGCCGGTATCTGGATACCAGTATTTCCCACCGCCATCAAATTTGCGGAGGGAAAAAACGGCAATTTCGGTTATTTTTAAGTAGTAGCCGAGCATCGGAACGGGACCAACATGAGCATGTACGTGACCGTGACCCTTGGCGTCATAGAGCCGACCTTGACTTGTTCCGTGCCGACTGCTTCATTTTCGTTTCTGAACCTGCTGCCGACGGGCACCACCGGCCATCTATCGGCTATTCTATATATAGTCGTTTTCGTTTTCGTTTCTAGTAATATACTAGTATACTCGGTATTGACAAAAGTAACCGTGAATCGACTCGTATGGTCCGAATATTGCAGTATGTAATAGGTTAAAATGCATTGGAATGTTCTCCTGCATGTTTTGAACGGCATCGGACAAAGGCCTGAACCAATCCATCAAGCACAACTGATTTCTCGGCGGATTCTAATTTGCAGCCGTTTTGCACTGTTTGTTGCAATAAATGACTGCATTTCCAATTTTCTTGAAGTTCAAGAACATGCCCTTGGACGGTAGGTCATACTTGAGGATCCATTTCAGTCCCTCACTGCTCGAAATCTCTGATTGCATCAATTTCTTGTCAACATTGGACTGGTTCAATTTCAACCGTCCCTACTGCACGGACCCAAATATTGCGTGGCCGTTCAAAGATGCTAAGAGCAAAGAATTTAGCTACAGTCTTGGTTAATTTCTAATCCATCACAGTGCTGAGCCCTATTATCTACACATTCAATATACTTTTATCCCAGAGTAGGCCTCCATGGCTTCCGTAATTCCCCATGTTTGGTGAAGTAAGGGGCCGAAGAGTTTTCAGATTGTAGGCTTGTTTACCACCCTTACTAGCCAAAGCAAGTGTGCAAAAACATTTGAATAGATCACATGTGCAAGCTAGAGGTAGTCGAAAGTGGCCTGGAAGGGCAGTTGCTAAGATTTCCGTTGAACAATGAGCAGAAGTTGAAAGACACAGGTGAATTTCAAGCTATTGCCAAAATTGCGCTGGCTCTGAAGAGCGTCAGGAACAGAGGTTGCCCACAACAACTTGTGTAGGTTTAAGGAATATCCTGACGTATTTTTCAAACTCGAAGTCTTGGAGAAATATCACGTGGTCGCGAAGCAATCGTCGCATTAACGGTTACTTTTGTCAATACCGAGTATACTCGCCTGAATGTCACGCTGCCGTGATTGCTGATCTGAAGCATGCATTGGATATGTTGGGTCACAAGGAGGCTCATAGGATCGAAGAGACTGGGGCTCAATCGCAGATTGTGGCCACTTGGTCACATTTTCCACCCCCCCGCCCAATTGGCTTCCGTCCTGCGCCTCGAATGTCCGAAGACGAGATAGCTCGTGCCAAATGTAGACTGGCTGAGCTCAACAAACCCAGCGTGTTCAGTCCGCAGCCATCCAATGCCCGGGCCACCAGGTTTCGTCCCCAGACTCCCCACCAGGACCCGCAAATGCCTCAAATGGCTGTGCGGCCACATTTTCACCAACACCGATACACACCACCGCCAAAGTGCCCCTACATTGCCGACGGATGGACGCTCCAGCTGGCGAACACATTTTCCGCCATTGGAAGCCGGCTGACAGCCGTAATTCTCCAGCTGCCGTTTAGGCTCGCCGAGAATTAGCGTCGCTGCGATTGAAACTTGGAAACCGAGTAACCTTTTAAATTGTCGCCACCAGTACTGAGCCATTGTATAAACACATTTTCAAAAGGTGTGATTGCAGACATAATTTGAGCTTTATTACCCTGCTACAAACATTTTATGGCACCCTAAACGCTTCAAAATCGAGCCAGAACGAAGCAAATTACATCCCCGTCATGACGAATAGCTTCGGCATGATGCCATCACATTTTGGAAGCCCTGGCCTAGCTGTACCGGCGGCCTGGAAGCCTCGCCGAACCGCTTTGAAACAAAACTTGAACTACGTGAATTGGTTGGAAATTGAGTGAGATCTGAGGGCAGGAAGATAGGACCTCTGAAATGCTTTCTTTTCATAAAATACCAAGAGGTGCCATCAACTTTGCAAACAGCTGTAAGTCGTCCCGCCCTTCCGGATTGTGACGACTGGCCTGCGAGTTTAGATTGCTCGTTGTGGTTTCATCGTCATATGTACATGTATCGGAATCTGACATTGGACACTAACGCGACATGCAATCCGGGTGCGCCTGAAGGTGACATGTACGAAGCATGGACCAGTATGTAGCGGTTCATTGGTTGTATATGGTTTCAGGCGGAATCACCAGTAGAGGCTGCCCGACAACGTGGTAAAGATGTCCGCGTTCGTGCAACAAATGGTCAATGTTATTTAGAGTAGCAACCTGAAAAGATGTGAGCCTAATTTACGATGGATGGTAGAATCTTCGCACCCGTTCCTCCAGTGGTGCGTGGCTCAGAAGCACATTTTCCCTCAAGTGGGCCAAAGTCTCAGAATCCGGGTGTTGGCCGTTCTGAGGGCCATGCTGGGTCGAATTTGAACCCAGCGCAACGGCACAGTCTCATTGGTTCTGCGACTACTCTCCTTGGAGAAACAAGGACAGGACTACCCTCTCCCGAGTCAGAGGAGTCGCCATATGCCGACCCACTATCATCCGCAGATGCGGGAGCTGATATTTGAACTGGACTACTTCCGGGCAACTGATACGTTTTCCAGGAAGAGTCAACTCAGAAGAAGCAAAAAAGCCAATGTAAAACCTTGGACTTCGCTGTTCGACGTGCGCCTCGTCCAGAAGGCGTGGTAACTTTGAGGTTCACTCGCTGGTCTGTTAATTTTTGCAAGGTGTCTGCCCACGAATCCACATGTTCTTCTGTTAAATCCTCCAAGCTTCCTCGTTCCGTTGCCCAAACCTTGGCAAAAGGAAAGGACAGTGCCTCCCCATCACTTTGACGCGAGGGTTGCGCTTCTTGCTCGGTGTTCCAGATCAGCTTGTCGATGTCTGCGTCACTGTCTATAAAGATGTAAGTTGGTGTCCGAGCTACCAACAGAGCGACGTCACGCGCGCCGACATTTGGCTCAAACAAAACTTGTGCCCCATAAGTCAATATGGATGCAATGTCGTCAATTGTCTCTTCCTCGTGGTCCATCGTCTGGACGATGAGATGATCCAAGACAAGTTTCTTTTTGCCAAGTTGGATGATCCGCTCTGAATGAAATTTTTAGTGTTAGGATGTATTGGGTTGGACATAAAACACCTTCAACCGAGTCTTTCTAGCCGCCGCGGGAGGGCCTCACAAGAATCACACCTGGTGTGGATTGAAATCCGGATCGTATATGATGACTGTATCAGCCGAGGAAAGATTGATACCAACACCCTGCCACCAATGCTTAGAAGACAGACAAGGGTGTAAAGTTGGGTGACTTCCAGTCGCACAAGCACACTGAACCAGAACAAAGTAAGTTAGATTCTAGAGTGTGTCGTAGTGCGAAGTAAAACTAGAAGTAAAGTACTACAAATAAAGCTTTTATAGGTACGATTGCCTGTATGTAATCGTCCTTGGCACCTCGGATCGGAAGCGGAGTTGAATCAAACCCGACGCGTCTCCAACGCGTACCTAACACTCTCCCCCATAAGACTGCAAGGTAAGTAGTCTTCATCAACCAAATTCATCCAAGATGTTCAGAGCACGTATGAATACGGCAGTAGCAGTAGCGAGCGATGATGGTACATCGACGGAATGACTTCATCGTCGAGTTCGCAAGAAAAAATGATGCAGAGCCAAGAGCAAGCTCGGGCGACCGTCAAGGATATGAATATAGAGCGGTCGTGTAATGGTGAACGGCACTGTCGAGGGACATGTTGTCGATGGGCATATTTAGCGCATCGGCGGCGGCAGTGAGGGCATCAGATGACGCCGTGACTGGTAACGGGTTCGTCGCGGGAGCAGAATGGTATGGAGCGAACAAATTGGCTGTATTAGAGAGGTTGCGCAAAAGCCATATGCGGGTTGAGAAACTGGACCGGTAGTGGCGAAATATGGCGAGTAGTTATGCCAGCCGGCAGGGAGAGGATATTGCTGCTGCGAATGGGGCGACGAATGATATGGCGGTGGTACCGGGTGATGATACGAATGGGTGACAGATGGTGAGGCGAAAGGTGTCGATGCGGGATTATGCTGATAGACGCGGTGATCCGGAGTGTACGATCCTCCATACATGCCTCTTCCTCGACTCGGATAATTCCCCCGTCCACGTCCTACTGCCCCTCCCCGTGGCTTTCCACGTCCTCTGTCCCGACTAGTCGACGCCGTGGGCTGTGAATCCGGCGACGAAATTGAACTGTGATTAACCATTCCTACTTCCCCGGCGGCCAAGCGAACCGCGTTGAGGAGCGTACCCCGATTTTGAGCATTCAATGCGCTGTCATTCCATGGGAGTCCGGGTGGATGAACTAGCATATCAGCATACGTAGCAGTAATTCCGGCAGGCTCTCCGACGCGCGTTAATGCATCGTTGGCTGCTGTCCGAACTGCTTTGAGAAACTCGATCTCCCAACCCTCTCGGGATATCCACGTAAGAACGGATACATATCATCGACCGTCGATATTGACAGTCCCATCGCTGACAATTTCGAAACAACCTTGCCGTCAGCAAGATCTTCCGGATTTGTTTCACCTATCGGCCAGTGCTCCAAGTTTTGGACTGGAGCAACTTGACATTGATAGGTTCTCAACTCTTGCGCATATCCTCCTGGTATCGCGAGAATATAAAACAACGCCTTAGTCACAGCGATGCGCGCGTCTCGCTCCTCCTGAGTCCACGGGTCTTTCCGTTTCGACAGTGGAGCGAGATTGATGGCCTGGAACAATAGCGCGCCTCGGAACTGGCGGCTGTCAATTGTGCCATAAATGTCCGAAAACCAAAATCCTTGTGGTCTTCGACCACTAAATTGGCAATAAGCTATATTGGTGATAAGAGGATCCCCGAGTTTTGGGCGATTCACCGAAGACCACCAGCTAAGATTCTTTTCCATAACATCTTTCTGTCCGCACGACCGTTTTAATTCGGTCCAAAACCACAACGGCATCTCGTAATTTATGAGAACGTGCCGATGAAGAGTAGTGAAAGGCCATGAGTGCGGGTGGAAAAGATTCATATGCATGTGAATATGCATGAACAACATCCCACGATGGAATATCCTGTGGAATGCCCACTCGGCTGGTATTCCCGGTGCCTTGAGCAATCGGTAGTACCACTGGGATTTTTTCATAGTATTGGAAAATAGGCACCAGATGTTCTTCTGGAGCTTTTTTCCAATCAAATGGAGCGCGCTGTTCGATGGCCACATCCGCCATCTTCACATCATCATCTCCAACAGTAACGGCCTGCGGAATGTCAGGGCCCGTTTGTTGTGTCGTACGTGCAGCCGATGCAACCTGAATTTTAGGCTTGCCTTTCAGCGTGCACACGGGTGGAGTAGGCCGTTTTCGGGCTCTACTGTCATCCATTTTATCTATCTGAGACTCAAGACCATGTATTTCAATCTTGAGTCTCGCTATTTCCTCGTTGGCGGCGTCGCATTCATCGCGGGCATCATCACGCTCACCCGCGAGGTGATTATTCTCTTCTTCTGCAGCGGCTAACCTTGCCGTTACAGTCAGAAGGCTCGACTGCGTTCGTTCAAGTTTCTCCTCGGACGCAGTGAGCATAATCTTTGTCGCACTCATCTGTCCCTCCAGACGAGCGGAATCTCCTAGTCTCATGCACTGGTACGTAGCAAGATCTCTCAGCTTCATCGCAGCCTTGAGACCTTTATCACCAACCGCCACGCTTCCGCCGATATGCCTGATATATCCCAGGCATTCGCGACAGGCTTCCTTGTTGTGTTCTCCGCCCGATTCCGTGAGGGCGGAAGAACAAACAACTACCCCGAACGTCTCATGGATACGCCACTTACCAGCGTGCATCTTTTTCTCCATTTCATCCCGTTCTTTCTCTTTCTCTCCCCCACGCGGAGGTTTCGGCAGAGCAGACTCCGCGGTGTTGTTTGGCGGTAGCGGCTCTGTACTTGGATCGACGTCCATTGAAGTGGAGAACAGAGTAATGGACCACTCGCAGATCAAAGTGGGAGTGAAAAGAGAGCGAGCGCTCAAACGCAGCTTTGCTTAGTTTTTATGGGACACGGCCCAATAAGGGAATTGGCAGCGCCAGCGTGTCCCGGGACACGCTGGCTGTGTGTGGGCTCGGGGTGGGGCGGCCCCGGGGCACCGAATCACTGTAGCCCGCAAACCCCATAAATTTCACGCAGTTGATTCACCCAATCTTCACCTGAAGTTCACCAGAAAAGCCCATGAATTTCACGCAGAACTTGTGAATTTCACGGGGTTCGATTCACCTAGTTGGACTAAGTGAATGGAACGTTTCATGGGGTTCATTCACGTAGTTTTCCATTGAATTTCACGGAACGATAGTTTCAATTCTCCTTCATTTACCTGAGAATTCATTCATAAACTACGTGAAAATTCGATTGAAAGTCCGTGAAAAATCAATTGGGCCAATCTTGCTTTGACCAGACATCGCTGGAATCCTACTACATACTACATTGCTTTACTATCTGTACTTTACTACTGACTACTAGAATATATGACTTTACTTAGTTGCAATACAAATCACCGAACACTATATTATATAGATTGAAATTCTTGATATAGGGTGAGCGCAAGTTAACCAGTACTGATGACCGAACCATGTACCTTGCTCGGAGCACCTCTGACCCCATGAATTTCACCCAGTTTGAGAGTGAATTTCAGAGAGTTCCACCTCGGCTAAAATTGCAATTTTTCAACGATTCCAGGCGACTTGATTCAACCAATTTTCAAGTGGATTTCACGTAGTTGAAATCCAGGTATCCCAAGCCAAATTCATGCACTTTCGTTCACCCAATAACAAGGTGATATTCACGTAGCTCAGCATGGCATACAGGAAGTACGTGAATCAGGTACCTGAATTTCCAACCACGTGAATCTGAATTCACTTGAAAATCCGTTGAATTGCAACGGCTAAGTAAAATTCACGGGGTTTTACAACCACAGTGGAATGCTTTGGAATGGTTTTGAAAGGCCATTGGAGTTATCAGAATTGACGTACATTTCGCGTAATTTATGATCCCATTGACGCGCCATCACAAGCGGTCGGGAATAGCAAAGAAGTCCGGCGGAACTATCATAAGTAAGTGGCACACGTGGGAGAACATTTACTGTGAGAACATTTACGCCCTGGGCGGCGGCCTGCTCTGCGTGTCCCATGACGGGCCGGGATCCAGTTTTGCCAGAGGCGCCCAGCCAATGTGCGCGTGTCCTTGGCGTGTCCCATGGAAATCCAAGGCCAGGGACACGCCGAGATGTCCGAAAGACAAGACGTGAGAGGCCCATGCTGATTGTCGCCGCTTGAGTGACGAGAGGTGACGAGAGAAGCGCTCAACGGTCTTGTTTGTGAAGATAAATTCGAAGAGCGGCGCATCAATGTGCGGGAAACACCTCCGCCGAGTCCTAGTTGTTTAACGGGCGTTGTTTGGTGCAGTATAGATTGAGAACGAAAGAAATCATTCGTGTTCGGACCGCGGAGCTTCGGAAACCGTTGACGAGGCCATTGACATAACATCACGGCTATGTCCGGTGCGTGTCCCAGCTCATTCTAACTATCAACTAACTGTTGCTTTTCAAAGCGAAAACCAAAATTATAGAGCCGAAACAGCGAGAATGGCTTCTGAGTCTGCCGCAGGGGTTTGCCCTTCTGCAGGCCGGAAAGAGCATGAATTTTTTTTTGCGCGACTGGGGATTTGGCCGCGGGAACGATGAATAAATGTGCTTAAGTAAGGTGCGGGGATCCCACGCTCTCTATCTTAGCCGGGCCCGAATTTGCAGTTTTCGAATCTTTTTCCCTGTTTTGCTTTTTATCTTTACAATGAGGCTGGTGGAATACTCTACTGACATCTAGCACCTCAAATCCACCAACAACCTGCTCAGATGGCCAAGAGCGGTCAAAAATCCCCCCGTCCAAGACTTATTGCCATAACGAGTAGTGAGTAAGCAGCATCATGGTGCGAACTTCTTTTGGCATGATCACTCACGGCACCAAGATAGGGGTACCTCCGATCAAGTAACTACGAAACCTTACGAAACACAGTCAACTACAAGGTCAACTATTATAGTCATTTTTTACCTTCACCACCATGCCCTCCAAAAGACCAAGATCACCGGAAGCGGCCTCCTCAAAAAAACAGCGCAAGAATGCCGATAGCCTGAGCATTAACATCACGCCCAGGCTGATACCAATGGCGAAGTTTCTAAGTTAAATGCCCCCTACAATGTTGTCGGAGATGCCCCGCCGTGCCATCGAGTTCGGCCACCACCTCAAACTGCCCGCCACTATTTCAATCCCAAGGAAGTCATTCTGGACCAACCTCTGGATGAAAAGGGCTATTATAGACAGTGCCGTGTTGACGGAGTGTCATACACAGTGAGAATCATTCGCGCTCTTTTTTCTCGGGACGGGATATTTATCTAGACCACTTTGTAGGCCGGAGATGTGGTTTCAGTAGCCGCTGGCGAAGATGGTAGTATCCCTAAGCGCAGAAGAGGGAAAAATGCCCCCAAAAAGTTAGCTAAAGACAAAGACTGGCAAGTCGGTTGGAGTAGTAGCTCACCAGCTGTCTAATGGAGGGCTAGGTTCTGTCAAATCGCATATTTCACTCACAACAGTGAACTGGCATCGAACTCTCCAGGACGGCCCAAAACGGCACATGTCCAATGGTTTGAAAAAGGCACATACGTCCTTGAACTCGGGCATATCACATGCTAATTTTGGACTAGCTCCGTCAACTGCGCTAGCGGAGGCCGCCAGGGAGGACGAGCTCTGCTTTCTTTCTTCTTGTGATGAAATTCCAGTGGAGTCCATCATAGGAAAGCACGCAGTCCAGTTTCTAAGCCCAGATCAAGAGCCTGGCTCTGAGTGTGATGGACGCTTTTTTTGCAGGTGCGAAGCAAGCAGCCAGGAAAGAACATGTTTCCTCAATATTTCAGATTAACATATGAAGGCGCTTTCACATTCACGGATCAATTCAGCATTCAAAGACGCCGTGAACTGTTGAATGAAGCTCCGTCTCACAAGCCGTGCCCTTGCTGCGCACTCAAATCAAAACTTGAGGCTATGAATACTCCCAATTTTGATGTGCCGGATAGTGCGCTCTATCAAGGATGTCGTTATCACCTATGGGACTTCGTATACATGGAGAGAAGTCTGGGTAACTGCGTTGATCCCGAAGGTTGCTTTGAATTGAATCAAATTATTGGCATCACTCCCCAACGACAACAGCTTCGCATTCGTCGATTTCATCGCCACCCCAATGACCCGGTTCGACTTCTACTTGGATTGCCCTAGTCGTTACATAATTCCAATGCTTTTTTCACAGAGGCGGCTTTGTCCCAGCTCTCAGCTCGAGTCTAGGAGAGTGGAGGATGTGCGTGGGCTTTTCTATATCATCGAGACTGAGTCGATGGAAGACCGTGTAAATTGGACAAACTCTCACCCTGACCATTTTTACATGGATATCTTGCGTCAAACCCGTACAGGGGGGCATAGGATCTTTCAACCATCTTTTGCTGCACATTGCGCAGAAATCGAGCTAATCAACAAACGTCAAGCTCTATCTATGCTGGACCTGTGCTGCGGTACTACTTTTTTTTATTCTCTCTGACACCTAAACTCAATCGCAAGCCAGGGGCTGGCGGACTCTCCCAAGGTTTCAGTAACACAAAGTTGTTCGACATTGCCTGTGCGGTCGACACCGATGAATCCGCAGTTGCATCATTCAAGTGCGCAACTCCTTTCCATTTGCTAGGAACTGGATACGGTATACGCAAGATTCCTTTTCTAACCACACATCTTAGCGCCAACCATCGCAACGCTGTCTGCGCTGACATCAACGAGTTTTTAAAGTTCTCCGCGAACCGAAAGTCTGGAAAATCACCCCAGTTCATGGAGAACGCAAATGGGGAAAGAATACCAAGTGCTTCGATACCTCGGCTTACAAACCTAGGAATCCTGTGCGCAGGCAAGTACTTTCGAGATGTCCCGGAGAAGAACTAAGTCAAACCCAGGAACTCCATGCGGAAGCTTCAGTCGCTGTAATACATTCAAAGTTTGTCCTCAGTCCTTGGCTCCCAAACTCAATTTATTAACGACCATAGCACGACGACGACGTCAGGTACGAGTTTTAAAAAGAGCCTGAGACCGCTTTCATCAGTTCCGATATAGGAACTTTCTACCCTTAACAATGTTGAGTTTCGCAGATACATTCCTGCCCGCTTATGTTTTCTCGGAAAACGTAGTGGGTACGATTGACCACTCTGTTGAGGACTATCTCACAGGATTGCCAATCAAAAATGCTATGCTGAAAGCAATATGCCGTGGGCTCATGGATATAGGGTACCAAGTGAGAATTGGCATTGTCAATGCTGCCCAACTCGGTAGCCCGCAGAATAGATATCGGGTGGTAGTGTTGGCCGCAAGGCGTGGTCTCATCCTTCCAGACCTGCCACTCCCAACACATGCGGCCCAGAGACCACCCAATTACACGGTGTCAATGACAGAAGAAAGCCTCCCATGTGCTGTGCGGCCGAGTACTTCTCTATCCCCGCATCCTGGTGTCACCATTCAAGATGCCATTGGAGATATGGTGGGTTGTACCAGTTGTAAAACGCTATAGAAATACTAACGTCGACAAAGCCTCCATTTCATTGGTAAGGGCCAGGAACGCATTTAATTATTGCTTACAGCTGAGAAATAGGAAGGTGCCTGGAGCACGCAAGCAGAAAGAGGGAGCTCCCCAATTCGATGCTACGCAATGCCGGGTCGGATACGAGCAACCTATTGAGTATCCAGTGGCCCCCTTTACTTCCTATCAGGCAGGGATGCGAAGCAATGGCTGCAAAACCCTCTCCTACCATTACACAGGTGGTGCCAGTCTAGGTGTGGTGCGTATAACAGCGCAGATACCGTGTATCCCTCTTGCGGACTACAAAGGTAACAGAACAACCTGCGCTAAAGCACTACTAACAAGGCGCAGATGTTCCCGCCAAGCATTGGGCAAAGATCTCACAGAAATATAAAGCCCCTGCAGACCGCAAGAAATTGTGGTTCGCTCGCACCGATCCGAATGGAAAATTTCATACTGTGATGACCTCAATGAAGCCTGATTCTCTAGGAAGACGCGTGCTGCACCCGACGGTAAGAGCGGTTCATAAATAGCGAATGAAGCTAACAGATGGTCAAGCAATCACGACCTTTTACATTGGCCGAAGTTAAACGCGCACAAGGCTTCGAGGATGGTTACATACTGAGATACAAACGAAGGGTAAACCGACGATGCTCGGACAAGGGGCAGGTACATCAGGTACCTTCAATTATTTTTGGAATCCTAGCTCTCTGCTGAAGTCAGCTAAGCTTTATCGACAAGTAGGGAATGCAGTTCCAGTGCAGCTAGCGGAAGGTGTAGCACAATCCGTTATAAGGGCTATGATCGAATCATCGAAGAGGGCTAAAACTCGTCACTCGGGCTACTTATGATGGGGAAGCTTGCTTCCTCATTGCTAGCGTGTAGCTTAGCTATAGTATATATCTACTACAATTGACTCTGGACAAACATCAATCAAGTGGGTTCCAGGAACACCGGAATGCTGCGAGCTCGTGCTGAGGGAGGGAGGAAAATGGATGATATATTTATGATTGCGGTGAGGGGTGATGTGACCCTCGCAGCGAGCGCTCTCGGGCCGGAACCCAGGAAGACAAGGCAGCCCGAGGGAGGAGGGGTTGCCGGGACAGCGAGGAAGATGTGCTGAGGCCAAGAGAGCAAGAAAACGGGTGCGGCTAGAGAGCATCGTCGCCGCGCCAAACCAATCCCGGGGCCACAACCATGGAGGTTGGTTGAATAAGCGGAGGGTCGGAGAGAAGGCGTTTGCTCAACGCCACGATGACATCAGGTGGTGTGTCAATGTAAGGTTTGAAGCAGTCGGAAGTCCAACGGCCCAGGCGCTGAATGTCGAGGTCGGAGAGACCAATGAGTCGAGCCCAAGTGGCAGCGCCACGGCGAAAACTATGGGCCTGAATATCCCGACGATGAGATCCCGACATGAGTGAGAAGGGCCTTCAGACAGTCGGTGAAAAGCTTCCGCGAGAAAGCTCCATAGCCTGAATCCACGAAGACCTACAACACACCTGATGGACACGATGTTGTGAAGCAAATCTCGTACAAGCATTAGTTTCAGTACCTCGGGAAGAGCGGGATTGAGTCGTGCGCTGCCGAGGTTGTTGAGTGGCGGGAGGTGTGGGGAGGGCATAATTATTGAGGGTCTAAACCGGCTTAGAGGGTATTAAACAGAAAGTCATGTGCATTCTTTGACCTGGAGCACCCGAGACGCGTTTGATTGCGAATGGTTTTGAGTATGGGGAGGTTCTACAGTAGATCAGAAACATAGATTAGTATTAGAAAAAACAGCAACGCACCGTTATCAATATCCATCTGATATTCCTTCGCTCTGCGCTCGTTGAGACGTCTCGCTTGCTGACCTCGAACGCGGGAAGCATTCGGCGGAGGACGTGGAAGAGCATTTTCTCCTCGTTCTTGACGTTCGCGTTCTCTACGGCGCCGTTGAGCAGCGGATCGCGCGCTAGAAGCCGAAGGAGCTGCTGTGGATTTTTCACTGTTACCACCGAGACAGCCAGTGTTTGGATTGGGAACACGACGGCGGTGCGGGCTCCCTTCTGCGTTGATGCGTATGTCTCTCAAAACTTGGCGCTCAGCTTGATGATGTCGGCGAGGGGTAGAAGGAGGAGTTAGGAGATTTCTAGTTGAGCAGTGAGCACAGATAATACAGAGCGCGAAGGACACACATCAAGCTTGAGGTAGATTGGGGGACGAAATTTTGCACGAAGTTGGTTCGGATTTTCACACAAGGTAGAGGTTAGAAAGTAACGATATATGCATCTTCTAGTCTACGGAGCGGCGACGGCGTCAAACGTGTTGAGCTGAGCGGACGGCGGTGGAGTGTGGAGTGTGGAGCAAGAGTTGGTGGCGGTGTCTCGGATGTTTGGCGGCGACCTCCGGCCAGCAAAATCTCACCATCTCAACAGTACGCTCCACTCTGACAGTTAACCAGGACACCCAGGGGGTCTCTTACATAGATATGGGATCAAAAATATGATTTGTATGCCGGAGTACCGGCCTACAGCAGGGGGAGCTTGTGTAAATTGTTACTGGAATGGCACTCAAATTAACAATGTCAATGTTGCGCTGTTGTTTGGGGCATAATTCGGCCGGATTCGTTTCTCGCACATAATCTACTGTTGTGAACAAAGCTTTACTTATGCCGGGCAATGACGTTCTGAAGGATGAACCACCAATCAAGTTTTTGACTGGCTTATCATTGTGATAGAATTTCCACTCAGTGCCATAGTAGGGGCGCTCAATTCTCAGCTCGTCAGCTCGTCTCGTACAGAAAATAATTAATTTGCTGATGGATTGATCAAAATAGGACGAGGAGTGGAGCGAGAGGCGGAGTGGGATCACCGTCTCATCAGCTCATCAGGGAATTAATTATTTTCTGGATGAGACGAGCTGACGAGCTGAGAATTGAGCGCCCCTAGTCTCTCTCAAAACTAATGGCACCATTAACAACACCTCGTAGCTCTACTCCTTATGCCCCCTCGGTGGCCATGCCCACTGCCATCCCGTCCCCCTCTCCACGTTCAGTAGCTCCTTCGCCTATGGCCATTGATGCTATTCGACCTGAAAGGGGACGTCGACAACAGACGGCACGGCGAGGCGGTGCAGTGTCTGCGTCAGATTCGCGAATTGACCCCCAAGGCAACCTACTCTTCCGATTTTGAAGGATCGTTCATTCTATTGGGCTTTGGTCTTCGTCGAGGCGACAAATCTTGAAGAGGGGGTGATGTCAGGGGATTCCACAGCTAGGACGTCCTTTGACTTGGGCAGAAGTTCTCTGTCTCCAAGACATCATGCTGTGTGCTCACTTATGTCATATCTTACGTCACCTCTTGTATATACTTAAGTACTTAGTCCGCTGGGGATCTCTGATCCCCAGGTTTGTTATCGACTTGGCTCCTGGGCCCTTCTCCCCTTACACAAGCAATCCAGCAGGGGTTAGCAACGGAATCGAGGAAGACGTTGGTGTTAGGGTTAGGGTTAGGGTTAGGGGAGGTTTGCCCACCAATTACACAATACCAAGGGTATTCAGGGTATTTGTGGTTGGGGGGTGAGCCGGGCAAGATATCTTTATATTCGGTCATTGTGTCACTCTATGTCACATAGTGTGACAGATCTCACCGAAAGCTGCGAGGTCTGGCTCTTGTGAGTGCGGCTGCTCTTGCTAAGGAATTTTGCGGGGGCTGGGACATTTAGTCATGGAATATGAGCGTCATGGGAGCTTAAGATGTTGATTAACAATTACAAGAAACTTTTCTGGTCGACTCTTACAGGTTCATGTTTGGCAGTGTGTTTGTGAATTCAAATATTTGTTTGTTGAAGCACTGGGGTTATCATAGTTGCAACAATGAGGCCAATAAGAGTTGTGCTTAGAATTCAAGAATATTATACAATTACATAACCTCATGTACATTAGTCATGACGATCATTGATTCTCTCACCATCTCGACACCGCACGTCGCTGCCCCGGACTTGATATCCAACAGGTTATGGGCCTATACAGTTGCGGCAAAATCAATTTACTTACTAAATAAGGAAATTCTCGTCAATTCGCTCCTTTTGCTTGTTTTTTTCGAGCGGTAAGTTGATAAGAATACTAAGAATTGCTGGCCTGTATTCCTGATGTAGAAAAACTGGCGTCTTTGTATTGGTTTCGCCGGGATAAGCAGCAACTTTGTCTCATAAAGTGAAGCCAAAAAGCAGTGAGAAACATGACAAATCCGGTTGTTTTTTGTGCGTAGACCGGCTCAACTCCAGGAGTACATACAGGCCCTTTGTGCCATTTCAGCGTGCCTGTGGTGGTTTTGCTGTGCGGTAGAGCGGTTTTGATGCAAATTTCCTTATTTGGTAAGTAAATTGATTTTGCCGCAACTGTAGCTCGCTACGCATTGAATATCTACCTAGGACGACCCTTTTTTATTGTTTCAGCACCCGGTTTCGAACCAATCTCTTTGTCTTTCGTTCACTGCATCTCGACGAGTCGGCGACGACGACCATCTTAAAGGATCGGATATGTCGAAACTCGAAGGAGCGGAGAATTACATGGAAGGAGCGTCTTACCTTTCATGCACGAAAAGGTAAACCAGTTTTTCGTACCGATACTTCTTTAGCTCCTGTTGACTAATCCAGGAAATACAGTTGGGTGTCGGCGACAAAATCAAGGTAATCGTTGACCGCGACCAGAAGTCAGTTCAAAAAATCGAAAGCGGGGACCTTGTTACTATCATTGAGTGCATATGCGCCGGTGGAACAGCTCTTCATCCATCGGATACTTTTGAAATGAAACGTCGAGAACTGTACATGGAGAAAGATTTTTTGCTTCGGCCACAGCTGCGCGTCTGGACTATCCAGGCGATTGGCGCCTTCTCATTCTTGATGGTCACAATTCACACTGTCACTGGCCATTCGTGTATCTTGCTCAAAAGCATCGTATTCTCATCTTGTGTCTCTCGTCTCATACTGTATGTACGCATTCATTGCACCTGATCAGGACCTTTTATTGAGCACAGAAAGCAAAGATTCATGACCGCTCCCCGCGCAATCGACGAGCAAGGGCAACATCTTTGGGCTGGATGGTGACACGTTTGGCATGAATGGCAGCCAAGTTGGCGTCCCCGAAGAGCGAAACGAGGTAAGTCTCGGCGGCCTCTTGGAGAGCCATGACGGCGGAGGATTGAAAGCGGAGGCCAATCTGGAAAGTAAAGATAAGGCAATGGTCAACATGAAGAGGAGTGGAGTGCCGGACGCACTTTGAAATCTTGCGCGATTTCACGGACGAGACGTTGGAAGGGGAGCTTGCGTATGAGGAGCCCAGTTGATTTTTGGTAGCGACGGATTTCACGCAGGGCGACAGTGCCCGGCCGGAACCGATGGCGCTTCTTAACACCACCGAGGGTATGTAAACGTGAGGGGAATAAAAACGACGAAGACGACGGACAGTAGTGGATTCATTGACGGCACTGGACTTGGCGTCCGAAAAATTAGAGAAGGGGAGATCAAGAGGAAGCTAAAATACCGGTTTGCTTAGTGCGGGCCATCGAAAGGTAGTTGGATGTCAGTTGGGTGTGAATGTGAGGGGAAAGTGAGTGCAGACGAACAATTGTAGGGACTATTTATTGAGGACGGGCATCCGATTCCCCACTGCCCGAGACAGCAGCTTTGTCTTTGTTAAGTTTAATATGATGTATGTGGACAATGGTCCACATAGGAGGGGAAGCTTGCTTCAGTCAAGGCTCGTTTCGCCCTCTCTTGTATGGAGGACATGAAATCTGAAGATAGTCGTTCAGATCATAGCTTCAGTCCGTACATGCAATTTACTGAATTACATACTACATAGTACAGAGCAAGTACACTCGCTGATCTATTCTAAGTACTCATGCAACTGCTGAAAAGCGTGATTGATCTCGTCGCCGGGAATCTATGCGTAGCAAATATTCGTATTCCCCACGGGCTCAAGAAATTGAAATTCAGTAAGAATATCCTGTATATTGAATCCATAAGTATAGTCTTAAACCCAAAGCCTCTCTCCATTCTGAGCATCTGACACACTGTGGTTTCATTTGGCTTCTGCAATCTTTGCAACAGGAAAGGTGATCGAAATGCTGTTCCGTTCAATGTTTTCTTCCTTCCCTCAAAGTCAACAGAAGGTATGTGATGGCTGCCACTTGTGCAATATAGCAGGTCAGGATTCTCAGGATGCGGCTCTTTAGCAACTGGTCTTCTTCGACCTTGAGCATTGGGTTGAGCATTTCCCTGTCTTTGTACTATACTTATTTTGCACTGGCTGTACAAGATTCTGCTGCACCGGAGGTGGATCTGGACCTTGAGTTCTACGTGTTGGTGACAGAGGTGGACTTTGAATATCCTGGTCTTCATTCTCCAGTGTTCTGCATCTCAGCAATTCGGCCAGCTGTGCGAGGTGTAAGTTGAAGTTGCTGGCCATTCCAGTTAACCTGAACAAAATTTGGTTGCTGTAAGGGAGATCTCCGGTGTACAGGGCTATCCAGAATGCGATTGACATGCTCTTGCTCCTGAGCTGCATTTCTAATGCACTGTGGAGTATTTGGAGGCTTGAGAGAAAGCATTGGCTGGTTGATTTGGCTCATACATGCACATAAGATAATGTGGAGGATGAAGTTTATCTTGAGTGCTAATGCTAACCAAGAAATAAAATAAGCTGCAAGCAGCAAATGGCTCGAAGTGTAAGAAATACTTACCAGAATACATGTCATGGAGGAGGGAAAGGAATGAGAGAACACATCCATTGAGCAACTACACATACTATATAGGTAGGGCATGTCTATAAATCCAGGTTGAAGCAAGCAAAGAGGTTCAATTTTGTTTCGGCGCGAATTCCGAGGTCACGTGACACTAACAGTTGCATGACCGTCGGCCGTTTCCGAAGTCCGAGGCCATGGAGTCAGGCTCATTATCCGTACTAAGGAAAAATTCCTTTTGAACGGGTCCGGCACGACATTTTGTTGAATTGCTGACCTGACTCCGACTCTTTCTTGAAACTGGGCTCGCTCTGATCCTCACAGGTGCACCGTTGACTGCACTCAGCTCGCCAAGATTCCCCTCGCGCTCCATTGTTCTGCTAAGCAAAAAGGGCTCTGGCTGAGTCATAGAGGGCGTCTCGGGCAGCAATGGGCGGCAGCATCGAGTGAATTGACATCGTGCAGAGAGATGGCGTGGTGCGTGGGGCACGAAATCAACATCTCGACAAAATGACGCACCAAGTGGGGCGGTTCACGGCATTTTTTTAGCGGTCAGCCAATACGAATGTTCCTTTCGTTTGTCTTGTCTTGTCCCACCCAGACACGAAGTCTTTGGTTCTTATAGTGCATTTGTTACAGATCAATCGTTCGGCACCGATCGGCACAATTTTCGGCAAGCGAAAACGAGATTTTTTTAGACACTGAAAGCATGGGAATTTTGAATTTTACATGTACATAATTTACATGTGTTCCCTGGGCCTGCTTTGAACTTACAGACAGTAAATTACATGGCCGGGGAGCAATTTTACACAGCACTACTCTAGAGTACCAGCCGCCTCTTATCCCTCTCATACCCCCTTCACTTGAGCCGCAAGCCCTCAATGACTCAACATTATACCGTGTTCCCCTCTACTATTGTTACAAATCCCACATCCATGAATTATGCACAAGTACTCCCCACTACTATACAGCTTCCCACGATTGGCACTGTCATCAGCCATCTCCCGAGTGCTATGTATCCGAAATTTCTCCCAACAACCTTCGAAAGAATCAGCCATAAGATGCATGAGATCATAGCATTAAATAATCTACATTATATAGATCGTCAAACATACAAAGCTACTACTTACACGATGCCGAACGCCACGACACACCGTATGAACTTCAGCCCAGGGTTATCCAACATGGCAGAATGGCATTGATGAGGGAGAGGGTGTGTTTGCTCAACACACTCGAGGAGAGCTACAGCAGACTAGGGCACGAATGAGAATTGAAAAGGAAAGGAAAGAACTGCGACACACCGAATACTGATCTTAGTACAGTGTGCAAACAGTGCGAGACTTGGGTATGTAAGTATGTATGCGAACCCGCCAGCTTGATGCTTTGAATGTGAGGGACTGATTTTGGGAACCACAAATGTCAGGCAGGACTCAGGAGGAGCGATTGGGATGACGCACCTGTTGTTGCGCAGTTTTTCTGAGGAGGCCAGCCTTTCCTGAAGACCTTGGGAGTAATCAGTTTATCTTCCTTGTCTACTGTAGTGGTCCTCCGCATAGACGAGATTTGTCAGTCCAAGTCCAAGAACAAAGAATAAAAATTGTCGAACTGAGGTACTGTTTTTGACGCGTCAAAAGGGGTATAGAGCGTATATTGAACGATAACAGAGCTATTCCATGGTTTGAGAAGTTGTTGCCCGAGGTTTTGAGACCGAGAATGAGCAGAAATAGCCAATGTGCGCGAAAGAAACTGACAAGTGTGATGTTACAGTCACGTCACACTCGACTTCGGCAACTCGGAACGTCGTTTGGCGGGTGGGAGAGGTGGCTGTGGCACCTGACATGTTGAGTGGACCCAGCTGATCGGTCGGTTACAGCCGTTTTGGAAACAATATACGGGTTTTGATTGAGTGGTCGGCAGGGCCGGCTCGCTGTGCTCGCGTCCCTACCTACGGGGGGTACACAGCTTGTCGGGGCTCCGCCCCAAACCCCGCCTGGATTTTTTTTTTGCTGGATTCCTTGCCCGCGGCGCCGCACTGCCGCTCGCTGCACTCGCCGGCGCGCGGCGCCGGGGAACGCGTGTGAAAAGTCACCTGCTTTTCCACGTGAATTATCACGGGACCTGCGGTCCCGTACACCCCGCCTTCGGCAAGGCCGGCTCGCTGCGCTCGCGTCCCTACCTACGGGGGGTACACAGCTTGTCGGGGCTCCGCCCCAAACCCCGCCTGGATTTTTTTTGCTGGATTCCTTGCCCGCGGCGCCGCACTGCCGCTCGCTGCACTCGCCGGCGCGCGGCGCCGGGGACCGCGTGTGAGTTTCAACATCTCGACAGCCGGTTGTGTTGTAGGATGTTGACAAAACCCCGTGATTTTCCAAAAGTCACGCGACTGATGGCCTGGCCCTGTTTTCAAGTATAGGATACGGGTTTTGATTGAGTGGTGCCCATTCGTTTGTGCTTACAGTGCCGGACACGCAAAGTCGACAATGTTGATTGCCGGCGAACGGAAATTGGGTTAAATCTGACTTCAGATTCGGATTCGCCGACCCCGGAAAAGCTCAAAAAACCACCTCCGAAGTTTTTCCCACGACATTTTGGCTGTGGCCAAATTTTTGAGGTCAAAAATCGAAACTGTGTGTACCCCTTTTGAGCTCCGAGCGCAAAATTACTGATCCTTGGCAGGTGTAAGTGGAAGGGCGACGGCCTGAACTACAATCTGGGCGGTAATCCGTGCAAATTTTCAGCACCAACCCACGGCAGCGGCACGGCATGGGCGAGTCGGCCGTGCCGGATAGCGCTGGCCAAATACGAATATAATATGCCTTTTGGCGTATCGTATTCATATCCGTATCGTATTTGCCTTCCAGGAATGTATCATATTCGTAGTATACTCATAGTCATAGGGTTGAATACGAATATATTTTGAATATATTCAAATATATTTTGGGCTGCAAAATTTTCAACGAAGTACTAGGGGCGCTCAATTCTTAGCTCGTCAGCTCGTCTCGTCCGTAAAATATCGATTTCCTGATGAGGGGATCAAAATTTGATGGGAAGTGGAGAGAAATGCGGAGTGGGATCAGCAGCTCATCAGCTCATCATGCAATTAAATAGTTTCTGGGACGAGACGAGCCGACGAGCTGAGAATTGAGCGCCCCTACTAGTGCTCCAAAAACAGCTCAAATGAGGACATATCCTCCTCTCATACTGCTTCAATGCATTATAGTGCATTTCTAAAGAAGAATCTCCACCCCAACACTGAGATACAAAGCCAGATCACATTGTTCTGATGGTCGGTGTTCACCCGAGATGCCCGGGGATGCGTCGGAACTGTTGCCGACGGGACAACGGTTGTCACCCGGCCGGACAGGCGTTATGTTGATTTTGGCCCTCGGCTCCAAGGCCGGAACACATTTGATGGCAAAAGTTGTGGTAAAATATATTTGAATACGCTGGGGTCCATATCGTACTCATATTCATATCGTATCGTAGTCATATTCTTCCATATTCATATTCACTTCCCCTCCCCGAGCCGTATCGTATTCGTATTCCGTTGAATATATTCAAAATATATTTTTCGTATTATTGGGGGAGCTTGCTCCCCCCTTTTGTCTGAGGTTCCCGAAAAGTGGATGGCTGTGCAATGTGCCTACTCTCCCACGGGTACACCATCAGCTGTGATCTCCCACGGGTACGCCATCAATCCGTGATGGAGGCTTAGAGACGACTCAGACCTGAGACGAGTGGCCTCAAGTTGGCCTCAAGGTGGCCTACTGTACAGCGGTGCTAGTGTTGCCGCGGTTAGGTTCGGAACCGATGCCGAACCTGAACCGAACCCGAACCGGACCTGATTTCAGGTTCGGCATGGGCGGCTGCACCGAACCGAACCCTAGGTGCGGTTCGGGGTTTTTCCAACACTCCCACTGAGCGCGAACGCCGCAGCATTCAAGCTCCCACTGACACGGTACGCGCATGGACACATAAATGCCACCAACGCACCTCATCATCAAACCATGAAGATAAGTCCTATCCTTCTCCCAACCATTTCCAATCCATCTCCCACTGAGTCTTCGTCAAAACAATCCAAGTCACGTCAAATCGTTCGCTGGGGTCGCAGTCGAGAACCAGGCGGCCGCTGACGTCCACAAATTGGGGGAGGGGGAAGATGGCAAACAACGAGCACGTCGTCTTGTGACTGTCGCTTCATTCATTCTATATTCCACATGGGACAGCCGTAGTTGTGTGCGGGTGAGGAGAAGACAGCCGGTGGAATCTAACCGGCTGATCTCCTGGTCGTGGGCGAAGGGATGCGCGAGAAGGCACCCCAACGCCCACTCTACGCACTGCCCCACAATAAATACGACAAAAAACAAATTCTAAGACTATAAAGCTGGCATTTGGCTGGCATGGAAACAGACTTGAACTTGAGCATGCGGAATCCCAATACTGTCAAAAATCAAGGGTGAGGTGGGTGGGCGAGAGAAAGGCTTGACGCTTCGCAGGACACAGTCAGCGCAGAGAGCTTGAGCGCGTCGTGCCGTGTGTCGGTCATGGAAGTCGGGAGGAGGAGCGTCACGTCACACGTCACTCCGCTGGTCACAAGACATTGCACTCCTCTCACAGGCTCAGAAGTGCGCCCATCTTGTGACTGTCGCTTCATTCATTCTATATTCCACATGGGACAGCCGTAGTTGTGTGCGGGTGAGGAGAAGACAGCCGGTGGAATCTAACCGGCTGATCTCCTGGTCGTGGGCGAAGGGATGCGCGAGAAGGCACCCAAAGGAAACAGACGCCAGGCGAGGGCATCTCCAGAGACCACGACTAACCCAAAAGAAGGCGGCTGATGACATTCCCTATGGCTTGAGATCGCACTACAAGTAATAGATGAAATATTTTGAAGTTCCATGGGACTTGGAATGTCAACGTAGAAGTAAATTCCGAACAGGCTAAGCTGGTAAATTTTATTTGACGCAGGAGTGGCGATTAGAACGGAATCACAGTCGTATAACCTCCTCAAATAAATGAGAACAGCCGGGCCAAGGCAAAGGCCAATAATTTGAACTGAGATTAATGAGCGGGATGGAAAGAGCGCAAATACCACCTAATCAAAGATTTGTGGACCCGAAGCGGGACTTCGGCCTCAGTATGCACAGTTATAATATGGTTGATGTTGGCAGAGTAGATAGCACAACTAGCAGAGATTGAGGTAACGCGCTCGAATTGATCGGAGCTTCAAACAGGTCATGAGAGGGAATTGGAGGCGAATCTTTAATAATCATTAGTGTCTTGAAATGGCATATTCGAGCCACGACGATTTTTAAATCGGCAAAGAATTCCTCGATCTGTGAAAAATACAGGAGAATTTGTGGGAAGGATGGATGTTATATAACCAGGTCCGCGATGAGGCCCAGAAGACTCCCAAGTTTCAAACCCGAGTGCGAATTTGAGAATAAATTGGCAGGGCAGGTACTTCAAACAATTTCCGAATTGTTACCAGCGAGGCAAATGACTATGACCAGGTTTTACGGTGGAGCTATCAAACCCGATCCAATAATTTTATGGATATGGGGTAGAAACAGGACATGTATTATAGCTGTCCTCTTTGCAAAGTAAATAGGAACTGGATGAGAAATATAAGAAAGAAACCCGCACGAAGCGGACACAATAGTCGAACATTTTAGAACGGTTTACTACGAGGCATTCGGAATCCAACACAGAAGTGATATCGAACCGGGAACAAGAATTCGACGGATATCAGATATAAAAACAGTCTTAAGCCAGACTCGAGTCAGTATTAGGAACAGTAAAAAGTGGTAGCCGCCCATGAAAGCAATACACATCGAATAAATTCCGAGTCGGCAGAGCATTTTATAAGTCAGACGAATGAAGGTGAGCAACATAAGCTCTAGTAATGGGACGACTTGAAATGAAATAGAGAAGATCCAAGCCTACTTCGAGAAGTTGGACGGGGAATTGTGCTGTTGGCATAAGTATTTGGCGTAGTCTGTCGGTCAAATTCAATGATTGAGAGCGTAAGCGGGCACTCATAATTTAAGGCAATTTTTGAGCCAATCAATCCGAGGAACGAGACCGCGGTTGTCCAGATAAAAGGTCAGTGGAAATAGGATGAGTATTTGGTACGAGGACTGTGATCGGGGGTCGATATTAGGGACGAAAACTATTAAGCATGCAAAATGAATTGACTAGAAAGGACGGAGCTTCGACCGAAATTAGGACGAGGGTGGTGATTATTATTCCAAGAAAAGAGTCAGTGTTAACGCCCACATTGATGTTGAACATGGACTCAGTAACCAGTGTTATGGTTTGCCTCGAAGTAGATAGATTAAACATTGAAAGCAGAACCATGAATTGAGTAAGTCCGAGCTGGACATCGAAACCGCTATGGAGTCGAAAGAATTGAACAAATACGACTCGGAGGCAAGTATACTGAGCAAAACCACGCAGCATGGTTCGGAATCAAAGCAACTTATGAATGTACCAACGGCATCGAGCGTTAGAATGTGGAGTTATCTAAATTACTGTTCGTATTCAATTTATCGAAGGCTCGTATCTCGAGTGGTCAGATAAGAAGCCTAGACTTCATGTTATGTTCGCCTCAAAGCGAAGATATAATTTTAGGGAGGCATTTAGACCGAGAATGACAGCGCCCCGGCTTGAGCATACAGTTGCAAAATCACCCTCCACATAGTAAGCGTGAGCGGGAAGGCAAGAGCTTTTGGGCTCCACCGAAGCCTATGGGTTATGGCAGCTTTGACTGTATACTGACTCTGAACCCAGGCTGGTAACCGAAGATGCGAGAAAACCAACAAATGAAAATCATAGATCGTAAATTCTCCGGGTACGAATTAATGTGAATAAATTCGCACTACATGATGCAAGATTGTAGATATAGCGGTCGAATAGCAGAATTCACCCGTTCACAGAAGTTATGAAGACAGAGCCTCATTGAAACCCGAGCAATTCAAGATGCCAGGAATGTACGTTCACATGAATGAAATGATTGAGCTCGAAGGAATCAAAACAGTACGCCTCGAGGATCAAGGTGAACAGTAGCATTCATCTGCAGGACCCAGTTATTCGCAGTAAATATTGCGGGGAAGCAAACATGCTGGTCGAAAGAACATGACTGAGATTCGGATTAATCAAGCGCCTTCCTATCAAGAATCCGAACGTGTGCTCGAAGACGCAGAAACCGAAATGCCGGCACAAAGTGTAGGTGGACAGGAAATTAAAACAGGAAGGAAAAAGCGAAGCTTAATTGAGACGCTCGATAGAAGTATGTATTAGCGGAAGATTATAACGGGATGGAAAGCCGCGGAAGAAAGCGAGTATATTTAGATGCTCATGAGACTGCAGAAAAATTAGGGAGGTAACACAAATAAAGGGCTGAGATGTAAGACTCGATACGGAGATAGAAATGTAGGTTGGATGACACGCAGAAGATTATCGACCAAGAAGATCCGATAAAAGATCGAAAGCGCAAATGTGCAACTCTCTGTATGTGTTTCCGAGTTGCGGAGAGGATGAGAATCCAGGGACTCCCAAAACTGCTCGAATGGGAAGTATTCCATTCCAAGCATGTAGTGCCACAAACAGCTCGGGATTACTTATCGAAGAAATGTCATGTTGAATATGAATGTGGGTCGCAGTAAATCTCCGTACAGACCGGTAGGATTAATGACGGATAGGATTAATGACATGAGCCGTTGATACACAAAAATCAGAAGCAGTTTCAGGCGCCGCAGAGCAAGTTAAATGTGCCCGTGAAGATGTTAGACCCAGCGGCTTGTAACCGCTTAGTACATGTGGGCACAAAGGTAATCACAACTTGAAGGATATCGAGACCACGTTGAACGACAATAAAGGTCGGGTATCGAGGCGTGGGGGCGAAATGGGAGACGCATTTAGGCGCAAAATCATGGGGATGTAACCCTAAAGCCCGTCCGGATGTAACGCGCATGAAGGCGCGGGTATGAAATTGGAGGCGCAAAATTGTGGGGATGTAACCCTAAAACCCGTCCGGATATAACGGCTCAGCGCATGAAGGCGTGGGTATGAAATTGGAGGCGCATGTAGGCGCAAAATTGTGGGGATGTAACCCTAAAACCCGTCCGGATGTAACGGCTCTGCGCATGTAGGCGCGGGTATGAAGTGGGAGGCGCAATATTTAAGCGCAGAATCGTGGGGATGTAATCCTAAAACCCGTCCGGATGTAACGGCTCTGCGCATGTAGGCGCGGGTATGAAGTGGGAAGCGCAATATTTAGGCGCAAAATCGTGGGGATGTAACCCTAAAACCCGTCCGGATATAACGGCTCGGGGCATGTAGGCGCGGGTATGAAACGTCGTATTAGCAAGTGCACGTAGTGATTGAATGATGAAATGCATTTGTGAAGGGGTGGGGAGAGGGAGAAAATAATCGGAAGATGAATGCATCCATAATGAGATCAATTATTGAAAGGTAGGAAGGATAATATACAATGGGGGGATGGAATGGACTGAGAAAGAATGAGGGCATGAAGACTCACCCGAACTATTCCTACGCTGGTCTTGACGCAAAACTAAGCCAAAAATCCCCAAGTCGACAGCGTCTGACTTGACACAGGGGTAGCCTAAACCGCAAAGGAGAGAAGCAGTATGGTCGAAAAGAGAGACAATCTCTCCCGGAAACAATAACGAGAAGTAGTCGTCTGTGAGATTTCAGCCTGAAGCAGCCAGGCTGAGATTTCGGCCCCTAAGTGAAATCCGAAACAGAGGGCGAAGAGCAGCAGGCTAGGTAAGCGGAGCAAGAATGACGAGAGAAAGGCTTGACGCTTCGCAGGACACAGTCAGCGCAGAGAGCTTGAGCGCGTCGTGCCGTGTGTCGGTCATGGAAATCGGGAGGAGGAGCGTCGCGTCACACGTCACTCCGCTGGTCACAAGACATTGCACTCCTCTCACAGGCTCAGCAGGCTAGGTAAGCGGAGCAAGAATGACGAGAGAAAGGTTTGACGCTTCGCAGGACACAGTCAGCGCAGAGAGCTTGAGCGCGTCGTGCCGTGTGTCGGTCATGGAAGTCGGGAGGAGGAGCGTCACGTCACACGTCACTCCGCTGGTCACAAGACATTGCACTCCTCTCACAGGCTCAGAAGTGCGCCCATTCACAAACACAGGCGCAAGCAAACACAAGCGCATCAATGGTAAACGCGGGCGCAAGCAACCACAAGCGCATCAATCACAAACACGGGCGCAAGCAACCACAAGCGCACAAATCACAAACACGGGCGTCAGCGCGAGCAAACACAGGCGCGTCCATCGCAAAATCGGGGGTACACAGGGGCAAGCAACACAAGCCCATTCGGTCCGGTCGGTCGGGATATACCTAACGCAGGCACTCGTTCGGGGCGCAGTCGGTCGGTCTCGGGGGTTCGGTTCGGTCGGTCGTGCCTAACACAGGCAGTCGGCTTCGGGATCGGGGGTTCAGCACGGGTATTCGGCTCAGCGACGAGGGTGTGCGGCCACGGTATCGTTCGTCGGTCCAGTGAGCACTGGGGATGCCTCACAGCGAGGGCTTTGAGGGGGAGAGGGGTCGTACAGTGCGGGGATCAAGGCAGCAGGCGAGCAGAGGATGATCAAAGCAGCAAGCAGGGCCGGGGCGCGGGGCCCATAACCTGTAGAAATGGGACGAGCACACGAAGTTGAGTTGCGGGAACGAGTATTCGTGGGGGAACGGGAATACAAGAGACTACGAAAACAGGTGGATACAACGGGTTGATGAGTACGGCGAGTTGGCGACGGATAGGGGGGTAATAAAGGCAAGTGACAGTTGCGCGGCGTCGCGATCCTATTTCCAACACATACTGGAGGGGCTGAAGTGCGAGGTTACAAAGACGGAGTTGGCGGCATTGGCGCTGTACGGTGTATCGGTCTCGTGGCCATACATGGCGATGGTGCGCGGGAAGGGGGAGGATGGTGAGCCTATCAACCTTTTGTCGCTCACAGACCTCCACCGCAAGCTGCCGATTTTCTGCGCACATATCTCAGCGAACCCCCATATATTGCTAGATCCAACTACGCCGCAAGACCAACTCACCATCGATGGGAAACCCTTTCGGAACACCTCTTTATTCGATTCCATTGACAACCTCCGCTCCAAGAAATCCCTTCCCAATCTTTTCCTTGTCATCTCTGCCATGTTCTCTGGAACAGAAACAGGCTGGATCCGCTTCACTCCAGAATTTCACATCGGCGGGACTTTTGATCGCCTCACTCCTTGGCAACGTGCAGCACTCCATATTCCGACAACGAACGACGCCAACGAGAGCAAGCTTGGATCTACCGTGGGCACATGAAACATCATCCATACAGTACGGCCGCCACCTTCTCCAACCAGACTCGTTTGGACACGGAGGCTTTTATCGCCAAGCATTTCAGCAAAGTGCTCGAAAAGTATGTGATCAGGGAAGTTCGGAGGGATGGGAAGAGCCAGCGGCGGGCAAAGCGTTGGCGAGCATGCACAGGGAAAAGGCAGAGAAGGCTGTCGCACGACGGAGAAAAACAGCGGAACGGAAGAAAGCGACGGCAGATCGCTTGGCGGGGACTCCGCTTGAATTTGACGTCGCTAAGATTCGGCTCATGACCTCGGCTCAGCTCAAAGACCAGTTGCATGTCTACAAGGATATTCTCAAGCATGAAGAGCTTTCGAAGATCCTCTGGAAGAATATGTCGACTGTCGCTGTTCGTCGGACTTTGGTGTTGGAAGCTCGTGAGCGGGAACTTCCTCGGCGGTAAGTCGTGTCTCTGCTCTTTAAATGATTTCTAACTCGCTCCAGATCATCATCCCAAGCTGTATCCGCGCCATCTGGTTCTGAGGACATCATGGTGGTCGATGAATTTGGCTTTAGCGCGGACGATGACGGGGAATGGGAGGATATGGCGTAAAAATATTAGAGTTGTTTAAAATTATAATTTTTTTTGTGGGAGCCGTGTAGACAAGTCTTCAACGAACATATCTGTACGCCAAAACTATTTGATACGATGTGTGTAGCGGGGGGAACACGCAAGAACATGGGTTCGGGGGGTTTGATAGGGAACAAACAAAGCCAAAGCTGCCGCGGCGATCATAGGCGATGCCCGTTCCCATCCTATGGCTACCTGGATGACAGCGAATAAATGTCCCAGTTAAGAACTCAGTTCGAGTCTGAATCCGACTCCGAAATACCGCGCCCAAGAACCAACTACTTAATCAACAAGTCATAAGTCAAAATAGTGGCGATGAACGGAGTACTCCCAGTGTAGCGAGGACATCGTACTTCTCGTTATTGTTTCCAGGAGAGATTGTCTCTCTTTTCGACCATGCTTCTGTCAGAACCATTACCTTGCTTCAACTAACAAGCATGCTGTAATACTGCATAGCCTTGAGTCATAAGTCAGCTAGTGACTTAGTCCAACATGTTTGGATCCGGACTGGTAGCTCAGTTGGTAGAGCCACCACTATATATGCGGGAGGTCTCGACCTGAGTTACACCCTATTCAAGTAGCATATAGGTGGAAAAGGTTTGTGAAGGGGTGAGAAGAGGGAGAAAATAATCGGAAGATGAATGCATCCATAATGAGATCAATTATTGAAAGGTAGGAAGAATAATTAATATACAATGAGGGGATGGAATGGAACGAGAAAAGAACGAGGGCATGAAGACTCACCTCGAACTGCTCCTACGCTGGTCTTGACGCAAAACTCATCCTCGAGCCAAGAATCCTCAAGTCAACAGTGTTTGACTTGCCACATGGGTAGCAAATATTTTGCTCCTTGAAGGACGTAGCCTAAACCACAAAGGAGCGAAGAAGCTCTCAAAACCGCGGAGGTTATTGAAAGTGTGTAAAAGGAAGAATGCACTGGTCGAGGATCGAACTCGAAAATTCAGATCAATCTCGACCTTTTTCGCAACCACATATCATATTAGCATATATTGTGGGGATAAATTTGCTGGGAGTCTCGTTAGCATCCATTCGAACCGTTCAATTTGATCCCATATTGAGTGACTTATGGCACTGACATCTGAATATAAATCTGGGTCAGACTGAAGGAAAAGGCTAGAATACAATCCTTTCAAGTTGACATTATATCATATACTTATGGTCTAAGGCTTTTGATCACTCGTAATAAATTTCGCTTCTGTTTGGTGGTGTTAAGGCCGAGCGCACCATAGTCAGGCACACATCCAGCTCACGTCGGCTGACGTAAGCTTATGTAATCACGTGCGGCACAAACGTACATCCCCGCACTCGATGCATCTGCAGCACCATACAATGCCCCCGAGGTTTGCCACAGCCCAGGCTGACTATAGTTTGTTCCCAAAGCAGGCGTTGCACCAACAGCTGGGGGACTTCCCCATTGACAGTCAGGCAAGCGATCAGGTGATTATCCCGAGTTGGGCTAATGTTAAATGTAGAATGGGCCGATTCAGGATGACTACCGCCCACTGACCGAGCAGCAAATGCGCGAACGGCTAAAAGGGTTGATTATTCCATTTGCGACATTGACAACAGAGCAAAAGCACCATGCCTACCTTCCGACTTTGAATGGGGACATCGACTTTGAGGCAAGAGCTCGCGGCAATTATCTTGAGTTGGGCTAATGTGTGGCACGTTAGAAGCGGCCCTCTCAAGATGACTACCGTCCACTGACTGAGCAGCAACTCCGCGAACGGCTAAAAGGGTTGGTTATTCCAGTCGCGACATTGGAGCCAGAGCAGAAGCAGCATGCTGTTTCAAGTTTGGAACGAGACATGTCAATTGACGTCGAGGTAAAAGATGTGCCGAGCTGCAGACTTGTGCTAATGTGCGCGGGTTAGAACGATGGACGCCATTCGTACGGCTTGGGCTGGACCGAAAAAAGTTGCCTCACCACTCCGAGGTCAAATTTTGATCTCGCCTGAAGCCCAGATCTGAACTTCGTTTAGCCCACTCGAGGGTGCCTTCGCCGGCGTCGCCCTCCCCGACGATGACAAGAAATTGTTTGCCTCGATGGTTTCTTCCGTTACTGGAACTCTGGACATTGATGGAGTTACCTGGAGCGAGGACGAGCAACGTAAAGTGCTCGCTTATTTACCTTTTGCCCCTCACGGCAATATCCCAGGCCAGGTGCTCAGGAGTTTTTGCGGCACCCATAAGAAGGGTACTACTTTTGATTTGCTGATGAAACGGACGGCTGCGACCATGTCAACAAAGGTGATTCGTCAGACAGACTTTTTTTTTGTTGTGGCTGCATCCCTCATCAGCAAACCCACCATGTTTTGCGATTTTATCACTGGGCGCTTGCTAACTCAATGTTCCATGTACGCGGCACGGGAAACCAGGCCAACTAAAATTTCTGCGGAAAATGGAAGGGGATCAAAAGGCGAATTGAGGAGATATGGGGATAGAGACACAGGGAAATACATAGATGATGTTGTGCCGATGCCTAACTCCCTGTTCTCAACCCAGGGAGCACGAGGCAGGTCAATGCACGCTGGAATTCGGAACTTTATAGGCACGACCGAACCGTACGCAAAGGACATGGACTTCGACAAGCCTAGGGAATTGAGAGGGAAGTATGAGTGAAGGATGGAGGGCCGAGGCAACCAAGATGCAACCGTAGTAAAGAGGTCGCGCTGGAGAGGCTTGACGGCTGTCAACAGAAAAAAATGAGGGAGTTTCAGGGTTCCCTGTAAATAATGACAATCACAAATAAAAATATTTGCGCTTCCCAAAAAGGAAATTCGCGTCTTTCTCTTCCTTCCGCTTCTCTACGCCCCCATGGTCAATCGGAGGATCAGCTCTGACCTCAAAGAGCGTGCGCTGGCAGGACCTCTGTTTATCCCTTTGGAGGCCAGATCCCGGATCAACCCAAACCCCCACTTTTTGTCCGAACCGGTTTTGGGGCGGACTGGGCAGTTTTTGTCCGAACCGGATACAGCCTATCATGCCGTAAATCACCAAAAGCGGGTGATTTTTGGTCTCCCACCATCAAAAATGCTCAATTTTTCCTCTCGAGCTGTTTTTTGCGCTCTTTCAGCCAAATCTAGTCATTTGCTCGACGAGTTTGAAGAAATTTGCTTTTTTCCACGATCTTCGGTTTCCCTCCCCCACCAAAATTTGTCCGAACCGGGATCTGGCATTGATAGAGATAAACACAGGTCCTGCGCTGGCTCTCTGGGAAGCCGGATGGTCACGTGAAGACATTTTTTTTTTTTTTTTGTATCAGCATTTCTATACCGCAACAAGTAAACTAACTACTAAGACGCGGTGCCCGGAGGGCGATAAATAAGTAAGAAGTAATTCTAGTGAGGATTCGACCGTGGTTGGTAGAGTATAGTCTTGGAGTAGGTGGGTGAGCGCTTCCATCGACGGTGAGAACGATAACTCGACATAGAAACCATAGGTGAAGAAAAAATGGGGCATAAGTGGCAGTCAGCCATTACCTCGGGGGGCGCCGTCCGCTTGGAGCCCGAGCTTTGTACGGGGTGGCCCGACAATGTGATCCATAGAGAAAGATGCCGTCACGTAAGAAGCGACGCGCATCTTCCTCCTCGATGAAGTCCACGCGGACAGACACTTCCGACTGGGGGATACTATCCCGCTTGTGAAGGAAACGGACATTACCAATTCGATACTGTGCACCTGGAAGTTGGTTGCGCTTCGCCAGCTCGCGCACAAAGTCGCGAGAGTGCGGAAGCCCTCCCTCCTCCAAAATTGGCACTCGGTGGAAAACCACCTTGTGCCATGGGTCTGCGGGGTAGATGGGTGGCTCAGCATCGGGGGCGCATCCCAGAGGTGGAGCAATGGTCCTCCATATCAGCGAGCGGTGAGCTGCGAGCGCCTGGGCTGAGCAAGCTGGCGCAGTTCCGTGGAGAACGAGGTTGCCACTCTGGGACATGGAGGTGGCGCTAACCGCTAGCCGACCATCTAGAACGCTGTTGATGGCCCTGCATAGTGAATCGGGGTGTGGTTTCTTCGTGGGGTGGGCGTTGGACAGGTCAATGATCAACCGCGTGGATGGAATCGTCGGTTTGGGCGACACCATTGGGTTCCGTTTAGGAGCGGGACGTGAGGGGCGCTTCGGCTGGGAGGTATGTGGGTGCACAGGTTTTGCCTTGACGGCCTCTGCAAATGTGGTGGGGCTGGGTGGGCTTACAGGAGCCATGCTGGGTTCCGGGTCGGGTTCGGGAGTGACGAGGCGCTTGTAGTTTGATGTCCAAGGTTCAAGAGTTTCAGTGATCTCGATAAGCAAGGGGAGGAGGGCTGCAAGGTTGTCCTCCGTGCCTTGGGGAATCTCCACAGGGTTATCTATGTAATGGTCTTGTATGCATTGTTGGAATTCACGGCGTGTCTCCAGAAAAGCCGTTGCTTCCTTTCTGAGCTTGGTGGGCAGGTAGTCGATCGTTGTGTGGGACTGAGGGACGGTGGCCTGCGGGGGCGCTGAGTTTGGGGCGTGGTCATGGCGGGGGGTGGGGGTGACTGGTTGGTTGGTCGTGGTGCCGCTGGAGACGGTGGCGGGTGTTGCGTCAGGACCATCAGCTCGGACTTTCTTGATTACGCGGGACGAATGTGGGGACTTCGTGATTGAAATGTTTCGAGTTTTCGGGACGGAAGGGGGAGGGGAGTCTGGTGGCCTTGGGCGCCGAAGGCCCGTAGCTGGGGGGCGGGGAGTAGAACGCTCGCCTTGCATCCCAGCAAATTTTGGCCGTGGGAAAAATCGTGACGGTGATGGTTCCGGTCAAGAGAGACTTGACGTGAAGACATCTGCTATGCTTGTCACGTCTCCCCTCGCAGTCTTTATCGTTGGCGTTCTATCTTCGAAGAATTCGGAAAAGTCACCAAGCCACCCTCCCCGCTTCGTGGACGTGAACAAATTGTCGGTCTAGCAGCTCTCAATGCCGCCAAAGAAGTCTACTTCCATGATTCTTCCGTGATGCCAAGGGGGATCAAAAACGCGAAATCCATACTACACCTCGAATTTTTTTTCTCAGAGAAATGGGGGACCCCTCCCCCTCACCAAAAGAGGAAATTCCTTTTTTGGTCAGCCATCAAACGGCTTTGCAGCCCTTGATTCAACGAATTTTGGCTTGGAAACCTTGCATGTATAATCCTACCGTACTCTGATGCACTTATCTGAGGTTCTGCACCATGCTCGAGGTAAAGGAAAGGAAATCTTGCTTGCCCATCATTGATCACGCGGATGTTTACTGTATTTGGAAGTCCTTACCTCCTTCAGCTATTGAGAGACTTTTTAGCGGGAATGTGGTCAGATTGACTATTAAACCACTGTGAGTGGGATTCAAGAGGTTCTGGAGTGTCCTTCACGTCAAACACTGCTGCTGGTCGAGGCATTGCTATATTGGGATTGCTTGATGCGCAATCAAATTTCCCGATAAAGGAATAATGTACCCCCCCCTCTAACTCAAGAACCACTGTGAGCCTCAATGTCAGTGAAGTGGAATCTTACTCAGATTTTGTTCTAGTTTCATATTTTGAGGCTTATTAACTATCTGAAATTCCAAAGCCCCTTGCGTGATGCTGGATGAACTGGCTTGGTATCTTGCAATTCACCATGATATCGTTATTTCCTAGTCTCCCGCAGTCAGACTCTATGAGATATATGATAGTCGATATATCTTTTTATATAGAGTCTGATCTGTCAAATGGGACCTCGGATTTTGTGACAATTTTGATGGCACGTGCAGATAGTCCCACGCCCAAATTCGGACGATTTTGCTATTGCCCCAGACCTACAGGCATTTTAGATCCATAAGCCATTGCAGAGGCACTAATAAACCATGCACCACTAATTTCTATGGGCTCAGGACTCGAATATTGATAGGAAGTGTGAATTCAACGAATTTTGACACCTCGTTGAGAGCTCTGTCGTTTTTGCATGTCTACTGTCAGGGTAAGCGGCCACTACCTTTCCTAGGCTATTTAATTGTCTTAAAACTGCACATATGCGCACAGACTCACAAAAGGTGGCCAAACGAAGCCTTGCGTCCCAATCCGGACGTGAGAAATGTGACATGTCACATCAAAAACCGAGGTCCTGGTTGACAGGCGCCAACAAATACAGACTAGTTATTTCCTTCTCTGCGCTGCAAGCAACACTCGTTCGGGCTGGTCTGACACGGAAGATGCTTCAAACTATCGCTGTAGAATGAGATGAGGCGCAAAGAATTGACTTTCGGGGCTGTCAGTGTATACGCGATCCTGTCAGGGGAACTCCCTCTTTTGGCACTACACAGCCACCTATGACGCAGGCCTCCTGCAGATTTCCCACTTTCCCGTCAAATCCCCAAAGCCCTATGTCATCGTGGAGTAAGGCATGTGACTTGGCCCGGGAACATTGCCGATTGCTCCGAGCTTGTGGGAACTAGTTACTACAGTCGTCACTGTCCTAACCCATACCTCTGATAACCCATACTCTGCATACTTTTTTGGCCCCACCAAGTTGGTTTGCAGTGAAATGGAGGCCATAACCCATAACTCTCTCATACCCCATAATCCATACCTTCTGCGAAGGTCATAACCCATGAAATTTCTATATCGGGCCCTTCAACCGGCATGGTTTGGGATGATTTTACCTTGATTTTATCTGCAAAGTTGTAAGATGCACCGAAATCACCCATATTTACGCCAGATCCGAGTTGATGGGCCATTTTACCACTGTTCATGCACCTGGTCATGCACGATCATGGATGAGGTAAGTGTTCCCGCGCCCCATATAGTAATATCTCACGGAAAACGTGACCTAACACTGCCTCTGATCCCCTTTGAAAGCCATACACTGTGATAACCCATACCCTGAGGTGTATCCCGAGGGCTATGGGTTATGACAGTGACGACTGTATATGTTTACTGCACCTAGCGTGGGAATCCTCAGCCTTTCTTCTCTTTGGATTCTCCCTCGCTAGGTGCGGTGTGATGTATTCTTAGTAGCTTCTTAATTAACTTTGGATTCTCCCTCGCTAGACCCTCGAGACATCTCGGGTCCTAAAGGTTGCCCTTACAGCAGAAGAAAGGCTCCAAGGGATTAACTGGTCAAGATTGCGCGCTTTGGCGATTTTTCAGACGTTTCGTCGGACTCCTCCTCTGCTGTCTCGGACGCGCAAACCGCGAATCTTGCCCCCTCCTCCCCCTCTCTAGAACCCACCATGACTGACTCTGCCGCCGCTGCTGCAGCCGCCGCCGAGCGGATGGATAGGCTCGAGAGGACTGTTGACCGTCTGGTCGAGCTTTTTCAAACTGCTGCCAATCCTTCCACTACTACTGCTCCGACCCCTGCCGCTCTTCCAGAGCCTCCGGCCGAGAGTCAAGGACTCTTTGCCAACCTCACCCCGGCAGCAAAAACGGTCCTTCGACCGAACCCCCCTTTCGTCTTTGACGGCGACCGCTCGGCTGGCCGGGCCTTCCTTCACTCAGCTCGGACTTACATCCGACTGGTTCCGGAGGCGTTTGTCGAAGGTGGCGAGATGCCTGAGGAAAAGGCAGTGCGTTTCACCATGTCCTTAAAGACTCTGCGCAAAAATGGGCTGAGCGCATGTCCATCAAAACCCCTTTCCCCTTCCTCACCTGGGACGCCTTCACCAAGGAGTTCTGCTCACGCTTTGTCGAGGAGAACGAGCAGGACCACGCCCTACACAAACTCGAGTCTAGGGCATACTATATGGGCTCCCGGGATGTCTTCAAGTACACTGATGACTTTGAAGACCTCTTCGACCTTGCTGGGTTTGCTGACGCGTTGGTCAAGGTCACCAAGTTCCGCTCTGGCCTTGACCCTGCCATCAATGCGGCCATCACCTCGTCCAGCGACCCCCCAGACCTCCGCGACTACATGGCTTGGCGGACCCGAGCGTACCGCCAGTACGAATCGCACGTGCGGGCTCGTGCTGCTGGGCTTCTCCCGAAAGCCCCCTCAGCTCCGCCAGCCGCTCGCTCACGTCCGGCAGGTGTCTTCCCTGTTGTCCCTGCGCCTCCTCCTCGGGCCATGCCAGCTCCTGCTCCTCCGCAGGTAGTCCCCATGGACGTTGATCGCACGCGCTCCGGGAGAGGACCTCCCCGTGGCTGCTACCGATGCGGCGGTCCACACCTGGCCCGGGATTGCCCCACCCCGGCTGACGTCCGAGCCGCTGATGTCCTTGACGAGGTCATACGTCAGCTTGGGTCCGAGCTCCTCTCCGAACTGGTGGCTCGGGTTGCCACCACCGACTCGCTCCCTGAGCCGGAGTCTGTAGTCGCCGAGGAAGAGCAGGGTTTTCTCCCACGCGACGAGTGAGCGGTACGCCCTCGATCGCGTCCCCTAATCGTTTCGCATGTTTGTATGATGAGTCTGCCAATGTTACATCTGTTGAACCTGCCGAAATGAAAGATGTACCCCCTGCTCCCCTCCGTTCCCCACCCATCCGGCGAAAGCCTTGGGAACGTAGACTTCCTCAGCGCTATACTGTTGCTGCTGCACCCGGTGCCGACTCCCTGCATCTCCCCCTTGAGATTCAGGCAGTCCAGGACGCCACCAAGCTTTCCCTCGAAGGTCTCGTTGACTGTGGTGCCACCTCAGACTTCATTGACTCTGAGTTCGCAGCTAAGTCTGGCCTCCCCCTCCGCCGCCTTGCACAGCCCATTCCAGTTTTCAATGTGGATGGCTCGCCAAATGAGGCTGGTGCAATCCGCGAGGTGGCTGACGTCGTGCTGCAGTATCGTGGTCACTCTGAGCGCATGCAGCTCGCTGTTACCCGTCTTGGGAAGCAGAAGCTCATTCTCGGCTACTCCTGGCTCCGGAAGCATAACCCGGAGATCGACTGGGACACCCGAGAGGTCAAGATGAGCAGATGCCCCAGCGAGTGCTCTACGTGCCGCACCGAGGTTCGCCTGGAGGCTCGCGCTGCACGCCGAGAGTCCCGCCTGGCCGCTGAGATCCTCCGGCAGCTCCGACTTGGTCCCCTTCCATCCATCTGCGCCATAGACTTAGGCGAAGATGAATACGATGACCTGCCAGAGCTGTTCCCGGACTACGAGGATGATGACGAGGATGATGTGGATGAAGTGGATGATGCGGATGAGGTGGATGACCCCCTTGAGCCGGAAGACCGGGTGTTCTACACCCAGTTCCTGCCTTCTGAGGATATCCGTGCTGGAAGCACCGTCTCCCAGCGCCTGGCTGAGGCATACGCCAAAAACTCAGCCCCGGCGCGCTCGGACGTTCCCGAATGGGCCCGAGAGTTTGACGATGTTTTCAACAAGGAGTCCTTTGACTCGCTGCCTGAACGCCGATCCTGGGACCATGCCATTGAGCTCGTGCCGGACTCTAAACCCAAGGTCTACCCAATCTCGCCTCTCGAACAGAAGGAACTTGATGCCTTCATCGAGAAGGGACTTGGCACTGGCCGGATTCGACCGTCAAAATCACCCATGGCCTCACCCGTCTTCTTCGTTAAGAAGAAGGACGGCGGACTTCGGTTCGTACAGGACTATCGAGCTTTAAATGCTATGACCGTGAAGAATCGTTACCCGCTCCCCTTAATCAACGACCTCATCAACCGACTCAGGGGAGCCCGGTACTTCACGAAGCTCGATGTCCGATGGGGCTTTAACAACGTTCGAATCCGTGAAGGCGACGAGTGGAAGGCAGCGTTCCGGACCAACCGGGGACTGTTTGAGCCGCTGGTCATGTACTTCGGTCTGACCAACTCCCCTGCAACCTTCCAGACCATGATGAACGACATCTTCCAGGATCTTATCCTCTCTGGCGACGTCATGGTCTACCTCGACGATATCCTCATTGCCCACTCAGACATCCGTCGGCATCGAGAGATCGTCCGAGAGGTCCTGCGGAGGCTTCGCGCAAACAAGCTTTACCTTCGAGCCGAGAAGTGTGAGTTTTAGCGGACCTCCATTGAGTACCTCGGCGTGATTATCTCCCACAACCACGTCGAGATGGACCCTGTAAAGGTTGCAGGAGTGGCAGCTTGGCCAGCGCCTGAGAATAAGAAGGATGTGCAGCAGTTCCTTGGCTTCACAAACTTCTACCGCCGGTTCATTGCGGGCTTCTCAGACGTTGCTCAAGCCCTCTTCAGACTCACCAAGAAGGGCATTGCCTGGACCTGGGGGCCTGAAGAGCAAGCTGCCTTTGACGAGCTCAGGCGGCCGGTGACTCGGGACCCCGTTCTGGTTCTCCCAAACCCCGAACGCCCGTACCGGCTCGAGGCTGACAGCTCTGACTATGCCACCGGTGCCGTCCTCTCCCAGCAGGGTGACGATGGCAAGTGGCATCCGGTTGCGTTCTACTCCAAAAGCCTGAACGAGGTGCAGCGGAATTACGAGATTCACGACAAGGAGATGCTTGCGATCGTGCGAGCCCTTGAGGAGTGGCGCCACTTCCTTGAGGGCGCGCAGCACCCAGTTGAGATCTGGACGGACCACAAAAACCTGGAATATTTCCGGAAGGCCCAGAAGCTCAACCGTCGCCAAGCTCGGTGGTCTCTCTACCTCTCCCGTTTCGACTTCTCGCTGCACCACCAACCGGGTCGCCTCATGGGTCGCCCCGACGCGCTTTCTCGGAGACCGGACCATGGAGTGCAGGACGATAACCAGGACGTTACCCTGCTTCGACCCGAGCTGTTCCACGTTCGGGCCACCGAGGCCCTGCTTATTGCTGGCCCTGAGGCTCCCCTCCTGCGCGACATTCGTGATGCGCTTGCTGGAGACCCCGACCTTGAAGAGCCCATTGCCCTGACTGCGAAGGAACTCCTCAAGGCCCGAGGTGTGCGGTCTGCCCGGTCTTCGGAATGGCGTATTGAAGGTGGACTCCTTTACTTCCGGCGGAAGATTGTCGTCCCCCGAGACAAGGACCTCCGCCGACGCATCCTGGAGCAGCACCATGACACGCGCGTTGCAGGCCATGCTGGTCGTTTCAAGACCCTGGAGCTCGTGTCTCGGAACTACTGGTGGCCCCAGCTGTCGCGCCATGTCGGTCGGTATGTCGCGACTTGTGACTTGTGCTGCCGCACCAAGGCGCTTCGTCAACTGCCGATTGGTGAGCTCCACCCCACAGAGATCCCAGAAGAGCGCTGGCACACCGTGTCGGTCGACTTTATCGTCGAGCTTCCCGAGGCCCATGGATACGATGCAGTCATGGTCGTTGTCTGTGCCCTTGGGAAGAGAGCGCACTTCATGGAGTGTCACACCACCATCGACGCGGTTGGTGCTGCTCGGCTGTACTACCGGAACGTCTGGCGCCACCATGGCCTGCCAGAGAAGTACATTTCGGATCGTGGCACCCAGTTCATCGCAGAGTTCACGCGCGAGCTTTGGCGCCTCGTTGGGGTCACCCCAGCCACTTCTACGGCCGCGCGAGCTTTGGCGCCTCGTTGGGGTCACCCCAGCCACTTCTACGGCCTACCACCCGCAGACCGATGGCCAAACGGAGCGTGTTAACCAGGAACTCGAGCAGTACGTCCGGCTCTTCACCAATTACAAGCAGGACGACTGGGATGAGCTGCTACCTGCAGCGGAGTTTGCGTACAACAACCACATGCACTCCTCCACGCAGCAGGTACCGTTCATGACGGACACTGGTCGGCTTCCACGGATGGGCTTTGAGCCCCATGCTGCACGCTCTAGGTTGGAGGCTGTGAACGAGTTCCACGATCGGATTGCATCAGGGGTTTCCGAGGCGAAGGCAGCACTTGTCAAGGCCAAAGCAGAGTACAAGCAGTACTATGACCGCCGGCGGACACCAGCTCCAGACATCAAGGTTGGTGACCGGGTGTGGGTTGATGCTTCAGATATCCGCACCACCCGCCCTTCGGTGAAATTCTCCCACTGGCGTATCGGCCCCTTCAAGGTTCTGAAGGTCGTCGGTAATGGTGCCTTCAAACTGGAGCTGCCGCCCCGGTACTCTGCCCTCCACCCTGTCTTCCCTGTCGTGAAACTTCAGCTTGTGGAAGCCGATCCATTCCCCACTCGCCCCAGACACGAAGAGCCGCCACCAGTCCTTGACGTTCCTGGCGACAAGCAATGGGAGGTCGAGGAGATATTGGATGCCAAGATCCGCTATGGGAGTCTATGGTACTTTGTTCGCTGGAAGGGTTATGACCCGTCCCATGATCAATGGGTGAAGCACTCTAATGTCTTTGCCCCGGACGCTGTCGCTGCTTTCTACCGCAAATACCCTTCCAAACCTCGCTCCATTGCTGTTGCTGCCTTCGATTCCCTTCCCTTCCGTGACCGCTCGTCAACTCCAGCTCAGGTGCGATCTATGCGTCGAGGCGCCGCATTCCAAGGGGGGGATGATGTCAGGGGAACTCCCTCTTTTGGCACTACACAGCCACCTATGACGCAGGCCTCCTGCAGATCCGTCAAATCCCCAAAGCCCTATGTCATCGTGGAGTAAGGCATGTGACTTGGCCCGGGAACATTGCCGATTGCTCCGAGCTTGTGGGAACTAGTTACTATATGTTTACTGCACCTAGCGTGGGAATCCTCAGCCTTTCTTCTCTTTGGATTATCCCTCGCTAGGTGCGGTGTGATGTATTCTTAGTAGCTTCTTAATTAACTTTGGATTCTCCCTCGCTAGACCCTCGAGACATCTCGGGTCCTAAAGGTTGCCCTTACAGATCCAACAACATTTTCGGGAACAGGGATGGAGTTTGTGGCAGTCGATGAGTCTAGTAAAGATGAGCGCACTCTCGCCCGACATTACGGCCGGGCTCCTGTGGGTCAACCTGCTGTATACCCTCACGAATTCATACGAGACGATCGCTACACTCTCACGGCCGCCATGAGCACGCAGGGATACATCGCGACTCGGATTGTGGAAGGCTCAATGGACGCATATCAGTTCTTTGACTTCATTGTGGAAGATGTGGTGCGTGTAGCATGGTCGAGTCTCTTTGTTTATCGCTCACTCTCTTCAGATGCCCGCTATGAACCCATACCCCGATGCGCAAAGTGTACTGGTCCTCGACAACTGTCGTACAGTGGCCGCCATTAAAACTGCACCAAGCGGTTCTGGGGCATTCAGTGTGTCTTTTGACGCAAACAAAGTTCTGGACATGGAATACGGGTGAAATGACTTTTTTAGGCAACTTACCCCACGACCATATATAGTAATTCGATTGTAATGAATTTTTTAAGGGATTTATTAACAGGGCACTTTTCAGTGCTACACCCCACCGAGAAACGGTCTTCATAGGTCGAAAGTACTCGCAAATACGATCTCAGTCATATGTTACTTTACCTAGATTCCTACAGTTTTGGACCCCCAATGGCTGCTTGAAGATGGTCATTTTGGTCATTTTTTGAATAAATCTGGCATTTTTCGGCCAAAATGGCCATCTTACAGCAACTATTACGGGCTCAAATCGGCAGCAAACTAAGTAAAGTCAGATATGACTGAGATCGTCTTTAGGAGTACTTTCATCCTATGATGCTTATTTTCCTGTAGGGTTCACCGCTGAAAAGTACAGTATAAAAAAACACATGAAAAAATTGACTGTGGCTCGATTACCATATATGGTAATTGGGTCGTTCGCTCAAAAATTTTCATTTCACTCAGATTTCATGTCCTGCACTTTGTTTGAGCCCAGAGACCACGTCAATGACTCGAAACGCCTTGCTGCATTGTTTTCTGCAGCCACTGTATACATTACTCGGATGTGCTTCAAGAAGTCCTCACCAACAATGGTATGATCCTTGGGTGGTAGCACCATTTATCTGACACATGTACAGGTATCATGATACTGTTCCTTCCGCCATACTCACCCGACTTGAACCCGATAGAAGAGTCGTTTTCGACATGTAAGCAGTTTATATTTCTTTCCACCACGCCTGATCGCAATTCGGGCAGGGAAAGCATACCTCCGCCGACACGGAGACATGGTCCATGCGGCGGAGGACCCCATTTTGGCTCTTCTCGAGTCTACGGCGTGTATTACTGCGGAATTTGCCAGTCCCCATCGATACGTAGGTTGGGCCAGCGCGGGTCGTTTCCGATTGAGTACGTCTCTTCGAGCTTGGCGCGCTCGGTACGTGTCGAAGTATTGAAGGACATCCACATTGCTATCTACTGACTGCTTGTACAATAGCTGGCTATGTATAATACCTGGGCGAAATGTGGGAGCAAAATTTTCTCACGGCACTCGTTGCTCGTCGTGGTGTTGGAGGCCGCTCCGAAGAGAATAACCTGGTTTACAGCGTGGGGGAGAGTATCCGCACTCCTACAAACCAGTAATAAGACTTGAATATAGCTTGAATGGATAAGCACATCTTGAGGTTTATAATTTATCTATTCACAGGTAAGCAGATTGTTATATGTAAGTCAAAAACACGCACCTCCTAAAGCTTCACGCTCAACCCGCGCTATCTCTTCTTCCGCGTCAGGTGTGAAGTGGTCATCGTCAAAGTATTGGTCATATTCATCGGCTTGTTGTGTTGTAGCGGCGATGGCGGCAGTTTCAGCGGGCAACATCCACGGATTTTGGCGAGCTGGTATGGGAAGGGTGGCTCTTGAGGTATCTGCAGTTCTTTTCCTCTTCTTGGAAGGCCGATCCACACTCTCGTCCACAATCCAGGTCAGTCTGATGAGAATATAGCTATTTGTTGTTGTTGAGATCAATTAACGTGCTCGAGCCGCTGCAAGCGGCTATAGTATAGTCTCGGATACCCAGACGTATACAAGCAATTCGTACGGTTGCCAACAAGTCCACGCTTTGTTTTCGGCCGAAGATTTTTCGACGCGACTTTCAGCCTTTCAGGCGCCCTTTCGTATGCTTTCTACCTCCAAGAGCCTTCTCTAGGACCCCTTTCGCGACGTCAAGGATGTCGAGGACGCCGCGCAAAGCACGCTACAATCCCCAGAAAGGCCAGGAAAGGTGTCGGCCCGCTGGGTTTGCCAACAAGTCCACGCTTTGGACTTCGATTTCAAGTACAAACTAAAACAGTCTTTGAGGAAGTCATTTCCATGACCAGACTACTGTGTTGTGTTCAGGACTGTCCGTGCCACAGAAGGTCGTATATGTTCTATATGAACAGACTACAACACAGTTTCATTGTATGGTATCAGCGCGCTATATATCTAGTGTTTCGTGTAGATCGCACAACGTGCCAATAGCGATGGTCCTTGGTTGCATGCGTTGACGACAAGCGCGCCGAAGAAAGCTCAGAAGCCTGGCATTGCCGTACCTACATAGTATGATAGCGGACCGAACTTCGTGACAAGCCAGATACTTAAGTTGGAAATTGTTACTGTGCAGCCTGTACACTGCTTCATTTTCTGGAAAATGTTACGAAGAGTTGGCCAGTAATAATTGACAGCCCACCTCGACAGCGGCGAGCTCCGTTTCGTTGTCGTTGCAAGCGTCACGTTTCTCGCATTTGAAACATATGGTCCGCGAAGGGGCGAGGTGCTTGAAGCCCTCCCCACAGCCGCTACACCAAATCATAGAGACGGAGCAGAAAAAAGATAGAGAAAGAGCGGCAGAGAACTTGAGAAAAGAGTGAAAGAGAAAGGACGAGGAGTCTTGACAGGTAGTATGTCGGCGGCCAACTTAAGTTCAACACAATGTTTCAGGTATTTCCAGCTAAGCGAAAGCACAGTGGGAGATAAATACATGTTTGGAGAGTCGAAAGCCAGATGAGGACAGGGGCAACATGGCGGGGATATCGAAAATGCACGGCAGAGTCGGCTTCTTGACTGCATGGTATTTTGACACTGAGTTAACTGGGTTGATGTCCCGATCAGCTGGGTGGTTATCTGGCCACAGCCACAGGTTATCTGGTGGTATCTGGTGGTCTTCACCTCTCCACCCAAGTCTTACCTATCAGAGCCCTCAGAACTATTCACACATGCATGTTTAGCATACAAAGCCCTCACTCAGCACTTTTCTGTGTCCATAAATGCTTGAATTTCGACAGAACGGCGAAAAACCAGATAACACAGTCACACACGGTCACAACATGATAACATTTCAGATCACTACCGCAAAGGTCGGTTCTCGACTGAAGCTAAGGCCTGAACTTAAGGGCAAATTAACCCTTAACTTAAGTTAAGACTTAACCCTTAAGTCCAACACTGGCACTAACCGCCTCCTTTGTCTCGTCCGCGTCTCTTCGTATTGTCGTCGTTCTCGCCCGCTGCTGCAATCTACCTTCTTCAAGCTCTTCTTGGCTCATTTCTGGTACTTCTCAAGAATTCCTACTTGGTTCCGACGCGTCTTGAGCAATTCCGACGCGTCTAAATGTCGACTTCAAATTCCTCAATGCCAAAACGCGGACGACCGAAAGGTTCGAAGGACGGGCCTCGTGCGGAAGGAGCACCACCGCGGGGGCGAGCTAGAACACGTCCGAGGCCAAAGTCAGACTCGGAAGGTGCGTCTTGACAGTTTATAGCTATATTCTCATCAGACTGACCTGGATTGTGGACGACGGGCGGCGGCAGAGGAAGGCTGCAGACAACCAACTGAATGAATTCGGCAGCGGCGATGGCGGAGGAGTGGAAGCATAGGCTAGCATAGGCTAAGGGAGAGGTAGTGGTGGGTTATTTCTTGCTTGACCAAGGTGTACAACTATAAGGTACAAGCCACTTAGCGCATTGCGACCGGAGAATCATGTATCGCGCGCCTTTCATTCCATTCGTGATATCCACTCGCCGCCACACTCGGTCTTCCCCACCACACACACCTCCACAAGTTGCCAGTCGACAGTATCCACAGCCTCATCACGGAAAGTTGAGAGAAAAAGCTGGAAACGAAAAATTCCAAGGTAGTAGCACGGCCCCGCAGTCCGGTGTTGACCTCAGTGTGTCTTGCATGGTGTCCCCGACGTCTTAGGCGTCGCGAATGGGGTTCCGAGGAGGGCTCTTGGAGGTAGAGAGCATCGGAAGGTGCGCGTCAAAAACTCTTCGGCCGAAAACAAAGCGTGGACTTGTTGGCAACCGTATCTATGAGTACAGTAATGATTTCCTAACATTGTCATCAACTTGTTGTGCCGGACCCACGGCAAATTTGCGGCAAATCTAGTCCGTTTTTTGTGGAAAGGGGAATAAGGAGTACAACCCCATTTTCTCCCCTTTCCCGATGTATCTGTGTTGTGATTCGGCTGTTTCACAGTAGCTTGGGCACTCGACTGTTAGGTCTTGGGTTACAATCCACTGGAGCTTTAGGCTTCAGTGGTCCTGTATTTATACTACGAATATTATCTAGAACTATCTACGCTACAGGAGAATGATCCGTAAGTCGTGAGTGTTGGAAGGACTAAACATTAGACTATTTGCGCGAATAGTCTAATGGTTAGTCCTTCCAACAAAATATGGACAAACCCTTATCTGATGGGTCAGCAACGAAGCCGCCGTCCTTCCAACAAAATATCGCGCGAATAGTCTAATGGTTAGTCCTTCCAAATTTTTTGGGGTGGCATCAGATGGCGTACACAGATAGCGTAAGATTCAAAATACATATTCACTAACATTATAAATACTTTTGGAGATTCACGCCTTAGCTACAGGCCATTCAATGTGTTGATGAGTGTGCCCGATCCAAACTTACCTCTTAGTCAGATTTTGAAGGTGATGGGAAAATGGGCGGCTCTCTACAAAAGCCTGTCCCAGTGAAGAGTCAGAAGACTGAGCTGAAGACCTCTTTAACCTGATCGGTCTGGAGATCAACCTCTTGAACTGTTAGCCAGTCACTTCATATTTCATGTCAACATTGCAGAACCTCAGACGCAAATTGGACCTACGAAGAGGGGCTTGTAGCTGGAATGAGAAAGACACGAAGTGTTTGTCCGCCAGCCAACAATTCCGTCGACCAGAGAATGTGTTCGTGGTCCATAGGATATGAGAAAATTTCGTGGCCGGTGCCAACGTGATATATTTTTAACGAGTTGACGTTGCATATCCGAGCATATTGACCTCCTCCGAAAAGATGCAGATCAACAATTTCGAGGAAGGTCAATTGACGTTCCGGTCGATTGGGGGGGAAACTGGATAGCCAAAAGGCAGGACCCGCAACCCCTCTTTGAACCAGCAGGATCAACGCGTCAGTTGAGATATTGAGGCGGTCGATAGGGGGAAGGTCAAGTAAACCGTTGAACGCAAGATTGTCCAAGATCTTCAGCCACAGCTGTTTTGTCATAGCAATTACTCGGAGTGCTTTGCTTGCCTAAGTACCAATGAGAGTTAGCGGCCGGTAGAAAAAATGGAAAGCACTGAAACCCTTGAAAATGAAAGGGTAGCATGGACACCACAAAGCGCTAACACTTGGATGACAATATCTGGAGTAAGATCTTCTAGGGTTGCGACCACTAGCATAGCTCGGAAAAAAAACGAATCAGATAGACGAGGAAATAGATCAGGTGATCTCCCGTGGTGGTCTCTTTCAAGAGGGGATTGGTCTCGCTCGCTCTGAGAGAGAGAGAGAGAGGTACTAGATCTGTATAAATTGGCGGAAGGGCTAAACTATGAGCCCCGCAGTGCTCCTACAAGAGGGAGGGCCTCGGCAGCCCACCGTGTAGCTAAAAACTAAATAAGCCTAACTAACACAAACACGCAAATGGGACAAGTAAGCTGGGGATGGTGGGTGGGACAACAAAAACTAGTATGAGAACGAGGGCAAGGCCACGGAGGTAGATACGAAGCCACGGAGGCCAAAAGCTGGAGGGGGAGATGGGGGCGAAGGAAGAAAAAATCTCTGAGGCTGACAAAGAGAGAGGGCACGTGCTCACTACCAATCCCCGTGGTCTCTCCAGACCATCCATGAGCGATCATAGCCGATCAGACACATGGCTCTTTGACAACCCCCCAAAAAAGGACAATCGATAGAGAATCCAAAGTTATCTATCCCTCATAAGGGAAGTTCCGACTTTTTTTTTTTTTTTTTTTTTCCACTTTTACAACTTTTTTTCGCGAACTCGGAGTACTATTTCGACCACTTGTTCACATAACGGGTAACGGTGCCCTGTAAACGTGAACTGAACAAAACTGGTCGCCGTAACGGTCACGGTCGGTCAATGAACACCCTATTCTTTGGAGCCGCCAAATGCACTCAAACCGAGTTTTAATTTACAGTAAAACTACAGAAAAATTTCGCAAAAGGTACGAAAAAATTATCTAATGCTCCTCCCACGCAGGCCCAAGGTAGCGCGTCGCCGGGATCTGTTTTGCGCTGACCCCGATTGAAAGATACGGCGATTTAGAAGCGCGTCCTCAAGGGCCTGAGGTATCAAGAAAAGCTACAAGTATTATTTCTTCACGGCTGCTGGAACAGTGGCTAGCACTTTGTCCTGACCAAATACAGTCGGAGATTTTGGGAGTGTTGTCGGAGTCCATGGTATGGATGGAAGAGGGAAGAAAGTCAATTTGATTCCCATCTGCTTTTATCATACATAATTAGACAGCTTGTGCCACAGCCGCACGCGGCTTTTGGCACTTGTGCAAAGCCGCACAGTTTTGATTGAGTTTTTATGGTAATTTCCCAGTTCAAGTTCAGAACTTTCGATGTCTAGGGGGTAGAGAGTAGCTATTTAACATTTCTAAAAAGAAATTGCGCCGAAATACTCACGAATAGCGTCTACAAAGCCTTGAACCTTCAACAACTTTCGAACGCGAAGCCATCGCAGCGGCTCCACTACTCTCACGGCCCCACTTTCCCGCGGCTTTGCACAAGTGCCAAAAAGCCGCATGAGCCGCATGCGGCCCGTGCGGCTGTGGCACAAGCTGTCTATTCACAAATACAGGCGGCCGTTCCTGACTTCATTCACAAAATCCTGGTCAGTTTCTCATCGCCAGATAAATTTCTAACTACTAGGCGAGTCTGAAGTTCACAAAACGGAAAAATCGGAGCCTAATCAAAGCCTAATAAATCATCCCCTGGCCACTTGCTCCTCGCGTAGTGAGTTAGTGTGAATTTAGCGACGGAAAAGTCCACAGTCGTCACAAAACACATCTCATAAAGAATTCTTCCACTTTTGTAACTTAGATAGAAACACCGTTGGCAAGCGCAAATTAATGACAGAGCACGGTGAATTCCGTCACTTTCCCGTCGCTTGGTGAATAAATTTCTGACCGATACCCAATCGGAACAGACCGAGTATTTAAGTTACAAGCGATGATAAATTGTCTTTTGGCGTAGTTTTCCGACCATTGTGCTGGGTGTCCGGAAGGGGAAAACGACGAAAAAAGAAATGAAAAAGAGGGAAGAAGGGAGAGTTTCAGAGGCTGACTTCGCGGTCATTTCTTAATAATTCAAGTCATAATGATTTTATTTTCTCCCTCTGCAATGAGAAACATGGAAGTGATGTTCATTTCAGAGTATAGAGTACATCAAGTGCTGAGAGAATGATAAAAGGAAATTAAATAAAGTGGCAGCGTTAGCGCAACCCAGAGCCTAGAAACGCGTCGAAAATCACCGGGAAGATACCGCAGTTCAGAGGAAGCTTGACGGAGCTTGATTTGAGCTCGATGACGCGTCGTCCGATGCTTTGTGCAGTGAGGTTCCTGGAAGGGAAGCAGGCATGTCAAAATCTGAGTTAATTAGAGCCAGACAGCAAGTGCACGCACCTAAAAGCTCTCATATAGACCCCTCCTTCACTTTCGGCACGTCTTGAGCCTTCCAGCTCCACCAATCTTGCCACTATTAGCCAATTTTCCAGCAAGTGCACGCACCTAAAAGCTCTCATATAGACCCCTCCTTCACTTTCGGCACGTCTTGAGCCTTCCAGCTCCACCAATCTTGCCAGTATTAGCCAATTTTCAGCGGTAGGCTCATGGTGTATTGTTGAACAAATTCCGGGCTCAAAGGGATACAGAAAGCAAGGATAATGGAGGTAGTAGAGCTGCAGAGGAAGCAAGAGTGGTGGGCAACATTAAGGAGGGCCAGAGCTAGTGAATTGGGGCGGGTGGTGAAGGGTAGATGAAGGGAACGGTTATGTGCTGCTATGTGTGACGTTACAGTCAAATCACACTTAACAGCCCCACACCGCGATTCCCTTGCAATACCGTTCACAGGGATAGATTTTGGGATTTTTTGGAGACAGAACTATTCAAAGAGACATTGTCAGTGCTCTGAATGAATTTGGGAAATTTTCTGAGTCCACGAGCAAAGAAAGACGGCAGCTAGTGATGTGCACTGATGGTGGCTGTGAGACTTAACGCACATAACGACCCAGCTGATTGGTCGGTAAACCGTAATATCACCCCTAAACGCAGGCTAGCAAACACGATTAACCGAAAAGCTTCTCAGGCACCTTACCGGATGGTCACGATGGTGCGTAACACAAATTTCCGTTGTGAACAATTTTGAAGTGGTAACGGTAACGTATGCTGTTCAAGCTGGTGGTTTAATCGGCCGAAATATTTCCTGTCCCGAAACATTTTTTGTTCCGACGAAAATATTTTTTTTCATCTGAATTTTGTTTGTTTGGTGAAATTTTTTCTTCCTCAATCTCAACACAAGACTTTATTTTGAGACCTCTTGACATATTTTCAGGCCAGCAGCCATGGGAGCAAGCTTTCACGGCTGTACATCCTCTTAGAAAGCGTTGGGGAGATGCTCTTCTTTGCCTTCAAGCTTGCTTGGTGTAGTGGTTATGTCCTGGTCGGGATGAGACGCATACCTGAGCCCCACTGTACTTATGTATTTTTTGCCGGCCGGTGCGCAGCCTTTCCTGTTCAGGTGTCTTTTGCGAGTCACGACCTAGCATTCCCTCTTCAATCACCACAAATGGCCGTCAAATAAAGCATATTTTTGAAACCGCTATTCACTACATGCAAGCTATCAATGTCTAAGTGGCTCTATAGAACTTGTGGAACTGGCGCACAGCTGCAACTGCATGCGCGATGAGGTGCTCCTTGTTGATGAAGACGGTCGACCAGAGTGCAATACCTTCGATCTGGCGTTTTGGAGTCATGCCCTTGATTGTGAGTCCAGCGAGGGTGTCTCCATTTTGGGGGATGAGTCGGATGCAAGACCCTCTTTGCAATCACGTTCCACCAGGTCTCCTTCCACACACGCTCACATCAGAGCACTCTCCAAAGCTCAAAGTCTTCACATTCTTGAGCTTGCCCGGAGTGAACGCGGTGCCAATGCGCTCCTTGTCAATCTCCGCTTTAGCGCGCGTGATGATATTGAGAGTGATGGGGCCAGGAGCCAGAGCTTCGTCGTTGTCGAGAGAGCCGCAGACGGGGATGAGGGTTTCTACACAGCTCTGCACCCATTGATGTACCGCAAACTTGCGAGCGAGGTATAGCAGGCGTGAAGGCGAAAGTGAGAGGCCTTCGATGATCTGCCTCCCGCAGTTTTTAGCTTCCGCCATGTCCCACAAACATCCAACCGTCAGCAGGTTAACACCATCTTCTCAACACGCTCCTTCGGCATGTCACTGAGCGGAGTGAGAGACCTGAAAAACGACGAGTGTTACTAATTAGAACCTTCCCAATCCTGGCGTCAGGATGCAGGATGCAGGATCGGCAACCCGGGTACAATGTACCCGGCCTTTGTCCGCGGCGTACGGGTTGATGACATGGGTGTGAACTGTACAACAACAAAACCATTCTATGAATTTTGAGGGTATCGAGACACAGATTCTGCATGGAATTGGTGTAAAATAGTATCCTTATGGGTATGACGCGTTCTTTTTTTTTTTTTCTTTTTTTTTTGGAGCGTTGGGTCTGAACCTAACGATTGTCAGTCTGCATATGCATTCCGAGTCGTCCGCTTTGGTTACTGGTTGTGGACCAGAAAATGCCGGGGAAGTTGTCCAGGAGGAAATGCCTTACGCACGAATAAACCAGTGTGGGACTCCAGCCGTTGAGTTTCACCCAATTCCAATTTTCATGGGCTGTATACCCACTAAAACCCCCCTAGTATATGTCCAGTTGTCCGGCAAACTGTCCTCGTTCATAAGTAACCCACTCCAGGTATTTAGAACCTGTTTTTGGCTGAGAGCCAATGAGCCCAACCTTGCTCTGTCTGTTAAAATCCGGTCTCGATCCAGAGCTGAATTGATTAGCGATAGCCACATATTATGCACTTCAACAAGAAAATGAACTTTCCCCGGATTTTTTATCACACGGTCAACACGCAACTTCCATATCAGATGCCAGGAGACAGACACTAGAATTGCGAATAGTCTCCCCTGATGCGGTAGAGCCCTACCTTTTCCTGATTTAAATTCAACGAGGTTACATCCCAGAATCAGACCCCAATTTAATTTTGGCCAACTCGAAGCCGAAAATTTCTTTGACCAAAGTTGTTGCGCAAGCCGCCATATCCATTTGGATTCCGGAATGTTACATTCCAGTGCTATGTGTTCCAGGGATTCAGGTACGCCGCAATGCTGGCAAATTCCCATCGGATGATTACTGTGCAGATGCGCCCAGAAATCACCAACTCGGAAGGTCTCGTGTATACATTTCCAAAAGAATTCCCTTGTAAGTCGTCGAAGTGTCGACGAACGTACAGATCTCCAGATCATTTCATCTGAGGGAATATAGCCCGACAATTCTTCAATGGCGCATCGGACACGGTCAAGATTTATGAAAGTTGTTTTTCGGAATGGTTTGGAACGTAAGTTGCGTATAATCTTTGTGAAAGTGCGTTGATTGCCGCATTGTAGTTCAATTCCTGGATTGGTGAACATTAGGTCTGTCTGTGTGTCAATCTCGAGGGTTCCTATCACAGTGACATGAGAACCAGTGTCGGACGGTGGTTTAGACAATTTTTTGAACCTAACCCGACCAGTCCTCTCATTGAGAGCAGCGAAGACCGCTTTCAGGAGCGGAAAGCTAATATTGAGCATATCATTTTCGAAGTCCGTCCTACTTTTGACACAGACACGGGCAAGGTAATCGGATTTTGAGCAAATCAACAGAGGCACAGATTTCGGCGTTGTTTGCAGCTTGTGTACAAGGCCGCCAAGGAGACCGGATGAGAAGGATAGTGGAATATTCGGTGAGTCAAATGACAGTGAAAAGACCTCAAGAGTTGACTCTGAGGGTGTTTCATTGCGAGTCTCGATTCGAAGCTCAATGGCTGGCTCAAATTCTCCTGCATGTCGTACCCGACAATCTAGGAAGACCATCAATGGTGTCTGTTCCTTTTCGGGGTCAAATTTTCGTCTGGCTGGTACCAAATTTGAAGCTTCTTCAGTGGCAAATATACGGAATCCAGAATCAATCTTGCGCAAGGACTAGTCCGGGTCGTATGTAAATTCCTGATCAGCACTCACGGGCTGATTATTCTGTTCTAGTTCAATTTCTGACAGTCCAAGTTCCAGACACAGATCCCTGCTCGGAATCAACGGGTTCCATTTGGGACTCACACTATTCACAACAGCCTTTGCGGCATCAATACAAGCCCCTGGATCTGCACAACCAAGTTCGACGCGATCCCGCCGGCAAGGGGGACATCCACAATTTTTCCGACCAAAACCAGAAGGGTTAACTTGATGTGGTCTTCGAGGAAATGTTGTTTTCCTTTCGGCGATGAATATCAGATCTTTCAGAGTTCTAACATCGTGGTTGGTGCGAAGGCAGGTCGCAGCTTTTCTTCGGCATGCACTATTATGAAGGACTGTATTCACTGCTGGATGCTTCCAAATTGGCATCTCTGTCTGCACCTCTGGTGCAATCGATTTGTTTTCCACCGTCGAGAATGGGTCTAATCATAGTTTCATAGCCGACTCTCGCTCTTTTACCGTCCCATAAAAATTCGTGTTCAAGGTGTATTAACATCGATTCAATTTCCTTAGGCATTCCTTGGACTCGGGTCAGATATTGAGTCCTGCCGCCAATTATCATGTTTATAATATGACGTTTCCCTTCTAACGCAGGGTTCATCGTACTCCAACGGCGAAGATCACATTTTATTTTCTCAACAACACTTGGCCACGGAGTTAGATAGCTCACTTTATTTCCTATCCATGCGCCGAGCATGCGGCATGTGTCGCCATCCGGTACAATCCGAATTTCGGTACTGAAACTTCCAGGTTTTGAATCGTTATTTATTCTGCGGTCACGCAAAACTTCCGCTCGATATACACGCCTCCCAAACGGCAAGATTACAGTCTTATGTTCATTGAATCTCGCAGTTGACGCCGCACACCAGAGGTCCAAAATATTCCATAGTTCTTCGGGGGAATCTGAAGAGGATAAGTAAATTGTCGTATCATCCGCGAAGAGAGAGATGACCAAATTCTCATTTAGTCCGGGAATTAGAATGCCTTTTAAATCAGAGTCACGAATGAGGCACGCAAGCGGCTCAATAGCAAGATTGAAGAGGAGACATGACAAGGGGTCACCTTGTCGGACACCACGGATCACGAAATATGGGTCACTGAACATCCCGTTCACCATTACAACGGTCTCGGCGTTCGTGTAGAGGCTTCGGATTAAGTTACAGAACCGCGGCGGGAAGCGAAAATGTTGCAAGACGCGCAGTAGGTAAGCATGATTTATTCTGTCGTATGCTTTTTCTTGATCAAGCGCAATTATAACTCCGTCCTCTTCTGCTGCTTCAGCATAGTCAAGAAGGAATTTGGAAAGTTTAACCTGGTCCTCAATCTTCCGATCTTTCATGAACCCAGCTTGGTCCGGATGCACAAGCGAGGGGGCTACCTCCATCAGTCTGAGTGAGTGAGCTTTGGTCATTAGCTTGTAATCAGTATTCAATAGTGTTATAGGACGATAATTGGAAATCAAAGCCTTATCACCTTTCTTGTAGAAGGGGCATAGCCAGCCCGAATTAAACCTAGTCCCGTCAATAATTCCGTGCCGCTCAACATGCATGTACAGTTTCGCCAAAAATTCAACAATATTGAAAGCTTTTCGGTCACAGTTCTTTGATTGAGTGTAAAGGAGATCTATATGCCTGAAGAACTCGTATGGAATACCATCAAGGCCCGGAGCCTTACCATTTTTTGAAAGCTTGAGAGCTTTTCTAATTTCTCTTCCGTGAGTACTTTATCAAGTTTTCGATATTCTTCGAGGGATAAATGCGCGTCACAATGTTCAAGAACGAGTTCTGTAGCCATTACTCTGCTGTATTTATCGGGAATATTCCGGCTTTGAATTGTATCGTGATAAATTCCGGCCATTTTAGCCATCTGTGCGGGCCGAGTTTCAAAGCGTGATGATCCATTCGTCTGTTCGGTTGAATCCACTCTGAACTCATCAATTGACTCTTTCAAAGTGTAGACCCTTGGCGGATTTTGTCCACAGCTTAGTCTTCAAAGTTTCTCCTTCAACATCGTAGCGGGCCTCGGACATTTGTTTCTTCCGATTAGCTTCTTCCCTGATGCAAGTGTCAATTTTGTCTTCAATGACGCGGATAGCGAGGAACCGGTCTTGAAGGGACATATCTTCATCATGTATCACCATGCGAAGTTTGACTCGTAGGGCTCTTACGTCCTTGACGTGTTCATTCAAGAAGCGGGAGCAGTGTCTCCCAAATTCCGACACATCACTCTTGTATTTGAACCACAGTGTTTGCTCGTTGAAATCTGGAGTCGATCCATCGCGTTCAATCGGCTAGATTAGTATTCAACTCGTGAACTCTTTTCATAAATTTTGGAGTCTTCAAAAGGGTATAACGGCATACTCCATCTTCCGGGACCTGGCTGTTCATCCTGTCTGTAAACGATCTCCACGGAGACTAAACGATGGTCGGAAGCAACAGCGCAATGTTTGATCGACCACTCACGATACTCATTCAATTTCGAGCTCGGTACATAGACTCTGTCCAATCTAGCATAGGAAATATGTTGCGTACCGGATGTATTGTCTGTACGAAGTTGTCGGCAAGTATAATCCCTTGAGTCGGGAAAAGTCAGACGCCAACCGTCTTGGAATTGGAAAAGTGACATCAAACGAGCAAAGCTCGAAGGGACCGAGTCCGACACACCAGAGAAACGATCGAGATCATCCTCGACAAAAATTCCAGTCACCTGCAGCTTCAGTTGGTAGGGGTAGGTGGCAGTCAGTGTACCACAATTTCCATAGGTCGTCCCATAATTTTCGACGTTCTTCTGGAGAGTTCGGAGCATAGATATTCAAAATGTTCCGAGTCGTCCCGCGGTGCCATGGTATGACTATCATGAAAGCGCGACCGGGGACGAGAACATATTCACGTACGTTTTGTGTGTCGACAAATTTTCTGTTGAGAATAAAAGAGACACCGGCCGTGGATTCGTCGAAATTTGAAATTTCTCACGTGAGGCTTCGTAAGGCCTCATGTGGCTGTGAGAGCCGAGGCCCTCATGAGGAAAGTGATATCATACGAGATTAATTTCGATTTTTCGAATAGAGGGCCCCCACGGTACAGTGTGGGCTGCAGGATCCTTACTCCAGGAACAAAGAGCACGTCCAGAGCAGCAGACAAGGTCGGAATGCCTTGCCTCGTCTTGTACAGTTGCGGCAAAATCAATTTACTTACCAAATAAGGAAATTTTCATCAAATCCGCTCTACCACACAACAAAACCACCACAAGCACGTTGAAATAGCACCAAGCGCCTGTACTTTCGGATTTGAGCCGGTCTAACGCCCAAAAAACAACCGGATTCGTCATGTTTCTCACTGTTTTTGGCTGCACTTTATGAGACAAAGTTGCTGGTTATCCCGGCGAAACCAATACAAAGACGCCAGTTTTGTTACATCAGGAATACAGACTAGCAGTTCTTAGTATTCTTATCAACTTACCGCTCGAAAAAAAAACGAGCAAAAGGAGCGAATTGACGAGAATTTCCTTATTTAGTAAGTAAATTGATTTTGCCGCAACTGTAGCTGCAAAGAAAGGTTTGGGCGGCCCATCTCGTAAGGCCGCATGAGGCCTCAAAAGCCTCGGACCATCAAAACAAGGCCGTGTGAGAAAAATGCCTCATGAGGCAAGAGATAAAATTTCCGGATGAGAAGAATTGAAAAGCTTGAACCAGCGTTGGAAAATGTTGTTGAACTGAGTCGCAGCGATATCATCGAGGTGTGATTCCTGTAACGCGAGGACTCCGATATTGTTTTTCATCGATCGTATGTTTGATATGGTTGAATTTATGGTCAGGACGATGAATCGATTTGTTTTGATCCCGGCCGTTGATATTGAGAGAGCATAACATCAGAGACGACCTTGTCGATCTATTTGTTCGTGGTGGATTCGGAGGCTTGTTGCGTCTTCGAATGTGTTGATTTAATTCTTCCCAGTTCCCTGGATTATCTATATCGAGTTGCGCGTTTGGATCGCGTTGAAGTTGATGAGGCGGCACTAGATTGGAATTGTCTGTGGGAATATAAGTGGTTGATAATGCCTCGTTTGGTTGTGTGCCATTGATATCGGTATTGCGGGAGCTCAGATGTCCCTCTTCATTTACCCGCAAAACATTTGACATGGCCATCTCGGCCAAAGTATTGTTGGACTGAAATCTTAAGTTCTGATCCGTCGCGGATACTGGCCGCAACCACGGCGAATCATCATCCAAAATCACGGTCGCAACCGAAGAGGGACGAGGGCTCTGCTCTTCGCCCGTCGCTGTAACAGCCAGAGCAGACGAACCGCTACAGAAGGGGTCGCGTGAAGGGTAGTCGGGGCTAGACCCCAAATCACCTCGACTCCTGCTGGTTTCGCTCTGTGAACTCGCAGCCTGCAGGCACTGACGAGAGGGCTGTACCACGTCCCCGAAACCCTCCCCGTGTTCCAGGAGGGCCCTCGGTACTAATTCGTATGTCATTGTTGGTGTGGTTCATGTTGAGGTACGATTAAGGACCGCCGTCCGGATATTTTCATACAGTAAAATTGGCAAGGAGCGCATGGAGGAGTGTAGCCGTGTTGTCGACGCTCCGTTAGAGATCAGGTTACAAGGGGAAAGACACGGCGAGTGGAGACGTGAAGATAAATTTATCCGAGGTCATGATACTCAGAGGCGAAGTGTGTACTATGGATAAGCAGTACGGGACGCGCAAACACAGGCAACGGAGAATCAAGGCATTAATAGCGCCATTCGAAAGTGCACTGGGGGGACAGACAGTAGACAGCGACAGAATAAAGGGGGAGTATCATTGACGACGACGAAGGGGCAAGGGACAGAAAAATAGGCAAAGAACGAAACGTGACATTGCAGGAATATGGCCCCCCAAGATCCCGTAAAATAGCAGCACCTGCACGAGGGTGCACCCAGGAGGCAGGCAGAGGAGACCGGTCGAGTGAGTATCGCAAAGGAAACAGCGGAGCAGAGCGTTGAGGCTTGAATCTCAAACGGCGGGATGGAGCAGAAGAGGCGGAGCCGGTGATGTCACGTGACATTTAGAGTCATTGATTACGCCATCCGCAGCACAGTGGGCAGGGGCATAGTCGGTGCAGCGACGAAGGGGGAGGGAGAGGAGAAGAGCAGCAGTGGTAGACGAACCTAAGGACTTGAAGTTGAGGAGCATCTTCCCGAAACACCCAACGTTCGATAGGAATACATAGCACTCGAAGGTGCAGCCTCGCAGGCTTGTAAAATGGGCTCGTCGGCCTCCATTCCGCTCATCGGCGGTGCTGCTCGAAGGCAGCGCGGGTGTGGAGGTTCACCCTTGGGTGCAACCCTGGCTCACGCCCACCTTATCCTATAGCCAACGCCGACCCTCGGTGTCCCTTAGGCGTGGGAAACGGGGAGATGGTGGTGGTAACGGATCAAGATGCCTCTCTGTTGGTATGACGCGTTCAAAAACGCGTTAAAAAACGCGCAAATAGAGGGAAAAGAAGAGAATGTGGGGAAATCACGGGACCTGTCTATCAGTCGGAACGTCACCCCAATCAGCCATTATCCTGCATCCTGACCTGGCGCCAGGACGATCCGAACGGACTCTAATGAAGCACGTACGACTTGAAGAAGTACAGGAGAAAGTCATCATCCATATCATATATTGACGAAGCTCAAGCAACCGTATAGGTGTCTGAAAATCGTTAGTTACTCCGTTGAAGAATATGTGCAAACACACCTAGCGAACTACCAGCGGCCTTGGTAACTTGCGCTTTCTCCGCGCGCTTCGGTTCATCGTGTTTTGCAGCTGATTCAAATTGCCGAATCCGCGAATCATTCCGCAAAATGATCTGCGCTTCAGTGTTGTACAGATGCTGGGAATGAAAACGAAAAGGACTCCAGAGCGCTGATCACTCCAGAAATCTGGGATCGTCCGACGCTAGAGCCTGTGATGGTCCCGCCCCCACGCTTCTTCTATTCATTCGGTCAGCAATGTTGGTAGATTATTGCGGAATCAGACAAAAAATGATGGTGTACCTTTTCACGTGTGCTTTCGTACTCGAGAAACATTACGACTTTTGCTGCGGTAATAGGCATAGCCGGGAGAGGTGTGAGTCTAGTATTTTTGAGCCGCTTTCAAGGCTTCCGAGGTATTCCACCAGGTCTCGTAGGAGCGAAAGTGGCGCTCATATGTTCCCGGAGTCCCTTTATCCTCCTGCTCCTTTGCACGAATTTTTAAGCGAATAGATTGCGATTCGGCTTCGAGAGCATCAAGAGAGTATTTGAGTCGCCCAGGAGAGGGTCCAGGTTCACCCGCAGAAGGAACAGAGTTCAATTTCGGGATGGAAACAGTTCCGGTCGAAATAGGAGCCGAGTCGAGTGGAAGGGAGAGCATGGTACGGTCGTGGATAGGACTGTTAGCCGCTATATCGAATTGGGGTGGGGTATGAGAGGCCAAACGTGCCGTCTTGCGCATCAAGGGTGTCTGGGGAGCATTCGGTGGGGTGTATGGGGCAGGAGTGCGAGAAGACATTGATTGTGCTTGCGAGAGGGTAAGAGCGAAAGCTAGAGATGAAAAAACTGTCGCAGAAGTGACACGGGACCGTGATATGCCGTATCTCGTTCCCCGAGAGTCGGTGTAGGCGAGGCGGCGCTGATATGCGAGCCGGGTAACAGCTTGATTTGTAGCGTGTGAGACAAGGGGCGGACGGCGCGGTCAACGCGACAGGTTACTGGAGGGTGGAACCGAGAGCCAGGGAAGAGCTGCTGGCTAGCACAATTTGTCGCGTACGCGTCCTGAGACAAAAGAAGTCGTCGAATGCAAACAGGAGAAGTCGTTCACACGCCAACGGTATTTCTCTTTTGGGACGAAAGCAGTGCAGCCGGCTGAGCGGGCCCGTTGAACCGATCACCAGTCAGGATTTTCATCAGGCCTTTGGGGACATTATCATTGGCCCTCCGCCAGCACACAGTTAAGGCTACTTCAGGTCTTAAGTAGGTGGGCTCAGAGTTGAGCTTCCGCGGCGGCTCCCGCGCGCGGGGGGGGGGGGGCTGTGCCCGCTGTGGGGTCCTTATCAGTCGACTTTTGGCTCGACTCTGGGCTTCATGGCGCCTTGTTCCGGGCGAAATCAGGAAAAGTGGTCCCACAGAAAGTTTTGCACGGATCTTTCCTCAAACTCTGCGGGACCAGATTTCTGGCTCATGTGATGGCTGTTGACACCCATGTCCTTATTTGGGCATAGGACTACACCCCTGCATGATGGCCGTCGGCCTGATCAATATTCCCGCTGATGATTGATCCCCGTCAGTAACTTACAAGTTCAACTTTGCAGAGTTGAACCCCAGTCAAAAGTCGGTAGGATAGAATGGAATGGAACGAGATTAAACGGAGCAGATTCAAATCATTTCGTGGTCTCTCAAATCATCTAACAAATTGCACTAATTTCCGGTAGGGTACGACTTGCGTTGTGATAATTTGAGCATCTGCACGTTTTATCTCAATTTATTACAGATTATGAGCGGGAGGGCTGCCGCCTCGAGAGAATGTATTGGAATGTTATGGTATGGATTGGCAAGAGGTGTACGACGGTGAAATGAATATATTGGATGTATGGTAGTACAAATAATGGTATTTACAATTCAGTTCAACCCATACCAACCTACCCGTCGAGCTAGCACGAAGTGAATGCGACAGCCAGTGGTGCATTGGCGGCTGGTCCGCATGTTGGTGAGACTTTTCCTGCAGTGGTAGCGCTATCGAGGAAGAGGGCGCGGTCTTCGACTTGGATTGTCGGGACGGAGGGCGATGATGGCGGCGGCGGCGCGGTTGTGTCCTGCGGTTGATAATGATGTCAGGATGCGTAGAAAATAAGCTGGCTGACTCTGACTCATCCAGAGGAACGACAGCACGCCTCTGTGGCTGGAGAAGCGCTGCCGTCGATGTCCTAGAAAGGGGATGTATGCATGATGCCAACTGCAAAGGAGTTAGCAAGGAGTTAGAGACATACAGAAGACACGAGTCTAGACTCTACGCTTACTAGTGTCTAGCGGCTCAGCGCGTAGTGCGTGTCGAGGGAGGGGCACATTGCTACGAAGCGCAATGAAGCAATTAAGTGAGCAGAAGTGACAACCAGGCTGAGCGAATAGAACATGCCTTGAACTGGCGAGCGGACGAGGGGCGGAGCGCTGAAGAGAGGCTTTGCAGAGGGAGATGGTGGAGGGAGTGAAAGAGAGACAGACGATCAAAGTCCTCGGAAGGCTATAAGTGTGGTCAGGAAAATTCAGAAATCGTACGATGTTGGGACGTCTTGAATGAATTTCCGAGTTACTAGCTGGAGGAAACTCTGGTACACAGCGAGATGATTTGAACAGCATCTACAAAAGAACTCAAATCATTCCACTCGGTCCCCGCTGCACTGATTTCATTTTTTTTCATCCCAGATCATATCATCCCATCCTACCGACTTTTGACTGGGGTTGAACCCCCAACACTCGTTCAGTGTTCAACTTCCATGCATACAAACACGTTCCGGAACATGGAAAAATCAGAGAGCTTCAGCACCGATAAAATTAATGGGTGTGCAGCGTTCCCAAACAGGCTCGCAATGCTAGCTAACAAGTTCATCGAATCTGACTCAGATTCGACTCCTTGAAGGAAGTAAATCAAGACTCTTGAAATTCGTTATGAGCCATTTGGTAATGGGCAACAATACTCCAGACAGTTTGAATGAGCTGCTCAGCCTGAAACCTACTATAAGATTTAATTACAGGCAGTTCTGTGGTTTGATTATTCAATTTCCTAACGCCTTTGCCAGTGATTCTGCTCCGCATATCTGACGCCTGTGCTTGGACTACCTTATGTTCTCGCAAGGGCAGTTTCATTAATGTGCGCTCTTGAAAAATTTAAATTTCTCGTAGAAAATGCGCAAGCAGAACAAACGTCCATCGCCCCATACTTATCTACACGATTTTGAATGAGGTTGAGGAAGTTGCCGCCCGTTCTCCATGACAAAAGGCGAGAGAGAACATGAATTCTAAATACTCACAGCGTATACTCGAAGAAATTCGTATTACCCAAGTTATGGAGTTGCGACGATTGCTAACTTTGCGTAGAATCCTAAAATATGATACCTGACTGCTGCGCCGACACAGCGCCATGTACCTCAAGGCGTAGAATTTGAATGTCATGCAAAGGGCGAGCTTGGGGCGAGCGTGGCTTACGCAAATGAGCTACAGATCTGGGCTCTTGGGAAAGGCGAGAAGGTGTGCATACCTAACGAGTGGGTGGCTCGATGGAAGGAACGCCAGCGGGTCAAAGATATAGGTGAGGGGTGCCGATTCATTTGGTGGAGTAATTCAACTTGTTGTTGGGTATATATAAATGTCGAGGGCGTTAAAACATTTGGACGAGTCGACACGACAGTCCCTCAAATCTCGGTAGAAAGCAAAAATCTCCGAGTTCAGCGGGATAAGACAGGCACAAGCCCCACTAACCTCCCCCATCTTCATCACCTGGAACTCCGCGCGGCGACTCCTCAACACAATTCGCACCCATTTTGGTTCGAGCTGTCACTGCGAAGGCGAGCACCCCGCTGGTGGGGCAGTCTGCAATACGCCAGCATTAGGCCTCGTTCGTTGGCCACCATTATCGACCGCGTCGTCACCATTGTCGATTCCCAAGTCGCTTGTCGAAGCGCATCGAGCGGCTCAGTCGTCGAGCGCACACCGCTGCAACTGCTATTGGCCCGCTAACCGTTTGGGAGCGCTACCAGTTCGCTGCCGTTACCCGTTTTTTGTCGTCGTTGTCTAGGCTAGGCTTAGACCAGGCTCCCTCGTCATCACCAGGGAAGGGATCTGCTTGCTTCGCTCGCATCTGGTACAAATCTTGTACCTGCGAGACGCTGCCCAGAAACTCATGCAGCTCGCCTAAGCCTTGTTTGCCCACATCGAGCATTAGATTCCGCACAGTTGAATGAAACGGTATGTGGACAATGGTCCACACAGGAGGGGAAGCTCGCTTCAGTCTATATTACATGCAATCATCTACTGAATTACTATCCATTGATTCCATTCCATTCTAGATACTCATGCAACTGTTGAAAAGGCTCAGAAAGTTGAAATTCAGTAAGAATATCCAAAGAATATCCTCGATATTGAATCCATAAGTCTTGAGCTTGAAACCCAATTTGAGCATTTGCCGCACTGTAATTTCATTTGGCTTCTGCAATCTTTCCAGTATAAAAGGTGAACGGAATGCTATTTCGTTCAATGTTTTTACTCTTGAATTTGCGACAAATGACAACCCAGGAGCAAGGTCTTGTTTACCAAGATCAATCACTGGTCTATTACCGAGTCGCTTCGCAAACTCGCTAGTCTATATTGAGTGCCAATGCTATATCAAGAATTGAGCTAACACCAGCAAGAGACTGCAAATCTAAAAAATATCAAAGAAATCCTGTACAATGTACATGACATTGGACAGTAAGAGGAGAAAGTAAGGGGAAGAGGGGCAAGCATTCATTGAGTAACTAAGTACAGTGTAACACACAGTATATAGGTAGGCTATCTATCCATCCCCGCCGGCCCGGTATTCACACACACTGTGCAAAGTATTCATCATGAAATTCATGAAAATTGTTATGAAATTCAGGTTTCATGATGTTTTGTCATGAACGACATTATGAATTTCAAGACAGCTTTCATGATGCTCAGAAACTCACTTTTGTGACCATATGGATTCATGACAAAACATCATGAATTTTCGTAATGAAACAACTACTCATTTTTTTTTTTGCTAAGTCCACCAAATGTTGAGTGCATAGTGTGCTCATCCCAGTGTTACAACAATACATGGTGCTAGTAGGTCTATTAACTACATCCTGCTCAAAATCGGTTGGTTAACATGTCAATAGCTCAGTCAACGACTTGAGAACAGATATGCTAGCGACATGTATGGACTGAAATGGTATACATCTCAAGGGGATCCAACGATAAGAGAAAAAGATATCACCTACAAAAGTTTTTTCCTGGCCGTCGGCTGGACCCCCCCTCCCCCCCGTCCTGCCATATCGGGAAGGAGATTCCCACTGTTGTCACGGGCCGTAGCTCCCGGTCAGCCGCGCCCACCAAATTTCAGCCAACTTCGCGAAGTTTTAGCACAGTTCGGAGTGTAGTGAGAGAATCTTACGGAGCTATTGTTCAACTGACCTTCCTTAATCAAGAGAAGTCATTTGAACCTCCCTAGACCCAAATACTGAGAAGAATGAAATAATTGATAGTATTCAATATACTGTGCAAAGCAACGTTGAGTGCAAATTAAATGATAATTGAGCTTTAGGGCTCATTTCCGATGCTTTTTCGGCGGGGTGCATGTGTCACACGTCCACCCCTTCGTGAACCTCACGCCTTCAAAGCAGTCTCGATAATACTAAAACGAATTTCACGTCAAAATCAAGTTGAATGAAGAAAACAACCTCCTTACCCATTCGGTTTCACAACCTGCTTTAGCGCAACGAATGGCCAGCGCTGAATCAGCCCGTTCAGCTTCGTCGAGTATATTACCGCACTCGCAAGTGCCTTGCGTTTCAGGCATGAGCGGCCGATCCCAATCGGCTCCAGCTCCAAGACTCAGCGATGGTGCTGATGCCTCTGTTGCATCTGCGATGAATTCTCCACTCGTTGGCGGTAGCGCGGAGGGGGGTGTCTCGGTGTCAGTATCCAGCAAAAGTGAAATCATATCTGCTGTCAAGAATTCCCTGCCGCGCTGCTCGTTGTCGTCGTTCTCGGATGGATAAGATTCTGGAATGGAACCTGGAGCCGGATCTAGAGGCATTTCAAATCCAAATTCCGCTTCGTTGTCTTGAATCGGAGGGAGTGGAGTGAGAGAAGCGGCTGCGTGAGTAGGAGCAAAGATTGGATCAGTAGCAGAACCCGGTTCATCTACAAACTCGTCATCCGAAGCAGGTCGAGCTGCTTCAGCAACCGCGGCATCGCTGTAAAGTTTTTTAAAATATACTACGGAGGACTGTAGACTAAATTTTCGTACCGAAGAACGGCCGACGACCTGTGAGCTTCCGAAATAAGAAGCGCAGGACGGGGGGAGAGGGCTTCCCCATCGTGCTCGTTCCCTTTTGCGACGCATGCTGCATGGTGGGAGAGGGGGATGGACACCGTAACCGTAAAATACGGCGTACGGCACCGTACAATACGGGACCCGTAGCCGTCCCGTACAGGGTTTCGAGGCCTGTCCTTACGGTACGGGGAGGCGCCGTCACTGCTGCCGTATGAAGCCGTATCTGTACGGCCGTATACGGCACTGTACGGCCCGTACGCACATCACTCCCGCGGGAGCCGATTATCAGGCTTCAGCTCAAGAGGATGCATCAGCACACTCTGTCGGCTATCCATGTTGTCTGCATCCCATCAGTTATCGACCCCTCGGCTGAATACCGCTGTGCCGGATGGTCTCCGGCTCAGTCCTTTTGCCAACTCATTGTATGCAAACACACTCAGTGGCCACAAAATAGCCCGAAACTGGTCAAGCATCGAAGGCTTACCTCCAACTAGCTCCCCACAGTTGCCCCGCAGCCAAAACTGACCCTCCCTAAGCCAAATAAGTGGGTGAGAAATGGTACGGCCGTATGACCCCGTAAACACCCCGTAAAACATGCCGTACCGTCCCGTATAGGCCCTCAAGTTGACCTATACGGTTACGGTTACGTCCGGGGTAACCGCCGTAAAGCACCGTAAAGTGTACGGGCCGTACCGTATACGGTACGGTGTCCATCCCTAGGCCGCCGCAAGGGAGAGAAGATCAGACATCTGTCAAACGTGTACAACGCCCGGCAGGGTCGGCATCCAGCCGGAAATAGCCGGCATGTGTACACGTCATGTAGAGTGTCTGAAAATTAGCCGGAGGGCTCAAGGCAGTCAATTCTGCGTTGTAGCAACGATAAAAATCATAATCCGGCGTCTTTCTAAGCCGAAAACTTTTGACCTAAGGTAGGCGTCAGTCACTTACAACGAGCGGTCACATGACCAAAGTGTGACAGCCATTAAGCTCTGGCCACAAAACATTAGGGTAAAAAGTGGGACCTAGAAATGGTGTATTTGAGCAAATGGAAGACATCCCTGGTCTCAGAATTCAAAAATACTTTCTTGGGATGGAGCAGTAGACCATTCTTCCAACCCATTTTTTTTGAATGCAGAAATGAGTTTTTCAGCGATTGGAGCCATTTTGGTTTGGGACGAGAGCGAAATTTGCCGCTTATGTAATGCTCCCACGCACCATATAGGGTAGGATCCCATCAATTACCGGCAAGCCGCCAGCACAACAGCGTACACGCTATACCGTGAACATTGGCTGCAGTGCGCAACATCTTGGGGCATCATACAACAATGGCTAGAGAAATCTCATCCTATCTCCAGTTATGATTACATAATGAGCGATTTTTTTTCGACCTCAAAATCGTTGAAATTGAGCAAAATCCAGCAGGTTTTGTTTTCGTGTCGAAATTTTTGCCGCGTTACGCGTGACGTGACACGTCATGTGACCGCTTGTTGTAAGTGACTGACGCCTACCTTACAAAAGTTTTTTTTTCGACCCCGCGGGACCTCCCACTCCCCTACGTGATGTCATCAACTCTTATCGTTGGACCCCCTTGATACATCTCAAATCCTCCTTGGTCTATGTAACAGTAACGGAATATGTTGCGCTACGACACATTCCGTGGCTTCAGCGAGAAATTGATGCATGGGTACGACGTTTCAATTCAACACCCCGCCGTCGCGACAAGAACAAGATCCTTCCTCAGGGTATTCCGGATTTAATTGCAGCCAAGCCGCATCTATATGGGACCGAGGATTACAAGGTAGCGCATCAATGATCTCAATGACTTATCTCTCAACAATTTTTCAAGGTCATTGTTTCACCGGAGCTGTTCGACGAAATGGAGCAACAATGGGCCCCGCCAGATGACCCTGTATTTGCGCTCACTCCACCGGTTTTCACGCAAAAAGTCGAGGCGGTCTACGAGGCTTTGGGCCGCCCGGAAGTGACGCACCGCACTTTTTGGACCGTTTATTGCGCTATCTTAGATCGCATTGTGCTGGTAGACGAGGACCTGACTGGTGGATGGGACGACGCTCGGGAGGCTCCGATGGAGCTCATTCCGGGCCAGGAAGACCTTCGCCAAGGGGGAGATCCCATCGCTGGCTATGTATACTATGGGGGATTGCCAGTTCCTCCGCCGCTCGAGGATACTGGCAGCAACCAGTCTGACGACGATGTTCCTCTACACTTCGCTGATTTAACTGATGCAGAATCTTCTTGATGCCGGTGCGTTGCTCAATCATTGATCTGAATTTTATTGAGACTTGCATACAGACTGACTTGGTCACCGATCTGGAGGGAGGCAAATCGTTGGTCGTTTGGTCCTTGCAGTTGTTGTTATGGCTCCATTCGGTTGCGTCACTTCGGAGCACTTGACGTCACTTAAGAGTATTTCTCACCAAAAGTTTGGCGTGGAATTTTTCCCAAGTGCTCCAAAGTGACGCTAAGTGACGCTAAGACACGACAGCCGAATGGAGCCTATGACTTGTGTACAACTCGAGTATCTAGCAAATATTACCACACATCTTCGCGCTTGTTCACGACTGTAGGTCTGCTTAGACCTGTTCTCAACCCTCTCGTGTCTCTGTTCAGATCGTCTTGCCCCCGAATATCGGCTTCCAGTTTGTGTCAATCCCGCTCTAAATTTGTTTGACAACTTCCGACTCAGCCGTCCTACGGCATCGGAGTTGCATCGCCTGGCGTTCGGAGTTGCGTCGCTGCAGTATCCCATGGAGTCTTGGGGTGGTTCTCCCTTCATCTTTGAGGATATTCTTCATTTTTGACAACTGAAAGAAGAAACATCAGCCTCGTTCTCATTGTACAATTCGATTCAATTGCCGTCTTGTCTGACTTGAATTTCACCATACACCGATCTCCCATTCCGTACTGCTCCCACGGCATCCCTGGCTCTACCCTGAACACTTAGCAGACGCTCCATGACCACATCATTCAAGTTGTTCGGCAGGCAGGATACCGTCAACTTGTCCTTTGTCCACCATCACAGCTTGAAAATTTTGTTGGTGGTATTCAGCGCAGTCTTCTGTCTCGTTGCACACCTGAGGATGGCCAGCAACTTCCATCCTCCTGGTGACGTTCATGCTTATGCTGATTTAACGCCTTACGAGCCTTCTCGGCATCGATGCCAACGACCATCTTGCAATAAGCTCCTCCCTCCCGGGGTTGAGCTGTACATGCTGCATGATAAACAGCACACAGCTGACGGCTTTGGTGTATGCCCCGACTGCAAGGAACATTACGAGAACAAGGGCTCGGGGATTGCTCACAAGAAGAGGACTGACACCGACAAAACCGTCCGAATGGTTTCGCGTACAGGTATTCAAGTCCCATCGTGTTCATAATATATTCCCATATTAACCAATTTACAGAGGCGGGTCCTTCACAACGGCAAGGTAAAGCTATCTCTTCGACTTGCAAATCATATGTTTATGTATCTCGAGGTCGCCACCCGGCTCCGCTGAGTTCAGGCTCTGTAGCGCAGATACAGCAGGCAAATGCTCACGCAAATCGAGGTTAGTCTTGCTCTCTGAGATCAGTTGTATTCTCATCTAATTGTCTGCAGGTGGGCGAGCTGTTAGTGGACCGATACAGTCAATCGGCGCTTATCCTCAATATGGATCTTACGGTTCGGGGTCAATGCCTCCCCCTCCTGTTCCTTCGCATCGCCTTCCTGATGTCAGGATCCCGGGCAACGGTGGCCCTAACTCGTCTGTACTAGCATCACTTGCTCCCCCGGCGCCATCTTCCGGATACGGCTATACCGAAAGGCATGCGAGCTATCTCGAAACACGAGCTCATGTTCAACAACTGGCGTATGCCCATGGATCGGATCATCGAATCACATTAGAACTGCGCGGGGTCATCAGAAAGCCTGGTCGCGTCACAGCGGATATCATAGCCGTGAGTTATCCTGCCTATCTATCGTTGTACTCTTTGAAGTCGGGCTACTCACAATGAATGCCCAGGATATGTTTTGCGTCGTTGACAAAATCAAGGCAAATGTTGGTGCTCTCGACATTTTGAATCTAGCTTGGACGCGTCTTAGCCCCAAATGGTTCACGCACACGAACAACTTTCCTTTGTCCAGCACCGACTGCCAGCTCTTCACCAAAGACTGGGTTGAGATAGTTCCCCGTACTCCTGACGTCAATGTCATAGCCGATCGCTTCTATAAACCGAACGCAAAGTCCCCACATCAACCTCATTTCAAAACGGCAAAAATGCTAATCAACCTCTGCATTCCCTTTGATATATATCAAAGATGGGAAGAATATGACGCGCAGCAGCAAATCGATCAATTCAGCGACAAGGACAGCGACAGCAAGTCAGTCGAGTCAGAGGATCAGTCGGTAATTATAATTATTTTGTTGGCAAATATGTCTCGACTTCTAGGCACGTCAATATTTTCGGCGGTGGAGTTTTGGGAGATGGGAGGAGGAGGAGCAGGGGCCTGAGCCGCGGGAGTTATGGCTGGGGCCGCAGGAATTAAAGCAGGAGGAGGAGCGAGAGTGACGTTGCTCGCAGGGACGACGAGCGGGGGTGTCTCAATCACGGCAGCCGCGTAAGTGCGAGGAGCGATAGGGAGCAATGGGATTACCTTGGGGATTGCAATTTGCCGGTGGCGGTCGACTTGTTACATAGACGGCTGCGAAGACATTTTTGGTGGGAGTATGAAGATGGAAGAGGCTGGAAGGCACGAACCGTTTTTCGTTTGGACCCTGGAATGCCTCAATTGTGGGGGAAAGCACCGCGCAGATTCATATACCTGTCCACGTCGTAAGGAGTTGGCGGTAACTCTGGCGGGGCGCATGAAGGACCTTCACCAGGCTTTGGATAAGTCGTCGGTCCACCCTCTCATACAATCCCCTGGTTAATCCTCTCTGCTCTCTTTTCTTCTTCTTCTGTATTCTTGGACCTTGATTCATACCCACCCCAAATCTCCCTCTTCCCCTTACTTCCCGTTCCATCTCAAATATTCTCCTCAAGCTTTCATTCCCATGTGTGATACTTAAACTTCTTTTTCTCTTTTGCTATAGTCTATATTACCGTTTCCGAACTACCTACTATACGAAATCCCCGCCGTACTGCTCTTTTTTAGTCAAATCAAAATCAACCCAGATGTGACCTCAAGGTCAGCCAAGGTTGATGGCCCATCACCCCAAGGCGCCTTGACCTCACCTCGCGGCTGTAAGCGCCGGGCCGATGTAAATGATGCAACTGAATGCGCAGAATCCTAGCTCAAGAGTCAACATGAAGTTGATGCGGCGAATGCTCTCCTGTCGGAAAAAATAAGGATAAGGCCGTGTTAGGCCTCATAAGGTCGTAAGATGAAAGGATGTTGAGTTACAATTTCGATCGTCTCTGATCTCATCGGGGGTTTCGTCAACAGGTTCGGGGACGTATTTATCGTAGAAAAAGTGTCGTGAACGATGAGCTCTAGCGAGGTGAGAGAGGGTGAACGGGAAGTCGATGGTGGTGGTTGGGTGGTGGTAAGGTAGGCGGCATGGACGATCTGCTCACATCACGTGTTTTGGCACGATTTGGATCAAAATCTTAATGGCGCCTTGTTCCGGCCCAAATCAGGAAATCTGGCTGCACAGAGTTTGGGGAAGGATCCGTGCAAAACTTTCTGTGCGGCCAGAATTCGTGATTTGGTCCGGAACAAGGCGCCATCAAGCCAAGAGTAGACGAAAAAGCTCACTGATACAAATCATTTTGGCAGTGTCAAGGTCATGTGATGTGAGCGGATCGTCCATGCCGCCTACCTTAGAGGAAGAGGAGAAGCTCGGATCAGGTCACATCAGATCGGTCCCTCTCTGCCGCATCACAAAACGGCACACTGTCTTCCCAGGCTCAGACAGTGCTAATCGGAGATGAAGGTTACGAGAAGTTGGTCCAAGTACTTAGCTGAGGTCATCTTCAGATGGGAACAAAGGTCTGATAGTGTCTCCCGAACGTTGGAATCTCTCTTGGAGTTCGCGCTGACTATCCTGTGGACCATGAATTACACAAATAGAGCCAGTTTCTCATCACTCTCATGAAGCGGGTGTCCTCTGGTTCACCAATTGCCGCTAATTCAGCCCACAGTACTCTAGTGAAAATTCGAGGGCGGACATCCCCGGCTGAGCATGACAACGATCGGGATAGAGGTGTTAAGCGGTCTCGGTGCGCGTCCTTCGAGTGTTTCCAATGCAAAGAAAGAGACGACAATGCGCGGCGCCGTTGGAGAGCGTACTTTACTTACATTGATCTGTGTATACATTCTGAGGCCTAGGTCAAGTTGTCCAATTTGCAGATAAAAACCCTCAGAATCCAGGAGGTTGCGGGCAGACATTTTAGGTGATTACCCAGGAAATGCGACTGGTCATGAAGCTTTAGGCGCAACAATACTCTATGTATATATTCTAGGTTCGCGAATTGCTGGACTCTCGGCGGTCTTATTGCACACGATACTGCCTCGGGAAATTTGGCTTTGAAAAGTTTTGCGAATGAATGAATTGATGGGATGTGACACTGAGATTACGCACCAGCTATTATAGGCAGAGATGGGACTTGAGCCTGGCGCGAGGCGGTTTAGCTGCCACATGTGCAGCCTTTTTCTTTACCGTCGCCGATTTACGTCTCTTGGCGGCCGGGTTGATATCATCAACCTTGCCCCTCTTTGCACGCTTCCTCTCCCTCTTGTACCGTCCAAATCTCGACACCGCCAAGGTATTGAGAGTCCAGTAGCTCCCCTTCCCACGCTGGCCCTTTAGCCGCGGGATCTTTTGAAATATGGTCATCAAACTCAGTAAGTGTCGCACCGATCTAGGCATCGCGGTGCGCGTCACAAAATACGGGAAGCGCGAGCGAAGGGCGGTGCAAATCTCTTGCAGCGTGAGCTTTTTTGGGGTGCTGGAGTAAATAGCGAGCTGAATGAGTACGAATAGCGGAAGAGAAGGCTTGGAGCTGAGTGGGAAGTGAATGACGGCGTTGAGAGAGATGGGGAGGTAGGGGGAGAGGGCGTCACCAGCTTCGCGGCGGATGGACTCGCCAGGGTCTGGGAAGTCCAAGTGGCTGGAGTGGCCGTCCCCAGTGGGAGCACCCCATTGGCCCAGAGCGGGTGCATAGGAAGTCAAAGATACCGAAAAAAGCGGGGAAGAGGTGTGGTCCTCGTCCATCGGCTCGTTCTTGATACTGGCCAATGGGTGTGCGGAGGGGGTTCCACCGTGATGAGTGTCGTGCTACATGGGTTGAAAACAGTGCTGATGATTGAATAGGATAGAGGCTCACTGAGTAATGACAGCCATCGTCGATCTGCAGCGCATTCGGCGCGATACAGTAGGGGGTTGGAGGCAATTCATCCTCCTCTGCAGAGACGCACAGCAGATCGTTGGCGGAGTAAGCCTCGTCAGAAGGTGACGCGAACGAACCAGGGTGTAACGTGAAAGGGTAACTATCAGAATACAACAACATTGAGGACCAATCAGGGGAGGTTTTGACGGCGGGAGTGGTATCGGACTCAAAGCCGTCGTGTAGAGCGTCAGTGAGGCACAGCTGCGGCGTTGAGACAGCTCTGAAATTGCGGTTGAATTCAGGGGCGACAGAGGAGTCGTAGTCACGGCTGTGACTAGCGTGAGCCCGAAGTGGCGCCACTGGAGTAACGGTCGCGAATTCAAGCATGACGAGTGGATTGCAGTGGCCAAGCAGTAACGGTGGACGATTCGCGAAAAGGACGGCACAGCCTTCCACAGATCACATGTGTACTGTAACGTGTTAACGTGACAAGACGCGTGAAAAATATATTACTTGCGCAATGCGCACATTCCGCCGCAACGTGCGCGCTCGATATAGTAATTTGATCGCGGCACATATTGCGGCCAACACCTCGGCAATACGCGGCACCTGTCAAATCTCACCTGTTTCTCATCAATTCTTGTCTCGTCAGCTCGTGTCGAGAAAATAATTAATTCCTTGATGGATTGAAAATCTGGAGCCAGTAGAGCGAGAAGCGGCGTGGCATCATCGTCTCATCAGCTCATCATGGAAATAAATGATTTCTGGGACGAGACGAGACGACGAGCCCCTAGTGCTCAGCAACCATACCGCCTCCGTACCGACCAGGGGGTCACTGCCGACTATGCTGAAAAAGAGAAATCTGACCCCCTTCAAGGGTGCACCGGCATTTAAATAAAAGATATATAGAGTATACATAGGGTAACCAGCCCACTCTGGTTACCTTGCTCAGGTGGTGGTCGGCAACGCTGTCAAAAATCGGTGATCGCATTAGCGGTATTGCCGCATTTGGAAGGTACGTGCTACTTTCTGCTCATTTTGATTCAGAATGGCCTCCTCAGGGCACAGAAAATTACAAAAAGTAGTTGGATACTCATTAGGAGTATACTTTAGCTCATACCGCGCTATTTCTAGGCAAATCACTGTACCAATACCCAATAAACTGCGGTGCCCCTACAATTGCCCGCCTAAAAATTCCGGTACATTGAATCAGACTATGGCTCTCCGTATACCCGGAAAGGGTACCTACCGTACATGCCATTCATGAATTTGACTGTAGCACTTTTCCGAAATTTGACTCAGACAATATGCAATACACAGATCAGTGGGTGGAATTCGCTGGTTTGTATGCTCTGGGGTAAAAACGAAAGAAACTACTACAGTCATTTGGATTATAGAGTATATACAATGCTTTCTCTCAGCCAAAACTTTCCCCCAAAGTGCTTGTAGGCTGAGGAAACCGGTATGAACGAAAATCGAAAACGAAAACGCGGCTAGCTGATAATGATCAGGCGGCCTTCCAGGCCATCAAGTCCATCAATTGCCAGCATTCAGAAACGAAAATGACCGGTTTCAACACGGCAAACAAGCCGAAAGGACTGGATTGATGTCACAGTCACAGTATATCAATGTACGTGGTCTATTGTGTCATCGGCCGCTTGCCGAACGCGTCCGAGGGGCTGTACCAGGTCACGCACACGGCGTGTTTTAGCACTCAAAATTAATTGAAGAGTGAAGATCACTCCACTTCAAAATCATAAAATAGAAATTTTTACGATACCCAAGTATGAGATTCGTGGCAAACGTGATATAGACGAACACTAAAGGTAAATAGGAAACAAGAATGGACTACATAAAGTAAACAAATATTATTATTTTATATTTGATCCTGGACCTTCTCCTGGGCGGCTCAAATACTCGCTTGATGCTCTCGAAGCCGAATCGCACTCCATTCGCTTGAAAATTCGTGCAAAGGAGCAGGAGAATAAAGGGACTCAGGGTACATATGAGCGCCACTTTCGCTCCTACGAGACCTGGTAGAATACTTCGGAAGCCTTGAAAGCGGCCCAAAATAGCAGACTCACACCTCTTCCCGCTATGCCTATCACCGCAGCAAAAGTCGCAATGTTTCTTGAGTACGAAAGTACACGCGAAAAGGTACGCCATCATTCTTTATTCCGTATTCGCAATAATTTTTGCCAACGAAACATACTGACCAAATGGATAGAAAAAGCGCGGAGGCGGGACAATCACAGGCTCTAGCGTTGGACGCTCCCAGATTTCTGGAGTGATCAGTGCTCTGGAGTCTTTTCGTTTCCATTCTCAGCATCTGTACAAGGGTTGCGCTGAAGCGCAGATCGTGTTGCGCTCCCAATGGCAAAAACCCTGCGATAAAAAGTCCGACAATCAAAGTCCTCTAAGGACTAAAACATCAGCAAAGCGACACGGCAGGTCCAGCTCACCCTCTATGACTGACTGAATGGCTTCAGTTTGTTTGTCAATGTTCAAGTTCGGGTTCCTGCGCGGCGCAGACTACCTTTAAAACCCAAGGCCAGAGTTTCCTTATAAGTAAAGGCATTCAAAGTCGCCGTCACTGTAAGTCCAAGTTACAGCCCAGGCACAGACGTTTTGATGACAAATCAAGCTTCGAGAGGGGGTAAATCGGGTCAGTTATACCTATCTTCAAGCTCTGGCAACAGCGTCGAGATCACATAATAAGGCTTACCTCCGAGGCCATATGCCAAGTTAGGACCGCGCTAGACCGCGCCGTCGTTGGCGGGCACGGAACGGGTTATTTGGTCGTATTGACATGCGATCAAACTTACTCTCTTCGTCTCCGTTGTTGCTCTGCCGTCGCTACATCCACCGCCTGCTCGCTCTCTGGTGCTAGGAGGTATTAAGCTTGTGTAGGCTGTCTAGTGAGCACTCTTTCGGCGATTTTTGGGGCAGATGGAGGGGTATAAAGTGTGATATCATCGATGCTGCTGTACGCTTATATTCCTCAGCGTTTCACGACGGCGGGCCCAAATGGCCTGGATATTTTACAGCGGCCTCTTGCTAGGCCTAAGAATATGCATGCGAAGTATCAGGTCGCTAGCTTCCCGTTAACCTCTGCTGTCGTCGATTACCCGCCGAACGCACCTTGTTCTCCCTTCCCTCTCCCACTTCCCTTGCGGCCTTCAAACTGTATCAGCAATATTTAGCGACTCTCTACTTGCTTTTACTTGAGTCTTCGGTCTCCAGCGGGTCTCCTCACATCGCCCCGCCAATTTCGCTCCGCCGCCGCCGGTTCCAGGTCTCTTGCCCCCTTCCATCCCTGACAAAACACAACGACAGCTTCAATACCTTTGAGAACTTTGCCCTCATACCCTCCGCAACTTTTGCGGTCTCCGCCCGCTTCCTCGCTTTGCGCCGTCGGTCCCACCGCTTCGCCACCGATTTTTGCGTATACCGCCCTCCTCGCGCCCTGTAAACATCCAACGGCAGCATATCTACCTTCACTCAAGACTCGCCCTCCACCTCCATCGCCTCCTTAGCCCACCCCACCCTTTTATATCTCCCACCGCCGTTGCTGTCTGCCGCCGTCGTTTCCACATACCACGCCCCACACGCCCTGCAAAAAATGAACAGTAACTTCGACACCTTGTAACGCACCGTACCTTTATACTACTCTGTTTCTGCGGCGCTCACCCGCTTCCTTGGCTTGCACCGCCGCTTCGGCTGCCCCGCCGTCATTTACGTGCTTCCTGTCTCCATCTCGGTCTGCAACATTCTCAACGCAATACCACCACATTTGAGCACATCGTACCCTCCACCGTCGTCAGTCATGCGGTGTCCGTATTCTTTCTGGGCTCGCACCGTCGATTTCTCCCGCCGCCGTCGTTTCCGCATTTTCCTTCACCAGCGCCTTTCGGAACAACTGTCTCCACCCTCTTATTTCAAAGTTTGATCGCTCCCATCTGTTCGAAGCCTCGCACGCTGCGTCTGCGCTGACGTCCGCACCGACGTCGCGGGGACGGACGTCTCTGCATCCACCTCTGCCACTGAAATCCCCCGTCACTCTGAATAACCCACGATTCCTCGTCCCCCAGCTCCGGCATTGGCTCTGGCATCTCTACCACCAACGGGTGCGCCTCCTCTGCCGTCGCTGTCAAATCTCTCGCCGCCCTCACCCTTCTTTTCTCCTCGATCACTTCTGCACCCAGGTTTTGATCATATAAAGTCTTATAAAGTTCATCTGTTGTGGCCTTCGTAACATACTGCAATAAGATAACAGTTTGTGATCTGTTTCGACTTGGATGAATCGCGCATCCGTCGTTATTGTCGGCTGTGCTGTGTGTTGAAATAGAGGAAACAGTTGAGTTTTTCCAAGATGCGAAGACTTGTCTCGCACAATACAAGTTCTTGATAGCCTTCAGCATGTTACCATTGTGTTACCACGCTGTTTGTTGGCAAAGGAGCATTTATTTAGAGAGGTGAGACTTGTGAGTTCAATCGAGCCTTTAATCCGCACTAAGAACTAGAGCATCTTCCAGGCCATTTTGTGCACTTGAGATAAAGAGTGGGAAACGTACCAATATTTTTATATAGAAAGTTTCGGGCACGTAACAGGAACAGATTCCGATAATTTTGGCGGGATTTCCCTGAAGAAATAAAACGCAGTAAGCAGAATCGGAGACGACGAGATTTATTCGACTCACCATTGGCTGGATTTACAGCGGCTTGTTACGTGTGTGGCAGTTGGCGCGGCAGGTGTCAACGGTGCTAAGGTGGCGGGAGGGCGGCGCCGCGATGCCGTCACCCGCCGCCCTAATTGACGGACTTGGAAAAATTCCAAGTCCTATGCATCTTTCTTCCTTAAGATTTCAGTACCTCCGCGCGCCCCGAGTACTGATTTCCGGAATCCTTCGAGTCACAACCTGACTTCAAGAATTTGACAGAACAACCGCTGCCGTCGTCTACGCATCGCCGACAGGGTCGTTCCACGACTTCGCTCTAGAGAGAGTTCTAACGAATATTTTCTTCTATGTAATTAGGTTGCAGCAGATCTAAAATTTCATGTCTTGTTCAAAGTTTGGAAGTGAGATAGAACACACATTCTGCTCATGCAGAACGGCGCAGTTTGTTCCTTGAACTACTATATGCCGATTGAATATATACCTCTCACACATCCACAATATTATCTCTACCCTGCTTTCACCACCTCCACCACCGCTGCTGTTGCCACATCCAACCACCGTTCTCGTCATGTCGATCGCCGTTATAATGCTCATAATATCAGTGGCATCTTCGAAATAGATCGTCACCTTCAAAGGCACTTCAAAGGCCTCCTCGTTACTCCGAAACACCGCCGCCGTTACTTCCAACACCGTCGTCGTCACACCCTTAACCCAATGATATTCTGACGACATCAACCTCTGCTCGTACTCCCTCCAAACCCATCACTCGCCTCCGTCATTCTTCAGGTGAAATGACGGAGGCGGAGGCAGAGGTGCTGATGATGGCCAGAGAGAGGGAGGCGCGGCGGTGGGGGATGGATAGGACAAACCGTGTGTGTAGACCGTGGGGAGGGATAGAGAGGACATCAAGGTGTACTGAGGGACAAAGTATCAAGGTACGGGAAGTGGCTGGATGCTGGCGAAGGGAACGGCCGAAAACACGGCGACCGTTGCAAAATTCGAGGCAAAAGAAGGGATGCCGAGGGCGGAAGATTCGCTTTTACTGTGAGAGGGGGAGAGGGAAGCGAGAGGGAGACAGAGGCAGAGGCAGAACATCAAGAGAGCACACGCGTTGACCGAAAACACGGCGACCGTTGCAAAGCTTGAGGCAAAGGGAGCGATGCCGAGAGCGAGAGAATCGGTTTACTGTGAAAGCGGGAGAGGAAGCAAGAGGGGAACAGAGGCAGATGCGGAGGCAGAGGATCGGTGAGTAGGAGCAGAGCTCACGCGCCGACCGAAAACACGGCGACCGTTGCAAAGTCTGAGGCAACAAGAGGGATGCCGAAGGCCGGAATTTCGGTTTACTGTGAGAGGGGGAGAGGGAAGCAAGAGGGGCAGAGGCAGACGTGGAGGCAGAGGCAGAGGCGTGGTGGAATCGAGAGCGTAGCGCAGGCGCCGTCGGCCCTTGTAACAATTGTTGACGGCATATCCCGCCTTCTGGCCCAATTGGGCCTGATATCCGCCGGTGACGGCATTTTTATGTGATTCCGACGCTGTCGCTAGGGCTTCAAGCGGGGTTTTACCCACCCGATCAACCGGGTCTCGAAGCCCGATTTGTAAGCAAAACGTTTGTGCCTCAGGTGCCAAGTTAACCCTACCGGTTCCTACAAAGCTACTTGATGCAAAACAAATAACCCAAAAGGAAGCAGGGGGTAGCAAAAAGGAATGTGTATATTCTCTCGCATTCAAAACGACTATGTTATTAGAATTTCTTACAAATTTCTTGTGATTTTACCGACGGTGTCACATAATGTCACAGTGTGTGACAAAATCCAGAACTGCATATCGCTCATAATGCATAGGAGATGTTGAACTGTACTGACACACACAATTGGTCAAAGCGAGAGGCAAGTTCAATTGTTGATTAAGCCAAAATTCATCGGCGCGTGTATTTTAACGTCAACCACAAAGAAGGTGCGTGTAGAGTTATCCGCAAAACAGATTTGATTCTATTTTGTATTAGCTAAAAGCTAAAGCCACCTCTAACAATGCAGGTAGGACGCAACATTCCCCCACTCTGGACACAGCCACACCGAATTATAAACCGGTGGTTTTCGCCAGACGGATTGTTTTACTGACAATGCGAAGGTCGTGTGTTCGAACCCGACTGGTTCAAGTAGTAATTGACCAAGAGGCAGTTGTTGATCCGGATCGTTCGGTGTGAGCGGAGTTTTAAAAGCTTCGGACGGACAGCCTCAGCCTTAACCTTATACATAATTTCCAAGGGAAAGGGACCAGTCGCAATCAAAAAACGCGTGTCGGGGAGGGTTTCCAGCAAGAGGTCAGCGAAATGTATCAAATCATTAACGGTAAAAATGCCGAGCACCAGGTGCGTTCAGTTAGGTCTATTGTAATCTGTACAGTTGAAAGATCGCTCTCATCGACGAGAACGAAGAGGCTATGGCTCGCCTTGATATGCAAGTTACCGCGTGGAAAAAGAGCCAGGAGGAGGCCGGGGACGAGCTAGTTCCATCACCCGAACCTCAGTCAACCGCCCACTGGTCGCTGGGTGCGCCCGGAAAGCGCACCTCCCCGATGTCCCTAGAATCGAAGGAGAAGAACAACAAATTGTTTCGGGACTTCAACATGAATCTTAGGCAATATCTCGCGCATCACCACCCCTCACATCCTCGGGATCGTCGCGGGAGGCTTTTTATGTGATTGATTGCGTCGACGGAGACATGTTTCTACGTATCAACTCGAGTAGCCTACAGTCATGATAATATCATTTCATCCCTCATAAGCCCCTCCGGGGATTATATCGGCTCAAAGTGGATTATATGCACCCCAGGCGCGGATTATAGGCGCTTATTAGGCTCGTGACCAGCCTGCCTACGATTTGCAATTTTTTTGAGTGGGGGACGAAATTGCCGTAGCAGGCTGGTACCTTTCGGGACAGCGCAAAGGGCTGTCGCGGAGTTTGAAATATCGGAGGATGTCACACGCTCGGCATCCTGTGACCTTCTGTGACTCACCCAAACCTCGATGGCTCATATCACCCTGCTCTCGCTGCAGAATATTCAACTTGGCACAGGATAATTAGTGGAGGGTTCTTAAGGTGAGTCTGAACCACTTTTGCGATGTTAAATGCAAAATTTTACCTGGAGCAGGAGTAGATTGATCTCACCACTGGCAAAATTTCAAACTCCGCGACAGCCCTTGGTCCTGTCCCGAAAGGTACCAGCCTAGGCGCTTATGATCCCATACAGTATTTTGACGCTCCTTTACACAGTGACGTTCCTTTACACACCTTGAGTATAGGCTGTCACTGTGCAAAGGAAGGGTCATGAAATTCATGATGTTGTTGGCCATGAAAATCCCAACATTATGTCCAGGAATTCATGATGAATCGCCTGGAAATTGCTAACGCAACATCATGAATTGAAAGTATGTTTTCATGATGATTATGGGGCTCTTCATGACGTTTTTTCATGATGTTTTATCAAGTATTTCAGAGCAAAATATCATGAAACGAGAGCGCTGCAAAGCAAATAAATCACAACCAAACTCAGGTGTCAGCACCCGGAACCGAACTCAAAACCGCCGTATGACGCACTACGTCAGGGTGACACTACTACACATAGACTAAGTGGGAATTATAAACTACGTTATCTTGGCCAATATATGGATGTCATGCGGCACAGTCTCAAATTTTTCATTCCCGTTAACCTCCTCATTTAGTTAACTAATTTTCAACAGTGTGCACTTGATAGAGACCAGAGACCGACTGATACCATTTATTGGCTTTATCATTGATATTAGCACACTACCCACTTAACCCTTTGGTGGACTTAGCCAGAAAAAATCGCTCGGTTTTTTCATGACGAAAATTCATGATGTTTTGTCATGAATTCATAATCTTGCAAAAATGAGCTTCTGAGCATCATGAAACCCCCCTTGAAATTCATGGTGTGCTTCATGACAAAACATCATGAAACCTGAAATTCATGACAGTTTGCATGAATTTCATGATGTATACTTTGCACAGTGTGTATTTGGCAAAGCTTGAGCGAATCACTCCTCTGTATACTCAATATAAGTCATTTAGACCCTATCTAAGCATCTGAGCACACGATTCCACCATAGATGGTCGAGAGCTGGTAAAAAGTGTCCCATCACTGCCATCAAATTTGGCTATTTTCATCATTCGGTCCTTTACACACTGCGAATCTGTGAGTAGCAACACTCTCACTACGTGGCCCACGTGACGTCACCTTTGATTTTGCCGCAACACTGCCGCAACTGTACGTATGGTGCGCTACTTGCCCACATTCCGCCGCTGATGTGACATCCGAAAAAGGAAATTTGATGGCACCCAACTTCTCAGCGAAATTCAGAGCAACTGCATTCCTATAGTCCTTCATTTGCGCGAAGGGGACCAACCATTCGCGGCCCTCCCCTCCCTCGCTGCGCTCGGGGGGTCCCCCAAGCCGGGCCGCTCAGGTTGGCACTCTAAAGCCTCGTTCGCGCGAATCCTTCTGTTCCTCACCCCCCAACCCTAAGCCTTAACCCTGACCAAGTACCTAACCCAGCATTCTTTTGGCCTTCGGCAGTGTTTTTTTGGGGGAAGCAAACCCTAACCAGTTAACCGTGGAATTTTTTGGCCTTCGGCATTAACAAAAAAAAATTGTGATACATTCAAGAATCGAACCCGGAAACTATTTGTGCAGCATAAACTCGTGATGACCATTAAAACCTCCACACCAACTGGTAATTGCTGTTTTGCCTTTTTTTTCGTCCACATTGTGTCTATCGTAGTCCCCCTCAAAATGTACTGAGATATCTGATCAGTGAAAACAGCCACCATCAAATTCCCTTTTTCAGGTGTCACATCAGCGGCGGAATGTCGAGAGTGTGGTGCGCTCGGCCTAAACACCACCAAATAGGTCCCATCATTGATGGGATCATTGATGTCTCAAATCGACCGAAGGAAAAAATTTAAATTTAAATTGTATTCTTTGCTGCACAATTGGGGCCAGGCAGAGTTAAAACATACCAGGAAACCTCAGTTGGTGTAGCAGCGAGGTCACAGAGGTCTCTGAGAGCATATAAAATGAGGGAGTAGATCAGTGGTGACCTAAATTAGGCATGTTCCGTAAGCTCACATGACTGATTGATTGATTGCATCACTGATGTCTCAAATCGGCCCCGCGGAAAAAGTATTTATTGTGAGTTTTGAGCGGATGAAGAATCCCTCTTGAGGGATTGTACTACTATCTAATCGGAGTGTTTTGGCCAGAGGATCAGTCGTGGGAAGGTTTTGATCAGGTGAAATAAATTTCGTTCTTGTTTGGTGGTGTTTAGGCCGAGCGCACCATAGTTTATAATTTCTTGTTCAACTTCCTTTACTCCAATGTGCATTTGTGATATCGATACGGATTTGCGCAAGCTCCCCCTTCTGTAGGCCGGAACTCCGGCATACAAATCATTGTTTAGCATCCTATGAACGGAATGTACTATCCTGCCAAATAGGTCTGGATTTGCACAACGAGTCTGGATTTTCGATTTTCCTCTTCCCCCTTTTCAATTTGTACCTCCGGACTTTTCGGAATCTGTTTATATGCCTTTCGGCTACAGATCCTACAAGTTTCGTAGCGATACGGCCACAGGAAGGTAGTAAGAAAAACGGGCTTTCATTAAAGGGATTTTGATGGATTGACAGCACAGATCAAAAACCTCGAGAAAACGGCAAATGTTTCCTGACATTGGACTTGCATGAAATCGTAAGATTTGTAGCTCTATCTGTAGGGAATTAGTACCAGAATAAGTGCCGAAAGGTCCGGAGATTCAAATTGAAAAGGGAGAAGAGAAAAATCGAAAATCCAGAGTCATTGTGCAAATCCAGACCTATTTGGCAGGATAGTAGTGCTTGGTTTGCGAAGAGAGGGCTGTTTGATCCGTCGGCGAATATTTTCCGATGACAGGTCAGGAAACGGCCGAAACTACGTAGCCGGCCGGGCGTGGGAACCTACGGAGCTGGCTGGCCGCTCTGCGTATCGCTCTCATCCTAGGCTCCATCCCTGACGGATTGCTTTGAATCTGGGCGCGTTTGAAAGCTATTGAGCTGCGCTTTCAGGCTCTTACTATTCTATAGTCTTATATACTACCTTTTTTTCTGCATCGCAACGTGTTCCCGTCACAAATCCCTGGCCGCTTTCGACTTGCTCGCTCATCCTGGAGCACATATACACATTCAAAAGCTGGACTCGACATAATCGGCATAAATTCTACTCGTTCAAGGCCTGAATAGTTGTGTCAATGAGGTATTTACGCTTGGGTAGACGGAGGGGATCATCGACATCGCGGTGCGTCAAGTAGTCGTCCATCGCCGAGCAGTCATTCACCACCGACAACGGCTCCCAGGTGACATCCTCATCGTCCCACAGAACCTGGAACTCGACAATGCGGCTACGCCAGCGATGCCCATTGATAGAGGCAATGGTCGTTTCCTCTGCCTCTCCATCTGCATCTTCAGAGTCTTCACTGTCACTCGCTGGCTCGTCTTGCTCGTCTGCGTTGGATTCAGACTCGGAACTTGATACGTCCTCATCCTCCTGCTCTGAAGCTTCCTCCTCTCCATGCCCGCGACCTGCTCCTCGCCCACGAGTAGCTCCGCGAGAACGACCACCACGCGCACCGCGAACAATTCGCCCTTGTGCGCGTCCTCTTCCTCTCGCTGCTTTCGCCGCCTCTCTCTCAGCCGCCTTTGCTGCCTTCGCCGCCTCCTTTTCCGCTGCCTTCGCCGCTTTTGCCACCTCCCGTTCTGCCGCCTTCGCCTGTCTCGCCTTCTCCTTCTCCGCCGCCTTCGCCGCGTTTGCTTGCTGCGTCATCGTTTTCTTGATGTCCGGAAACAGCTTCTTTAGCCCAGCATGCATGGCCGCCATCTCCTTCTTCTGTGCTTTCTTCATTAGCGCAGCCTTGTTTTCATGAGGCGACCATGAGCGCCGTCCTCCTCGTACTCCCGCTTCTGCTTGTGCTTTTTTGCATGGAGCTTCTGACGAAGGCGGGCATTCTCTTTGTCCATCAAGATCATCTGAGCATGATTTTTCTCTAGCTCAACGCCCGCGGCCTTTGCAATGTCGCGCAACTTCTCATTTTGCGCTTCCATCGCCTTCGCATTTCGAGATGCCGCTCCACGAAGTGGGGAGGGTACCGCGATCTTATACAGTGCTTCGACCACTTCTCGGGTAACATCAGATGTCGACGATGATGCAGTCGGAGGAGGTGGGAATATGGGAGGAGCGGAATCGGTGGTACGTGATGTGGACGAGGTTTGGGAAGCTGAGGAAGAGGGTCTGTGAAGCCGGGGGTGATGTGGTAGTACGCGAGACCGAGGACGTAGCACGAGATGTTGTAGAGATAAGAGGAAATGGATCATCTTCGGCATTAGCAACGACCGAAAGCGCATCATGACGCTCTATAGGAACAAGTAATGCAGGGAGACGCGCAGGGAGGGGTTGAGCTGCTTGGGTTGTGTAGTTGAGGGAAGGAGCAAACAACTCCTTATCAACTGCATTTTCGTCAAAGGGGTAGATACCACACTTGCGAAACGCGGAAAGAATGTTGGATTTGGAAAAAGCTTGCGCGCGGGCAAAGGCGTAGTTGGATAGAAGATTGTATTTGTCGATGATTACATCGTTTCTAAGTTGCTACATATACAACCATGAGCCTCTGCTGCCCTAAATCATTCCAAATCCGAACACACCTCCGAGACACGAGCCTTCCACTTGCGAGACAACGGACCAAAGACTCCAACATCACACGGCTGTAGAGCGTGTGTTGTGTGCGGGGGTAGACACAGAACGAGAATACGATGTTTCTCGGCAAAGTCAATGAATCGGAAGGTTCCGTGGCTATTGTGACCGTCGAGGATGAGGAGCCGATAATCGGCCGGGTCGTCAAGCTTATCGACCGTCGAAGGCGCAAAATCCTTCTCGAGCCAGAGAGCCCCAAGCTCTTGGTCCGTCCATCCATTCGGTGAAATAGAGATGCTAGAGGACAATCAGTACTTGAGGGCAAATGAAAGCGAAAGAATCTCAGAAACACATGCCTTGCCTCGGCGGGATTATCCTCTCCCCACCTCAAATCGCGTCGAGCCCCTTGGAAGACCACAGATGGAGGGATGGCCGACCCATCGGCACTAATGCACTCAATGATGGTCACCAAGTCCCGATTACCGGTTTCAATACGGGACACGCTCTTCTGGTCGCGATCAACAAGAGCCTTGATCTTGTCGCCGACACCAAGTTGTATGCCTAAAAATTGCATAAGCAGAGGGTGGGATGGAGGACCGAAACAAAGGATGATTGCGTACCTTTTTCATCCATGTTATAGATGTTCTTCGTCTTGATATCATACTTCTCTATCGTTTCTTGCAGAAGTTCAAGATAAGCATGAACTACGGTGGGGTTCAAGGCACGGGCACGACATTCTTCAAGGGCGGAAGCCCATTTGACTTTGAGATCGGGGTTACGCTCCTTGAACCGTTGCGGCCAGGATTCGCCAACCGGAGCCCCGGCCAAGTCAGACGCGTAGTCACCGACTGTGGCGAGAGTAACAGGGAAGCCGCGTTTTCCGACGATCTACGACGAGGATGAATGGAGCCTACAAAGATGGAATGGCACGATTCAAAACACACCTTAATCCATTCCTTCAAGACAGATTCCTTTGGCGCGCTCAACGCACGTTCATGGGCATGACCTTCAACGCGCGTTGGAATACCCCTCCGACGACCTTGAAGGGTGGCGCGAGGGACGCTGTAATACTTGGCCGCTTGGCGTTCCGACACGCCGGTCTTCTCGATAGCGATGATAGCGAGCTGGAGACGTTGTTCTTGTGAGAGCTGCTCAAGATCGACGTCCGCGATGTCGGTAACAAGCTCAGACATTGTGGAGGGCAAGTAGAAGAGAATAAGAAGAAAGTAGAGGGAGGAATACAGAAAGCTCTGTTCGTTGAGGCCAAGAGTGAGCTCATTTAAGGCGTAGACGGCTTTGCAGGGCACACAGATACTGGGAAACAATGTATATTGAAGAGGAAAATCGAAGGACTCGATGGTAGTGCGACATGAATTAATTGCGGATTATGGCGACCACGATGCCCAGCACCCTGGAATAGTAAACGAGGGTTGAGCGCAGCACCATATCAGCTAATAGATCTTGCAACGCGGGTCGTTTCGGCGTGTCCTGGTCCAGATAGTTACACCAGAGTTGTCGAGTAGGTTTGGGATGACCGGTCATCCCAAAGCCCTGGACGATGTTTATGGAGTTGTGGTAGATAAAACGAGTTCAGAAAGTCATTAGAGAGTTTGCGGTGAGCCGCCAGAAGCCACCTGGTGGCTCCAACGGCATGCGGATTGGAGCGGCTACGTCATGTGGCGGCTCGTTCAGCGGCTCATCGCGCGCGGTCCTTAGCACGATTTCGAGGTTGGGTACCTTGTATATTTGACTATACCTTCAGCCAATGAGAGTTCGTTGTCCAAAGGTGCATAATTGTTTTGAATTGAAGCAATTTCCAGCGTCAACCGAAGTCTTCGGCTCAAATGTGCGATGGCGTCAGATTTTCGGGTCGGATTTTGTTCGTGTGTGTATGGCTCAAGATGTACTAACGGCGTGGGGGTCACCGCAGGTTACTGATGGTGACTTGTCACGTGCCTCTTTGCCCGCAGATGTACTAATCATGGTGACTTTGGCAAAATATATCCTCAATCTGATGAAGTAATCGAACGATTGAATGGATTGTGCTCACGATCGGAAGGATTGAAAGATTTGGTAGTTACTGTACAATCTGATAGCTGAAGTTTTGTTTGGCTTTAATTGTAAAACTATTTAATTAGTTTGATAAATGGGTAGTTAAGTATTCTAATTTTTTATACACAAAACAATTTCCTGTCTATCATCTCTCGATGGTTATTTGGAATTCAAGAGACAGAACATGGCTTTATTTGACAGTGCTTGCACAGAATTCTCCTAGCAAGAATTTCCCACACATCGGCAATTGCCGCCTTCGTGCTGGCAGTGTGCTGGCGGATACTCGGAGTCCTCGGACTCGGTTCTCCGATCACCAGAGAGTACAATCGTGTATTCCGGTGGTTACCTCGGCTAAGCTAAGCGGGGGTCACCAGCAAGGTAACCAGAGCGGGCTGGTTACCCTAAGTATACTCTATGTATCTATGAGTTGTCTATAAGAGTGTTTTAAGAATACCTAAGCCCTAGATATTATATTTACATCCATTATAATGTTGTGGGGGACCCGTCGATGAGACGAGTACTTTTTCACGGCATATGCCGCCTGCCGAGGATTGAGTCCATACCGATGGTATCGCAACGGCGCGACTGGCAGATATGCCGGGCCTGGCTTTCCGGATCCGCTGTCGAAGCTTCGGCCGCTGGGGCGCAGGGCAGACCCTGAGCTTCTCAACGTCTTTGAGCTGCTGCAACGCTCGCTTGTGGCGCTCCTCCGCATACGCCTTAACGCCGTTGAAGAGAATGAGGCGGTTCGCCATTTTCGCGTCCGAGCCAGCTGTTGCGATTGCTCTCATACTTCTTCAACTTCCCACGGCAAGGAGAGGTGACGGCGAGGCTGAGACACTCGGCGGCGTGTCAAGGTGCATGGGCGGGTGGAGTTTGGCGGTAGGTGCAGCGGCCGTCTTGTTGACCCACAAGCTGAGGAGATTCTGTAGAAGAGATCAGTGGGGTCAAAGAATCAGCAACCGGGCCACGCACCGTGCTCTGCTTACTGCGAGCCTTCTTGGTGAGGCCGTTTGCATCGCGCCAGAGCGATGTCCGTGAGCGTCCCTTGACTGGCGGCTCTGCGGGACAAAGAATGTCCGCGTCCTCACGTCGCCGCTTGCGCGCATCGAGCTGCCACAGCACAACTTTAGATTGTGGACACCATATGCATGCGCAGAGTACACACCTGGGCGTCCGTAAGCGGCTTGCGCTTCGACCCCCCACCCACACCTTCATCTTTTTCCACCTGATCATCTCCCTCAAACTCGGTTTCAGCGCCGGTTTCATCCACGAAGTCCGGGTCCTCGGTTTGGGCACTGGCTTCAGCTGCCTTTGAGCGTGCTGTCTGGGTTGATTTCTTCGTCTGGGCCGCTCGCAGTGCACCTTTGCGTTGTTTCGTGGGGGCAGGCATGAGAAGAGAAGAGCAAGATGACAGATCCGAAGGGAACGGGTGCAATTTCTCGGTTAGCTGGGCCCGAAAAAGTGAAACACCGTGGGAATATTTGGTCTGAAGGCATAAATCGTTGTATTTTGAGGCGCTGAGTTCGCCGAAAATGGTCAAAAAAATCACAAATTTTTTCCCGGCCGTACCGGCCGGTGTAAGACAAGTGCCTAGTTGCACTGTATGCTTCAGCCTGCTCCAATCCTCTCCAATCTGCTCTGTTTCTGCTCGTTCTGTTGCGATCCGCTCGGAGCAGATTTTTGTTTGGATCTTGTTTGGATCGCTAAATATAACTCTTCCTTTTCGTCCACGTCACCGAGTCGCCGTCGCTACTTTGGTTTGTCTCGAATTTGCTCTCCGGCCCAGTACTTCTCTACAGCTCTAATTTCTCCAACACCTCTCGGTCCACCGCCTCTCTGAGTCCTCTTGCGTACACTCACTCCTCGGGATACATGCATCCTCGCGCCGGCCCACGACAGCGCAAGCGTAAAGCTCTAGATGAGAAGGAAAGCGAAGGGGAGACGAAAAGGTGCACATGCGAAGTCCGGTGTCACGGTGGAAAATCTGTTTCGCTTGCAACTTACAAGCGCCATGAAAAATACCGAAAGCCTGCCAGTGCATTCAAGTTTCTAGTCGCATTTCCACAAGGGCTCGCAGACTGTAGCTCTGGTGACAGTGACTCTGGGAGCAGCAGCGGTGACTCAGGCAACGACGACGACAGCGGCATTTCTACTGACAAGATCTATGACACTGTACCACATGCTCGCCGCAAAAAATTAAAGCTCGATTCCGACGAGTCAGATTTTCTAGATGTGGAAGACGTCTCTGTGAGATTGTTAGAGGAGAAAACAGACCCTTGATTTAGTATTATTTTTGATCAGGCATTTCTACTGACCGAGGACTTCGAGCAAGTTGACGAGAGCGGTCGAACATCTCCCGCTGAGTCTGAGGCGAATATCTCTGATGACTGCGGAGATTCCGGCTGTCTCGATGATGATCAATCACAGATGACCGACGACGATCATTAACCGAAAGCACCGAGTCAGACGAAGAGGATGCGGACCTTCCTAGTCGCATCGCGGAGCTGCAGACTGCGCAGACATTTATTCGAGCCGTAAAAAATGCGTCACTCGACAACGGCGACCTTGATGAGGATACCTTGCGTCGTTTGCGAGACCCTCCCTCGGAACTTCTCGACCTCTCCGATCCTTCCCTTCGATATTCCCTTGACATGTATCGCATCACCACCCACGGCTCAATCGACATGTATAACGAGAGTCGCGCCGCATATTTACGTCGCCATCCTGATCAAGAACATCTCACCTATGCCGAGATCCGGAAGAGAGTCGAGGAGTGGAGCGGAATTGTTCCCATCCGCTCCGAGATGTGCCCCAATACCTGTATGGCGTACACAGGACCGTTTGCGGATCTAGAGCAGTGCAACATATGCGGAACCACGCGCCACAACGCTTCGAGTGGAAAGGCGCAGGAATTTTACACCTTCCCCGTTGGCCTGCAGCTCCAGGCCCTCTTCCGTTCTCCTGAGAGTGCACAAAACATGCATTATCGCCGCGAGAAGACGCATTTGGATAGCATCGATGATGACGGCAATTTGGCCGTCGACGTATATTACGAAGATTATCTTCAAGGATCGGCGTACCTCGAAGCTGTGATTCAAGGCAACATAGCCGACACTGATGTAGTTCTTATTGGCTCGATTGACGGCGCTCAGCTCTACAGAAACAAGAAGTCGGATCGTTGGATCTCAATCTGGATTGTTGCCGATCTCGCACCCGACAAACGATTCAAAGTTCGCGCTGTTCTTCCCGACTCTGTCTTCCCCGGTCCCAATAAACCAAAACATATGGACTCGTTCAAGTTCCCATCCGTTCACCATCTTTCGGCCCTCCAGAAGGAGGGATTACGCATTTGGGATGCGCACGATGCCAAAGTCGTCACCTCACGCCCATTTCTTTTGTTGGAAACCGCTGACGGCCCCGGTATGACGACTCTGAATGGCCTAGTCGGTCACCATGGGGTCTACGGCTGTCGACTATATTGTTCTCTGAAAGGGCGGAGGAAGGACGGCAAACCGCATTATTATCCGGTGATGCAACTTCCGACCGACTACAATCTGTCGGGTAAGTCATTCAATTCGAGTTAACGACTTGCTGCGACTAAACAAACAACTCACACATCGCAGGTTGCAGTCATCCCACTGTAAAAGCAGCAGATCTTCACCGTTTATTGCCATCGGAACAAGACATTTGTTCTTGCATCAAAAAACGAGGCCGAATACAAAGAACGTAGGAAAGCCACTGGCATCGCAAAACCGAGCCTCTTCAGTGGACTTCAGCGCAAAGATATGCTGGGCATACCTGGGTGCTTTCCCGGCGATATCATGCACTGGGCGTGCCTCAACTTCACTGATCTCATCATATCCCTCTTCCGAGGCACTCTCGATTGCGACACACCTGATTCCAAACGCTCGTGGACATGGGCGGTTCTCAAAGGCGACACATGGAAACAACACGGAGAGTCTGTTGCTGCAGCCACACCTTTTCTCCCTGGCTCTTTCGACCGCCCTCCTCGCAATCCTGCCGAAAAGCTCTCGAGCGGCTACAAGGCATGGGAATTTCTGTTATACATCATCGGTCTTGCTCCTGCTCTCCTCTATGGAATTCTTCCAGATGCTGAATGGCGACATCTTTGTAAAGGGATCAGCGTGATCCGAGTTTTCAATCAACGCAAGATACCCGCAGATCAACTCCGCCAATTCCATGACCGGGCGCTCGCGTTTGTAACCGAATACGAAACATTATACTACCAAGGCATGCCTGAACGCATTCATTTTGTTCGACAAAGTATTCATCAAATGTCCCATCTCGGACCAGAGGCAGCTCGCATCGGCCCTGCGCCACTCTACTCTCAATGGACAATGGAACGAACCATCGGAAACCTCGCCCAGGAAATGAAGTCGCACTCCGAACCTTACGCTAATCTTGCGGAACGTGCGCTTCGGCGGTCGCAGATGAATGCACTCAAAGCAATGGTCCCTGACCTCGAACCCGACACCGAAGCTCAGCCTCGGGGCTCTATCAACCTTGGCGATGGCTATACTCTCCTCCGAGCTCGAGATGAGTGCCGACACCTCATTCAGGGTCGTTCGGGAGAGGTGATCCGCAATTTTCTGGAACGCCACTGTTGGGAATCGAGAAGCGAGAGGCGCGCGTCAAGCACAAAGCAAGAAATCGTTTGCAATCGCAGTCCGGTTAGGGATTGGTGCGTTAGGGCAAACGGATGCCCAACGCTAACATTTGTTCGGCTTATATACTAAATACACAAAGTATTCTAGAATATTCTACCAGCTACATGTAAGTTCAACGGGAAACTAAAATGAGGTCAACAAATATCTGGAACCTTCTGCAGGTGTCCAGTTCTAACCCTATTATTCTCAACAGCCACAATGGCCCCATGCGCGACAAAGTATTCGCTGTACGCTGGGCTCGCCTCCGCCTTCCCAGCGGACAGGTCGCGCGATCTTTGTGGATCATCGGCAGCTGAATAAACTCAGAATTTCACGTAATGTTAAGGTTTCTTTCCATTATCATTTTGTTGCGACGTTCTACTGACCACCTTATTTCCAAATAGTACATACACAACAATACAGAGGCAATTGCTGAAGTCCAGCTCTACTTCAGAGCACGCATCGAAGACGAGACGCACCCATTTGCCCTTATCGACATCTTTTTCGCTCCGGACGCGGAATTTCTCGAGTTGTCCTATGGCACATTCTATATCTGTGGACACGGTCAAGGGGAGCACCTCTTTGTGATTCCTGTGAAAGATATTGTCGGGCTTGGACGCGATAAGATTGGCGGGATATATGGAAAAGGACGAGGAGTTGGACGATTCTTTGTAGGCCCATGTACTAACGGTGTGGGGGTCACCGCAGGTTACTGATGGTGACCTGTCACGTGCCTCTTTGCCCGCCAATTCTACCAGATGTAAGGTAGACCCCATCCACCTCCGACGAACATCACATGACATTTCCATTTTCGGCGGAGCTCAGGAAAACCCGTCTGTAAAGTACCTTGCAGGTCAAATCTGACAAAACCCTTCGACCAAAACCTTTGTTTTGGTCCTATCTTTGTTTCTCTCAGCAAAGGTGTAACGATATTGTTCCTATCTGAGGCGGAATTATCAAAGAAAGGCGGGCTGTTCCAAAACTGTCTCCCATACTGATGTGCCATCACAAAACATTGTGGGCGGAATTCGGCCTGCCACAAGTGTTGTATGACCCCGGGATTAATTCTGTATAGCTTTTACATGAGTTTAAACAATCTGGTCGAGGGAATTTGGCCCGTTCTTCCTCGTTATTTTAATAATAATGTTTCATCCCAATTCGGACAGAACACGTGATGTTCGTCGAAGGTGGATGGGGTCTACCTTACTAATCATGGTGACTTTGGCAAAATGTACTTACTAACGGTGTGGGGGTCACCGCAGGTTACTGATGGTGACCTGTCACGTGCCTCTTTGCCCGCCAATTCTACCAGATGTACTAATCATGGTGACTTTGGCAAAATATATCCTCAATCTGATGAAGTAATCGAACGATTGAATGGATTGTGCTCACGATCGGAAGGATTGAAAGATTTGGTAGTTACTGTACAATCTGATAGCTGAAGTTTTGTTTGGCTTTAATTGTAAAACTATTTAATTAGTTTGACAAACGGGTAGTTATTCTATTTTTTTATACACAAAACAATCTCTCGATGGTTATTTGGAATTCAAGAGACAGAACATGGCTTTATTTGACAGTGCTTGCACAGAATTCTCCTAGCAAGAATTTCCCACACATCGGCAATTGCCGCCTTCGTGCTGGCAGTGTGCTGGCGGATACTCGGAGTCCTCGGACTCGGTTCTCCGATCACCAGAGAGTACAATCGTGTATTCCGGTGGTTACCTCGGCTAAGCTAAGCGGGGGTCACCAGCAAGGTAACCAGAGCGGGCTGGTTACCCTAAGTATACTCTATATGTTTAAACTAGACCTTCATTGGTCGCCCAAAGCTTGTGATGAACCGTTTTCCTCTGGCTCAGTCTTACAGACAGATGGGTCCCCACAAATACGCTGGGCATTGTGATCCGTGAGGAAGCGACAGACCCTCCGATGATAGGTATTGGTAAAGGGCCCCTTCCAAAGAATTTTATTATGTATTTCCCCGGCCTGAGCCATTGCAGTCGTAGAGAAATACAGCCGACTGTCCATTTTCGGATACTTTGCGCAATAGCGAGTACAGTTCAGTTTGAATCTGATATGAAGGCCGAGGCAATGGAGGTCGCAGCTGCTTCACCGTTGCCGGTACTGCCATGCATCGGCCAAATGACGACCCCGAAAACTCGGCGGGAACGTCGAAGCAAGTTGAGGGGGAGGAGTTGACTGAGATATCAGTTTCTAGATGAGCCATGGGAATTCGTGTTCGAGAGACCTCTCTAGATTCGAGAAAGCGAAGAAAGACGGAGAGGAACAGACGATAAGTAGGCCCCCGGTCACTACCTATTCGGCGGGTCGGGTTCGCGACCAGATTCTGGGCTGTTTTACTCTATGATTTTAGGTCCATCTGGCACTGATTTACTCTATTTCCGAGCGACATCATGGGTAAAATTTGATTTTTTCGCCCAATTTCCGGTATTTTAGCTGATTTTCCGGCAAAATTGGTTCCGCCGTCATCTCTTGATTCTCTGGATTGATTTTTGCTCGGAAACTTCACCCGACGCGCTGAAAAGTTGGTGTCCCGGACCCGCTCATGAGGTACTAACCTCAAAATTTCTCTCGCGCTGCGCGCGATTTACTCTATTTCTGACCAGCTTTCGCTGTTTTCAGCTCGATTTACTCTATTTTCATGACCCAGGTAAGCCGTTTTTGAGGCGTTGTTTTACTCTATGGCCGACCCGCGGAATAGGTAGTGACCGGGGGCCTCGATAAGTAGAGAGACGAAACGCCAAAAGCGATCACGGAAAGGTTGATTGAAGTCGTGAGAGATTCCGCGGGCAGATCAGCAGATGACCACTTGAGCAGCCAATCAAGTTATCCCGTTGTTTGTCTTGTCTTGTCCGCAGAAGACAGAGCAACCACCCTTTGTATAATAGATGGGACACGAGCGAATTTAAGTATTTCCAGACGCCCTTGGACTGGAGGCTTTTCACCAGCGATACCAGTAAAATTGAGGGAGATATTCAAAAACTTAGTCAAAATGACCACAAAAACCTGTTAGTTTCCGCTACCCCTCGGATAGTGTGGGTGAGCAAAAAGTTCGAGATTAATCTGAATTCCCTTTTATGGTAGAACATGATCTTGCCGCAACTGTAGTGGACTACCGGTATTCGTCCGCCAACTTACTGGGGGAGAGGAGTATTCCCCAGGAAAGTCACAGGGAGATTTAACATCGGTTTCAATTTTTTTCCCCCCTCCTTTCCTTCCTCCTTGCCGCTCTTGACAACTACTGTACTTTAGGAATCTAGCCCACTTTTCATGCATTCTTGTTTGCTTTCGAGCCGACGAGACTCTTGTGAATGAAAGGCACGACACCGCCCCAAGCAATTGTTGCGCGAACAAGGATATCGAGCTCTTCGTCACCGCGGATGGCGAGCTGCAGATGGCGAGGTGTTATACGCTTTTGACGCATTGGCCGCGTTTCCTGGAATGATCGGATTCAACGTCGTGGTTCGGGAAGTTTTGAATGTACCTGCCTGCAAGTTCAAGCACTTCTGCGATTAAGTACTGCAATGTTGCAGCCGTATAGACAGCGGCCTTGGCTCCAATTCAAATGGTCCTTTGCGTCCTCTGCTTGAGGTAACGATAGATACGTCCAACAGGAAACTGTCCAAAAAAAAAAAAGAAAAAAAAAAGAAAAGAAAAAAAAAGAAAAGAAAAAAAAAAAAAAAAAAAAAAGAAAAATCGAGAAAAAGTAAAAGTAAAAACAAAAAGGCAAGATGAATCCCACTGCAATGACAAGCAACTGTTTATGCACCTGCAAACCAGCTCTTTGACTCTTTGTGCTCATTGGCATACGTACCATAGTGGGCGCAGTAGGAAATGGGGAGCGGTAGACGGGCACGATGGTCTTGTAATTGATGACGAGCACTGTAAATGGCAGCTTTGTATGTGTTTGTCCCTAATCAAATTCCTTCTCTGCATGTTCCGTCAGTTTCTGCTTTCCACAGGCATGCTGGGGCTTAGATCTGAGTGAGAGAAATATCCAATAGCTTCAGTGACACGAGCCAACCTTCAATATGGAATTTGCTAAAAAGAAAAAAGTAGTAAAAATAAAAATAAAAAATGGAAAAGGCTTCTACATAGACACATTTTCGACATGTAAAAATTTATTTCGGGGTCAAAAGTCCCGCCAGATTCAATATAACGCCAGAAATAGGTAAATCTCGTTCCTCTGCAACGCATGTCACGGGTGTATGGTGCGGTTAACTTAGTCACCACCAAAGTTGCACTAGTCACAAATCCGCCGGAGGCGAAAATTTTTCTGGGATGTACCTCGCCGGTAGTGTTGCCGCGGCTCGGATTTCGACGCAGATATGTTTCTTCGTGCTAATTAATACATAAATGTGTGTCATATATTATAGATCCTTGTGACACCGGTCAGCTAGTGGGAGTTCTGACCATGGCTGATACGGGCTGACCAAGGCTGACCAGGTCCCGATTAGCCTCCCCCAGAAGTTGATCTCAGCCCTGATACCTCGGTCACGCTCCGTTAGCCACTGATCAGGTATTTTGCGATTTTCCGACAAGGTATCCTATAATCTCACTGTAGGAAGAAGTCGCAGCCGGAATAGCCGCGACGCGGTAATTTGAGGTTTCGCACAGTCATTGGGGGAGCTTGCTCCCCCCTTATCAGAGAAAAGCAATAAGCTGTGCTCTTGCACTTTTGATGGGTATCGTAGCTTCTGATGTAATTGATGAAGCCGTGATAAATTGCTGTTCCAGTGTAATGCCGCACTGTTCCTGCTGATCTTCCGGCAACACTGCTTGATCCTGTCTGATGGAAGCATGTGCTGCACTGATTGACCTACCCTCCATGCACAGGCACTGAGTTCATGGGTTTCTAGCTGTTGAATGTGTACTATTAGAGCAGGGAGGAATACTTTGCCGTATTCATAAGTAACCATACCGAGAATTTTACATCAACTCCTTCAAAACTTCTTCCGCCCTGTTCCCGAATTTTTGTACTTCTCTGATTGCAGGATCAGTAGAACTGTAGAACTGTAGAAGAGTCTAACAAGACAGTCTGAATTCGAATTTGCAGCAAAATTAGTTCAACAGTTCGGCCTCAAAAGTATCCGCGTCCGCGATTTGCGCAAGGTCGCCCTACTGTAGGCCAGAAAGTGGCATACAAATCATAGCAGCCGGAATAGCCGCGACGCGGTAATTTGAGGTTTCGCACAGTCATTCTGACCCCATCAATTATGACTGTGGCCGGCCGCGGTCATGCCGACTGTGCGCGGCACAGTCATTCGCAACACAGTCAATCCAGTCGCTTGCTCTATTTTTTAAAATATGCCATTCCGAGGCTCCTGTAGTCCAACTTTGAATGGTAAGAAGTCTGATTCCACGAAAATCTATGTTTCCGCGGGATTCCAAGTCACAGTCATATCAGCCGCCTCGGCGGTCAATTCGGCTGTGCTGCCACAGTCAGCCTGACCGCGCCGCAGCAGTCGGATCTATCTGCACAAGGTGTCAAATCAACTGTTTCTCTCATCCGCACCACAACGCTCGACTTGTACAGACAGCCTTCAAAACGTTAAAAACGTTAAAACAAATGGCAAGGCGAGGCTCTGCGCTAGGCTCGTTAACAGCCTGTCTGCGGTATACAACAATTTATACAACAACGCCAAACGAGCCGCCAGACAGCATAGCCGCTCCAATCCGCATGCCATTAGAGCCGCCAGGTGGCTTCTGGTGGCTCACCGCAAACTCTCTTATATGAAAGTGGTACCATTATTCTAAACTCTGGAAGCGTTGTGTATCCTGAGGTATCGGGAAATAATGTGAGGCTGGTTTTAGGTTGAAGAAGGCAGCTCGATGCCTGGCGAGGTTCGGCCGATACCCGGCGATACCTGCCGCGCCCGGGTTTTCACTGGGAGTCCCGGACTTAGTACTTAGGCCCTGTTCGGGATCCCAAATTAAAATCTCAATTACGATTTTCTCCCAGCCAAAACGACGAATTACGGCCCAAACACCTAAAACGGTAATCATATCAATCAGTCACCCTCGGTCTGGACCGGTCGCTCCGTGTTCTCCAAGGCTCCAACACTTTCCTTTCTATACGTCGTGCTGAACAGTCCCGCCTCCCAAATGCACGACCAGGTTGGTGTATAAAGCGGTAAGGCCAACGAGTGGCACGGCCCGCTACCCGGCGAAAAAATGTGGATTATTTCAACGAATTTACTTGCCAGAACTAAAGTCGGTAGCTTCTCGTTTTTAAGAATTACACAGGAGTCAGGACGCAGGGAAGTAGAGGAGGTGCGTTACTTATATGGATACGCCTTTGGTAACAAGTTCGAGACGAGATTCGAACAACAATCGGCGGTGGAAGAGCAGCAAGCAGGGAAACACAAGCATAGCAACGACAAAGGGAGAGACAGCAGCTCGGGATGGTGGTAGGACGGGTGGAACGGCGGATCGGTGCTGGAGGTATGTTTCTCATTTCGTTTTGGTGGTTATGCGATGTAGAAGTGGCCTGTGGAGGCGTGCCCGTATGCTGCGATGGGGTCTGCGCGGTCTGCTGCGCCGTTGTCTGCGGCCTCGCCTGCGGCATTGTCTGCGCGTTTCGCTGCGAATCCATCTGCGCTGTTGGCGGCTCTCCTTCTGGCTCTGTCGATTGGGGGTGCGCTTCCACGAGTGCGGGTGGTGCAGTGCATTCTGTGGGCGATTGCTTGCTCGGCTTCCCCAGCTCCCCCTCGAGCTGCACATCGACCGGGGGCTGGGAGCTCGGCGACGACCATACGACATTCCGTGACTCGCGAATTGCGCGGTTCTTGGGATCGTAATATTTCACGATGTCTGGATGGTCTCCGAAACCCACGAATATAAACTTCTCCGCCTTCTCATGATCTCCCCCTAACTTCGACAGTTTCTGCACTGGCTCACGTTTGACCCAGACTTCGCAACCGAATTCTTTCAAGTGCGATACGTCCGGTCGCTTCCGTGTCCATGCTTCTCCCGGCGTCTCCCCCTGAAGTGCGCGAGTCGGTGAGCGGTTTCGGATATACGCCGCATACTCGACTGCTGACTCCCAAAGGAAGGCCGGTAATCCTCTCGCGATCAACATCGCACGCGCAAGTTCAATTATTGTTCGGTTAAATCTCTCTGCGACTCCGTTCGATGAATGCGCGTACGGGGCGGGGTTACATCATCGCGGCGGGCCTGAAAAGCCGGGAAAATCGGTCCGGGGACCGTCCGAGCCTTGTGCACTGGGTCGCACGACGGCGCCGCTGGCGGCGGGACAAACCGAGTACAGCGTCAAACGGCCGGCGGGAGGGCCCGCTCGCTGTGCCAGATACCAATCCTATAGCTTGTCAAATTTCACAATATATTGAGTGTCATTCACAATATATTGAGTGACTCAATATATATTGACCGCTAACTCACACTATATATTGTCCGTCTCGTCAAGCTATACGCACCATATTGCGACTTGAAGCTCTATTCACACTCAAATATATGAGGTACACTTGCATCATGAGGGGTTTTCATTTTTTTTTTACAAAACGAACAGCATGACACTTCTTCCTTCATTTTTGGCGCGCACATATCGAACAGATGCATAACAGATATGGAGACCTTTACACAACGGCTCGCTCCTTCATTACGGCTCCCAGCTTCCACATCTTCAATCGACTGTGCGACAGTATGCTTCTCTTAATCATCATCTATGCACGTCGATATCCAAACCAACCATTCTGTCCTTGGTTACTCGGCACCGAATTTGTCGAGCACTTTTTTGGGCTTGCCCGGATGATGCTCCCTAATTTTACCTGGGCGGAGTTTATCAAGTACATGTTATGGTGCGCCAGCAGATTCTGTTGTCCGGCTCCTTCAAGGAGAAGCGCGAGCGAAATGCTCGCCTTGGCTATGTTCTTGATTTTGATGCTTCCCCAGTGTTCCTTCTTAAGGCCTTATTACATAAGGGCACCTGGAGCTGTCAAAGGGCTGTCGCGGACTTTGAAATTTGCCGCCGGCATCAGCTTTCCCATGTTACTGTTGTGACTGTCACACGCTGGGATTTCCGCTACCTCGACGCTCATGAGGAAGTTAGAACTATCGGTATACCCGGAAATTGTACCTTATGTAGTCTAGACTGAAATGACTGAAGTTGATTTACAGAATCCCACTTGAGTGTCGACGTATGTCCAAATCAGTAGGGTAAAATTGCGGGTTTGTGCATTTCGGGGCACAAATTAAAACAACGACTTCAGTCATTTGCTTTAGGGAGCATCCACCATTCATTTGTCCCGCCAAAATTTTCCCTCAAAGTGCTTGCACGATGAGGAAAACCGTCTGACCACTGATTGTGCACCTGTCGGAGTTTGAAATTAGAGAGTTTGTGCGAGCGACCCAGGTCGCTTTTCGATCGCTCAGATCTCCACAACAACAGATACCAGGTGTGAGCTCTAAGCGACCTATAGGAGTACTGTAGTATTTCGTTCAATTCGTAAGCCGGGGATTGGCCTGAGTTCTCGAGAGGGAGAGATGAGTAAGCAAGCCATTGATATATTGGGCGTGAACTCCGAAATGGAGCTCGCTGCACTCCGCCCGAAGACGAAGGAGCCGAGGCAGCCCCTACGCAACTAAAGAATACAGAACAAATCCGTAGGTACGTGAGTGCGCAGGAAATAGCAAAACTAACTAGGGATGGGTGGGTGGGCACGAAAAAAGAGGGTATGACGGCGACGGGGGGACAAGACTAGAAGCGGGGAAGGAGACTCGAGGTCATGGAGGGGCTGGAGAAGAGAAGGTCTCAAAGAGACGGAGTCACCGAGCCAAAGGCGCGATGCGGAGGCGGGCGAGACGAAAAGAATGAGGAGACACGTGACTGATGGGTGATCGCTTTAGCCAATCCCTTCGGTCTGTCCAGACCACCTAGGATTGGCCTGAGTTCTCGAGAGGGAGAGATGAGTAAGCAAGCCATTGATATATTGGGCGTGAACTCCGAAATGGAGCTCGCTGCACTCCGCCCGAAGACGAAGGAGCCGAGGCAGCCCAAAACCAACAGCTCACCCTGAAGCAGCCAAAGGTGGGCAAAATACAGGGGGAAGCGCCACAGGCTCCACAAAAACAGGGAGGAGATGGACAGCAATGGGGAGGCGAGAGGGGAGGGAGGGGGAGGGGGAGGAAGGGGTGCTAGGAACGCACAATGACGACAGAGGGGAGAGAGACAGCGACGCGGGCAGGACGGGTACCAGACTTGGGGAGGGGCCAGTGCGGATACAACTTTGAAAGTGTGAGCCAGCGGAAGCGGGAAAGCGCATCAGCAACAGAATTCTCGTCCGTTGAGATCCAAACTGGGCGAAAAGTGAAGTCCTGTTGAACGGCCAGGAGAGCGAACTGGCGGAAGAGAGCTTGCGTAGGCGGATGGTCAATAGAGCCAGACTGCAAGCAGGTCGAGATGGCCTCGTTATCAATACGAAACACCACCTCCAACCCAGCCCAACAGTGGCCCCAGAGCTCCGCAGCCCTCAACACAGCACGCATTTCCTTCCAATGGATCGGATGACGTGCATACTTCGCTGGTACAGGCTCAGTGAAGAACAGATCGCCGCTACCCCAATGGCCACCCAGACCTAGCTTACCACTCGCATCTGTAAAGATTTCGACAGTGGGACGTGGAGGTCCAATAGCAAAAATGCCATTGAAAGACGGGAGGAAGGTATTCCACCATGCAATGTCGAGGCGGGCAGAGGAAGGAAGACGGCGGCGGTGGTGGCGGGGAAGGAGGGAAAGGCGGCGCATGAAGTCCCGAATACGGCGAGTGAAGAATCGACCAACCGGAATTACCGACTGAGCAAAGACGAGATGGCCGCAGAGCTGCTCGAGGTCGTAGTGGCTCGCAGATCGACGGGACAGGCACCCATCCAGAAGAACAAGGAGGCGAGCAAGCTTGTCCTGAGGAAGACGAGCCTGCATAGCAATACTGTCCAGCTCAATGCCGAGGAACTCGAGGCAGTGAGTCGGACCCTGCTCCTTGTCACTGGAGATTGAAAAGCCCAACTCGGCAGCAACGGTCCGGAAGACTGCACGACCATGACGAGCGTACTCCGCCCCCTTTGCAGCAGGAGTAACGTTGAACCAATCATCCAGGTAGTGCTGAATGAGCTTCATGACATCATCACGGCAGAGCAAAATCCAGTGATGAGCCTCCGCAAAGTAGTTGTACAGGCGGGGGCCTGTACGAACACCAAACGGTAGGAAGATGTCAAGGAACAGGCGCAACTTCCACTCGAAACCCATCAGATGCACATGGTCAGGGTGAATCGGAATATGCCTGAATGCAGCCTCCAGATCTGCCTTATAAAGGAAGGATCCAGGGCCAGCTTCCCGTATGCGATCAATTGCCCCCATAACAGCCTCGTAGACCAGATGGCCATACTCAGCTGGGATCGCGTCATTGACAGAGGATCCATGGGGATACGAGAGATGGTGAATCCGACGACGTTTCTCGCTATATTTCTTGGGTACAGAACCCAGCGGAGAAAGGACAGGCTTGACAGTATCAGCCATGTCCGTGATATCAATGATACGCCCAAGAGAAACCTCATGGGCAATATCCTTGTCCACCGTCTCGGGAAACGCAAGTGCAGAGGGAAGGGGTGCAGGGGCCGAAGAGGAGGGGGAAGGCATACGTGCAGGATCCACACCAAGAAGAACACCATAGCGAATAGCAGACACAAGGGTGTCCGCAAACTGACGGTCTGGATAATCAATCAGCGCACTGGCCCAAGCGTCAGGATGTAGCTTCGTGGGCGGCATTGACTTTGAATGGGGAGATGTGAGGGGGAAGAGCAGATTGGTGTTTGGGCGAGCCGGGGGAAAAGGAGGCATTGGGGGTATCTCGGAAAGAATGGGAGCATGGTCAGATTCGACGACGCTGGTAGATGACAGGGGAGATGAGACTTTCCTGCTCATTGAGCAGGGAGAGCCAGAAGCATCTCCCCCTCGCTCACCCGGCTTCATTAACACACCAACAGGGGGATTTTCCTGAGGCGGAGTAGGCCGAGCTACATCTGGGGGTTTTGACGAACGACGTGCGCAGAAAGCCGCAGTGTGAGCACGGTCACCGCAATGGGAGCAAACATGACGACGGGGACACCGGCGTCGACCATCCCAACACCCTCCAACGCGATTATGGCCCCAGCATATCTGAGAGCGCACCCGAGTCCCAGCAGTCATCAAAATTCTTCCATCATCTGGCGGTGTCCATGGTCCTCGGTCGGGAACACCAAAGCGAAGAACTCCATCAACTTGAATGAGTCTGGGGATAGGCCGAAGAGGAGGCATCGAAGTCGACCAGCCGAAGGCGGGGGAGAGGATGAGATGGCAGCGGAAGCACCCAGAAAGGAAGGGAAAACACGAAAAAAGAGGGTATGACGGCGACGGGGGGACAAGACTAGAAGCGGGGAAGGAGACTCGAGGTCATGGAGGGGGAGGGGCTGGAGAAGAGAAGGTCTCAAAGAGACGGAGTCACCGAGCCAAAGGCGCGATGCGGAGGCGGGCGAGACGAAAAGAATGAGGAGACACGTGACTGATGGGTGATCGCTTTAGCCAATCCCTTCGGTCTGTCCAGACCACCTATTTTGGGTGTGACACCCCTTACGAATTTACCCTTTCTTAAGGAGGCTAGGGCTCCAACCCGTCCGTCTTTGGACGGAAAAAACGGACGGGACGGACGGACGGAACCCGTCCCGTCCAGGCTTTGCGAGGTCAACAAGACGGACGGGAACGGGACGGGTTCGCGCCGTCGACGGGTTCAGATGCCGTCAAATTTGAATTCGGCACTCCACGCGGTGAAAATACCTCCCGAATGCCGGCTGTCGCTATCCGTGGCCTTCCTCAGCTGATTGAAGTCGATTCCGACTGTTTTTGTTGTCAATCACCGCGAATCTACCTGGTTACTGCCGTGAAACGGACGGGACGGGACGGACGGCACCCGTCCCGTCTGAGGCTTTGAGTGTACGCTAGACGGACGGGTCCGGACGGCTGACTGCCGTTTTTCCCGTTTTCTTGGCCGGAAACGGACGGGACGGACGGGTTGAAGCCCTAAAGGAGGCTTTGTGACCCTGTGACTTACGAAAAATTTCGTTTTTTTACCCCTTTTTTGGCCCAGAAATGCGCCAAAATCCGAGTCACAGAGGGAAACCTTTCGTAGGACCCCTTTGTGACGCTGTGACTTACGAAAATTTTCGTAGGATTTGGGGTCTGTGACCTGTGACCTTACGAATTGAACGAAATACTACAGTATTGCCCTGGGGCACTCTTAGGTCGCTGGGACTTCACACCTGGGACTGCTCGTTGTCGAGATCTGAGCGGTCCCAAAGCGACCCGGGTCGCTTTGCACAAACCCGCTATTGGCGGCGGGTTGCCGACCACCACTATCCTAAACTTGTCCTAAACTTGAAAACAGCACCGGGCCATCAGAATTGATGGATCACATGCTTTTTCATGTGACTTTGACACCAAACCACGGGACCACACGAGACGTCGCGAGCGGAGCGAGCGCAGCGGGGTTTGGGGCGGCCAGCCGTGACTGAACGGAGGGAGGCCGGCGAGCGCAGCGAGTCGGCCGTGCCGGAGGCAGGGAGCTAAAGCTTGCTATAAAATTGTCGAGATACGGCGAGAAGCGTCGGCTTTAGCCCAAGGGGGCACCGGCATTCTAAAAAAATATATAGGGCCGTTTTTTTCTTTTCCGACCTCCAGGCTGGACTAACTAACTAACGTAAGCACTATATACGGCAATATGTTCCCACAGTTAAGTCGCCGGAGTGCGTTGTCCTGAAGTTCATCCCGTAAATAAATTTATTGGAGGTTCAGTTACTGTTCTAATGTGTTAAGAAGAGTAGCCAGGCAGGTTGGATGCTTTCCAACCTTCTTTGGAAGGCAAAACAAAGCAACATTAGGTTGACAGCTGGGCCAAACAAAGCCACATTGACACTGACTACACCGGAGCGGCACTACATCTTCTAGAGAGCCACATGTAGACCTGGCACCAGTGTTTCTCACTCAAACAGACTACCAGAAGATCATTCCCGCTCAAATTTTGGGGGGGGTCAAAATTTTTTTTTCCGGCCTGGCGGCCGGACTAACTAACCAGCCCTTAGTCACCGGTTAGATTGCCGGTGCCCCCTTGCTTTAGCCCGTAATGAATGGGGAAGCACTCGGAAGCACAGCCGACGCTTCTCAGTGACAATTTCATATGGGGAACCGGAAGCACGGAGGTGGAGTCCACCAGCCAAAATCGAAACATCTATTTCGGAAGTTCTTCTGAGAAGGCGTGTGATTTTGTTCAAAACCTCGTCAAAGCGCACTCGTGGGCAGTTCCGATTCAAGCATAGGCGCTTTGCCCGGGTCTAGAATCTTGGTTGTGTATCGTAAGAGCCCTTAGTCCGTTGTCAAAGTTAATTCAACGGTGCGCAACTGAAGGAATAGATCCTCCCTTTCACACAGTCCTGGGAGAATTCCCAGCATCCTGTCGCCCGGTGTCAGCTGTCGTCTGTCAGGTTTGGCAATCCCACTTGCAACTTGTTGCTTGGCCAATGACTCCCTTTGAAGTCGTATCGGCATAGGTAGTTTCGGCGCTATTGTCGTCATAGCGCGAATCAAGTCGGTGAGTGCTCGGAATAGGATCAGGAGTTTATTTCGAGGGAAACCTTGTGCTACCCGGCGCAAGAAGATACAATATATTAGCAGAGGAGGATACCCCACCTACGTATGAAGCTTCGGAGCCCTTACCCCCCTACATTGGTATGAGAATTGTGGAGTCCCCTTAACTTGCAAATATCTCAATCAATGGCACGCCAGAGGTGGCAGGAACCCTAGATCCAGATATTTGCTCAGCATCTGGCACATCCACTCAGCCCACACAGCAACGCGGGAGGGAGGTGGGGAGACAGTAAGTTATGGGCTTCAACTGAGAACCTTCCCAGCCTTATATACACCCACAGGACATCCTCTCCCATGCCCATACATCGAGCACATGGTGCTGCTCCGGCTGCTTGTGCGCTGCCGGGAAGGATCATGAGTTCGAGTTCACGCACAAACGGACCGGTTCCCAGAACCAACATTGTCAGCTTAAAGCCTATCGTTGGTGTGTTCTCTCTCCATCGGTTTCATTCTAATGATCAGAATGAATTCCACAGCGGCGGTATTTTCTCGCAGTCTCGTCTGCAGGCTTGGCATCTGTGGAAAACGTTCAGAATGTGACTGCGTGCTTGCACGGATCAGCTCTCGCAGCTTTGAGCGGCTGAAGGGCGACGACCAGAAAATTGTTCGCGCTCTTTGGGCTCTCACCGGGATTCCAGGTGCGTACAGTTGCGGCGAAATCAATTTACCTACCAAATATGGAAATTTCAATCAATCCCCGTCCTTTGCTTGGATATGAATGATTTTCTCGAGCGGCAAGTTGACTAAACTGTTGAGAGCCTCAAGCCGGTATGTTGGGTGTAGAAAAATCTCTGTTTTTGCATGGATTTTGCCGAGCTGGCGGGCAGGCTCGTCCAGGAAAATCCAGCCAAAACCTATGAGAAACATGACAGATGCGGCTTGTTTGCGTGGGTAGACCTATTCTACACAAGGAATACATCCCGTCTATACTATTTCCGCCGACCAGTGAGTCGTTTTTCTGTGCAGTAGGGCGGCTTTGATGGAAAATTCCATATTTGGTAAGTAAATTGATTTCGCCGCAACTGTATGACGCAGGAAGGATCGTGCCGCCAATTGAGATTGTGGTTACAAATAACTGAAACGGGAAGTTGCCCTTTGTAGAAGTAGCCCATTGTCGTCCCAGGTACAATATGTAAACGGGACAATAATAGTCTCGGAAACCCAGACGTTTATACGCAATCCGTGAGGGCGCGGAGCTCCTTCCTAATCTGTAATTGGGGGAGCTTGCTCCCCCTTTATCAGAGCCGTCACCGAAAAGCAATAAGCTGTGCTAGACGGCTTTTTGATGGCGTCACTGCCCTTGACGTGCGCACGTCAAGATTGGCATGCTCCGAGTGATACGATGTTCTTCCGTGTGATCCATCCTGATCCCTACTGATCCAGACTGATTGCAGCGTGATGGCGCATCCTTTTCAACTGATGGTGCACCCGTCCTTGACCCTGCCCGAGGCTGCTCAACGGAAGGGAAAATACAGTTCTTTATTTCATACACGGTACAGAGGGGCAGGTTCTGGCGCCATTAGTTTTCCAGAAAGTTGCTGTAAAGAGGCGATGAAAATAAATGATATCAATCTTGCGGCTTGCTCAGTTATAATGTCTGTATAGAGAGACCACGGTTCTGAGTGGATAGGTATTCTATCGATGATAAGCTCGTCAGAAATTTGATTGGTGGTTCATCCTCAGAACGTCGTTGCCCGGCATAAGTAAAGTTTTGTTCACAAGAGTAGAGTACTACTTGAGTACTTACGTGCGTGAAAAAGAATCCAGCCGAATTATGCTTCCTAAACAACAGCACAACATTAATATTGTTAATCTGTGTGCCATATAAGAATTTACACAAGCTCCCCCTGCTGTAGGCCGGTATTCCGGCATACAAATCATATTTACAATGACATCTTTTGACGTCTGATTGATTGGGGGAGCTTGCTCCCCCCTTTTGTCTGAGGCTCCGGAAAGGGTATGGCTGTGCTGAGTTCTGGCAGCTGATCTCCCACGGGTACGCCATCAGTGCTGGCATCGCACATGCCTAGGCTCATTACACATTCACTTTTAGAAACTACCGTGGCGGCGCCATCTGATGCCACCCCCAAAAAATTGATGTGACCCTAGTGCTGCCGGGAGCTGAGTTGGAGCTGAGCTCGAGGTGATTGCCCATCAGCTCGCTCGAGCTCGGAGTTGGGCCGAGGCAGCTCGGAGCTGACATCCATAAATGGAAGTTTCCGTCCCACGGTTCCCCGTCTCCTCGTTTTGAGCTGCATTGCACTGTTTTGACCTCGTATGCACCTCTAAAATGTGCTACAATTCTCCAATAAGTACAATAAACATATGCACAATAAAAGACTATACAGTTTATGAGTAAATTATGGAACAATACAAAGCACAATGATTATATAAGTGAATACAACGCAAAAATCAAACGGGCGAAGCCCAGGAAGATTCTATAAGATCCTCAAGCTCTTGAGTACGCCCTGCCGCAATCAACCTTTCTGCTACATCAGGGTCAATATCAACAACAGACAGATCTTCCTCAGTTACGACGAAGTCCTCGCAAAATTTGATGCGATCCTGTCGATAAATAAATTTGAGAATCTGGAGCATTTCTATCATCTCGGGGGAGAGACTGTTGCGTAGGGAGGCATCTGTGTCCTTGCTGGAAGAGAAAACACGCTCGCATGGTACCGCAGAAGCCTGAACAGGCAATACATCAAGCGCCACGCGAAATAGGTAACGGAACCGATATTGACGAGCCTGCAACATTTTTCAGACCAACATTGTATAAGAACATACTTAAACTCACCTCCCAGTAGCGGAGCAAGTCAAGGTCCTCATACTCTGGGTCCGAGCCTCCCAGCAAACCCTCCTTCTCATAGTCATTCAGCTCCGCATCGACAATATGTTCATCTTCGGCAGCAGCACGGCGCTCTGCCTCTACTTGCTCTTCCTCCGAAAGCGGCTGCGGACTTCGAGTACTCGGTGGGGATTCGATGTCGGAAGCAGACAGCTCTTTTACAAGAGCACCAAGCTTCGCAAACCCAGATTTCTGGGCACGAGCGGCACCTTTTTATCCGGTCGATCTTCCTTCATTTCCGTTGGTTCTGGTGCGACGGTTGGCGCAGAAGCGCCGTGAACGCCTCGAACAAAATACCAAACATCTGTTGCATCGTCTCCGGATGCCGAAGATTGATCGACCAAAGAGCCGAAGTTGGGGTGAGGGATTGAAGGATGGGAAACTGATTCAGAGGCAGCTGCTGCCGCTGCAACATTTGGGTCAGACGGACCGACCCCGAACACAGCCGGTTCGGAGGTGGAGTTGGGGTCGATGCGGCGACGGGTGCGCGATGTAGCTGCCGAGTTAGCGTTGGGATTCGCTTTACGTTTCTTCTTGCGCTGTGGCGGAGCGAGGCCGGCATTAATCGTGTTAGTCGCGTCGACAAATGGTGCATGGGTTGCCGCAGAGGAAGGGGGAGGAATCACGGTGTTAAATGAGGCGGGGTATGTATTTTGAAAGCCGTAAGTCTGGCCGAAAGTGACGGGAGGTGGTGGAGGATACGGCGATCCGGGGATGAAAGCTTGAGGCGGGAGAGGCATGGCATGAGCCTGAGAGCCAGGCCAGGAGCCAAAGACGTTGGGCGTGGGGTAGGAATTCGTTGTGAAATTGTTTTGACGCGGGGGTTGGATGTAGCAAGTGCATGCCTGCGGGTTGCCGCATTGGCAGGACGGCGAGGCCATGGGAGTTCACAAGAGGGAGGGTTGGAATGGAGTATAATTAGGGCAATATATATAACATTTCGGAGGTATCTATTGCGCGTACCTTGGACCCTGAGTGCGCCAACGCACTATCCCGACGCGCCACCTTTGCGTCATATTTACAGCTCTGTGTGGGGCGTTTCGCATTCTCCGTAGCAGCCAGGCGGTGACGTCGACGCCAAGCGAGGTTGAGGTGAATCATAGGAGGATTGGTTCGCGGCAGGAACGCGCTAACCGGTGAGCGGGAGGACGAGGATTGTGCTGGATTGGTCTCGCTCGCTCTGAGAGAGAGAGAGAGAGGTACTAGATCTGTATAAATTGGCGGAAGGGCTAAACTATGAGCCCCGCAGTGCTCCTACAAGAGGGAGGGCCTCGGCAGCCCACCGTGTAGCTAAAAACTAAATAAGCCTAACTAACACAAACACGCAAATGGGACAAGTAAGCTGGGGATGGTGGGTGGGACAACAAAAACTAGTATGAGAACGAGGGCAAGGCCACGGAGGTAGATACGAAGCCACGGAGGCCAAAAGCTGGAGGGGGAGATGGGGGCGAAGGAAGAAAAAATCTCTGAGGCTGACAAAGAGAGAGGGCACGTGCTCACTACCAATCCCCGTGGTCTCTCCAGACCATCCAGGATTGGTCTCGCTCGCTCTGAGAGAGAGAGAGAGAGGTACTAGATCTGTATAAATTGGCGGAAGGGCTAAACTATGAGCCCCGCAGTGCTCCTACAAGAGGGAGGGCCTCGGCAGCCCAATGAAGCGAGTGCAATCGACCAGCCGAAAGGCGGGGGAGATACTTGCACGGACGCCAAAGGCCCTCCACAGAAAGCCGGGTGGTAGACCGCCAGATCGAAATACGAGAGTGACGGCGAAGGGCGGGAACATTGTGGCCAGAGAGTCGAAAAGAAGGAGAGGGGGATGACGGCCCGTTCCACAAGCTTCACATACCTCTGGAGCTTGTGGAGGGTTGCAAGTGGAACGGGCACGGAGCAGCCCACTTGAACTGGGGGCTGCAGAAGTACGCAAGGAGCCAGCGGATGAGAGAAGTGCCTCCGAACCCCGCGAGGTCCTCAGGCCCGTCGAACTAGAGCTGTGTACAATGCGAAACAACAAAAACTAGTATGAGAACGAGGGCAAGGCCACGGAGGTAGATACGAAGCCACGGAGGCCAAAAGCTGGAGGGGGAGATGGGGGCGAAGGAAGAAAAAATCTCTGAGGCTGACAAAGAGAGAGGGCACGTGCTCACTACCAATCCCCGTGGTCTCTCCAGACCATCCATGACGCGCCAGTCACTCAGTGACGCTGTCAAAAGTGTCACAGTGCCTGTTTTGGGGGCCGAGGCGAGGCGAGCTGGCATCACCTCGAGGTGCCGTTTATGGTAACGGGCCGAGTTGGAGCTGAACTCAGCTCGGAGCTAACTCCAGCTTCCGGCAGCACTATGTGACCCCAATCAACTCCATTTGCATCAAAAGTTCCAGAAATAGGCTGTTCTATTTTTAGTGGTGGCATCAGATGGCGCCGCCACTGTACTGTATGCGGAAAACGTGAAAATTCTCAGCGTGGCTGTGCAGGACCCGGGAACTCCTCGCTTAGTTTCTCTCTAGATCTCTCCCTCTTTCTCGCCATATTATGAATAGTATCTTTGGTAGTCTTTCAAGATAGACTTCCCACCAACGCACCCCGCCCACTTTTCGGATTGAAGCGCACATTTCGTAGATTTTGACTACATTTGACTGGGATAACCCATAACTCTGTAATACCCCATAGGATTTGGGCGGAACGGAGGCCTATGGGTTAAGACAGAGTTGACTGTACAATACAAGATTTTGTTCTTCCGGTAACTTCAGCCCAAGAACCACTATTGCCGCCCTCAGGACAAGGGCACGGAGTATGACTTCGAGGAAACGGAGTCATGCATAAAAATCGATCTTTCGAAGATTTATGTCGGAGCGATTGGGCAGCAGCTGAAGAAGCGTGATGAGGCTCATCTCGTCTTTATTTGATCCACCCCAGTAGTTTTTGCCGATATTGCTGATCATGTTCATGCAGATATGCATGAGACCACTGAGCATAGCAAAGCTCAATAGATGGTCAATCCGATCTTCGGATCGATCCACAGCTCGCTGGTCCTGAGCCGCCCGGGCCCTCGCCGTCGTGAGCCGATCCCCCAGCAGAAAATTGAAGCGCTCTTCGAATGTTTCTTTAGGCATAGCGAGTACCTCCTGATAATAATGCTCCATCACAAGCATGTTTCCCCGTGTCGAGCTTTGATCTTGATCATATGTAGGGAGGAAGTATTCCTCTGTCTTCTGGGAGGGTAGAGCGTGAGAATCCGCGAACTTGGGAATGATCGCCCGGTGCTCTGCCCACGCACGATTAGGAACAATATTCAATGCTGAGGGATTGAGACATTATATGGCGTGGACCTGCGCAGCATTTTCCGCTGGAAGGCACAGGTGGAATCAACATTCACTCTCGCTAGGCAGCACTCTGCAATGGTAGGGCGCCCCCGAGCTATCCCTGTACCGCTGCTTCACATTCTCACCCAACTTCTTGACGAAACACCGACACTCTACCTGGACGAGATTGCCGATTACTTCAGTGTTATGCATGGAGAGCTTCCGGCGATTTCGACTCTTGCTCGGGCTAAGTATTGCAGACCTCGGATACAATCGGAAAATCCTGTGCCGTATTGCCGCCCAGCGCGATGATGTACCACGCACAAACTGGATGCGTTGGGGTGTTTGCAAACATCACCGCAAACCACATGGTCTTTACAGACGAGTCCAGCAAGGATGGCAGAACATTACCACGACCCTCTCTTGTCTCTGGTCAGATCGTCTTGCGCCCCCGCATATCGGCTTCCAGTTTCCCTCAATCTCGCTCTCAATTTGTTTGACAACAGTTTCGACTCAGCCGTCTCGAAACACGAGCTCATTCAACAACTGGTGTATGCCCCTGGATCGGATCATCGAATCACATTAGAACTGCGCAGGGTCATCAGAAAGCCTGGTCGCGTCACAGCGGATATCATAGCCGTGAGTTATCCTGCCTATCTATCGTTGTAATCTTTGAAGTCGGGCTACTCACAATGAATGCCCAGGATGTCGTTGACAAATTCAAGGCAAATGTTGGTGCTCTCGACATTTTAAATTTAGCTTGGATGCGTCTTAGCCCAAGTGGGTCACACACACGAACAACTTTCCTTTATCCAGTCCTATTTTCCCTTTTTTTGTCTTTTTTTTTTTTCGTTTCGAAAAAAGGCGATTTTTCGTCCCGTCCACAGACATAGTATATGATCCCTAAGCTACGCATTGCGCCATAGTGCGCTGCAACGTTATTCGTGCGAGTAAATCCAGTCTTCGTCGGAGTCTGAGTCCGAGTCAGGCGCGAGGTTGTCGAGGTCCTCAATGTCAAGCCCTTGAGATTTTAACACAGTCAACCTCTCCCACACAGAGGGACTGTGGTACAGATCCGGGATTCGAACTGTCTTGAGGGTCGAATGCGGAGATCCCCATCTAGACTCTAGCATATTGCACAAGCGAAGCCCCCATCGGCTTTGCGTACTCATATACCAGACTGTCGATTTGTAGTAGCACCAAGTTGGGGCAGAGATCTTTCGAAGTGCTGGTGAGAGTCAATGCACGGAGGTTTTCCACCAAAATTTCAACCTGTTGGTCGTAGTGATCTTCATCGTCAATCTCGGCGTCCTCATCTTCGGTATCTTCAATACGGATACTGATTCGCAGGCTGCGCAGCCCGCCAACCGATCTGAAGATGGCGGAAACATCTATCATCTCAATGGGCGAGCAAAGACAGGCAAACGATAAGCTTTGCACGTTACACCCTGAGCGATAGACAAACCCAGCGACGTGATTGACGTACGCATCGAGCGCCAATTCTTCTAGGCAGGGAGCTAGAAGATACTGCAGCACATCATCATGTAAGGTCAATGATAACTGCCGTAGTCGGGGCAGCGTCGCGACCGGATGGGAATGAGTAAACACATTGGAGGTATTGCCATAGACCCGCTCCTCCAAATTCTCCCTGACGCATGACGCAATGCCCAGTAGCTCTTCTACGTTGGCATGGATTTCGAGCCTTGTCAACTGTTGCCATGAAATGGCAATGCGTGGAGAGGGAAGCGCAGCATTCCGTAGACATGGGGTGTTTGAGAATACGTTGTTTAGCTCCGGTTCCCACTCGGAGTGCCCAGTGATATGAAGGGATTGAAGCCGGTCCAGAAGTCCGCGCACACGAGCGATTCCGTGGAAGATTGAGAATCCTAAACTATTCTCCACAGCGATGGTGAGATGCTCCCATCGGCGGCTGTGTACAACACAGAGATCAAAGAGAGCTATCAGATGATGGGAGTCTTCGAGCTCTGCATGGTCGAGGCGAAACCGCACCACTAGTGGCACATCGCCGGAAAGGGTAAGCTGAGTTTGAAGCCAGGTGAGAGGATATTCTATGTCAACTCTGCCTGGCAGTCTGATGGGAGAAGCAACGGGGCAGATTACAGCCTGGGTCGAGTAGTCGATTGTAATGCACGACCAAAGTTGTGGATACCCATGAGCAATCGTCCTCCAAGTATGACAGACATGCCCCAATTGCCACGGAGCAACGCGAACGTCTCGGCCGGCTAGCTTCCTTTTCATGCCCTGGGCAATAAAACAAAAGACCTCGATATAAAGTTCGGTAGGTAGACGTTGAATGTGGCAAACGTCTCCCATGGTTTGTACTGGAATCATCAACTGTGCTTCCCCAAAGTGCACTGATAAATCCAAGTTTTGGTTTTGCGCTCGAACCTGCGAGCACTCAGGAATGTTTTAAAGACCGTTCGAAGCTTCGTCAAGTACGTGGCAAGCGGTCAGGAGGGCGTGGGATCGAGTGACGCCGAAAGTGCCGCAATTTAAAGGACCCGGGTTTGATGCCGTAAGTATGACGGCTCGTTGGTACAGATTATGGCGGTTCGTTTGCGCAAATAAACAAGCGTGTCCTATTGGTGTCCTAAGGGACTAGTTCCAGATTGATGCAAAACTGCTGAATTTGGAAGGCTCCCATCAATTCGGGAACTAGTCCTCCAAATTTCAGTGTACATCAGGAGGGATGATTATGAGAGCTCTGTAGATGTATTTACACAGGACTGTTGAGCCGGATTTCCTACTTTCCTCTCAGAGAGCGTCGAACTGACCACCTCGGCCCAAAAAGGTTCGATCACGTGGGGCAACCGTATTTGTATGGCCCCTACCTTATGTCTGTGGACGGACCAAAGAAATCAAGTTTTTCAAGTTGAAAAAGAAGAGAAAAAGGGGGGAAAGGGGAGGGAATTTCAGATTCAAGTTTGCGTCCGCCGCCGTGGTTTTGTACATAGTGTACTGTACCATTTCGACGATTTTCAGGTCACAGGTCACAACCGATTTCATTTGATGTGGGCAAAAATCGCCTTAATTCAAAACAAAATTTTCGGGCATCTCGGACTGAGAAACTACATAAGTAAAGAGGATGGAGGGAAACTCGAACATCGGGTGGGCGCAAGTCAGATTGCACTCGAAGATGTATGTAGAAGTAGATGACTTCAGAGTAGCCAATAAAGTGTGTTGATCCGGGCAAAATGTTCTCAACTTTGAAGTCCCCAGATTACAGCAGGGGAACTTCTCCATAAGGGTGATGCCGAGTGTCGTGCCGCCAGCCCGGGTATCTCCGGTCCCAGTGCCAAGTAACCGTCCGATCATATGGTGGCTGTCGGGTTTCTCGGCCTTGGGCTTTTTCATCCTCCTTCCGAACAAGATCGATGCCATGCCGGCGCCGCCTGAAATAGACCGAATAAAATAATTGATGGGGGGCGTCATTATATTCATCAATCCTCTCCGGCTGCTCAGGAATTTGGTAACATCCAAAGGAACGGACCTTAATATGAAACAACTGAAGATTGAAGTGCTTTGTGCACAAATATGGTCTAATATATATACTCCACTGAGAATTTGCGCCTGTTGGAGGGTGGGAACTACCTACCTAAAAAGGAAATTAAGGCTTCAAGATCTTAAGGGTTATTAAGGGATAAGGCTTAATAAGCCTTAAGGGTCGGCCAGACCCGAATTTAAGGCTTAAGGGCGAACACTGAATGCCAGGGCTCAGGGAATGCGTTGAGCAACTTCAAAAAAAAATTACCAGACTTTGTGCGACTACCAGTGTCTTGGATATACTTACTACTATCCAGTGAGTATAGGCTTTAGCTGTCAAAATTAATGATTCAACAAAAAGGGCCACTGAGTGTGCAACCAGATTCATGAGGAGGAGAGAAGGGTTTTAGAGGTGGATATGTGGGCGGTTACTGAGACGGTTCTGAGGTTCGTCAACTGCCAAATGAGTTGGTTTCCCAAATCGGGCGAAAAATCGTTCGAGCCAATAATGTTGCCCCGAATTTAGCAAGGTTAGCTACTGTACATGGACTCGAATGAATTGGACGTATTAGACTAGGATGTTGAATTCCCATTCGCACTGAAGCAAGCTTACCCTCCTATGTGGACCATTGTCCACATACCCAACATGTTCGGTCTGGCGACCGATTTGCCATCACCCTTGGAATGGCGGGGGTTGCCATGGCCATCACTGTCATTGTCATGTGACTTCGGACTGCCCGCCGAATTGGCGCCGTATAAACTTTTCCGAGTGTTCAACTTTGGTTCAAACTACACAACTTGATGCTGATGCTTACTGAATTCTTTCTGAATTAGCCAGAAACCATTGAGTGTATAGGTGTTGATATGGTATATATATTTATTCACAGCACATGAGCTCGAGGTTCAAACAGGTCAATTGAACTAATTAAGTTACAAGCCTCCTCAAGTTACAAGCACTTTGCCACCAGTGCCGGGGGCTCAGGGAATGCTTTGAGCAACTTCAACAGAATTACCAGACTCTGTGCTACTACCAGTGTTGAATATACTTACCACTATCCAGTGAGTATAAGCTTTAGCTTGACGGTCAAAATTAATAATTCAAAAAAAACAGGTTGACATGACCTAAATAGGGAGTGTTCCGTAAGTACACGTGACTGATTGATTGATTGCATCACTGATGTCTCAAATTCGCCTCAAGAAAAAATATTTATTGTGAGTTTTGAGCGGATGGAATATCCCTCTATAGGGGGTTTACAGCTGTTTTACGGTTTTTGTCCGGTTTTTGATGGAGTGGGGTTCTTCAAAAGTTGTTTACCTGTGATTGCTTGATACCCTCGCCGAGGAGCCGGAGGCAGTTCAACCGCTCCACCGCAGCCCCACTGCATTCACTGGTGGAGCAAAATGGCTGGAAATAGCCCAATCTGAGGTCAGAGTGGAGCCATACGGTGACTCAGAGGCATACAGGTGTAAACAAGAAACGAAATGCCCCACTCGATCAAAAACCGGACAAAAACCGTAAAACAGCTGTACTCTACTTGAGGAATGCCATCAATTGTCCGAATGCCATCAAAAACCAAGTTGTACAGCGATCCTCGACATTCTCGCTCATTTCATCCTATATTGCCCCAAGAATTTAGGTAATAGCTACTATAGTAGTGCTTCATAAGTGTACCAAGGTACAAAGCCACCGCATACTACAGTTTGGCGCTTGAATTTTTGAGGGCTTTCGCCCAGTGCCACCAGTGGCAGTGCATACTCTAGTCACGTTCGTCGAACGGAAGGCGGACCTCTGGAGGCCATGGCTAGTTAGCCACTTTTCTCTTCCTTTCATATATGGTTATGCTTTATGGTTTACGTACCGTTTGCCACTTACGCCGGGCGACCTGTCAAACGCCATCAGAAAAAGACCCCGACAGTATGTTCGTGTCTCCAACTCCCGTCTCAACATCTTCCTAAACTCGTCCGCCGCCCTCCAATCCCTACGCTCCACTTTCTCCCTGCTCGGCGGGACGAGATCCAGCGTGCTGACCACCGGGAAGTGGTCCGTCGTCCCCGGTGTCCATTCTGGGAAAGCGTTGCAGGCAGTAAAGAAGGGGAAGAGCCCCTCGCTACAGAACACGTTATCTGGCCGTGTCAAGTTCCTGCTTGCCTTTGCACGTAGTGTCGGTCCGTCCTTTGGGAGGGGCATTTTCATTTCATAATAACCCAATAAACGCAGTAGCAGCGCTACCGCATCCTCCGCTGATTTTGTGAAGAGGTGGACATTGCGGTCCTCGTCCCACAATGGGCTGTGGCGGTTAAAGTCCCCTAACCAGATGTAGTAAACACGTCCCGGTGGATGCCGTCGCGCCTGGGGGCTGCGCATGTAGTCTCGTACGGCTTTCAAGCTGTTGTCGTGATTGCAGTCGTTGTAGATGTTGAGCAGCCTTATCGTCCCGATGGCGCATCGAAACTCCACCCCGACCACATCCACCGAAGGGATGGGAATCTGAGACCAGCTATCAGTCGGCAACATTGTACTCACTAGCGTTACCGCCCGCGTTTTCGCGTCCATCTGCCCGTGTAGTGAAGGGTATACCACCGTCCACCAGCTATCCGCCCGCGTCTTGCCGTTAAAGTCGATGTGGGGCTCCTGTAGCGCCGCAAAATGGTAACGGTTCCTCCCCAGGCTCTGCAGCATCTCCTGTTGATTGTCCAGCCCTCCATCTAGATTTTGTTGCCAAATCATCAGCTTACTCGGGCCCTGCACTCGCGGCGGGAGTTCAGACATTGGCCCCGTCCACGTTTCCGGCCGGGACCTGAGTAATGCTCCCCTGGTTGCTGCCTCGCGCTGTCCACCGTGTGTCTGCGATTGTTAGCTGTCGCAGCCCGTCACTCGCCCATCCGTTGCCCGCTCTGTTACCGGATATCTGCTGCTGTCGTCGTCCTTCCCATCCGCTATCAACCGGCATGGATCCACCTTCCTGTCCTGATTCACCCCCTGCCAGTCTACCCTGTCCCACACCTGCTGGGATCCACTCCCGCACCCCTTGTATCGCCCCTGACCCCATGTTCCCGTACTTCACCCACGTCCGAGGATCCCGTGTCGGAATGTATCGGTATCCCGCTGTCGGGTCCCTTCCCTGCAATCGATGCTGTTCCGTAACAAATACAGGGCATTCCCTGCTCACCGCTCCGTGTCCCGCCGTTCCACAGTTGGAGCATTTGATCTGTGTCGCTGTGCAGTCTTGCGTCCGATGACTCTCCCGCACCGCCCGCAAACATCCACCTCGGACTTGCAATTGAATGCCAGGTGCCCGTCGTACTTCTGGCACTTTGCGCATCGCCGGGCCTCCTCCTGCGACTCCCTGACCTGGTAGTGCTTGCCCTCGAGGAAAATCCCGTTGTCTATAGATAGCATGGTTAGCAGCGTCGGCATTCGTGAAACTCAGCATAATTTGCGCCACTGTCTGTCCTGGCATTCTTCGGTTCTGCGCCTGAATCCACCGTCCTCCTGCTATCCCCCCGGGTTGAGATCCCGCTGTCTGCTTCCACGACGCGCCACGTCCCCGCATCCGCAACCTCTGTTTCCACCGGTTTGTAGACGCATGTAGACCCCTGCGCCGCAAGGAACATCTTCATCACTTCTGGTTTCTTCACCCACTCGGCCGTCTTGTCGTCCTTGCAGTCTACAATCACCCCCCGTTCTGGAGCCGACGTACCCCGACAAACGCCGCTCCCTCCAGCTTGTCCGTCATCAATGTGAGTGAAAGGTTCACCTTCTCCTTCATCTCTAGCTCGCTGAGAGAAGCCATAGCATCCACCGTCATGTCTGGTGCTTTATCCAGCAAATCTGGCGGTGCATACGCGCACCGCGCGCCAACACGCTCGCCTGCTCTGCCGTCATCGTCGCCCCCGCTACCGTCGCGTACGACCGAGGCGCTGTCGGCACCAAACCGGTCGCAGCCGCATCCCTGCTCCCCTCCCTCATTGCCTCCACTGCCGCCTTCAGCCCCTCAACCTGCGCCTCTATCTCCTTCACCCCCAGGGCTCCCAAATTGGGATGTCATGAGGGTCGTGCGTACGAGACTAGAGGGGTTCAAGAACTGAATCTGGTGTATTACGGTAAGCGGATTGGTCGCGGTTCGATTTCCGCGGCAGGGATGGTGTGACACATGGGTCACAGTGATCTGTGATGTTTGCTCCAGTTGTGCATGCGGCTCCGGACACAGTTTGGGTTATTAGGCCTTGTTATCGGGCAGTAACACACCTAAAAAATGATTATGGAGGGTGTATGGAGGTTTAAGATGTAGTGAAAATCAATCTTGAGTGCAGAGCTCGCAATAAGTATTTGCCCGCAAGGCAAAGAAAAACCAAAGAACCAAGCACCAAATTGCCATGTGCATGGTGATGGTCAACCTGGAGGTACGAGTACACTCTTGGTACCTCTATCTACCCTTCCCTCCGTTTAAAATTTGTCAATCACTACGCACCGAAGCCAGAAACAGGACAGACAAGCTTTAGTTCCCTGCATTTCGTCTCTGGTGGAATCATCACCGTGTTCGCGTTCAGATAGAGAAGAATATGCCTTCAAGCCATGTCCCCGCCGACGCATTTGCACATCCCAAGAATTTCGGGGGCATTGATTGCCGTATCTCAGTTCCCCAGGCAGCCGTAGATACTAAACGCTATCCCCCCCAAATCCCCCCAACGCTGGTGCCAGGCACGTGGCCTCGGATCTCGGGCATCAAAAATGGATGCCACGCTGTCAGAGGACTTGCTCGCAATTGACAAGTCCGTTTTCGAGCGCCTAACGTGTCGCCGACAATGTCCTGCCCTCCCGATGCAGTCGGGAGCAGCAGCTCTGTAGATACAATTGAAAATAAATGCATTTCAGACTTTTTTACTGCAATTCAGTTTCTGCAAGGCTCCAAAAGCTTGAAATCGCTACGCTGTCAACGCGTTGAGTCACATCTGCGACGCGTCAAGTCACAGATCATTTGTGACTTGACGCGTCTGTCTTCCTTCGCCCACACTCAGACATTCGTGGCATACCATGCCGTCGAGTATGCTTCTTTTGAGCCTTGTTGTGGTATAACAGTACTTACGATTGGCCAGCTTACAGTAAACCTTAAGCTTCAGTAAAACAAGCCGCCGTCGTGAAACAACTTGGGCACGCAAGGGAGATAAGCAGTCCCAAATATATACCCGCAACACTATGGGTTTGTACAAAGGTGATGAGAATGTTCCACCTGAATAGATGATTTCCCTTACATTCCTGTGCATTAATATTACATTCCTTTGCTTTTTCGATACCAAACGCGAAGACGTAGTTGGATTTGAGGCTGGCTGAGCGCTGAAATCCAACTACGTCATGGCGACATGAACAAGTCACGCTCTACTTTGCAGATCTTAAATGCTGAGACATTTCTCTGTTAGATACCAGCCATTATAATTAATTACTTGAATGTTGCGTGAAGCTACAGTGGCGGCGGGGCGGGACTGCGTCGGCGACACGTTAGGCGCTCGAAAACGGACTTGCAAGTCCTCTGACAGCGTGGCATCCATCTTTGATGCCCGAGATCCGAGGCCACGTGCCTGGCACCAGCGTTGGGAGGATAGCGTTTAGTGCCGTAGATGACATGCGCCAGATGTTGACAGCAGAGGTTGGTTCGCGAGAATCTCACTTATCTTGGTTCACTTTGGAATTTGCGGAGCTGGCCGAACAAGTTTATTTGCATATTGGTAAACCTACGTTGTCGTTGGAAACAGCATGGGGTGTATTCCAGCAGATGGCCCAACCCATCGCAGATGTGATAGAACTATAAGTAGTATAAATACTCTCAGATACCATTTACCTATATAGCAGTCAATTGAAGGTTCCCCGTTGAGCTGATCTCAATAATCCTTGTCGGCGCCGATGAGCTGTCAAGAACGATGAAGCACAGCCTCTCGACGACCTCTTCATCGTCCTTGACATGATTGTTCCCACAGTGCGACATCCGGCAGTGGCCGCGGAAATCGAACCGCGACCAATCCGCTTACCGTAGGTGTATGTAAGGCACAACCTCGAACTCCAGCGAAGATATAGGTGGTCGGGGTCGTGATCTTGAGTGCAGGCACTGGTGTAGTGAAAGACACACGATAAATGTGCTGGAGTTGACCGTAAAAAGTTTGGAGTTCAAATTTGGAGGCAACTTTTCGACGTCTAGCATATATGTCGTCGAGCATTTCATACTGCATCATAAACGATCATTAAAGGAATGCGTAAAAGGAGAAGAACTTACTCGTACAAATGTCGCATCTCGAGCATCTTCGGTAATGATTCCCACCGTAGATGATCGCATCGTATCTCCCTCATCTGAATCAATGCGTCGAACCTTCCCCCACTCATCAATGACAGCAGTCTTTAACGCCCTATTAACCTGAGTCATGGTAGCGCCGGAGCGAGTTGAAAGTGCGGCTGCAATGGAGCTCAACTGGCCACTAGTGAGACTCTTGCTGGATAGCGGTGGTAGCAGTATACACGACGAATCTTCGCATATTTTCTCGGTTAGTGAGTGCATTGATTTGAAAGATAATGACCACGCACAGAGTGGGTCAACAAATCAGCCTTGTACTTCGGATGGTGGAGGACGAAGAGAAAGTTCTTTGCTCACGTTGTAAATGGTCTTGGTCTGTCAGTTGCGCCCGTTCAAGCACATAGCGATCCATCGATGCCCAAGGAAATCGGCGGCTTCTAATGCCGAGCTGGATACTCCCGCAAAACCGCTCCATTGGGAATGCCCAGTAGCACCAAACAGGCCCGCAAAACCTGATGCTAGGTGCGATGTGGAGCAAAGCATGAATAGTGAGAGGGCAAGTTGGCAGCCGGTCAGCGTCGTACTGAAAATATATGCTGATCACGGCTGTCAGCGAGGATGATATAGATTCAAGGACCACGTACTCCTCGTAAGTGCGTACCCAATTAATGAATCCGACCCGAACTTGTTCAATCTCATCATCTGTTATTTCGAACTGGAGGCAGATCATCAACAGCTTCACAAGCTCGATAAAATGAAGGTAGTATTTTTTATTTTTGAATCGACGGCGAAGTAGAACAGGGCCGAGATACAGAGCCCAGAACTACCACATTTCAGCGGACACGTTCGATGTTAGGAATGCGACTACCGTATGCGGAAGGGATGAAGTGGAAAGCAGCTGCTGTGCGCGATCCAATGGCCTCCCAGATGGCTTTCGAGAGCTCGTAATCCTCCTGACCAGGATCAAGGCCTTTGAAATTGCCCGTCCAAAGCAGGATCAAATTTTTGAGAAAGTTCTCCCATATAAGATGCATGAAGTCAAACGGGAGCGAACGCGGGAAGGGAAGAGAGCCGAGGTGAGTGAGAACAGAGACTCCTTTTACTCCAGTCTCTTTCGCCAAACGCTCGGACTCGGTCTGCGTCCTGGCCGTTTCAACCTTCCGACCCTGGGCAACGATTTCGTCGTGAGTGCGCATCGGGAGATCCTCAGCATCATAAACCTTGATAGCGCGCTCATCCGAGGCCACGGCTGGATGGCAAGAGCGATCCAAAGGCACATAATGTGTAGTGTTACGCGAATTGGGGACGCGAAGTCCCACAATCTTGCACATGCGGCATGGGGAGATGCCGTTGTGGCCTTTCATGCGCATGAACATGGATACGGCAGGTATGTCACCGAAGACCAGGATAAGACAGGCACGTAAAGTGAAGATATCCCCGGAGAGAATATCAAAGGCCCGAACGCCTTCAGCGAGCAGAAACAGCTCGCGAATGAGCGGGTAGAGAAATGAGTCGGAATCCTTGGGTTTGTTCGGACCTGGGATGACACCGAGGGCGAGGATAAACGCAAGATGGAAGCGGATTTCGGGTGGGAGGTCGTAATCGAAGAGGATCAGCGGCCACGCAGTTTTTTTGCGGCGCTTAAAAGGGGCGAACCCATCCCATGATGCTCCGAGAGCTACGTCTCGAGGATCTGAGAAATACTTGTGTTTGTAGGTTTTGTCGCCCATCTTGACTAACTTGTGTAGCAAGGAACGATAGTGCTCCCCGTCGAAAACATCTGTCGTCTTCCCCGGAGTGTGCTTGTGCTGCGATCGGTACTGCTGTTTCTCAGCCATGTCACGATTGGCGGCAAACGCGACGAGGCGGGGGATAACAGGGATGTATGTGAATTTCTTGCGTGGCTTTCCGTTGGCTCGGCGGCGAGGCTCGTCACAATATGGACAGGACAGCAAGTTTTCGTGTGGGCCGACGTAGCACACACAAGAGTTCGGACAACAGTCATATATCTCTGGTTTGAATCCGGCAAGAAAGTTGATTCGCGACCGCAGTTCATCGAGTTTTGGGGGGCATGATGGAGGAGTGGTCTATCATGCGGCGTTTCAACACGTCAGCTGCTGGCGGAGTTTTTGGGCAGCAGTTCGAACCCCCCACCCCCCGGCGAGAAAACACTTTTGACACTCACCGGCTTCCCCACCACCGATTTTCCGGCATTGGTGATCGTTGATCCGACTTTGTCACTGCCAGTCCACTTCCATCAACAGTCTCACTTCCCACCATCATCCGAGCCTCGGATCACAGCAGGCAATCACCCGGCGGCCAGCACATTCCAGTTTCACAGTATTTGCGGTCATACTCAAACCTGCTCGGGCTTTGCCCACCCGGGCCGCAGTTTATCCCAGTGGAGGTTGCCTGGGAGTTTTAATGGGGGCCACCAAAAAGACCTGTCACATCACTGCACTGTGCCGAAAAAGAGAATTCTATCAGTCTGGGTCCAGATCAGGTGATGGGGAACAAGGGAAGTTTGCTGTGGCGTCGGCCGGCAGGAAGCCAGATTACGCATCCATCAAGATGGAATGATTTACAGGACCTGGGAATTACCCACTACTTCATTGTGGCATTGCCACAGGACTGGGTTGCGATCACTCAGTCATGTGTTAGAGTCTGCTTACATCTCGAGACAGAATATGGAATATGCGTTAGTAAAAATAGTTGACAGTTTGTATCTCTATCATATGCCGTAGGCACACCGGAGAATAAACAGGATTCTAAAAAAAAAAAAAAATCGAGTTTTGGAAGCGTCGGGTTCTGAGGGAAAGCATACGGCGTCATCTTGAAAGCCCTGTCCGTCAGGTTGCTCTGCACTTTAAACGAGAATGCACGGCAGATGGCGAGGTCGTACGCGCTGAGTTTCCGAGCTAATGATGAGTTGCAAGGATTGATGATTCTGTTACGGGACTTCGACACGCACCTGCTGCTGCCTCTGCCGCATACTCCGCACCAAACCTCTCCCAAGAAGGCAGACCATCTGCGGGAGCTACAAACGTGTCCCAGCCGAAGATATTAGGCTCTTCATCTGAGTCCTCCCCATCACTATCTTCCGCTCGGACATCTTCCTCGCCGCTGTCACTTTCATCATCCTCCTCACCGTATTCATCGGCTTGCGGCTGAGACCCGCTATCCCCCGTAACATTTTAGTCTCTTGTAAACAGACGCTACAATACATAGGTCCTCGTACCTGCGGTGTATTGTAGTAACATTTGAGCGAAAATCAGCTCCGTCGTCGTCTTCCCTCCATGGATTGCCCGGATCTGAGGGAATTATATAGCAAGACTTCGATTTTTAAGAGGCGTAACACACCGGCTTGAAAATCCTCGTAGTCCTCGAGATCTTGGTTATCTGCAAACGAAGAAGGCCCCGCTACCGCTGCTGAAACGGCAGATTGAAGAGAGAACGGGATAGGAGCTAGATCTGGCTCAGAACTCGGCGCTACTACTAAGTATTCGGCGCTGACGTGAAGGATATTTAGGACTTGTCGGCGGGTAAGGTCGAGAATTCATAGCACGGCGATGCATCCGCTCTTGCTTGGGAGGTAAATTCTCATTGCAGCAAGCACAATCGAGCCACAGTGAATTTTTTCATGTGTTTTTTTACAGCGCACTTTTCAGCGGTGAACCCTACAGCAAAATAAGCATCATAGGATGAAAGTACTCCTAAAGACGATCTCAGTCATATCTGACTTTACTTAGTTTGCTGCCGATTTGAGCCCGTAATAGTTGCTGTAAGATGGCCATTTTGGCCTAAAAATGCCAGATTTATTCAAAAATTGACCAAAATGACCATCTTCAAGCAGCCATTGCGGGTCCAAAACTGTAGGAATCTAGGTAAAGTAACATATGACTGAGGTCGTATTTGCGAGTACTTTCGACCTATGAAGACCGTTTCTCGGTGGGGTGTAGCACTGAAAAGTGCCCTGTTTATAAATCCCTTAAAAAATTCATTACACTCAACATCCTATACTTTAAAACACAACGGGCACAGCATTGTGCCCAGAAAGGGAATTTTACCCCGTGACTTTCTGTCAAAGCCTGAGAATCCCGCCGTCGTCGGCACTGAATCCAAGAGAAACTGCGGGGTTTGGGGCGGAGCCCCGACGAGCTGTGCGACTGCCGTAGACACGGCGCGAGCGGCTAGCGTCTGCAAGCATTTGGTAAGGTCATTGTTCTTGAAGAGAGAGTATAGCGCAAGACATACCTTCGACGTCGACAAAAATCCCCCACACATAGTAAACTTCACCTGAAACGGATGTCGTCTGTAGGCAGCGTTAGACGGAAAGACATGAACAAAATGTATGCACTTCCGGGGAGAGTAGCGCTGGTTGGGCACAGAAAGCGGACAGATGGAGACGGAGCAGGCAGAAGAGGGGAAGACAAGGTGGAAGAAGACAAGAGGAAGTGACGTGTCAGAAAATAGCGTCATTTTATGTTGCCTGTTGCCAGGCCGATGGGTAGGTGACTCAGGCAGAGATCCGAGGGAATGTTTGCTGGGTACCGGGTGCTTGCTGGAGCGATGTGTTGAAACGAGATAGTTTGCTCACCCATGACAAGCAATCTCAAATCATTCCATTCGGTTGCTGCTTGTGCCATCTCATCTCGAAACATTTCAAACTATCCGACCGACTTTTGACTGGGAGCTTGAACTCGCACCTTTCAGCAACACATACTCAGTTTCTACATCTTACCACTGGAGCAGCGACACCTTGAGGTGGAACTAGACGGTACACACACATTGGGCGGGCAATGGGTGCGTGACTAATGGTCACAGTTTCCGGGTGCGAGTTTACAGCAGTTTGCAGATGTAATGACACCACGTCGCATCACATGAGAAGAAAGCACAAAAAACACGTCTTCTTCTCTCCTTCGTATCTCTCTCGTTTCGACGACAAATAGCATGATTTTGGTATCGGAGGACTCGCCGTAATCCGGGCTTCAAAACGACTATCTTTTATCGCCGAAATCCTGGCTTCATTTTGGCCGACATCCACCTTGCTCGTCATCGTCGTCATCGCCGTCTTGGACGCAATTCTGGAGAGAATGCCTCGTGTGTAGGCACGTTAGGAAGGCAGTTCTAGTCGCTTTCAATCTACATATATGCATTTGTAGCGCAGATTCCGGTTAATTAACTTATTGTTCTCGTGTCTCTTCTCTACTTCCACCGTGATCACAGTTTCGTTCTCTGGTTTTGTTCCTTCTCAGGCGCGGGTCACAATTCCCTGCCGTGCGGTGTATAGCACCAGTGGGGTGCGTCTTCAAAAGGAAAGGACGCTAATTTTTCGCTAAATTTCGCTGTGGCGTATTCTATTTTTCTCGTTTGCCACTGGAGTCTGCGTGGCTTACTTACTATTAGCCACTTTGCACCACACATACACTACTAAGCATGCCAGATGACTATTTTCTGGAGATCTCAAGACTCATTCTGTGTGCATAACCCTGCTAGGAGCGCGACAACGTTGGAGAAGCTGGATGTCAAGTGGATGTCGACCAAAATCAAAGTCGGAATTTTGACAATAAAATACCAGCGTCTTGAGGCCCGGATTAAGGCGACCTCATACATACAAGAATAGTCGATATTGGGCAAGAAACGAGCAAGAACGAGGCGATACAAGAAGACGTATTTTTCGTGCTTTCTTTACATGTGATGCGACGTGGTGTCATTACATCTGCAAACTGCTGTAAATTCCGACATCTACTACCAATACACCAACCAGGCATAGCACAAATCTTCTATCAGCACTAGTCTCGTGACCAGACTCTTATGCCATCCCAAAGGGAACCCTGTCATAAGCTTAAAGAGTCTGGAACGGTTCCCTTTGGGATGGCATAAGAGTCTGGTCACGAGACTATATCAGCACTTACCCTCGTGCTGCATTTTTTTCTAGCAGGCAGCCTTTTGCGAGCCTCAATAACAACATTCCTTTTTGGATACTGACTCCTAGCACCCAAAAAAGGAAATTTCTCATAAAATGCCCTTACTTATGCATAGCCAATGTAGGCTGTTGATGATAACAGCTTATACTGATTCTTGGATGGTGTTTGAGAACAATGCAGTTCTATAACTTTGAAAAACAGCAGTGCAAGCCTGTGAAACTGTTGAAATACTCAGACTGAATCTACCAAATGCAATATAGTTATCATAAAGTGTTCCATATACTCTGATAAGGTCATGCTACATAATTGAAGTATCCTTGAATGTCTTAGCATTCTTATTACTATCTAATATGCAGCTATGCAATGAATTTACCCTACATCAGGAAAGTGTTGCCTCAGTGATCATGGTACATGTACTGGGCAAATAAACTTTGTAATGTGTACCCTCACTTCCTGAGGTGATTGTGCATGAAGTCTGTATATCAAATGTGCGACATTCTAAGACTATTGTTGATATCTCATCCAATGTCATTTACCCTTAGTTCATCACTTGTTGTTAAGCTTGCTTCAAGTCAATAAAGCTTGTGTCCTTTATCTAAAAAACTGTTTTTTGTCATAAGTCCAACCTTCTTGTGCACTTCTGATCTCATATTATCAAATATGTGTTGTGGATAATTTGATGAATTGTGTGTCAAGGAGGGCATATCAGCCAAATCTGATGATACAACATGACTTAGAATATTAATTCCCATCCAAAAATGCCTTCTTACATGAGAATCGACCAAGATCTGAGAAAGTTGTGTTTTCGGTAAAGTGGATTGAGAGACCTCAAAACTTGCACATGGACTCAAGGTCATTTTAGCATACATTCACAGGAAAACTGATTTTGAGCAAGTTATGAACTCAATGAGAGCAGTTTGAGTGTTTTCAAGGCCATATCTGCCATGTTTAGAGGGCTATTCACAGATCAATTCAGAAATGTCAAAAATGATCTTGAGTATAGCTCAAGAATTTGACGGGATTGTAGCATATTTTTGGTGACAAAACCTTTTTACAGACCAAATGACAGGCACCATAATATTATAACTCCCCCAGAGAAAAAATAATGTCACCCTAGACACTAGGCCTCAGCTGCGAATCCGGCGGATTTCGGGGGACCCTATGATCTAGCCATTAATCATTTGTAGGGGACCTGCTATCTAGGTCATTATGGACTGTATATTGTGACAGGGTAACTATCAGCTTTTCCTGTTTTCCTCTTATATTAAAGCCTTTCAGGTCTGACTGTCTCAAGGACTCTGCCAGGGGCTCGATGGCGAGGTCAAACAGAAGGCACGATAGGGGGTCGCCCTGCCGGACACCTCTTGTAACGCGGAATGGGTGTTGACTTTTTTTCTCCGTTTACAAAGACGTACGTCCACGCGTCACTGTACAATGCTTTCACCGTGTTAATAAATTCTTCGGGTATGTTGTAGGTAGCCAGCGTACGCCACAGGTAGTCGTGTTCAACTTTGTCGTACGCTTTCTCTTGGTCTAGCGCCACAATTACACCGTTTCTTTCCGTAGCTTCCGCAAGTTCGATGACACGCTTCGTGAGCCATATCTGGTCGGGGATCTGTCTGCCTGGTACAAAACATGCTTGGTTAGGGTGAATTAGGTCCGGGGCTACGGCTGCGAGTTTCAGGGTGAGGGCTTTGGTGAACAGTTTATAGTCGGTATTTAGCAGTGATATCGGTCTGTAGTTTGCAATGTCCGATTTGTCGTTCTTCTTATATAACGGGCACATCCAGCTTTTGGAGAAACCGGTTCCTTTAACCATTCCGTGGGTCTCGATGTCATTGTATACTCTAAGCATCATCAGCACGCATTCACAACGACAAGGGCAGCGACGGGGAGGAAATAGAATATGGAATCCGCGGCCGCGCCGGGTGCTCGCTTCGCAGTCCGTCGCCTTTAAGATGTTGAATGCAGGTTTGTCGTTTCGCACATCCGTTCGGTATCTGTCATCCAGAGTTCTCCATACTTCATAAGGGATTCCATCCAGCCCCGGCGCCTTGTTGTTTGCTGACATTTTGAGTGCTCGTTGGACGTCCTCGTAGGTGAGTTTCTGCTGTAGCGTCTCTTTTTGAGCTTCCGTCAGTTTCTTCACAGTACGGCTTGTCACTGCTTCGATCTTCGCTTCTCTTATATCTGGCGGGGTGTCAGGTCGTATCGATTGCAGGTTGTCATGATAGTCGCGGGCCAAGGATGCCATATTCTTTGAGTTTTTCTCGTATTCTGTTGCTCCACTTGGGTGTATTCCTTTTTTCAGACGGTGTATTATTTCTCTAGGTTTGCTTGGTCTGTTTATCATTGACCAATACCGGCTTATTGTCTCTCCTTCCAGTCTATTCCGGACCTGCGCACTCAATCGCGCTGCTTTGAATCGTTTCCTCTCAAGTGCAGCTACGTAGTTGTTTCATGACAAAAATTCATGATGTTTTGTCATGAATCCATATTGTCACAAAAGCAGATTTCTGAGCATCTTGAATTTCATAACGTCGTTCATGACAAAACATCATGAAACCTGAATTTCATAACAATCTGCATGAATTTCATGATCAATACTTTGCACAGTGTACCTTCTCAATCAATACGGCTCCAGATAGTCTCCGTTCTTCTTTGGACAGGGTTCCGTCAGCGTCAATCGCTTGGATCTTGTCTTCGAGGTCGGTGAGTTCCTGCGTGATTCTGGGGATCTGAACCTTGGATCGTTCACGTCCTTTTTCGCACATGCCGTTCTTGAATTCAACCCACCTGGTTTGGAAGTTGTCTGAGTCGTCTCTTTCTTCAGGGTTACGAGCTTCTAGTTCGTCCATTTTGCGCTCAAGTTCCATCCCCGGTTCTCATGGATGAACTCTCTCAGTACTTTATCCGCACTCAGATGAGCTGGCCATACCCATCTCCCGTGGCCTACAGTGGGTGATTCTTCAGTAGTCATTCTTACTGAAACCATTCGGTGGTTGGTCCTGATTCCCACCGTTTGGATCTGCCATTCAAAGGTCTGTTCAAAGAGCCCTTCTTTCACATACATCCGGTCAATCCGTGATTCGGATCCCCCTTGTGCCTGCGTCTGGTGGTAGGTGTACGCGCGCGTTGTTGGGAATGTTTCGCGCCAGCCATCTATCAGTCCTAGGAAGCTCTTCAAATCATCGAAGGCATTGACCGGCGGGTTGTTGTCTGCCCGTGTGGGGAAGCGATCTATCGCATCCTCGACCATATTGAAGTCCCCAGCCATTATATCGGGTTTTAAAGTTGGGTGTGCTTCGAAGTAGGATTTGATTGTCGTCCAAAACGTTGCATTTTCACCTGGGGCATTGGGTGCGTATATTCCAAGTACGAGCAGTGCAGACCCGTCGACATTTTTCATTTTTGTCAGCATTGCGCGTCCGGGCACGATTTCCCAAGTTCTGATGTCCGTTGTTTCCACCATGTTCTTATTGAGTACTATCGCCACTCCTTTCGCGTTCGCCGTAAGTGGGTGTTTAGAGTGCTCAAGTCTAATTACTCGGCCCAACAGGTTCATGATGTCGGTTTGTCTCTCATCCAAGAGGTGCCAGATCGGGGGATCGGGCATACGAATGATCTCGCGTGGCTGATTGATGGACTGATCGACAGGTCACGGGCTGTCTCGTTTTCTAGCCAAAACGCGTCAAGAAAGCGCGTCTGGGGTGTTCTGAACGGTGTAGAAACGAGTCTGAGGTAGTAGTGTGTACTCTTGACGCTGTAGACATTCTCTGCAAGATTTTTCAAACAGAGGATAGGATAAATATAGCTTACGCCTATAAATAATCTCAAGTGTTCAAACAGACAATCCAAGGAAAGCCTGGTTTATAGAATATCGCCTTACGCTGCCAAGGAGTCATTATACATGCTACCAAGCCTGATTTACGAATTTCAGGCCAGTCGCAGGACCACAGGCAACGTTATAAGAGGGAGGCCTTGTTTATTGATATTTGTGGTGGGTGGTCGCCTTACGTTTGATCATCAGTGTCAAGATCCACCCGATCTGTGACCTCTTGCTCTCATCGTTGAGGTGAGCTTCACTTACTAGCAGGGCTCCGACCTTCTGCTCGCGCATAATCTGCCAGATTTCAAACCATTTGTTGTCCGCGCTATGCACGTTGGGGCTTCCGTTGCCGCTAATATTTAGCGCAGCAATCTTGACTGATGCCTTTGTATTCTTTTTTCCAGGTCCGCCCCTGTTCGTAGCCGGGCCTGGGTAGACTCGCTGTGGTGGAGGTTGGGGAGGGGGGTCATGAGCGGGGGGAGGGTTGGCTGGTGGGTCGTTAGCGGGAGGAGGGTCGGCTTGTGGGGCGTTGGGTTGCGAAGGTGCGTTTCGTCTCGCTTCGTTTATCTGGGCGTGACTCTCTCTTCCGATTCGTTGATCATGTTCTTCCTCGGTTCCAGTGTCATGTCTACCGAAGGATTGCTCCCCAATTCGTTGGTCTGGGGCCCCAGTTCCGGGGTGTGCGTTGTTCACGCTTCCGTGGGGTCAAGGAAAGGGCTATCGTCATCTGCCCGAGGTCGTGTCTGCCTCTGCACGGTCCGTGCTTGGGTGTTTCTCGTTTCACCCGTCTGCTGATTCATTGCAGGTTGCGCTCGAGTGCGCCCATCATTGACTGGTCGTGGACTCTCCTCTCCTCGGTGGGGAGGTGGGTCATCCCGATTCGTCTCCGGGTGACCTCGAGCGCTTTCCCCTCCAGCCAGATGGTTTTCATTAGGTAGACGAGGGCCGGTGGCGGAGCCCTCGCTCCTTCCAACCATTGACCTCGACCCGCCTGTACCTAGTATGAAAGACTATTGGCGAAAATGGGTTAGTCAGCACGGTATGAGGAACTGTATGAACGAAGACATAATGAGAAGACACCGTCAGACGAAACGAAAAGAACGGGCAGAATGACACTAGGCAAATCCAACAAGGAACGGGTCTCCCGGTGCCCTCTTAAGTAGTCTGAAGCGCTCGCGGACCGACAGAGGCCTAAGAGGGTGGAAGAAAGAGGCAAAGCATCCCAAGTGACCGCGGATCATCATAACCAAATGATGAGCTTCTTCGACGCATCGCGGGTGCGTCAATCCGCCCCCGTTTTGTTCCAAACTTGATAGGTATGTAGCCGATAGGTATATGAACACTTTCTACCTTGGACTTTCTCTCAAAGCGCCCTGATTTTACGGCGTAATTTCACGCGCCGAACAGCTGTTGGTAGGATATTGAGATTTTGAGATTCGCGTATTTCGCTACAAATTTGGTATGGCTGGATGCGCCTCGCAAAACGGTGAATTTTGGTTATGGTCTCAAAGTAATCCACTCGGAATTGAGGGAGGAATAAATCATATACTGTAGCCTCCTTGTTAACGCGTTCCAGTACGATATTCAGTGCCCAATCAATGAGCGCGTTCCGTGTGCTGTTGGTCCGCGGTGGGACAAGGTTGGAGTCAAGACGGAGCGAGGGTCGCAAAGCATAGCGGGGCACAATTGCAACAGGATGGTGAGCAGGGTTCCCTTCTACAGCATACTGTACTATTTCGACCATAACTTCAGCCGCTGTGACCTGTGACCACTTAACTTCACTTTTTCACTAATTCAAATTGCCTTTTTAGGAAATTTTCCGCGTTTTCCGGGTTGTTTTTGATGGGAAAACGGGCCAAAACTGCCCTGTGACCTGTGACCACTTTCAAATAACTTCAATTCAGCTTTGACCTGGGACATGAAGTTGTGGTCGAAATAGTACAGTATAGAAATGAAGCGATGGATTGATAGACACTACTGTGCCTATTATGCTTTCGCTCAAAGAGAGCAGCCAAGAAACTGCCGATTGTCGGAAAGCCGGCTTTGCAAATCGCGCGGATAACCACCAGAAGACGGTCCTCAGTGGTTATATCGGCAACTGGCCACTTAAACGCGTTTCTGACGTTTTGAATGCGTCCCCGGAATGATCCCGTCGAATAATTCGCCCGCAAACGCGACCACCAAATCCGTGACCAGGGTGTCCTCAAACTGTGTAGCTTCTCATCGGGTGCCCCGGCTGGTAAAACCCTCGGCAATCTGAGCCTATTTCCGGCGAAATAAAGCCCTCGAAATGACCGATTTTTCCAAGTAAGTGTCAACAAAGAATTGAGGAGCAAGAAATGCCGAAACCCGTATTCTTTTTCCGAAACGGCTGTAAGGTAAACGACACGCAAATACGGACAACCCTTCAAATCGGGACATAAACCGATGATTTGGTCCTTTCCCCCCCATTTTGCGCAGATATGCCAAATCGGCTCCCAACATTTTGTGCCGAAGTGTCCTGATTGCGATATATCTTGTCCATTCATCCCAATTTGGAGGGTTGTCCATATTTGTGTGTCGTCTACCTTACAGCCGTTTTGGATTTGCACAATGACTCTGGATTTTCGATTTTTCTCTTCTCCCTTTTCAATTTGGACCTCCGGACTTTTCGGAATCTGTTTATATGCCGTTGGGCTACAGATCCTACAAGTTTTGTAGCGATACGGCCACAAGAAGGTACAGTTGAACATCTCATAATGCATATGCTCACAATGCATAAACCTCATGTCGGAAAATCCGAAAATGCCTGACATGCCCGAATATGCGCGCATATGCGCCGATCAGGCCGTCAGCTCGGAGGGGGTCTGATACCTGGCAGAAAGGGCCGATAACCCCTTATCAGCTCGTCAGTCTGACCGCGAGTTATCTGTACTGACCGGTGCTGATACACACTGATCAGCTTGTGCTCGCCGTAATTAACAAAAGTCTTCCACCCTTCGCTTGAAGGGTTATTACAAGTGCTACTTTTTCAATTGCTTTACTTTACTTTACTTTAGTATTCTGGTTATTTTAATGAGGTTATAATTCTAAATACACAATTTATTTTCTAACACTTGAGTTCACTTCTATGTTAGGTGTGGAGCACGATTGCGTCATACAGTGGAAACGTTGGAAGGTCATGACCTGAACCATGTACCTTGCTTGGACGACCTTTGGCTGGGCCATTTTACCAGTTCTAGATGGTTTTGCACCTTTTTTTCGCGCGGAAAATGTACCAAGCAACCGTGGGAGAGGTGACACTTGCCTGCCGAGTTGAACTTTTCAGTCAAATGTGGTAGAATTTTCCCCTGCGCTGACGAGAGCTGATATGGAGCTGATAAGTGCTGATCAGCCTCCCCCCGGAATCTGACCAGGCCTGATAGGTCGGTAAGTACTGATCAGGTATTTTCGGATTTTCCGACACATTCTGCATAGTGTTTTGGGGTCCACCAACTTGGTAGGCTGGTGTTTTATGCATGCGCATTTTCTCATATTGCCTAATGCATAAGGTTTGGGGCAAGTTTTTAGTGCATTATGCATTATGAGATCGCAAAATTGATACAATTTGGTGGCAATTTGGCCGTTTGTGTCACTCTTCTAACGCATATGGGTACTACTCAAGTCAAAAACACCAGTTTATAACTTGTTACAAAATTTTGACCGCTTTTACGACAACTGGTGGACAATCCGGCATCTGCCGCACTTCCATATATAGTAAATTCGTGATAATGTCACATATGTCACTCTGTGTGACAGTATATAGGAATGCATATTGCTCATAATGCATAGCGCTTGGTGGTCCACTGACGCTATGCATTATGAGATGTTCAACTGTAGTAAGAAAAACGGGCTTTCATCAAGGGATTATGATGGGATTGACAGCACAGATCAAAAACCTCAAGAAAATGTTCCCTGACATTGGACCTCTACCTGTAGGGGATTGGTACCAGAATAAATGCCAAAAGGTTCGGAGATTCAAATTGAAACGGGAGAAGAGAAAAATCGAAAATTCAGAGTCATTAGAGCATATTTGGCAACTGGAATTATCTAGCAGCCTCACCAATGAGAGCGCGTAAAGCTGTGGAGCAGCCAATCAGAAACTGGTGCAAAACCGGCTTGTACCAGTTGCCAATTTGTGTCTATTTGGCAGGATAGTATACATACGGGTTTTGATCGAGTGGTGCTCTGTGCTTACGTTTGTTGATGATTCTGTCATCGGCAAAGCCGGGAGCACCACTCTGTGGGGCGTTGCCGTATCACATCAAGTACCGCTGGTCCCTTGTTTTGGTCCTGGCTCGCAAGTCATGGCCGTGTCAAGCTCTGGGCAAGTAGCAGCTGAGTCTTAATCCTCAGTTCTGTTAACCCCCTGTTTTTTTCCTGGTGTTCTCTGGGTGTCTTCAAAATCGGCCCAAGTGGAGCTGGTGATGGGAAGCACAACACAGGTATGGTGGCGGCCAAGACTTTATGACAAGCCGGAATTTTGGTAGTCTAGTAGTTACCGCGGGGGTCCGACCGGAGTGCACCCTTATTACATAATCTGTCAAAAATTGGGCCACGTGCATCTGCCTTTTTTTTTTTTTTTTTTTTTGTATCAGCATTTCTATACCGCAACAAGTAAACCAACTACTAAGACGCGGTGCCCAAAGGGCAATAAATAAGTGAAAAAGTAATTCTAGTGAGGGTTCGACCGTGGTTGGTAGAGTATAGTCTTGGAGTAGGTGGGTGAGCGCTTCCATCGACTGTGAGAACAATAGCTCGACATAGGAACCATAGGTGAAGAAAAAATGGGGCATAAGTGGCAGTCAGCCATTACCTCGGGGGGCGCCGTCCGCTTGAAGCCCGAGCTTTGTACGGGGTGGCCCGACAATGTGATCCATAGAGGAAGATGCCGTCCTGTAAGAAGCGACGCGCATCCTCCTCCTCGATGAAGTCCACGCGGACAGACACTTCCGACTGGGGGATGCTATCCCGCTTGTGAAGGAAGCGGACATTACCAATTCGATACTGTGCACCTGGAAGTTGGTTGCGCTTCGCCAACTCGCGCACAAAGTCGCGAGAGTGCGGAAGCCCTCCCTCCTCCAAGATTGGCACTCGGTGGAAAACCACCTTGTGCCATGGGTCTGCGGGGTAAATGGGCGGTTCAGCATCGAGGGCGCATCCCAGAAGTGGAGCGATGGTCCTCCATAGCAGCGAGCGGTGGGCTGCGAGCGCCTGGGATGAGCAAGCCGGCGCAGTTGCGTGGAGAACCAGGTTGCCACTCTGGGACATGGAGGTGGCGCTAACTGCTAGCCGACCATCTAGAACGCTGTTGATGGCCCTGCATAGTGAATCGGGGTGTGGTTTCTTCGTGGGGTGGGCGTTGGACAGGTCAATGATCAACCGCGTGGATGGAATCGTCGGTTTGGGCGACACCATTGGGTTCCGTTTAGGAGCGGGACGTGAGGGGCGCTTCGGCTGGGAGGTATGTGGGTGCACAGGTTTTGCCTTGACGGCCTCTGCAAATGTGGTGGGGCTGGGTGGGCTTACAGGAGCCATGCTGGGTTTCGGGTCGGGTTCGGGAGTGACGAGGCGCTTAAGTTTTGATGTCCAAGGTTCAAGAGTTTCAGTGATCTCGATAAACAAGGGGAGGAGGGCTGCAAGGTTGTCCTCCGTGCCTTGGGGAATCTCCACAGGGTTATCTATGTAATGGTCTTGTATGCATTGTTGGAATTCACGGCGTGTCTCCAGAAAAGCCGTTGCTTCCTTTCTGAGCTTGGTGGACAGGTAGTCGATCGTTGTGTGGGACTGAGGGACGGTGGCCTGCGGGGGCGCTGAGTTTGGGGCGTGGTCATGGCGGGGGGTGGGGGTGACTGGTTGGTTGGTCGTGGTGCCGCTGGAGACGGTCGCGGGTGATGCGTCAGGACCATCAGCTCGGCCTTTCTTGATTACGCGGGACGAATGTGGGGACTTGGTAATGGAATCGTTTCGAGACTTCTGTAGAGGACGGGGAGGGGAGTCCGGTGGCCTTGGGCGCCGAAGGCCCGTAGCTGGGGGGCGGGGAAGGGTACGCTCGCCTTGCATCCCAGCAAAATTTTGGCCGTGGGAAGAATCGTGACGGTGATGGTTCCGGTCAAGAGAGACCTGACGTGCATCTGCCACGTTGAGGTGGAAGCAAGGTGGAGGACTGTGGAGGACGTGGATGGTTGGCGTACATACAGTGCCGGACACGCAAAGTCGACAACTTTAATCTTCCCTTTATGGAAGGTGTGACATACCCCCAGATGTCTAGATTTTTGTGTAAAACAGTCGCTAAGCATCCAAAGAACAGTTTTGCACGAGCCGATTGTCAAAAAAACGAAAAATTATGAAATGATAGCCGAAAATTTGGCCGTAACCTCAAAATTGATGGGAAAAAACCTCGGACATAGCGCGATTGACTCCTTTCGTTGAGTAAGTTATGATTCTGATAAAATAAAGAAAATTCCACGAGCGGTTTCTGAGAAATCTGCCTCTCTTTGTCTGGGAAATCACACCGGATTTGGCAATTCCGAGTCACGTTACATGTTACTGTCAAAGATAAGATTGTACTTAGCATCAACTTAGCATTGCAACGTTGTTGAGGCATTGTGTGCAGCATGGAATGCACACCTATGAAAGTCTTGCGGCATGGCACTCAACCAGCATCCTTCCTTTCTATCATGAGCCAAGATCCTTTTCTTCAGCTCAGAGCTGCCTTACTCAAATTTGAAATGGCCCACTTGCAGTGTTCGCCCAACGATTCTATCTTCTTACCTTTGAAAGAATAGAATTGACACGAATGCATTGTTGTGTCATGACCATCATGTCTATAAACTGTAAACACATGGAATTTGTGTATCTGGAATGCCCTCTTAGTTTTGCAAACTTCGAGTGAGATAAGGGACAAGCCATGTTTTGCTTAAAGGCGTTATTTCTAATACTCTTGTGAAATGATCTGAAATATGATCACAAGTAACAAGTTTAGATGGGAATAAACGTATCACTTTTTGTTTTACGGCTGAAATGGATAGTTGGAATACCGAAACATAGAAGATCGTTCTCGAAAAAGAGAGTACCCGGTGAAAACTGTAGCCAGGAGGAAATCAATTTGAACCAACGATATATATGTCTAGCCCAACGATTCTATCTTCTTACCTTTGAAAGAATAGAATTGACACGAATGCATTGTTGTGTCATGACCATCATGTCTATAAACTGTAAACACATGGAATTTGTGTATCTGGAATGCCCTCTTAGTTTTGCAAACTTCGAGTGAGATAAGGGACAAGCCATGTTTTGCTTAAAGGCGTTATTTCTAATACTCTTGTGAAATGATCTGAAATATGATCACAAGTAACAAGTTTAGATGGGAATAAACGTGTCACTTTTTGTTTTACGGCTGAAATGGATAGTTGGAATACCGAAACATAGAAGATCGTTCTCGAAAAAGAGAGTACCCGGTGAAAACTGTAGCCAGGAGGAAATCAATTTGAACCAACGATATATATGTCTAGCCCAACGATTCTATCTTCTTACCTTTGAAAGAATAGAATTGACACGAATGCATTGTTGTGTCATGACCATCATGTCTATAAACTGTAAACACATGGAATTTGTGTATCTGGAATGCCCTCTTAGTTTTGCAAACTTCGAGTGAGATAAGGGACAAGCCATGTTTTGCTTAAAGGCGTTATTTCTAATACTCTTGTGAAATGATCTGAAATATGATCACAAGTAACAAGTTTAGATGGGAATAAACGTATCACTTTTTTTTTTTTTTCCTTATTAAGGTTAAGGCTTATTAAGGCCTTAACATAAGCCTTAAGCACAGGCCCCCGAGGTATCCAGGGCTTATGAGCCCTTAAGGGTGAAGCCGAGTGTCGTGCCGACAGCCCGGATATCTCCGGCTCCAGTGCCAAGCAACCATCCGATCATATGTGGCTGTCGGGATTCTCGGCCTTGGGCTTTTTGCATCCTCCTTCGGAACAAGATCGATGCCATGCCGGCGCCGCCTGAGATATACTGAATAAAATAATTGATGGGGGTGTCATTAAATTCATCGATCCTCTCCGGCTGCTCTTCTTGGAAGTGCTTGGTGCACAAATATGGTCCAATATATACCCTCCACTGAAAATTTGCGCCTGTTGGAGTGTGGGAACTACCTACCTAAAAAGGAAATTAAGGCTTCAAGGTCTTAAGGGTTATTAAGGGATAAGGCTTAATAAGCCTTAAGGGTTGGCCAGACCCAAATTTAAGGCTTAAGCTTAAGGGCGAACACTGCCCACTTGGGCTGCCCAACTCTGTTTGTGTTCGACAATTATTCTTCTCGTTGTATACTGTCACTCAAAGTTGATCCATGGCTGACTTGATGGAAGTAGTAGAGAGTTTGTGCAAGCGACCCAGGTCGCTTTTCGATCGCTCAGATCTCCGCAACAACAGATTCCAGGTGTGAGCTCTAAGCGACCTATAGGAGCATTGCCCTGGGGCACTCCTAGGCCGCTGGGACTTCACACCTGAGACTGCTTGTTGTCGAGATCTGAGCGGTCCCAAAGCGACCCGGGTCGCTTTGCACAAACCCGCTAGTATGAGGCATGGTGTAAATCCGCCTCCCGAGATGTTCAGAAGGAGTCGGAGATGTTTTATCAAGCACCGGAAGCGACAGTTGGGCATCCGCATCAAACATTCTTTGCCCATAATCATGAGCGGCAAGGGCGGCGAGGGCGACGGCGGGATGGTTGGTTAGAGCACAAATGGGCTTCAGAAGGCATACTAGTTAGCTAATTTTTGTTCCCCGAGGCTCGGAGAGGTACACACAATTTTGATTTTTTGGCTCAAAAATTTGGCCGCAGCTAAAATGTCGTGGGAAAAACTTCGGAGGTGGTTTTTTGGACGTTTTCGAGGGTGCTGAGTCTGATTCTGAAGTCAGATTTATGCCAAAAATTCGCGTTCTTCGGCAATCATCATTGTCGACTTTGGTTGTCCGGCACTGTACGGCCTTGTACGGCCATGCACGGCAAAGTTCGGGCCATAGTCATAAGTATCATTCGAGTTGAATTCGAGCCTAAGAGAGTACTTTTGCCAAACTTTTGTGATTGACTGGAGTACCTCATATATAACTTTTTTTTTTAGATCTAGGTACTGTAAACAGCATGTTTTAATTAACTGTTGGATGTGGATTCGGGTTGACAGTGCATATAACTACTCGGAAAGAGTACCCGAGAGGAGATACGTCGCTCTGCAGCTCAACTGCAGCAGGCAGCAGGCAGCAGGCCCTAGCAGGCCTGAGCCAGCCAACACGTATGCAGCACGTGGTGAACTTTTGACAGATTATGTAATAAGAACGCACTCCGGTCACCCGCGGTAAGTAACAGACTCTATATCTGTCGAGGTACGAGACACAAGATACTAGAGCGTCTGTCTACGAGAGACTAGAATTTTGGTCAAAATTGGCCAGGATTTGAGATTTAGCAGGAAATAGGGTATGGTTTATAGGCAAAATTTTCATTTCAGACGAATCGGAGGTACTCCTAACTTAGGGTTAGAAAACGCGAAATCTTGACCGCAAAAACAAAAATTGTGTGTACTAAACTCGGGACTTTCTGGTACCTATTTGAGCCTTTGCCTTCCATTCACCCTCTGCAACCTCGACCTCCTTCTTCTGCAGCCCTCGATGGGAACGATACCTCTTGACCGCAAACTCGGCAACTGGCCTGTTGCTCCGTGGCGGTAAACACTGGCAGGGTCGATAACTTCTCCCACTCGATGTCGGAATCGTCGCCATCTTCTTCACTTTTCGATCCGGAGTCTTCGTCTTCCCATGCCATGGGATCTTCATCCGATGTTGGATCGGGGGTTTGGGGAAGTGAGTGCACAACCAGAAACATTCCATTCGAGTCACGCTGAGCCTGGGATCCTTTTTTATGCAGCCTCACCTGGGCATGGAGGGCGTTGATAGTGAGGACGAGGGCGCGATTGATGGCGTTTCACAGCCACCGGAACGATTGATCCGCTATCAAAAACGCGAAATTGCTGGACGAAACATTGAAAATCAAGTTTTCAAACTTTTGCTCCAGTAGATCTATAGAATACCCTCTAAAGATGCTATTTAAACAGTCTCAGGGTGCCTCAACCAAAACTGGATCGACAGTATGGATTGCCAAATTAGGACTCAAAGTTGTCACGAAGTTGTGACCGCCACCATAAGCACAAACGAGTGAGCACCAGTTGATCAAAACCCGTATATTGTTTCCAAAACGGCTGTAACGACGGTGACAGTCAAGAAGCTGTTTTGGATGATTGCGGGACAATCAACCCTGCAATGACCACAAATGGACAGAGTTCCCTGGCATAGCTAATTTCGCCTTGCAACGCAGGTTGGCCATTATGGCTGCACACGACGCAGTTCTTGCTGCCAGAGTTAAGCAAACTCGAAATGCTAATCGCCGTAGGCAAGCATCTCATCCCAAAATTCATTGGGCCTTACCTTATTCTCCGAGACTTCGGAAATAATTCGTTTCAGATTGAGCTTCCGTCAAATATGAAACAGCGCGGAATTCACGATGTTTTCCATGCGTCGCTGCTTAGGATTCATGTTCCAAACGACGACCGACGCTTCCCAGGAAGATTGGAAACTCAACTAGATGTTTCTACAAATCAACAACCCATGAGTGGGCTATTGATAAGATTGTTGGTCATCCAGGACGACGGGCTGACGCCGTCTTTGAGATTCAATGGCAATCAGGGGATAGGACTTGGATGCCATATTCGCAGGCGAGTCATCTCACCGCCTTGCGGGATTATTTTGAATCTCTCGGAGTGTCAGATATTTCTGAACTCCCGCGCGGGTCTGGCAAACTACCCGAGGAAGACATTGACGTCTTCTCAGCGGATATTGTTTTGATTCAGGCGGATCAGAAGATTGTCTCAAACCAGAGAGTATATATAAACTCTCTGGATTTGTTCGTTGAACTCAACCCCGAGTTCTCCTCTACATCTTACTCATCCTCTGCTTCCTCAACCGTCATTCCATCTCTCGCCATGCCCAACCATAAACACTCCAACAAATCCTCTTCCTCTCCCACCCAGTCATCCAGCTTCCGCGTCAATGGTGTCCTTCGCACAAGTTCCTCGAGTTTAATAACTCGCACTGGCTCCAGCACATTGATGACCACACCTTCCTCCTTCGCGATCCGGACCTCGAAACCAGCCACATTGTTCCCGCGATCCTTGTCCGCGTCTACATCCTTTTCAACTACCTCCTTAACGACCCCGCCCATCGCCTCAAGGACATGCCTTGGGGCTATGTCGACTTCGCTCGCATTCTCAACGCCAACTGCGCGTCTGGCGAGAAATGGGCTTACTACGACATCGACTCCGGTCGCACCCTCTGGTATGCCGACCACCATCTTCCTTCCATTGTCGCCTACCTCGTTCGCGAGAGCGATCTTGCCGAGGCTCCACCTGCCGGGCAGGTCCTTGTCTCCCAGGCGCGTTGGGACCGTTTGACGGAGATGGACATGCGCCGTCAGGATAACCGTGAGCGTGCGAAGGCTGAGGGGCGTGTTAAAAAGCAGCAGCGGGATGCTCCGGAGTACGAGAAGGCTACAGCTATGGCTCAGCGCTTGGCGTTGAAGGCTCGTATGGAGGAGGAGAAGAAGGAGCGAGAGGAGTTGTATTTACTTACTCATTGTGTAGTTATTGCGCCTTCCGCGCATTTTCAGGTATTTAATATACAGTCTTTCATCCCACATTGCGGGAAACTGAGGTTATTGCGCCTTCCGCGCATTTTCAGATTCTGTTAGGTTATGGGCCACCGAGCGCTAGCTCTCTGAAGACGTACCTATTAGAAGACTCACCTGCTCGCTCATCAGAGCTCGAAGCATCACAAGCACAGACTTGTATCAATCAATCAATCACACGACCTGTTGCCGAAATTCCCTCGGACTCTGGTTATCTCACCTCGGACTTCTCACACAATGTCAACTGCGGCAAACTCGGCTTCTTCTGAGCTTTCCGGAGCAGAAGACTGGCCGATTTTTCATGTTACATAATGCAATGAGCTGGCTTTGAGCCTCCCGCCAGCGCACTCTACTCATCTTGAAAAGGCCACCGGTCCACTCCACGCTGACTACAATGGGATGTTCGACGACCACATTTCAGATCAAAGCACGCGTTGAAGATCTCGGTAGACCAGCTGTTGTGAAAATAGATAACGGGTACGCACATTCTTGTCAATTTTTTTCTTCCGCCCCCACCAGTTTAGCCCAATTCCCATGTCTGCTTCCAGCATGGCTGCATTCCCGCGGTGGAGAAATCTGAACCATTTCGACACGGTAATGAATACATCGTTCAACGACGGCTCAAAACAGGAAGATATTGCAAAGCAGATGCTCTTTGTGGCTTACCGTGTGCTCGTCGACGAAGCGGGCGTCTTGTTATTACAAGGTCTTCGAAGCTATCTCGAATTCTGTACCAGTTTCGTTGCCGAAGTGCACACTGATGAGACTATTTCTGAAGGCCATCGCGAAGTCGAAATCTTTGACACTGTGATGAAGGTAAGAATTTCGTCGGATTCAAGTATGTTTGATTCAATGGCCTTTCCATCACTAGAAATATATTGCCGCTTGCAAAGATACCCCATACGAAGATAAAAGCTGGAGTTTTCCCAAGTTCCATGCACGTCAGCATGCTTTCGACGACATCAAGAACAAGGGGGCCGCTCGAAACTTTGGTACCAAGCCGAGCGAATCTATGCACAAAGCTATACGGGACACTTATCATCAAATGACGAATTTCAAGGATGTGACGCCGCAGGTAAGTTGAATACATCTGGATTGTGCTTCCTTGCCGGAAACTCACGATCGATCAGATTGTCAAGCACGATCATCGTCGTGCAGTCGCCACTTTCGTCCGCGAGCAAATAGATGCTATCGACGCGGAATTGAAAGAGCAAGAGGATCCAGATGACGTGGAGCCAACAATATTGTCAAATGTCGATGTTGGTTCCAAGCTCAAGCAGCTGTCCTTCTCAGCCCTCGAGCAACAGATGACGGAGGACGATGCGTTCCAGAGGTTTCGTATCAAGTTTGGCGACTTCATCTCAACATTTTTGCCGGCATTCGGACTTTTGCCCTTCAGCCAGGTGCGGGGAGCCGTTAAACCTACGTACCAGTCCAACAATCAAGTACATAATCGTGACACTTTTGACAGCGTCACTCAGTGACTGGCGCGTCTACCCCAATCCTCGTCCTCCCGCTCACCGGCTAGCGTGTTCCTGCCGCGAACCAATCCTCCTATGCTTCACCTCAACCTCGCAAGGTACGCGCAATAGATACCTCCAAAATGTTCTATATATTGCCCCAATTATACTCCATCCCAACCCTCCCTCTTGTGAACTCCCATGGCCTCGCCGTCCAGCCAATGCGGCAACCCGCAGGCATGCACTCGTTACATCCAACCCGCGCGTCAAAACAACTTCACAACGAATTCCTACCCCACCCCCAACGTCTTTGGATCCTGGCCTGGCTCTCAGGTCCATGCCATGCCTCTCCCGCCTCAGTCTTTCATCTCCGGATCGCCGTATCCTCCACCACCACCTCCCGCCGCTTTCAGCCAGACTTACGGCTTTCAAAATACATACCCCGCCTTATTTAACACCGTGATCCCCTTCCTCTGCGGCAACCCATGCACCGTTTGTCGACGCAACTAACACGATTAATGCCGGCCTCGCTCCGCCGCAGCGCAGGAAGAAACGTAAAACGAATCCCAACGCTAACTCGGTAGCTACATCGCGTACCCGGCGCCGCATTGACTCTAATTCTACCTTACGGTTTATGTGGTGGGTCCGTCTGACGCAAACGTAGCGGCAGCAGCCGCAGCCTCTGAATCTGTTTCCCATCCCTCGATCCCTCACCCCAACTTCGGCTCCCTAGTCAACAAAGCTTCGGCATCCGCAGACGATGCCACGGATGTCTGGTATTTCGTTCGAGGTGTTCACGGCGCTTCCGCGCCAACCGTCGCACCAGAACCTACGGAAATGAAGCAGGATCGACCGCATAAAAAGGTGTTTTCTCATTTATCGTGCCGCCTCTGCCCGTGAGTTTTCAGATGTATTTAATAGAGAGTTTGTGCGAGCGACCCAGGTCGCTTTTCGATCGCTCAGATCTCCACAACAACAGATACCAGGTGTGAGCTCTAAGCGACCTATAGGAGTATTGCCCTGAGACATTCTTAGGTCGCTGGGACTTCACACCTGAGACTGCTCGTTGTCGAGATCTGAGCGGTCCCAAAGCGACCCGGGTCGCTTTGCACAAACCCGCTATTTTATTTTGTGTGCCCTATCCGAACTAACCCCTTGTTCCGTTAGATTTCCAAAAGTGGAAGGCGTAGAAGAATGGTCCCGGACAAACCAAGACCATTGGAAAGGGAGAACATGGCAAAGTTTGGAAGGATATGGTCATCCTTAAGGGGCTCAAGAATTGGGAAAATTATTCTAATATTTAATAGAGGGTTTGTGCGAGCGACCCGGGTCGCTATTAATTGCTCGGATCTCCACAACGAGCAGTCATAGGTGCAAAATCCCAGCGACCTAGGAACACCCCAGGGCAATACTCTTCTAGGTCGCTGAGAGTTTACACCTGGTAGCGATTGTTGCAAAGATCTGGGCGAGCGAAAAGCGACCTGGGTCGCTCGCACAAACCTTCTATTAAATATTAGAAAGATCTGTCTGTTGTTGATATTGACCCTGATGTAGCAGAAAGGTTGATTGCGGCAGGGCGTACTCAAGAGCTTAAGGATCTTATAGAATCTTCCTGGGCTTCGCCCGTTTGATTTTTGCGTTGTATTCACTTGTATAATCATTGTGCTTTGGGATTTTAAACTCGCGCCGGGAACTTTGTCACAAATGTGACGCTGTCACCAGTTCCCGGCGGTTCCCACGCCCAAACCCTTTGATGGATCGTCTTTCCTGTATCAGAGAAGGGCCGGGAAGGCCTCGCGGCCAGCGCTGGCACCACGCAGTGGGCCTCCGCGGCGAGCGGGAAGCCCCGCGCAGCGGTCGGGGTCTAGGGTGGAAAACCCCAGCCGTCCGGGCCGGCGCCCGCAACCCAACTACCACGTGTATTTAGCACAAAAAATTATCTAACGTTGAAACCCCGCACAATATGACTTGGAAGATTTTGAGCCTTTTCAGGTGAACTAACAGCTAAATTGCCATCATCGTCAAGCGGCAGCTCCACGCAGTGGTGCGCCGCAAAAGGTAGCCGCCCCGCCGCTCCGGCCCTTGATAGATATCTGATACTTATCATACAGCCTTGTTCTTACAATCATGACGGGAATTTACTTCCCGAAGAAGTCAAGCTTTTTGAACACGTCATGCGATTGAACGAGGATGGCCTAGCCTTTGTTGAGACCGACCGCGGAACGTTTCGAAGTGACTACTTCTCCGATTACATCTACCCCGTCATCGAACACACACCCTGGGCCTTTAAAAATATTCCCATTCCCCCTGGCATCCTTGATAAAGTCATCGAGATCTTGAAGACGAAAATTTCGCACGGAGTGTACGAACACTCTCAAAGTCCATATCGGTCCAGATGGTTTTGTGTACTCAAGAAAAGCGGAGCACTCCGCCTTGTTCATGATCCACAGCCGCTAAATAAAGTTTCAATCCGCGATGCTGGTGTTCCCCCCATTCTCGACGAGTTTGTTCAACCATTTGCAGGCTGCCAGATATTCACTGTGTTCGATCTCTTCTCTGGATACGACCTCGCATTGTCGACATTAAATCTCGGGACTTAACGGCATTTATGACGCCTCTTGGGCTTCTACGCCTCACTTGTCTGCCCCAAGGGTTCACGAATTCCCCTACCGAATTTCAACAATGCATGGTGTTCATTTTGCAGCATGAAATTCCGCATACAGCAAATGTATTTATCGATGATCTGCCGATCAAGGGTTCAACTACGCAATATCTCGACGCAAATGGCAACTATTCCCGAGAATTCCGGGATACGACGCTTCATATGGGAGCATGCCCAAGATGTCCATCGTGTCATGCATCGCATAAAGCACGCCGGCGGTACCTTCTCAGCCAAGAAAACCCAAATAGGACGCACAGAAGTTATTATCCTGGGTCAACTCTGCAACTCAGACGGTCGCCTCCCAGACCCCGACCGCGTTGACAAAATTTTGAACTGGCCAGCTCTTACCGATGGGAAATCAGCGCGTCGTTTTCTTGGATTATGCGGAGGTGTTCGCATTTGGATTCCAAACTACTCGGGCCTTGTTCGCCCCCTCTCACAGCTCTTTCACAAGGATTCACCCTTTGTCTGGGGCCCTGCTCAGATAGAAGCGTTTGAAATGTCGAAACGATATGTTACCACTGCTCCTGCGCTCATCAATCTTGACTATACCGCCGATCTTGATATTTACCTCGCCGTGGATTCAAGTTTTCGAGGCACCGGATTTGTTCTATCACAGGAAGACGAACGCGGCCGCCGCAGACCTGCGCGATATGGTTCGATCCCTTTCAATGAACGCGAGTCTCGATACTCCCAGCCGAAGCTCGAACTGTACGGGTTATATCGAGCTTTGCGACACTGGCGACTCTATCTTTTCGGAATCAAACGGTTGAACATCGAAACTGATGCAAAATATATCAAAGGAATGCTCAAGTCCCCCGATCTTCAGCCAAATGCCACTATCAACAGATGGATTCAGGGCATACTCCTCTTCGATTTCAATCTGATTCACGTCCCTGGCAAGGAGTTCCACGCTCCTGATGCGCTTTCGCGTCGCGAACTCGGCGAAGGCGAGATCATTGAAGAGCACGACGACTCGTGGCTCGACGATATTGTCCTTCACGCTGCTTCCTTTAATCTACCAACCGAAATCACGCGCTCCTTCTATCTCTCTCACTCTCAACCAACACTTTCTCCCTCTCCGTTTCCTTCGGCCTCTGTTTATATCTCTCAATCAAATCCTACTCTCTCCCCCTTCGATGCTACTCTATTCGAAATCCGCCATTTTCTCATCACTCTCCAACTCCCAAACTTCCCCCAACGTGATCCTCAGCGTCGTATGCAGGCCAAGCGCCGATTTCTGAAGAAAACCGCTGAATACTTCATGAAAAATGGCCAGATGTTCAAGCACGCTGACGAGAATAAAATGCCACTCGTGGTCATTTTTGATCCTGAAAAGCGTAGAGAAATACTCGTTCAAGCGCACGAGATGCTCGGTCATCGTGGCGAATTTCCCACTCTCGAGACAATTCAACTCCGCTTTTTCTGGCCACACATGCGTACTCGGGTCATTAAACATGTTCGCAGCTGCCATGAATGTCAACTACGCACCCGGATAGCGATTCAGGTTCCTCTGACTATCTCTGCTCCTGTCACCATATTCGCAAAAGTGTACATCGACATCATGTAAGTACATGCCCAAGGCTCGAGGATTTCGCTACATCGTTGCTGCCCAAGACGACCTTTCTGGTGTCTCGGAAGCTCGTGCACTTCGCAAAGCTAATGCCCGCTCCCTCGCTAAATTCTTCTGGGAAGAATTATACTGTCGGTATGGCGTTGTTCTTCAAGTCACAACAGATAATGGCCCCGAATGCAAGGAAGATTTTGCGCTCCTCATGGACACCCTGAATATTCCACAAGTCACCATCTCTCCCTATAACTCTCGTGCAAACGGTGTCGTTGAGCGCGGTCATTATATTCTTCGTGAATCATTGGTCAAAGCTTGCGAAGGGAACATGAATCTATGGCCTCTAAAGCTCCCCGCCGCCAAATTCGCAGACCGCGTTACATTCCGTCGAGCTACGGGTCAAACACCTTTCTTCACCCTCCATGGATTTCATCCGATCCTACCATTCGATCTCGCCGAATGTACGTTCTTGGTCGATGGCTGGACTTCAAATATGTCCGCAGTCGATCTCCTTGCTCTCCGAACTCGCCAAATTGAACGCAGGCCGGATGATTTGAAAGCCGCAGCTGAACTTTTATTAGCCAGCCGTATGCGCTCCAAAGCAGAGTTTGAACGCAGATATTCTGCTCGATTTTACCGCGAAACCTTCCAACCAGATGAACTCGTTTTGGTGCGCAATTCACGACTAGCCACTGATCTTGGACGCAAATGGAAAAATAAATGGCTTGGTCCCTACGCTGTCGTCCGAAGAACCACTGGAGGTTCGTATGTTCTGCGAGAACTCTCTGGCGCGGTCAGTACCCAAGGGATGACTGCCACTCGCCTTCTCCCCTACATATCCCGCAATGATCCTCGCTTAGCCAAACTCGCTGAAGGCTTCGCATGGAAAACCCACCGAATGCAGAAGAATCTGACGAGGACGATCCCGAGTCATCTGACGAGGACGATATTTGAAGACCATGTATACCCCCTCCCTTGACTTGTTTCTGTCTCCCTTCAATCTCCTTTCACTCCCTCTCCCGTCGACGCAACCGAGGACGATTGATTTTTCGCGTGCCCCGCGGATGTGACACAGCTTCGCTGTTTACATTGAAAACACCCTAAATTCACATACCAACCTCCCAGTTTCATTCATCCATTCAATTCGATATACCCCTGGCTCTCTATCCTCCAACTTTCACCTCTTTTGCTCCACCGTCACCACCGACACAATCCAGTTGAACCGTGGGAATCTCGGATGATCGCATCATTTCGCCTTACCTCGACTTTTGAATATCTGTTCCTGGCTCTCGCCTCCGGCGCAAAATCAATTTCAGGGTCAGAACCCGTTCATATGGCCCAAATCACCTCAAGGCAGCCATTGCAACGATTCCACAAGCGCCCCATGTGGAACAAATACCCACATTTCTCCCCGACTCGATCTTACTGGTTCAACTCAATTTCAAGCTGAAAGAACTTAATCTGTGCCTTACTACGAGCATGTGGGCGAGTTCTAAATCATGGAAACGACCCCTGATTCCTGATATTTGGCTGTGCGAGCCATATGGACATCTCCTTCCTATTTATTTTGTACCGCATGTATGGACCCAGAATACGGGTACCTCTCCTCGTATTTATTTACAGATGTACTTCAATAGCATCGTACCAATTATCCCCCACTTTCTGAATATCCCCTGGTGCCAACCCAGTGACTGAACCAACCGAGTTAGCAAGAATTACATCTTGGAACTCGAACTTACTGCCACACCTGTTAAATTCTTCTGGATTCAATTAACAACGGTAATCGCAAGCCTTACTTCGTTTTAACGTCTCTACCTATAGATCCACCCCTTTGCTTTGAATCCTCCACGACTTGCCGAAATACAGCGGGGTCTTCATCTTCTATCGACTTGCCTCCAGAATCGACAACTTGCCTAATTGGGATTGGAATTGGACTGAACGGAGCTCAAACCCACTCACCCGTTTATCGTAACCTTACGACTGGTTTACAGCTGTTTGCAAAGCTAATGGCACCTCTTGTTTTTTTATGAAAAGAAAGCATTCCAAACATCCCATCTTTCCTTTCTCATAACTCACTCAATATTCAACCAATTCATACAGTTTAAGCTTTGTTTTGTACCAGTTAGGGAGGGGCTCCTGGCCGCCGGCAAATGTCGGCCGTTACCTCCCGAAATGTGATGGCATCATGCCGAGTATATCGGGACGACCGGGATGTGATTTGCCTCGTTCTGGCTCAATTCTGAACAGTTTGGGAGGCCATAAAGCTATAGGAGCAGGAGAACAAGGTCTGTGTTAGGTCTGCAATCACACCTTTTGGAAATATCTAGATACAATGGCTCAGTGCCGAGAAAGATCCCAGGGTGAGTGATTTCATTCTGCTGCTAGTCGTTTGTGGTTGTCTTACATTTTGAGCTTGCAGATCTCATTACTTACACAATGACTACGTAGTCTCAAAGATTGAAGTGATTCTGAACAAAAATGAACAAGTTTCCTCAGTTTCATTGTTCGTATTACCGCCGATGACCGGCAATGAAGGGACACAAAGGAATTAGATTAGGGGGCGGTTTGGGTATAGGATGAAAGCCCTGTCAAAATGCTACAGAATGAGCCTAAAATTATGCTCATTGGGATATAAGTGGTTGTGTAAGGAGCAATACAAGTTCGGACATTTAAATTGCTCTTTATGAACAAAATGATCGGAAGTGCCATTAGCTTTGCAAACAGCTGTAAACGATACTTCGGGGTATTTAATATACGACGTCACAATGATCTCATTCCGCATTGTCTTGATCATTAGATTACTTTATATACTGTCTTGTACTTAGTTTTACACTTTGGTGAATCTAGAACTTACAACAATCACTTTGTTCGCCACCAGCTCTCAAACAAACCTTTCGTGTGCCGAAACTATTACTTAACGGTAACCTTTCGTCACAGCCTTACTGGGTCATCCAGGAGAAAACCGAACTCAGGAACTTGTTGGAAGGAATTTCTGGTGGCCACGAATGGGAAATCAGATCAAGGATTACATCTGGAAATGTGAAGTCTGCCAACGTACTCGTCCAAAGAGGAAAACTACTGGACTTCTCAACCCTCAGAAGATTGCAGCTGCACCCTGGGAGATTATCTCAATGGATCTGATTGGACCTCTCCCAGAAAGCAATGGCTTTGATGCAATACAAGTCTGGGTTGATACGTTCACAAAAACTATTCATTGTGAACCAACAAACATGGAGATGACTAGTGAAGGTGTGGCAAGGCTGACTCGAGATCGTATCATCAGATATCATGGGATACCTCGAAAAATCATCAGTGACCGGGATACTCGCTACGTTTCTGAATTCATGCGAGAACTCAACCGCCTCCTTGGGATTGAAATGAACCCTAGCACTGCCTATCACCCAATCACAGATGGTCAGACAGAACGGATGAATCAGGAGGTTGAACATTATCTTCGGATCTATGTCAATTTCCATCAGTCCGACTGGGCAGAATGGTTGGCCTTGGCAGAGTTTGCGCATAATGACAAAATCAGTGCCTCAACCAAGATGTCACCATTTTTTTTTTTTTTTTTTTGGAGCGTTGGGTCTTTAAACCTAAACGATTATCAGTCTGCAGAAGCATTCCGAGTCGTCCGCTTTGGTTACTGGTTGTGGACCAGAAGATGCCGGGAAGATGTCCGGGAGGAAATGCCTTACGCACGATTTATACCAGTGTGGGACTCCAGCCAATATGGGAATCTATCCGATTCCAGATTTCTTGGGCCGTATACCCACTAAAACCCCCCTTGCGAAAGTCCAATTATCCGGCAACGAGTCCTCGTTCATAAGTAACCCACTCCATGTATTTAATACGCTCTTCTCGCTGAATGCAAGAGAGCCAAATCTCGCTTTGTCTGTCAAAATCCGGTCGCGATCCAGAGCCAGGTTAATCGCGTGTAGCCATTTATTATGAACTTCTGTCTCGCTATGTATTTTTCCAGGATTTTTAATCACACGGTCAACGCGTAGGTTCCAGATGAGATGCCACGATACTGAAATTAATATTGCAAATAGTCTGGACTTGTGAGGTAGCAGTGCACCTTTGTTTGACTTGAAACGTACGAGATTGCAGCCAAGAATAAGTCCGTAAGTTAACTTTGGCCAACTCGAGGCAGAAAATTTCATCGTCCATAGTTGGCGTGCCAGTGCCCATACCTGTGATTGTTCGGGTAGAGCACACTCCAAGGCAATGTGCTCAAGGGACTCAGTCACTCTGCAATGATGGCAAGAACCCATCGGGTGCGCACTATTTAAATGAAACCAAAATTCTCCAACACGGAAGGTATCATGAATGCATTTCCAAAAGAAATCTCGTGACAACCGGCGCAAATTGGAGGAGCGTATAGACCTCCAAATCATCTCGTCGGACGGCGTATAGTCAGAAGCTTCATTCACAGAGCAGCGTATGCGATCGAGATTTATAAACGTGGATTTGCGGAGGGGCTTGGTTCTGAGTTTCTGAATTATCTTTGTAAACAAGTGTTGACTACCACGTTGGAGTTCAACCCCAGGACTAGTAAACATTACGTCTGTCTGTGTCTCGAGTTCCACTGATAATATCTCGTTAACAGTAGTATACGGCATTTCACGAACTCTTTTGAATTTTATTCGGCCTGACCTTTCGTTCAGGGCAGCAAATACAGCCTTAATGAGCTTGAAATTTACGTCGAGCGGGTCATTTTCGAAACGATGTCTGTCTTTGACAAGCACCCTAGCCAGGTAATCAGACGTGGAGCAGATTAGTAGCGGCTCAGATTTCGATGTGGTTTGTAACTTGAATAAAAGTCCGCCCAGTAAACCAGTGAAGTATGAAAGAGGTATGTTGGGCGTGTCGAAAGACAACGCCAATTTCTCGTATGTTGTATCGGAGTCAGGCGAAATTGTCGTGGCCTCGACTTCGATTGTAACAGTGGGTTGGTATTCTCCGGCGTGTTGGACTCGGCAATGGAGATAGATTGTGTGAGGAGTGGCGGTTAGATCCGGAAGGGTGTTCCGTCTCGCAGGAAGCGAGGTCAAGCTTTCTTCGTCTGCAAAGATTCTGAATCCCGGGTTGATGTGGTGTAAAGAGTAATCGGGGTCATAGGTAAATGCATTTTCCACGGCCAGCGGTTCACTGTTCTCCTGCACCTCAAGTTCGGAGAGTTTGAGTTCGCTGCAAAAATCAACGGCGGGTACTCGCGGGTCCCACTTCGGGTGTACACAGTCTAGTAAAAATTTTGCTGTATCAATACAAGCTCCCGGATCAGTGCAACCCAGCTCAATCCGATCACGACGACAGGGTGGACATCCACAGTTTTTCCGTCCAAAGCCCGATGGATTAATTTGGTGTGGTTTACGAGGAATGGTCGTACCTCGCTGTGCTATTCGGCTCAAATCTTCCAGTGTTTTGATACCGTGAATCGAGCGAAGGCAATTTGCAGCGCGTCTGCGGTTCGCAGACTTGAACAATTCAACATCAACTCCTGGATGCCTCCATATTGGCATACATAGTTGAATGTTAGACGAGATAGACAGCCCGGTGAATTGTAAATCATATTTCTGTGCGGCAGTAATCATTCCCTTGATCTGATCAGGAAGTTTGGTCTTAGAAGAGATCGGGATGTGTATATTCTGTAGAAAGATATTTATTACTTGCCCTGTATGGAAATTGAGGTAACTTTTCTCGGCATAGTTTCGAATCAAGAAATCTACAAAGTAGCACCATCGTGCTCGATCTTGTTCAAGGTTGAGGTAGGTCTGGAGATTGAGCACGTCAATAGCATCGTTTCTTGATGGAAGATCGAGAACTTGTTTACCGCCATCGGAAATGTCCAAAATCATGGTTTCGTGGCCGACTCTCGCACGTTTACCATCCCAAAGGAAATCATTTTCCAGTTTTATTAGCTGCTCTTCAATCGGTTTTGGCATTCCTTGAACTCTGCTCAAGTATTGAGTCCTGCCACCAATCACCATGTTAATGATATGTCGTTTTCCCTCCAGTCCGGGCTTCAACATACCCCGTCGACGCAGATCACATGTGATCTTATCTATCACTGACGGCCAAGGGGTCAAGCAGGTTGTCTGGTTTCCTATCCATGAACCGAGAATGCGGCACGTTCCTCCATCAGGAACAATCCGAATTTGTTCTGCAATGCTTCCAATTGGTGAATTCTTGTTTATTCTTCTATCGCGAAGCGTATCGGCTCGATATCCGGGTTGTCCGAAAGGAAGAATAATAGTCTTGTGTTCGTTGAATTTCGCCGTTGAGGCGGCACACCACAGGTCGAGAATCTTCCAAAGTTCATCTAAGGAGTTGGAAGACGACAAGAAAATTGTTGTATCATCGGCAAAGAGAGAGATGATTAGATCTTCGTCAGTCCCAGGAATGCGGATACCCTTCAGGTTAGAGTTCCTGATTAGGCATGCCAAAGGTTCGATCGCAAGATTGAATAAGAGACACGAAAGCGGGTCGCCTTGACGGACACCGCGCACAACCAGGTAGGGATCACTAAGCATCCCGTTAACTATGACAACTGTCTCTGCGTTCGTATACAGATACTTGATCAGGTTGCAGAATCGGGGAGGGAATCGAAAATGTTGCAAAACTCGGAGTAAATAGGCGTGGTTGATCCTGTCATAGGCTTTTTCTTGATCCAAGGCAATAAGTACCCCATCTTCTTCTGCAGCCTCAGCGTAATCCAGCAGGAATTTGCAGAGTTTAACTTGATCTTCAATTTTCCTACCTTTCATAAATCCGGCTTGATCTGGATGGACCAGAGAAGGCGCTACGTTCATCAAACGTAGCGAGTGCGCTTTCGTCATTAACTTGTAATCCGTATTAAGGAGTGTGATCGGACGGTAATTTGAAATCAGGCTCTTGTCGCCTTTCTTGAAAAACGGGCATAACCAACCGGAGTTGAATTTTGTGCCATTGACAATCCCGTGGATCTCAATGTCTTGGAATAATCTAGCAAGAAAGCCAACGATGTTGAAGAGTTTGTGGTCAGATCGTTTGGACTGTATATAAAGGCGGTCAAGGTGTTTGAAAAACTCATAGGGGACGCCATCAAGTCCGGGTGCCTTGCCATTATTTGAGAGTTTCAGCGCTTCCCGAATTTCGTCTTCATTAAGTGCTGTATCCAATTTCTGGTATTCGTCTCGAGAGAGATGTACCTGGCATTGTTCGAGAACCATCTCAGTACAGAGAGCTCGGCTATACTCATCTGGTAGGTCGCGCGTTTGGATATCATCGTGATATTTTCCGGCCATTTTAGCCATTTCTCGTGGTCGTGTTTCGAATCTGGGGCGTGTATGCTCCAGTGGATCAAGGTCCACTCTGAACTCGTCTATCGAGTCTTTCAATGTGTACCCTTTCGCAGAGTTAGTCCAGAGTTTTGTTCTCAAACTTTCGCCTTCAACATCGTACCGGGCTTCCGCCATTCGTTTTTTCCTATCAGCCTCTTCTTTAACGCAGGCATCAATTTTGTCTTCGATGGCTCGGATTGCTATGAACCGGTCTTGTAGAGTCATGGCTTCATCATGTATCACCATGCGAAGCCTCGTTTCCAAAGTCCTGACCTCTTTGATATGCTCGTTCAAGAAACGGGAGCAATGCTTGCCAAAATCAGTTATATCCGTTTTATATTTGAACCATAGGGTCTGTTCGTTGAAATCGGGTTGTCGTTCAGCGTCGTTCAGGCTATCGATGTCTTCGCCAAGTTTAGTGTTCAGCTCGTGAACTCGTTTCATAAATTTGGGTGTTTTCAGAAGATAGAGTGGCATACTCCACCTTCCGGGTCCCGGTTTCTGATCCCAGCGCGAGACAATGTCGACAGAGACCAATCGATGATCGGACCTAACAACGCAGTGATTAATGGACCAGTTACGGTACTCGTTGAAATGAGTACTTGGAATATATATCCTGTCGAGTCTAGCATGAGAAATATGAAGCTCACCGCTGGAGCTATCGGTACGAATTTGCCTGCAAGTATAGTCTCTCGCGTCTGGGAATGTTAGACGCCAACCATCTTGGAATTGAAAGAGCGACATCAGGCGAATAAAACTCGATGGTACAGGGTCTGCGACTCCTGAAGAACGATCAAGCACATTTTCAACGAAGTTCCAATCTCCCGCACCTTCGGTAGGCAGCGGTAAGTGGCAGTCAGTCTGCCATAAATTCCACAAATAGTCCCATAGTTTACAACGTTCGTCTGATGAATTCGGAGCATATATATTGAGGATATTTCGGGTGGTCCCGCCGTGACCTGGGACCCCCGAGTAATTCAGTGTTGGTGTTGTAAGGATTGAAAAAAGAAGCAGGGGCCGTCGAAGGACCAGCAATATTGTTCGAGCAGTTCGCGAACTTTGTGAATGAGACCCGGTGGGAGCTGCTGCATTTTTTCTCGGTCTTCCTCGTGGATCCTTTGGTTCGTTTGTTCTTTCCTTTTTCTTGTCGGAGAAATGTAGATTCACTATTAATTATGAACTACATTACTGCATACTTCAGCGAATATTTTGTGTGTAATTTGAGGAAAGAAAAAACACTCAGATTTTAAATTTGGCTGGGTCACATGTTGTCACACTGTGCCGAGGATGTTATGTCCCTCGGCCCCACCCCAAAATTTGAAACTCCGCGCTCGCCCACTTGAATATTCCGAATGTATACGTTGTACCAGGAGATCCTGGCCGCCATCACTTTAGTTCTGTTTGGCGCGAGCCTCTAGCCCTAACTTTCGAGTCCTTTGCACCGCGATACTGCAGGATGTCCGGCTTCAGGACCACCACTTAGCCATTCTCAGCGGATACAACGTCCGACCCACACCCCAACTACAAAAGGTCGGATTTCTCATATGAAGACTGGTAACGAGCCTATGGGAACTCGATAATCTCGCTTCCGTCACACCTTGATTCAATCTTCTTTCTCAGCCCTAGGCCTGAGAAAAGGCTGCCCATGACATAGAAGGTTCATCGTATGTGTTCCGTAGCGGATCGCAAGCTGATAATGTGAGCAGCGGTGTTTCATCCGAGTCGAGGCCCACCTGAGCTGGAACGCGGCGGCGAAAGCGAGAGATGGGGTCGACGTTGGAATGAAACGCGACCGGCGTGATTGATAATTTGCAGATCCAGCAAATATAGTTCCCCAAGTTAGAAGTCGACGGTTGACGTTTTGAAAGGTATAATTGCAAGTAAGCGCCGCATGATCGGGAATCGCAGCAATCTCTCCGCACTCACACAAAGTTGGGTTACATCGAGAGACATCATTTCTAATCCTCTTGTAATTTTTGTCCGATGATGAACGGAAACTTTCACTGGGACTGATACTCCTATCAATGGGGAGCTTGTGCTAGCTACCCAGGTCGTTTTTTGAGGCGACGTAGAAGATTATGGTCCTGCGGCATTTCTAAGTTAGGTCGTTGGGATCTCACGCCTGTGAATGCTCGTTGTGGAGAATCCAGATCTGAGCGGTTGCATAGCGACCTGGGTCGCTCGCACAAACTCCCCATTACATACTTATATTGATTCTGGTCAAATCGCAGGCTCCGTATAGCTCCGTATTCTACAAGTCTGAAGTATTGGGTCTAGTGGGTACAAATCGATCTTCATCAGGTATTGTAGGAAACTCATAGAAGCCTGATAGCGCTTCACGTTACATCCAAAGGCATGTCGAAACTCTGAATCGAGCTCCACAACCTGGATATGCTTTGTGCGTGTTCCGATGCCATATTAACTTGGATCGCCGCCAAGGAATTCGGGGGCGTCGTACGGGGATGAAGCATATCCTGAAGCTGCAATCATTCTGCACTGGAGCAAGTCAAGTGCCTCAAACAAGTCATGGCGGAATGCAGCATCCTCGTCCCTCTCAAACCCGAACCGCGAAAGGAACTGCTCAGCCATGGCAAATGCCATTGTGGCAAAGTCGGGAACGTAATATCGGGATAGATTCCCGTGGTCCTCGATTTCGCTCACGTTGGCTGCGCCTAAACAAATCTACGGCCATGTCAGCCGCTGAACAGTGAAAGTATAACAAACGCGCCATATATCGTAAAAGACGAGCTAAGCCTCTCCTAATTTGTGGTATGTACATAGCAGGAGCTCGTGCTCCGCTACGAATGAATGTGACAGGATACGAAACAAATGCATCAGTACACAATAATACTGAGCTTGATCACGGAGTCCGACGACTGTTTTTTTTTTTTTTTTTTTGACGCTCGTCACCACCCTGCGGTTGGTTCCTCGCGTCCTCGTTCCCAGATCTCTGTACCACGACGAAGAAAATCTCCTCCTACCACTCCTGTTACAACTCCCGAATCCCGAATACAGGAGCAAATGCCCTCCCTGAGCACTCTCGTAGGGTGAGCAAGAGATCTGTTACACAGCTCAAGCAGGAACTCCGAACTTGTTCTCCGCTATGAATAAGTGAATACGAAACAAATGAATCTAGTGTACTGAACCAATAACAGAGTCTGATGACCGGCGCATATTGAGTTCAGAAGACATTTTTGACGCTCGTTCCCAGATCCCAGAACCAAAATTCCAGACTCGAAGTCGAAAAAAATCACCCCTGTTACAATCCCAGATTCACAGCATACGGGAGCACACACCCTCAATGAGCACTCGTAGGGTGAGCAACTTGAGCAAGAGATCCATAACATAAATAGCTCAGCAAGGGCATGGAAATAGGCGACAGTCAGTGCCAGTGTTGGAATTTAAGGCCTTAATAAGGGTAAAATTTGAAGCTAAGGTCTTAACCTTAACTTGGGCCTTAATATTAAGGGCAAGTTAAGGGTGAAGTTAAGGCTACTGAAAAAAAATTGTGGCCATGTCAGGGTCATCGTGGGGGCCGAAAAAAAGGCAATTCTGTCTCTTTCGGGCTTTCTTGCTGTTCATTAAGCATTTCACGATTAAAACCAGGTAATTCTTCATTCGCCGACTAAAAAAAAATCTGATTCAGAAGATCGGTGTGTGGCTTTCTGTGTTTTCAACCGGTAAACCACTGCTCACAACCTTTCCACATATACATGGCCAAGTACCACTCGGTTCGACACGCAGATTGACGGGGAATGGGGTTACATAACCCATCATTAACCCTTAATTAAGGCTTACGATCGTCCAGGACCGAAGTTAAGGCCTGAACTTAAGGGCAAATTAACCCTTAACTTAACTTAAGGGTTAAGCCTTAAGTCCAACACTGACAGTCACTAACATTCGAAGATGACAGGCAGAGTTTGGGGAGTCGGAGACTCGGATAACATGAAAATACCATGATGACGCCTAAGATCCAAATGGACGCTCGTCACCAACTTTAAGTATCCCGAGCCAATAAATTGTGGAGGACATTCGATAAGGGCAAGGAGCAGAGTGTATTAGTTCAAGAGGTGCCGAAGCACCTCCGCACGCTGTTGATGTCGGAAAAAAGTCAATTTGCTTACAACGGATTGAATTGGCTTACGAGCTTAGCAAGACTTTAATTGAGGCGGATCATAGCCCTCTCCCCCGTATTGAGGGACAAAAACATATGTATTTGTGCCCTGTTTTTTGTGGTCTGCATTTGGTCTGCATTCCCGCTCATGCCGAGCTTGCCGAAGGCTGTTACATTTTCCCATCGACTCGACATCTGGACTTCACGTACTCGGAGTAGGGCTGCTGCGGATGCACTCCCACGCTTCTTGCACCCAACCACCACCATCGTCGTCCCCGATGCATGCACATAGCCTCCCGCCGCCGCCTGTCACACAGACCAACACATTCGGCGGATGTTGGGCCGATGTCAGGAGCAAGCTAACACCTGATATTGCAGCATGCTCCCGATCCGCTACTCCACAAAACGGGCGGTCCCTTGGCAATCTCAGCAAGTCCCAGTGCTTCAAAAGTCGATACTCATCGAACGAGCCCCAGGCACCGCAGTATGGATGGCGGGGAGATGGTGGATAAAGCGAGAATCGCAACGACAATGATGCCCGACCTCGGAGTCAGCAACCCCCCGCACGACGCACGCTTCATCGGCGCGACCCGCAACATTCTCCACTTAAACACGACCGCGGCGGCGACTCAGATCAGGAACTTGTTCTTTTCCAGGCGCTTTCAGGCGCTTTTTCCACTTTTCACTTTTTGGCCACTTTTCAAGTGAGCTCTTTTTGTGCTTTCTCTTCTTCGAGCTCTTTCCACATGTACTGAAGTACTTTGAGTTCTTTGCGGGAGGCGGTTGTCTGAGAACACCTCAGCGCTAAAATCGGCATGGGAGTCCGGCACCGGCTGAATGACATTTAAGCAACGTTCAATTTCTACGTACTGTGTGAAAAGGCAAGATGATCTGCGTATTTATTTACATAAAAGGCTCGAAAAGCGTCCAAAGAATCCGAAGAATCAAAATCAGTAAGAGGAAGAAATTCTTTTCCCGCCATGCCGATGAGATGCGCGGATCGGAGCAGCGCATCAACGTGCACAATGGCCATGGAGCGTTCTCCTGGCCGTCCGCGAACGAAGTCGGGAGTGACTATCCACATACCAGTGTCCGGACATGGTTCTTCGCCGTGTGCCGAGCACCAATGAATTAAGGCGCACGGGTAGTCGACGCCTTGGAACTTGAAACGAAAAAGGAGATGTACACGCGCAGCGTGCAGCCCACGGAAGCCGGGGGCGTAGGGGTCGTGCTCCAGGAAAACACAGTCATATCTTGGGGGGCCGCGGTACCAAGAAGTTGTTGCTCGGATACGCTCGTGGTGCATGCCACCAACGCCACAGACATCGCTTGGAGCGTAGAAGACTGCCCGAGCGGAGCTGTACATGAATACCCGCTCAGCAAACTCGGGGCAGTCAGCGATCGGGGCTTGCGCACCCGAAACAGCGGCGTTGGGGTGGAGTTGGTCGTAGAGGAAACGCCGAATGAGTTCATGGAGACGAGGGTGGCCAATGTATGCACCGAGTTGGTGGACGTCGCGTGGGACTCTGCGAACTGAAGCGACAGTCAGAGACACTACGGAGAAACAGGAATGGGAACGCACCATAGGTCTTCGCCAATTTGGCCTCCCCCAAGCAAGTAGGTCCGTCAACGTCGCCTTGATCAACACGTTCATCGTCTACGTCACCAGGAGTTTTGGGCTCCACAGATTGCGGAAGTGGAAGCGGAAGGAGGGCACCGCTCAGCATTCCGCGCGCTGTGAAGTCGACCCGAGCTGCCCCCAATTTGTCGAGCCGTTGATTTGTGAGGAGGATTTGCCCGAGCGGTTTGTTGCGACTTGAGCGGCGATAAGGCTTTTGGACGGCCTTGATATGTTTTGATTCGGTGATAGATGAACAAAGACCGTTCGGAGCGGCGAAGGCCTCGATGAGAGGCCGATAGTGGACCATGGAGTGTTGGCGGGGAAGGGAGAATCCGTCTGGACGGATAAGACGAAAGATTTCACGGGTTTGATGGAACTTAGCGACGGTGTCATCGATAGCGAGCAAGGTATCTTCGTCAATCACCGAACGCCGCACGAGATGGCAGAACTCGGTGATGTGTGCCACGGTCTGCACTACCTATCATACGGTGCTGCATTGTAACGAATCGGCACGTTACAGCGGTCACGTGGCCGAACTGGGGTAACTTGGACCCAGAAAGGGAACTTCTCCATTCCGAGGGTGATGGGAAATCGGTCGAATTCCCACGCCAACAATCCATCTTGACGGGGAAAACCCTCGGCCGGGAAAACGCGTTTTCGGCATCTAAAAAGCCCTCGGAATGACCGATTTTTCAGTCATCGGGGATGAGCAGGTCATGTGCACGGACACTTGACATCCGTGAGAGGTCTGTACAGCAGCGTGAGAACCAGTAGATGCTGTAGAGATAAGAGTGTCGAGGCTGCAGTGTAAGGGAGAAAAATCGGTCATTCCGAGGGCTTTTTAGATGCCGAAAACGCGTTTTCCCGGCCGAGGGTTTTCCCCGTCAAGATGGATTGTTGGCGTGGGAATTCGACCGATTTCCCATCACCCTCGGAATGGAGAAGTTCCCTTTCTGGAAAAATCGGTCATTCCGAGGGCTTTTTAGATGCCGAAAACGCGTTTTCCCGGCCGAGGGTTTTCCCCGTCAAGATGGATTGTTGGCGTGGGAATTCGACCGATTTCCCATCACCCTCGGAATGGAGAAGTTCCCTGTAAGGGAGGCTCGAGAGGAAGACCTAGGAAGAACAGCAAGGAGTCGAGGTGGATGCGAGGATGGTGTAGATCAGGATGAGCAGTGGAAGTAACGAGTGGATGGTAAGATTCCGGAGGCACGCTGGAGCAAGCCGCTCTCGCATCAAGCTCAGGCGCTAGGGCGCGGGGCCCATGACCTATCAGAATATAGACCGAGGTGGCTGGAAGCCGGTAGAGCTCGATCGGAACAAGAGCTGCTGGAGTGCAGGTGCAGGAGCACACGGAGGGGCACAAGAGTCTCAGAGATGAGGGTAAAGAGTAAGAATGATTGATTGTAGACCATACTCAACTACGGGAAGTATATATATGTAGATAGATATCAAGAGATAAGAAATGTTCCAACTCGGAATGATGCGAACAACCAAATTCATGTCCTGACAGTGGTGGATGAAAAGACGACGAGAGGGAGCACCAGCCGAGGGGTAAGTGGCCTGGGCAGCCTTGAGAAGGAAGGAGGCTGGAATGCGAGCCTCAAGAAAGCAGGTGCGAAATGAAATCATCCCACTCTCCAGAAGAGCAGGACGAAGAGAAGCAGGTCTACCCCCAAGGTAAAGGGGATCGTTGTCAGCAACAAGAATAAGCTATTGCTGGGTGAGTTATATGCGAAGAAAGAGGGTAGAACCCTTACCTGAATAGTCGAATCTTTGGCCAAAAAAGGAGCACCCGACACAGCCCAAGTCAGCATCTGGGCCCGAAAGTTGTTATTGTCGACAAGCGACAAATCGACAACATCGGGGAAAAGCCCCTGGCTTCTAGCTTCCCCGAAGAGGTCAGGGCATGGAATGCCCGACCCCAGGAGATAGTCGGAGATGATATCGATCAGAGACTCACCCCCCATAGCCTGGGCAATAGGCTGCTGAAGGTCATCGGCTGGTCGTATGGAAAGACGAGGAATGAGAGTCAGAGCTCCGAGAGCTGAAGCCATGGCATTGGCGAGGAATCTGTCGGATCCCCCGGCACAGCCCTTGAGATACTGACAGGCACAGTAAGTCTGGGAACGAATGTATATGGAATATGACTTACTCGGGTGAGGGTGAAGCCATGTCGGCAGGGGAGGCGAAAGTTTCTCGCCAGAACTGCAACATCGAGGTGCGAAGGGAGCTCCGATCCATCCGATCCAATGCAGCTTTGGTACAGCAGCTCCATAGGGATCCCATCGTGGGTATCCTGATCACGATCCATGAGTGGTGGCAGCTGAAGCAGTGGTCGTAAACCTAGAATATGGAACAATAGAGTAGATCATACCTCGAGCCCGAGCCAAGTTGCAAGGTGGGACTTGATAAGAGGAGTGTCGATGTTGCCTGGCGGCCCAGCTGCAATCCATGTTTCGAGAACATTTTTGAGAACTGGGTGGTATTCAGCAATGAGGGGAGGATGGAGGGAGTTGAAATCGCAGTCGTTCAGAAGGAACTGCAGGAGTGCAGGATCAATAGGATAAGGGGCAAGACCTCTGATCATCATCAGCGACCATACAGCCCCAGCAATGCCTATCATCCTCTGACGAGGGCCCGAAGAAAAAGTGCCGAAGCCTGCAGATCGGACAAAAAGGAGGGAAAGGAACCCATCGAGGCGAGGGGTAAGCCACTGCTCGCTGGAGGCAAGTGTCTTCGAGAAGGCAGTGTACATGATTTCTCGCATAACACCATCGCCCGAAGACACAAGCCTGCCATTGCGAGAGTCGGTGCTGGGCTATGATTAGAATGAAGCGACCATGACAGGGAAAAGGAACTTACACGAGAGCAGACTGGTCGGTGGAAAGCATCGGTGTGAAGTCGCCATTGTCAACACACTCCCCAACTGCAGTGGGAAACTTGTCAGCAGCCTCGACCACCGAGATGGCCTGGTAAGTAACCAAAGCCCCAGGGGTTCCCCTCGTCGCAGCCCGATAGATATCGCACGACTGCATTGTCGACATCAACTGCCCATCAGCTCTCGGTGAGGACCATGCAGCTGACCAGAGAGCCGATGGGAAAGGAACGACAGTGGGAGCAGTCGGAGAGGGTAAAGGAGCATGAGAGCGACCCATTCCCCCAATGCTACGAAGTACCTGCGAAAAATCTGGGGGATGTTCTCATTCTCGTACTCGTCGTCGTCGTCATCGACATCGAGGCCCAGATCATCGTCGCTCTCACCACAGGAGAAATCGCCATCGGCATGGGGCCAGGGCTCATGCACTCGATCCCGAGGAAACATCGTATAGATTCGTTGGGAGAGGCAATGGTGCCTGCGAGCAGGCTGTCCATCCTCAGAAAGCGACAGCGAGGCAGTCAGCTCTGACTGCCTCATGACTGGAAAGAGATAAGCCACCGAATCTTCCATCGAAGCAGCAATGACTTACCAAAATGAAGAACGAGATGGTTCTGTCCCTCGTAAGGAACAATGCAGAGACCTGGAACAGCGAACTGAACTCGATTTCCTGCTAGTTCCCCGAGTGTCGTTGTTGGCTGTACAGGAGAACGACGAAGTCGGATTTGGTTGTCGCTGGGGCGAGGGACTCCTCTGTTGACGACATAGAGGGGAGCAAGAGGCTGGTTCTTGTGAGGCTGCAAGAGGGTACTGATGGAAGAGGTGATTTCGATTTCTCGGTGCCGAAGAACATGGACGAGGTTTTGGATATGAGCGATGAGTGAGGTCGTTGTGTCGGAGGTCTGCACAACGATGAGGCCATAATTATCCATGATTTGGAAGAAGGACCCCCAGTGGAACCTCATGAGAAATAGGTCGGACTCGGATTCGTGTTCCTGAACAAAAAAAAATCAGCACTAGGTCGTAAGCTTATGGAGGAAGCTCACCTGGGGAGGATAAATGACATTGAGTGTCCGAATCATTGTCGAGTTCCCCGAGTTCGTCATGCACGAGGTAATGTCAGGAACACGAGGAAGACTCGGAGGTGCAGTAGCAGCACCTCGAGGGCGACGACGAGGGAGAGCAGGCTGTCGAGGGAGCGAAGATGCTGCATGGCTGAGCCGAGCTTGGTTGACCACCGAATTCAGCGAAGCTGAGGAAGAGGAGGAAAGCTGGGGCAGAGGGGGTAGCTGGGTAGGAAGCGAGGATGGAGCTGCTCTCAGACTCTGATAGGGCTGAATAGCTGGGACCGAGGGTGTAGGGGTGGGGGCAGGTGGAGCCTGGTTTTGAGCGACTGAGGGATGAGTCGATGGTGGGGGAAGTGGGGCTGGAGTCGGTGCAGGGGGAGGGAGCTGACCAGCCTGTCCAGCAGCAATAGCTGCGAGCAGGGGCTGGGTATTGCCCCCGAGCAGCTGCAGCAGCACATTGGCGACATTTTGCTAGTCCATTCTGCAAACTGCGAGTCGTCAGAGATGTCGAGTCGTCGGATAAGTAGAAAACATACAGGTATTAGATGCAAGTGAAAGAGGGCTAAATGAATTCAGTTAGTTAAAGCGACGAGTGGTGAACAGCAAGAGCCTACTGAGCGATTTAGTATGTCTGAAAGTCGAAAAGAGAGAGAGAGATTCGGGGACACTGGTCAAAAATTTGACTATGTCGATATACATGTTGAGCAACCCATTACGAACGAAGTCACTGCCGACAGCTCCGTATTCTGTTTGCCGAACCAAAAGACAGCCATTGGTGTTAACCGAATCCCCAGCCGAGAATAACCCAAAAGTGGAGACAGTCAGCCAAAAGCCCAGCTCAAGCGAACCAAAAGCTGCCAAAGAGTAGCCATGATCTTCGAAAGCCAGCCAACTTCAAGTAGCAGGTAGTGCCGAACTTCAGAGAAGATGGTCCAGTCGAAGTTGCGAGTTGATCTTGATCTTCGTCACCGTGACACTCATGTTCGTCACATCATTCAACTTCCTATCCAGGACTTCAGTTTGAAGCTCGAATATTTAATGAGAAATGAGGTCATACAGGCAGGGACATAGAAAAAGGTTAGTTAGTTAGGGTTTGGTTAGCTTAGGTTCAGGTTTTGTTCAGGTTAGTTTGGTTAGGGTTTGGTTGGGTTAGTAAGTTCAGGTTAGGTAAATTCAACCACTCGAGGCTCGAGCACGAAAAACAACGGAACCGACGAGCCGATGAGCTGCCGCAATGATTGTCACACGGCCTGTCACGGCCAGAAATTACTCAAACGCGACACATTTGTCACGGTGTGTCAACGGTGTGTCGCATCTTAGATGTGTCGCGCATGTCGCATCTGTTATATACTCTTCAAAAAATTCCGTCGTATGAGATGTCGTAAACTAAGACATATCTTCATCGACCTTCTGCCTCACCACGTCTGCTCGACTCTACACAACTGAAACACGCCGGTGTTGATGTTCAGCTCGATGCACCCTTTTGCTTTAGTCTGAGTTTGCGCTTGGCTAACATCTCTCTTCACAATGGGATAGTTCAGTTTGGAAACCCCGGTTTCTTCAACTCTTGTGTGGAAACCCGGGGTGCAGACCCTTGGCAGAAACCCTTCCATTTCGGAAAGTGAGTTGCCGATGAAACGATGCACCAAAGTGCAGCAGTGAAATCGAACTAGAAAGAGTAAGACAAAGGCTGTACTCAAAACCAATCCAAATCCAACTAACTAACAGCTCCAATGACGTGTGTCTGTGTTCGAGGAGGTAGGTCAGGCGTATCGACCGTCAATCTCAATGAACGACTTAGATACTCGGTACTGACAAAAGTAACCGGTAATTCTTTCGACTCCATAGCGGTTTCGATGTCCAGCTCGGACTTACTCAATTCATGGTTCTGCTTTCAATGTTTAATCTATCTACATACTTCGAGGCAAACCATAACACTGGTTGCTGAGTCCATGTTCAACATCGATGTGGGCGTTAACACTGAATCTTTTCTTGGAATAATAATCACCACCCTCGTCCTAATTTCGGTCGAAGCTCCGTCCTTTCTAGCCAATTCATTTTGCATGCTTAGTTTTCGTCCCTAATATCGACCCCCAATCACAGTCCTCGTACCAAATACTCATCCTATTTCCACTGACCTTTTATCTGGACAACCGCGGTCTCGTTCCTCGACTGAACGTTACCGTGTTATTAATATTACGGATTGATTGGCTCAACAATTGCCTTAAACTATGAGTGCCCGCTTACGCTCTCAATCATTGAATTTGACTGACAGACTACGCCAAATACTTATGCCAACAGCACAATTCCCCGTCCAACTTCTCGAAGTAGGCTTGGATCTTCTCTATTTCTATTTCATTTCAAGTCGTCCCATTACGAGAGCTTATGTTGCTCACCTTCATTCGTCTGACTTATAAAATGCTCTGCCAACTCGGAATTGATGAAGGTGCGGTGTGAAGCTGGATACACCACTCCACTTATTCTCCAGGAGCGAACCCTGGCACTTTTGGGACTCTGGGAGTGACACCAAGCCCGCCGTTTATTGGATTCTGACATTGGGAGGAGACTAACAAGCTACCCTCTGTAGGCCGGGAACCGGGGTTTCTGTTGGTTCTTGGGCAAGCGGCTTCAATAAAATGAGCGCTATACCTCATCACTGGGCTACTAGGGACTGTTTGCGGGGCTGTCCCGCGGGTAACACAAATACACACGTTTTGGTATTTTGGCGATGTACAAAAAGTTTTTGGGTGATCAAGCACAAAAGACAATGGTTTAATCGTCCGTCGCAATGTCCGACGTCAATCACCCAATGACGCCAAATTCCAATCCAGAGATCACTTGCGACACTGATGGCTACCACTTTTTCTTGGTTTCTGCATGACAATTGAACACATCTTGACTTATTTCTCGGTGGTTGAGCCCATTGCTCCCACAGCGCTGCAACGGCGCGAAAATCTTCAAGTCTGCGTCGAAGAAAAATGCCTCGTTGGCTGCGCTGCTACCTCAAGTCTCGGTGGACCTATGTGCCCCGCACTTCCTCAAGTTCCCCCAGGGCCGCAGGACTTTGTGTCCGCCCCTGCTTGCCTCTCAAAATGCAACTCACCATCGTCGCTGTCCCCCCCTCTTCAAATTCTGCCGCTCTCATCAAGCTCCCCTCCAAGCCCGTTGCGGTCATGGGCGCTGTGGGCGGTGTAGCCTCCGCAGCCTCTGACGAAGTCAACGTCTTCAAGTTCTGTACGGGGTCCTCAAGCAGCGCAGTGGAGGCGGCGGCGGCGGCGACGTATGCCTCGCTGGCACTTTGCTTCGCAACCGGAGCTTCCGGGTCGCTACCCGATTCACCCCGCATCACGTTGATGCCGGCACGGAGCTTCTTGGCGCTCTGCCTACTTGTGCTCACGCTGGCGCTCGTCGTGCTCGCAACGGCACCAAGTCTGCTTCCCTGCACCCGCGAGGCCTCGCGGATCGCCTACTGAATGTTTCAAGCCGCTCCGTTCAAGTCCTGTGCTCACACTACTTCCGGCAATGGAAGTCGAATTCACAGCTCAAGCAGCGTGCCGAATCGTCCGCGCGGGATGCATCAAGCCCCAAACCGGTCAAGATCGCATCGTGCATCTTCCCAGCACTTGCAAGAAGTGCGGAATGATTCTTCCTCGGTAGATGCTCAAGGCGCCGTTACATCGCATGATTATTTGAAAATTATGTATTGGAATATATATCACGATTTTTCCCTGAAATTGACCAGTGATGAATTCCACGACATTCTCAAGACTTATGACATCATGTTCTTTGCTGAAACGGACATGCGTCCCGGAGAAGAAGACTCCGTCAATGTCCCCGACGGGTTCACGCTGGTTTCTTCTCCAAGGATCCCCTATTATGAGTCAAGTCGCCGAGCAGGGGGCATCGCGCTGGTAATCCGTGACGACTTAGGCTTCACCAAGTCACACTTGAGCTCACCGGACATCCTCGTACTCGATCTCGGCTTCATGTGGCTAATCGGCGCGTATATAGCCCCGACGACTTCGCGTTGGCAAGGTTGGACCGATGTCGAACCCTTTCAACAACTCTGGGAGACAGCAGCGCTTTGCGGTCAGAGCGAAGATAAGCCCTTGGCTTTACTCTCGGATATTAACGGGCGCATTGCTTCCAGCCTGGTACCCACTTTTGAAATTTCATGGCCCCGTCTCTCCAAAGACGCTACTTCCAATGCAAGAGGCAAAGAAATTCTTGCCCACTGCGCCGCATATGGTCTGGTTATCCTCAACGGAACCTCACTCGAGACAGTATCTCCCGGTCGTTGTACATCCCACCAACCAGGCGGAGATTCAACTATCGACTACGCCATCGTCTCGCAGAGTTTACTCCCGTTCGTCAAGAATTTTCACGTGGAACCCGAGACGGAGGATCCCAGCGAAGATTGGGCGGATCACAGTCGAATCTGCTTGACGATCGACAGGTCTATTCTTTCTCCTTCCATCTCCACACACCCCGCACAAGTCGAGCCTCGGGAGAGTACACCGGATTTTACTGGAGATCGGCCGATTGATGTTCTGTATCAAGCTACATCGGATTCTCGACAGTCTCCTGAACAAGCTCTCAGCTCGCTATGGGGGCCGATTGTCAGCAAAACATCTCCAACCCAGGTTTATATCGAAGGAGCTGCTCCTGGAAAGATACACACCAAGTCAGCTGGCTCGGGCATCTTCTTCGGTACAAACTCGCCGCTCAATGCTTCACTCAAGACTCCTGGTCCAGGTCATCCTACTGCCGACAGAGCCAGAATCTACGCCATTCACGAAAGTCTCCGTCGTGTTTCGCCAGATAGTACACTCGTCATTTACTGCACCTCGAAAACAGTCATTCGGCAGTTCTGTTATGCGGCCGCGCGAAACGTCGCTTTGGGATGGCCAGGATCTAATGGCGATTTGTACAAGGCCACCGTCAAACTACCTGCATCAAGACATGCCCAGACTACGTTCGTTTACGTAGAAAAGAACCAGAAAAATGATTCTAAGCGGGAGGCTCACGCTCTCGCTAAGGCTGCACTTTGTATCCCAGCAGGTCCTACTATTTTCGACGCTGAAGCCGTTCAGCTTCCGGTATGCGCAAGAATTCACCAGTTCACCTTTGACAAGCGAAAAGTGCATACAGAGCTTGAAGAAATCTCGCCGGAGAAACCGAAGCACTGGAAAAGCGGCGCGGGCGTGCCAAGGTTCATGCTCTCCAAACGGCTCTTCGGGAGCAGCTCTTGGCATGCAAGAATCACAAAGAATTCTGGGATTTTGTACGGAAGTATACGGATGCTCGGCCAAAAAAATCTAAAGTTTCGTTGAACGATCTGTCCGCTGACTTCGACGCACGGTTGAACTATCCCCCTACGATGCCAAAGACCTTCAACTCGGATCAGCTTGCGTTCAACGCACGAATGGCACGAGACTTGGCTGCAGAGCCGCCTGATACTTCGCCGCAGCAGTCCTATACACGCGAAATTACGCTCGAAGAGGTGGAAGAAATGAAAAAGCATATCAAAGAGCATGGTCTTGATACCGCGGTGGGAGTCGACGGTTTCTCTTATGTATGAGGACTGTCTTGCAATACCGAACGAGAAACTACTCGAATTTTTCTGGTACTGCCTCAAAAATCAGGACATCCCTCGCCCATGGCTAGTGTCCCTGCTAATTGGGATTCTCAAGAAAGATAAAGATCCATTTCAACCCTCCAGTTATCGTCTCATAGCACTGGAATGCTGCATGTTGAAGATGCTCACTCTGATCATAGATCGGCGGCTGCGCGAGGGTGCCGCAGATATCGGCGCTATCCCAAAAACCCAGAATGGTTTCCAACCCCACCTGCGCACGAATAGCAACCCTTTCGTGCTATTATCTATGATTGACAAGGCAGAATCTGAGGGTAAACCACTATACGTTGGCTACCTCGATCTCAAAAACGCTTTCCCGGGTACGGATCGACCAACTCTGTGGGTCAAACTTGCTCAGCTCGGCATTTCCGGCCCAATGATCGCCTGGCTAAAGATACTGTATGACCGTATCCGATACATCGTTCGTCTGGACGGAAGATTTGGGCCCGCGTTCCAATCGCTGCTGGGTATTCTCACAGGAGACCCGGGTTCTCCGCAGTTGTGGAATATCTTCATGTCCGACTTCAAGGTAACAGTCCACCCCGACGATGTCGTGCTCAATGGTATGCCTGTTCCGAATGTGGAACATGCAGACGATGCTCTCGCCGCCTCTACCTCCCCACCTGGATTTCAAATGCACCTCAATGACGCGCAGCGCTGGTCTAACAATAACGGGTGTGAAACATCGATCCCAAAATGTTTATGTCAAGTCTTCGGACGGAAACAAAAATGCAATCCATCCTTCCATCTAGGCGGAAACTATATTCAGCAAGTCCCAAAGGCATGTTACCTGGGAATTTGGTTCGAAACTGGCTCAAAAAATATATTCCGCGAACAATACCGTCTCAAGTCGAAGAAAGCTTTGACAGCCGCATAGGGTTCGCTGACAATTGCGTTCTGAGGAAAATAATTAATTGTCAGTCAGAATGTCAGGCTGACAGTCAGGACTGACAGATAACAGATAACAATTACCTAATCGGGAAACTGCCCTTGAATAACCTATCAGTACCCATTGACGACTTGGGATATGGTGCGTAAGAGGTTTCTCTTTGATTCCATCGCTCAGGCAGGAACATTGAAGGGTCAGGGAGCTCTTGAGTGTTTTCTCGGCTGCGTTGAGGTGCGATCATCACACGTGATCTCTCTCGGCAAGACGGCCGGCGAGCATGATAAGACGGAAACCGGGGAGATAAGTCACAAATTGATCAGGCTTGCTTTACACTAAGTTCCACCCACCTCGCTCGGATTTTCAGTGCACAAAGTCGGCGGTACAGACGCTGCGCAAGGGGGGGTCTGTCAGGATTGTCAGCTCAAAATTTGGCCCCCCAGGAAAATAACTAATAGTCAGTCAGTGACTGACAATTATTTGTCAGTCAGCTGACAATTTAATTGTCATGTCAGCGAACCCTACAGCCGCCCGCAAATGTTGTACTGGGACTAAATCGTTTTGTTGGCGACCTGCCGGCATGGGATCTGCGAACATTATACATGGCTCGCATCGACCCGTACCTGATAGCCGGCTGCGAAGTCTGTTTGGACGTAGACGAAAAATGCTTGAAGATGTTGGAAAAAGTTCAGTGCAAGTTTCCTCGGCGAATGCTAGGCGTTGGCGCACGATCAATGAAGGCGGTATTGTTCTCAGAAACAGGCATATGGCCCATAAGATATCGTCGCATTTATTTGGCCCTAAAATATCTGTGTCATATCATCAAGTTCGACGATGCGGAGCGGCCGGTATGGAACGCACTCCAACAATCCATTGCGCTGGCGCGGGAACAAAAGATTTCCTGGATGAATGATTTGCTCATCGTTCTCTCCCGCCTTTACGTTCCCGTCGAGTTTGACATCACAACTGACCTCACAATTGAGAGGGTCAAGCAAGCCATGGCCGATGTGAAGGCATCGATGGAGGCGTGGATTGATCACGAAATCGAAAACTCTTCGCGCACAAAGGACCGACCTGCTTACAGGCAGACTAGAGATGGACAAAGACACAGGGAAATTAGTCAAGAAATCTCTGGATTTTCGCCATTACCTTCGAGTCAAGACGGCCGATCATCGGCGTGCCTTAACGCGGCTGGTTCTCTCAAGCCATAGCTTGGCCATAGAGCGTCGTAGATGGAAGGAACGAGGGAAAGCAATTGTGCCCCGAGAATGGCGACTTTGTCGATTTTGTGAGCAAGATATTGAAGACCCAGCGCGCGCGTTATTCATTTGTGATTACCCACCGCTGCGTCAAATTCGAGAAATTTTCCTTACCAAGTTATACGCCGAGGTCCCTATGTAAGTTGTTGACGAACTATGGTCTGTTGACACATAAGTTTCTCGAGGACCTAAATAAGTTGCGAGAAGACCGTTCGGACGGACAATACAACGGACAATACATCTACAGAGAACGGGATGAGTGTCATGCAATGAGCGAGGTGACGACGGACCCAGCTGTGGTCACCAGCACTGACCCTGTAGCGGTACGGGTCGACGATCTTGCAGCAGTAAGGAAACGAGGGAGATGTTGGGGAGATGTTGCAGACGTATCTCCCTTGTGACAGTGAACACCTGTGCCAGCACGTAATCGATACCTAGTCTGGTAATGGCGCAGTCTTTTGATCGCATCACCGCGCTTTCCCAAAATGGAAGCTCCAGCCATTTCGCCTCATTCTCATGGCTAGCTAGCGCTGTGTTGGAATCAAAATCCGGCCTATTATAGAAATGTGAGATCCGAATGGCCCTCCCGTTAAGTAAGTAACAAGAATTTTGGCTGAAATTCGCGCAGTTCGGAGTGGTCAGACGCCCACTCAGAAGGCTTGCCGAGGTCCTTTCCGAACAAGATAATAAAAGGTGTTCTGCGAGTCGCTGCGACCTCGGTTGTGAGAAATGTAATTTAGGCTCCATTCGGCTGTCGTTATTTAGCGGCATTTAGCGCCACTTTGGAGCACTTCATAAAAATTCCCCGCCGAAATTTGGGTGAGAAATGCTCCAAAGTGACGTCAAGTGCTCCGAAATGACGCTACCCTATATGGTGCGTGGGAACGCTTACGTAGTATTTAGTCCAGTCGCCGGAAAAAAGAAAATCGGCCCTATATCTTTTTTTAGAACGCCGGCGCACCCTTGTTGCTAGTCGCGTTTAAGCCAAGGGGGTCCAACGATAAGAATTGATGACATCACGTAGGGGAGGGGTCCCTCGGGGTTCGAAAAAAAACTTTTGTAGGTCAAAAGTTTTTCGACTTCAGGCTTGCTGGAAAGAGTAGGGGAAGATTCCTGCGTGTTAAATACGCCAGCCCCAGCTGTTTTAGCTATTTCATACTGTACTCAAACCATTTTCTAGTCCAATCTGGGTGGTGTTGCCCGTTTCGGAGTCAGCTTTGGCCATGCTTACCACACCGATCAAATCAATTCAATCAAGCCGAGCATTCGGCAGACTGCTACAGCATCGAGACCTTGGATGGGCTCGTTAATGGTGTTTGTGGTGATGGAATACACCCTATATGGTGTATGGTGTGCGAAAAGGGTGTATGAGTTTGATCTCGTCCCAAAAAGGTGTATGCGCTGACCGAAAAGGGTGTATCGACGTGATACCATCACAAAATACACTAAATCGGGCAAGCCGGGCAAGTCCAGATCCGGAGCACCAGGCTTGAACCAGGCCTGGGTGAAACGGCCAGAACAAACTACCGATGAGCTGATAAGACTTTTTTTGGAACTTGAATATGGTTATGCATTTGTTTTCTCATGTACAACAGCGGCACTCATTACGAAAACAGCAGAGGTTGGCAACACAGAGAGACAGTAGTCTCTCGTAGACAGACGCTCTAGTATCTTGTGTCTCGTACCTCGACAGATATAGAGTCTGTTACTTACCGCGGGGGTCCGACCGGAGTGCGTTCTTATTACATAATCTGTCAGAAGTTTCATCACGTGCTGCATACGTGTTGCCTCGCTCAGGCCTGTTTGAAATGTTTCCTGCTGCAGTTGTGCTGCAGAGCGACGTATCTCCTCTCGGGTACTCTTTCCGAGTCGTTATATGCACTGTCAAGCCGAATCCACATCCAGGAGCTGATCAAAAGATGCTGTTTACAGTACCTAGATCTAAAAAAAAAGTTATATATGAGGTAAGTACTCCAGTAAATCACAAAGTTTGGCAAAAGTGCTCTCTTAGGTTGCTCTTAGGCTCGAATTCAACTCGAATGATATGACTATGGCCCGACCTTTGCCGTGCATGGCCGTACAAGGCCATACGCCAACCATCCACGTCCTCCACAGTCCCCCCCACCTCAACGTGGCAGATGCACGTGGCCCAATTGTTGACAGATTATGTAATAAGGGTGCACTCCGGTCGGACCCCCGCGGTAACTACTAGACTAATACCAGGTGAAAATATTGTTTTGGGGCTTCGTTTAGACTTTGTGATATATGTTTCAGCATAAAAAACGTTTACACCGGTGATTCTTTGCTGTTTTCGCCCGAAACTAGGCTGAACAAGTGGGCAACTTTGAACTGTGACAAGTGTTACATTCTGTCACATTTCAACTTCACGCGCGTTTTAACGCGTTCTGTACGTCCTATACACCAGATTTCTGCACCAAAACATACATATGACCTATTAAAAACAATCGACGGTATAAGATCCCGAATCTTCAGAATTTCCGGTATTTTATGGCCCAAATTCACCATTTTCAGTAAAAACCCTAAGGCTTTTGCAATTCTGAGTGAATCGACTGGAAATCGCGGGCGAGTTTCTTTGACTCAATCCTCTCAACAGCGCTATCTGAGCGGATTTTGATTTTTAAATCTTATTCTCTCACTACAGTGAACAACTTCAATAATCAAGTCCCTACTCCATTTACAACACGAAATTAAAAAATCCGCTCTGATAGCGCTATTCTCTTGCCACTTTCACTACGAGTTTATGTTTTGTCCCAGAACTCAAAGTGGAAGATGAAGATGGTATTAAGTTTACAAAGTAGGAACCAGACGCACCAGCGAACCAAACAGGAACAAAGCTGCCGTTCTGATCAAGGGCGATGCCCGTTCCCATTGGTCGTGATTACGCCCCAGCGAAAACCCCGTCTTGGGATATCTTGGGATATCCTGGGATATCTTGGATTTGCGCATTTTATGAGGATCCAAGATATCCCAAGATTTCCCAAGAGAAATCGTGCCATATATCTTGGGATATCTTGGGACATCTTGGATTTTGATTTCGTTTTAAATTTAGCATTCTGGTGTATGTTTGTACGGTAGGGAGGCGAAAAAGAGAGGCTTGGGTCCCGAATTGAACCCGACACACCCTCGCCACACAACTTTTCACCATACTCACAACCGTTATACCATAGAAGACCGAAAGTACGTGCCGAACATATGTCCTAGTCTGGCCCGAGGCTTGCCGAACGCAAATGCCGCATTGTTTTATCTTATTTGTCAGGCCTCGAAATTTTAAACGGGCATTTCACGCTTCCTCTCTTCTCTAGCTGTCTGCAGCCATTTTCCAACTTAGTCTATATAGTGTTCTCGATTTTTCAAAGTGCCCAAAACAATATTGAAATGCATGAATCCTGCGATTTGAAACAATGATTTGAGACGGAGCAAGATGAGCCAAGATGATGGCAAGAAAAAATATCAGGATGCAAGATATCCCAGGATATCCCAAGATATCCCAAGACGGGGTTTTCGCTGGGATTACGCTCTTGCAGCGCGTGATGATTTTTGTCACACGACGCGCGAGCTGGGCTTCTCGCTATCTGAGAAGAAGGAGGAGGAGGGTCCCTGTCACTGCCTGGAGTTCTTGGACATTGAACTCGACACTGTGCGTATGGAGGCGCGGCTCCCCCAGGACAAGCTTGAGCGCCTTGTGCATTCTTCCCTGGGGGATCCGTCCCGACGGTCCTTATTTGTCTGTGGTCCTCGCTCCGAGCTGTTTGTCTGTGGTCCCCGCTCCGAGCTGCCCTCGCTCTGGCCCAGGGATTCTCACACAAGGGGTTGCGGAAAAACAAAACAAAATACCTCGACCCGAGCCAAACCCGAGCCCCCACTGGTGATCCCCACCCTGACATGTCACGTGACCAAATGATCAGGCGTGAGTTCGAACCTGAGAAGTAACATTACCTTTTTTTTCCGCCTTAAGCTGCTGGCGCATAAGAATACAAGAGCCAGTCAACTAGTTGATTGGATATTCAACCTACTTAAAAACAAGTATACCCAGCCTATTATCTATTTTAATTTAGTAGATGCAATACATTTCTCTACATGTGGCAGGAGGACTTTTACATGGAACTACGCCATGTAGACTCCAACTGTATATTTGAACCTCAATCAAACCCGGATCAATCTCAGCACCGTTATTTGCAGGGCTTGGAAGAAGGAAGTCACTTGGATGCATTAAACAGAATGCAGAATTTTTCTAGAATGCATTGAAACATCCCACATCAATTCAACCAGAGAGGTCCAGCAAATCCATGGAATACAGAAGGAAATGACCGATGAAAAGGGAGGGAATGTAGGTGAAAGGCGCCACAAGAAACTGAAAGGGAATTTATACAAAAAGCGAGTTGTGCCGACGGGTTCGAACACCGGGACAGCGAGCGCCCCGGATTTCACTCCGCCGTGCCAGTTAACCACTACACCATTGAGCCCGATAAGAGGATCCTATCTATAATGAAAGACACTACGGGACCGCAGGTCCCGTGATAATGCACGTGAAAACGCAGGTGACTTTTCACACGCGTTCCCCGGCGCCGCGCGCCGGCGAGTGCAGCGAGCGGCAGTGCGGCGCCGCGGGCACGGAATCCAGCAAAAAAAATTCGCAAAAAATTCAAACCGGGGTTTGGGGCGGAGCCCCGACAAGCTGTGCACCAGCCGTAGGGAGGGACGCGAGCGCAGCGAGCCGGCCCTGCCGAAGGCGGGGTGCTTAAGCTTGTCCTATACATGAAAACACAAGGTGACGTTAGTAACGTGACTTTTGACAGAAAATCACGGGGTCCCCGGCGCCGCGCGCCGCGAGTTCAGCCGTGGGCACAGAATCCAGCAAAAAAACACGCGGGGTTTGGGGCGGAGCCCCGACAAGCTGTGCACAAGCCGTAGGTAGGGACGCGAGCGCAGCGAGCCGGCCCTGCCGAAGGCGGGGTGCTTAAGCTTGTAGTACATGAAAACACAAGGATCCGCTCACGTGAAAAGTAACGTGACTTTGACACGAAGCCACGGGACCATCCTATCCTATACATGAAAAGAAGAAGAGCACAGCCTCAGCTCCAGGAAAGGGAATTTTACCCCGTGACTTTCTGTCAAGGCCTGGGAATCCCCGCGGCGACGCGCGCCGGCGAGTGCAGCGAGCGGCAGTGCGGCGCCGTCGGCAAGCAATTCACTGCGGGGTTTGGGGCGGCAGCCCCGACGAGCTGTGTGACCGCCGTAGGCACGCCGCGAGCGCAGCGAGTGGCCCGTGCCGAAGGCAGGGAGCTAAAGCTCGTAGTACATGAAAACACAAGGATCCGCTCACGTGAAAAGTAACGTGACTTTGACACGAAGCCACGGGACCATGTCGAGATGTCGCTGCCGGCTGTCGAGATGTTGCTCCCGGTTCCCACGAACCTTCCCGACGGCGCCGCGCACCGCGAGTGCAGCGAGCGGTAGTGCGGCGCCGAGGGCACGCAATCCAGCAAGAAAAAAACCCGCGGGGTTTGGGGCGGAGCCCCGACAAGCTGTGCACCAGCCGTAGGTAGGGACGCGAGCGCAGCGAGCCGGCCCTGCCGAAGGCGGGGTGCTTAAGCTTGTGTCAAGGGAAATTCAAACGACAAGTCTCTGCTGGCTGGCGGCCCGGCCGCATCGCTTCACGTGACATGTCAGGGGTGGGGATCAGCTGCGCCAGCTCGTGGGTACGGGCACTGCCCTTGCCGGGAACGGCAGCTTTGTACTTGTTTGTTCTCAGTCAACTCTTAGTTTTCCATGTTCCACTCTGTTCCGGCTTGCACAATGCCCATATAGACTAACTTTCGCGGTGAATGTTGTGTCAAATACCTAAATCTACTTAGATCCCCCACAAAAACAAAATTTTGCTCTCAAATACTCAATTTATCGTGCTGCAACCAGCATCCTTCCCAACATTTTGTGTTCCATTAGCTTCAAAATTTGAAGATATTCACTCTCCATGCATTTATGCTGCATCTGGGCCGTATGGATTGGCATCTTGGACCAATCTTGCCGTAAATTCTGACTTGCGAAGAGGACCAACCAATTTCGGCCGAACCGGCCGAGTGTTCGGATATAGTTGATCTTCGCCTCTTTAGACAGTGTTTGACTCCCTTTTCGTGGTCGGATAGTGTTTCCAGGGAAGGAATTATAGTTAATGACATTGTTAGCGCGCATATTTGAACGAAATCGGACGAGCAGAGAGGTATATTGGCAGTACACAGTAAGTGTGACACCTGTGACTCCCGCGTACGAAGAGGGAACAGAATAAAATCCATCGTTTATTCAGAACACATTCTAGCCATATAAGTTGTGGGGGAAATATCTTCCATTTATATAGATCTTCAAATGTTATCCCTTGAATTTGTAAAATTCCTTTGCCTTCCCCTGGAAGTGGGGGAGTGTTGATAAAATGCAGCAGCTTTGAGATGAAGGTTGAGGGAGGGAGTACCAAAAGGGATAACTTTTATTTTTATGCCTCTTATGAAGATTTTACCTCAGTAGTCCCAAGAGATACAGCCCGTTTTTCGGGCGGTGAAACCTTTGCAAAATTGGAACCAAACGCCTCTGCGAACCAAACAAGTACAAAGCTGCCGTTCCCGGCAAGGGCAGTGCCCGTACCCACAGCTCGCACTTGCGGTTCAAGCCCCGGTCGGCCGGCGGGTGGGAAACGGCAACAAATCATCCATCACACTTTGTCTGATCAGGCGTACGCTGCCGCCTTGATCCTTTGACGCCCATCCTACTCGGTGTCGCAAAAAGTAACCGATAATTTGCCATTTTAGGCCGAATCGTGCTGTATTTTCTCGGTCCAGACACATCGCAATGTTGTTTGGAATGCTTTGTACCCGATTGCAATAGTGTTTGAGGGAAATGGACTCTTGAATCCATCGTACGAGCCGGTTCATTCTAGAAATTTACAGATTGCCTTTTTAGGACGAGAGCTCTATGTTCCCAGTCTGTTGCCCATTAAAAGAGTGTTTTCAGGACCGTATGTTGTTAATTCGATACCTGGCTATGCACTGAGAGAATTTGACCTTTGAAAATTATGTGATTTAGGTAATTTCCGGGCTTTAAATTCCGTTACAGCCGTTTGCATAATTCCGTGAACACACTTTTTTATTTTTGTGCGTTACGTACCTCCTGTCAATCAGCGGCAGATTTGCCGAAACCGTGGGCCAGTGCAAGCAACACCTAATGTGTGCAATTTTGAAAGGTAGGAAACATGAGGTAGGCATATACCCTCATATTCCAGCTATAAACAATCTGTTTTGGGCCCAAGGAATTGCGCAGAATCTGGTTTGTTGGGTGTTCGGCACTCACGGCTGATTGACAGGCCTTACGTCACCCGAGAAATAAAAAATTGCGTGTTCACGGAATTATGCAAACGGCTGTAAGCAGATCAAGGCTAGTTTCAAAACTGAGGGTCGCAACTTATCATTCTCTGGACTCGCCATTCACAAGGATTGCCAACAAGACCAAATTGGGCGTAGGAACTGGGTTGATGATTATCGGACCGTTGCCACGTTATCCTGATCAATCCTTTGGCTCTTCACGTCCGAATATATCCCATCTACAAGAATCAGCCCAAAAAATGGCTCTCCTGACCAGGGGTTGTTCGCCTTTTCCAAATTCTGTGGGCTTTGTGCGACCCGGTGGCAAATTTTTGACGACATCCAGTTTTTGTGTTGAATACTGAAAGCTTCAGACAAACAAATGCTAGGACCTTTTTACATATGTTATAGAGGATATCCAGGGGTGAATGTGTGTCGCAAAGATTGGTTGTATAAAAAGGGTGACGTGGGAGGAAAGGACTAATCATGTAGTCAGTTGATGTCGGCATGTCGTGTACCATAGCCGCTTGCAGCGGCTCGAGCACGTTACAGGGATTCCTGTAAATAATGACAAAATAATGACAATCACAAATAAATTTTTTGGCGCTTCCCGAAAAGGAAATTCGCGTCCTTCTCTTCCCTACGCCCCCATGGTCAATCGGCGCATCAGTTCTGACCTCAAGGAGCGCGCATTAGCTCTCTGGGAAGCCGGATGGTCGCGTGAAGACATCTGTTATGCATTTCATGTCTCGCCTCGCAGTCTGTATCGCTGGCGCTCTATCTTCGAAGAATTCGGCAAAGTCACCAAACCTCCGTCTCCCTTCCGCGGCCGTGAGCGAATTATCAGCCTAGGAGTGCTCAATGCTGCCAAGGAAGTCTACTTCCACGATTCTTCCGTGATGCTAGACGAACTAGCGTGGCATCTGGCAATTCACTATGATATCGCCATCTCGATCTCTGCGCTGCAGGCTACTCTGGCTCGGGCAGGTCTAACGCGCAAGGTGCTTCAAACAATTGCGGTAGAGAGAGACGAGGCACAGAGAACTGAATATCGAGGATGTATTCGTGATCCTACGTCGTTTTCTGGAACGGGGATTGAGTTTGTTGCAGTGGATGAGTCGAGCAAAGACGAGCGCACTCTCGCCCGACATCACGGCCGAGCTCCTGTTGGCCAGCCTGCCATCTACCCTCATCAATTCGTGCGCGACGATCGCTACACCCTCACGGCGCGACGATCGCTACACCCTCACCGCCGCCATGAGTACGCAAGGATCCATTGCAACTCGAATTGTGGAAGGATCCATGGATGCGTATCAATTTTTTTCGACTTTATTGTCGAAAATGTGGTGCGCAAACATTCTCTCTATTCATCTTGTCCTCGCTAACTGACCCAAGATGCCCGTTATGAACCCTTACCCCGACGCTCAAAGTGTGCTCGTAATTGACAACTGCCGGATACATCACTCGGATGTACTCGAAGAAGTCCTGAATGACAATGGTATGAGTTTCAACCGCTATTGAAAGTCGTTTGACACGTTCTTAGGTATCATGATACTCTTTCTTCCGCCTTACTCACCAGATCTCAACCCGATCGAAGAGTCGTTCTCGACATGTAAGTGATCGATGGCAGAGGGATGGTTTCGACATGCAGGTTACATTTGGTAGTGTACAAACAGCTATGATTTCAGACATGTATCAAGAAAAAGATTGTAATTACAAGTATCTGGATGAATGCAACGGAACAACAGTTCGGAAAGCGACGAGAGTAAAGGATAGGTACCACAATCATCCATCAAACGTACCGGAGGCGAGATCGCTCTTGAAGCAATGCAGAAGTTGTCTTGTCTCCCGGACGGAATCCCACATCCTTCAACAGACTAGTGTCACCTTCGGTGAGGCCGTAGTGTTCGCAAAATTGGTCTAGCGAGACGCTGTGACGCTTGATTGGGGACGGAGGGGCACTGCGCGTGGGAGCTGGGGCTGGGGGAGTGATAACAGTGTTGGCAGCAGGGAGAGGAGCGGGATGAGCGGTCGACAGCCGAGGGAACAATGACGGAATTCCGCCGTTTGACATGAGGGATGCGAGGAAGATGTCGGTTATAGAGAGCGCAGGAGTCGGAGTGGCAGCTGGAGGAGCAGCAGTGATAGCGGGAGCAGGCGGAGCGGCATTTTCGACAGCTGCGGCGGTATCGTTCAGGGTAGCGGGGGCGGAGGAAATATTCTTGATACGTTGTTGAGCGTCAAAGAAACGCGATGCAGGGGCGGTCTTATGATCGGTCAGGTTCTGAGACTGCAATAAAGCTGCATGAGATCGAGGTTACGAGAAAGAAACAAAGGAGACAATCTATTGATGCAGCCCACACGTCAAGACGTGTCTTATTCAGGTCGAAACAAAAGCCAGTCAGCGGTTGCTGATAGATACGGAGAGTGGGCCAGCGAGGGTCGTTGCCGATCGGATATGTCTAATTTTGCACGTTCAGCACGGGTAGCATTGTTGAAGCTAATCTGATGACGTTGAGCCGAAACCCATAGAACAAGGAGCATACTCTGACGCACCTTCTGCTCCATGACCGAGTCACTTGGTCCAGCGCGTTCGAGTTCGGAGTAGTCAAAGGTAGGGGTGGGCTGTCTTCCGTCTCCCAAGGCTAGCGAACATGTTTTGGATCAGTGCCCCGCAATTTGCCACATAAACAGTTACGCACGGTGGGGTCATCCATAGGTTTCGTCGGTGGTGGCATATACAGCACGACGACACGACTCGCCTTCTTCTTCACATCATCCACCATTGCCTCATAACCAATCGCCTTCCCAAGAGGGGACTTCTCCCCGCTCGCCGGTTTCTTCGTTTTCCAAAGGATTTTCGACTGGTTGATGTTCTGTACGAGGCACGGGAGTTCGGAGGCGATTGCAGACAAGAGTTCATCATAGGGGGCGGTCACAGGGAGTATAATGGGTCCTTTTTGAAGCGTATCATCATCATTTGCTTTCGCAGCGCGCTTTTTCGTAGGTGGGGGGGGCGGGCTTTGCGATGTTGATGTAGTATGTGATCTTGGGCGGAGGAGGCTCGTCCGTGTCGGAAATTTCTTCCTTGGCTTTAGCCTTCCGCTTCGATGGAGGCTTATCCTCGTTCCCAACGTCATTCGAGTCCTTGCGTTTGCGTTTCGTCGTCTTCTTGCTCGCGTTTTTCTTGGCTTGCGCAGCCATGATTTCGGGCGTCTTTACCAAGAATTTGTTGCATGCTTTGTGTGGAGGCACTTTGTTGCATGCTCAGTGAGAAACAGCATTCGGAACGATGAAACGAGGTCAAAATACCGTCAGGATTGTCCGCAATTACGCCCTCAATCATCCCATTGAGATCCTTAGCAGTGAAACGGGTCAAGGACACTAATGTCATCGTCCGAATCGTCAGAGGTCATAGCGGTGATTCAAGATGAGAGAAAGAAGAGAAGGGCTCAAGAAGAAAGCACGGTACAGAGAGAGACGCGAATTTCCTTTTCGGGAAGCGCCAAAAAATTTATTTGTGAATCTGATTGTCATTATCTTTTTGCTTGCCTTTTATGGAAATTTCAATCAATTGCGACCTTTTGCCCAACCGTTGACATATTATATACGATCTATGGTGCTAGATGTGTTGGGTAGGCTTCATTAATATGGATAGCACCTTTGAACCTGAGAATGGAACCAGCTTTGAGTCAGTAATGGCCCAAACCTGCGAGGCCAAGTATGGGCTGAATCTCACAGAAAGGGCCCAAATAACCTCAGCTTAGGGTGTCTATTTAGTGGGTAATATAGGTATAGTCCTATGCCCTGCCAATGGCTTAAAGCCTTGGAAATGATAGAGAAAGGTTGAAAATGATGGAAATTTCCATAAAAGGCGAGCAAAGTGATCTCGCCGCAACTGTAGGTATACATAGATGTGTTTCTTGCGAGCAACTTGCGAGTCTCATATGCTGAGCGCCGAAGTTCTGAGTGGGAACGTTGAGCTGGTAAAATCATACCGGTACCAATTGCGACTTCAGGTCCTCTTTGACTTGACAGCTGTGGACGACGCTTGAGGTTTCTTTAACCAAGGCGCAGACTGCTGTTAAGAGGCAAGAGGCTCATGGGCTAAGCCCGTTGCTGGCTCTTGCCCGTTAAGGCAAGCGCCGACATAAACCATTCGCACGCTGTCACTGTGGCCCGTAAGCTAAGCCAATTTCTTTTACACAAGTCCGTCTGAGATGCACAGTGTTGTCTCTGACGGTCACAAAAGGTCAGAAAATGTGACGGGTCAGTTTCGTGACCGGTCAATCAGCCGGTCAATCAAAGGTCAGACCAGTCAGCGGCGGAGTTCCCACGCTGGCCTTCCGTCGTCGCGTCCACCACGACGCGGCATTCCTCGTCGCTCTTTACGCGTTGTATACTGTCTGTAACCTCGAAAACCATCGATATAATCTACCATGGGCCACAAGAACCCAATTTGGGAACTTTTCCACGAAACTGGAGCGATGTATGGCTCGAATAAAAGCAATAAGGCTGCGTGGTGTAAAGCCTGCCTGCGGGAGATGGAAACACAGCTGCGGCAGGAGGAGATCACTGCGGCTGCGCGTGGTGCTCAAGTGTCGGCACCAAAGACGGATAAGCAATGGGAGGATGCAGGTGCGTTCTCATTTTAAATCCTCGTCCCTGCATTCAGGCTGAAAATTCAATGCCGATAGCAATTGCTAGGGTTCCGTGTATATGCGGCAAACTGGACCAGATAAAAGCTCATGTGCGATCATGCAAGGCTTATGCAAAGACCCCCGAACTCCAGGCACAGCGCAACGACGCCTTGACTCGCTCGGAAGCCACTTCCTCGAGTGCTAAACGATCTCGACCCTCTGACTCTCAGCCCCAAGCATCCTCATCTCAAAGCGCAGCATTTCCGTTTCCCGCTATCCCTCCGCCATCTCCTCAGCTCCGCTATCCAGATTCTCCCGCTTCATTGTCCCCGTTACAGGGCCTACGATCTTTGACGTCTTTCTCACCCTCCCAGTCCTTTTCACAGTCTCCGTGTCTAGCTCCATCCCCTTCTCCTTCCCTCCACGACCCTGAAAGTCCCCACCTCAAGCGAAGACGAGTCTCATCGCACTCGGGCGGCGCTCCGTGGTCTGCTGAACAACAGAGCGACTTCTGCGACGACCTACTGGACCTGTTCGTCACCTGCGGATGGTCATATAACGCGCTCAGTAATCCTCAATTCAAATACTTCTTTTCGAAATATCTCCCTTCCGCTGTCATACCGGACCGCCGCACTCTCTCTGGCCCAGTTCTCAAACGACAAGCCGACAAAGTGATCACCAAAACTCGGGAAAGAATTCAGGGCAAGCTCGCCACTTACACGGAGGACGGCTGGAAGAGTCATACAAAAAAGCGGTTGGCTTTCTCGCTACCTGATTTAACGCCATTCTAACTTGATTTGAACTAAAAAAAACCCGTTGATCTTGTTTGGATCCGGAAACAACTTGAGGGCACCTTGCTCACCGGCCACAGCGGCTTCGTCAAGCTCGCCATTCGAATTCTTAGCGTCCTCCCCAACTCCGCTGGCGCTGAGCGAGCGTTTAGTGTCTTCGGTTTAACTCACACCAAGCACCGTAACAGGCTCGATCCCTCGAAGGTTCACGACGCAACTCTCGTTCGGATGGACTTACAGAGGGCACACATCGCTGCCGGCCTTGTTGCCCCTCGCAAATCTCGTCGCTTTAGCATTGCGGACGACGAGGGTGAGGAGGAGGCTCGCATCGCGACATCAACGGCGGACATCACTTCCGACTTTAATGCGATGGCCGAGAACCTCATTCGTCTCGCATCGGAAGAGCCGCCAGACGACGAAGAAGCCCCCCCTCCAACCCCGACTTCAGCTCCAGCTCCAGCTCCACCCGCTCCTACCATTCCATCTGCCGCATCCGTCGCGAACCCACGGCGCGCAACTATTCCAGCATATAAGAAAATGAAACTGGCTGACCTTTTCAACTACCCATCCGCCGACCAGCCCGCTAATGATTTTGAATTTTATTGGCAGATTGGCATCGATGCAGTTGACGAGGAGGAGGAAGAGCTTGGACGTGAAGATGAGGGTTCCGCAGCGTCAACAGCGACAGATCAGCCGGTGACGGATACTTTAGGTCTTGTGCCGATGTCGACATAGCCGTGAAAACATTATATTGCATGTAAAAGTACCCTACAATGTCTATAAACGCTTCAAAATGGATAAAATAGCAAAGTGGTCCGTAATAGGCAGTAGGGGTCAGACGGGTCAGTGATCGACCCGTCAGAAAGGTCAGATCTCTGACCAAATTCTGATCGACCCTGTCAGACGGGGTCAGTGACAACACTGGAGATGCAGATGCAAGAAATTCAAAGAAAAAAATTGCCATGCATTCAACGCTGTCCTCAATGAGATTTGCACCAGTGCAGCAACTCAAGCAACAAGTACAAGTTAGTTTGAACTGGCCTCTCGTGCAGCGACTTCGGCGGCGAGCGGATGGGCAGAGAGTGGCGCTCAGTGTGCGGAGGAGGTGGGCGAGGGATGTGGCAGCTTTTGCGAGAGGGCAGACCACAAGAAGCCTGACAGCAAGAATATAGACAAAACAAGCAGACAAGCATACTTGAATTGATTTATGCGTAGTTACACGTTGTGTTAGCGAAAAAAATGTACTTTGATTTACTGTGTGAACACAGACAACTGCACTGAGTGAGTAAGGAGTAACACCGAAGGAATGGCAGCGTACCATTGAAGTGGAGTGTGTGCGCATGCGACGAGTGCTGCACCGGCGTGTACAGAAGAGTTGACGACCGCAAGCAGTTCCAGCTGCACCGTCTGAGCCCTTAACTGCACACAGCCTTCCCTCCCTCATTGCCCCTCCTCCCGCTCCTTCACATTGCCTGCGCGTCTCCATCCCACCACCACCTCATCCTACGTGTTGCCTTCATCGTCTCAGACGCTTCCTGCTCGTTCTTCTCCTCTTATATCCCGTCCTTCTTCCACCCCTCCTCCTCGGCATGGTCGGCTTCGCCCTCGTCCCCGCGGTCACGTTTGGTTCCTCGACGAACTCATTCCATCCCTCCTCACCTACCACTACTTCGGCATGTACCTCGTCTCGCCAGATTTGCCCATCCTTTCCCTCACCCCCGCCCGTTAGTCCATATCCACGCCGCCTTCGCCTACTGTGTCTCCCTGTATTGAAGCAACGGTCACGGTCACGATGACCTCCGTTGCGTTGCAAAATTTTCCCAAAGTCACGGTCACGGCGCTCTGCGTTGCCTTTCCACCAGCGTGACAATTTGAAAAGATCGAAACAATTCCACGGCCTCTCAGGACTGATTCTGGGCCAAGATTCTGACTTTTTGACTTGTAAAAAGCAGCAAATTTGCTCAGCACCTCTGAAAAGCACCTTAAATTAAGTGGAATTGTTGCACTTTGAGGGAACGGTCACTGTCATAATGCTCGCCGTTGCCCTTGTACAGAAATGTCACGGTCAGTTCTGCGTTGCTTCAATCCACAGAGAGACACAGTATCTCCCCAAAACAACAAAGGAAAAACAGAAATACAAAACCCACCTGAGTAACATCTCCAAACGGAATTAGGGGAGTTTCAATTTGTGTGATGTCTTTTTAGTCTGTGAAAGGCGTGATTGTCGAGTTGGCGGGGTAAATAAGGGAGAGGATAAGAGGAGGTAGGCGCATGCGGAGGGACGAGGAAAGAGGGGAGAGGACGGAGAGGGAGGGAAGGATGAGAGGAGGACGAGGGCAAGGGTTCGCCGGCATTCTAAAAAAAGATATAGGGCCGATTTTCTTTTTTCCAGCTCGGCGACTGGACTAACATACTACGTAAGCGTTCCCATGCACCATATACGGTGATATCCTCTCACGCTTTAGTTACCGGTGCACTGCTGAACTTTCAACGGACCAACTGGACGTTCAAATCAACTTCAAATCATCTATGGGATGGTTTTAGCATCCATTAAGTCCTTTCTACTCAGGGAGGAACCTGCCGGACAACACTTCAAATCCAGAGGCAGAGCCAAACATGAACACATTGTTACCAAAACTGTGTCCGGGACTGATATTTCAAGCAAGGACTCATTTCATCACTTCATACCATAACTAGGCGCTTCTAAGCACTTCCGGGATTGCGTTCTGACCCACAAACTAGGGGGTCAAAGTTTTTTTTTTCCGGCCTGGCGGCCGGACTAACTAACCGGCCCTAGGTCGCCGGTTTAAACACCGGCGCACCCTTGGACGAGGGAGGGGGGTAGATGTGAACGCGAAGAGGACGGCGTTGTCGCGTCGAAGGGGTCCCGGCGTCATTGAGTAAGTCCGTAGCGCGGAGGGTGCATGGAGTGGCGTGGACGTTGTGCGTGTCGAGTGGCCGGGATGACGGGTTGCTGCCAGAGGGTGTGTGCACGAGAATCTGTGGGTGCAACGCCGAGATGCTCCAACGCGCTGGTAAAGCCATCGCGCGACGATCAAACAAGGGCGAGGAGACAGGGAGCGGCGTGTGTGTAGTTCAAAGCAGAAAATCAAGGGAATCAGCGGAAAATACGAGGAAAAGATTTAAGACACGCACCTAATTTGCTACGCCTACCTCGGCGTTGTATCTCCGGATTCCTCCACAAAAACGGGAGTTGCAAACGACTTGCTTGATGTTGCGAATGGGTTGCAGAACTTTGGAGGCCAGACGAGCAGGGAGGAGGAGGTCAAAGGAGGAAGAAGCACAACACATCCAAGTGACGCTGACCCGAGAGATGCCGAAGCGATGATCAGTGCTTCTTGAAATTGATTGGCTGGGGCTTATGTCGTTTCGGGCAGTCAGCCCCTTCGAGATAGTCTTGATTTCTCGGATCGGCCTGCCAACAGAATAACTTGATATCTTTTCGCGTCGATTTTCCAGAGCTGCTGAGAGGCAAGATTTGGCACGGAAAATCAACGGAACAGGCTTCAGATATATACAATAGTCTCCCTCTTTCCCCCCTTTTCTCCCCCCTCTCTCAACTTGATAAACTTGATATTTTTTCTGTCGACAACAGACATAAGCCATGAGCCTGTTAAGAACAGCATTGAACGGCATATTTCTGCCGCTGATACTCTACACGATCCAGAGCACATTGAATTGGCCCAGGATCTACTTTTAATCGCACCACGAGTATAAACACCTAGGATAATAGTTATATTCAACAAAAACATGATGCCATATTTTTGGAAGCTTAAATGCGAAGTTGAAGGGGGGAAAGGAGTAGATTACTTTGCCCATCAATAAAATTCAAACCAATTGACAGGGCCGAGAAGTACCAGCTTCCTACGGCAACGACCACCACAAATTAAAAAAATCGTTGCTATCGTAGGCAGGCTGGTTACGAGCCTAGCTTTAATCTGCATGACGGAATTTAGTACAGGCCGGAAACTACCTCCACCACATGATTTTCAAAGGTTCAAGTGTCTCAGTGCATAGCCAGGTATCGAAATAACAACATAGGGTCATGAAAACACTCTTTTCATGGGCAACAGACTGGGAACGTAGAGCTTTCATCCAGAAAAGCCAATCTGTAAATTCCCAGAATGAACCGACTCGTACGATGCATTCAAGAGTCCATTTTCTTCAGACACTGTTGCAATTGGGTACATATCATTCCAATAAACATTGCTATGTGCTTAAAACCGAGAAAATACACCACGATTCGGCCGAAAATGGCAAAGTATCGGACACTTTTTTGCGACACCGAGTAGTTTTTCTGAATAACATCCTGCAGAAGTTACCTGAAGCTCCAGCTATTTTTCTACATACAACCAACATGAATATCTAAAATTTGGTCGAGGGGATTTGCCCCAATGTCCTTTGAAATTGTTATTGCCGAGCGAATTGTTTTGTTGACGCCCGAAATGGAAATGTTTGATGGCACCACGTGACGTTCGTCGAGGTGGATGGGGGGCTACCTTAAGTACAAGTATCTACAAACCCGGCTCCAAAGCGAACTAGGCCGCGGCTGCCGCTTAAACTTAAGTAGATTTTGTAACACACACTAGTACTGTGACATTCTGTGACACCGTCAAAGAAAATATTGAGAAAATAGTCGATTCGAATGCGAGACAATGTACACATTACTTTTTGCGATCTCATGCCCCCTGTACGGTTATTTACTTGCCATTGAGCAGCTTTTCTCGCTGGACATGGCCTCGAAAACTTCGGAGGGCCCGACTCGGAGCAAGTTCAATGCTCTGCGCAGTGCCAGGAACAGGAGAGGGAAGAAGGTATGAGGATCAAATGATGGGGGAGTAGTCCTTGTGGCGAAATGCCCACAATATTAATGATTCCCTTGGGCGGTAAGTTCCTGACCACAGCAATATCCGTGCCAAATCCATGCGGTGTTCTTCCCGCAGTCATGTCCCTATGGCGAGGTTCCCGCACGGGGATTCCTACGTCGATATCATCTCACAAAGATTCCTTTAGTATCGATACCGTAGGAAACTCCGTCCTGGTGTATGCTTCATCAAGTTGATGTACTGTAGAGTTTCATTCAATTCGGATGCCACGGGTCACAGGGGTAAAAATTTCCGAATTATTTCGAATGTCGAGCCTTTCCGAACCTCGAAAACAAGTCACAAAAATCGTCGAAAACCCCTCCAAAATTCAAATTTTCCTCCTGCGCGTCCACTGGCTGTATTTCTATCCGTTCCGCTCAGACGGAATCAGAAAATGCGTATTTGCAACCAGTTTGTATGGGTGACCGCTGGGTAAATCGATCGTATAGGAAGTGTACTACCATACATCACTGCATAGGAACCAGGTAAAATGTAATGTGGTCCTTTCGTGCTATTTTTCTATGCTCATTTATCTATGCTTGAAGGTGAGAATTTGGTATGCTGAGTTGCCGCTCTCATTGAACCACGAGAAAATTCCGGTAACCTTAGATCTCTCAAAGACATTTTTTAACTCCTCACTGACCCAAAATTTTGGTATCTGTGCTCCAGCAGGGCCAAACATTGCCAATTTGGTACAATTTGGAAGGTTAATGTATTGACTCAAAACGAAATATCATATGCCATCCCCATAGTATGAAAGTCGTAGAAAACATGATATAGAGGAAGCAAAGAGGAAGCCTACAGTCGTAAACTAGGAAGCGCAACAATTAGCATTCTCGGCAAATTATTCCAAGAAATTGTGCTATATACCCAGAATTTTTGTGATAGAGCACTAGCCCTGTATCTGTTCTATGGATTCCGCAAAAAGTTTGCGATGAATGAAGCTGTTTTGAGTGAGATCGAGGTAGTGTTGCCGCGGCTCGGCTCGGCTCCGGCTAGCCGACTGAGCTGACCTATTTTAAGCTGAGCTGAGCCAGCCGTTACTAGGGCGGCTCCACGTGGCTCGGCTCAGGCTCAAGCCGGCTTGAGCCCGGCTAAGCCGCAGCTCGACCACAATTTTGCTCAGCCTGCGCACCCGTTGCCCAAGGGGTACAAATACTGTTTAAATACACATTTGCAGTCCCCCAATGCCCTTCACCTTCATATTTCACGTCTGCGCTGTCATTAGTGTTTTCGTCACCATGAGAAAATGTATTTAAAAATAAATTTAATAAAGATTTAGCGAGCAACGTGGTGTCGACAGCGTCAAGAGAGCCTGTGAGTATTCTTAAAAGACTAGAAAGGGTGTCTGTATGCTATTCCTATGTTGTGCGGTCGATATACAGTGCTGAAATTGCACCTTTGTGAAAAGCTTGCTGAGCCGTTGCGGAGCCGTGGATGAGCCGCAAGCCACGTAAGCCAGCCGTCAAAAATAGCACGGCTCGGCTTTTTGCGGTGATGGCTCTGGAGCCATCAAAAGCCGAGCCGAGCTAGCCGAAGCCGAGCCGCGGCAACACTAGATCGAGGTCCAAAGTTCGGCATCACTGAATTTGGCCGATTAACGTAGAAGCGCAACACAGACAAACAAAGCCTGAAGCCTTCCCTGCAAATCAGGACCGCACAATATAGGTGAATTGGGGTGCTGAAAATATGATACAATGAATTTGACCTGCTGGGGAGCACCCAAAAATATGTGGATCGAACGGCAAAATTCCCGGTTCAGCCTTACAGGTCAAAATTCCGCGAAAGATCGGCTCGTTTGAGTTCATTAGAAACCGAATCGGTCCAAATTTTTCAAGGGATGCCGATTAACTTTCAAAGACTACTTGAGCACAAGTAGGCCCATGGAAATCTCCAAAAAAGAGCGGGGAACATCAAATTTCCTTCCAGATTTGGCAATTTCTGAGCAATCGCGGCCATACAAGCTAAACGGTGGATTTCCATGTTCCGAAAACCGTTCCATCGAATTCAGCGACCTTCAAAACGGTAGGAAGTGCCGGATTTCTTCCTGGAGAATGGTTATCAGGCGGCCCTGGGGTATATACAAGAAACGAAAACGAAAACCACTATATATAGAACAGCCGATGGACGGCCGATGATGACGTTCGGCACTCAGCTCAGAAACGAAAATGAAGTGTCGGCACGGAACAAGGGAAGCGGCGGGCATTAAAATTGCCATCACGCCAAGCTTGTCACGGTCACCATTCTTTTGCTGCAATTCTCCTGCTTGACGCTATCGCGACTTTGCGTCCGTCGAATGGATCAATCTGCAAGCTGATACTGGCTGCTTTCTGCTCTAGTAACCTTATGCTCCATTGCTGGATCCACAACTTGGCAATACTGGCTGTAGCGCAACAATAAATAATCCCGATTCCCCAACTTTTGAAATTTGGAAAATAAGCGCGGCAAGCAGCAAAGGTTTCAGCCAGGTGGCATTACGGATAATCCTCAACGGAGTAACTCGACCCTGAGCTCGAAAATGTGTATATAAGCCAGCCAAAATGAACCCACTTTCACCCCAATCTGAATCACTCAGAGTTCACTCTCTCTCTCATCTCTGCTCTGGAATCTTCGATTCGAAAGTCTTTCCAGTCATGGCAGGCTATACTTCGCCGAAGAGGCTTCCAGAATCATCGAAAACACGCCCCGGCGAAAGAAACATTCTCTTGTTCCGCTTTTTCTTCAATCTCTCCTTGGGTTTTCTCTTAGGCTCTATCTCTGCTCTCGTCCTACCGGCTACTCATGCGGATGCATACACTTTCACTTATTGCTTAACCTACTTCTCTGCTCTCTATAATCTTGTTATAAGCTGCCTTGGCAAGTTCTGGCTCGTCTCTTCGTGATCAGCTAACAAATTCATCTTATGCAGGACAATTCTTGATCCCGGCAAATATCAACATGTGCTCGGTATTCAACTTACAACGGCTTGTGTATCAACGATCCCATGTTTCGCACATGAGGATTGACCGACTTCGGCGACAACCGGGATATTGCGAGCCACTGAAAGAGTTTGACCCTTCTTTCTACTCTTTCTGCTCCTCCTAACCAAGTCTGTAGGTGTCCGTGGCTCTCTGTGTCATTTTTCCGACTCCCAACATGGAGCCTTGGCGGCTTGCCTTTGCTTTCAATACTCGCAACCATCTTCGTTGGTTTGAGCAGCTATATTTGGTATAGAAGGTCATCGGCACAAAATTGCGGTCAGTTTTGTTTTCTCGAAATCTTCGGGCCGAAGATTCAGATAATCTTGTTTTCTAGTCCGCTATGCTCCTGCCTCTCGTCTTCGCGGTGGTGATGCGTCGGATGATGGTGAGATGATGCCTTTCGATCATAACTCCTTCATTGAAGCAAGTTTCTAGAGTACCTATCACCGGACGAAGATGATCGTAAGCGCAAACGCAAGGGCAAGGGCAAGCAGCCTGCGCGCAAGAAGGCATCAACTTCAAACTGCACAATGATTGACCTCTGTTCGGATTCAGACGAGGAACAAGTTGGCATCCCCGTCACGGCTGGCAGTGGAAAGCGCAAGGGTGCAATTTATGTTGATCGGGTTGTACATCTCGAGGATGCGTTGGAATCATATGATGTGCCCTCTGTAGACGATCGTGTGGCCTACATCATAGATTATTCCGATCGCCCCGAACTCCTTCGCGCTAAGGGTAAACGAAAAGCTCTCACAGTCGATGGTTTGATTAAGAAGGAGGTACGCTTTCGAATTCCATGGTGTCTCTGTTCTTGCTATTACTTACCGACAGTCTTTAGTGCCAGGACGCATTTACTGGACCGACGGGAAGGAAGGTTCCCAAGAGCCTTGCGCATATCCTCATCCTTGATCAAGGGAAGTCTGTTCCGTGTAGGCGCTCCAACCTTAAGTGCAATGGCTGCTATATATGCTCGTTTGCTGCCGATGATTTCCTCGACGACTGTGAGCGTTGGGAGGCTGATGATGAGCCTCACACACTCATTTCGGATCCGATGATGGCTGCGAAATCATCTGAGGCAAAGAGTCTAGCTGCTGTTGCTTCTTCGTAAGCCTCTATATTCCATACACTAGCCATACTAATTTTTTTCTCCGCTAGATTCTTCCGCTCGGTAACCTCTATCCGGTGCAAGGCCACCTTTGTAAATCATTCATCCATCCCATATTCCGAAAGGTAGCCACTGTCGTACGTCGAAGATTCTTCCTTTAATTCCATAGTTTTGACATTGCTTTCAGCCCGGAATCATTACCAGAACGGTGTTCACGCAATCGCTGATCTGGATAAGCACGAATGCTACGCCCAGCTCTCGCTGTTTATTCCCGTAGATCCAACAGATTTGCGTATTGTTATTATCCCTCTACCTGGAGTTCCCCATCGTCATCCCAGCTTCCCTCGAACCAAGATTCCGATCACAATTCAACAACGATATACGCGCTTGGCTGAGAAGGTTCCTCTGTCTCGTCGTACGAGACTCGGAGTTGATAAATGTACGATTATATATCCTTTACATCTACAGTGACTAATACCCCCCAAGCTGCGGCAGTAGAACAGGATCTCGAGGGGACGCTCGTTCAGGAGCTTCATCCTGGGATGATGATTAATCGAAAGCGCGCCGACTTGGTTCGAGATCAGCGTCAAAACCAATTTCCGCATGGTACTGGTATTCAAGGTGAGCCAAAGCAACGTTCTCTTCCCCGGATTATCTACGATGATTTACAGGGGTATTTTACGAGTTCAACAAAGATCGCGCTCTCGACATCTCAAAACGATACATCCATTCATTCAGCGCTCAACCTGATGACGGTCATGTCATTGTTACCATTAATCCCCAGCTTGCGCCATTGGCGCTGGAAGCAATGTGGATCATGGTGGATACTACCTTTGCGGTAGTGCACGGCAAAACGAATGAATGGAAGCTCTTGGTTTGGCTGAACAACGTTGATAAGCGTCAGTCTCCGTCTTGTTGTTTCATTTGTTCGCCTCTGATCTTCTCATAGGCACAGTCATTGGTCGAATCTGGAGCAATCGAGCCACTCGGGACACCTTCGTCCTTGTATGGGGCGGTATCTTTGACTCAATCGAGGCAATTACCGGTAAAAAACTAAACTTCAAGGCCTTCTCGCCTTCTTCGAACCTTCTTGGTGCGATTGGCGATTCCGAGGGTGCACAAGCACAGGGATTAGCGGATGTAATCATTCTGCGCCAGATGAATCGTGACAGCCCGGGTATGCACTTCGATAACATCCTGATGTTGATTTGGAAGACTTGTCTTGTGCATTTTACGCGGTATGCACATCCCATTCCATTCGTTATTTGTCTCAAGTAAGCTCTAGTGGTGTCCTTGGTCTTCGCGATCACATTAGCGATACAATTCTTCAATACTTGCTCAGCTTTCCTTATCTGGCTTCCGATGAAGACATTCAACAGTACTATTCATTTTGCGCTGACTCAACAAATGCTAAACTTCGAGGCGAGTTGGCCATCTTTGCGGTCTTGAATCAAACCGGATGCTAATGAATCAAATTAGCATGGTGGGCGCATAAAGTTAGCTATCCTTGGCTGCTTGTCTCCCTCAACCGCTACCTCTCGCACATGAACAAGCGCTACTGGGATCTAACTCCCAACGATACAAACCCGATCGAAGGCAGTCACGCTGAAGACAACCAAATCAAGCCTACGAATCGTCCAATTTTGGAGGCAATATTATTGTGAGATACCATCTTTCTTGTCTTCTATACAGCTGAAGTCGGTTGTAGCGCGAAGGAACAAGATGCGCAAAATGCGCGAATTATTCAAGAAATGATATCCTCGGGAGTGTTACAGAACCCCAACAACTCGCTTCAAAGCCGGATGAAGAGTCAAGCGCAGCGAAAGGCTCGCGCTTCTGAGAAGAAGCGCCTCGCTGATGCGGAGCTCCTCACAGTCAAGGAAAGCAGGAAACTCCGAAATAATCTAGAAGCCACACAACAGGAAAATGAGACCCTGCGAAAGCAAATTGCGATGCTCAGCCAGGCAAGCTTTTCAGCTACTCCATCGACTCCAAAGAAATTGCAGCCTGTTGCTAATTCATCTCAACTTCGTAAGCCTGCGTGATTATTGCGATCCAAGAATTAATGTTGATTCTATTTACAGCCCCCTCGCCCTCCAATTCGATTATCGATGTCGACAGTCTGTTCCACTCACCTCCCTCAAACACACAGGAACTAGCTGACTCCGATTCCGATGACTTTGACTACGCTGCGGCGCTCAACTCGGACATCATGAGTCCGATTTTCAAGAAGATAGCACGCGACCATCCAATGCCAGGTATCGATGATGAATACAACTAATCCGGCATGCTTTCGTTCCAGTAGACTACATTGCGGCGTTGCTCCGAATATAATTTCGCTTTCATACGGTGTAAGGATTGAAGTTGACAGAGTGTTCGGGACCTTTGGGTTATCAGAACTCAGTATCGGTAGAATTTTAGCGCAATAACACATTTGGCGGCGCTATAGACATACAAAAAGCATTCAATAACTCTACCAAGCACCAAATATGCAGCAATCCGACGATTGACGCGAAAGATTGAGGCACATGACCATGTTGAACTCTCCTTGCGTTTCGGTGTCCTTTTAAATATTCTGATGATGAATTGGCCCAATTCTTTTTGGATGCTTAGCTTCACCCTATCTCAATAGTATATCTGACTTTAAGCTTCCCTGAATCAGTAGTTGCCCCGCAAACTACAAAGAAACGAGAAGCTCCTTCCTAATTGGGCACCCAGTTCAAAAGCAGGTCTTTCTCAAAAATCTGATGATGGATTCTGCTGAAAGTCAGAGAGCAGCGGTATTGAGCACATTAAAGGCTGTATACTAACTCCAGGCTTCCCTGAAATAATGCTTTGCATGTTAACGCACAAATGATTCACTTTGTAACTATTGATTTGCGGCATGCCTTGAGCAAGCATACTTAATTTCCTTGCTGGGGCACGTCCGCAACTTACAACCCAGTGAACATTGACTATTGGTACCAAAACAATTTATCTACACTATACACCGGGTCCATAATATGAGGATGGCAAATCGGCGGTGGATTTTGTGTGTAAGGTGACCTAGTACAGCCACTCGGACATCCCCGAGATACGGCTGATGACTTGATCATCAGGCCGGACATATGTGACTGTAAGATCAATGAAGATCAATCACGGCTGCTTTGCCGTGTTGATACCGGTCATTTTCGTTTCTGAATATCGGGATTGATGGAGTTGATGGCCTCGCAGGCCGGCTGATACATATCAGCTAGCCGCGTTTTCGTTTTCGATTCTCGTTTATACCGGGGCCGAAATCCGCGTGTTGCTCTTCTACGTAATGTTGCGCTTCCTAGTTTACGACTGTATGTCGCTCAAAGCTGTCTGAGTACCAAAATTCCTCTCTGAAAAGCCAAATTCCGGTCACTTTTGGTCATGACGAGTACACGGCGATCACGATGTGGCAGGGGCCAACAACTTCCAACGTGACGGCTATAGAAAGTCTGAAGGCCATAGCTTGAAGATACGTATGTATCTGGACAACTGCGCGTAACAATACCTTTTTCATCCAAAGCCATGGCGTTGATAGGTCAATTAGAATGGTGAAGCTCCGCACTCGCTCGTTGTGGCCAATCCTACTGCACCATGGTTTCACCCCAAAGACTGTGAACCCATCACGACGCTCATCCATCCGAGAACTTGTACTTACCACCTATTGGAAAGCTTCTGAGTCGGAGTGGACCCGCACCGACGTTCCTGTCCAAGTAAGCCGTCCGTTGATACTCTGTTTCTGCGTCTCGCAGATGTCAGTGATTGTCTTGATGACCCTCGCGGTAAAAGGCGATTATCAGAGGCCTCCTCCAGATATCAGACTCCTAGCCCTGTACGGTTGTGCACTACCAGGTATGGGTTCTTTCATTGTATATCTTTACGGCAATTTCTATTTGCCACCACTGTAGATGGCCGGCGGTGCCCGTCGGCAGCAGGTTCAGAAACGAAAATCAAGTAGTCGGCACCAAGTCGGCACGGAACAAGGTCGGCTCTATGATGTCATCACGCCAAGGGTCACGGTCATGAGTGATTGTCTTGCTGCTAAGGTAGAAAAATCGGTCATTCCGAGGCTTTTCTTGGTGCCGAAAACGCGTTTTCCCGGCCGAGGGATTTCCCCTTGGGGAAGGGGGAACAATGACCCACCGTGGGAATCGGGACGGTTTTGCCATCACCCTCGGAACGGAGAAGATCCCATTTGTATGGGTGAAACGTAACGCGTAACGCCTGCCCTGTTTCGTTTCAACGGTAACGCATAACGGTCGTGTGGTTTCCCTGAGGACTGCGTGACATACAAAGGCGTCAAATTGTTATGTTTGTGGTAGTCTCGTAACAAGACTGCATATATGTACTCTTTTGAAGATAGTCGTTCAAACGCGTAAAATGTCAAAATTTAGCTGAATCTACTTTGTCCTCCTCCTCCTCACTGCACTCAATCACTCTCTACATCAAACTCCGTAACATCGCACCAACGTTGATCACTCTCCGTGCTGTTCTCACCCTTAGCCACTAATCCATCCTTTGAATCACAAAGTGCAGCGAGATTAGCTGTAGGCGAGTTGCAAGAAAATGAACCTTCAACTGCAGTGCCTTCAACGCCGATTTAGCATCTTTGATCAAGATTGCAAGACTACGTCAAAATCATCGTTAGTGCCAGAGTTGCCTTCTTCTTCCTCGGTGAGAGCAGTGGGATTCTAGCTCAGAATCCGTTCGACCTTCATGAATAGATGTTATTAGTGTTTGCCCGGCCGTTTCAAGAATTCTATGATGTCACGCATAACGCTGCTGCCGTTTCTGGTTTCCATGCGTAGCGTTTCCAGTCACGCTCGAGGGTCTGTTTCACCCATACAAATTGCTACAGTATGCATGGGAACTTCTCCGTTCCGAGGGTGATGGCAAAACGGTCCCGATTCCCACGGTGGGCAACCCCGCCATTCCAAGGGTGATGGCAAATCGGTCGCCAGACCGATTAAAGCCGATGGCCACGGTACCCTCGGCAATCTGAGGCTATTTCCGGCGAAATAAAGCCCTCGAAATGACCGATTTTTCCGATAGACCACGTACATTGATATACTGTGACTGTGACATCAATCCAGTCCTTTCGGCTTCTTTGCCGTGTCAAAACCGGTCATTTTCGTTTCTGAATGCTGGCAGTTGATGGACTTGATGGCCTGGAAGGCCGCCTGATCAATATCAGCTAGCCGCGTTTTCGTTTTCGATTTTCGTTCATACCGATGTACATAGCAACGACAGTGATAATGATCGCATCGGCGCGCCGCGACGACGCGCTACTCTCTCTGCTTTTTTGCGCACCCAAGCCTCTTCAGCTTTGCCCTCTTTTCTGCGCTTCTCGTTGTTGAACAGATATGAAAAGCTGGACTTGAACTTTAGCTGCTGCTCAAGATGCACGACAATATCTCCAAGTCCGTCTCGGGACGCCCGGAAGACGACCATCACGGAGATCACCGGGTCACGTGCCCGCGACAGTGTTGGGTCAATAGCGTTTCGTTTTGGCTGAGGAACAACGACGGGAGATGATGCTTGGATGGCAACAAATTTCCCCAGGCATTTCAACATCGTAAACGGCTTAAGATGAGATTTTTGCATTGTATTTACTATATGTAAGAAACCAAGCCATTTGAGATGGAGTGAGCTCGCACACGGGGCCGCGAGGAGTCGACCGAAGGTCGGCGACGATTGGCACTGGCACCTGGTTTTTGTAGGGCAGAAGAGCGGAATCCCATGGCGAAGCATGGGCTCACTGCAGCTGCTAGTTGGTCACAATTAAACAAAGTGGGTTTGGGCGGGATCGAACCTCGACTCGCCCACGCCTCCCCCGGTCTGACATTGCCAAATAGGGAAATACTTACCAAATGTAGTAATGGCCGGGAGAGCTAGTGGTGGATGTATCGTAGCAATTGGCATGCTTTGCTGTGGTCACTCTCGTCGATTGGTATGTGGTGTGCTTCCCTTAATTGCGGTGGTGTGCAGAGGGCACGGGTTCGAACCCGCTGGCACTCTTTTATCTTTTCACGCAGTGACAGTGTTGAATTTTCCTTTTTGGTACACCGTACTTTTTCCCCGGCGAGTCCCTCGTTTCCCAGCCTGAATAAGCTGTGTTTGGCGCCTTCTTCTCTTCCCAACCCTTCTCAATAATTCTACAGAGCAGTACATCATCAAAACTACCACAGACACTGTTTGAAGTCAGTTTATTGAGCTCTTCTTGAGAAGCAAAATGAGCTATCATTATAACCATCCTAATCTATCATCCTGACCTCAAGGAATGCCCCAGGGCTCCATTTGGAATAACTAAGTCTCCTCAAATGTCAAAACATTCGATGAAAGTACCGAAAATTTCTTTTTTGGGACAAAGATATCTTTCAGTGTGAAGGTGTGGACCAAATTGTTGCTCCACAATAGTAATATGCTTCTCAAGCGCCTTAACTTTAAGCGACACGCCATTTGAACTTGAAAAACGCGTCTAAGACGCGGTCAGACTGACAAACGTAAGGACTGACACGTGGTGGGAAAGCGTGCCGTAATGTCAGACTGGGGGAGAAAAATCGGTCATTTCGAGGGCTTTATTTCGCCGGAAATAGCCTCAGATTGTTTTACTGGCCGTGGCCATCGGCTTTAATCGGTCTGGCGACCGATTTGCCATCACCCTTGGAATGGCGGGGTTGCCGTCTATCGTGTCTTCGGCCGCTTGCCGAACGCGTCCGAGTGGCTGTACCAGGTCACGCACACGGCGTGTTGTAACACTCCAAATTATTAATTAATTGAAGAGTGAAGACTACTTGGTGAGCTGCACTTCAAAATCATGAATTTTTACGATATCCAAGTATGAGATTCGTGGCAAACATGATATAGACGAACACGATGGGCAAACAGGAAACAAGAATGGACTACATAAAGTAAACAAATATTATTATCTTATATTTATCTGTTAATTTGTGTTGGCTGCCGGCAGTAGCTAAGTTGCACGAGCATCTCAATTTGCGTAGGGAAAAAACGGCAATTTCGGGTACTTTTGGTAGCTGCGAGTACAACAGCGGAGCATCGGAACGGGACCAACATAAGGTAGGGGACAGACAAATACGGTTGCCCCACGTGATTTCACCTTTTTGAGAAGACGAGCTTTAGCTCCCTGCCTTCGGCACGGGGCCGCTCGCTGCGCTCGCGGCGTGCCTACGGCGGTCAACCCCGCAGTGGTTGATGCCTCTTGATCCGGTACCACCATCTGCACCCAGGGCGCTTCCCAGCGCTACCATCCAGAATCTTCACAAAATAATCTACGCTGTTAAACTTCCCAAAACTACCAATGCTAAATCCTGCACCGTTCCTCTTGCCGACACGTGGTTTCCTGTCAAAGGCTGTGCCGTGCTCTTTTAAAGTATACTGTACTAATTCCAAGTTCAAAAAAGTTCAGTTCACGACGGGCCGTCACGCATAACGTGAACAACCGGTCGAATTAGTACAGTAGGATGTAGTCCGTTTGACCTGTACAAGCTTAAGCACCCCGCCTTCGGCAGGGCCGGCTCGCTGCGCTCGCGTCCCTCCCTACGGCTGGTGCACAGCTTGTCGGGGCAAACCCCGGTTTAAATTTTTTGCGAATTTTTTTGCTGGATTCCGTGCCCGCGGCGCCGCACTGCCGCTCGCTGCATCCGTTTCTCGCTGTGCGTGGCCATGATTTGATTGGTGAGTCCTAAGGATGTATTTACACAAAACTGTTGAGCCAGATTTCTTATTCTCTCTCAAATACAGGTCAAACGGACTACATCTTCTCAAAAAGGTGAAATCACGTGGGGCAACCGTATGTATTTGTCTGTCCCCTACCTTAGCGGGATCTTCTCCGTTCCGAGGGTGATGGCAAAACCGTCCCGATTCCCACGGTGGGTCATTGTTCCCCCTTCCCCAAGGGGAAATCCCTCGGCCGGGGAAAACGCGTTTTCGGCACCAAGAAAAGCCTCGGAATGACCGATTTTTCAAGGCAGGGAGCTAAAGCTCGTAACGAGTTACTCAGTAAACAAAGATCCCCGCACGTGACAGCCACGTTCCTTCCTTTTTCCGTCTCTCGCGTGCATGTATCGCCAATTATTCCAGGTGCACTTGTCTGCACTCAGTATCCTTGAAAATGTATGTATGTTCCCGCACTGCGCACTGAGCGGATGATTGACGCTCAACAGAGTTGCGAACCTGAATACCACCATATTCATGTCCAATTATTGCGGTGCGTTGATGACCGAGAGCTCCTTAACACTACATACTAGCTGGAGGAGAAGAACAGCGAGGCTGCGTGGGAGATTGTTTGCGATGAGGAGGTAGGATCTTCCGGTGAGTTTGGAGTCATATCGCATGGTGATGATGTATCGTTTGGATTCTCTCCAGTGCTTCTCGATATTGCTTTTCATCCACGCGAGATAATCCTGGCGCACTGCAGCGCGTCCCCACGGAAGCTCCCGGCGAAGAAGGCGGGGTAAATCATTCGCGGCCGTGGATCTGCGCTCCAATGCAGCCCGTTTGGCCTCCTCGTCTGCGCGTTCATTGCCCACAATGTCTCGATGCCCTGGTGCCCACCGGATGATGAGGTTTATGTCGGGCTGCTGTCGTTTGAGTTTCCGCGCTGTCGCATGCCAGAGATCCCAGATCCAATGGGAAGGGGTGGGTGTGTGTGACTGAGTGGCGCGGATAGCTGGCTGGCTGTCGACAACGATGACAATATCGCCCGAAAGCATGGTGCAACGCTGGAGGAGGGTGAGAGCGAGAACCCCTCCAATCCCTTCTGCCTCAAAAACTGTGTGGTGCTCCGAGTCCCCCAGATAATACCGTATGGAGTCGATTTCGCTGCCGTGCTCGTAAAGAATCGCTGACGCGCCAATATGCCCATCTATGCCTGAACCGTCAGTATATACTTTGTAAATGGAACTGTCCTTTTTGTCTAATTCTATTGCATCTTCCTTCGAGCTCGGTATTCTCACCGCCATACTCGATGTCCACTCTGCCGCTACTCTTAAGATAGGCCTCATCCATATTCATCCAAACATCAAAATCCGGTTCCCACGATTCTAAATATCAGTATTCAGTGTTTCAGGACGAAATTAGATATTCAGGCCCGGTAAAGCCTTTGTATGCATACGAAGAATAGGTCTTGAAACTTTCATAACGTTTGAGGAAGAACTGAGAGACGAGATAGCTTTTTGCTGGGGGGATCACAAAATCACAACATCGTGACCAGTACTAGTAGAAATCTATCTCCTCCTTCAGTTCTTTGCCAAACTCTCCCAAAATTTGGGTGCACGTATATAGAACACTTTCCAAGACTTTGCCGGGCCAGAATTCCCGAATTCAACTTGTTGCACTTAATACTAATATTTAGAATCGTGGGAACCGGATTTTGATGTTTGGATGAATATGGATGAGGCCTATCTTACCGCCTTCACCTCCTCCATCCTGCTTGGCCATAGGGAAAAATCTCCGATAAGGTCGTGTATTGGTGTTGCGTGTCGTCGTAAATGTCGAGTGCTGTCTTGTCGAATATAGTCATGGAGGGGGTGAGAGGAGGAGAGAGTTGAGAGACGCAAGGCTGCGTTCAGCCTTGTTTTCTCGACGAGGTTGGTGATGGGGAGGAGATGAGCGTAAATGTCGAGCACCTCCGTGGGAGTGGAAGGCATCGCTCCAGTGATGGCTAAAGCTGCACGGCGTTGTATCGTGCGCAGCTTCTTGACAACCCCCTCGCTCTGTCTTCTTTCTACAAAACAACTGTCTGTTATGTGCCGGTGGGGATAGAAAAACATCAGCAGCATACAGCATGCGTGGAACGCATACTCCAAGATACAACCGCCGCATTTCGAACGCCCCAATGCCGCGCGACGGCCTTGCTATTCGCGCCGTCTGGATCAGCCAAGCTTCGCCTTTGGCGAGCGCCGCCGCTTCCTGCTGGTGCCAACGCAACTCGCGGTCCAAATGAACACCGAGGAGCTTAACCGACTCCGCCGACTTGATTTTATGTGGCCCAAGGCGTAAGTCGGAGCGCGGGAGGGGAACTCTCTTGATCCCTGTGAACCCAGGGAGCGGATTAATACGCTGGCGTGAGTAATCGCAGCATTGGTATTTCGCTGGTCCGAACTTGGCGTTGTGGGCTTCTCCTCATTTTTCCACTCCGTCTTGGCGCTGGTACATGTTCCGGATTTTCTTGTGGGTGGACTTGAAGTCTTTGGCTACTGCCACAAGGGTCTCATCGTCAACAAAGACGACGCCGCCTTCACCCGCTGATGTTCGTGGAATACCTGCCAAATCAGCGTTGTAACCCGCATATAGGAATCCTGAGTGAGGATCCCCTTGATCAAGACCCCCGTCGATGGTGAAGGAGCTCGAGACGTAGTCCCCAAAAGCAAGCTTTCCTGTACGTCTAGCAAACCGTCTCCCTAGCCAATTGATATGTTGATTGTTGAACTGGGACTCCCCGCATTCGGAGGTTGTGAAACAACCGATCCAAGTCTACACTCCGGAACGCACCCTTCACATCCATGCACAACACGGTCGCTACCTTCCCGACCTCCCACGCGTCTTTGATGATCTTCACCACCTTGTGTAAGGCATCCGTCGTCGAGCGACCCGGCCGAGCGCCAAACTGGCTGGCCGGGAGAATCCCCGCGAGCTCGGCTTCCGCCGTGCATTGCTCATTCCTTTTGTGAGAGCTATTGGCCTGTGCGCTCCCGAGTCAGCATAATCGGGCTTGCCCGGCTTGCGCATGACAAGGATGTGAAGATCTGCCCATCCGTCTGGATAATGTTCGAGGTCGTCGAGCGACCGAAAAATGGGACCGAGTATTGGCACTAAAAGATTAGCACATTCGGTGAAAATGCAATTAGCCATTGAATCTGGGTAAGTAGCCTTGTATGGCTTCATGCGTTGAATTGCCTTATGAATGACTGCGTCAGGCAGCGGTTTTCACTCCCACGCAGGCGGGGGGTAGACCGGGTTGGCCGGTACGGAGGATGTGGGCAGGTTGGCTGGAAAAAATTCCGTGCGCAACATTTCTGTCTTCTCCTCATTAGTCTCCGCCATCGTCACTACCGTGTTCTGATTGGGATCCCGTCGCACCAGCGTGGGTATCCGCGATGTTCCTCCGTCGCTCGGAGGGGCGTTCAAGAAGCGATGGGCATCCCAGACCTGAGACGGCCCAAGGTTTGCCAGCCACTCAACCCAATGCTCCGCCTTTCCGATCCTGACAGCCGCAACGTAAGCCCTGACCGCGGCGCGGGTCTCATCGTGGACCGGATGTTCGAGGAAGAACCGGAATTTGAAGGCGAGACGCTGCAGCTTGCACTTTGCATTCTTGAGACCACGCATTTCACTGGTGTACCATCTCCTCGCATACGGTGACGGTCTCGACATCTTGACTGTTGCGTGTGTTACCTTGGTCACCGCATCCTCTATACGATTTACTGCTTCCATCACCTCCTCCACGGAGTCATACGACTCGGGTTGAGGCATCTGCGCCAGTTCGCTTGCCAGCTGTTTGCGAAACTCGGACCAGTCCGCCTTCCGATACATCGGTTTGGGAGTGAATAATGTCACGTCGAGTTCCAAGTCCAGGATCTGTATAACTGGATAATGATCAGTTTTAACCGGTTTTTTGCTAGGGTCAGTAGTGCATGAGATATAGCATGGGAGAAGGGATGGTGAGCAAAAGACATTGTCGGGCCGGGTGTGGTTTCCCGTCCCAAAGGCACGGAGCGTGGGGATATCTCGTGGAAGGGCCATGCGCATGGAGTGTCGGGCAAGGAGGTCAAGAAGCGGCTGAGCCAAATCAAGGTTGCGGGTGGTGAAAAGGTGATGGTTTCGAAGTTCATCCCACAGTGGATGATGGCGGTTGAAGTCTCCAGCCCAGATATAACATACCGTAACTGAGGCGGAGGTGGCTGCTGGGCTGCGAAGATACTCCCGCACCGCATCAAGAGCTCGGTTATGGTTGCAGTCATTGTATACATTGATGATCCGCACAATACCCAAGCGCGGTACCGTGAGCTCTATAGCTGTGACGTCTGGTGATTGGATTTCGATCTCCGTCCAGGAAGAGGTGGGAATGCGGGTATTGACGAGGATCATCGAGCGTGTTGACTGTGGCGTACGTCCGTGTGTTGGTGGGTAAACAGTGGTATATGCCCGCGTTGATCTCGAGACGCCACGGAAGTCGATGTACGGTTCTTGTATCAAGACTATCCCCCAATAATTGGGGCTGAAAGAATTTAAAAAGTCAGTTTGCGCATCGAGGGATTTGTTAAGGTTTTGGCTCCATATGCGCAATTGTCGCCCAAACCCATTGACTTGTGCTTGATTATTATTGAGACCGTCCACCCTCTGGGGGAGATCGCTGCTGAAGCCTGGGAGTACCTTGCATGTGCTCCTCGTCTAAGTCCTCCTCAATCGGTGGCAACTGACGTTTGGGGCTCATCCGTGAGGGCCCAACATCTTCGTCAGTCACCCTGTCCCCCCAAAGTCCGTCGCTAAGGACGACATTCGCCATACCACCCGTACTGCGCAGTGCCTCTACCTTCTTTGCTATGGTGCGCGTCACTTAGTCACCGCCTCCTTTGCACTACTGCCAAATCGGCCGGAGGCCGAAATTTTTTCAAAACACCCTATTGAAGCCTGGATTTCGACCAATTTGGGACTTTTTGAGTGGACTTTTGATGCACCTACGGGTGCGATTTGGGTTTTGGCATAGCAGTGGTGTTTGATATCCCTCGTATTGAGGGTTCTGGAGGCCAGCAAGATCGAAATTGGTATACTGCCAAATTGGGTGGGGTGAAAATTTATAGCTCCTTCAATTATTTAAATTTTGGAAATCCCTCTTGGGAAGTTATTCCTCTGTTGAAAAGGAGTCGTTTGGCAAGAGGAATAAAAATTAGGGCAAAACCTGGGGTCACAGTTAGCGTTGTCACGGAGAGGCGGTGACTAAGTGACGCGCACCATAGCTTCTGCTTTACCGCCACTGCTGCCTGCCTGCGTGCCAGATCACCCTTCTTGCTCAAACCAACGGCAAACCTACCCGTAGTAACCGATTCTGCGAAGAAACTCAGTTTGACTGGAGTTTCGGAGCTTGAGGGACGAGAAACCGGCAGGCGTAATACACATCTTGCTTCCGAATTTGAACGTCGGTTCGCTGGGCAAGGAAGAGAAGAGAGAAAGAAAAGGAAAATGTTAAGAAAGGTTAGTGACCAAGGGGTGTTCACCGGCAAAAGCCGAGACACAGCCTTGGGAGGGAGGGTGGGTCCCGGACCTAGACCGGTAACCGATCTCTCGTATGAAGACAATCGTTCATAGAGAGACCGGTCGATCTGGTATTTATTTACCGGGATGCCAGAGACGTCACGTTTCTGTCATGTCATCTTGCTTACATGATATTACGTGCGAATTGACCGGGAATTGCGTCTAGGACGGCGTCGACGACGCCGAGCAAGGTGGAAGTCGGCCAAAGCGAAAGTCGGAATTTCGAGAAGGAAAGACCTGGAACGTAAAGCGCGGCCTACGGCGAGCTCATCGATACCGAAATCAAGTGAATCCGTCGGGAATTGAGTGAGATATGGGGGAGGAAAGAAGAGGTGTCTCGGATGCTCTCTTTACATAAAATTCCCAGGAGTGTGATTACTTCTGCAAACTGCTGTAAGGATATCGGTGAAATGCCTCTTAGAATGCCGACACAAGTTAATCCGGAAAACGATGTTCTCTTGTATATCGTGGTTTGACGGCATAAAGACGATGTTGACGGCCGGGAAGAAACCATTCAATGTAGTGAGACAGTTGCTTGTGGCAGCTGCCAGAGGATGTGAAGTTGCGGGTCCATCAGGGACGCAGAATGGAATGCAAAACGGAGCAGTTTCGGTCACGGTAAGCCTTCGATTTTGAACCGGCTTCAGACAACTGTCGGTGGGTGGTAATCGTTAGGAGATTGCGAGTGCGACGAGTGCGTGTAATGGTGAATGGTGTAGCTGTTAATGCTGAGTAGTCAAATTTTTAATGGCCAGGATTTGCGTTAAGAAATTGGTTGACTCTAATGGATAAGCCAGTTGAAGGTTGATAACTTGTAACGTGACAATGGCCGTGAACCAGCGTATGGAATTGAAATTTGAATGTCAGCGAGGTGCCGTGAGCATCAGATTCTGCACTGACACGTGCACCGAGTGAGCTTGAATGTGAAATGGTTATCACCTGGGCTTGAAATAAGTATTTGATCGTTAGCGTCAGGCAGTGTGTGAGCGGAAGGCGCTTGAGTGTGAATGTAAGTCGCGGGTGACTGATGCTCTTCGGGGATTGGAAAGAGAAAGAGGCAAGCCTTTGAGGAATTATGGATTCAAGTGAATCAGCGCGTGATGTGGTATGGTTGAAAAGCAATGAGCAAACTGCGAAGGAGAAATGCGAAGCGACGGTATTGAGAGAGTAGAGAGGCCTTAAGGGACGCCCCAGGGAGCTAAATGGAAATGCTTGACCAGGAAGGGGTATTTTATGTGAATGGCGGGGAAAAATTTGAGCCTTGAAAGAAATGAGATCACTTTAACCGTGGATGTGAGCATTGGAAGGCAACATTGAGCATAGATGCGAATGGAAAGTGTAGCCGTACGAGATGTCGCTGAAGACATCGTCATAAAACGTGAGGTAATTCGTGAGATTGGAGATTACTGAGGCTAGACATCAGAATGACGCCGACTCTAGTGTGAAAGGTGAGAGATAAGTACGCGTGTGTGTGAATGGTTAGCCACTGGGCCGGGATGAGATCGTGCAACATGATGGAAAATCGGTGTGAGCTTGAGTATGAAAATGAGAGTTTCATCACTTTGGCATTGATGCAATAGTGCGAACATTAGAGGGAATGAAGGTGTAGTTTCAATGGCAGAGATTGGGATGTATTAAGCAGAAAGGTTGAAGGGCTAAATTCTCAGACTTGAATAGGAAGCTGAATTTCAACCGTAGATCTTGCTTCAAGACGCGAACTAAAATTGAAAACATACGATAAGATGAATGTGATTTCGCGAAGGCGACTCGGAGAACATCGCGAACATCGCGAAATCAAAATCCCAAGAATTGTGGTGCGTCATCGAGATTGGACTGCGTGGACTTGCGAGTCTTGAACATGAATGCGAGGGGTCGAGATAGAGGGCTTGAGTATGGATAGGGCGGAGAATGCAAATATGATTCGTAAATATTTCGAAGGATAGAGCGTGGATCATGAGGGAAACCGTGCGGTGATATTTGATCGTGAAAGATGATTTGCCAATTTTGACGGTAGGAGCGCGCTCAAGCAGCGCGCGCCTGCCGCTTCGCCTCTAGCACCCTGAAGCGGAGGGCTTGAGTAGCGAAGTGAGAATTTCTGGAGATGTCGGTCGCCGCAAAAATGCGCAGAGTCGATCTGGAGATGTCGGTCGCCGCAAAAATGCGGGAGCTCACAGGAATAATACATGAACTGCGAATACGAACGCTCCGCTTGTGGTTCAGTGGTACACCAACGCTCAATGGGAGACCGGTATAATGTCTGTTACAAAGAAGGTTCGTCTTTGCAGTCCTTTGAATGCAAACATATTGATTCAGTTTTGCCCAGGTTCGCACCTTTCACGTCGGAATGGCTCTAGTCTTCAAAGAATACGTGCTGGCCTTCGTCACAATCGACTTGCTGTTTCAAGTGAGTTGATAACATTCGATTTAGCTTCCTGTTTACGATTCTCGCCCACTCCCAGCCCATCTGGAAACGGTCTTTCCACGAATTTATTATTCCTCCCAATATCTACACTGCGCCCACCAACTTCTTGGTTTTAATTGCTAAGTGGATCGCAGACGAGAATTGGTTGAAGGGCAGACGTTATATTCTCGCTTGTGACACCATCCGGGAAGCTAGCAAGATCTGGTACGGGATCGGTGTTTACACCGTCATGGAGCTCTTCTTTCTTGCCGGTTCGCCATTGTGTCTCAATCTGCTCCATCACCGAAACTTATTTTATTCCTGCTCCAGGACTATCACCCTTGATCACTGCATGCGAACTCTTCTCTAGCCCTTCTCGTACAGCTCGGCTTCTAGCCGCATACTACACTTATATTCACGTCGGAGAGACGGGTCTGTGGTGAGTTCGGAGTTCGGTTTCCTCTTGTTGCCTCTTCTCATGGCTTATGGATGTACAGGCGACTCCTGAGCCCTTGTATTCACAACGGTGTTCTTGCTCCCACCACCGAGCAGCGACTGCGATACGCGGATTGGCTGTATGTGTGGGCCAAGAACCGTGTCTGGATATCCACTCCCATGAGCCAACTTCTTGATTCATACAATGTCCGTTTACCTCCTCCTCATTCCTCGTTCGGTTCAAAATTGACTATTAGAGAGTTTGCGGTGAGCCGCCAGAAGCCACCTGGCGGCTCTAACGGCATGCGGATTGGAGCGGCTACGTCATGTGGCGGCTCGTTCAGCGGCTCGTCGCGCGCGATCCTTAGCGGTTGGGTAGTGGTTGTGTACCTTGCATACTTGACTATACCTTCAGCCAATGAGAGTTCGTGTCCAAACGTGCATAACTGTTTTGAATTGAAGCAATTTCCAGCGTCAACCGAAGTCTTCGGCTCGAATGTGCGTTAGCGTCAGATTTTCGGGTCCAATTTTCTTCGTGTGTGTATGGCTCAAGATATAGATGACTAAGTACTAAGAATACAGTGGTGGCAAATAGAAATTGCCGTGGCTTTTCGGTGAAAATCTGGCTGTATACTTCACCGAATGACCTCAAATAAAATGTAGAGATGGGTATGTGATAGTTCTGTACCTCTTAGAACACTCAGCAATATATTATGCCCTGAGAATGCATCAATCATAGGATGATTTCCGATTTTTGCCATATTCGGAAAAACACAATGAGGGTTCAGCGAAAAGGTGTCATAATAGGATGAAAGTACTTGAAAAACAGTCCTAGTTTCCACTTTGGTTGAATGGAATTGACCCTCATTTGGGCTCACAGCAGCCGCTCAAAGTTGGCTATTTTCACACAAAATAGCTGAAAATGCAGAGAAAATAGCTAAAAGGACCAACTTCAAGCAGCCGTTGCGAGCTCAAATGAGGTTCAATTCCAGTCAATCAAAGTGATAACTAGCATTGTTTTTCAAGTACTTTCATCCTATTATGACACTTTTTTGCTGAGGATACATTGAGCTTTTCCAGATATGGCAATAATCAGAAACTGTCCTGTTATTGATGCATTGTCAGGGCATAATATATAGCTGAGTGTTCTAAGTGGTACAGTAGTATCATATATTTATCTCTACATTTTATTTCAGGTCATTCGGTGAAGTATACAGCAAGATTTTGGCCAAAAAGCCACGGCAATTTCTATTTGCCACCACTGTATCGGCTATTCTATATATAGTCGTTTTCGTTTTCGTTTCTAGTATAAGATAGGCGTCACGCCAATCCGGCACCCTTATATAAGCATTACGTTCAGCACAGCCACCCGCCAAATCTTGGAAGTTCAAAAAATCAACTTGTTCTCTTTGCGATTTTGAGTCCTTCGGAACCTCAAAGAGTTTTTCTTTTTGCAGATCTACTGACTCAAGAGGCCTTTCAAGTACCAGGCTTGAGGCCCTGGAGCCACTTTGTTGTGCTCACCATTCAAATATATGTGAATGTCAATACACATCTGACCCTAAATTCCGTGTCTGAATTCTGTTTGTGTTAAGTTCCTGGAAATACATTGGATGTTTATGAACCAACAGAGCATAACGCTTTGCTAGCTCATTATGAGGCAATCACACCTTCCTAGCGTTAAACAAGGTATTTTGATGCTAATTTGGCGCGTCGCGTCGCGTCTATAGTCACGGATATATGACGTGTGGTGTGTACGTAAGCTTACATAATCTGCCAAATCTCCGCCTTATTTTTCGCAAGATGCGCTCAAACGCGTCGAAAATGAGTTTGGAAGCTTTTCATAATGGGTTGCCTTTTTTGGAAAGATCACCTTATATCTTTTCAACAAGGAAATATTGGCCAAATCTGCTCCATCGAATCATAGATATGCCTATTAGCTACAGTTTGGTGGTCTTACATTTGTCAATATGGTGTTGTGGCCAGACTTATAAGCATTTTGTTGACGTGATGTTTCGGCTTACATAACCAGGTGCCGGATCGGCGTGACGCCTATCTTATACTCGATGCACATACACGCCAAAATTGCGACAAGTCCGTCTCGGGACGCTCGGAAGACGACCATCACGGAGATCACCGGGTCACGTGCCCGCGACAGAATAGCGTTTACTGCTGAACTAATAATTAGTTCAGCCAAACACCTCGCCGAACCTCATCCTCATACCGAAGCATCCTACTTCGGTAACTTTCCCGATATCGGTCATTGCGGCGAGGCTGATTGACATCGCATTCGTGGTCGAGGGCTTGATCTAATGCCTGGATCTGTGAGGAACAAACAGTAAGCAGACAATACAGCTCCAATTGGGTGGACACGTACCGCCGTTCCCCTTGTTCAACTCTCCGCCGTAGCGTTTGCGCTCGAGACCTATGACAACCTTTATATCCCTTGATGTCCAATAGATCCTCAATATCGCCAGCGAGCTCTCGTTGCCGGCGTGCTCGTTGAGCCGATGATCGTGTCAAGTTTACAGGTCTTCCAATGCCTGACTGTGCTCGCGAAATCCATCATTCTCTTTTTCCTTTGCTTCTCTCTTCCTCCGTTTTTTTTGGCCCGTTGAACGCCGTTCAGACTCGGACTAAGGAAAAATTCCTTCCACTCTTTCTTGAAACTGGGCTCGCTCTGATCCTCACAGGTGCACCGTTGACTGCACTCAGCTCGCCAAGATTCCCCTCGCGCTCCATGCATCAGGAAAACCCCAATCTGGTAATTAGTGACAATCCGTGCTAATTACTGATAATTGGCAGATTATCGAAAATTATCAAATTCGAAAGGTCCGATAATTTTAGTGATAATTTACCGATAATTGGTGCCAATTATCACCGGATTATCAACGAATGTCGGGTGCTTCAAATCTTTATTCCCACTTTGTTTGCGTGAAAACTATGTATTGAACCTCAAACTAGACTACACATGCCAGGTATATAACTTGATACTGGGACCACCAAGAACCACCGACACTCATTGCTCGACACCGCCTCACCCATCTGCGAGCCGACGCTGAAGCAAACATGCGACTTTCATGAAAACAGCTATATCCGAAACTAATCAATATGAGTTACACTGCAAAAGAATCGACACGTACACTGTACAGCGCGTGCCCTATCGGCGGCGAAACCTGAACGCGGAACAGAGCAACCGAGTCTGGGGTGATCGTCAGCAAAAAAAAATCTATTTGGAAAGGGCATGGTTACATACCTGACGATATTGAGGACGCGAGCGGGGACGAAGCTGGATTGACTGTATGGTACATTAAAAAGAAAGGCAAGGTCAATATGAGAAGGTCAGTATGTGCTGTGACGCACTCATGAACAGGTGAGCCGAGAATGCCTGCCAGTGAAAGCAAGAAATTGCACTGAAATTGCACTGAATAATGCATTCATGAGCATGGAACAGGCGGAACGACGTCGGCAGCTTACCTCAACGGCGTGACACTGTAGTCTTCGAGGTGGGACCGGATGAGGCCGTCAAGGACGGCGTGGATCGAATGAAAAGACAAAGGAGCGGTGAGGGCAATGTCCACATGAGGAATCAAGTAGACATACCTGCAAGTCGCCGACCATGCTCGACCGAGGCCCACATTATAAATTGAGTGGTTATGAAGGGTTCCTACTGGCAGAGAATGACAAGGGTTGAGGAGGACAACATATGTAGGTCCACCGGGCGCCGTGTCTTGAAGAAAACCAAAAGACTGGCGGGGAGGGTCCAGGGAGGGGGATGGTGGTGGTTTGAGAGAGAGAAAGGTTGGGGAAGTTACGAGAATTATGTGCGCTCAAGGGGCTTTGGAATCTAGAAATTTTGAATGTACTCAAAATCTGAAACTAGGATTCAATCGGAGCAGGAATACACCTTTCCCAAGGTTAGGGGCATTGGGAACGTTGAGCTAGAAAGCAAAAGATTATTACTTGATTTGGGAATTCGGTATCGCACAGCCATCACCGATATGGCAATTTCCCACGGAGGGCCAGTCACGGGCGGATTGCTGAGTTTTATTTTCAGTGCCACAAGCCTCCAAACTGTTCAAAAACACTTGAAGCATCTATATAGTACCAATTTGCCATCAAAGCGGTCAAATTATGGCGTCGGCAATGCTTTAAAGCTCAGAAGGATCACGTGAATTACCCTATATGGTGATATTACGGCAACAGAAGGGAGGGAGGGGTCTGCCGAAGTCGCTGAAAAAAAAACTTCGACCCCCGGTACGGATTTCGCGGATCGGTATCCCCTTGGTAAAGGATGAATGAGTAGAGGGCGTGATGGAGAATATGTAAAATATATTGGATGGCACAGCGGTAACCATCCCCTAAGGTCGACCACGCGCACACTGCTAAGGTCGCAAGTTCGAATCCTGCAGCCCCCGCCCACCTCTTGAGGTGGGCGGCCGAACAAATCCGGATATCATGCCCTCCCTCGGCCGATGGTCGGTGGTCGGTCCGAGCTCCTTGAGATTTCTTCAAGAGGCGACACTTACAGTAGATTTCATGTAGCTCCTTCAATTCTTCACAGATTTCTTAGCACAAAGTGAGAGCCCCCCACAAGTTATATGTTAGGTCCCTGTTTGTGAAGTTTTCTGGTCTGTGCGAGGACCATACTGTATGCAGTTCGCAGATTGATCTTGGACTTCTGCCTTCGGCAGAAAGGATGACAAGGTTACATTGCGTCAGCATCCAAACACTGTCCAAACATGTCTCGCCAGCATTTGCGGTGTGCGGAGGTCGGACCGAACCCCGTGACCCCCCTCCCCCCCCCTCGCCAGATTTCTGAGCATGATATCGTAATTTTTCTGTCCGCCCTCCTCTTGCCCACCCTCGGAGAAACAATTTAGACACTCCGAGATTCCGCCGCGCCGATTTCGGCTGACCAACCTCATGACCACACTGGCACGTGATCGCCCTACGATCGTGTCACTCACGCCAAGCGGTAGTGCGGCACCGACAACCCCGTTTGGAGAAACACAGCCCCTCGTTGAGTTTGAAGGATCACGGGCAGCCGAATGATTAACAATTAGTGATACAGTCAATGTACTGCTAGACTCCGACATGGGCCGATAAACGGCCCGCAGTGAGGATAATGGAATATTGATTGATTGATTCTCTCTGGTAGAGCGTTGACGCTGTGTCGTGGCTCTCCAGCACACGCAGTAATATACGCGGAGGTGGCAACCGGCTGAGTTCCAGTGTTGATTGCCGAACTCCAACGCTGTCCGGCAACTCGGCATTGGACTCCAGTGGGCTTCCGTTACCTTTCACTGGACTACGCTGGAGTCCGCTGGATTACATTGGAGGCCGTTGGAAGCCGCTCCCACTAATTCCCAGTGTAATCCATTGGATTCCATTGATTTACACATGTTCCGGGCCCAAATAATGTAGCTATTGGTTCAACATACAGTAAGTATTCGAAATACATCGGTGTGCGATTCAAGGTTGTCCAGTATCTTGCCTCAAGCTTTTGTTTCTACTGAAAACAAAGAAGGAAAATATAGGAGGTATCAATTACCGAAGTGTTCATAAGCCCGCCGGTGGAAAGTTCGCTGGCGGCCACCACTGGCCACCAGTGGACATTGGCGGACGCTGCTGGACGATGTGATCCAGTGATGGCAGCGAAGCCCGTTGATCCTCGCTGTTTCCCACTGACCCACACGGATATCACTGGATTCTGGTGGAAATCGTTGGGAGTCGGCAGGGAACGCTGGTTTATTCGAAGAATCATAAGTTTGAGGTCACTCTTAGACTCATCTTGGCGGAAGATAAAAATGAAGCCGAATTTCGTGTGTCTGGGTCAAGTTGAGAATCGGTTTGCCCCTATTTACTCGTGGTTCAACTTGGAAACTAACACATTGACGCGAGTTTGGGATTACATTTTCTTGGTTGGACTTGTTCGTATGTCATCAAAATGAATCATTCCTCCCTCTGCTTTCCTTCAGACAAAGTCTAAGAGTAGAAGAGAAACAAGCAACGAAACAAACAATGTTGCAATTAGATTCTCATATTACTCAGCACACGCGGTCGCGGATCGAGGACCATTGGCGCTGACCCAGTCGGGTCTCTGGCCCAGTCGTAACGTGTCCGCCCGTCGCAGCTGTGGCGGTCTTCTGGTCATCGTATTATCGGCTCCATTCCGACCGGTTGTTCAAGTTTTTGTTCATTGCTCACTGTAGACCCGCACGGCCATCTCAGCTGCGTTATGGCCAATTTCGCGGTCAACCTGGCTGCGCTACCACAGCCAGCGCGACCGTGGCCCACAGTCAGTGCAGCCGCGCCTTCACAGTCAGCCTAGCAGTACCCTCACAGTCATTGTACTCTTTGGTTGCGCTCGATCCAATTCGTGATAAAATCTTGTATTACTATTCAATCTACATACTACTACTACCCCCAAGCTGTACTATAGACCATTATACCCCTGCAATTGATAATCCTCACAATCCTAGCAAAGGGAATCAGTTAAGGAACTTCCATGAGCTACCCACTCACTGGCCGAGCAAATATCTTTTAAGACCACGCCCGACGCGCCGTCTCCTATCCAACTCCATATCAGAATCGTAAAAGTATTCACCATTGCACAGCACTCACCTAGACACGTTTTTGGTGAATCTATGACATATCTCAGAATCATATTCGTCGCTCGATGTGACGGCACTTAGCTGTAACCAAACCACATATTGTTCACGAAATCTGAGTGTCAAGTGGGAGTGAGGTCAGCTAGATTCTCCTCTAGGTAATGATGCACCTTTTTGAATGGTGCGCGTCGTCCCGTTGTCGCAATATGAGTGGGGGCGGAATCAGCGAGATTCTCTTACAGACGCCAATGTACCTTTTATTACTGGCGCGCATAATGAGCTGGTGCTGTCCACCATATGTTAGCTATTGTATATACTATATCTTATATCTTACATACCTTCGAAGGTCCAAATTCATGTCAACCGATCTATCCAAAGAAATTCCCGTTAGCAAGCGACATAACAGAACAAGTGTTCGCGATACCTGTAGAATCCTACCTTAGCTTCAACTGGGCCGCAAAGCCGACCTATACGAAACTCACGAGAGTGAAGCCGGCACCGTCTTGAGAGTCACCCCAGAAGTCACTCAATAAATCAGTGCTGATAAATGTATGGCGAAGCGACTCACCGCGCACGTCGATTTCGCTCGTTCTACTAGATTGGATGCTGACTTGCTGAATTTTAGAGTCGAAACTGCGCGTTTGATGGCGCGAGGCGGGGACTTAGGTGTTGTCCGGTCAGAAGACGGTGGGGTCGGGATAGTTGGTGGCGGCGGGAGACGAAGGTGGTGATGGCGAGAGAAGCGCGGGGATTGCGGTCGCGTGGGAAACGGCGTTGAGAGAGCGGCGAAGAGGGAGTAGCGGGAGCGCCGTGTCGAGGGCTTGAGGGGCAGGATTGGTGGAGATCGGAAACGAGCGAATGGCGGCGGTGTGGGGCTTGGATGGAGGATTTGAGGTAGAAGGCGGAGTGTTGGCGAGGAAGGCAGCGGTGTCAAAGCCTGATTGACGACATGCTGTCAAGTTCCCTTGGGGACGATGGCGGCGGGCGGCGGTAGCGAATAGGAGTTGGGTGGGATTGCGAGGTAGGCGGTAGTTGGGCTGCGGAACGGCGGCGAGGTAGACATAGCGTAGAGTAGACACAGGGAACGTGGGGGAAAGTGGCGGCGGGGCGTCAGCGTCGTCATAGAGAGAGGGAGGTAAGGGTCAGGCTTGCGTGAGCGGACGTGGACGGCGTTGCTGATTGAACGAGCGCATCTTGACGGCCCTCGAGTGTGGCGTTCGTTGTCGTGCTGGAATTGACGTGTCGGTATGAGGGTTGTGGAGTGTGGAGGTGGAAGGGTCGAGGGCGCCGTTTCGAGCGAGGAAGCTGGTGTGGTGTAACGGGTCTTGAAGTGAGTCAGTTATGCGCAGAGACGCAGCAATGAGAGTTACTCGCCCAGTATCCAACGTCGACACATTTCCCAGGATACTTCCAAACGTCGCAAACGAATCCTGGCACTTGACGAGCCCGCCGGCGACCATCCAGTCAAATGTGTCGAATGAGAAGCCTCCGCAGGGAGCTGCGAATTGAGCTCGTTGAGGGTAGAGGAGGGAGGAGGGGCAAAGAGGAGGAGAGACATTTTCGCGCTCAGCAGAAGGAGCTGAAGGGAGGTGGATGAGACCGACGAGGGGGAGAGAGTTAATGACACACGCACCTTTAATCAGAATACAAGGTGGCCGATGGCGTGTTGCAGAAATTGGTGATTGGGAATGAGATCGTGGCGGAAACGAGCGGTTGACGAGCGAATTGACGAGGCGGAACGTTGAGGAGTGTCGAGGTGGTTGAATCCGAGTCTCTCCGCATACGTTCCCATCAAGTCTTGAAGCTAATTGCAAAGTATCGAGAGGCTGAGGAGCGCGTGAATCAGCGATGCAAATGATGGTCATACCATGTCCCTCGTGCCGGTCAAAGAGAGGTGGCAGGGGATAGTTGGCAAGCTCAAAAGAATTAAAACGTTTCATAGTCGTCAGAGCAGCCGGATGAGGCACTTGAACGCGTCTTACGGGCGCGAAGTCGCGATGTCGATCGGAGACGCAATCAGCCTCAGAGGCCGAAATTTGGGCATTATCGGGTCGTCTCAGCGGCGTGGGACGTGTCGATGACCTGCATGAGTTGGCTTGTATCATCTTCAGGTGCATTGAGGCGCGGGAAGCCGCGGGACGAGCCACAAGATGAAGGAAGAGGGAAAGGAGCGATGTGTTACATGTCACTGATGTCACATGATCACGTGACTGACACGTCGCCAAGTCCGAAAGTTGCGTTTCGGCCGAAAATTCTCAAAAATTCAGATAAATTCCAGAATTATTGGTCCGCTGTGCTGGTGGGTCCCTTAAATCTCCCATGAGTATGCGGCCTGTATTTCTTGCCAACTGCGGAAATTTTTAGGATGCCAGGTTTTTGCCAGATTCAACAAATTGAAATCTGCCCCGAAGACACTAAAAACAAAGTAAACTCAGCCGGGCACACGAGAGGGTGAACAACTGTAAGTATTAGAATACCTAAAGACAAAGTAAACTAGAGTCGTCGTAAGTAAAGAGAGGGAAGTCAAAGGTATACTTAGAAGACAAACCTCAGCCGGGCACACGAGAGGGTGAACGACTGAGGTGTGTCTGTAGCTACTGCGAATATATGTAGACGATCGTAGGTAAAATGATAGGAGTATACATATCAAGGGGGCAGGCTATACGAGTAACGACGAAGTCGTTACTCCGGCTATATGGCCAGCCGAGCCACTACTTCAGCAGACACACCAACTGTGAGTTAAGCCTGGGCGTCGAATACGGTGCTCTTCATATTTTTTGGGATGTGGAAACTGTCAGGTCGTACAAGCTCAAGTGTCCACGACGCGAATCAGACATCTTTGTCAAGCTGACACTGACATCAGGTGTAGGAGCTGTTCAACTTGTCGTGTTCGGCTGCCAGTGGTCCTCGGCTGGGACGCGCGGGGCATGGTGATGTCGGTGTGTCCATCAGCAATACCTACCTGGGCCCTCTATGTAGCGCTACGTAGCGCCTGTAGAGCCCTGTAGTTGCTGTAGTAACCGTAGACAAGGGTACCCTATATATAGCATTCCGTAGAATGCCCAAATCTACGTAGTTCTCTGTAGAAGGCCCGTAGAACCAAGAGGCGTGCGATCTCTGGATCTTGGATTTATTCCCACGACCCCCCCTCCCCCCGAATAAGGCAATTGTGACTAAGCCGCATCAGGCGGGCCGTCGACCAGGAATTGTGTCGCTATCGTTGAAGCTTGGCAATGGCTCACATCCACTGGGGATGGGGGAGGCCAATGAACTCACACTTGGCCCCCGAATAACTCAAAGCTGAACCATGAACAAAGGGAATATTGGAGGAGATTCGGCGAAGTCCGACGTCAATCAACGCCACCGCACGCGACGACATCAAATTCCACGATCCAGAGATCGCTCAACTCTTGCGTAGAACCCTTGTAGAATCCTGTAGATTCTGCGCGTCACGCGAAAAAAAACAATTATGAAAAACCACAACCCAGCTTTTAACTCAAGGACGAGGACAGAAATGAGAGGCATAAGAATATATTAACCCTAACATAGAGTACATTTTGTATTTAAGGAGTAGGAAAGGTTTGGGCGTCGCGTCGACGGAGTCGACGGGCAGGAGGGGAACGGGAGCGTGATGGGTTGGAATTGAATGGGAGGTGGCGGCCTGGTGTCACGGAGTGACGTGACGTCGAGAAGGGTTCGTTGAGTCTGGACGGTCGAGCTGAGCTGAGCTGGTGTATTGAGGGGAGAGAGAGGCGAGCAGATGGACGGAACGGTAGTGGGAGTGAGGACGGCTGGGCGGTCGGGGCAAGCGCGGGACTTGACGCGTGCGGGTTAGTAGGTTTAGGTTGGGTTTAGGCGGAGAAGAGGGCGTTGGTGCTGTGGGAAAGGTAGAGTGAAGGGGAAAGGTGGAGCGAAGATATCCCTAGATATTCGTCAGTAAAGATATCAATTTCAAAAGCAGGGTTACACACGTCCGCCGGTGCTAATGACGTGTCCGAGGGTGTTGGAGATGCACAGAAGGTGCGGCTATGGGCGTTGGAACGAAAACGGCGGTGTCTGTGCAGGAGGTGAATGGTGACGGGGTGGAGGCGATGGCAGAGTCTGTTGAGCTGTTGAGATGGTTGTCCGAATGACGGCCCGGGCAAGGTGTTGGTGAGGCAGGTTGTCGTTGGGTAAGAAGGCGAGAGTCGAGTGTACGGCCGGAATCGACGTCTTAGGTGGCGAGTGAATTCTGAGTAAAGGGATAGTAAGCTGAATGAAAGAGAAGAACAAGCACACACACCTTCAGTAAGTTCGGTTCTCGTGGCAATAGAAAAGATGCCGAGAGATGAGCGAGGACGTTTCAGTCTTAGCTGACGAGAGAGCGGCGCAAACACGTTGAGCGAGTATCAGACCAAATACAAGCCGTCTAGCGCACCTGATAGATAAACCCGTTCTCTAAGTCACGATCTGAAATGAAAAAAATAGAGAGTTAATAACGTGAGGAGCAGCACGGCCGAATTCGGGGTCGTCGTGCCGCATGAGGACAAGAGAAACAGAACTAGACTGGAGAACGAGAAGACAACCACGAAGTGAGTGCACGACGACGCACGATGGAGATTGTACGACTAACCTGTTTCACAGCGATGCCTCTGCCGACGGTCGCCACTCCTAGACAGAAAGCCCGGATAGATACAGGAGCATGTCGACGCCAGTAACGTTGAAGGGGACGACAAGGTCAGAGAAGGAGGCGGTCGAGGGGAATGGTGTTGAGGGAGATGGTAGTGGAAGGAAAGGAAAGCGGGGTGACAGCCAAATATTTGTTTCGAACCAAAGTCACCGAGTCATGTGGTTGTGACTCGTGACTGATGTGCGGACTTGGAGAATTTTCACCAAGTCCGCTATCCTCCATTATCCCGATTTTCGCTCTACCTTCCGTCGCCATGGTTCCATTCAACCTTCCGCCCCATTCTCCGCCTCAATCACCCAAGCTACTCTCGGCCAACGGTGCTCTGTTGCCCAGTCATTGCCGCCGTCTTATTATCTGCTGCCGCTATCGACGACGCGAAGGCAAGCGCAGCTGTCTCCCCTCGCCCACCATACCCGCCGTGGCTGACGACCGCCCCCTTCCTTCATCTTGCCCTCCTCATCTCTCAACGTTCTCGCCGTCCTGGACACATCTCACACACTCTTGAGTTTGACAAGCTCCCCTCAACGTCGACAATACCTCCTCAGCGGCCTCAGCCTGCGACCGCGGCGCCGTTCAGACCATGACCACACAGCCCACCACCTTGTTTTGGTTCAACAACAATCCTATACCTCCGACGCAGCCCGTTTTCGAGCCCTCGATTCGCCTCTTACGCAATAACACCCACCCCACATCTAGCTCACGACCACGGTGCCTCCCTCGGCGCTCTCCGACGCTACAAACGACTCGAGTCATGCGCTCGCCGCTCTCGCCCTGTCTGGTGTGTCTCCTTTCTCCATCTTATTTGTTCATTGATCTCTAATTGATTATATCATAGGCTATGGGATTCCGCCGCAGGCACAACACGCGTAACACTCCCACACCACAAAAAATACGTCCGAGCACTCGCTATCCTCCCGATAGAATACTTTCTCGCGTCAGGCTCCGCCGGCGGTAACAACATCAAGAAACGGAATCTCATCGGCACTTTTGTTTTTGATTTCAGTGGGCATAACGCCATCGTCAATACGCTTTCTATCAATGCTAAGCATATTTTCCTTCCTGGTGGTGCGTGTCTTCGTCGACTTCTCCTCTCATTTCTCAGCTGACATCAGGTCTCTCAGTTTCCGGGACTACAACACCGGCACGCCGTTTCACAATATGGAAGGGGTCCCGCAGCCGGGGGTGCTCGCATCGAGTCGGCGGGGTGGGTATACGCCAGCGCCGTTCACGCCGATTCCGCCTTTTCGAGGAATGACAACATTCACGGGTGATATGCGGTGCTAGGTGGGGAGAGTGAGGTGCAGAGCTGCGCGGGACTGGAAGACGACAAGCGCGACGCTGGTGAACGTGTCAACGTGTGGAAGGATGCAGCGGAGGGGGATGTCACGAGGACGGCTGGGAGTGGGATGGAGGAGAGGGAGACTGGCGCTGGCTTGAAGTTACCGTAGTATGATCAGTCGTACGCAAATCCCCTCCAGAGAGTGAACGGGCAGGAGGCGGAGGGCGGAGGGGAGAGTGGGATTTGGGGTCGAGGAGGGCGCGTGTGATGGGGATGACGAGGCGATAAAGTACGCGGATGCGAATGTCCGCTTTAACCAGTACAGACCATCTATAAATTTGCATTCATTCTATTGTTTTGTTCTTCATTTTGTTTATTCAATGTATACACGGACACATTTGCCTTCCTTTGTTTGAGGACGGATTCAAATCTTTTGGCTTGCGTATCAGAAACAATTCGCCGTATGAGGCGGGGGAATTCTCGCGACTCACGTTCCGATTCACGGTAGTATGACGCCGCGACGGCGGCACCTCACTGCTTGTATAGTAAGTGGTGGCCGGGTCAAAGAATACGTGGACGGCAGTCTACGGAGAACTACAAAGGCGCCCCATTTCTACAGAGAACTACATAGCAGCCGCGGATCTACAGACGGCTACGTAAGTCGGCCTGGATCTACCACAGGCTACGGCCGCTACCGGCATCTATGTCAAAAACCCGGGATTGCTGATGTCGGTGCAGCGTCCGAGTTGCGTGGGCGACGATGAGGGCTTGTGAGATGTAGGGCTACCTTGGTCGATGTTTAGGCGGGAACGAGGTGATGGGAACGATAGTGTTAAATTTCGATACAAAAAAACCTGCGATGAGCGCAGAGTGCCGCTATGTACAATCTGATATTATATTATTGCAGTTTGCATATGTATTGGCACAGCCGCATTTTGTAGAATTTTGAGTTGCCTCAGTATTCCTCCCTCAATTCCGGGTGGATTCCTTTGAGACCATAACCAAAATTCACCGTTTTGGGAGGCGCATCCAGCCATACCAAATTTATAGCTAAATACGCGTGTCTAAAAATCTCAATATCCTTCAATAACCGTTCGGCGCGTGAATTTACACGGTGAGATCAGGGTGCTTTGAGGTAAAAGTTCAAGGTATGAACTGTTTGAATACCTCCCGGCTACACACCTCTCAAGTTTGGAACAAAATGAGGGCGGATTGACGCGGCCGCGACGCGTCGAAGAAGGCCAATCAATGCGCTGATCGGACGGGTTGCCACCGCGAAAGCTCAGTGCAGGAAGAAAGGGCTGCTTGCTCAAAGGTCAATAGCGTACCCCAAATGCCTTCTCAACGCTCTGGGTCCACGCTTAGCGGAGCTTTGAGGAACAACACCTTGTAGTGACACACCAGGGCCACTGAGTGTACCCCGTTCAAGGTACCACTGGCGGCATCTCAGCAGGTAAGAGCCTCTTCATGATCTACGGGGCGCTCCAAGACATCGAGAAAGGGCCCAAGCTTGATTGCAGATTCTGCAGAATGCCTTGAAGGTTGGCTTCCATGTTCGACCCCAGAGTCTTGGACAAATCTTGGTACTACGGCCGAATAGATAGCGTATTGTTGCTTCCTTCCTTTGCATAAAAGATACACTAGGCAAATCCAACAAGGAACGGGTCTCCCGGTGCCCTCTTAAGTAGTCTGAAGCGCTCGCGGACCGACAGAGGCCTAAGAGGGTGGAAGAAAGAGGCAAAGCATCCCAAGTGACCGCGGATCATCATAACCAAATGATGAGCTTCTTCGACGCATCGCGGGCGCGTCAATCCGCCCCCGTTTTGTTTCAGGTATGTAGCCGATAGGTATATGAACACTTTCTACCTTGGACTTTCTCTCAAAGCGCCCTGATTTTACGGCGTAATTTCACTCGCCGAACAGCTGTTGGTAGGATATTGAGATTTTGAGATTCGCGTATTTCGCTACAAATTTGGTATGGCTGGATGCGCCTCGCAAAACGGTGAATTTTGGTTATGGTCTCAAAGGAATCCACTCGGAATTGAGGGAGGAATAAATCATATACTGTAGCGCCTCAAAATTCTATCAAAATGCGGCTGTGCCAATATATTTGCAAACTGCAATAAACCCTCTCATTGCATGGGTTTGACGAATAAACACTTCCTTGGTCAATCTGACCATGGTACGGGATGGTCCGACTGTGGGGCCGCAGTCAGGCTGACCGCGCCGCCACAGCCGGTTTGACCGCCGACACGGCTGATCTGACTGTGGTTTACGAGCTTGTAAAAACACGGGATTTATGGGTAGTTATAGGCAGTATAGACTTGATGGTGTGATATTGTGTATTAGACTCAACAGAATAAAGACTTGTAGCAACATATGACAGGAACAGCCAGATTGACTGTGTTGAGAATGACTGTGCGGCGCACAGTCGGCATGACCGTGGCAGGCCACGGTCAAAATTTAGGCGGTCAGAATAACCGCGCGAAAAATCAAATAACCGCGGCGCGGTCATACCGGCTGTGACTTCTCTCTACAGTGTGCTTCGTTCGTTTCGGCAATGGGACAGCCACATAGATGTGGGTGTGGGGAACACACAGCGGCGATGAGCCTTCGCCGCTGGCGCCCAGGTGGTGGGGTGATGGGATGCGCGAGGATGAACCCAAAAAGAGACGCCCAGACGAGGGGATCCCACAGGCCCACGGCTAACCCAAAACAGAAGGCGGCTTTGAATTGACTTGATTTGGGTCATGAAATTCGAAACAACTTGGTTGAGTGGAATGCGGGAGTGGCAAGATTGCTTCTTGGGACAAACAGCTTCGGAAATGCGCTGCCGTGATGGAGTCAAGAAGGAATCCTGTGTGTTATTGGATTTCGGTGTTAAACGTGTCTTGATGAAACTATCGAGACTCGAGAGTGATAAGCTGGGAGGAAGTAGTTGCCTTTAATTGGATACTATTCCATTTGAAAGAGTATGAATAGAGAGCAGTAGGGGATTGTTAGTTGAACTTGAGTAGAATCTGAAGTGTTCGCGCCGTAATCTTGAGTAATTGAATATCATTATCAAAGAGGTACCATGATTACGTCTCAGGCCCGATGGAAGATATGTGGAATTTAAAATTGAAGAAGGTCCGAAGGTCGCGAAGGAAAAGCAAGCATAAACTTAATGAAGATCCAGGGAATCACGTTCCGTGAAGTCGAGGAAAATCTATGAGGTTGAGCTAGAATAGGAAGAACCCGTGAATTGGATGTATAGAGGAAGTATTGGAGTATTGAGTTGGAGCCCAATAGGTTGCGTCGACGGACCATGGCTTCTTGAGGATTATGCCTTGAAAAAAAAGTCAATTGATCGAGGCAGCGCAATCAAATAGCCTCAATGTATGGATTTGACTTGAAGGACAGGTTCGATAATGCGTAGCTATTACAGCAGTTTGCAGAAGTAATGACACTCCTGGGAATTTTATGTAAAGAGAGCATCCGAGACACCTCTTCTTTCCTCCCCCATATCTCACTCAATTCCCGACGGATTCACTTGATTTCGGTATCGATGAGCTCGCCGTAGGCCGCGCTTTACGTTCCAGGTCTTTCCTTCTCGAAATTCCGACTTTCGCTTTGGCCGACTTCCACCTTGCTCGGCGTCGTCGACGCCGTCCTAGACGCAATTCCCGGTCAATTCGCACGTATCCGGGCGCGTTTGGAAGAGGTTTTTACCGCTTTTTACCAGTAGCTGTTTCTGATACAATGTTTTCTAATAGAACCGTGTTGTCGCATCACCTCTGCATCCTTGGGCTTGTCTTTTTGTTTCCCGGTGCGTAACAGCATACTGAATCCAGAATATTCGTTAATTCTGGCCTTGAATTGTCTCTAGTCACTCCTCTGATTCAGCCGTAAACGTTTGCGCCTTCAATCCGCCCGAAACTTGCCAATTACGTTCCAGACGGCTCAAGACATCGGCTTCTCGCACAGTACAGCAATTTTGTATTCCCCAGCGCTGGAAAATACTGTAGTGAGCCGATGAGAGATGCGGACCTCCCATCCGGCATGGTATTCATCATGATGTAACATTGTTACAAGGTATAGAATGGCGAGTCAAAGTATGCATACAAAGTGACGCTATTTCACAATCCTGGCTAAAGTGCAAGGAAAATCGGGCAGTGAGATAGTAGCTGCTGCCCAAGGTATGTAGAATGAGTCGCAGGAATGGGAAACATGAGGTTCGAAACAGGAGAGGGTGCGGGGACTAGAGAGGGAGCTAGACGACTAGAAACATTGATGATTTGTTCCGAGCGATTGTACTGTATCTTTTTGTGCTTCGGTGAACATATCTAGCATCAGTTTACTGCGAAAACGTTGTAGGAGATAATGTTAGCTCATAATCTTTGCAGCCTGAGAGGAGAACATTATTACTCACCAGGGAAGCAAGACGAGGAAAATAAGCCCCAGCAGTCAAAAACGATGGCTGATGGAGGCACCTGGCAGCAAGGTTCAAGCTTCAGACGAGATATGGGCGGCAAGCGACCAAAAATCTCTTCCAAACGCGCCCGGATACGTGCGAATTGACCGGGAATTGCGTCTAAGACGGCGTCGACGACGCCGAGCAAGGTGGAAGTCGGCCAAAGCGAAAGTCGGAATTTCGAGAAGCAAAGACCTGGAACGTAAAGCGCGGCCTACGGCGAGCTCATCGATACCGAAATCAAGTGAATCCGTCGGGAATTGAGTGAGATATGGGGGAGGAAAGAAGAGGTGTCTCGGATGCTCTCTTTACATAAAATTCCCAGGAGTGTGATTACTTCTGCAAACTGCTGTAAGGATATCGGTGAAATGCCTCTTAGAATGCCGACACAAGTTAATCCGGAAAACGATGTTCTCTTGTATATCGTGGTTTGACGGCATAAAGACGATGTTGACGGCCGGGAAGAAACCATTCAATGTAGTGAGACAGTTGCTTGTGGCAGCTGCCAGAGGATGTGAAGTTGCGGGTCCATCAGGGACGCAGAATGGAATGCAAAACGGAGCAGTTTCGGTCACGGTAAGCCTTCGATTTTGAACCGGCTTCAGACAACTGTCGGTGGGTGGTAATCGTTAGGAGATTGCGAGTGCGACGAGTGCGTGTAATGGTGAATGGTGTAGCTGTTAATGCTGAGTAGTCAAATTTTTAATGGCCAGGATTTGCGTTAAGAAATTGGTTGACTCTAATGGATAAGCCAGTTGAAGGTTGATAACTTGTAACGTGACAATGGCCGTGAACCAGCGTATGGAATTGAAATTTGAATGTCAGCGAGGTGCCGTGAGCATCAGATTCTGCACTGACACGTGCACCGAGTGAGCTTGAATGTGAAATGGTTATCACCTGGGCTTGAAATAAGTATTTGATCGTTAGCGTCAGGCAGTGTGTGAGCGGAAGGCGCTTGAGTGTGAATGTAAGTCGCGGGTGACTGATGCTCTTCGGGGATTGGAAAGAGAAAGAGGCAAGCCTTTGAGGAATTATGGATTCAAGTGAATCAGCGCGTGATGTGGTATGGTTGAAAAGCAATGAGCAAACTGCGAAGGAGAAATGCGAAGCGACGGTATTGAGAGAGTAGAGAGGCCTTAAGGGACGCCCCAGGGAGCTAAATGGAAATGCTTGACCAGGAAGGGGTATTTTATGTGAATGGCGGGGAAAAATTTGAGCCTTGAAAGAAATGAGATCACTTTAACCGTGGATGTGAGCATTGGAAGGCAACATTGAGCATAGATGCGAATGGAAAGTGTAGCCGTACGAGATGTCGCTGAAGACATCGTCATAAAACGTGAGGTAATTCGTGAGATTGGAGATTACTGAGGCTAGACATCAGAATGACGCCGACTCTAGTGTGAAAGGTGAGAGATAAGTACGCGTGTGTGTGAATGGTTAGCCACTGGGCCGGGATGAGATCGTGCAACATGATGGAAAATCGGTGTGAGCTTGAGTATGAAAATGAGAGTTTCATCACTTTGGCATTGATGCAATAGTGCGAACATTAGAGGGAATGAAGGTGTAGTTTCAATGGCAGAGATTGGGATGTATTAAGCAGAAAGGTTGAAGGGCTAAATTCTCAGACTTGAATAGGAAGCTGAATTTCAACCGTAGATCTTGCTTCAAGACGCGAACTAAAATTGAAAACATACGATAAGATGAATGTGATTTCGCGAAGGCGACTCGGAGAACATCGCGAACATCGCGAAATCAAAATCCCAAGAATTGTGGTGCGTCATCGAGATTGGACTGCGTGGACTTGCGAGTCTTGAACATGAATGCGAGGGGTCGAGATAGAGGGCTTGAGTATGGATAGGGCGGAGAATGCAAATATGATTCGTAAATATTTCGAAGGATAGAGCGTGGATCATGAGGGAAACCGTGCGGTGATATTTGATCGTGAAAGATGATTTGCCAATTTTGACGGTAGGAGCGCGCTCAAGCAGCGCGCGCCTGCCGCTTCGCCTCTAGCACCCTGAAGCGGAGGGCTTGAGTAGCGAAGTGAGAATTTCTGGAGATGTCGGTCGCCGCAAAAATGCGCAGAGTCGATCTGGAGATGTCGGTCGCCGCAAAAATGCGGGAGCTCACAGGAATAATACATGAACTGCGAATACGAACGCTCCGCTTGTGGTTCAGTGGTACACCAACGCTCAATGGGAGACCGGTATAATGTCTGTTACAAAGAAGGTTCGTCTTTGCAGTCCTTTGAATGCAAACATATTGATTCAGTTTTGCCCAGGTTCGCACCTTTCACGTCGGAATGGCTCTAGTCTTCAAAGAATACGTGCTGGCCTTCGTCACAATCGACTTGCTGTTTCAAGTGAGTTGATAACATTCGATTTAGCTTCCTGTTTACGATTCTCGCCCACTCCCAGCCCATCTGGAAACGGTCTTTCCACGAATTTATTATTCCTCCCAATATCTACACTGCGCCCACCAACTTCTTGGTTTTAATTGCTAAGTGGATCGCAGACGAGAATTGGTTGAAGGGCAGACGTTATATTCTCGCTTGTGACACCATCCGGGAAGCTAGCAAGATCTGGTACGGGATCGGTGTTTACACCGTCATGGAGCTCTTCTTTCTTGCCGGTTCGCCATTGTGTCTCAATCTGCTCCATCACCGAAACTTATTTTATTCCTGCTCCAGGACTATCACCCTTGATCACTGCATGCGAACTCTTCTCTAGCCCTTCTCGTACAGCTCGGCTTCTAGCCGCATACTACACTTATATTCACGTCGGAGAGACGGGTCTGTGGTGAGTTCGGAGTTCGGTTTCCTCTTGTTGCCTCTTCTCATGGCTTATGGATGTACAGGCGACTCCTGAGCCCTTGTATTCACAACGGTGTTCTTGCTCCCACCACCGAGCAGCGACTGCGATACGCGGATTGGCTGTATGTGTGGGCCAAGAACCGTGTCTGGATATCCACTCCCATGAGCCAACTTCTTGATTCATACAATGTCCGTTTACCTCCTCCTCATTCCTCGTTCGGTTCAAAATTGACTATTAGAGAGTTTGCGGTGAGCCGCCAGAAGCCACCTGGCGGCTCTAACGGCATGCGGATTGGAGCGGCTACGTCATGTGGCGGCTCGTTCAGCGGCTCGTCGCGCGCGATCCTTAGCGGTTGGGTAGTGGTTGTGTACCTTGCATACTTGACTATACCTTCAGCCAATGAGAGTTCGTGTCCAAACGTGCATAACTGTTTTGAATTGAAGCAATTTCCAGCGTCAACCGAAGTCTTCGGCTCGAATGTGCGTTAGCGTCAGATTTTCGGGTCCAATTTTCTTCGTGTGTGTATGGCTCAAGATATAGATGACTAAGTACTAAGAATACAGTGGTGGCAAATAGAAATTGCCGTGGCTTTTCGGTGAAAATCTGGCTGTATACTTCACCGAATGACCTCAAATAAAATGTAGAGATGGGTATGTGATAGTTCTGTACCTCTTAGAACACTCAGCAATATATTATGCCCTGAGAATGCATCAATCATAGGATGATTTCCGATTTTTGCCATATTCGGAAAAACACAATGAGGGTTCAGCGAAAAGGTGTCATAATAGGATGAAAGTACTTGAAAAACAGTCCTAGTTTCCACTTTGGTTGAATGGAATTGACCCTCATTTGGGCTCACAGCAGCCGCTCAAAGTTGGCTATTTTCACACAAAATAGCTGAAAATGCAGAGAAAATAGCTAAAAGGACCAACTTCAAGCAGCCGTTGCGAGCTCAAATGAGGTTCAATTCCAGTCAATCAAAGTGATAACTAGCATTGTTTTTCAAGTACTTTCATCCTATTATGACACTTTTTTGCTGAGGATACATTGAGCTTTTCCAGATATGGCAATAATCAGAAACTGTCCTGTTATTGATGCATTGTCAGGGCATAATATATAGCTGAGTGTTCTAAGTGGTACAGTAGTATCATATATTTATCTCTACATTTTATTTCAGGTCATTCGGTGAAGTATACAGCAAGATTTTGGCCAAAAAGCCACGGCAATTTCTATTTGCCACCACTGTAGACTCGCAAAACCAAATTTGAACCAGTCTTACCAGCCGCCAAACGGGCCGCCAGACAGCATAGCCGCTCCAATCCGCATGCCATTGGAGCCGCCAGGTGGCTTCTGGCGGCTCACCGCAAACTCTCTATTGTCCTAGAATACTCTGGGAAGATTTGCTACCGCAAGCGTGGTCACCTGTCGCAAGGCAGTCACCGATCTTTTGGATGTTTTCGAACCGAGCCTGGTGGAGCCCGCCCTCCAGGCTCCTCCGGCGTGGGGCAATCTTATCTCCGATGAGAAGGCATGGTTGTCCCTTTCTGGGGATGCTCCCATGGCCAGCGATCCCATCATCGAGTTTTTCCGAGAGCAAGGTGAGTACTTCGGACGCATTCTCAGAGCACCCACCTCAATCAGCAATAGGCTTACTATCCAACCCAACCCATCTACGCCCCGCCGAGTTTTACAACCCAGTTTTCCTTCCGTCTTCCGAGCTCAAGACCGCGCGCCGAAATACGTTTGCCTATCATGGCAAGAAAGAGATGTGGACGGTTGTTCGCAATTTCCCGAACACCTTACACTGGAGCAGTAAATCGACGTTCGCATTTTCTTCTTGCTTCGGGCTACCAATCCTCTAACATGGTTTGTAGTCATCACTCCAAGGTTCCTCGCATGGACGAATTTGTGGGGAAAGCTGAAGTTGTGACTTGGCACAAAACAAACGTACCATAGAAATCATACCCACTACCACACAGCACTTGGAGAGCAGCCGTTAGTGATCAATCCATATGAAACAGACTGGTAACGCACAGATAAGAGCCTTGAATGGCGGCAAATAGAAACTGACTCGAGAGAGTTCAGATAAGAGATAAGACTCGAAATTTCGAGCATGGCAACTCACCAGGCGGTTCATTGGCTCGGTCCTCGACTCCTCGTACACCTCACACTGCAATGAAACCAGTGGTCAAGCGCCCGGCGTACAATTCAGCGGCCGACTTCATGTCAATATGGCGAAAGCGGGACAGCGGAGAAGCGAGCCTGTGCGTTGCAGCATTGCGATGCGAGGGCGACGACGAAGAAGCAGCAGGCGAAGCACAGACAAGTTGCAGTGGCCGTTGTGGTGGTTGGGTGAGAAGAGGCGTGACGGACAAGTATGGGAGCATCCCGAGGTCTTCTATGCGATCCAGCAGCGGAAGTCGAAGCTGCCAAACCTGTCGGGCTGCTTGAAGTCCTTCTTCGTTGGGGCGGCAGACACCTGGAAACGTTTCGGTGAAGAATATCATCCGGACGGTGTAATCGCCAGACTCTCAGCAGCAGCACGGGCGCTGATCTATGTCAATCCGACCAACTACCGCAACGAGGGTGCGCTGGGGGTGCTTCGGAGAGCAGTCCGAGAGGCGGCACGACTGTCACTCAGTGTTCACAACGCGAAATCAAAATATACCGTCAATGACACCCGACAATTTCTTCAAAGTCCGGCTGTCACTGACGCTTTTCGAGCGTGGTTACGAGCGGAGGCAAGGCGGCGGATTGACTCTGGAAGGGACAGGAAATGTCGGATGAAGATCGTGGCGCACGAGAAGGTTGTGGCGGCGGAGAAAGAAGCAGCAGAGGTGAAAAGGAAGGCACGGGCGGCCGAGGTTTTGGCGGAACTTCAGGCTTTGAAGCCTATCCTGGATGCGGACTACATTGAGGCTAACCACAAAAGCATTACCACCACGGAGCTCATCAAGAACATCAATTGGCATCGCCAGTTCGTCGAGGTGGGCGTTATTCCGGCCAAGACACTAATCAGCAAAATGCCGAAAGAGTCCAAAGTCCGACAATTAATCGCGGCCGTCGAGCGTTATAACAAGCAGATTCTCCCAAGATTACAGATGCTGGCATTGGCGGCAATGACGGCGGGGGTCTCAGACAAGGACGGAGTCGACGGGATTCCCATAGTCGACAGTTGGGATGCGGAGGACGAGGCGCTTGAAGACGACATGCTGGACGACTATGATTGAGTGGAAACTCACTAGATACAGTCGTAAACTGGGAAGCGCAACGATTAGCTTTCCCGCGGATCATTCGATGAAAAATGCACCAAAACTCTGAGTTTTTTGTGCTAGGGTAATAGCCCCGCATCCGTTCTGCAGATTTGTCAAAAATTCGGGGTCGATACTTACAGTTTATTCAATGTATAATTCCATTTATAATACTTTACAGGCCATCGATGGGTGTAATATCGTGCGCTGAGCAAAGGAATGAGCGGGAAGAGTGAAGGTCAAGTGGCGTGAGATGTGTTATGTCATCGATTTCCGAAAGCGGCAATACCATCTTTCCCGTCACCGATTTTTGGCAGCGTTGCCGACCACCACCACCAGTGAATGCAGTGGGGCTGCGGTGGAGCGGTTAAGCTGTCGCCGGCTGCTCGGCGAGGGCACGCACCAGCAATCACAGGTGAACAACTTCTGAAGAGCCCCACTCCATCAGAAACCGGACAAAAACCGTAAAACAGCTGTAAGAGGTTGGTGCTTGCGCCAAGCAAGAAGATTTTTATGCATTTTTGCCTTGATTTTTATACACTCTTGGAGTGAAATTCATGTGCTTTTGGAGGGAATCTGAGCATAGTGAAACTGAATTCACTTAAATTCTGGATGGTACCTACTGCAAAACTATGTGAAAAAACATGATGGAATGACAGAACTGTTGGATTCACCTACCTTCCTACGTCCTCATCACTACACTCCACTATTCTTGGCAAGTGACGACGCCAGCTCTCTCTCTACCGCGACGCCACATCACGGCTGGCATGCGAACTTGGTCCTTGATGAACCAGACAAGGAAAAACCCGGGAGCCTCACTCAGAGCCGCTTCTACGCGTTCCGACTTTTTGACCGTGACACGGACTTCTCCACCGTACTACGTGGTGGTCGGCTCCTTCAACAATATATCGTTGATGCCTTTGCGTCCATCGACCAAAATCGCCTCAATTATTTCCGTCAAAACCAGAAAAAGCTTCGTGCGTCCCTATACAGCGGACTGGAAGATGCCATCTCCAATCGCGACGACGCAGTGGATCTGCGTGAACTCGGCCGGCGTTTCATTCTCCCCTCTTCTTACATTGGGGGTCCCCGACATATGCAGCAGCGATACCAAGATGCTATGGCAATCGCTCGGTACTTTCGCAAGGTGAGAAATCTTGAATTTGTGTTCCTTTCTTTGCTGATCGTGTACTTGAAGGTTGATCTCTTTATTACTGCTACAGCCAACCCTCAATGGAGCGAAGTCACCCGCGCCCTTCTTCATGGTCAATCGTCTTACGATCGACCTGACTTGGTAGCGCGTGTCTTCGAGCTCAAGAAAAAAGCGATCATCAAGGAGATCTACAAATATGGTATCTTTGGGGAGTGCGCGACCTTCGTATACACCATTGAGTTCCAAAAGCGCGGTCTTCCCCACATGCACCTTCTGGTGTTTCTCCGCCATCCTCATAAGCTCCTTAACCCCGACGACATCGACTCCGCAATCTGGGCGCAGTGGCCCGACCGCGAAACTCAGCCGCTCCTCTTTGAAACCGTGCAGAGATGTATGGTTCATGGTCCGTGTGGCGCTCTTAATCCCCGAGCTCCATGCATGGAAAACGGCCGCTATACCCCCTCTACCAGCGTCCCGAAGACGGCCGTGAATACCCTGTCGGACGGCACAATGTCGATAATTCCTGGATCGTTCCCTACTCCCCATACCTCTCCGCCAAATTTGACTGCCATATCAATGTGGAGTGCGCCGTGACGGTCAAGTCTATCAAATATCCCTTCAAATACATTCACAAGGGAGGCGATCGCGCCACTCTGGAAGTCGATCGAGACGAAATCAAGACCTACATTGACGGAAGATGCATTGGACCTCCGGAGGCGTGTTGGCGGATATTCCATTTCGACCCACACACTCAGATTCCCAATGTTGTCCGCCTTCCCGTCCATCCCGACGCGTCGTTCCTCCTCTATCTTGCCGGAATGTCTCAGTATAAACCAGACCAACTTCTACTCAGCGAAATACGCGACAAAATCGAAGCTGTCTTCGGATACCGACCGTGTCTTTGGCAGCTCAAAGTTGTTCGCGCAATCCTCAAGCGGGATCGAGATGTCGCTTCTGTTGCGGCAACTGGGTCTGGAAAGACATTGACCTTCTGGATGCCTCTTGTCTTCATTCCGGACGGGATCCAGATTGTGGTAACACCTCTGAATATCCTGGGAAAACAGAACGTCGATTCTCTGGCAAAAGTTGGGATATCCGCCATTACCGTCACGGCAGAAACTGCCACGGCTGAAAACTTTCGAGTGAGTAGATCATTTCAATTGCTTCTATCGATATCTCACAACATAGGCCATCGCCGAGGGGCGCTACCGCGCTATTGTTACCAACATCGAGACTCTGATGAAGCCCGGTGGGGGTTGGGAAGCTCTGTGGAATAACACGGCTTTCACCTCCAAGATCATCAGCACGGTCTGGGACGAGGCTTAGTGTGTCAGCAAATGGGGCACCTTTCGTCCGGAATACAAGCACGCTGGATCGATACGACATCTCCTCCCGAAGAATCTTCCGTTCTTCATCACATCGGCTACCCTTCCTCCCGATGTTCTCAACGATGTCATGGGCACTCTCGGCATGACAGAGGCCAACACCGAAATCTTTATGCGCTCGAACGATAGGTCAAATATTCATCTCACTGTCCGCAAAATGAAATACCCTATGAATAGTTTCAAGGACCTTAGGTTCTTAATTCCCCCGGATTGGGACGGCAAAAGTCCTCTCCCCTGGAAGTTTGTAATTTTTTTTGATAGCATTGCCGACTCGATGGCGGCAGCCAAATACCTTCGGGGTCTTGTTCCCCTAGAGTTCCGCGACAAGATCAAGTGGTTTAACTCCGAAATGTCACCCGAATTTCGCGTTGAAGAGGCCGACAAATTCAATGCAGGTGCTAACTTTGGGTTGTTCTGTACGGAGTCATTTGGCATGGTAAATTTTCACTCGATCTCCCAGAAACAACGTCTAAATCACTGCCAGGGAATTGATCTGCCGAATATTACCCAGCGCTTCGGGCGTGGTGCACGCGATCCGCAATGCAAAGCATTTGCTTTGTGGCTTGTGGAACCCATGTATTTTGACGAGACGAAAGAAGAGAAAGAGAAAGACGAGAGAGCTAAAAACAAACGGAAAGCCGAGGAAGCGCTGGCTCAACCCGCGCCGAAGAAGAGACGTTCTGATGGAACATCGAACGGCGTGGGTTCATCCACCTTATTATTTAATTTAATAATAACTTACTGGGCCATGGCTCTCACGCTTTGGTCATGTGACCGCTCGTTGTGAGTGACTGACGTCTAAGTACCTTACTGTGGGTACGGGCATTGCCCTTGCCAAAAGCGGCAGCTTTGGCCTTGTTTGCCCCCAATCAAACTCCTTCTCCGCATGTTCCGTCGGTTTCTGCGTTCCACAACGATGTAGAAGCATGAACACAAGGGAGGAAAGTGTTCAGATAATGTCTTGTAGCATGGATCTGTAAAAATATTTAGGAAATTCTTCATCTCTCGAGTGATATCGGGCAATTGAGGTGGGAATGGCATACCATCGGGATCTAGGTAGTAAAAGAAAACATGGAAAACACCTCCAAGCGCTTCCACAGCACAAAAAACAAACTTCTTACCTTGGAATCTCGCTTCAGGCTCAAATTTGAACCAGAAGTCAACCAGTTTCGCTTCCTCGTCACGCATGTCACAATCGTCACAAGCCTCAACAACGGCGCATACAGCTCGCTCTGCAGGCTGAACGGTGGCTCAGAATACCACGCTTCATGTGGGAGATTTGCTTGGTATAAGCGGGTGAATCATAATATTAACAGAGCCCTGTGTTTCGTTGCCAGAAATTATGACTTCCAGCTTGATTTTGCTGAAATCAATGTCCTGTGAGCCCCGAAGGTCGAAAACAAGAAATCCGGCATATAACCTTTGGGAAGGCAGTAAATTCATACATGGTTCTACTTTGGCTTTAGTAGATCCCTGATGATTTGAGAAAGTTATTAGAATATTACTTTGATAATTCCATTGATCGCCTACATACAACTGTTGCTGCCTCATTTACCTGGCAAGAATTCACAAGATGCATTCATTTCAAGTATTGAAAGCTTTCTGAATACTAAGTGGAGTAAAATAGGGATATTTGGGCCATAGAACTGGGGGTTTCTGGTCGTCTCCGCAGAAAAGCTTCTCGTCCTTCAAATCCGGCCCAATCCTTTGACCACCGCGGGCAATTTTGTTCAGAATCCATCATTCAACAAAAGTACTATGCCGGATTATCCAAATTTTCCCTATGTGTTGTGAAGGTACTAGGTTTTCCGAAAAAAGGCGATCTCATACCAAATCACATCAAAATTCAAAAATCCGGCATAGTACTTTTGTTTTAATGCTTATTCCCTACAACATTGATCAATGGACCTAAGGGATAGGACGCCGTTGTAAGAGGCTGAAGCTTTTGCGAAGTTGGAACCGAGGTCCCCAGCCAACCAAACACAACCAAAGCTGCCGCTTATGGCAAGGGCAATGCCCGTACCCACTTACTGGCTAAGTGCTGCCCGGCTGACAGTCCAATGTATTCTGACTCAGTTGAGGATAGGGCAACCATGCCTTGCCGTTTGCTGGACCAATGCTCCTCGACCAGATATGAATGTAGATCGAGAAGTCTAGTCGTCACCAGACCAGTCGGCCGTCAGAGAACCCGTGGAAGTCAAGATCCCCAGCAATGTCCCAGCCGTCGAAGCACAACTCAAGTCACGAGTATACATCGCGCAGGCCACGCTTTGCGGCTTCCCAGTGGCATCCTTTGGGGTTTGCACTGTACCGTCCAAGCACACCAACAAGGTATGCCAAGTCAGGTCGTGTCCCCTGGACAGCATACTGAATTGAGCCAACGACAGTAGCGTATGACACTGTCTCTCCGTTTATGGTCTGTTGGAGCAGTGTGTTGTTCTCGACGGGGTCTTCGGCAGTGAGGCGAGGACGTCGAGCTAGATTATTACTTGATTCAGGAATTCGGTATCGCACAGCCATCACCGATATAGCACATCCGAAAAGAAAGTTCTGCAACGTGGAATCGCGGGCAAGACCTTGAGATCATCTCATAGTTGGTCACCCAATCCCATTCTTCGGGGAAAGTTAAGTAGTTCCCCGCGTTGCCTGAGCTTGAACTGCAGAACACGTGTCTCCCAAGTGTCCCCTCAATTCGCTCTGAAAGGCTTGCCCTTGTTCTTTTCTGCACCGGGAGTTCTGCCGCTGCGGGACTTCCGTGAAGCTCTCATCCCCATTGCAGGGTAATGAGCAATCATATGCTGTACGTGTAATGGTCCTATTTTACCCCCAGGCGTTGTTTAAGTAGCACCTTCCCGTCAGTGTACCCCACTCTTCCTCGCTGGAAATGAGCCGTCCTGTCCAGGCGAGAATCTCGCCCATTGCAACTTCCATTTTTTCATAATTTCAACAGGCCAATGCGCTGTCCATTGAGAATGGGGCAACCTTCAATTGCACCATTCAAGGAGAGTTCATTGATGATGGATTTCGTTGTACAATCGGCAGCCTCGATGCTGGCCAGACTCGTATGTTTGGTTTGAGCGGCATGAGGAAAGACCTGAAGGACGGTGACACTGTAAGTTCTTTCCATTTTTCAATGCCGAGAAGCACGATACTCAGTGCATGTTGTTAGTTCAAGATCAGAGTACGTGCCGGTAAGGTGGTCAGGCCTTGCCGCCTTCAGGTCACATACAACTCGAAATCCAACTCTGCCGAATTTGTTGTGGGAGGCCAAGCATCTGGGCCGACTATCAATCGAAAGCGTGAGATCCGGAGGAAGGCTATGGAAGAGGCGGAGATATTGATGGAGAACCAAGCAAACGAGGAGGAGGATGCTATACCTGACGACGCAGCTATTGAGACCGACTCAGCTGACGAGTTCGAACCTTAAACTGTCCAATGTGCGGGTAGTAAATAGAGACTTTGCGGTAGCCACTGGTGGCTATTGGTGGCTAATTTTTCTCGGGACCGGATGACAGCCTCTGGGTGGATTAACCACTATTTGTACTACCTATTCACGGGATGCTAGGGTGGCTAACTCGAGCGGGAGCTAGGCTCGAAAAACTATTGCACACGAAGAGCCACAAATAGCCACCGGTGGCTTCCGCAAAGTCTCTAATGGTCAAAATATTACTAGGCCCTCATGCAGCACCGCCAAATCAGAGAAGATTTGATGCAACCCTGGTTTCTGACATTGGTGTGGAGGAATGGCCAAAAGGATGGGAGTGGGACTCGGGTAAACCCCGGATAAAGGCTGATAGTGGGACTCGGATACTCGGAAAGAGATATTTAAGCTCTGATAGTGGGACTCGGCTTTCCGGCACATCAGTAGAAATGATTTGAATCAATGGCACATAATTATTGCATAATTAGCAGAAAAAACACGCCCCGACCCTTTAAAATATTCCTGGCCCACTCAGTGGGCCGCCGCGGCGAGCGGTAGCACCACGCGCGGCGAGGCGTCAAGGGGGGTCCGGGGGGGTCTCCCCCGCGCTACATAAATTAAATTTGAAGAAAAACAGCAAAGAAAAACTCGAGATACTGAAAACAACTACTGTACCAATCTGTATGACTGAAACGTAACGCGTAACGGCGGCCTTTTTTCGCTTACAAATCACCCATATAAGGCAGGTCACCTTCCATAAAAGGGTGATTTGTAAGCCGTTTCAAGCGTTTCAGCCTGTAACGGTCCATTTTGCGTTTCAGTCATACAGATTGGTACAGTAGTAATATATGCCGTCAGGCTAAAAGAGGGGGGTCTGGGGGGAGCTACGTTCCCACCAGAATTTGTTCAGGTTAGAAATACCCTCAGAAATCGATTAAACACATTAAATACAAGTTTCGGCTTTAAATGCCGAGGATTGATGTAGCGTTGATGCCTTGATCCAGCCTTGATTGCTTGTGATGCAAAAGACATCAACAGTGGGACTCGCTTAAATAGCCGAGTCCCAGAAGGAGTATATAGGCTAGTCTCGGATACCCAGACGTACTACAGCATTCACTACTTAGCTGCTGCCGGATACCTTTCCGTATACAAGACACGCCTCCGCTTCGCTCCGGCAGCCGCACACTTTGCAGCCATTGCCAAGATTCCGCAGATTGAGCTTGAGCAATTGAGAAGGGACAGCGAGTATTCGAGGAACTGAATCGAGGAACTGAATAGCGGAACATTGAAACAATGAGGAGCATTGAAACTATTGTAATTCGAGAGGATGCGACCATTGACACGAAATGAAAGGAAACGGGAGAAAGCTCTGGCTTTGGAGCGTCCCTTTCAAAAGTTGAGGCCGCGCCGAAGGAGAATCAAGAGGTGTTGAAGATAACCAGTAGAGCCAGTGTTGAAGCTTTCGAAGTTTTGAAAAGATTGTGTCCCGGTTGAGTTTGGGGTCGCTGGAGGAGTTCAACATAGGGAGCAGAAGGGAAGGAGTAATTAGCGGGTTTGTGCAAAGCGACCCCTCTTCCCCTTCCTTCCCGTTCCATCTCAAATATTTGATACTGTTACTCCTCAAACTTTCATTCCCTTGCGCGATACTTAACCTTCTTTTCCTCTCTCGTTATATGTAGTCTATATTACCGTTTCCAAAGTACCTACTATATAAAATCCCCGCCGACCCTTACCGTAGTGCTGCATAGCTCTTCCGTAGCCAGGTACAGCATATATTAGAACTTCAAATCAAATCAAATCAAATCGACCCGGGTCGCTTTGCGACCGCTCAGATCTCCACAACGAGCAGCCTCAGGTGTGAGGTCCCAGCGACCTAGGAATGCCCCAGGGCGATACTCTCCTAGGTCGCTTGGAGCTCATACCTGGTATCTGTTGTTGCGGAGATCTGAGCGGTTGAAAAGCGACCTGGGTCGCTCGCACAAACTCCCTCTCCGCAACAACAGATACCAGGTATGAGCTCCAAGCGACCTAGGAGAGTATCGCCCTGGGGCATTCCTAGGTCGCTGGGACCTCACACCTGAGGCTGCTCGTTGTGGAGATCTGAGCGGTCGCAAAGCGACCCGGGTCGATTTGATTTGATTTGATTTGAAGTTCTAATATATGCTGTTCCGTTCAGAGCTGATTGTGTTTTAAGAACCGCAGCACCTGAATAGTTTTCTGAGCATCATCCAGCTTGGGAGCCCGAGAATTAGCTGCATAATCTCCATCATCATCAGAGGCTCCAAAGTCATGAGAAAGCACATCATCAGGGAGATCTATGTTTCGAAAGTGCCTGTCTGGAGGACTAGAAGTTGCCCCTACAGTGGTTGCTGCATCATGATCCTCCTCCATCGCAAAGTCATCGGAATTCAATTCAATATGCTGAGGCCGAGTTCTATGCTTCCAGTCTCGAATATCTGAGGAATTTGAGTCCATATTTCTGCACAGAGACTTTGTAGAGCTAAAGGCAAGGGTTGTGTGCGCTTTGGTAGAAGACAAGGACTCAAAAACGCGTCGAAAACACGCTTTAAACACGCGCCGAAGGTCAGGCAAACCCGTGAGAAACTTATCCGGAAGTCCGGAAGAGGCTCCGAGGAGGCTACATACTGTGTGAAAATTCGATCAATTTTGATAGCTCAAGGGTACGGTTCGACAGCCGCTGATTGTTCCAGACTCTTATGACAGGGTTCCCTTTGGGATGTCATAAGAGTCTGGTCACGAGACTATGCTGAGTGCGTAGGATCGAGTTCGCAAAATTCGACTACTGTACCAATCTGTATGACTGAAACGCAAAATGGACCGTTACAGGCTGAAACGCTTGAAACGGCTTACAAATCACCCTTTTATGGAAGGTGACCTGCCTTATATGGGTGATTTGTAAGCGAAAAAAGGCCGCCGTTACGCGTTACGTTTCAGTCATACAGATTGGTACAGTAAGTCCTTAGCCGATACATGCCGTACGTCCTCGGAAGCCGTCGGATAATTCGGATCCAACAAAAAAATGATTGCATCATACACGTGGCATGCCAGCGCACACAAGGGGATACCGATCCGCGAAATCCGTACCGGGGGTCGAAGTTTTTTTTTCAGCGACTTCGGGCGACCCCCCCTCCCTTCCTGCTGCCGTAATATGCCTTATATGGTAAATTCACGTGATCTTCCCACCGCCCAATTTGTTAGCTGTATCAAATTTATGTATTTTCGGACTCAACATCAGCATTTGAAGCGAAGAACCTTTATTTTGCACATTTCCACGTACCTGCACTGTGCAAAATTGATATCTCTCAGTGTCAGCAACCAATCTTCTGAACCAAACAACAGCATACACACTGACAGCCGAGGCTGCCGAGAGGCCCGAGCGGCGCTCAAACCCATCTGACGGTGACAATGGTGGCCAGAGTTGGATCTGAAGTACTGAATTGCTAAAATAAGGCTGTAGAGCAACGTACATAGCATATATCTGCTTCATACAACCCTCAGAACCGAGTTACAAAAAATCATATGAAAGTTTTTTCTCGAGGCCCTTGGGACCGCCCTCCCCCCCTTCTATATAAGGAAATTTCTTATCTCGGAAGGCCCTTGGGGCTGGTCAGGTTTTCAGGGTGGGCTGATCAGCACCGCATCAGCTCGGGTTTTTATTGGTTGAACTCCATTCCAAGGTAAAAACTGATATTCTGTACCTTACTACGGCCATGCGTGCGATCCCCAGATTATGGAAACGATCCCTTGTTCCTTGATATTTGGCTGTGCAAGCCATAGGGACACCTGATCTCAATTTATTCTGTACCACATGTAATAACCCAGAATACCGGTACTCCTCTTTGTATTTATTCGTAGTTGCTGCTCGAGAGCATCGTACCAATTACTACCCATTCCTACATAGCGTCTGGTGCCAACCGACTGTTTCCTTTGCCTGAGGTTTGCAAGAATAACATCTTGGAACCCATACTTCTGCCACACTCGCCCTCCTGTCTGAATACTCTGGATTTAAATAACCAACGGGGAAAAGCCATCATGAACAGCCCCATAATCATCATGAAAATCACGACTCCGAGTCATGATGTTTTGTTATGAATTTCCGGTAAATCATCATGAGGCCCCCGGTCCTTGACATATAGGTTCGTCACGTCCATAGAGTAAAACAAGGTCGAATCTGAGAGGTCTATTTCGCGAACCAGCCATTTGACCGCGGTTTTGACTAGATAGGGCGACGCAGCTCCTCTAAACTAAGCGTTTGCGCGCATTTTCAGAAAAGAATCGTGATTTTTGAAGCCGCCTTCTGAAAATGCGCGCAAACGCTTAGTTTAGAGGAGCTGCTATCTAGTCAAAAGCGCGGTCAAATGGCTGGTTCGCGAAATAGACTTCTCAGATTAAACCTTGTTTTACTCTATGGACGTGACGAACCTATATGTCAAGGACCGGGGGCCTCATGATGATTTACCGGAAATTCATAACAAAACATCATGACTCGGAGTCGTGATTTTCATGATGATTATGGGGCTGTTCATGATGGCTTTTCATGATGTTTCGTCAACAAATTCAGGGCAAAACATCATGAAAAGAAGGCCGACGCGGGGCAAATAAATTAGGCTCCCGGCAGCCGGAGTCGAACTCCGAACCGCTGCACTGGGTGGCGCGCACAGCCTAACTAACTGAACTATTGACTTGTTAACCAACTAGTCCTGGTGTCACACTGGAATGAACACACTATGCACTCAACATCTGGTGGACTTGGCAAAAAAAAAAAATTGAGTAGTTGTTTCATGACGAAAATCCATGATGTTTTGTCACGAATCCATATTGTCACAAAAGCAAGTTTCTGAGCATCATGAAAGCCGTCGTGAAATTCATAACGTCGTTCATGACAAAACATCATGAAACTTGGATTTTCATAACAATCTGCATGAATTTCATGATGGATAGTTTGCACAGTGCAAATAACAGCGTTGACAGCATGGTTTGAGGGCAATTCGAGGCTTGAGATTTGAATTCAGGGTGGCTGGCTTGCATTTGAGGTTACAGATCCTGGATTTGCGAGACATTGACTCTTGACAAGAGCATTGCTGCATTGAACAGTGGACACCGCTCTTGAGTCTTGACAAAACCTTGACGAACGAGAACATTGCAGTCACTTGCAGGTTGGCTTGAGGGCTTGGTGCCACAACTTTGACGAACGTATGCATCAAGGGAAACAAAGACGGAGCTGGGGAGCGAGGCCCTGGCAGGCGAAGGGAGGAGGAAAGAATTTGAAAGAGGTTCGGGACGTGCTGTGACGTGGCGCCGAGTTCCGTTTCACACGTCTCGCGCACGGGCCACCATAACGCTCAAAAAGACAAAAACAGAGAAACTGAGGAATAGCACTCGAGTATTTAGCTAGGTAACATAGTTGGGCAGTGCCCAACGTAGTCCTGTACTCATAAAAGTGGTTTATGGAATGTCAGAGACGGGTCGCTGGCAAGAGCTCCAAAGACCATCCCATCATGATCAAGCGCCTACCGGGATGTCCCACAGCTGACGTCCGGGTGTCATCAGTCTAAATTAGTGTAGTAATCAACAGTAATCTTTTTTGAGCCGTTGGTTGGCCGAACATTCAGATGGGATCTGTCCGTGTCTCTTTGCTACAACACTCTCTCACCTTGCTCTCACCCAACTCTAGATCTCACCCCCAACTCGCCTTTCGCCAAACCTTTGTCATGGCCGCCACCCCGGAGAGCGTAAAGCTTTTACTTGGGCCTATATACGCGGGAGCAGCCGTAGGCCCTCCTTTCCAGAGTAAAGACCTCCACAGCTCATAGCTGAACTAGCTCAATATCTTCCTCCTCGGCGTATGCCTCGCACAGTCTATGAGCTACTTCTTATCTGCCCGGGCCAAACAGGATAGCCTGATCATACGGTGCGTGTGGAATGAAGTCGTCTCATTATGGCATCTGAGAGTACCCAAGCCTTAACGTCGCTTGGGGACTGTTACTCAGTATATTTTCCGCTGCCGTTTCGGCCTACTTTGTGTGCCTTTACCTAGTCGAGAACTACTTTAACCCGGCGTTTCTGGAGTCCGCACCCTGGCCACTAACCGCAGTTCCCCTTTTATCTGGGCTGTAAGCGATCCTATTTGTGTGTGAGTGGAGTCACACTGATGCCGCTGCTCAGATCGGCTTGTCCCGTTCAAATTTTCATGGCGCACCGAGTTTTCCGCCTGTCAACCTCGCGCTTGCTGTTCGTGCTAATGACGTTCCTCACATTTGCCAACGTCCGTAGCATGATTTTGTCTTTAACAAAAGATTTCAAGTTTATACTTTATAGGGATGCATTGCAGTTGCGACGAGCATGCTTGCTTTCGGCTTGGAGTAATAAGTCTTCATTTAGATGCCTCCTGCCCTGACTCATTGGCCCAGGTTCGATCAGGGCTCTCGCCTCACTCCAGTCGTCGATTCCTGGCTGGTAATCACTGTGGCCAACGATCTGATCGTAACGTATGCATTATTCTCTTTTGAATCATTCTCCGCCGATGGCACACAACTTTAGATTGCTGCTGATTTACTACCTCCACAAGAGTCGAACAGGACTCAGTAGTTTGCACATATGTTGTTCTTCACATGCTACGCAGCTGACTCCGGGGCATAGAAACAAACCATCTGATAACCCGTCTCATTACTTCTGCGCTCGAGAGTGCTGTATTCGGGCCTTTTTTTTCGGTGAGCGTCAGTTCTTCTGCTGTGGCTCAGTTTGCTATATGTATTCACCCCCGATAGATGATGGTTTTGATCATGTTTGTAAGTACCTTGCTGAGTAGCAGCTCCAGATACTGATGATCTGTAGACGGTATTTCCTCGGACAGGCTTCCATCTCATGTTCTCTCAGCCAATGGGTCGCATCTACACGTCAGTCCCAATTGTCTGACTCTGACTCTCTTTTTCTGGATCTCACCCGTCCCTAGGAGCACGTTATTATCGGTACAGAAACTCACCAGCACGGAGGCGCTAACTGAACGGTCATCACAGACACTGAATGGACGAGAATCTCTTTGCCGCGACGTTTATGTTGTTGAGGCCGAGCGACTGGACCTGAGACCTATTCATCCGCCCGTTCGTCAGTTCTTACACTATGTTTACTCTTATTACTGAACTCAAACCAGAAAATATCAAGAATCACTGATGACGATAATTAGCTTGGCGGATTTTCCTTCTTTAATCCATTGCTCGCGCTGTCACTCTGTTTGCTGCATATCATCTACTACTTGTCTGTTTGAAGTAACGCGTTCCGAGTTCACTTCCCTCGTTTTTTATCGTAGCCTACCATACCGTGTCGTAGATAAACATTTTCTCCAAAACCCAGTGATGTGCCTACGACCCCCCGCCCTCAAGCCTTAAAGGGTCTAAGAGAGGTCCCAAAAAAGAAAAAAATTGAATAACCATGTGTCTACGAGAATAAATTACTCTCCGTACACCTCAGAATCGTCAATTTCCTGCCCTCCGGCATCCGGTGTCATATCCCCTGCATCAAGCTCTGCCATCACCCGCATATACTCTTCCTGCTCCACCGCACGTCGAGATTGCGTCGAGACATGAGTACGACTCTTTCCGGGGAGAAGCAGTGAGAAGCCCCTTCAACGTGATTGGGGGCGTCGAGGAAAAATCGGTCATTTCCATCACCCTTGGAATGGCCCGCTCAGCCCCAAGCTGGCGCGAGGCAACGAGGACACGTGCACAGTATCAACGCGACGCGTTGATTGTTGATCCATTGATCAATCATCATGTTGGTCGTCAAGTGTGACGTCACTGACGTGTGACTCGTGCTCCTTTGTTTCCTTCACCCATCATCCCATTGCAGCCATTGAGTGATTGGGAACGATACACGAGGCCGGAGTTGTGTGATATTTGAGTTACAGCTGTTTCGGAAAAAGAATACGGGTTTCGGCATTTCTTTCGCTTCGTTTTTTTGTCTATAGTTGTTTGGCGTTGCGTCCCTTTCTGCTCCACCCACCCCACTTCACTGGCGTCATTTGTGTTGAACACGGTGTTGTGACTCCACAAGCTCCACATCCAATGCGCGTATTTAGAAGGCAAAAACTCAACCTCCAACATTGCGCTTCCATGGAAAATATCCGTCATGCAACCCACCTCGAATCAGTCTTCTTCGCACTACCGCGAGCACACCCGACAACAAGATGGCTGGACTGTCCTTGCCTCTGAACCTCAGCAGCGCGCTGCTACAGAGGCCCCTCCCCCATACACAGCCGAAGCCCCTCCTCAGGCTGCTGCACCGGCGGCAGATCCCGCTCCGGAGAGATATCCGGGTCAGTTATCCGCCATATTTTTCGTTATCTTGATTGTTTGCTGACTGCTCGACAGGAGTGCAGCTCGCATTTTCTGTTCCCACCAACAGCGATATCATTGGCGCGACCCCCCTCATGCGAACCATTCACTTTGCCCGCAACGTCCCCTGAAGGAGCCGTATATGACGTCGAGATGCAACACGCCGTCTAGAGAGAGCGCGGGGAGGACTGAATACCTGGAAAAAATCTGTAAGTTGATCCCGCAATCGTAGCTGGACGACGTACTTGACTCCTCGTATGTACACATCATGCTGTCGAGCTTGTTCACCAGCCAGTGCCCAGGCCCACCCGCGTTTGGAGGTGTTGCGATTGCAGGCAGCCTCGTCGACAAATACGAGTTGCGGGGCGCGATAGGTCTGAGCCATATGTATTTCGAAATTGGTGCGGGCGTTCTCATCGCGTTGTATGGCAACACGAGACACCTATCCGGACTATGGGTCACAATGAGATATATATTACTTAGGTGGTGAGACTCACGCGCTTCCTCGTATATCCTCGCCGCCTCAACGGCGTCCATATGGAGGTGAGCGAAGCTTCTACATTGCAGAGCTCCCGCAACTCTGCTTGCATCTCACGCAGATAGATGTCGGGAGTCCTCTCCACAAGTGCGACCAGGAACTGTGTCATTTCTTCAATCAAAAACACGAATTTGCAAGGAAGACATAGTACTTACATCGACATCACGTTGGGGTGGTTGGTTCCCCGAGTTCGTCGCGTCGATGCCGACGAAGAATCTTCTCTACAGAGCTCAGACTGACACCCAGCTCGTGCGCCACGTCGGCTTGTTTGCGGCCGCAGAAGTAATGCAGGTAAACTACATTTGCCCGCGTGTTTTCAGGGATGTCTTTGCGGTGTCCGCGCGCCATGAGCAACAGAGTGAGAGAGAAGAGTTGGTGAGGTCGTTGGCGACATAATTATCGACCAAAAGGGGAGAGGTGGAGCGGAGTGGGGCTGAGAGAGACGCGGGACCAAACAACTATAGACAAAAAAACGAAGCGAAAGAGATGCCGAAACCCGTATTCTTTTTCCGAAACAGCTGTATTATACCATGATACGATAGTTACGACCAACTACGCTATACAAATAGTTCAGGTAAATACCTCCTTGGTTCGGCTTAATGCATATACATTGCAGAGAGAAACAGTAAAATAAAGGAAAATACCAGGGGAACCACGGGAGATTGTGTTCATGAGAACATATCAAGCCTGGTCCGCTGAAAAGAAGAAAACCACTGTCAAGGGAAAACACACAGGTCATCTCATGTCCTTCTTCCGAGTGAACATCCCTCTGAGCTTTGGCAGCCCGAGGTCTCCACCCTGTGCCGGACGGGAATGGGGAGGGGGATGCGGGTCGGCATCCGATGCCCGGGGAACACTTGGGCCGGGATGGAATTGTTGGGGACCGGGATGGGGACTGGGGGAAGACGATTCCGAGCCCTGAACAAAGCTGGAGTTCGGGAAGGATGGCGGAGGAAGTGGACGGCAGGGACAGGTGCAACGGGCGGCAAATCGCCTTGGCGTTTGATCGTCGCCAATGACGTCAGACTTGGCGACCGGATCCACCGTCTGCGTCGCCATCGAGGGTGGGCGGTCCTGCTGAGGCTGCTGAAACGACGGTAGCGTTGCAGCTATCATCTCGTTGAAGGAACGCAAGAGCTGGGAAACGATTTTGGTTTCTTCGACCATGAGAGCCTACATGCCATGAACATAGAGCCTCAGCGAGTGCATCTCATGCCACAGCTGTCGCTCGCAAGTGAAGCCGGAAGCGGGGAGCGACTGAGAAGCGGATGTACATCGTTTGCGAGCGAGCCGGAATCTGGCGCAAGCTGCTTTATCTCTAGGGTTGGGAAAGCGACTTGGGGAACGATGCTCTGTTCCATGAAAGGGATGTTGTGGAGGAGATGATGTCGAGTCCATGTTTGTAGCGGTGTACTAAACGCTATCCCCCCAACACCTGGCCCCCCACGTGACCCGCGGATCAGCCTTCCGAGATGGGTTCCACGCTGTCAGAGACTTCCGCCGCCATCGACAAGTCCATTCAGCAACCATTCAGAAGAGCTCAACATTGGCTCAACTAGTACTGCGTTAACACGCTATCCCGCCTGTTCCATTGTTCAGAAATTAGGAGGAGGAGGAGTGGATAGGATGGGGTTAGTAACTCCTGTGTACCTCTGAAAGTAACGGTGTTAGGCGCGTCCAATCACACCTGTGCCGCGGTTGGTGCTGTCACACATCATCGCCAACGGCGGCGAAGGAGACAACAGTGAGCTCAATCTGAGTCTATATATAAGTGTATAAAAAGTACAGATAACTTGGTGAACGGGGCAATATAGCTAGAATTATGAACCTGAGTGAATAAATTCATGTAAAAGATTCTTAAGGGACAATGTGGTGCGCAATACCATCGGGGGCATGTAACCCTCAGAGAAATAACTCACAAATGGGCTCTTTTGAAGCGAAGAACGTTGGCGGCGCCTCTGAGTGGACTTGTCGATGGCGGCGGAAGTCTCTGACAGCGTGGAACCCATCTCGGAAGGCTGATCCGCGGGTCACGTGGGGGGCCAGGTGTTGGGGGGGATAGCGTTTAGTCCGAACATGTGGTGCGCAATACCATCGGGGGCATGTAACCCTCAGAGAAATAACTCACAAATGGGCTCTTTTGAAGCGAAGAACGTTGGCGGCGCCTCTGAGTGGACTTGTCGATGGCGGCGGAAGTCTCCAGCGTGGAACCCATCTCGGAAGGCTGATCCGCGGGTCACGTGGGGGGGCCAGGTGTTGGGGGGATAGCGTTTAGTTCGGTGTAGGGAAGCAGTGAAGGCTGAAGTGTGGAAGAAGGTGGTGTTGTTCTGCACCGATGGGTTGCCGATGCGTATTCTCACCACAGAGATTCCTCACCAAAAAGCGGTGGTGGTGGTACAATGAGAGAGTATATGGACTCAATAGCAGCGGAATTCCGGGTGACAGCCCCCTATAGGGCTACCTATACGTACAATCAGTTTTCAATAATTCTTATTCGTCTATAATGCTCCTCTTTATCTGAGTCTATTCTTTTGGACGGCGGTCCTTAATCGTACCTCACCATGAACCACGCCAACAACGACATACAACTGAGTACCGAGGACCCTCCTGGAACACGGGAGGGTTTCGGGGACGTGGTACAGCCCTCTCGTCAGTGCCTGCAGGCTGCGAGTTCAGAGAGCGCGAGGTGATTTGGGGTCTAGCCCCGGCTACCCTTCACGCGACCCCTTCTGTAGCAGTTCGTCTGCTCTGGCTGTTACACACACCGTAGGAGCGCAAATAATAAGCCGCTTACAGTATCGTTTTTATTGTATATATCAGGGTACATAAGAATTTCCTAATTAAGTACTTTGTTATCAAAAGAAAAAAGCCCGCTGAATGTCAGCCCGATATAGCCGACAATAAGGTGCAAAACAGGGCCTATCAATTTTTGAGATAAAAGGGCACTTACCGAACGGGGCATTTCCGGGCAAATTTTTACAAGTAACAGGGCGCCGGTGTTATCATGTATATAAATTACCTTATTTCAGCACTCAATCTTACGAAAAACAAGCCGATCCTTAAATGCCCTGATATTGCCAATATCAGGGCGCCAAAACAGCCCTTTTTTTGGCGCCCTGATATTGGCAATAAAAAGCTGCGTTTTTTGTAGCGGCCGCTGAACGTCCGATAGTCGGAGGCTCAGCGGCCGCTCATCGTCGCGGTACTAAAAGGAAGCCCATCTGCAGTGACAAAATAGACATGTATTCAAGAAACTAAACTAAACTAACTAGTCGCAAGATTTACAGCTGTTTGCATAGTTAATGGCACCTCCTGAATTTTTATGAAAAGAAAGCATTTCAAACGTCCTATCTTCCCGCCCTCATATCTCATCCAATTTCCAACCAATTCACACAGTTCAAGTTTTGTTCTGAAGCGGTTCGGCAGGGGTTCCAAGCCGCCGGCAAATAGCGGCAAGTGCTTCCGAAATGTGATGGCATCATGCCGAGGTTAGTTGTCCCAACTGGGATGTGATTTGCTTCGTTCTCGCTCAATTCTGGACAGTTTGGGGTGCCATAAAGCAATATTAGCAGAAGAATAAAGCTCAAATCAGGTCTGCAATCACACCTTTTGAAAATATGCAGATACAATTGCTCGGCGCCGAGAACGATCACTTGGTAAATAATTTCATTCTGCTGTTAGTGGTCTGTGGTTGTCTTACATTTTGAGCTTGCAGACCTCATTACCTACCTAATGGCTACATAATCTCAAAAATCGAAGTGATTCTGAACAGAAATGAACAAGTTTCTTCAGGTTCGTTGTTCGTATTACCGCCGATGACCGGCAATCAAGGGACGCAAAGGGATCGGATTAGGGGACGGTTCAGATATAGGATGAAAGCCCTGTCAAAATGCTGCAAAATGAGTCTAGAATGATGCTAATTGGTCCATAAATGGTTGTGTAAGGAGCAATACAACTTCGGACATCTAAATTGCTCTTTGTATACAAAATGTTCGGAAGTGCCATTAGCTTTGCAAACAGCTGTAAAACTACACAACGACCACCAATGAAATTGAAGCGAGCATAGTGAGATGTTACATCGTCAAGCGAGACTGTATCTATGGTATTGCTCATCTTCGATGAATAAGTTTGCGCAGGAAACAAAGGTCGATAACGCGCAAATGGATCCCGCATCCCCTCTTCTAATGGTGCTTGACGCCGAATCTCAAATTTCACCTCTTCGCCAACAGATATAATTCGCTGAATGCTTCCGGGGATGGCCTCTCGGGAATTACGCGGGTAGTATAACACAAGGCTGTTGCCCCTGTGCGTGCTTGCGCGAGCGAAGGTGATGCCATCTCGTTTGTAAAGCGCACGCTCGCCATCTGATGCGAGCGGAGGGGAATCTGTCGGTGCATTGTAAGCCGGAAAGGATTTCTCGAAGAGACCCTTCAGCTCTCGGAAGACTGCAGGGCAGCTGGGCCGGCGCAACCATCGACGTATGCTAGCTCCCCGCATGAATGATCTGGAGAGGGTGGCTTCGAGTTCCCCACCAATATGACTATTAGTGTTAATTCTCTCCAGGAAACCGATGACACGCTCAAAGGGAAACGTCCACCACGAGATAACAGGGCCAAAAAGGATTAGGAAGTCGTATATGTGGAAGGCCATGTGGACATTTGGCCGCATAGCATGAGAACGGGTGTGAGGATGAAGAACTGTAAGGCCGTCCACCCATTCCTTGAGAAGATCCCGGTATTTGGTTGCACGTTCACGGGTCATCGTATACCGACAGGCAAGGATGACGGCTGAGAAAAGCGCCATAGAATGGTCCAGCATCTGTAGCAGTCGCAGCGGCTGCTCTGACGGGTCGAAATCGCCCCACAAGAGAATCAGGGCGATGGGGAGATAGATGGTGGCTAGGATTCGCCATTCAGCTGCTTTGATCGTTCCCGCATTGCTGTCGCCGTATTTAGGCGGAACCGATCCCACCCATCCAGGCGTGTCGGTCTTAGCAATGACGTGCTGGATGTAGTGGATGCTCGAGAGATTGATCGAGCGAGGGATGAACGTGCCGGTGTTGAAAGGCTTGGTGCGACGCTAAGGACAGTCAGTAACTAGTAGTGCAGATAGAGCTCCATGACTTACCCAGGCAAGAAGCTGGTCACAGCAAAGTTTCTTCGAGCCGGTGCGTTCCATGTCTAGTCCAAGCGAAAAAACGACCCAGCGAAGCGGCGGGTGGTTGAAACGCATGAGACCCTTCCGCATCTGTTCTTCAGTAATAGCTGGAACGAATTTTGGATCGGGAGCATCGGGCATGATCTCATCTTCGTCGTCGTCGTCGGCACCGTCGTCGTCGTCGTCCTCCTCTTCATCAAGAAAGGGTTGGATTAGCTTGTTTTGAATGGCCTGAATCATGGGCAGCTCCTTCACTTCTTTAGTTATGACGGCCAAAGGATGACATTTTGCGACGTCGTACTCCGGCCATTCGTACTCGAAGGCGGCACCCATGGACTCTTTACGCTTTGCTAATTTGGTATCTATTCGCAGTACCCGACGACAATGGTGATGGACGAGGCCTTCGAATATACAATGCATTGAGTCGACAACGGCCATCCGAGTGGGGTCCCAATAAGGGAGACGCCAGAACTCAGACCACCGGACACCATACCGGGCGAAGATCGCATCGCGAGCAGCTTTCGACGGAGCATCTCGCCACGCATATGCTTGAGCTCGTAGAGTCGCGACGTCGCGTCGCCTCCAAACGTCAAACTCCGTGTTATACATCGTCTTGATACCGTGGCAGTCGCAGACTGAGCAGTAGTCGTGTGAGGTGGCAGCTGCCATACCCTGGGCTTTGCGTGTAGCTGGTAGATCGTTGACGTTCATTACCATTGCTATGTCGACACTGCGACCGGAGCTATGAAGAGCGGTGCGTGAAAGTCGGAAGCCTCGCTCCCATCCCAAGACAAACTTGTCGATGAGAGGGCGGAAGTAGTTATCGATCTGGTCGTGATTGGGCTCGCTAGGTCCCAGGATAATGCTCAGCCACATGAACTCTGGGCGGTAGCGGATATCCTCGCTGAGATTGAGGTTGACGACGGCCAGAATGCCGATTGAGTTGTGGTTGCCCCGTTTCCTCGTCCCGTCCGGATTGAAGAAATCCAGCATCACCTGGAACGCGAGTCGCAGCCGACCGTCCCTTTGTATGAACAGCTTGTCTGGAACAGGGCCCGGAAAGCTGCGGAGGAACGCAGCCTCGAAGACGTTGTTGACTTGTTCTTCAGAGACTGGCGCGTTAGGGTCTTTTGAAAGGGCCTCCTGAACCGCCGCAAAGGTGTTATCACAAGCTGCCTCGCACATTCGTTCCACATCAGCGTCAGAGAGCATTGCGGCGATGTAATCCACAAAGGAAGTGAATACATATGGCTTGATAGGCCGCATTTTCTCTTGACGCAACTCAAGGAGCAGAGTTTTACACGCAGTGCGCGGCCCGCGCTCAGGATATATCCAGCCTTGACAAGTTTCGGGGTACGAGGGTTCGCCCGTGAGCCGGTTCTCTACTGGCTCGTGCGCGTGATGGCAAGATGGACAGATCGCGTAGATGGTGGTGGCAGGGTCGATCTTGAATCTCCGGAGCGCTGCTTCCAAAGACGTAGGAAGTTGTTTGAGAACGTGCTCTTGCGTCGCAGTGGCCTGCTTCTTTCCCGGCGAACATATCGACATCGTGGACCGTATGATGAGATTGACCAGGGCGACGATGAAATCTGTGGAAACGGTACCGACGCCAATGACGACATGGCAGATAACTGCTAAAAGGATGGAGAGTTGAGCTACGAGGCTGTACTTGGCGATAGGATCCTCAAAATGATGCTCTGGAATAATTTCAGTCAAATGCATAAGAGTAGAGTGAGACAAAACAACATACCAGTATCATGAAGAAGTTCGCCCGTTGGCGGGGGAACGAGACGGCCAACAACGTCGATGAGGGCGTCCAGGGCTGTCGCCTCTTCTGTCAGACTCTGCAGGAGTGTACTGTCATCAACAGGGGAAGATCGTTTCCTCGCAGACTTGCGCGTTCGCTTGCTCGTGGAAGGCTTGACACTGAAAAGGAGCCTGCCTGCCTCGATCACAGCGGAGGTCGCGACCTCGAGAGCGCCGGTGAGCGAAGCGACTGATTCGGGACCGGCCTCCAAAGCGCGTTGAAAATCAAGCTCCGTTCGTGCGTCACGAATTCGTTGCAGCATCTCTCGCAGAAGAACACCATCGTTCTGCCGAGCCTGCGTTGCAGCTGGGCGGAGTTGAGCTTCAGTGGCAATTCGCAAGGACTCCATGGCTTCCGACGCCGGTACTGGCGTAAAAACTATAGGAACCTCAGGCGCGTCGGACTGGACTTCTTCACGAGAGCTGAAGAGTTTGGAGTGCATGCTGTGATTGGGGGGGGCACCATCGTCCACAACGACCAAGCCGGTAAGAAGGCTCGCAAGCCTTTCCATCTCAGCCGCCGCCGCATCCGCCGCGGAGCCGGCCGCCTTTGGTTCCACAACCACTGGCATGACCTCGTCCTCATCGATCGCCATGTCAGCGAAACTACTAGACATACTGGAGATGTCAGCAGCTGCGAGCTCCACATCGGCAGCGCGATGAACAGTGAGAGAGGCTTGGCGCTCCCAGTAGGCACCAATCTTTGTATTGTGGATCACGCGGTCATTTTTATGGACTCGATGATTGCGATTGCCTTGTAACGGGCAGTTACTGCATTGATATGTGGAGTTGGTCGGCATTTCGTCGACGGCAAACGTCTGGCGAATGCAGGCAGTTGGGGGGCGAACGTCGAGTGATTCGCTCCTATTATATAGTGGCAAGAAAGAGGGAATCACGGTTATCAAAGGAGAACAAGGCGCTACGTGGTTATTGTATTCTTATCCCCGAATTACATTGCGGACGTAACCAGTGCTACAATGAACGCGAGTACGTAGAGCCAGTTGCCGCTGAGGTGTGCCTGGAGCAAGAAAAGCGTGAAAAGAAATTGAGGTGAAAGCCGAGGCAAAAGGTGGCCTGAGTGAATGATGAGAATGGGACCAAGCGTTGAAGGAAGATACCCACCATCATTGGCATCCACGGGCGCAGGAGCGGGAGCGGCTGCGAAGACCGGGGTTTCAGTCTGCGGAACGCTGCAGATGGGACAGATATCGCAATTGCGACAGAGGAGCGGATCTGGGGAGAGAAATGTCAGTATCGAGGAGTAGAATATTTAGATTGAAACTTACACGAGGTAGCAGAGGCAGACTTGTAGGTTCTGCTGGATTGATGCGACGCCGCCCTGGAGGATGAGCGGGAGCAAGATTGGTAGTAGTGGTGGTGGTTCCCGCAGCAACAATTCATGTTTTCGATAATGAGCGAGAGAGCGAGTTCAGCTGAAATTTGAGGGCTGCAGACAATAGCACGGAAGACAATTAAACCAGGGCGATCGACGGAGCTGGACGGGGATGCGACAAAGAACAATAAGCCATGAAGCGAAGAGGAACCGACGATGCGCGGCATGATGCGCGTGGACGACGCACGCGGACGATCCACGCAGACGATGCTCTGCAGACGGCAAACGTCTTGCAGGAGCGAACACAGCACCGTGGGTGTCGACGGCAAACGTCTGACACCCGTTGGTGTGCGCTGGATGAGGTCGATGAGGGAGATGGGAGGAGGCGGACTTGCCAAATTTGGATGTCCGCTGCACAGCATCGTCTGAGTCATCGTCCACCGGCCCGGCAGTGTATCGGCCCGCCTCTTATCGATATTTCTTACAAGTCCACCACCACTGGCGAGCTCACAGACGTCTGCCGTCGTGAGCTCGGTAGTGCCTCACAGACGTCTGCCGTCGTGAGGCTGGTACTTCCCGCCTGCCATCACTTCCTCTTCGCTCGTCCCTCATCGCCATGCGTCTTCGCCAATGCATACTTTCCAAGGTACCTTCGCTCACAGACGTTTGCCGTCGTGAACCTCATATCTGCGGGTTATCTTTCACATTCCACCCTTTGCTTCCTGCCGCCTCCGAATGCTCGCTACCGCTTAACTCCTCGCGGCTTTTTGTCTCTTAGTTTTTGTCTGGGGCTTATTGTCTTTTTGGGCGCCCGACCCAAACTTCTTTCTCCTTTAAATCGCTCCAACTCCTCAAGTGTCCTCTGAATCGACACCCGTCTTTGACTATGCGTCTCGGTAGCCCAATATCTCTTCCCAGCACGCCAAGACTCCTGAGCGACCCTTACAAGTCCGCTTATCAAAGGAGACGCTCAAAATCTATGGGCGCTGAGAGTCCCCTGCTTCTCATGCGCGACTCGACTCTGCTTCTCGCAGAACTTTGTGAGCAGGCCTCGAAGGTGTGCACGTTCTGTCCTCCATCTCCGCTATCTGTTTTAATGCATCGTCTCAGACGTCTGCCATTGAGCAATGGTCTCCCGCTCAAGTGTGGTCTCCTCCGAATGCGGAACAACTTCAGCGTCTCATTTCCGAGCTTGAAAACATCCGGCTTTCCGAGGTACGTTACATTTGACCGCCCCTTTCTGTTCTTCCTAAACTTAGTCTACCTCAGGCTGCCTTGAGCGCCTCTTCGCGTGCCAGAACATCGGTATCTCAGCGCTCTACGACATCTCGACCTTCTACATCCCGCCCTTCTACATATCGACCTTCTATATCCCGCCCTTCTACATATCGACCTTTTACATCTCGACCTACATACTCGAGGTCTGCCTCGACGACATCCTCAAGATCTGCGGCGATCTCCCCGATCTCCCTGCAAGCAACCCAACCGTCTGCATCCCAGCCTACTGAATCTCGATCTTCAAAGCCCTCTGTTAATACCCAAGCAAGCCAACCGCGCGCCCGCAGACCAAATAAGTGTACCCGCTCGGCTCAAGACTTGCATTCAAAGGTCCGTATTAAATTAATACTCATCATCTCCCGTACTCAAGTGTTTATAGGCCCATTGTCCTCATGGCTTCAAGCGCATCCCTGTCTGCCCCCATGGCTTCAAGCGCTTCACTGCTTGTCCACACGGATTTAGGCTGGCGAGCATATGCCCTCACGGTTACGCGCAGGTGGCCTCTGCTATGCACGGTCCTGCTCAGACCACCTCTTGTCGTCCGGTACGTGAACGTTACTCGTTTCCAATCTTTCTCTTCGTTTGCTCAGTCACATTTGTAGCGGTATGAGGATTCAATCTTCGAGAAAGCTGTTAAATTATTTATGTAATAATACATTGTGTATCTGAAATATCGACTACAATACTGTTCTTGACAACGCAGTGTGATTGAGTCAGGGTTCAGAATTGCCTGCTACGTCCGCAAGACCACGCAGCGAGAAAGAAAAAGAAAATTCAAGAAACGAGAACAATTTCACGATACGCCGACGGCCGCCGCCAGGTGTCACGTCACGGTCACACCGGCGGAATGCGGCAAGCGCACCTTCCTCCCACCACCATCTCAGACGTTTGCCGTCGAGAGGGTTCCGGTCTTCTCACTGCAACTCTCCTTCTTCCTCAGACGTTTGCCGTTGAGGGGGATGGGGCACTTTGGCCTCTCTTGTTCAATCTATTCGACTACTACATGCGCGGCGCGAAATATTCCAAAAACACCTGCTCCCCGACTCTCTCGTATATATACGCCATGGCTGCAAACACGACAATGTACCAGAAAATAGAAGCACATACCGCACCGAGGCGGGCTCCCAAATGGAGGGTGCTCTTCGTCGTCTGGCGATACACGAAAATTTCGTTGGCGCCGCCCGTCGCGGACGATTTCGCCGCGAAAATGGTGGGTACGCCTTCGATGTCCGCGGCCTGCAGCTTATGAGACAATACTCAGATTAGACACAAATACTCACTGCGACGGTCTGAACATGGTCGCTGGGGTCGACTCGGAGTTTGGCGATCTGCTTGATGTCTCGACGACTGTGCACATACACCACCCCGTGGTCGCTACCGCTCACAACGACGCGACCCGAATCCGCCAGCGCCACCTGACGGACACGGGGACGCTTCTCAACAGGGATGCGCACCGTGTTGACCACAGTCAGATCGTTGAGATGGTAGAGACGGACACCGGTGGACGGATCGTCGATACATACAATATTCTTGGTGTGGTCAACCGCAACCCCGCCGCTGCAATGTGTATGATAATCAGCGATGTCGACAACGGAAATATAGATCCAACGTACATTCTGCAGCCCAGATGGATTGCCTCCGCAGCGGTGGAGAGGTGCGATCCGCGGAGAGAGTATCTACAAGTTGGTCAGTCCTGTTTCGCGTCGATGAATCTCAAACAAGCACTGACACGCGGCCACAGTGTACCCCGAAAACGAGCACCTCACGCTCGTTCCCCTGCATCTCCCCAAATGCAATGTCGCCGGGAGTGCAGTTTGGGATCATGAAAGCATGAACCTCCTTCAATCCCAGCCTTGAAGTCATGGTATACAAATGAAACACGCCACCGCGATGACAAACGGCAAGACGATTAGTCGCCCCGTCAAAGGCGATTCCTGTGACTTCAGCGGGGTCGTTCATCTGACGGCACCACGCTTCCTTGAAGCGAGTCTCGCCATCCTGAAACAAAGGCTCAGCAGAAGAAGCACATCTTAAAGCAGGCGAGCGTACCTTATCGTCTCGATACCAGCAGAAAATGAATCCGCCTTGAGTGCCGCACACCAGTGCTTCACGGACATCGTCGTCGCTCTTGATCCAGCGCACGTACGTAGTAGCGCCTCGAACGTCGGGGATTGCTGGCACTTGCGCGATGCTGCGTCCGGTCGCCAAGTTCCACACCTTCGCCCCATCGGCGCCTATGCAAATATTAACAGTTAGCGTTAGGAGGAGGACGGGAAGGGGACCTGACCTCCGCTCGCTAGAAACTTGCCGTCGTCGCACACACCGATGGAGAGAATAGCGCCGGAATGACCCGTGAGCTTGCCTTGGAGGCGATAGTCGATTTTCTTGTTCGTTGAACGTTGTGCCATTTTTTGAGGGATACATGGTGAGCGCAACTGCTTTTATAATAACTCTACGACTGAATACAATAAAGACGACAGGCTTGCACGTCCGAATCGAGAACAATTGCACCCCAGCTCAACGGGGATACCGCCTTATGACTTACCTCATTCAAGGCTGGTACTCGCTTCTTCTTCGTGCCCCTTCTACTCCGCACTCATGCCCAACCCGAAATTCATTGCGAAGGTAGCTGAGCCTCCTCAGTCTCTCATCGTCCCTCTCGCCCACACGGACTTCGTTACGCCGACCTTCCCGACCCTCCTCATGCACGAGGATCTGGACGACTTCGGTCCTCCTCCGCAAGCCCCCCAGAAAAAACCGCATCCACCCAAGCCACAGGCACCCAAGAAGGCTGTCGCCTTTGCAGAGCCGCCGCCCAGCCCTCTATCGGAGCCGCCGCCTGGCCCTGCGAGCACTAACAGCTCGGTATACGAAGAACTCACCCTATCTCAAGTTCAGCCCCCGCCCGGGGGTCCTTCGCGCCTCACGGACGCCGACTTCAAAGTCATGACCGGGTGGCCGCCCGAGTACATAGCGAACTTTGACGTACATTGTTTTTTGTTTTCTCATTCAGTTCCAATCTAATCTTTTTTCTTCTTTTCAAGCGCTCTGTCGCGACGCTGGTCGCCCAACGCTTAACGTTCGGCCGCTCGATGAAGAAGCAGGACGCAACAGTGATGCAGACGCTTAAGGACGACGTAAGCTCCCTGCCTCCAGTCTGAGTCGTGGAACGGATCTAATCCATCATAGATTGCGAAGGAGTACCCCGAGCTCAACACATTCGTCAAACGCTGGCCTGTCGAGAAAGTGGTGTATCGCATCTGCAAGGCGTGGGCTGCTAAGTCGTCGGCGGAGGAGAAGGAAGTGATAGCCGTCGAAGCGGTTAGGAACTTACGCCCCGTACGTGTACTGGCCATTTTCTCCCAAACTTTCCCTCTAACATCTGGCCAGCGCAAGGGGGCACTACAACCTTTCCCTCCGACGCGTTAGCAATAGCATGTGGCCGTAGTCTCATCTCTGACTCATGTACAATGTGCTTGTGAATTACCGAATCAAATTTCTTGAATCATGTGTTTCTGAATCATTTCCTTGACCATAACGACGAGCACATGGTGCCCCACCTCGTGTCCCAGCTCGGTGATTTACCGCCGCCGCCGCTAGCCGCCGCTATCACCTTACAATGCGGATCCTGTACAGATTGACTTGTTAATGGATAGTTTATTCTACTCACTGGTACAATATTCTCTATCTATTAGCTATCATTGTAGTATACCTACCTTGTAGTCAACCGCAATACATCTGTCTCTTGATTTCTCTTGCTTTGCGTGAAAAATCGACGACCGTCGCGCGATTTGTGAGATACCCGAGATATCCGAGCCGTCGGCCGACCATCCACTCATCGGCCGATAAACAGAAACACAGAAACACTCAGTCTTTTGTGATTTTCAAACACAGTTATATATTATTGTAAGAACATACATGTGTATATACTGTACAGAGTCGTTCGTTGCCCTGAAATACCTGGTTGAGAGAGTAAAAAGTATATACATTCGAGTCGAAAGGAATCAATGGCGTCCCAATTTGGGTTCCCTTATATTGAGGCCTTGTACAAGGGGTCTTCTGTCTTCGCTCGTTCTCCATTGAGGAACAATGAGTCCAAGGTAAATATATAATAAGGCCCTCTCCCCTCCTCTCCGCCCAACTTTCATTCCCATACTCTCGTCTTCTGCTCCACGCGTCTGCCGCGGGAACAGTGAGCACCCTTGTACGATGAGCAACGAAGACGACGTACCGATGGAAGGAGAAGCACCATACACGGCTCCCGTACGCGTTGCTGTTGCTGGTGTTATAGCTTTACTGAATGTTGACTTGCTTATAGCGGCGCTTGAAAGTTCCGACGAGAGGCGACGCTGATCATCCCAGTCAGAAGAAAACAGCCATTGCGGGCCCCGAGCAAGATGCGGTTGACGAGGTAATGATACGTGAGCTGCTCTGCTGCTAATGTTCATACTGAACCTGAAACAGGCACGCAACAACGAGCAATTTTACAGAGACACTGGGAAAGATCTCCGGGCACGCAGTCGCGCAGTTGCTCAAGACAACGGACATCTTCGCGCTCAACTCATTGCGGCGAATGAGAATCTCAACAAGCGCCAGCAAGAGGTTGAGCATCTGCATGAACAGATCGCCCAAAGTCGTGCCCATCTTGAGCAGATGCGCTACGACGAAAGCGGGTTCCATCAACAGATTTTGGATGATCAAGAACAGCTTGGGAATTTGGTACGTTCCTTCGTGAAACGGGCGAGATAGTGTATACTAAATCTTTGCTTGTACAGCTTCAGCAAGTGAATGCTGCTCAGAACCAGGCCGCTGAAGCTTCCAGAAATGCATATGGGCTTCAACAGGCGATTGTATGTGTTTCCACTGCTGCAGAATTGGTAAACGTACTGACAGACATCGTGCAGCACGAACGAGATACCGAGCTGGCCCAGCTTCGCGCTCAGGTCCATAAGCAAGATGACGAAGTCAATCATCTTCGCTTGCGGCTCAAGGCTGCAGCGCGCACCAAGGCGGAGGGGACGCCCAGACGTCGCGGGCGCGTCAACAACGAGCTCTTTGCGACGCAGCAGCCTTCGACAGTGGCACTGACGCTCGCGCTCGATCCCATTCCACATCCAACCGGGAATCCCACTCCACTCCCGGCCGATGGTCCCGCGATACCGGCTGCTCTAGCGGACCACCCTGTCGTGAAGAGAATGGCTGAAAAGATTAACATGGACGTTGAGGAGGTGACTGAATTCATGGGGTTGTTGCAACTTACCAAAGAAACCGACGCGCAAGTCATTGTCACTCCTCCGAAGAAAACTTCGCGCAAGGCCAAACCAAAGGACGCTATCAAGAAGTCTGCTCAGCCTGCGACGAAAGACCTGGTTAATGCGGCGCATGTGAGAACATGATCAGTTTGTCTGCAAAAAAAAAACAACTCACCAATTGTAGGCGATGACGCGAAAAGCAACATTTCGCTTGTTTAAAGTCGAGATAGGCACTGATTTCATCTTCCATGAACCGGCGACCGAGAAAGAGGTAGAGGATTTTGCCGCAGATGACGATGCGACCCTAAAGCATTGGCAATGGGATTTTAACCCCGGCTACTTGAACTCCGCGTGGAATGCTGTTCAGATAGAGAGGGTGGTTGCTGCAGCGGTTAAGGACGATGAGAAGGCAGATAGATATGTCAGCAAAGGCCAGATTAAGCGCGAATTTCTGGAGATTATCTTGGCGGAGCAGCTTGAGAGATGGCGCGGGGACTGGAAGGTCTTCCAGCCCAGATGGTGGGAAGCGAAGGGGCGTATCGAGACCAAGCACGAGGCAGTCGCTCGCGGAAAACTCATGCTGTACATGCGTCGCATGAATTCCAAGAACATAAACGCACAGAATAGGGTTTGTGATTTTATTGAAAGATACACTCATTGCTAAATACCTCCACCAGAAATACTTGTATCGTCGGACCACGCTGGAAGCAGTGATCGCGTTGAAAGAGGCGGAGAATGCAGATGATCTTCCAACCTGGATCCGGCTGCTTGAGTTGCTTGACTACCTTGAGGGTGAGGGAATGTCGGAGGAGGAGGAGAAGCCCTGCATGATCAAGGGCCAGAAGATCAAGACATTCAAGATCAAGCTGTGCGTCTGGCGCGAAGCCTCCGTTGCGAAGTACATGAATATAGTGGATGCGCAGAAACGGCGCTTCGAGGAGCTTCACAACGGGACCAAGTCTGCTCCTCGCGAGCGCACCGAGGAGATCGGCAGAAGACCCGCCCCAAAAGGTCTTCCCCGGTCCTTGTACGATAGCAAATGGCTCGCGTCGCAGTCCCCGAAGCAGTTGATGGAGTTGGAGGTCTCGGAAGACGTGTTCGCTTTGTTCGTGGCAGCGACTGATCGTATGGCAATGTAATTAGCAACTTGTAGTAGTGTTTCTTGAATCCTTCTCCCCCAATGCGTGCATAGAAAGTTGCGAGTGAATCGAATTACAGCCTCAGCGAATGCTTTCTACCAGCGGCAAACGCCTGACAGCAGCACTCATAAACTGAGACTATATTTTGGAAGAGAATGGTCGAAAATGCAGACGGACGATGGCGACGACAACAGTGTTGGATACTGACGAAGATGTGATCTTGAAGAGTCCAATGGATGGTCCACATCGAGAGAGTCGCGACTCAGGGCACTGCGGGCAGCAAACGCCTCGCAGCACCACATGGGCGGGACTTGATGGCGGGCGATCCAACGGACGATAGCGGCATGCCCGCGATGGAGGTAGCGAGAGAGAAGCCATCATACGGTATGTAGGTGGTGGCTGGCGTCGAGAGAGTCGCGGCTCAGAGCACTGCGGGCGGCAAACGCCTCGCAGCACTACATGGGCGGGACTTGTAGGAGGAGGGAGGTGTGACGGTATGTGACGATGGATGCGTGACGAGCGCATCAGTCACATCAAACCCTCTTTCGAAGACATCTTCGACGATGTCTTCGAAAACTTTATTCCTTCCTCTTTACCACCACCACCACCACCACCACCATGACCTCTCGCGGACGCGGACAACAGGGATCGAGGCGTTTGCCGCCCGGTCCCTCGTCTTCAGAGCCAAGGCGTTTGCCGCCAGGCCCTGATGCTGCTTTCTCGTCGTCGTCCTCTTCGGTCCCTCCTTTCTACCCGACCACCACCAACTCCCGCGGGCGCGGGCAACAGGAACCGAGGCGTATGCCGTCTGGTCCCTCATTCTCAAAATCTGTCCCTGCAGAATCGTCTTCATCGTCGCCGTTCACCTCCAATCTTGGAGCGCAGCAGGAATTTCACAAAGGACCTTACCGCCTCGTTCCTCTCGGCATACTCACGCAGGAAGAGAAGGACACGCTACCCGTAAGTATTTCTTCACAAATCGCCAGCTCTCTGCCGACACTAACTCATAATCTCCAGTCCACCTCCCACTTTCATGGCATCGTGCGCAATGACACCGGTGTCTTTCTGGTCTTCAATGCGAATCGCAACTCTCTTCTCGGTATTCCTCCTCGCCCCGCATCCCGTTCAAATGATGTCCCATACACGACAACATGGACCCACACCACCGCCTGCTATCTTGCTTGCACTCCCCTCTTCCCGGTGTATAGCGGCGCGTTGCTGCATGCTCTCGACGTCTCAATACGTTCGCTGCCGATGTGCTCGCAGGTCCAGGGGCAGGAAACGCGTTGGGCATTAACCCCCACCCTCGTCAAAAAGTGGACGGATCTGGAGAAGCTGTTGATCTCCGTGCTCGATTGCCTATCCTCCCAAGCCAGTGAAATCAAACCAAAGCCGTACTGCCCCAAAGCCTCTTCGCCCACCCTGTACGGCTACAATTCCTCCTACCTCGACCAAAGCGAGCTCGTCAGGGCTGCTTCTCGCTCACGCGACGCGTTCATGCCATTGTTTGCGTCCGTCGCGATGCACTACGTTCTTCTCGATGGCTCTCCCCAACGCGACACCTGGCGCTCCGAGCTCATGAGGAGAGTGCGTCTGCAGTACCGACTCATGGACTCTCTGGATGAAGCTGTCGAGCTTGTACTTCAGTGCCCTGCGGGGATGATCATCGACACTTCAGAGGGCATGGTCCAGGAACTCGGGTGGCTATTCTCGCTACTCCTCAATGGCGAGGCCAAAATCCACGTCCCCGTTTACTTTTTCTTGGGTGAAGACAGCCAATCCGCCGCTAACAGGGCTTCCTGGTTGGAGAGTTATTCATTCATGCGCCATATCGCCGCCTACATTCAGACCGATGTCGGCTCATTAGCTAATCTCCCTCCCTCCCCCGTCAAAATGACAGAATACGTCTATATTAAGTCGACGTTCCGCAGATGGGGCGTTCTTCCCAACCCCGACTACTTGGCAGCCGTCGAGCCCGAGCCTCAGCTCCCGCCTGTGGAGCTTTACAGCGGCCAGAAAGAGGGACAGAGCTATGCTGAATTCTTCGCTCGACGGGAGGAGCGGAATGCGAAAATCATAGCGGCAGCGTCAGACAAAGATCGACAGAAATATACCTCCCGTCTTGAGGCTTCAAAAAAGCAACAGTGCCCCTCGTCCAAAAAAGGCGCGCGAGTCTTCATGTGGGAGGAAGTCAATGGCTTCTGGGTCCGAAAGGCGTTGATACGAAGTGAAGTCGAAGACGAATGGTACGAGTTTGCACCATCCCAACGTTCCTTCGACCCAGTTAAAAATGAATGGGACCTCTGCAAGCCTCTTGACTCCAAGGCCGACGTACCTGACAACGGCGAGTACGACGATGACGACGACGACTACATGGGCGGCTGGATTGACCCCAAGTCCCCTGTGGGACCCTCCGCTCTCCCATCCGCTCCCGTCTCCTCCGCTCCGCCCTCCAATCCGCCGTCCGCTCCGCCGCCCTCCAATCCGCCGTCCGCTCCGCCGTCCGCTCCTCCGCCGTCCGCTCCGCCCTCCGCTCCTCCGCTCTCCGCTCCTCCGCCCTCCGCTCCAGCTCCCTCCACTGCAGCCCCCTCCACTACAGTACAATCGACCGATGGCAACGTCCACGAGCCACCTCCCTCGCTCCAGCATGTCGATTCATACTACGAGGAACATGAGGACGGCGACGTCTATGACCGTATGAACCGCGAAATCATCGCCTTCACTGTCAAGAACACTCTGGAGTCTCGTTTTGGCTTCGTGAATGCGCCAGATGTAACGTTTCTGCCTGGGGAGCTGGCGCGCGCTGACCATGCTGCCCGCGTTTTGGGAGACAAGACTCAGACGGCGGACACACTGGGTCATGCCGCCCTGGCGCTGGTGCACTCGGTATTGAAGACGAAGAAACTGCAGGAAATGCCTGCCCATCTGTTCGATCTCCGCGACGACGATGCCGTCCAGGAGATACGTAAAAACACAGGCATCACCATCGAAATCACTAAGAGAAACGGCGTACCGACCCACCTCTCGACTGCATATCTTCTTACACCCCATCGTGAAAGCTCGCGCATGATCGTAGTCTACAGCGCAGCCACGGCGATGCAGCTCATTCGCCTTCAATGTGCCAGCTGGCCTGAAATCATCACCCAGCTACATGCCCTTGGGGCTCCATTCAATATCGCTGTCAAGCACGCGGGTTTTGTGCCCTCTTCGTACCAACCGGAGCTGCGTCGCTGCGCCAGTCACGGCGTTCGCCCAGAAGAATACGTACCGGATAGGCACGATTGGCGTAGGTACATAATATTGTTGGAGAAGTTTCTCCTCTCTCCTCGCGGTCGACTCGCTCTTCAAGCGGGAGGTGTCGTTGCACGTTTAGCCCGTCTGATCATCCAGGATTCACGCCTGGAACTGACAGCCGAAGATGTCGACGTCGAGACCGCCGAGGAGCATGTCAAGAACGGAGAGACATCCATCTTCTGCCATCGTTTGACCGGCGCCGAAGAGGACCTCATTTTGGGGGTGTATTCTATCAAGATGAGTAAGGTTCTTTATTTTGTTTAGTCTTCTATATCGCTAACATCATCTCCAGACCAGCTGAATCACATTGACCCAAGCGGACATCAAGAAAAGCGCGTTTCATGGTGGCCACAGGCGGGCGCATTCTTCAACTCTGAGCTCAACGTTGGCTGGTGGACGCAGGACTGCGAGAACTGGTTTCAGGAAATCTTGGGCCAATTCCGGAAAGGTAAAGCGGAGCTGCTCAACAACGCGCGATGGGGTAGGCGGATCCGTGGATACAACGCCGCCTTGAAGGCCTCCAAGAATCTGGACGCTGTCCATGCCGATTTTTTGAGCAGTCCGCCATCACTGACTTAGAATAAATGTTTCTTTTACATAGCTACACGTCGACTTGTGTATTATTGTACATATGGTATATGATGCATTGCATGTCCTGACTTTTAGTTTGGTACCGGCGGAAAGCCCGCGTGTGCGACCGTTATCGTGCGCAAGAATGCGCCCGCTGCAAAAAAGGCAGCCTTTTATTGCCAATATCAGGGCATTTAAGGATCGGCTTGTTTTTTGTAAGATTGAGTGCTAAAATGAGGCGATTTATATACACAACAACAAGGCAAGATCCGGCGCCCTGTTATTTGTGAAACATTTGCCCGGAAATGGCTCGTTTGGTAAGTGCCGTTTTATCTCAAGACTCGATAGCCCTGTTTTGCACCTTATTGTCGGATATATCGGGCTGACATTCAGTGGGCTTTTTTTCTTTGATAACAATGTACTTAATTAGGAAATTTTTATGTACCCTGATATCTACATTAAAAACGATACTGTAAGCGGCTTATTATTTGCGCTCCTACGGTGTGACAGCGACGGGCGAAGAGCAGAGCCCTCGTCCCTCTTCGGTTGCGACCGTGATTTTACGAGTAGATGATGATTCGCCGTGGTTGCCGCCAGTACCTGCGACGAACCGGAACTTGGAATCTCAGTTCGACAACACTTTGGCCGGCGTGCCTATGCCGAATGATTTGCGGGTAAATGAAGAGGGACATATACAGTGGTGGCAAATAGAAATTGCCGTGGCTTTTTGGTCAAAATCTTGCTGTATACTTCACCGAATGACCTGAGATAAAATGTAGAGATAAATATATGATACCTCTGTACTGCTTAAAACACTCAGCTATATATTACGCCCTGACAATGCATCAATAACAGGACAGTTTCTGATTATTGCCATATCTGGAAAGACTCAATGTATCCTCAGCAAAAAAGTGTCACAATAGGATGAAGGTACTTGAAAAACAGTCCTAGTTTCCACTTTTGTTGAATGGAATTGACCCTCATTTGAGCTCACAACAACCGCTCAGAGTTGGCTATTTTCACACAAAATAGCTGAAAATGCAGAGAAAATAGCTAAAATGACCTACTTCGAGCGGCCGTTGTGAGCTCAAATAACGATCAATTCCAGTCAATCAAAGTGAGAACTAGCATTGTTTTTCAAGTACTTTTATCCTATTATGACACTTTTTTGCTGAGGGTACATTGTGTTTTTCCGGATATGGCAAAAATCGGAAACCATCCATTATTGATGCATTCTCAGTGCATGATATGTTGCTGAGTGTTCTAAGAGGTACAGAGGTATCACATACCCATCTCTACATCTTATTTGAGGTCATTCGGTGAAGTATACATCGAGATTTCTACCAAAAAGCCACGGCAATTTCTATTTGCCACCACTGTAAGCTCCCGCAACACCAATATTAATGCTCTTCAAGCAAGCGACTCACTTTGCTTCAGTGATATCAACACAGAGAATACGGACCTAGTTCCACCTCCTCAACTACATCATTGTGATCCACATACACAGCTGGATATTGATAACCCATATGGCCAGCCAACTGGGAAGAAATAAACCGAGACATACGGAAGCGTAACAAGCCTCCACATCCACCTCCATCCAACAAATCTACGAGATCGAGCCTTAACATCTCATCGCTCAACATCAACGGCAGAGATAAAGGTAAATCAATTCATCGCCCGGACCACAAGTTCAACGAAAATGGTATTGGAGTACTTGCACTTCAAGAAACTCACCTCAACGATATCGGTGTTACCCAGTTCAACAACGTTTTCCAACGTTGGTTCAAATTACTGAACTCATCTCACCCCACTCAACCAACCTCCACGGCGGGTGTCTCTTTCATTCTGAATAAAAAATTTGTTGACACAGAAAACGTCCGCGAATATGTCCTCGTCCCGGGACGTGCATTCATGATCGTAATTCCTTCACTTTCAGGAAAAAGTCGAAACATTCTAAACAATTATGCTCCCAACTCATCCGATGAACGTCGTAAGCTTTGGGATTACCTATTATGGTACAGTGACTGCCATTGACCCCTTCCCACTGAGGCCGCAGGGGATTGGAATTTTTTAGTATTTGACAGTGACTAGATTCTCGTTGACAACGGACGCTGCTCACTCGGTATGTATCGCGTCATGAATACTCGCCCCCTCTCATTTGTATTTCAGATTCCGCCGATTTGGATTTCCATGTCGTGTCAGTATAATTTTGCTTCGGTATGTTCATCTCACGTCTTTCGACTTGCGTGCTGACACTCCTTATGTATCGTCAGGACCTTGTCCACAATATATTGCTGATTTCCTTTTGTTGGTAAGAACTCGTCTTCTGGTCTTTGTTTCTCCCTCACTCATTACGACTTCAGTTCATGATTTTGATCACTGCTACGCAACAAACCGGTGTGTGTCTTTGCTCGTGAGGCCCAATTTCTTACTGACATCGCTATACCAGCTTCGAGATCGCACGCTTAAGGCTTCCCCCTTGGAGTGCCGTGTATCTATCCGTGGTACCGACCAGCAAATCGGTGAAGCGCTAATTGCGCTTGGGAAGCGTTTCATGCGTAAGCGTATCCGCTCTAAGAAGAAAGGTCCGTCACGCCTTTCCGGGGACCCTGCCCCTCCCCCTGCTGGCCCGGTGCCGGTTTTGCCGAACGCTTCTGGCGAGGGCGGTCGCCCGCTGAAGAAGCGCGCACACCCCGTCCATCCGTCTCAGCCACCAGCTCTGGTTCCACCCCCTCCAGCGGCCGGTGCTCAGCCGCACCCAGGTGCCGCTACACAGCCAAGAAAGTCTGGGGTGCGATTTGCACCACAGGAGTCTTCCTACCCCGCCTCTAACACCCTACCCCATAACGGATTCAATCCCCTGACATATTCTAGCAGCTGGTACTGGGCTCAACCATATCATACCTCGAAGCTCACGGGGCAGGAATGGGTCGAAGAGTTGATGCGCGAACACCCAGAAAGAATCTACAATGAGCTGGGTTTTCATCTGCATGTTTTTGTTATGCTCTTGATGGAATTGCGAGGGCTTGTATATGGCGACTCCAAATATGTCTCGCTGGAGGAGCAGCTAGCAATCTTCTTGTATATATGTCGCACCGGCCTTGGCTGTCGTCATGTTGGTGAGCGGTTTCAACGATCCAACGAGACAATCACCAAGTAGGTTCAATTTTATTCGTATATTAATTTGAAATCTGATGCACGAAAGATGCTTTCGCAAAATGGTTTTTGTTTTTTCGGCAAGCACGTTTTAAGACAGTGACACTGCCTACATCCCGAGACCCTGCGTGTCACAGTCTGGCCAGTTGATTCCATCAAAACCTCTGATCCTGTTGATCCTTGATCAATTACGTCATCAGGATGCCCACCCTGTGCCTGACTCTGTAGACTGATTGTCTGCTTCATTCTCAATTCAGGCACCATCCCTCTCTGAATTCCATTGCTGTGCTCCATTCCATTCTATGGGGCTGTGCTCCATTCTCAATTGTTATTGTTCTCTCCATTCTATTATCTATGACTGTGAGGGTACATTCCCTTATTGTTCTCTCCATTCTATGACTGTGGAGGTACTCAGTTATGACCATGAAGGTTCTCTTCTCTCTTCTTATTGTTTTATTTCTACTTTAGGAAGTAGAGCTTAGGTATATAAAGGGCTCTGGCTCTACCCATGTACCCTAGTGTTTTTATTTTATCCTTCCTACGGGTCTCTCCTGGTGTGCTCTCCAAGCCTTCATCTTACCAGAAGGTATGCCCGGCTCTTAGTTGAGTCTGTGGTGCTGGCGAGCAGGGAGTCCTGGCTTCTCGCTTCTCTCTTCTGGTCTGGTCTGATGTCTTCTTTTGATGGACGACGATGCCGTCACCTGTTGATTGGCGCTTACGGCATGGAGAGTTGTGGGAATCCAGGCCTGTCTGTGACACTGCGGCTTCATACTTGCGCAACAATCCCAAATTCTGGCCTTTCTTTGACAAGTGTTTGGGCGCGATGGATGGATCACATATTGCGTGCACGGCTAGCGAGGATGATCGATCCAATGCGGAGTCGTAAAAGTTTTCTATCCCAGAATGTGCTTGCTGTGTGCAGCTTTGGCTTTCGCTTCGTTTACATCCTTTCCGGGTGGGAAGGCTCTGTCACAGATGCTTTTTTGTATGCAGATGCCCGCATCAAACACTTCCCAATTCCAGACGGGTTTTTCTACCTCGGTGATGCGGGCTTTCCGCTCACGGCCAAGGTTCTTGTCCCTTATCGTAATGTTCGCTACCATCTGCGAGAATGGGCAAAAGGCAAAACTCGGTACATCTTTCTCTTCCAAATTAAACCTATCTTCTCAATTCCCAACTACCGCAGCCCCCAGAATGCACAAGAACTTTTTAACCTCCGTCATGCACAGGGACGGAATATCATCGAGCGGATCTTTGGTGTAATCAAGAAGCGGTGGCGCATTCTTGTTACCCCGCCTAGCTACAAGATGTCAATTCAAGCTCGGATTCCTGCTGCTCTTGCCGCCCTCCACGATTTTACCATCGAGCACGATCCTGATGACCGTATCGACCCGAAGATCAGAGATCCCTCACCAGGTGCTACGGTCGACCCGCAAACTGTGGCAGAACTTCGACTCCAAGGCGAGCTTGCTACTGAGCGCCGCACAACTGAAGAGTCAGAGGCAGGGGTTCAACTGCGAGAGCGGATTGCAGATGCAATGTGGGATGAGCGTGGGGAGGATGATGAGGATTCCGATTTTGATGACGAGGAAGCAGATGGCGAGGATGGGGAAGGAAATGAGTCTGGTATGGAGGATGGTAGATTCGAACCAGTCCACGGTGAAAAGATCAAAGACAGTCGTTTGATCACACACCGAAGGGACTGGTGCGGAATCACCGGTAGCTAAGGCGGAACAGATTTTCTCCCACGATTTTCAAAGACTTAGCCAAAATTTCGTGTAGCTCCTTGTGAAAGTTTTTTGTATGCAAAATCTGAATCGGCAGCTTTCTAGTATTTAAAATTTTAAGACTTCGGACGTGCTCAGAATTTTTTTCTGGGGTGCTATACCTTTGCTTTTGCCACTTTTCGACCCGCCGTTTTAGGCAGCATCAAGAAAGCGGTGCATGTATGACGTGATGGCCAAACGTGACTGCTTCTTGGTTTACAAAGCTTCCTTCATTACGAGCCCGCAGCGAAGAATAAAAAAATTCTGAGCACGTCCGAAGTCTTAGAATTTTAAATACTAGAGAACTGCCGATTCAGATTTTGCATACAAAAAACTTTTACAAGGAGCTACACGAAATTTTGGCTAAGTCTTTGAAAATCGTGGGAGAAAATCTGTTCCGCCTTAGCTACCGGTGATTAAGCTCCAGTCGTTATTGACGAGGTGTGTTTCCGTCAATAACCACTGGTGTCGAGTCTAGGAGGATGGAGACATGGATGACGATGATGATGCAATGCAAATTGATTAGCTACTCCAAGTCTACAGTGGCGGCAAAATCTGATGTCACCCCCAAAAAAGGAAATTTTCATCAAACCGCCTCTAATCTGCCCTTGCCATCGCCGTCTGGGGGCGACAAGGGCACAGATCCATTGGCACAGCAAATACACTGCCTGTGGAAGGACGATTGAGAAAGATAGGTCCATTCATTGAGGAGAACTGGGCCAAAGATGGTTGGAAAGTCTTGCCCAAAAAGTGTCAATTTTCGAGGTATCCTAAGATGGAAAAAGGTGCATGTGTTTCAAATGTATGTTGAATGCACTCTGAAAGGTCCGTCCACAGAAAAGAGAAGAAAACGGGTTGAATTCATGAGAATTTCCTTTTTTGGGGGTGACATCAGATTTTGCCGCCACTGTACGTTGGCCTCTACATCGGCCATATTTTTGTAATAATCGGGAGAATACCCCAATTTCATCGAAACCCAAGTCTTTCGCTCTCTCTCCCCTGCCCGTGCCCATGCCATGTACTCATCAGCTAATTGTCCGTCCCCAATTGTCCGTCGCCAACCAAGCTCCCGAGTTTAATGCGGTCAGGAAGATCGAGCCAAGATTCCTTTGCAACAAGTTCAAGTGCACGGCTGCGACGTTCCGGACGGCATTCAAGGCATCCGTGAGACCGCCCGTAGCCTTACTGAAATGAACACCAAATTCGTCGAGAGACTTGCTCACAGCAAACATAGCCGCATGTGTGTCGGTTTTGGCTTTTTTTGTAGAAGCAGTGTCGGATTTCACGACGCTTAGCGAGGGAAGTAGCTGGCGTGGAGGGGATGCTGGACGCGGATCTCTGCGAGCTCACCAATGCCCCGCCGACGATTGGAGAGCTGGCCGAGTCAGCGGGGGGCTGGGAGCTGTCGTTTGGCTGTGTACCGTTTTGCTCGAGCTCATGGAGATCCCAGTCGGGAGAAAGTCGGCCGCTATTGACATATGGTGGGGTATTAGAGGGAGGAGGTACAGATGGACCCGCAATCGAAGCCGAGGACGCGCCGGTGGGAGCAGAAAGAACCGCGTCGTTTCCGACAATGCCAATGCGCGGACGGAAGGAGTTGTCGCCTTTGGGTTTTGCTGGGTCGAGCTTCTCAATAGCGCGGTAAGGCAGCCAGCCCTTGTTACGAAAAGGGGTGCATTCCGGGCGGGCAAGGATTACTCCTTCCCAGACATCCTGCTCAGTCTGGGTGATGACATTTGCGCCGAAATCTTCGTCCCAAATGCCACCGGAGCGCGTCATGAGATAGCTGACACCACGGTATATGCCAAAGATCTATTTTACATGAGCATATAGCCAGAGAGGGAACATACTCTATTACGCACATCTGCCAATTTACCCTCACTCCCTTCTCAGACTTCTTTCCGCCAATAATAATCCGCCCATTGAGGTGATGCATGCAGGCACGGATGACAGGGGGCTTGTATGGTTGCGGACCGAACTTCGTGACAAGTCGCAGTCCCAATTTGGTAATTGATACTGTCACGTAAGTTTTCATTGAGACATCCTGGGATTGTGTAAATAGCATAATCTACAAACGTACTGGAGCAAAACTTCGAAAAAACGGGTTTTCCGGCAATTTCGCGCAGAAACGTTTAAAGACCGAAACTAACTAGGGATGGGTGGGTGGGCACGAAAAAAAGAGGGGTATGACGGCGACGGGGGGACAAGACTAGAAGCGGGGAAAAGCCAGCCGGGTTATGCAAGGTGCGCAAACTCGGCAAAGCATCCATTCAACCGCGCGCTAAACAGGCGTTGGCGGCTGAAATGCGCGGGCGCCAGACCGTGCAGTCATCGTTTCCGCCGCAGATCAGGTTGGCGACTGCGGGTAAGGCAGGCGATAACCAGTTGCGTATTGCGGAGTAATGACATGACCTTCGACGAGCAATGCATGGAACATAAAATATGGACCAGCATTTGGAAGCTATGTCTTTGGGTCGTGGTGCGCGAGCAATGGCTTTGCGGCATGCTGCACCAACACGATATTACGCGGGGCAGGCTGATATGCGGCAGGGACCGAAAGGCATCACCGTGCAGGGACAAAAACATGATGTTCTCGGGCCTGGGTTCAGCAATTACGCTGAAGGCAATGACCTTGAACGCGCTGAATCAATCCAAGTAGGATCGATAAGCGGGGTCCAAAGATGTCTGTTCGCGGCGGTGTTGACCACAATCGCAGACAATACTCGAATGAAGCGCGCGCCAGCGGCAGCTTCAAGACTGCGATAGGGCAATTCTTGGTATAAAACCGAAGAATTTTCACGGCGTTACTGAGACGAAGTCGAGTCGGACTCAAACTTCATAGCCAATGCTCTCCGCAGCGCAGAGTTGGGCTCATTTAGGCCAAGGCACTAATAGAGTTGGCTCCCAAGTCATGCAGCTGCAGGCGAAGCAGGTTGTCTATTGAAAGACAATCGTCCGAAAACGATGGGGGTATGTACGTGGATGGGGGCAAAAGAAGAGAGGAGGGAAGGAAGAAGGGGACCGAGTCAGAGACAGCGGCGCACCTAAAATTTGCCTGATCCTAGCACATTCCCTGAGCATATACAGCCCCTTTTAATACACTTTCATCACAGATATCGTAGCGGGCGGGCCAGGCGAGACGATTGAGATACGAAAGCAAAAGGGATTGAGCTGGGGGTAGACTCGAGTGCTGTACCGGGGGATGTTGTTCGAAAGGTTCGAGATTCGAGTTAGCGAGTTGGCGGGGAGCTGGCGGCCGGCGAGTTGGCGTGGTCGACATGGCGAACGGGCGGGAACTTCGAAAGACGCTCGCTTGCTCTATAAACGTAGACAAAGCGGGAGGAGGAGGAGCGAGCGCGGCGCGGAGCGCCGCGCGAGCGACGACGACGACCACAGAGGTGATATGCTAGAGAGAGAAGACGGGCGGGGACCCACGACGTTTGGGCGCAAGCAAAGACTCATCAGGTGGCAGTGTTCCCTAACGGTACGTGGTGATTGTTTGTTTCCAGCGTATCATGTGACTGACACGTGCGTATGGGAAAACAAACCGAGTGCCAGTACCGTGTACGGGAGTCGCGGAATCCAGCCAAACACGTTTTCCTCCAATAACTGCTTCATCCTCCTCAAGGCTCCATTCCAACAATGCTAGCATTTCATTGATCTGAATTTCATGAACACGAGAGGTACCATACAAAAGCAACCGCATCAGGGACCCGATAACCTGGGCAGAGGTCGGAAAAGTGGGTTTCATGGGCACGTTCGGGGAATCCGGTCAGAGAACTCAACCCTTAGCATTTTGTATTGACGGTAAAAGATGAAGGAAGAACAAATTTTAGAAATCATTCATTTTTTCGAGAATCCTCGGCACGCGCCGCCGCAGAGCGCGACCCGTTCCAGCTTTTACGCTGTTTCAGGTGAACTCCAGCAAAATTTACATCCTTGTCAATGTTTGCGGCGCACCACTGCGTGGAGCTGCCGCTGGCCAAGGATGTAAATTCTTCTGTTCGTTCACCTGAATCATCTCCAAAGCTTCCGAGTCTTTGGGCATAGTTCACGGGCCTAAATTGTTGGATATCAACACCGGGGCAGCGACGCGCAGAGGCGGGATGAGTGCAAAAGACAAAAGAATCGATGATTTGTATCACTAATTTACATGAGGTTATCGCGTGTTGAACGCGGATCTACGGACTGTCTCGGCTGGACGCGAACACACTTCAACACACCCCCGCAGACGAGACACCCCCGTAGTTTGAAAAGTCTTACATCGTGTAATCCGTTCCGGCATCTGAGACGTTCGCGGGATCTTCGGCAAGAGATACACTTTCCAACGCCGCCTCGATTTCTTCGACCGTATGAGTGACCGACGCTGCGGTCGAGGCCGACTTCTTCTTCTTTTTCTTTTTCTTCTTAGACGGGCTCGTCGCAGGGCTAGAGGTGGCAGAAGCGGAAGGGGAATTCTGCACGTGTGCAAGGGCAGCTTGCTCCTCACGGGCAACGAGAGCTGGAGGCGGATGGGGTTGGCAGTAGGCAGCAGCAAAGGCCTCAGTGGCTTCCGGGGACAAGGTATCCATGTTGATCTCGTTAGGGAGGTCAAGCGGGGCGGAGAAAGCATGTTCGCCGGCGGCGGCAAAGGCAACAGTTTCCGAGTCCGAATCCCGAGCATCTGGAGCAACCTGGGCGTTGTCCTCGCGATTACGAAGAATGCGACGGCGGACATCATCGGGCATGATCGAAATGCAGAATTGGGCAAAATGACCGGGAAGACCACATCTATAGCAGACGTCGGTGCGATTCTTCGTGTTGGTCCAGTCAAATTTGTCGTTAGAGGTAGGGAGTGGGAATATGGTTTTCCGGATGAGGTACGCTGGGTCCGATTGCGAGCGAGATGAGCTTCAGCGACATCACCCCCGTGATTCGGATTATAGGCTGCGAAGGCGTTCCGAGCAGCCTGGATAAGCGAATCAGAACGCTGAAGATCAGAGCGTTCCCAAGCATTGATGGCATTGATCATGGACTGGACATCGCGCTGGGGGGACTCGTGCTGCAGGATAGTGATGATGGGTGAATACGCAGAGGAAAGGCCGCTCAGGATTTTATCCTGAACCATGTGAGCCGGCAGGGTCGCAGCAATTGCGGTGAGACGGTTCTCGGCAGTGACGACGGCCTGGAGAAACGTATTGGCGGGCTGCATGACATTGTGGGAGACCCCATGGAACTTGGACATCAAGGTGGAGCGAGTAGCGGGATCGGTGGTGTAGTACGAATCCAAAGTGGCCCAAAGCAAACGACCGTTAACGCCAAGGCTGGCATTATTGACCTTCTCCTTCACGCTCTGGCTCGGGGTGAGATAGAGCATCCCATGAGCTTTAGCATTATTTTGGGACCAAGTGCGCATTTGTACGGCACCGTTTGGAACATTAACCAGGGGATCGACCGCATCCCAAAGACCTTCAGTCAACAACAAAGACGAGGCATCAGCCTTCCAAGTCCAAAAATTCTCCGCTCCTTCAAGTTTCGAGATATCCGATGGTTTAACCATGGTCGACGCGAATCCGAGTTGCAGTGAAAGATAGACAAAGAGATTGGATAATTCTATTTGGGAACCCCAAACCCTTGGGGCTTCTTTGGGAGCCCCGGGGTTCCCAAATAAGATTCGCATTTCAGAACATTGAGAACAATGATGTGATACTGCCGCGATTTGGCGGCCGCCTCAGCCGAGAGCCTACTATCAAGTTGAATAATGGTAAATACCATGAGGTCTTGTGCTTAGCATCTTGTAAGTCCGGAATCAAAGATACTACGAATCAACGAGGAAGCCAGATGGTGCCGGTCATGCCGGAGAGCGGGATCTCGCTAGACCATAGTGAGTAGTGATTTTTGTTTGCTGAACTGTGAACTGCGACACTGGAAAATTTATGGAGTCGAGATTCCTCATCAAATAAATTGAGCCTGTATAGTACCGACTGTACCGTGTCCCTTCCCTCTGTTAGCTGCAGAAAAATTTGCTTGCTTAAATTCGGGCCGAGCTGAATTCATGAATGCAATCAATTATATCATTGATCAGTCTGTGCCTGGAACGAGAGTAAGCGAAGCAAATCCAGGTCGAGAAATCGGAAATTGCACCGCAACCACGGTCATTTTGAAGCCATTTTCAACAAATGCTGGATTATTCAACATGGTGCCGCAAACCGGCCAGTTCACCCAGATCAATTGATGCCATGCAGTTGCCGGACCTCGCCGGGAAAGTTGTTTCTATTTGGGAGCCCCTTAGCCGAGAGTTTGGGGTTCCCAAATAGAATTATCCAAAGAGATTGGTGCGAAAAACCGGGTGCTGATCGTGACAGCGAGCAATTAACAAAAAGTTCTGGATAGATCTTCAAAAGGTAGCGAGCTATAGGCCCATAACCTGTGTCGGAAAATCCGAAATCAGGTGATAGGGCCAAATATACCAATATCAAGCTTGATCAGGCTGTCAAGTTCGGGGTCGGTTGATAAGGTCCAAAAAAGACTTATAAACACTGATCAAGCTTGACCGCCTGATATTGCTTGATAGGTCTTGATCAAGGTTGGGCGGGGAAAATGGTCAAAATGTAACAACTCTGTTGCGCTTTCTGTTATAGTACTGATACTTACAGTGGCGGCGCCATCTGATGCCACCCCCCAAAAAAATGATGGGGCCCCAATTGACTCCACTTGCATCAAAAGTTCCAGAAACGGGTTGTTCTATTTTTAGGGGTGGCATCAGATCCCGCCGCCACTGTATGTACTTCAAAGTGTTTGATACTATAAGACTTCTATTTTTACTATTTAAGACTTCTATTTTTACTATTTAAGTTAGAATTTATAAGTATTTTGCATCGCGCGGTTCGAACCCGCGCGGCTAAGTAATAAAATGACACGATAACCACTATGCTAACGAACCTTCAACATGGTGAGGTGGTCCACGTCACATATGAAGGTACTACTCCACTTGCAGGCGGGATATCTGGACTCTGTCCAATTCACTTGTGCGTGTCTTGAATGCATAAGTAGGTTATAGTATCATTGTACCTACAAATGTAGTCCCATAGACTCTGAGATCTGACAGTTGAATTCTATCTTCAATTGAATTATAATATAAGTCGGTCATGAATTCACAAATTCACTTCCCATATCTTTATGATGTGAGCTTACATGGACACTGTATACTTCAAGAATGAAAGTCTAAGTACATAGGGTGTGTTGGAGCAGTTTTTCGGCCTCATCCTGATACTACTTGACAGTGCTTGATATGGCTTGACCCTACTTGATCAAGCTTGACATCAGTTGATCAACGGCACGGGGAGCCTGATCAAGCTTGATACCCCCGTCAAGCCTCGTCAAGCTTGATCAGGTAAATTCGGATTTTCCGACATGTTGGATATCAACACCGGGGCAGCGACGCGCAGAGGCGGGATGAGTGCAAAAGACAAAAGAAACGATGATTTGTATCACTAATTTACATGAGGTTATCGCGTGTTGAACGCGGATCTACGGACTGTCTCGGCTGGACGCGAACACACTTCAACATAAATGTTTTTATCTATTTTTTTTTTTTTTTTTTTTTTTTTTGGCTGTTAAACACACCTTGAATTTGGTTGCGGGCGCCGGCCCGGACGGCTGGGGTTTTCCACCCCAGACCCCGACCGCTGCGCGGGGCTTTCCGCTCGCCGCGGAGGCCCACTGCGTGGCCGCCGCGAGGCCTACTTTTACACAAAACATGATTTTAAAAGGTTGGCAGTCCTGGGAATCGAACGTGTGAGCGCCGGGAACTGGTGACATTGTCACATTGTGCCAAAGTTCCCGGCGCGAGTTTAAAATCCAACCTTGCACAACAAACCCGCCGCCGCTTTTCGCAGTACATGTACTACGACATATCAAGCTCACTCAAGGCTACAAGTAGAGTGCAAGTAGTGCTCTCCGGACATAGCACTGTCTCGCCCACCGCTCTCCTCGTCAAGATGTTTGACCGGCCTAGTCACACGCATCCCTTGTTTTACCTCACCGCCTTTTCCGTCTCCACCAACCATTCTCCGCATGCGCTAGTAGTTTCTCCCCTTTTCTCCCCTGGCTGCTACCGCAATACCCAAACTCCTCTTCTCCTGGTTGCAAGCTTTCAAGATTCTCGAAGTCACTTAATGTGCGGCGCCGTCATCTTGTCTCGTCCTTTCTTTAATCCGCGATTACAGCACTTGCCATGGTATATTGACATCTGACTGCCGTCTCTCGTGAAGTTTCCGCAACGCTTTCTCCGCTTGCTTGCGCCCGCCCCTTACCCCAGCCAACCAAGCACCTGCGATTAATTCTCTGGCCCTTTGTCGGGACCCTTCAACATGCGCTTGGGCTGTCTTCTTTGTTGCCTACCCAATCCGCAGCTAGCCGAACCCGTCAACATACCCACGGCGGTACCACAAGTATCAGATTCGCAAGAAGAAGAGTCTCCCCATCAATTAACCCTAATCAACCTATCATCTAACCTCTGAAATTTATTCACACAACGACCTCAATCTCATGCGGCCGCTCCGAAATTTTGATCTGGCTTCAACTCAGCTTCAAATTGCTCAGGTTATAGTCCTGCTTCGTCGTTTATCTTCAAGATCTTCGGTCCTTGGTGGCGCTTCCGTGACGTCTAACCTGCTCAAGACCAATCGCCGACGTCTCATCGATGAATTCCATTTTCGTGGATCGGTTCCGCGAGCCTTCAACCGCCGTGCATCGTTCGTCAGTCCTAAATTGCAGATTCCCTGTGCCGCAACAGGCGTCGCTCGTGCTTGGCTAGTCTCTCTATTATTATCACTGTCTTAGTTTTGCACAATATATCATTTTTTCAAGCCTTTTCTATGTGTACTCTGAGCTACTTCGACCACTTTAAGCACTAGGAGCGTTATGACTTTGGCTACTTGGACCTACTTTGGGTGTCTATGGATCTGGCTACACCCCTCCCAGGTTTCTCTGAGGCTGAATGATCCACTATGACGACTTTGACGTCTCTGGGGCGCTATGGCGGTCTTTGGCGGTCTCTGGCGCAATTTCGGTTTTTCCTGATAAGTTAGATATGGATGAAGTTGTTAGAAATAACACTTCTGTTGATCCAGCGGATCAAGTAGCGGGTGCGGTCCAGAAGAAACAGTTCCAGGATAGAGAGTCTGAACGCTACCTATTTGACGAAGTAGTTGCTGTGGCAAGGGATATAGCTCAAGGCAGCACTGACAGGGAGGAATATGACTTTCACTCCAGTTCTCATGATGGTTTTGCTCATAGAACTATAAAGACTGAAGTCACAAACTCTTCTGATTTAAATAAATTTGATAAACGGGCGAAAACTGTCTTTGAAAGGATGGAACAATGGAAAGTTCAATTCAACTTGCTCAACAAAATAGAATAAGGGTTGCTCAACCAAACCATAACAAAGGATAATGAAGTTGTACAAGCTCTTAATGCTCTATCTCTGCAAATGAAACAGATGCAAGAAATCTTGATGCAAGCTGAACAGGATGACACTTCTGGGAATAGAATGCATCAATAATGGATGGTTTCCGATTTTTGCCATGTCCGGAAAAACACAATCTACCCTCAGCAAAAAAGTGTCATAATAGAATAAAAGTAGTTGAAAAACAATGCTAGTTCTCACTTTGATTGACTGGAATTGACCCTCATTTGAGCTCACAACGGCCGCTCGAAGTTGGTCATTTTAGCTATTTTCTCTGCATTTTCAGCTATTTTGTGTGAAAATAGCCAACTCTGAGCGGCTGTTGTGAGCTCAAATGAAGATCAATTCCATTCAATCAATGTCGAAACTAGGAATGTTTTTCAAGTACTTTCATCCTATTATGACACTTTTTTGCTGAGGATACATTGAGTCTTTCCAGATATGGCAATAATCAGAAACTGTCCTGTTATTGATGCATTCTCAGGGCATAATATATAGCTGAGTGTTCTAGGCAGTACAGAGGTATCATATATTTATCTCTACATCTTATTTCGGGTCACTCGGTGAAGTATACGGCAAGATTTTGGCCAAAAAGCCACGGCAATTTCTATTTGCCACCACTGTATAGTAGTTCATACCCATTCTCAAATTCTACGAAGTGAGAGTGGATAAAAAATTGCAAGTGCAAGTGCAAAAGATATTGACATTCTGTAATTGAACCAGAATATTTCGATCACAACTTCCAAATGTTCAATTTTCTTTGCTCTCTCGATATTCCACCACTCTTCGGCCGGAAAATACCTTTTAGATCATAGAATAGTCCTTCTATGGAAATTTAGGGACGAGTTTGGGGATAATTCTAATTGGCAACCCGGTTTGTTTGGCAACCCCTTCTTTTTTTGGGGGTTGCCAAATAGAACAAAGATGGCATCAAATGTGCCGCGCTGCCGAGGGTCGGCAAAATCTACCAAGTTCGCACTGAGGTGGATCCTATAGCCACTACATAGTAGTAGTGGAGGTTTTGGTGTTATATTATTTATTTCTTGACACCATGGTCGGCTTCAACAACAATCATTTCTCATTGCCAGCCCGCCGGCAGCTTCAGAGACTATAGACAAAATTTCCCTCCCTTCCTGTTCCCCACTAGGACAACGTCCATTATTTCCAAGGGTCTTATACTTGCCTTTTTCTTTTTTTTTTTCATGAGGCCATCTATTGTTTATTGAGCCCAGCGCATCCAAAAATCATTAGCTTTGCCTCATTTCTCAGTCCGGAACGGTGCTTAATGATTGCGTATTGATCCAAAGTCATTCAAATGTCAGATACAGTAAAAGAGCTTCATCTGTTCATGGACCTGCTACAGTTCTAAAAAACTCGTTGAATATTCAAAGTGTGGACCATCCAACTTCTCATACTTACCTTGAATCGAGCTACAAGTCATCTGAGGATCAGTGCCGGCCGATATGCCGTCGGCAGGAGGGGTTGAGATTCTATTCGGCAACCCCAAACTAGCTGGCAACCGGGTTGCCAAATAGAATTATCCCGAGTTTGGTGAGAAATCTCGAGAATACTAATGCTCTAGTGGTTAACGTCATGATTCTGCTGCTGGTCTGCACTAAGGTCACTGGTTCGATTCCGGGTGCGGCCCGTCCTTGAAACGCAAGGACGGCGCCGCCCGGGGCTCGTTAATGGTGTTTGTGGTGATGGAATACACCCTATATGGTGTATGCCGTCCGAAAAGGGTGTATGCTTTTGATCGCGTCCCAAAAAGGTGTATGCCTTGATGATGCATCCAAAAAAGGTGTATGGCAGTGATAACATCACAAGAGACACCAAAATGGGCAATCCGGCGAATGCCGAGACCCCTGATTTACTTTTCCGTTCGTTCTTGACTGAATTCTGCGTCTGAACGCAGTGTAAAAAAATGCAGCGTAGTATCCGAGGCTTGTATTGAAGATGGGGGGAATGCTCTGCAGCAGTGTGGGCCGTGTCTCAATTTATCCTGTGGTTCTGAACATTTAACTGATATTCAACACTCTGCGGATACTCCTGGCAACAATTTTGAGTACTGGATACCTGAGATTATCGATGAATGTGGTGGTTGGCGAGAGAATATTTTTCCTCCCCTAATTTCCTTCCTGCTGTAGTGACAAAACTGCCATCATTTTGGAGTTTACTCGCTCCTTCCATTTTCAACCTGGTAGTTGAACTCAAGTTGAACTATGTCAAGAGGAGTCAGGACAGAATCATTGTGTAGCTCAATAACAGGAACTCTCTATTCTCTCAGACAAAATTAAGAGACACTTAGGCGGCAGGGCCCTGTTTTTGATTGAGAATTCCAGAAAAAATTTCTCGTCTGGTGGAGGGCCCTGTCAAGCTCAAGACTGGAGCTCCAGTACATTTGCTAGTGTTTGCAGCCATGAACTGAGCATTTCTTAGCAAGAAAAAAACGCAAACCGCACTTGATGCTGGAATTTACGCGGGGCACTGCCGGGCCGGCCTTCCCGAGAGTTGCCGCGCAGCGAAGAAAAAATTGAGTTCTACAAGGCTAAATAGGCATGAAATCCTTCGAAATTCTCCCTTTTTCCTCCTTCCTTCTTTCCTTTTTCGGCGATTTTTTTCTTCTCCTTCTGGCCGCCCACAAACATGATTACCGAGCCCCGCCCGGGGGTGGACAATGGTGCTTTGGTTTTGGGCGGTATCGGCCTGACAAGGTACAGTGGCGGCGGGATCTGATGCCACCCCCCAAAAAATGATGGGGCCCCAATCGACTCCATTTGCATCAAAAGTTCCAGAAATGGGCTGTTCTATTTTTAGGGGCGGCATCAAATGGCGCCGCCACTGTATTATCAGGGGATAAGGTGCGTCAGCCTGATCAGGGCCAATAGCTAATTTCTGGACCTTATCAGCCCGCCGGTCCCTTCCCGGAATATTATGAGCTTTTGATGGGCCACTCTTTAGTAATTATCTTTACCTTTCCCCAAGCAAATTCAGCCAAAACATTGGGTGGCCGTTTCTAAATATCGTTCGGTCTTTGTCTGACAAACTGTTGAAACGTACAAAGAAGATTGGATTATCGTCCAAGACTTCAAATAATTGGTCTACGTCGATGTTTTTCCACGCTTCTTCTGCGCAGTGAATAAGCTTGGGATTCGAACTGATTGCAGTTATCGGGGGCAAGACCTACTTTGTGATCCAAGGTTTAAAATTATGAAAACGATTCATTGACTTCTCACCGTAGAGAGAATAAAGCTGAGATGTTTAGATATCGCATCATCAGGTTTATCTGTTAGATATTGCGAGGAGTCCATCAATGTCATTGGCTTCAATGAAGCCAGTCATACTTCTTTGAAATTCTTTTCTGTAAGCCAAAGTTCGGTAGTCCGGCTCCTTAACGAATTTTACATCAGCAGGGTGTGCGAAGAGCCTTTGGGGAAACATTGAGCGAATTATATTGTGTGGCCTTGAAAGATGTAATTACGGAAGAAGAAATTGAAACGGCGGTGGGAAAAGCGGCGGAGAGCAGCGAATCCCAGAATCGAGATACAGATATTGATGTACGTAACTTGCTGAAGCAGGGAATCGAGATAACAGAAGGAAACGAGCAAGTTGTGGTTGGAGAAGGCGGTGTATGAGTTAGAAAACATAGCGACAGCAGCAGGGGCGACAATAAAGCACAAACGAGAAGACAAAAGAATGTACAGTTGCGGCAAAATCAAATGTCCCTACCATGAAAGGAAATTCAAATCAATCTCGACCTTTTCCTACATTATTGGAGGTCTTTGGTCGAACAGAGGATGCAAGACGATAGTGTGGCAAGAAATATGGTACTACATCGCTTAAAGAAATCTTATCGCGGCTTTTTCCGCCGTGTTTGCCTCAGATTGTATTCAGATGGCTGGAGCCATAACTCACTCGTTACTGGGCGAAATCGAAATTTAAAAGTTCTGCCTCATTCTTTCTATGTATCACCAGAAATCTGTATCAAAGTATGTGTGATAGGGCAAAAGGTCGAGATTGATGTGAATTTCCTTTTATGGCAGGGACATTTGATTTTGCCGCAACTGTAATACAGTACCCGTGAAGCTGAGTATTTATCCCGGCTTGCTTGTACAAAAAACGAAGGAAAACCTCAGGACGTCGACAGGCGTGTCATCGTATAACTGGCGTCCGCGCCGGCATTGATAAGAGATATTAACTTCCTCGTGGCGTCCCCTTGAGGCCAATCGAGCGAGGCCAGGGCGGTGGCAAAAGCGGATAAGACAGATGCGTGGGTGGCAACGGCACCATCCCGGCGACTGGTATATTATTGGGGATGAATAGACGGGGCCCGTCACCGGACATATCGCGCGCTCCGAGAGCCAGCGCTACTTTTGGTTGAAAACCTTGTCAATATCCCCATCAAATAAGCGCGAGCATGCAGTCGCGCCTGCGTCGTGATCAGCATGGCAAAGGAGAATCCAAACAAGAAGATAATAGAAAGATTCGAGGTCATGATGACACTCGTGCGTGTGTGGGGTGTTATCCTTCATGTGTCTGAGGGCCACAAGAGATATGAATGGGTATGTTCCCTAAACGTATACCATAGTCAGGGGACTAGGCGGCCAAGGGGATCTGAGAGCGCACGGTTATATCTTTGGAAGGTCGGACCTGCGTCGGAACCCTCGGGTTTCGATGATTCGGCCGAGGAGGGCGCCGCCTCGTCATCATTATTAGGTGCAGCATGGCGATATCAATCCTTTCATTGTACAAGTTCAGAAGCGTATAATAAGTCATTCTGAAGAAGCCAATCGACAGATAATATACAAAAATGGGAGGGTACGCAAAATTTCAGAGGGATCCGGGAAGGAAGCACGGCACAAGTTGAAAGTCTTTCATTCAGCTCTTCCTAATTGAGGGGCCTTGTCAAGAAGGTCTGTGTGCGATCGGGAATTCCCGCGTACCTCTTGCGCTCGGGTGTTGGGGCTTTTAATTTTTATTGTTCAGCTTCCATTGCCTGCACAGCTGCACGGGGTCCCGGTCGGCACTGGTGCTGCTGATGTGCTAGTCATATCGGACGACAGCTCAGTACTTGACGATGATGCGTCACGGCCGCTTGCGAAAGACACGCTAGATGTCTGCGAATGTTGGGCTTTGGCTGTTGATCTGGTGTTGTGCGCTAGATGTAGTTTCAGATGTACCTGATATATATCGTATGGGACGTGCTTTTTGACTTACAGGATGAAGGCGAGACAGCCGAGCTCGTTTGACTTAGCCCACTTGACGGAAGACTGGAAAACATCGCTCGGGATGCGCTTGCTGCTATACTTGTTGATGCCGAGAAAGATTCTGGTTGGGACACGCTCCCCGTTCCAGAATGGGAAGACGTTGGCGAGTGGAAACTGGTCTGAACGGCCGACGCTCTGAACGAAGCACTGGAGATGCTCGGCGCCACGCTACTCTGGAATATGGTTGTGGTTGCGGCAAAAGAACTCCCGCCATCGACAGTCGCCAGGGTTTCTGCACTTCGACTTCCAAGAACAGTGCTTGTAATGTTCGAGGACGGTGGCACAGCCTGAGGAATACTATCGCCAAACTTGATATCGAAAATTATACCATTGTTGGATACGTCCACCTCCAGCTCCGCCAATAAGTTGGCTGATAGGAACCCTTGTTTAATGATTCCATTTTCCAGCGCTGGCTGGCCGAACTTACTAGTACTTTCATTGTCAGTCGCCATCAACGGAAATCCACGCGCCAGAATTGACATGCACAAGAAAGGGTAGATTTGTAGCATTATGAATTCCTGGAATACAGTTGGGTCCAGCCTGAAACTAATCATGAGGACAACGTCAACGAGTTAAGACTGAAAACAAACCCTTGAAGTATTGAAAGAAGGCCCAACAAAGTCTTGGTATTTAAAGTCAGAACGGGGCACAGGTAGCCGGTCCAATCAAAGCCTTAAGAAGGGGGTGCGGGCCGGAGAAGCCGGCACATGTACACCGGCTAGGGAGGGTGGGTCGGCCGAGACGAATAGCCGTGAACTTCTGAAGAGGACGCTGATGGGTTGGAGCAAGAGGTGGTTATTGCTGAAGGAGCTCGGGTCATGATCACTCGCAATGTTTGTACATCAAAAGGTATTTGGTGGAGATACTTGCCAAGCCGCAACTAAAAATTCTTACTAGGCTTCGTCAATGGTGCTCAAGGGGTAGTCAAAAAGATCTGATTTTTGCCAGGGTCAAACCCACAATTGAAACTCGCAGTGGTCGTGTTTGTTAAATGTGATGATGGCGGTTATTCAGGTATTGTCTATGAATACAGTAAAACCTCCCAATTGAATGTAATTTGATCCACTCCAGGGTATTGATCCGAGTTGGGTTCCCATTGTCCCAGGTGGGAGGATAAGATGGGGAAGTCATGATCGAGAACACGACTCCCCTCAACAGCAGCTTGGGCAATCACAATCCACAAGAGTCAAGGACTAATGCTGAAACAAGCGGTCATTGACCTTGGGCCCAGAGACTTTTCCTCGGGTCTTTCTTTTGCGGCCATTTCTCGCAGTGTTGGAATTTAAGGCAAATTTAAGGGGTTAATAAGGGTAAAATTTGAAGCTCAGGCCTTAAGCTTAACTAGGGCTTGATATTAAGGGCAAGTTAAGGGTCAAGTTAAGGGCTGTTCAAATTTGTTTCTGCGGGAGCCAGGACCACCTCCAGGTGAACAAAATGCAAGTCTTTCCCCCTCAGATCCCTTGAAACTTCCCAGGGACCTTCATTCACCCACTAAAGTTGAAATAAATCGTCGCTAAAATTTCATCCAAGGAACATCAAATAAATTGAGACTGTCTCGTATATTTACAATGCTTTTTCAGATGTTTTCCTGCAAACCAAAAGGCTCTTTGGAGCCTTCTCAGCTATTGTCAACTTCAAGTTGGTTCAACTGGTGAGATAATGGGGAAAAGAAGGTTACATAATCGATCATTAACCCTTTATTAAGGCTTAAGTCCGTCGACAATTGAAGGCCTGAACTTAAGGGCAAATTAAGGCTTAACTTAACTTAAGGGTTAACCCTTAATTCCAACACTGATTTCTCGGGTCAAAAAATTGTCCGGAGTTGCATTTCGTACCCCTTTTCCACTGAGCAGACTACAGAGAGCAAATGTGACGGAGTCAATGAAGATGCTTGAAGCAGATTTGATGCGCCGAGCAGAGCTTAGTTTTACTTGGAATGGACCTTAGCTGTATTCGAGGATTAATGATAGAATTGTTCAGTATTAGATTATGGTCTCAAGAACACGGAACTCACGCAAGCTCCCCCTTTTCTGTAAGCCGGGCACCGGCATTACAAACATACTTGACTTCTTTTGTGAGGAATGGCCAAAAGGACGGCCACTAAAATAATTGTTTTTCGCAACCCCTTGGGGTATGTACTGTTTTTAGGGCTGTGATATACCTTCGTTGTGCAGTGGAAAGTGCCGCAGACTCTCTCAGCATGGATCCAACGCGGTGATCGTGCTGCGCGTCGCCCAGGCATGCTGGGTCTAGCAGTATTGCTCGCAGAAAAAGCTGCCTTCGAAGTGAATCCCGCTGCCGATACGGTGGCCGCGACTACTACGCAGACATCCGGGCGTGGGCGTGGAAGCGGAGGCAGAGGTCGAGGTGGGCGGGGTGCCGGTGCGCGCGGGCGTAGTGGACAAAAGCAACGTCGCGATTATGCGATTCTTCATGGTCAAAAACGAGGATCTTTCAAGGGATCCGTCGACGCCGTGCCTCCACGGGACGAACATGTTATTGCAGACAATACGCCGCGCGAAGGGATCTATATTTTAATACAGGCAACCATATGCCGCCGTCTAATTCTACGTCAAATATTTCAAAACCCTGTACACAGTGAGTCTTTCAATTTGCTCTCGATATTGCTTTGACACCAATCAAATAACCGCAGATGTTCCGGCGGCTCAGTGTTGTGATATCTGCAACCCGAAACTGTTCGATCAAGTCCGTCCAGGCAAACTTGTTCGTGCCAGTCGCCAAAAGGGAATTCGAAAAGGTCCCCCAGTTGACAGTGTGCGGGACGCCTTATTTCTCTGGCGGCGGAATATTCTGAAGACAAAGTACCCCGGCCGCTACTTCGCAGCAAATGCCATTTTGGACGATGCGACGTGTGAGCTATTGGCCTCTGTTAGTCCCATCGATGCCATCGAGACTCCTGAGCAGCTTCTTGCGTCAAGTTGGTCGCGATGGGAGGATCTGCGTCGGCAATTATTTGTTTTGAAAGGCCTCGACATTCCGGCTTTACCTCCCCCTCCCCCAAGACAGAAGCGGTCAGCCCCCACTTCTCAGTTGTTATCTGGGCCAGTTGCATCGTCTACACAGCCTCCTGCACTTCCAATAACCCCTAGCTCCCCTCCTAATGCAGGAAATTCTCGGAACCGATCTTCTACCTCTCGAGATCTATCAGCCGCTGAAGCCCCACCACCTGCCACTCGTGTTAGCCTAAACGCTTGATCACCGGCGTTGTACGCCCCTAGCCACACCATCCCATTGCCCTCGAGCTTTCATGGCTCCCAGATAGCTCGTCCTCAACTATCGTTAGCTCCCATTGTCGAAACCAACAAGAAGCGAGCGAGCCAGATGGCTGCCTCGCCGACGCACCCCGGGGTCTGAATGCAGTGAGATGTCCACGGCAGCGACGAGGGCCGGAACGACGACGAGGGACGATATCGTATCTAAAACAAAACTGAATATAAAGGCTTGTCGGAAAAATCAAAAAAGGGTTGTTGGGCCTGGGGCAGGCCTTGTAAGGTACCGGTCTAATAAGGCCGTTGGGGAAAAGGAGGGTTACAAGGTTTAAATACGTACCAAATACTACATATAGGGCCTTATAACACATAATGGACCTTATAGGACCTAATGAGGCTTGTAAGGCCTTACAAGGCATGTTCGGCGGCGTTAAGCAAAAGTATTACCACTTTACCTTCTTTGTAAGGTGTCTGCTTGCACCTTGTCTTGACTTTCTAATACTAGACTATCTATTTCTATTGTACTACAATACTGACTCTAACAGTTAATTACTGGTGCTTGCGAGAATCGAACGCTCGACCTCTGCAGTGCGAATAAAACAATGGCAACGTACAATACTGCTACAGTGGCGGCGGGATCTGATGCCACCCCCAAAAAAATGATGGGGCCCCAATCGACTCCACTTGCATCAAAAGTTCCAGAAATGGCATGTTCTATTTTTAGGGGTGGCATCAGATCCCGCCACCCTCCGCCGCCACTGTATGCTAAGACAGCTTTACAAATAGTGAACTTTTGTTCCATATATGGCGTAGCTCTCGGATACCTGTACAATTTCCCCATGACACAACAACTCAAGATATTGCTCGTACATTGACTGGTGATTTACTACACATGAGTATATGCTCCCCTACATATATATACTTTTTGAAATTCAAATCAGCCATCTTGGCATACAATCACAGCACAAATTATCAAAAACAATACAACTCTGAATTTTCCGCCGAAAAAGATCCAATAAAACCACACCTACCATGTCTCTAACCCCAACTCAGTTTTGTGACCTCCGGGAAGTTAGCTTGGGAAGACCTAACCAGACCTTATCACGCCTTATAAGGTCACCCCTCGAACCTTATTAGGCCTTATAAGGCCGTTAGGTGCTCCAAGGCCTTACCAGGCTTTTTCAATTTTTCCGACACTATGTATACTCGGAATACAGAGGGTGTGGAAAGCGATGAGGGTGTCGGATGCGTGGGGGAGACGATGAGAGACATGGAGGAAGATAGAATAGACGGCGGTGGAGAGAGATGGTGGTACTTAGGAAGCAAGACGTCGCGGTGGCGTGATCTAATCAAAACGGAACAAATAAACATGGGCAGCGCGCGAGCGTGCTCATCACTGCATTTGTTCAAGCGGCATCCCCAGGTAAAAGACTCATCCATATCTTCGTTTTGAACTCTCTCACTCGCGTCACAGCATATATATTTCTCCGCGTGGAGCGGTCTCGCCTTGCATGATGTCGCAAATGGCAAATACATTTTCAACACGGTTTGGACCTGGCCCCTTCAAGTTTGCGGAAATGTGTTCCGAGCTTCAGTATAAAGACCATGCAACCAGGGAATTCATGTATCTCAGTGCAGCCCTGTTCTACGGTCAAGATGTTTTTCCTCATTCAACGATCGAACTGGTTAAGCCGGTTGTGTTCCGTCTGTTACTTATGTTAAAGCACTTTTCGCGGACTACATCTCAGCTCATCGTAAATATATCGAGATTTGTTTTGGCTCATTGGAAGCACTGGAGGAGAGCATTAATTATTGAGGCTGATAGCCAAGGTCTCTTCTCTGTCCAAGCTGGTCTTACCAGCTCCTGAGCCATCGGAAAAGCTAATTGTTAAAGAACGATAGAAAGAAACCAAGCACAGCGATTTACTTATTATGTTACGGAAACCGACAACCCGATAGCACTCTTACCTGGATTTAAGGATTGGTATGCCAGATGGGACATGCGTCACCCGGATCGGTGGAGGAGACGAACTCAGCCGCCGACGGTGCAGTAAACCCAATCCACCAAATATCTGAATCTGTCAGAAAGAGTTAGCACGATGGCGGCGTAAACTTGGAGGATTGCCTTGAGGTTGAATGAAGATGATCTCAGAATGGCATCTAAATCGACAGAAAATGTGTATTGATGGACTTGAAGCGCTGAAAGCTCAATGTTCGCGGTTTTTATCGCCAGTAAGGTAGAGGAAAGGTGTTTTGGAGGATGGGGACAATTAATCCAGGTTTGCAATAATAGAGAGTTGCGGCGAGCCGCCAGAACTTGAAGCCACCTGGCACTGACGGCATGCGGAGCGGTCGAGTTTGTTTCTAGAGGAAAATGTTTCCACTGGGAGTGTCAGACCATAACCACTCAACGCCTTGCTTTTTGAAGACAAGAATGAGAATCAGAATAAGAAGAAGAGTAGGGCTGTTCAAAGGGTTGATTAGTATTGAAAAAGTTGAGACACTGACCAACGACATCAATCGGTGGGAGGCAGAACCATTGAATATATACACCTAGGTGAAGGGTTAGACTAGCTTCGATTCACCACGCAAGATACATCATTTCAATAGAGGGTTTGCGAAGAGCCATTGGAGCCATTGAATGGCTACCGATTTCCGCATTAGGAGACTTTGATGGGCCAAACTTTCATGTAGAAGTTAAGAAGAGCAGCCTGGAATGAAGTTCGAGTACTCGGACTGGGGGTATCTTTTGTCAATACGTCGGAATTTGGACACTTGTTTAGCCATTAGCCATTCAATGGCTGCATCGCAAACAGGCTAATATCAAGCAAAAAATCTCCTCGAAAACCCCGATGATCTTGTCCACCTCCTCTAAAGTGTTGTAATGCACCAACGAGACCCGCACCACCCCATCGTCGTCTCGCACGGGAGGCGGTAGCTGGCAGAAGATTCCGACTAGATCCTCTACAACGATGATAAGGGAAAGGAAATCAAGCGTGCGTACCGCTGTTTCCCAGCCCAAGCGCCGCCCAACCCTTCGCCCTCATTCACCGCGTCCAACCTCCTCCCACTCGCCGCCACCCCCCGCCCGCCTTCGAACGCCGCTGTGAAGATATCAGAAAAGGAACAATCAAGGAAAGTAAAAGTCCGTCACCTCATAACCTCTCCATTCCGGTGCTAACCGACTCGTATGAGGCTTGCGGCGATGCCGCCACCTCCACTCTCCCACACCCCTCCACCCGCCGCTCTTCCCCGCATTCCCGACACTGCCGACACTCCGCCAGTCGCACAACACTCAAACTCACCGCCCTCGCCATCCGAAATGACCCCGAGGCACAGAATCGCCTCCGGTCATCCACCCTGCCTCATCACCCCGAGCCGCCGTCTCATCCCGCGCCCACGCCCACTCCCAGCCCCACGCACGCAGTCCCAACGCAAGATCACCACATAAGCGCCGCGGGCGCCTAACTCCTCAAATCAGCCCAATCTGCGCGTGTACGAACAACATCGAGGCGACGTACCAAAATCCCGCCCTCCGCTGCCGTTTCGGCTCTACAATCGTCAACTCAGCGGCAAATTCGAGGAAAACAAGCAGAAACAATGTACCATGTCCGTATTTACCCGCTCGAATCATAAGAACCAAGTCAAATAGGCTAAACCACTTACCTGAATAGAGTACGAACGCGAAAATGAGCTATACAGAGGAGTCAAAATGTAAGATGTGCTGAAAACGACATCAAGTCAGTAAATCCGAATGAAACGAATCTAAGCGAATCGGTACCAACTCGAATCGAAACGAAGCAAGGTAATTGAATAAAGACAAAACTCACCAAGCACTGCCCGTAAGTACTTGAAGATGAACCTGATAAGAGAGCGAGGGTAGTGTCGTTCAAGGTATAAGTAAGATCAGTACGACGCACCTTACATCTAACCTTAACCCCCCACAGCGAGACTTGAACAAAGGAAAGAAAGAAAGAGAAGTGTGCTAGGTAACGTTCAAAGTTAGTAAACCAATTGAAGTTAGACAAGAAGGAATGAACTTACTTCAATGTAAATGATACAGCAGCAGTAGTATACTATAGAAAGAAAGGTTAGTATAATATCAAAGCGTTCAAGCGAACATACGCACCGTGAGTAGTAACAGCATTGAAGTTGAAGTGGGGTTGAGTGAGAGGGCGGAGGAGAGGGTAGAAGCGTCGAACGCGAACCTAACAAGGATGAAGTCAGTGAGGGTCGAGGTGAAGGTTGAATGGAACAGCTGAAGTGGAAAGAAATGAGAGAATGAGAAGGTCGGGGTGGGGAATATGGACGATATCAGTGAACAGTATGTTGAGTGGCGAGGGCGGGTATGGAGGGAGTGGAGGGGGATAGAAAGAGAACAAAACTAAGGAAAGGTGCGCACTGAGCTCACCATAAACCCAACCAACCAACCCGCCGCCCAACTCCACCCACCCACCCAACCCGACTCCAACATCGAAGAGAAAGCATCAGCGACGACACCGAGGCAGACAACGTACGAAGGCTCGAAAGCGACGAGCAAGCAAGAGGGCAAGGTTGAGAGAGTGAGATGGTGGTGGTAAGAGGGAAAGGATGGAGGTGAGTTGAACTTCAACCCACGAATGCCGATCTCCTCCCGATTTATATACACCTAGGTGAAGGGTTAGACTAAGAATAAGACAAAAGGATGGAAGCTGATCCTCGAACGATGCAGGATAGAGTCGACCTGCATTCAAACTGCTTCCTTTGAAAGTCAGTAGTATAATGGTTGTCGATGATACAGTCAACCATCAAAACAAATGAGGTATTGAACCAATAAAGACAGTAACCCTACCATCATTGTTTAAACAATCCACGTTGGAACGATTAATCACGTTTAACTACTGTTTAATTTTAGCATAGCTGTGTAGAGAGCAAGGTAGGGTGAGGGGTGTGTTTAAACGTGTTGAGAGGTGTTCAAAACCTGAAGCAAAACACAAACGCTGAGATCGGGAATCGAACATAAGAATCCATGACACCAAATCACATCATATGAGCACAGTCTATACCACTTCACCAGACAACCTTGACATGCAATAAAACTGTGCTGTATAGGCACGGCTACAATCAGGCCAAAGAGACCCAATCAGGCCAAGGAGACCTTATTTTTAGAGTTAAGTCAGTGAGATTGGGGTGAGAAGTGGGAGGTTGTGAAGTACAGTAGATGCACCATGGACCTCATACATTTGCATAGTATGAGAGTTTCAAGTAACCTACCTTAGTCCAAGCCTCCAAGGTTGTTGCCATAACCAGTGGTTCAAGTTAGCGGGTATGTTTGTCAGATTCAATAAACACTAAGAGGATTAAACCAAGATTAAACAGGTGATTAAGTTCATTTGTTAATACGTGTTTAAACCATGATTAAACAATTGTCTTTATGTTTTTCAATTGTCTTTATGTTTTTCAATTGTCTTTATGTTTTTGTTTCCCTCCTTCAAATTTTATGCCATTGGGCTTGATCAGCTCCCTAATGCATAGCAGGAAGCTGAACTTCACTGACCAAATTTCGGATAATGAGTGTATCCTCAATATGACTTCAAAAGCAGGAGCACTCTTTAGGGCCGGGTTGATGATTAGTTGTGGAATGAACAAGTGGCGGGTTACAACGAAAACAAAGAGGTTGACACAATATAGGCATCCCAAATTCATACATTGATCAGGTGTCTTGGTGTCGTGGTTATGTTCAGTCTCAACCTTCTGTTTGATACTTCACTAGTCAGTGGTTCAAATTCGGTTGCTGGCATTCTTTTTGGAAATTGTGGCGGTTTAAACTACCCTCACTGTTTAAACAACTTTGAATCAATCAGTGGTTAAACTGGGTTTAACGTTCCAACGCTAATTGTTTCAACAATGATGGTAGGGATTTATATAAAGACACCTTCGAATATGATCGAGATTTGGGTTAGTACAACCCCGAGTCAATCCTTGCTTACCTGTGAACATTATAAACAGCGGACCGCGCGCGCGCGCGAGATCCAATTCCATTGGGCACAGTCCTCGTTTGCGGAACGAGAACCGAGCAGCATAGTTCTTTGCACAGCCAACGAAGGGAAGCATGTAATGCCCGGTCAGCTTGTGTCCTCGGCTTCTATAGCCATCTATACTGACCTTTTAATTGTTCAGAAACAATTTTGCTGTAATCTACGCAAAAAACGGGCTCGAATGGTATATAAGATCAGGGACCTTGTGTGCGCCATTGGTGAGATCTTTAAAGAGGGGACAGAAAGTGTTTGTCGGCTGGACCGGAAATCATTGATGGCAGGACGGAAATGTGATGGCTCGGAAACAGGAACTTGATGGCGGCCGGACATAAATGATTTGTCCCGCGGACAGAATATTTATTCCAGCTGAACACATTTTGCATATGTAGTAGAGGAACGATAAACAATGGTGAAAAGAACCATAAGCCTTTGATTCAAGGACCTCAATGCTTGAGTTGAAGAACAGAAAGATAGCACTCAGCCCACAAATTTCTTTCAGTGGCAGGTCCTTTCCATTAAGGTAAGGGGTCAGAAAACTTATGTCTGGGACAGATTTATTAAAGCCGGGGACAGTAAGCGTACACGCTACTGAGTATGTTGTGACAGTGTGTGACCCCGCTTATTAGGAACATTTTCGGTCTTGCCTACTTCACAAACAGTGGAAATTGGGTGAAACAAGAAGAAGATACAGGAATGAACCTTCCAAGTCTCCAAATTATCCTTGATTTATCGAAGCATTTCTCATTCAAAACAATGTCTGACTCGGATTTGACTCCGATAAGATAACCGCCGCGGCCCAGCAGGGCGCTAATCAGGAATTTGAGGATTCGACTGTGATCATCTTGTGACCCCCTGTCACAACTGCTTTTCGTTGCGGTACTGTGAATCAGCTCCAGTCTGACTTTTTCTGAGTCTCCAAATCAAATTCAATACTGGTCTAGATTCCCTATCCCGAGTTACAGAGAAAAACAGCGATGAAAGCCCTCTAAAACAAGGCGAAGAAAGTGAGACATGTTTCGGGAGATTGGCTGAGTATCTTTCATTTTCGAGTTAATAATTGGTTAGAATGGGCTGAGAACATGCCCGAGGCAGCTTTATATACTCCTTTTGATTCTTCACTGCTCTATAATCTCTGGATTGAGATTTCACTTCACTAGAGGAAAATCAATCCACAGGCTCCCTTTTTGAATAAAACCGGTGAAAGGTTCAAGATTTTCAACTCGATAGGAGCCGGGCCAGGTACGCGTTAAATAGGTGCAAGAACTATCTTTTATTTTAGACTCAGTGACAATGCTGCATATGAAATCTGGATGCGCTAGAGAACCAGATCTTCCTTTTCGGGATACTTGAACATTTGTTCCGCAAAATCACTAAATTCTACAGTGGTGGCAAATAGAAATTGCCGTGGCATTTTGGTGAAAATCTGGCTGTATACTTCACCGAATGACCTCAAATAAAATGTAGAGATGGGTATGTGATACTTTTGTACCTCTTAGATTAGTCAGCAATATATTATGCCCTGAGAATGCATCAATCATAGGATGATTTCCGATTTTTGCCATATTCGGAAAAACACAATGAACCCTCAGCGAAAAGGTGTCATAATAAGATGAAAGTACTTAAGAAACAGTCCTAGTTTCTACTTTGGTTGAATGGAATTGACCCTGATTTGAGCTCACAGCAGCCGCTCAAAGTTGGCTATTTCCACACAAAATAGCTGAAAATGCAGAGAAAATAGCTAAAAGGACCAACTTCAAGCAGCCGTTGTGAGCTCAAATGAGGTTCAATTCCAGTCAATCAAAGTGATAACTAGCATTGTTTTTCAAATACTTTCATCCTGTTATGACACTTTTTTGCTGAGGATACATTGAGCTTTTCCAGATATGGCAATAATCAGAAACTGTCCTGTTATTGATGCATCGTCAGGGCATAATAGATAGCTGAGTATTCTAAGTGGTACAGTAGTATCATATATTTATCTCTACATCTTATTTCAGGTCATTCGGTGAAGTATATAGCAAGATTTTGGCCAAAAAGCCATGGCACCGGGCAATTTCTATTTGCCACCACTGTATGCACTCCTTGGATCGGGACTGCACCCGCAATTCAGGATTAAAACATAATGAAAGTAGATAGATAATGACGATTTCAAGCTTGATTTATCTCAGTCCAAGCCCAGCCTTTCTCCTGTGTCTTCTAGTTCATCCTCTTCATCTGAAAACCACGCAAGTATTTGTTCACCCTCCTCGATATCATTCACCCCCGGGGGAAGCGGGTCGTCATTTTCCATCATCTGATCGAGATGAGCTTCCTGAGAATCATCTAAATGGCAAATCAGATTGAATCATGAAGCATTTTGCTCACATACCCAGGCCTCGACCGTTATTAACGCCACCCATATAATAATCGTCGGGGTCGGATTCCAGCGGAGTCAAGTTCGGAAGGAGAGCCATATCTTCTTCGTGGTCATCTCGTGCTATAGTCAACGCATAGCCCCAGCACTCGTCAAAGTTTTCCGGGACACGATGAATATTGTCAAGGTGCTCGAATCGGAGCAGAATTTCCATATATACCTCCCATACATTGGAGCGAGTGATTGGTGGGCTATTAATCTCAGCGTAGAATTCGGTTGCAAGAATAGCAAAACCTTCAGGCACAAGTTGAAAAACGTCGTGGTCCGGTGGTGCATAGAGATTGCAATTTCTGGTGGTATATTCTTCTTCTCGTTCATCCAACGGTGTTGAAGTGTACCGATCAGAGCTGAATCATGCAAGTGGCGGAGCAAGGTATGTCCGTTAGCAACACCAAGATTTTCATTGCCAGGATCGCTCTGAGAAATCAGTGGCATAACTGTGAATAGGTTAGCTTGTCTGATAATGCTTGAATCAACACGTACAGCCGCCTTCGAGAACAACATCCAGATAATAGCTGAGAATAAGTCTCGGGTTGCTATTCGTCCACCAGATCTTCAACCATTGAATGCGGCCGATAAAGGGTTCGATGCCAGTATGCATAGCAAGGCCATACTTGTATTTCCATTTGTCGTGTTGGTCTATGGCCCACAGATCATTGACTCCTGCAGCCCAGAAACGTTTGCGTCGAAGCCGGTTTGCTCGGCGCTGGCGAACCAGTTCTGGTTCATATTGAGCAAAATACGAAGTTATTACGCTCCTGCATTTCGTCGTCAGTGGAACATCTCACACAATAAATTTGAGCTGACACTGTGGTCGCATAACCCCCTGACTTTCCCATAGTTGGTTCACAAGGTTTCAATGGGAAATTCACCGGAAAACTCTGTGAATTCCACTATGGAGTTGTGAATTTCACGGAGATATTTTCACTGGGTCCAACTATGTGAGTGGGACATTCCATGGTGTTAATTCACATGGTTTGGGAATGATATCCACCTCATATTCCAATGAAAACTTTTTCACTGTGTTGGATTCCCTTCCAATACTCCCGGAAGTCACTTGAAAAATACGTGAAAACACAGTGGAAACTGCATGAAAAATCTACTACGTACCCCTCGCTTTGACCAGTGTCAACATACAAGTATTAGTCTTATCTCTTTTGTATGGAAGTACTTACTGAACAAGTACAACAAGTCTTTACTAGCAGTGAGCCCGTGCTTCGCTACGGGATAAGTACACGATTAGACACGATTTCCCTTTGAATTAGGGCTGAGCACGGAAGCTTCGCGCGCGACGTTGATACATAATCTTAACTTACAATATCAAAAAATGTCTCGCTGGCTGTCGACCTCGCCGCTTCCTACTGATAGGTTGTATTTATCTATAGATCTAAACTTTTGAGTAGGACAACTTTCCCCTTCATCAATTAATATCATTCTCCCTTGTCTGCCATCCATGCGACAATTCACAGCGTATTTCCTGACTATACATCCCGCTACGAAGTTCCGCTTCATATCTCAGGAACTTACTGCGTCGACTTTCTCGATGTCGATCTTCGCGTCGTGGTTGATTGAGCTTCCATTCATGATCAAGTGCTCTGTCTAATGCCTGACTGTGATCTGTTGAAGGAGACAAATCTCCATATTATGAATAAATATATGACTGAAGTACAACATACCACAATCCGGGAATGCTTTCAACCTCCGTTCACCCTGTTCTACTTTCCGTCTCAGCTTCTGCGCTCGCGACTGTTGACTGTCATATTCTTTGATATCCAACAAATCCTCAATTTTGGCGGCGAGTTCACGTTGACGGCGGGCACGCTGAGCAACAGAACGACGTGTGACTGGACTCATATGTTCATGTTTGTCAAGAAAACACGAAAAGGCCATCACCTTTGGTTGAATTTTCCTTTGCTTCCCTCTCCCTTCTCTTTCTTTGGCCAGCTGAACGACGCTGGAATTCAGATCGAGGTTGTTTTTTGAAATGGTCAAATTGCTGAAGCTGGGCTTCTTTCGGGTTTAAAACCTGAGCCGAATTTCTGTTGACATTTGCGTCGGACTCGAGATTCCTCGTTGTTTTGAGCAAGAAAGGTTCAGGTCGAGTCATGGACGGTGTTTTAGGTAACAGTGGGCGTAAATGGTGTCCAGTCGAGGGCATGGTGGTAGTGGAATTTGGGTGGAATGCAAAGAGAGCTCATGGGTGAGTCTGGTGGAGCGGTAGGCAAGAACGCAACATCTCAACAGATCCTGAAGGCCTGACGACATAGTGGGGCGGTTGACGGCATGATGTGCCCGCTAGCCAATACGAATGTCCCGAGACAAATTGTGTTGGCTGGTTTGTCTCGCAGGGACCGGGGGTCCTCAATTGTAATATACAGTGGCGGCGCCATCTGATGCCACCCCCCAAAAAATGATGGGGCCCCAATCGACTCCACTTGCATCAAAAATTCCAGAAATGGGCTGTTCTATTTTTAGGGGTGGCATCAGATGGCGCCGCCACTGTAGATATATATAATTACTAACGATTACTAAGTTACGGTAGTATTCAAAGTATGTAAATTGACTATATTACTGTATTAGGAACACAACCAGTACTGGTGACCAGAACCATGTACCATGTTCGAGGCAACTTGAACTCCATGAATTTCACGAGGTTTACGGGTGAATTTCCAAGAGTTGCCAGGAAGCGAAGAATGAACTTTCTGAGCAGTTTTCACACATATGCATTCATTCGATTTTCGAGTGAAATTCACGCACTTCATATTGCGGACTCTAATTATGTGAATTGGGTACGTGAAGTCACAACCCCATGAATCTGAATTCACTAGATAAACCCGTGAATTGTAGAATTCATGGTCCGGCTATGGGAAATTCATGGGGTTCTGCGACCACAGTGTGACCGCGGAACACTCATGCCTTCCTCGTGGAATAAAAGACTACTGATTTCACGGTGGCCAGCTTTGGGATATTGAAGGCGTAGGCGTAGCATCGCATCGCGAATGCTTTCAACTGTGTGGTTTTGCTGACGAGCCCGAGTCAAGCCCAACTCCTTGCGCATTTCCCGAAATCGAGTTAATCTGGACTTTGTTGAGTCGAAATAAGGCGGTATAGTAAAGTTTGATCTATATTACCCTATCCCATACTCGGAGTTGTGAAGATGCTTTGTCCGGAGAAGTTCAACAATTTCTTTGTCGTTCTTGCGCATCTTCCAGTACTTCAAAATATGCGGTTTCACAAGCTCCAGAGGAGCTAGAAATACTGTTGTGAACAATTTTGCGTCAAGGAGGATCTTGAAACAAAAATACCAAGGGGTTTGTGTTGGTTGTGCCGCGGCGCCATTGAGAAGAAGGCTTGTTGGATTGAAACCGTCGAATACTGAGGTCAATTTATATCCACGACGGCGCCAAAGAACGTACTACTATCCACTGCCTTCAAGTCGGTGTCAAGAACACTGCATGAACCCACAGGATTTCTTGTATTAGCAACCCGGCCGGCCGGGCCAGCCGAACTCTGTCTCCAAGGTTGATTAACAAATACACGAAGACCAAACCCACGCCGCGAACTGTGACTGTCACGCCGTCACATTCGCGAACTCAATTTCCCTCTACTTACTCCGGGCCCGCCTTTTTTGCTGGAATTGCCCTTCCGCTGACGCACGTCTGTTATCTTGCATACACGTGCTGTTTTCCCTCAATTTTTCCACTGCTTCCGGTCGGTCAACACAAAAATTGTCATCCCCGCCGACATTTGCGGCGCACCACTGCGTGGAGGTGCCGCGCGGCGTGTATGACAATTTTCTTGTTGACCGACCGTAAGCAGCTCCAAAATCTCGGAGTAGTTGCCGCTGTATTTTTGTGTTGAATAGACTTCTTTCTTTGTTTTGTGAGTGGTATTGTGTTGCGGGCGCCGGCCCGGACGGCTGGGGTTTTCCACCCCAGACCCCGACCGCTGCGCGGCGCTTTCCGCTCGCCGCGGAGGCCCACTGCGTGGAGCTAGCGCTCGCCGCGCGGCTCGAATTAAATATGTGCTAGAGTTGTTTGGTGACGAAATAAAAATACAAGGGTGAGGATCGAACTTGCGACCACCCGCAAAACATAAAACTAATCCAACCCCACACGATACCCATAGAAGAACGAAGAGATACAAGGAGAGAATTTCAGGGCCATATCATAGGGGTACCATACGGTCACACCGTCACCGTGACAGTTCGCGGCGTGAGTTCAAATTCCAGGCAGCACTTGCTTTCGAATTGTCGGCAATACACGGAGTTGTTTCAAAAGTCGTTGGCACAGTCCGCCACTTTGGCGCACAGCCAATCTTTCAAGGCAAATGCACGCTTACACGGTTCGAGTTTGTTTCACATTTACCGGCGCAGTCCGCTTAGCCATACAGCCTTTTTGCTCAGACTTTGCTGCGGAAAATCCAAGTCATCGCACCGATGCGGTGTTGAAAATCTAACGAGAATGCGAACATTTAAATCGCTGGAATTTTATGCGATAGGCCAGTAACATTCTCTCTTTCTTTTTGCGGTGCTCTCGTCCTCCAAGATGTCGCTCAGAGATAGTGGAATAGTAGCCAATTTTACTGAAGATGCACCGTCCTTGAAGGCTACAAAATGCGGTCGCACTGACTGTGGGGCTATTAATATTATCCAGGCTGGAGAAGATCGTCACTACATCCATGGATACAACTCAAAATCCGGAAAAGAAGTCTGTACAGACTGCGTCAGCTACTACAACAGTAAACCAGACACAATGTCGAGTATGTGATCTCCTTGATTTTCCAAAATACTGCTCAAATGTGATATGTTCGGTCCAGGAAAAGATTTTGTTGGTCTTTCAGCTTCGGACCGAGATTCTGTTCGTGCCAGTGTTCTTGCCGCGCGAAAGAAAGGTAATCTAGAACTGCTATTTCCATTATGAGTGCGAATCAAGTTAATTTGTAGGTGCATCTTTGTCGACTCGGCGTGTCTCAGCGGTCCCGGGGAATATCGGCCACTCAAGTAGCCAGGGTTACTATGGTTCGTTTGAATTCATTACAAATTTCCGAAACTAAAACTAAAACTTTCTTCTTTTGTTGGTAGGAGCAATGCTGCCTCCTCCCAGACCCTCGCAACCAAATGTCGCGATTCCCACCTCCTGGTCCCCTTCGGCATACACATACCCTCCGCTTCTGGGAAATAGTCAGACCCAGGGAGGCGCCAGCACCTCGTTTGGCTATTCACAGGCACATCAACAATATGCAGTTCAGCATCAGTTCTGGGCAACGAAAGCATACCAGAGTAGTGTGGCCGACACTATCACTGTGTGCTTCAAAATATTGCCGGGGAAACCCAAAGGAATCCTTGTTCGGGTAGGCTCTATTCTGTGCCAAATTTGAATTTCCGAGTTAAAATCTGATTCGACAGAACCTCACTGAAGGCGAGCCTAATGTTCTCGCTTCCATCACTCCACCCGGGTTGCGCCAGTTAGGTATCCAGACAATGGAAACAAAACTTACCGCGGCATTGCGAGGGTCACTGTATGGTCGTGAATTTCACGTACACAAGGTGAATTTCACCTCCAAAACCCGCGACCACCATTCACGGGTTATATGTCCGTTTTCGCGGTAGGTCCTGGGGAGAATTTCACGGCATTTCCAATTGAAAAGTAAGACAAAATATGACTAGACTCGCATGCTAAGGCATTGAAAGTCACCTTGTTTGAGCACAATTTCACGCCATATTGGAACGAATTTTGAACTGGATTTAAAAGAACTACAATACAGGTGTACAAAGTATTTTGTTTTTAAGACGACAGCGGCTCAAGTCCATCGTTATCTGTCAAACAAGTCAGCACAGACTCAAGCGGTGAGTGAAACTGTAACTCACCATCGTTGTCCTCAGATCCCGCAGGCGATTGCGGGGGCTGAGGCGACGGTTCTCGCGAGTTGGATTGCACTGCCAGTAATCAAGTCATGTACCTGCCGATACAGTCAGAGACATGATGCGAGCGGACCAAGCCCGCGGCCAGTATTGGTGTCCTCGTCGTCGTCATTGTCGTCGTCGTCCCACGATGGACGATCGCGTCGATTCTGCCGAGTGCGGTAACGATACGTACCCTCCTTATCCTTGCAGTTTTCATATGCCTTTTGAGAACTGAATGAGTCGTGTACGAGAAACTCCGTGGCCCAATGATTGGAGCAGCGCTTGAGAGGCTCGAAAACATCCTCTATCTGGCTCGCGGTAAGATATCAATGATTGAATGACACAAAACATAGAATTGACTCGCCGCATCGTAAACTTTGAGGAGTTGCCGAGGGTTTTGATCCTTCCAGCCGAGGTCAAGACGCAAGAGGCCGGCATCCATGAAGCGCCGAGTTTGTTTCTAGAGGGAGTAAGGAACGGCAGGGGAGAGAAAATACAAGACGTACTCGGAGATCATTCCACTTCGCATCTGCAGCTGACCCGTCCATCCCGAGTACGCGACGAAGTTCCCGGATTGTCAGCTGGGACAGCTGCCGAGGTCGAGAAATGGTGGGTAGGGAACGGGTAGGCCTCGAGGCGCTACCTGCGGCTTCGGCTGCATCGCGTTCGCCTCGAGCACGAGCAAGCGATGCTGGATGGAGGGTTGACAAGAGTTGACAAAAAAGATAGAGAAAAGGGACTTACCGCGTAGCTGGCGGACTTCGTCCGAGTCGTCGGGGCGCTCCACCGTCAATGCGTCCTCTGCCTGTCGTGCTTTGAGCACCTTCCGACGTGCCTTGCGTTGCTTTTGTGCCGCCTGGTCCAACTGAGCTGAGCGCTGAGCCTCACGAGTCTGTCGAAGCTTTGAGGTAAGTTTGCGCTGGCAATTTGACCCCGAGCGATGATTTTCTTTGTTTGCTGAAGACGACATGAGTGTGAGGAGGAAGGAAACAATGTCTAACGAAAGATAACACTCTTCAATTACAGTGGCGGCGCCATCTGATGCCATCCCCAAAAAAATGATGGGGCCCCAATCAACTCCACCTGCATCAAAAGTTCCAGAAATGGGCCGTTCTATTTTTAGGGGTGGCATCAGATGGCGCCGCCACTGTAATTTAGTGTGCGTGACCTGGTACAGCCACTCGGACGCGTTCGGCAAGCGGCCGATGACATATATACTGTGACTGTGACATCAATCCAGTCCTTTCGGCTTCTTTGCCGTGTCGAAACCGGTCATTTTCGTTTCTGAATGCTGGCAATTGACGGACTTGATGGCCTGGAAGGCCGCCTGATCAATATCAGCTAGCCGCGTTTTCGTTTTCGTTTTTCGTTCATACCGGTTGTGAGCAGAGTGAAAGTTGTTGATGCCGGCATAGAATCACAATCGGTTGTCACATCACAAACTTGTCGCTCCTCAAAGTTGTCGTCTGCGAGATTCGGTACAACAAAGTTGTGGCTAAAAGTGTAAATTGTACCCTAATTTACCACACATGTCGCAGATAATAAATGTACAGTATATCGCCCATATATGGGTTCGGCGCCACCAACTACTGAGATGATCTAGGTCAATATGAACAACTAAACCATACTAGGAAGCTCCGACTGCGTCGGAAGGCACCTTGCTTGCTCGAAGGATAGATTCCGCACCCGAGAGATTCTCCGGCGTTTTTTATCAACTGAGTTCGAGGCCGACGTGTAAAGCGCAAGCAACTTTTAATTACTAGTAGGTAAGTAGTGAAACAATAGATGGTGGTGCGAGAGAGTGACTGCAATGTAGATGATTACTCATTAAGGCCTATATAGCTCCAATTTACTTTGGGGACTCGTCACATCTCTACAATTTTGCTACGGCTCGTTTCATTTGAACACTACAGTGGTGGCAAATAGAAATTGCCGTGGCTTTTTGGTAAAAAAGTCGATGTATACTTCACCGAATGACCTCAAATAAGATGTAGAGATGGGTATGTGATACCTCTGTACCTCTTAGAACACTCAGCAACATATCATGCACTGAGAATGCATCAATAATGGATGGTTTCCGATTTTTGCCATATCCGGAAAAACACAATGTACCCTCAGCAAAAAAAGTGTCATAATAGGATAAAAGTACTTGAAAAACAATGCTAGTTCTCACTTTGATTGACTGGAATTGATCGTTATTTGAGCTCACAACGGCCGCTCGAAGCAGGTCATTTTAGCTATTTTCTCTGCATTTTCAGCTATCTAATTGTTTTCATCTCGTTGGACGCGGGAGCGGAAAGTAGCCAAGAAAAGAGTCGCGGCCGACTCGTAATAGGATAGATGGACGACGCGAGGCGCCGTAATGGCATACAACAGTAGATACTGACTAGGTGTGGGTAAATACTAATGGGTGGGCAATCGGTGAGATACAGTGAGGCTATTGAGACGAAGAGAGATCAGAGTAAGTAATATTTATGGGAACTGAAAGATAGTAGTGCTGACCTGGCGAGACGAAGAGAGAACTGATCTCTTCATCGTCTCGCCGGGTTGAAGTATTGAATTGATGTTTCAGAAACAAAGACGAGTCTTGACGGCTGATCCCTACTTTCGGCCAAGGAGGCGAGGGTCAGTGCAATGTCTCAGAGACAAGGCAGCGCAGGGAAAGTTGCTTACCCGTACGACATGACTACTTCCGACCCGGGGGGTGAGTCAAGTCGTGTATCCCACTTGCGACCTGAGAGGTGGGGATACTGGGTAAGCACGAGGACGGGGTGAGTCTGTCGAGACTTGCCTCAACAATTAGACTTGAGTAAATCACCATTTAAACCCGACTAATTGTTTTCATCTCGTTGGACGCGGGAGCGGAAAGTAGCCAAGAAAAGAGTCGCGGCCGACTCGTAATAGGATAGATGGACGACGCGAGGCGCCGTAATGGCTAAGAAGGGTAAATGGAAAGAAAAAGAGATGATGTGTAGATGGGAGGAGTTCGCGTCGTCAATGGCGGGCATGGATCATCGCTTGCAGGAGTGCGGGATGCTTCCGAATATAAATCTGGAAGGTGTTTGAGGCCCACCGACCTGCGGCTTGAATGATGTGAGGAGCAGCTCCATCTTCGGCCAGAGCTGTGGCACCCCCTGCACGCATTGACTGCCCAGCAATTTGCGTATCAGGGAAAAGATGTCGAAGTCTCTTCATAAACCATGCCCTCGTAGGAACTTTCCCATCGCCACGGAGCCACAGGAAAGGATTCAGAGGGTGCAGGTGGTCGCGAGAGGTGATGTAGAGTTGAAAGAAGCGGCGAGCATCGGAGTCGGTGATGATGATGTGGTTCCCTTCGAAGGTGGAGTCGGCTTTGTGAGCAGGGAGCCAGAAATCGTACACAGTTGGTGGTAGAGTCACAGAAGAGCGAAGGCTGTATTTTCGAGGGTTCCGAAGTCTCGGGTTGTCGGGCATAGTAAGCTCTCCAAGGCGAAGAAGGGCACGAAAACCGGTGAGGAGTTGAGTTAGGAAGAGGAGGTCGTCGTGTGAGTGGGAGGGGGGTAACGCGGCGATGGCATCACGAAGGTTATCGCGCGAAAGCGGTAACTTCCGTCGCACGGCAGTACCACGCAATCTCTTGCAACCTTGCAGGGTGCGTGCTACGAGCATGCTCTTCCGGATCTCGCGGACGTTGGGAAAGTGCGGCTCCAACTCGTTGCAAATTCCGGATAGGTACGAGTCAACAGAGCGAAGCTCGATGTGGTGACACATGAAGACGACGAAGAAGCTAAAGGTGTCGGGAGTGGGTTCGATTGGAAAATTGTGGAGGCGGCAGAATTCAATGTAGGAGTTCAGGGCGGAGCCGTAGGTATGAGCTGATGAGGTGTCAATTGCGGCACCTAGAGCGATAGCACGTTTATGTACTAGCTGCTCCAATGTCCAGGCTGCGCGTTGAGGCTGCCTGGAACGGACTCGAGAATGAATCATAATACTGCAGCCCCCAGCGGCTCTCGAGGGGGTTCAAAAGTGTCTATGACAAGACGGGGGGCGACTTCAACCGCGTTGGAGAACCAAGAGCGGGAAATTGCATCGGCCACGACGTTGTCGTGTCCGGGGATGTGCAGAACACGGAGATCGACATTATGAGCTAAAAGGTCATCGACAGCACAGCGCAGGAGCAAATTGTACTCGGGACTGGCGCTCAGGGAATTGAATATGTCGACAGTGTTTTGATTGTCGGTGAAAATTGTCAACCGGCGTTTTCGCGTGGAAGGCCGCACCGGGACGAGATTGCAGTACCATCTCAAGGCGGAGACTACACATAACGCCTCAAAGAAGAAGATAGTGTTCTTCGGCGGTTGCAGAGGAACAGGTGCATAGAAGCCTAGCAGGAGCTCAGGATCCCAGAAACCCATTCCCCCGAGCGAAGGCGTCACAGTAAATCGTCGCGTCGGCATCCGCGAAGGGATTCCAATCCAATGCCTCGAAAAGTAACACACCGTCAGATTGTCTGAGGTGGTGCAGAAACCAACGCAAGTCCGACTTCATTGCCGCATTGATATAGACGAGGGCACGCTGATTAGATTTTCCAGACATCTTCTCGTAGACGTTCGAGAGAGCAGGTCTAAGAAGGAAAAACATATTGAACGACCAGTTGATCCAGCCTGTCAGGCATTGGAATTCGTGCAGCGTGCGGCGACGGGACGGAGTATCAATGAATTGTTGCACCCAGCTCTCAAGATCTGCTTTAGAGTCGGGAGGAAGAGTGGCGGTCATTGCGTTGGGGTCAATCTCAAAGCCGATGATGGGTAGGGATTTGCCGTAGAGTTGTTTTTTCTCTTTATGCGGAATGCCGAGGAAATCCCAAAGCTGGAGAAGTTTCACCTGCTTCGCAGGCATTTTCTTGTTGTATGGGCGGTAGAACAAGAGGTTAGATTCCAACTCCCAACCGTAGTTGTCGTCGACATAGGCGAAGATGTCTTCGAGGTATTTGACAAACAAAGCGATCCAAATCACTAACCCCATCAACGACGCCCAAATTCGTGGCGAGCCACAGTTTCCGAACGTACAGCACCAGTCGACGTTACGCTGAACAGGGCCGCCAGACGACCCCGACTGGACTTCAGCTCGAGTCGGTAAGTTTGAGGTGGCCACTTGTTTGATTTGCATTAACGGGTGAACAGGGAGGAGACGGAAGGCTTCAGACACGTCCGATTTCCAGACCACAAGACGAGCATTGGGATGCTCGCGACGAAATCTCAACAGAGCAGGAATGAATTGCTGCATAGTGTCCATTCTCGCGCCCTTCGTCTTGGGCTTGTCGACCATTGTGTTTGGCGCAAAAGGACCGCAGCTCTGGTGTGATACCAGCCTGAGGTCAGTGGAGTGCGGTTTTGGGACGGCGAGGATGGGAGTGGAGTACATGCCGGGAAGGAGGTCTGGTCCAAAGGTGCGAGAAAAACGACCCTTCACAACCTCGACGTCTCGCTGAGCATTTATGAAGTCCCTCTCCTTATCACCGGCAGGTGGTGCCCAAGAGTTGTCCCATGTAGGAGGATAGGAAGCATGGTTCGTGTCCATCCACGGCCAAAAACCTTCTCGCAACCCACGCAACACAGATTGGACAAAGGCTTGGTTTGGGTGAAGTCTCAGAAGGCTCTCGAGACGCTCAACTCGAATGACAATTGGGACATGGAAGAGATCGGGATTCTCGCGGATGGTGCGTAGGGCAACTTCGTTCTCGAACTCGTGTGGCGCAGGTTGAGGCAAAGGTTCGTCTATTTCCGTGTATCGGGCGGTACGACTATAATTTAAGACTTGTTGGTCATTCCAGCCCATGCCGCGCATGTATTTGGGCAGGAACGACAAGCCCTCGGAGTAGTCCAAGAACTCTTCGTCCTCATCCTCGAACCACGCCGCGGTTTGGTGAACACTCCGTTCTAACAGCGTCGGCAGCCTAGCAGAAAGCTCAGGCAGTGCGACGTTGCTTGTCGGGGCAGTCCAGCGCGGAATGGCCGGCACCGTTACATTCCGAACAGGCATGACGGTAATTACACTGTCCGCCGGCCTTGCAAACGATTGTTGTTGAAGTTGCGGCAGATTTCTGAGGTGCGTTTATGTTGCTTCCCCAGCGGACTTGGATTTTCCTGAGGTAGGCGGGGAACTCGCGACGACAGCGACGCCTCCGTCGGTAAGGTGGGCATCAAGGACATGTCGGAATTTTTGGCTCTCGCTGAAGAGAATGTCACGGCGCTGGCCAACAAGTACTCGTGCGGCGCGATCGTAGTTGATGATGCGGGAATGGAGGGACACATGCCGACTGAGGAAGAGGTCGTTGATGTGATTCCAGTAGGTCCGTAACTCCAGACTTCGTCCGGGGAAGGCAAAGTTGACTGCATCTTCGAAGCCCGGAAAGCATTGATCCATTGACCGTGAGTGGTGACCTTCGTGACCAGCTTCGGTTTTTTGACTTCCAAATAGGAATCGCCGACGACCAACTGCTGCGTTTCTTCCGAGTCGGTTGTGGCGACGGTGTTGGACAATATGGTGTCGAAGTCGACGAAGCGGTCAAGGAGGACGCATTTCCAGAGGGACTCCGGGAGTGCAGGCGCTGCAGCAGAGCTGGTGAGGTCGCGAACGGCTTCTTTGATATCTTGGGAGTAGACCCCAACGCGACGTAGGATCTCGTGGTGCTCTGGCGTGATTGCCATTGAGTCGAGGAATTGCTGGGCCTCCGAGCGCCAGGCGTATTGGGAGGTGTCGACACGGGCTGTCTTCCGTCCACTGCGCTCTTCGTCCCCGTAGTCGCCGTCATCGACACGTCGTTTGGGGCGTCCGTCTGGCCCGACATCTCCCTCATCACCGCTACCGGGGGGATCACCGGTACCGCCTTCTGGGCCGGCAGGGCCAGCAGGGCCTTCGTCAGGTTTGGCGGCGGCGTCGTGAGCGTCAAGTTGCTCCAAGTACGGGATAAGGAGTTCCGGCTTGTAGGTGATCTTGAGCTTTTGGCAGGTGGCGACGAGATGAGCGGAGAGCGACGCGATGGTGAGGACACGGGTGACGCTGCCATCAACATACTTCTTTACCAGTTCCTGGAGCGCGGCGACGTCTTGCGCTTGGAATTCGGGAGGTGGTGCGACACCATCAGTCATAGTCAATGATGATAGTTAGATGGAATATATATTCGAGAAACAATCGGTGAGATACAGTGAGGCTATTGAGACGAAGAGAGATCAGAGTAAGTAATATTTATGGGAACTGAAAGATAGTAGTGCTGACCTGGCGAGACGAAGAGAGAACTGATCTCTTCATCGTCTCGCCGGGTTGAAGTATTGAATTGATGTTTCAGAAACAAAGACGAGTCTTGACGGCTGATCCCTACTTTCGGCCAAGGAGGCGAGGGTCAGTGCAATGTCTCAGAGACAAGGCAGCGCAGGGAAAGTTGCTTACCCGTACGACATGACTACTTCCGACCCGGGGGGTGAGTCAAGTCGTGTATCCCACTTGCGACCTGAGAGGTGGGGATACTGGGTAAGCACGAGGACGGGGTGAGTCTGTCGAGACTTGCCTCAACAATTAGACTTGAGTAAATCACCATTTAAACCCGATTTGTGTGAAAATAGCCAACTCTGAGCGGTTGTTGTGAGCTCAAATGAGGGTCAATTCCATTCAACAAAAGTGGAAACTAGGACTGTTTTTCAAGTACCTTCATCCTATTGTGACACTTTTTTGCTGAGGATAAGGTAGACGCCATCCACCCTCGACGAACATTGCCTTTTTCGGCGGACTTCAGTCAAACCCCTCCGTTCCATACCTTGTAGTGTGAATTGAGCAAAATCCCTCGACCAAATTTATTTTATACATGCTATTTAGTACCCAACGAAATTCCAAGGCTATAGCTGGCCTTTCCGAGGCTGAGTTTCACGAATAAGTTTCCGTGACCCTGTGTCACAATCGGAGTCACTCTCAAGTCACCTTTGGCATCAGCCTCAAGTTTTTTGTCTTGATTGTGACACACAATTCATGTCTTGCTCCAAGATCTTCAGGCCTCTCGCAGGTCCGACATTGGACGATTGTGTATGAGACTGCTCTCGTCCACCGGGTATCATCACTAGAGTAATGTTACTCTGGAACAGTTTTGGCCTCCCTTGATATAATTATACCGGTTTCGACTTTGTCGTCTCATTTAAAATTTCATTTCAACTTCAAGCTCAATTTGGTTCTCCGGCCATCCACATTGGTCGGAAAAATTGAAAAAGCCTGGTAAGGCCTTGGAGCACCTAACGGCCTTATAAGGCCTAATAAGGTTCGAGGGGTGACCTTATAAGGCGTGATAAGGTCTGGTTAGGTCTTCCCAGGCTAACTTCCCGGAGGTTACAAAACTGAGTTGGGGTTGTTAGAGACATGGTAGGTGTGGTTTTATTGCATCTTTTTCGGCGGAAAATTCAGAGTTGTATTGTTTTTGATAATTTGTGCTGTGATTGTATGCCAAGATGGCTGATTTGAATTTCAAAAAGTATGTAGGGGAGCATATACTCATGTGTAGTAAATCACCAGTCAATGTACGAGCAATATCTTGAGTTGTTGTGTTATGGGGAAATTGTACAGGTATCCGAGAGCTACGCCATATATGGAACAAAATTTGGCTATCTGTAAAGATCTCTTAGCATAGCAGTATTGTACATTGCCATTGTTTTATTCGCACTGCAGAGGTCGAGTGTTCGATTCTCGCACGCACCAGTAATTTAATCGTTAGAGTCAGCATTCTAGTACAATAGAAATAGATAGTCTAGTGTTAGAAAGTCAAGACAAGGTGCAAGCAGACACCTTACAAAGAAGGTAACGTGGTAATACTTTTGCTTAAACGCCGCCGAACATGCCTTGTACAGTGGTGGCAAATAGAAATTGCCGTGGCTTTTTGGCCAAAATCTTGCTGTATACTTCACCGAATGACCTGAAATAAAATGTAGAGATAAATATATGATACTACTGTACCACTTAGAACACTCAGCTATATATTATGCCCTGACAATGCATCAATAACAGGACAGTTTCTGATTATTGCCATATCTGGAAAAGCTCAATGTATCCTCAGCAAAAAAGTGTCATAATAGGATGAAAGTACTTGAAAAACAATGCTAGTTATCACTTTGATTGACTGGAATTGAACCTCATTTGAGCTCGCAACGGCTGCTTGAAGTTGGTCCTTTTAGCTATTTTCTCTGCATTTTCAGCTATTTTGTGTGAAAATAGCCAACTTTGAGCGGCTGCTGTGAGCCCAAATGAGGGTCAATTCCATTCAACCAAAGTGGAAACTAGGACTGTTTTTCAAGTACTTTCATCCTATTATGACACCTTTTCGCTGAACCCTCATTGTGTTTTTCCGAATATGGCAAAAATCGGAAATCATCCTATGATTGATGCATTCTCAGGGCATAATATATTGCTAAGTGTTCTAAGAGGTACAGAGGTATCACATACCCATCTCTACATTTTATTTGAGGTCATTCGGTGAAGTATACAGCCAGATTTTCACCGAAAAGCCACGGCAATTTCTATTTGCCACCACTGTAAGGCCTTACAAGCCTCATTAGGTCCATTATGTGTTATAAGGCCCTATATGTAGTATTTGGTACGTATTTAAACCTTGTAACCCTACTTTTCCCCAACGGCCTTATTAGACCTTACAAGGCCTGCCCAGGCCCAACAACCCTTTTTTGATTTTTCCGACAGTCACAAACGAATTCCCGAGTCACCAACAGACGTTTTTCCCGAACCTTAACGGACAACCCAAGGTCGTGATCTGCACATGTACTTTCACCTTCCAGCCGCCCACTCCTTCCGAAGCACAGTCTACCCGCATGGAAAGTTTTCTTTTGCAAAGATTTTCTTTTGCATTGCGCAATGTACCAGGCCCTCGTTTGTTTGTTTGTTTGTTTGTAGTTCTACTGTAATCGTACCTGGCCCTAGGGCTACGCGATTGTACACTACGGGGTGTATCTAAGGGTCGTATTCTAAGAGTAAGTAGGGGATCATATTCTGTTGTAAACTGAAGAGGAAAGTAACTAATAATACGTACAGGGAAATCTCGTAGTAGGAAGGCGCAAAAAAGAAGGGATGGGTTTGGTGCAGGTTGGGAATGGAAAGGTCGCCGAAACGGTGCGTGATTGCAGAGGGGGGGTGCATTATGCCATAGGTGGTGGCGGGAATAGAGTAGGAGAATAGACTTCAAGAGAAACGGCCCGTAGCAGCGATGAAAGCAATCAGAACCTTGAGCAACGCAGGATGAGAGAGTAGGGAAGGGACATCGACCGAGCCAAGGAGACCAGCACCGTATGACGCTTGTTGGAGAGGGCGGCGGAGGTGTTCCCATGCAGGACAGTGAAGTAGGAAGTGGACGCGGGTTTCCCGAGCGCCGCATGCCGGGCAGGCAGGGGAGTCAGCTTGGCGGAGTCGGAATCTCGTAGCGTTGAGGGACGAGAAATCGGTTCGGAGACGCGAAACAAGGGAGATAATAGAGCGAGGGATGTTGGCAGTGTACGGGTGTCGCAGTATGGTGGAAGGAGGGGTACGGTCGATCTGTCGAAGGGCAGAGCCAGTTGAGCTGAAGGCCCAGCGCGCCGCCCAACGTGCGATGATGTTCTCACGAATGCGACGTTTGCAGGTGGTGAGGGAGACATAGGCGGAGGGACAGGGAGGGAGGTGAGTTCCTTCCTTAGCCGCCACGTCCGCAAATTCGTTCCCAGATGTTCCTATGTGAGCGGGTGTCCAAAGGTTGGTAACGCGAAGATGGGGATGAAGCTCCACGGCACGACGAAGCAGACGGTCATATGCAATGGCCCTGAATTGACCAGAGCGCGGGGACGTGGATAGAACCGACTGCAGGCCTGCTTGCGAGTCAGAGACAACCAAGATACAATCATGCCCTCCAGCTAAAGCCTGTTGAGTAGCTGCGATCAGACCCTCGACCTCACCCTCAGCAACTTGGCCCTCCCCCAACGGAATGAGGAGGCGAAGCTGTTCCTCCGATCCCTCGACGCGCACCGCAGCGCCGCCTGCTCGACCTTCGAGGAGCGAACCATCAGTAAACCAAGTGGAGTTCCTCCAACCTTCATCAGCAGGGAGCCCGTTCAGGACTGCTACCGCATCTGATTTTGACGGGATAATTGTCGAGACCGGTAGGGGTTCGCACCACGGAGGAGCGAAGACAGGTAAGATCGGCTCCATTCCCAGTGTGAAGTCGACCTCACCGGGGACCTGCACGGAGAAAGGAGCAGTGGTTACCGGGGGAACAGTCAACGAGAGAACTTGCCTGTCTCCAAGAGGCGGAGACAGACCACAAGCCTGAGGCTCGGTGACTGTCCCCCCTCGCATATTGCGGGCGCCGCTACCAGCTTGGTCTGCGCGCGGGGCCGCCGTAACCACGGGGGTGCTGAGGGCGAATTTGCGACCACGAATGCGAGAGCCTTGCGCCGGAACTTAGATAGGCCACCGGGTAGCTGGTACACGTTCAACGAAGTGTAGAGGGGAGGCGAACTTCGGATTGCGAGGCACATTGGTGATGGCGTCTTGCAGCAGCGGCGAGAGACCATGTGTGGAAGGGAGAGAGAGGTAGCGCGCCAGCCTATTGAGTAGTGACGTCTCAAGACGAAGGTCAGCAGGAAGAATGGCGGCTTCCTTCTCCAGGGCTGCCAGGGAAGCAGTACGGAACGCGCCAGTGATACATCTGGCAGAGGCTTTGTTAACACCATCGAGAGGCTTCAGAGAAGCGGGCGGAAGAGGAAAAAAAGAGGAAACACCATAGTCTGCCCGAGGCAGAACAACAGACAGAACCAGATCGCGCACCATTAATGGTTTCATCCCCCATGCAGCATGCGTCAAGGCGAGAGCCGCATTGAGAGCTCGAGAAGCCGAGGCGGCGCGATAACGGATGTGTGCGTCACCTTTGAGCTTGGAGTCCAGCATAACTCCCACCCACTTGACCACGTCCGAAGGCGAAATGGTCTGCCCGTCGAACTCGACCGAGAAGGTGGAGAGGTCGTGTAGAGATGGTGAGTGGTGGATCAGCTCCGTTTTCTCCTTCTCGAAAGTGGCGTGGTCGTCGTCTGACCAGCCTTTGGCGATGGCTCCAGCTCTGGCGAGGACACCAAGGTTTTGCGATGGGGATTTTGAGGCGGTGCTGAAGTTGACGTCATCAACGAAACCGTAAGACCAGCTCATGAGGACCCCAATAGCGCTGAGACGGCGAAGGAGGCGGTTTATGGTGAGGATGAAGAGGATCACAGTGAGCGCAGAGCCTTGCGGCCCGCCCTCCACCGTACACCGGTATGTCGCGGTGCGCACGCGGTATGAACGAAAATCGAAAACGAAAACGCGGCTAGCTGATAATGATCAGGCGGCCTTCCAGGCCATCAAGTCCATCAATTGCCAGCATTCAGAAACGAAAATGACCGGTTTCAACACGGCAAACAAGCCGAAAGGACTGGATTGATGTCACAGTCACAGTATATCAATGTACGTGGTCTATTGTGTCATCGGCCGCTTGCCGAACGCGTCCGAGTGGCTGTACCAGGTCACGCACACGGTGTGTTTTAGCACTCTAAATTAATTGAAGAGTGAAGATCACTCCACTTCAAAATCATAAAATAGAAATTTTTACGATACCCAAGTATGAGATTCGTGGCAAACGTGATATAGACGAACACTAAAGGTAAATAGGAAGCAAGAATGGACTACATAAAGTAAACAAATATTATTATTTTATATTTATCTCTTAATTTGTGTTGGCTGCCGGCAGTAGCTAAGTTGCACGGGCACGGGAAAAGAAAAAACGGCAATTTCGGTTACTTTTAAGTAGTAGCCGAGCATCGGAACGGGACCAACGTAACTCGATCGATCAAGCATGTACGTGACCGTGACCCTTGGCGTCATAGAGCCGACCTTGACTTGTTCCGTGCCGACTGCTTCATTTTCGTTTCTGAACCTGCTGCCGACGGGCACCACCGGCCATCTATCGGCTATTCTATATATAGTCGTTTTCGTTTTCGTTTCTAGTATATACTCGTGCGCACGCCATCAATAACAACGGTGACCTGATGATTGTGAAGGAAAGAAGCTGCCCAACGAGTCACCGAACGCAGAAGCCTAGATTGGCGAGCTCGCGGACAACCACAAGATGGGACATGCGGTTGAAGGCACCCTTGAGGTCGAAGAACAGAGGGGACACAGTGTTACCCTTGTCCATCTCCGACCGTACACGATGAATATACCCGTCTACTATGGCAACACGGAGTGGACAGCTTGGTTTAGGCGAGACGGCACTGCGGCATTTGTGATTGGCGTGATGGATTGACATTTTGGAAATGTCAGGACCCCGGAGACGTCCCTCTCTCTAAACTTCAGGCTGTAATGTAGAAAATGCACCGGCCACTCCCGGCGCTTGATTCCTAAACAGCGAGACGGAAAGTGGGTGAATATACCGTTACATGAGCTCAATTTTGTCCGCTCATGCATATGCAGATCAGCATCTCGGTCACCAATCTAAAATATTATAGTTCTATCCAAGGTCGTATCCTACCCCTGCATCATTCTCACATATTATAGCTAGGTCGAGAACAAGTAGTATGCATACCAAGCCGAAAATTCTACAACCAGCTATAACCTGATATAAATTATATCAGGTTATAGCCAGTTATAAGTCTATAATCTGGGCGGTGGGGTATAAAGCTAAGATAGCATTATAAGGACTTACAGCCTTATAGCATTATAGTCAGTTATAAAGGTGAGGGCGAGGGCATTGAAAAAATTCTTTTCTCTCAACCTCGCCGCATCCCGACACTCACGCTACCGCGGGGGCGTGAAGCGGTGTGAGGCGTGAAGCGGTGTGAGGCGGTTGCACCCGGCGGGATTTGAACTGCCGACCGTCTCATGCGCAATGAAAGCATTGATTTGATTTGATTTGATTTGAAGTTCTAATATATGCTGTACCTGGCTACGGAAGAGCTATGCAGCAGTACGGTAAGGGTCGGCGGGGATTTCATATAGTAGGTAGTTTGGAAACGGTAATATAGACTATAACGAGAGAGGAAAAGAAGGTTAAGTATCGCGCAAGGGAATGAAAGTTTGAGGAGTAACAGTATCAAATATTTGAGATGGAACGGGAAGGAAGGGGAAGAGGGAGACATAGGGTGGGTATGAATCAAGGATGAAGAATACAGAAGAATAAAAGAGAGCGGAGAGGATTAACGAGGGGATTGTATGTACGGGAGAGGGTGGACCGACGACTTATCTAAAGCCTGGTGAAGGTCCTTCATGCGCTCCGCCAGAGTTACCGCCAACTCTTTCCGACGCGGGCAGGTATACGAATCCGCGCGGTGCTTTCCACCACAATTGAGGCATTCCACAGGGCCAGAACATTGGGAGGTGTCGCCGTGAGGATGGTCCGCCGAGGGCTTCGCACATATGCCGCAAGATGGCTTCTTGACGTTGCATCGAGCCTTGGTGTGTCCGTATTTGTGACATCCCCAGCACTGGGAGATGCGAAGATGCGGGAAGCCACGAGCGACAGTGGGACTAGTGGAACACAGGATGATGCGGCCGCGTGAGAGCGCAAGATCGACCTTTTCGCGTGACTGGAGAAGGAAATATACAGAACCGGCACGTTTTGGCTTACGCCCGCTGGCCACGATGGCGGCTGTCTGCGATTCGGAAGGCGGGCGATTGACCCAAGTTGGGAACACCATTACCGCTCCACCAAGGAGCCATTGGATAAAAGGTCAGTCTGCGCCATATATGCCGTTACTATACATGATGTCATTTTATTTGCCTTGAGGCTCCTGACAACTGTCCACACACCAACCACGCACGGCTCAAAATCAAATCTTTTGTTCGTAATCTGTACGATGAGGTTGCATTATACTTGCATAGGGAGGTAGGTAGTCTGGATTGCAGAATGGATCCAGAGCCATTAGGATGCGCCTGAGGTATAAGCTGTTATCAGCTGGGTTATAACCTCACTATAACCTTGCTATAACCGGTTATATCGGCTGTAAGTGGTTATAATCTCTTATCTCTAACTTTCGATTTTTGCGACATAGGAGGCAGTCTGTCGTTAGGCGGACGTTCAAGCGGTGTCTCCATCGATTAGCAATTTCTGGCTGGCTTGAGGTCTTGTCGTTTATGGGGAAGCTTGCTTCCCCATTCCTTCCCCATTCATCGGTACATGGCGCCAAAATGCAGATGCTTACTAAGCGTCCGTCCAGTTGCTTTGTCAGCATCCTGCCTCCGGACAAGGATTCCGGCAAAGTCCGACATTCCCCACGGACTGAAGCAACCGCTTCTCCACCTATGGGGACGAAGTCCCCATCCCCAACATGTTGGGGAAGCTTGCTTCCCCATTCATCGGTATAGGGATCCAAAATGCAGATGCTGACAAATGACTGGGTGCTTTGTAAGCACAGCTGTAAGCATAGTGCTGCCGCGAGGCGAGGTCGAGGTACCTTGAGGTGATGGCCCATCAACCTTGAACCCACCTTGAGATGACGTCACCTCAGCGGTCCACCTCGAAATTCACTCTCTTCACTTCATTTTCATTCCCTGAGCCGCGAAAAAAGTTCAGCTAGCCTACAGTGGCCCACTCATGAGCACCTATCATGTTTATCTGGTGTTAACAACTGTTTTTAAATATTATTTCCGAAAACAGTCTCAAGGCGCCATCACCTCGACTACCATAAATGGCAACAGTTTAAGGCCAAGGTCACCTCACCTCCGAGGGCCTCCACCTCGCGACAGCACTATGTAAGCACTGTGCGGGCCTTTCCTCGGACTTCGGATATCCATGTCGCTGTCACTGTCATGTGACTTCGGACTACGCGCCGAATGTTTCCGACTCCGAGTGCTCAACTTTGGTTCAACTCTTGCTCAGCTCAAGTTCAATTGGCCTGCTAGCGCTGGCCAAATACGAATATAATATGCCTTTTGGCGTATCGTATTCATATCCGTATCGTATTTGCCTCCCAGGACCGTATCATATTCGTAGTATATTGTACTCATACTGTACCTCCCTGTATGGAGGCAACCGTCGAGGGACCGTGACAAAATGGTTGCCTTGTTTTCAGGCAACCGACCCGCCGTGAGCCGTGACCGTTGCCAAAGGAGGCAACCATCTGGCTCAAAAAATTCGTGAAGAAGCATTCAAATCATAATTTCGAGGGATTTCGGCTGATAAGCAGCTCAAAAGGTAAGCACAGACTCAATTGTGTATGGTTCCAGGCAGAAAACTTAAATATTTCGTGCTGCGTCACGATTTTTTCAAGGCAACGGCTTCAATCGTGACCGTGGCCACCTCAAAAAGAGGCAACACAACCAACCCCACCGTTACCGTGACGGTTGCTTCCATACAGGGAGGTACAGTAGTCATAGGGTTGAATACGAATATATTTTGAATATATTCAAATATATTTTGGGCTGCAAAATTTTCAACGAAGTGCTCCAAAAACAGCTCAAATGAGGACATATCCTCCTCTCATACTGCTTCACTGCATTATAGTGCATTTCTAAGGAAGAATCTCCACCCCAACACTGAGATACAAAGCCAGATCAAATTGTTGTGATGGTCGGTGTTCACCCGAGATGTCCGGGGATGCGTTGGAACTGTTGCCGAGCCGTCGGGAGCCCGGGACAACGGTTGTCACCCGGCCGGACAGGCATTATGTTGATTTTGGCCCTCGGCTCCAAGGGCCGGAACACATTTGATGGCAAAAGTTGTGGTAAAATATATTTGAATACGCTGGGGTCCATATCGTACTCATATTCATATCGTATCGTAGTCATATTCTTCCATATTCATATTCACTTCCCCTCCCCGAGCCGTATCGTATTCATATTCCGTTGAATATATTCAAAATATATTTTTCGTATTATATTTTTGGCCAGCGCTAGGCCTGTTTGAACCTCATGTGCTGTGATAAATATATGTACAGTACCTTACCAACACCTATATACTCAATGGTTGCTTGCTCATTAAGAAAGAATTCAGTAAGCATCCAGTTTTGTAACACTGAGTCTCCTCAGGTCACAAGCACTTGAAGCACTTTGTCACAAGTGCCGGGGCTCAGGGAATGCTTTGAGCAACTTCAAAAAAATTACCAGACTTTGTGCTACTACCAGTGTCTTGGATATACTTACCACTATGTATCCAGTGAGTATAAGCTTTAGCTGTCAAAATTAATAATCCGGAAAAAACAGGGCCGCTGCCAGTGAGTCACTGCAACCAGATTCATCAGGAGCAGAAGAGTTTTGAAGGTGAATATGAGGGCGGTTACTGAGGCGGTTTTGAGGTTCATCAACTGAATAAGTTGGTTGCCCAAATCGGGCGAAAAACTGCTCGAGCCAGTAATGTTGCCCGAATTAATTTAGCAAGATTAGCTACTGTATATGGATGAATTGGACGTATTCAACTAGGATATTGAATTCCCATTCGCACTGAAGCAAGCTTACCCTCCTATGTGGACCATTGTCCACATACCCAACATGTTCACTCGTTCGTTTCGCAGACACCATAGGATTCTGATATGACTATCTATATTACGGCTCATTATCCATGTCAGATGAGGCCAAGTACATGGCCATCTGATCGGAACATTAGCCGGTGATCCTATGATGTGCATGTCGAAACCAACAAGAAGCGAGCGAGCTAAACCTAAAATCTATGGCCGCTTCCTTGTCGGGAACCATCAAGAAGCGCAAGTTTCCCACGCCTGTCAGCAAATTTTCGTCGGCGAAGACGAAAATAACAAGCTGAGTAGTACCGATATGGCAGACCCAGGAGCACAGTCTCCTAGTAGCATCTCAAGATCATCCACTAACATCTCCCAACAACCAAAAGGACGCACCCCTGCAAGCAAAGCTACCCAACAGAAGCTAGCAGCCTGGGGTCTCATCGGCGACCTAACCGACCCAATTTACATCCTCGAACAACTTAAAAAACAGGTAGTATTCAGACACCCAACCACCAACGCACTCACTGGAAAAATCGCTGCACTGGAAGATGCTTTCTCTCACATAACCGACATCCTGCACCAATGCTTAATGGACCAATCGGCCGAAATGACCCGACTACCCAATCCCGAACAACCCGAAGCCAACGCCTCAGCAAGGGGCACCCACCGGCAAAACCCGAGACACGGGGTTAGAGGGGGGTGCCTTATTTCACTTTTCCGACCCAGCCTCTGATTGGTCTAAAAACGCGTTTCCGAAGGTCAAAAAAAAAGTAACAGAAAATATTTGATTACATAATATATTATGTATCCCACGACCAGACCCGAACGGCAACTTTTGGCCATCTGGGAGGCAGAATTGTGTGGGATAACACGTTTGAGCACCAAAGTGTCCCCGAAGTGTGCTGGTACAATCCAAATCACGGCAAAACTTGGATAAATTTTCTCAGTTTTTGATGGGAATTACCCGTTTTGGGGATTATGTAACACTTATGTATGGGGGGTGGGCGTCGACCGAGCCTTAAGTCAGTTTTCCGACCTCGTGTCCAAGATTTTAAGGATGGGTGCCCCTTGCGCCTCAGCGGAATCACTCCGCGCCTCGATCACGGGAGAAATTCACAAAGCCCAAGATTATATAGCTAACCTCATACAGAACGATCCACGACACCAGATTTCTCAGGCTAACAATACCCTCACCACATACGCCCAGGCTGCCAAAGGTAACATTCACGGTCACATGGTTTCAAACACAGACCCCGACGCGGTTCGCCGCCTCCAAATCACGCCGCTGACCACCCCATTCACTCTGCAGACTCAACGGGCATCGTCGAAGCCTTCAACAAAGCCATCGCAGACACAGTAAAAGCCGCGGACTCAAATATAATCACCCCTATCACCGCACGAAGTGCCCGCCGACTCAAGAGCGGTGATCTCACAGTCGTCCTCCACTCCCAAAATGATGTTGACTCAATCCGGAACAACTCGAAAGAGTGGCTTCCCCGTTTCGCCCCCGGCGCTTGGACAAGCATCCCCAAATTCAACATCGTGATCAATGGTGTTCCCGCTTCAGACACAGACATCCGCAAGATTGAAGACAGTAATCCAGAAATACTCCTCCCCTACTCTATTTCCCGTGCCCGTTGGCTTGCAAATCTAATTTTGGCTCAATTATAGTCGAAATTACTGACAGCCAAAGCGCCAACCAAGCTATTGACAATGGCCTTTCCCTTGATCATTCACTCTTTTCGGCACACAAGCTAACCGAGAAAATCACGCAGTGCTTTAAATGTCAAGGATACGAAAAATCGGTCATTCCGAGGCTTTTCTGGATGCCGAAAACGCGTTTTCCCGGCCGAGGGATTTCTCCTTGGAGAAGGAAAAACAATGACTCACCGTGGGAATCTCGACCGTTGCCATCACCCTCGGAATGGAGAAGTTCCCGGTGTTGAAAAATCGGTCATTCCGAGGCTTTTCTGGATGCCGAAAACGCGTTTTCCCGGCCGAGGGATTTCTCCTTGGAGAAGGAAAAACAATGACTCACCGTGGGAATCTCGACCGTTGCCATCACCCTCGGAATGGAGAAGTTCCCGGTGTTGAAAAATCGGTCATTCCGAGGCTTTTCTGGATGCCGAAAACGCGTTTTCCCGGCCGAGGGATTTCTCCTTGGAGAAGGAAAAACAATGACTCACCGTGGGAATCTCGACCGTTGCCATCACCCTCGGAATGGAGAAGTTCCCGGTGTTGGGGGGATAGCGTTTAGTGCGAAAAAGCCAAGTCAACGCACACGTGAGCTCGGCTGAGCTGTCAAAAGGTGCACGGACCTTTGATTTCTCACGCTAGCCAAATCGTGATCTGGGTGTCGATTTCAAGTCGATTCAGGCTTCGATAACCCTTACACTGAATACTGCGGAGTGTATCGCAGCTCAGTAGTGTATTCCATGAATTTCCGGCCATAGTCTGGTGCAGCTCTTGTTGCTTTGCTAAATTAAGACTCTCGGATGATTCGGATCCAATCTGATCCAATACCTTAATCGGCAGCTGGACGTTCCAGTGGAAAATGCAGCTGTCAGCGATCACTGTGCAAAGTATACATCATGAAATTCATGCAAACTGTCATGAATTTCAGGTTTCATGATGTTTTGTCATGAAGCACACCATGAATTTCAAGGGGGGTTTCATGATGCTCAGAAGCTCATTTTTGCAAGATTATGAATTCATGACAAAACATCACGAATTTTCGTCATAAAGAACCGAGCGATTTTTTCTGGCTAAGTCCACCAAGAGTTAAGTGGGTAGGGTGCTACAGTGGTGGCAAATAGAAATTGCCGTGGCTTTTTGGCCAAAATCTTGCTGTATACTTCACCGAATGACCTGAAATAAAATGTAGAGATAAATATATGATACTACTGTACCACTTAGAACACTCAGCTATATATTATGCCCTGACAATGCATCAATAACAGGACAGTTTCTGATTATTGCCATATCTGGAAAAGCTCAATGTATCCTCAGCAAAAAAGTGTCATAATAGGATGAAAGTACTTGAAAAACAATGCTAGTTATCACTTTGATTGACTGGAATTGAACCTCATTTGAGCTCGCAACGGCTGCTTGAAGTTGGTCCTTTTAGCTATTTTCTCTGCATTTTCAGCTATTTTGTGTGAAAATAGCCAACTTTGAGCGGCTGCTGTGAGCCCAAATGAGGGTCAATTCCATTCAACCAAAGTGGAAACTAGGACTGTTTTTCAAGTACTTTCATCCTATTATGACACCTTTTCGCTGAACCCTCATTGTGTTTTTCCGAATATGGCAAAAATCGGAAATCATCCTATGATTGATGCATTCTCAGGGCATAATATATTGCTAAGTGTTCTAAGAGGTACAGAGGTATCACATACCCATCTCTACATTTTATTTGAGGTCATTCGGTGAAGTATACAGCCAGATTTTCACCGAAAAGCCACGGCAATTTCTATTGGCCTTGAGTTCGATGCCGGCTGGTGGCATCTGAGGTTGGTGGTATGAGGTTGGTGGTTATTTATTTGCTTTGCACCGCTCTCGTTTCATGATATTTTGTTCTGAAATACTTGATAAAACATCATGAAAAAACGTCATGAAGAGCCCCATAATCATCATGAAAACATACTTTCAATTCATGATGTTTCGTTAGCAATTTCCAGGCGATTCATCATGAATTCCTGGACATAATGTTAGGATTTTCATGGCCAACAACATCATGAATTTCATGACCCTTCCTTTGCACAGTGGATGTCGTGGCAAGCTGGTATCGAATGACGGCACAGCTGTCGCCAGGTGAGACTTTCATCTGCGGGCTACGTGGGGGCACTTTGGCGGTGTAGAGCTACAAATCTTACGATTTCATGCAAGGAAACATTCGCCGTTTCCTCGAGGTTTTTTGATCTGTGCTGTAAATCACTGTGGTCGTAGAACCCCCTGACTTTCCCTTAGTTCTTCCATCCAATCTTGTAGGGAAAGTCACAGGAAAATGCCATGAATTCCACTGCGAGCTTGTGAATTTCACCTAGAAATTTTCACTGGGTTCGACTATGTGAGTGGAACATTCCATCATGTTTTTTCACATAGTTTTGCAGTGGATACCATCCAGGATTTAAGTGAATTAAGTTTCACTATGCTCAGATTCCCTCCAAAAGCACATGAATTTCACTCCAAGAGTGTATGAAAATCGAGGCAAAAATACTTAAAAATCTTCTTGCTTAGCCCGAATACCAGCCTTCTATACAGTTAACATCCTTATATATTACATTGACTAGTTACTCTACTTTATGTAAACTTCACGCTAACCCTTGTATTTTTATTCATGGTACTAAGTTTATGCAATGCTTTTCAGCAATGAGAATCTTAAAGTGGCTTCTGCGCATCCAGTACCGGTGACCTGAATGATGCACCTTGGCCGAGGCACCTTTAGCCCCATGAAAATCATGGATTTCGACAGTGGATCTCAAGATGTGCGCCCCAGGCTGGAAATCAACTATTTTCTACAAGTTTCACACAAATTATCTCACGTACTCTTCAAGTGAATTTCATGGAGCTCATACACGGGTTCAATGGCATAAAATCCCCAACTTTCATTCATTGCATACCAATATGAAATTCATGTAGTTGAAGGGAGCCTCTACCAACTCTGTGACTGGGCCATGTGAATCTGGAACCCCATGAACATGATTTTATTGTAAAATTCAGTGAATCGTGGATTTCATGGCCCAGCTATGGGAAAGTCAGGGGGTTCTACTTCCTCAGTGAAATCCATCAAAATCCCTTGATGAATGCCCGTTTTTCTTACTACCTTCCTGTGGCCGTATCGCTACGAAACTTGTAGGATCTGTAGCCCAAAGGCACATAAACAGATTGCGAAAAGTCCGGAGGTCTAAATTGAAAAGGGAGAAGAGAAAAACCGAAAATCCAGACTCGTTGTGCAAATCACAGTTGCGGCGAAATCAATTTACTTACCAAATATGGAAATTCTCATCAATCCCCTTCTTTTCCTCCGAACATAACGGTTTTCTCAAGGGGCAAGGCCACCAAAATGCGGAGGGACTCAAGCCTGCATGTCTGGTGTAGAAAAATTTGGGTCTTTGTGTTGATTCTGCCGGGCCAGCCGGAGAGTTTGTTTAAAGAAGTTCAGCCAAACTTGGTCAGAAACATGACAGATTGGGCTCGTTCCTGTGCGTAGACCCATCCGACTACTTCCAGTCCCCGATCTCAGAGGTTCCCCCTGCTTGATTTAGCGATCTTTTGGTACCAGGAACTACATTTGCTGATGCATGTGCAGTGCTTGGAATTACAGATGCCGAGATTAGCCAGGCAGATCGGACCGGTCGGAGGCGCGAAAACCTTATTCCTCTCATTCGTAGCTGGGATGCTACTTCACGCATTCTGGCCAAATTCTGTGTTTCTGCCCAGCATCGCGAGCACCATTTCTCGGGTGGACTCGAAGTTTCGTTTCACGAAATCTTGGCACAGCTCGGCTGGGGCGAAACCTATTTTTCCAAGAAAACGTCGTGGTTTACTGACGCTGTTAATGCATCCAAGCGTGTGTGGCCAACTGATCGAGTACCTGGTGAGAGACGCTGAATCTATATGCCGACTGTCATACTTAACTCATATGCTCAGCTGCCAACACAGCGAATGCTGAGCTTTACGAGTTCTGGAACACGATTTGCTTTGTATGGGGTCCAGGTGGTCCAGCACAGACAGGCATCATCCCCTCGAAACACTCTAGCAATCAGAGAGAGGTAGCCCGTCACAGTGCCCCCCTACACAGTTGGTACCTGCAATGAAGCAGAACCGGGTACGCTTAGCGTCACGATGGCCCCCCAATCTTCGCATCCCTAGGATGCAAATTTTTCCGGAGCAGGAAAAAAAAGTTGGCCAGCTATTTTGGAGAATGTGGTAGCAATGCTCTGCATGGCAGTTGCCACATAACATAGTCTTGATGTCTATCCATCTCCAGCTGACGGTTAGGGCAACTAGCAGGAGTACAGAGGAATAGTGCTCCTCTGTAGACTCTGAACTGCACCTGCAGAATGCCCCAAGTAGGCTCCAGTTGTTATCTCTTGTAGAGATAGCTGTCGCTACTCAGGCCAGCCTCTATTGCTCTCATCTGGCCTGCAGTATAGGTAGCATGCATCCCGGGCGCCAGGCTGCGCTAACGCTCCACCAGCTACGAGTCACGGACTCGGAGGTATGCATTCTCGGGGGACTAGCAGAGCTATGGAGGCATAGCCTCTAACCATAAGCTCCGTACTGCACATGCAGTATTGCCCTAGCGGTGCTCCAGGTCTTCCCTCAAGGCAGCAACCTGTAGCTATTCAGGCCAGCCTGTATTGCTCCCATCTGGCCTGCGGGGTAGGTTGAGTGCATCCCTGGCGCTATATTGAGCTAACGCTCAAGCAGCCTACTGAGTCTACGCTATGCATAGACTCAGGGTACGCACTTCATATACCTCCCCCATAGCCCCCCACTTTTTCTTTGTGTAGTCCATGCAAAGGTAGAGCAGGATCTGCACGACGAAAAATTAATCCTCCATATCCGTAGGTTTCGGGGAAGAAAAATTTTCGGACAGAAAATATAGGTTGTTGAAGTTGCGGGGAAGTGAGAAGACCAGAACAGGAGGAAAGGATGGAATGGGTGGTGAGGTTCTGGGCTTGATAATGGCTGGGAATAGGAAAAGGGTATAGCTGGATAGATGGTAGGAAGAAGAGCATATTGCATAATTGGCCACTGGAGGTGTAGCCAAAGACGGAGGCGGAGAGAAAGGGACAGGATGGGGATGACGGCATAACTGGGAGCGGAAATAGGGTGCAGCGAACTAGCGCGCAGACCTATGTCCAAAAATCAGGAATACATCATGACTAGCATGATGTGGGGAGTTCCGTAGCCGGCCTAGAAGTAGCGCGATCCCCTCGAGAGAGCGGGCTAGTGATAGGCGGAAGCGGGAGCACCATCAGTGAGGTGCGAACGGAAATATTGCAGTTTCCTGAATGCGAGTGGACAGCCAGCATGATGGAAGGGGCAGCGAACTAGCGCGCAACCTAATCTCACGAATTTCCAGCGGTATGACCCATTCAAGGGCCCGTATAAAGGTGCAGAATACGGAGATACCACGGGCAAGCGTGGAATTGGAGTTGGTAGTATTCGGCGCGAAAAAGGGAAAGGTGGGAAGCAAAGGGATAAATGACTGCACGTGAACGCGCAGGTAGAGTATCCAAGGTCGAGGGCATGGAGCTGATTGAAGCTACCGAGGCTGAGCTCAGAAGAATGACAGAACCGGTAGAACGAGCTCGCTGGAGATGAGAGAAGTGACGGCGGGGGTACGTGAAGTGATAGAAAGGGATCCCGAGGACATTAACGAGATTGCGAGACAGCCGAGAGTCATAGTGTTGTCGCTCTCCATCCACAGCCCCCCAGCGACAGCGATGAAGGAAGAAAAAATTCTAAGCACCAGCAGCGTTTCAAACGCGCTCGAGACCGGAATAGATCAACCAGTGCGCTCCATTATGAGGTGATTATCGCCGCACAAAAAGCAGTTGAATGTAAATCGATCGTGGTGTCGTCCTGGATCCACTGATGACAAACGAGAGACGATAGCGGAAGCTAGCCGCAACGGGATGACACGCGGAGATGGGTAGCACGGTACAACAATATCAAGTCGATTGCGACATTCGCAGCACTCCCATAATGAAGGCAGCGACGACGAGTCAGATGAAGAGTGAGATGCGAGCCTCAGCAGTGTTTGAAACGCGCTTGAGAATCGAGAGAGGTCAGGAAGATGGTCGTGGAGCACCTCAGAGTGTCGTATTGCACAAGATCCCGGAAATTCAAGGCCCCCCAGCCAAAAGTATTTTGAAGCTCAGGCTGAGTCTGAAGTTCGCAAGGCGAAGTTGCGAGCGGATAGGCGGCGGGAGAAATAACGAATCATTGAAAAGATTGGATTATGATTGCTGACAGCGTTGCAAACGCTCTGTTGGTCGTCGCTGAGCGTCGAGTGCCGTGACGTGGCGACAATCTCTTCCTCCACCACCATTTCCGACGCAGGCGACGACCACCGAGCGCTGCCTATGGCTCAGCTGCTGGTGGTCTCCTCTGTCTTGAAGTGTTTTACCAAACTCCTGAAGCATTCAAGACCTCTTTTTTGGTGGACGAAGATTCTCTGCGCCGAGCGCAGCAGGCTACTCCTTGTCGATACAATCTGGACGATCTTATCGATGCAAATCACCGAGCGCCGCCTCAGGTTAGGCTGGTGGTGATGTCTGTCTTGAAGATTCTCGCAAGCTGGCTTCGCTTTCATTCTTCAAGACTTTCTTCTTTCTTCTTGCGACGCGCTGGTCACGGATTGGGAAATACCGAGCGCCGTGAAGCTGCTACTGGTGTGTTGCGAAGGATTTGTGGGGTTGGGGGCTGGATGAACGGAGAATTGACGAATGCAAGCGACGCCGACAATTTGATTCTATTTCCTTGTTGCCCTTCTCGCCCGCTCTTCGCCACAGATGCAGCTTGCCGTTCTGGCGGTTGTCCTCAAGATCTGCGGCCAGGGGCGCCGGTTTCTGACCTTCACTTATTAAGACTTTGTTCTGTGGACGAAGAATATCTGGGCAGCGCGCACAGGCTCGACACATTCAACTAGGATTCGATGAAGCACCGAGCGCCGTTCGCGGCTGCTGGTAATACTCTGCCTGTCAATTTCCGCGAACAGGGGCTTTGATAACTCGCTCCGTCTTCAAGATTCTTCTTGTGCAGATCACCGACCGCTCCACAAGGCGGATTGGCCTGAGCTTCCGGAGAGAGAGGATTTCTAAGCCAAGCCATCATTTATTGGGCTTGAACTCCGAAAACGGAGCTCGCTACACTCCACCGGGAAGGCGGGAGAGCCGAGGCAGCCCACAACCAACAGCTCACCATGAAGCAGCCACAGGCGGGCGAAAACAGGGTGAAGCGCCAGAGGCTCCAAAAACCAAGGGAAAAAGAAGGCGAGCAGGGGAGGGGAGGGGGGAGGTCAAAGATGGTGGTGTGAGGAAGGTGAAACAGTAAGGGAAGAGGGGGAGACAGCGACTGTGGCAGGGCGGGTACCAGACTTTGGGAGTGGCCATAGAGGACGCAACTCAGCAAGACTGAGCCACTTGAAGCGAGAGAGGGAGTCAGCAACTGCGTTTTCATGGGTGGAGATCCACAGTGGGCGGAAGGTGAAATCGTGATGCACCGCAAGGAGAGCAAATGCACGAAACAAAGCCTGAGTTGGTGGGTGATCAATGGAGCCAGACAGTAGGCAGGTAGAGATGGCTTCGTTATCAATACGGAAGACAACCTCAAAGCCAGTCCAGCAGTGGCCCCAGATCTCCGCAGCACGCAGGACTGCGCGCATCTCCTTCCAATGGATTGGATGACGACGGTAGCGTGCTGGCACTGGCTCAGTGAAGAACAGGTCAACACCTGCCCAATGTCCACCAATACCAAGCTTGCCACTGGCATCAGTGAAAACCTCGAAGCTGATACGAGGAGGTCCAATCACATAAATGCCATTGAAAGTTGGCAGGAATGAGTTCCACCAAGCAATGTCAAGCTTGGCAGAGGCAGGAAGGCGACGGCGTTGGCGACGGGGAAGGAAGGCGAGACTCCGCAGGAAGTCTCGGATGCGACGGGTGAAAAAGCGACCAACGGGAATCACGGACTGAGCAAAAACGAGGTGACCACACAATTGCTCGAGTACGTAGTGGCTAGCGGAACCCCGGGACAGACACTGATTGAGCAGCAAAAGAAGCCGACCAAGCTTGTCTGCGGGAAGGCGTGCCTGCATCTTCACGGTGTCAAGCTCAATGCCGAGAAACTCGAGGCAGTGAGTGGGCCCCTCCTCCTTATCACCGGATATTGAAAAACCAAGCTCCGCAGCTACAGAGCGGAAAACAGCACGACCATGCTCAGCATATGCCAAACCCTTGGAGGCAGGGGTGACATTGATCCAGTCATCCAGGTAATGCTGGATGAGCTTCATGACTTCATCACGAGACAGTAGAATCCAGTGATGAGCCTCCGCAAAGTAATTGTACAGGCGTGGACCAGTACGAATACCGAACGACAGGAAGATGTCCAGGAATAGACGCATCTTCCACTCAAAGCCCATCAGATGTACATGGTCTGGGTGAATTGGAATATGCCTGAACGCTGCCTCCAGATCTGCCTTGTAGAGGAAGGATCCAGGGCCTGCCTTCCGTACACGGTCAATAGCCCCCATGACAGCCTCGTAGACCAGATGGCCGTACTCAGCAGGGATCGCGTCATTGACTGAGGATCCAGGAGGATATGAGAGGTGATGGATCCGACGACGTTTCTCGCTATATTTCTTGGGCACGGAGCCCAGCGGAGAAAGGACAGGCTTAACAGTATCAGCCATGTCTGTGATGTCAATGATACGCCCAAGAGAGACCTCATGGGCAATATCCTTGTCCACTGTCTCGGGGAACGCAAGCGCGGATGGAAGAGGGGCAGGGGCAGAAGGAGATGGAGAGGGCATAAGCATAGGATCCACACCTAAGAGGACACCGTGGCGGATAGCAGAGACAAGGGTCTCAGCGAAGGAGCGATCTGGGTAGTCTGCGAGCGCACGAGCCCACGCCTCGTGGTGAAGCTTCGTCGGAGGCATGGGTTTTGAATGCGGAGTAGTGAGAGGGAAGAGTAGGTCCGTGTTGGGGCGTGCCGGGGGCAGGGATTGCGCCATAACCTCAATCGGGGAGAGAGGGCGGTCAGAATCGGCTGTATGGGTGACTAGGGGAGGAGATGGGACTTTCCTGCTCAAATCTGAGCGAGGAGAGCCAGAAGCATCTCCCCCTCGCTCACCCGGCTTCAATAACGCGCCATCAGGGGGATTTTCCTGAGGCAGGACTGGCCGAGCTACGTCCGGGGGGTTTGAGAAACGGCGCGCGCAAAAAGGCGCGGTGTGGTGACGACTACCGCAATGAGAGCAGACATGGCGGCGTAGGCACTGGCGGCGACCTTCCCAGCAGCCTCCTACGCGATTGTGGCCCCAGCAGATCTGTGCACGTACTCGCGTTCCGTTCTCCATCAAAATCCTTCCATCCGTCGGAGGCGTCCAGTGCCCACGATCTTCATGGTGCCAGCTGAGTAGTCCATTGACCTTGACGAGTCTGAAGCCGGGCCGGAGAGAAGGCATCGAAGTCGACCAGCCGAAGGTGGGGGAGGGAACGAAGAGGCAGCGCAAGCACCCAAGAAGAGAAAGGAAACAAAAGAAAATGACACAAAAATGAGCTATGACGACGACGGGGGGGGGAAGACTAGGGCCCGGGGAGAAGACTAAGGTCGCACAGGAGGGAGGAGGGGGAGTCACCGAGCCAAAAGCACGACGGGGTGGAGGCCGGCGAGACGAAAAAGAGATGGAGCATGTGATAGATGGGATCACCTTTGCCAATCCCGCTGCTCTCTTCAGACCTTTCATTCCGGCGGACCTGAAGATTCCTGGGATGGGGGGCATAGATTAAAAGAGCTTAGGAGATGTTGGAAAGACTTCCGGATGGACGAAAATATAGTAAGCATTCTTCCTGGCGACGTCGGCGTCGCCACTCCTGTTCTTTCTCGATATGGAATGAATACTCGTTACGAACTTGTTCATGTCTGAGGAATCGCCGACGTCTCGCTGTCTGGCTGCATACCTCAGATGTTCGTATCAATCACATTCAAGCTCGACGTCTCGTTGAACCTCGACTTCATCATTCCGCGTCGCATCCCAATGTAGACCTTGCACGCGCTGCCTCGGTCCTCCTCTCTCTCCGCTTTCAAGATTCTTGTGCAGCCAGTTACCCTCGACGTCTCCTCAGGCTCCGTGCTCAAGCTGAGGAAAGGGTGTGTGAATGGGTCATTGGAACCACCGAGCGCCGTTCGCGGCTGCTGGTGGATTTCTGCTTGCTTAGTTCGGGAGTCCTCCCCGAAATACTCTAAGTAGACGGAGACAACTACGACAACTCCGTGGCTCACGTTGGGATGTTGGCATTGGAAGATTTCGCCGCTGCGTTCCAGCAGCTCAAAAGAGGTCTCGACATTCATTCTGGAGTTGTCCGTGTTAATACGACACGCCTTCTTCCTTCCATGGAAGCCTCTCACGCCCCTCCCGAACGACCATTTCCAAGTCGAATGCAATCCGGTCTAGCATTCTCCGGGGTTCCCGGAGCTTTCCCAAACAAGTGCTCGTTGAGAAGCTTTGTGAACGTTAGAGCATACTCCAATATCGCTCGTTCGTGGTGGTCGATTTGACGGCTTGTCCCACTTTATTTTCGCTTGCACTGAGGGGCTAGCCTCCGCTGTCTACCTTCTTCGCCTCAGACGAAGAATCCATGCTAGTACATGACACCAAGCACTGCCCGCAGCTGCTGGTGACTCAAGTGCGCGCTGGGGGGCTAGTCCTCGTCGCGCTATCGTCCAATCTTCCCTGAATCACACCACGAACGTCGGCAGGAATCGACGCTCATGGGCGGAGGCTTGCCCTCCGCTTCCTGATTCCGGGGATAGGGAAGAAACTGGTGCCGGCGCATCAGACAGCAACACCGAGCGCCGTTCGCGGCTGCTGGTGGCTATCAGTTCGAAGGTTATGCAAATGGGAAAAGGAACACTTCACCTCGGAATGAGGGGCTGTGAATTTGGCATTCAAAATTTTCTTTCTTCTTCGCTATCGCTGGGGGGTGAAGGATATGTATAAGCATAGCTTTATAGCGACGAAGAAGAATACTCGTTGAGTCCCAAGATGCCCATTGCTGTGAACCAAGTCTACGGCCATCGTGAGCGCAAATGTATCGGCGCGTTTTGCTGGACTGTCGAGGCGTGATGTAGACCGAGGATAGCTGCGACCTTCCCAGTCGAGAGTCAACGACGCACCTTGGGATCTTCCCAAACTGCTGAGACTGAGGAAAGGTTTCTTCGTTGGCGGCACGTACAGTCCCACAGGCAGCACGGGCTGACTCGGAGCTCCCTTCATTGGGTTAGAAGCTCCAAGCCTGGTCTGAGCGCCGTAGGACACGGCCGTGGAAGAAACGGATCTCCACGATCAACGACGCACCGCTGCCATGTAGCGCTGCTGAGATCGTGAGGGGCCTGGACGTTGAAGGAGTTGGATGGTATTGACATAGGTTGAGTTGTTGTTCTCGTTGAATCAAATAGAGACTGCGGGCATGTGGAGTCGCCATGGGACGGGGAAGCGCCGACCTCGTGTCTGGCTGCATGCCTCTGCCGTTTGAATCTATGCATTCGGGGAGCAAAAATGAAATGACAGTTACTCTAGTGCTATACATCTAGCTGTACAGATCCAAGTGGTGGAATAGCAGCCTACGACTTAGTTGTCGTCAGCCAACGTTGCGTGAAATGCGGACACGGGAGACATACTTCAAGCCCACTCTCCTACCATCTTCCGCCACCGCGTTATTTCGACGCTCACTTTCCTCCGCTTCGTGCGCAACTTCAGTACGCGTTGGCTGATAAGGGTGGATGGCGCGTCTGCGGCAAGGCCCTGTAAGCCGTGAAAAGCGAGGAAGAGAACGATGTACACGGTGCTTTATTGCACATTCCATCTACTCTCCACCTCCATCTCCCTCAGCGACCATCTGGCAGTCCTCAGATCCGAATGAACGTTGACGGGTTTTGAAGTTGTTATTGAGCGAGGAAGCGCCTCTTGGCTGCATGCCTCCGTGGTCCCGGATCTACGTGTTTGGGGGGCTAAGATAGATTGACGGAGTGCTACACATGTCACAAGGTGTACAAGTCAGAGTATCGCAACCCCAACGACTTCACTTCGAGTTGTCGTCAGCTGAGCTTTGAAGATATGGATGCGGGAGCGTACCTCAGCAAGCTCACGCGTCTTCGTACACGCTTCTCCCCTCACAATTTGCTGTCAACGACTTCGCGTTCCATCGACCACCTCGTGCGCCGTTTCCGTCGATTGTTCACGTAGTCTTCAACCTCCCGGCGGCGTAACACCTCGCTTCAGATTGTAGTTAGCAGACTCTTCTCGGGATGCAGATTCGTTCCACGCACCTTGAATTCCGTCGTCACCCCAAGCGCCCCTTCTCACGCATTCCTCCGACGAGGTCGTCGTAATCCTTCGACGCCTTCCGCCTTCGAGCTGCGAATTACGGTCGCATCATTCGACTGCACAGCGCGGGCAGTCTGAGTTGCCTGAGAGGCAATCGGCGTAGGCCAATCCGATTCTGTACGAGGCACAACGACAATATTCTTGAGAGTTCTGCCTGGAGACCGAGCGCAGCGTCGCTGCAGCTGCTCTTGTAGGGTGCGGATATCCATGCACTCATGCCTTCTCGTCTCGCTGAAACCTGCTTGCGCCGCGTGGTCAAAACGAGTCCCTCCGAGCACACTATGCGACGTACCTCCTGGCTCCGCGCTTCCTCGTTCGACAGGAAACTTATACGTTGGGGAGCGGCATGGTGTTTCACGGCTCTACACCAAGCAAAATTGCCGCAGATGCGCTGATCTAGGTGTGCTGGGAATCGAGGGACTTGATGCGTCGAGATACAGATCGTCGTCCTCGTTTTGCGGTGATGGTGCGGGATGGGGGGCAGCTTACAAGCTCACTTTGAGTTGCCTTCAGCTAACGCATTGCGAGATCCGATGTATGCGTGGGCGTACCTTACTACCTCATGCTCCCTCGTCTTCTCACACGCTCCCTCGTGTAAAGACTCGCCAATGGGGGCGGTAGGATGAATCAGTGTACGACAGCCTATACGACGTACCTTGCGTCGAGAAACCCCAATTCATAGTCGTCATTCTTGCGAGAGTGCCGCGTGCACAGATGCTCGAAACGTCGGAAACGACTAGCATTCGCAAGGCATTGGGGGGCATGCCCGCATCGCTTGATTGCTCCTGCACCAGAGTTTGAAACGCAGTCGGTGTCTTCCTCGAGAGTGAGCGCCGCCGCATGAGCGGCATGGCTGCTGCTATCGTACTCGCTGTTTCTGTCGCGTGGTGCGAGAAGCTGTGGTCCTAGTTAACAATGTTAACTAGCACGACGCTGAGGTAGGCTGCAGCTATTTATGTACCAAAGGATCACTTACTTATATACCATTACAGTAGGCCCCCGGTCACTACCTACCAGGTTCGTCACATTGAAAACCCGAATTTCGGCCTGATTTACTCTATTTTGCGGCACTGATGGCGCTCTGGCGGCTTCAAAAATCACGATTTTTTTCTGAAAATGCGCGCAAACGCTTAGTTTAGAGGAGCTGTGTCGCCCTATCTAGTCAAAACCGCGGTCAGATGGCTGGTTCGCGAAATAGACCTCTCAGATTCGACCTTGTTTTACTCTATGGACGTGACGAACCTATATGTCAGTGACCGGGGGCCTATTACAGTAACTAATCGTGCTATTTGTCTAGGTACATAATCTGAGCTGTTGTTGTTAACTAGCACGACGCTGAGTAACTAATCTTGCTATTTGTCTAGTCTAGGACGGACGTCCGGTTCTGAGAGGTTACGGGCCCTCGTAGGACGCCAGTTTTACTGCGCCACGTTTTCCGGACGCTATCCAGCACAACAACAAAACCAACTAGCCGCAGGAGCCTGCAAACGACCGCAGCTCTAGGCCACGTCATCCGCCAGACATGGCGACCACTGCTGAATCCACTACACCGGTGCTCGAAGGAGCAGAAAACTTTCCCATATGGAAGATCCGGATGGAGGGGGAGTTTGCTCGAGAGAAAGTTGCGCTTATTATCTCTGGCGAGGACACAGCGGCAACTCAAGCCGCTGCGGAAGCAGCAGCGACATCCTCCAGCACAGTCTCCGCAATCTATTATCTATGGCGTGGTAACGACTTCCACTCACGCCATCCGTGACTCATTTTGGGTGCGCGACGCTCGGGCTCGTGGTATCATCCACAAGTTCATCTCCAATCACATCCTCATGTCTGTCGTCCACCTCACTGGCGCAAAGGAAACATGGGACGCTATTCTTGCCAAGTACGAAAAGGTCAACGTTGACGCCACCGCTTTCTTCACGCTAGTCCAGATGCTGGAGACCAAGTGGGATCCCTCTACCAGGTTTGACGACCACCTCACCAAACTGCGATCTGGAAACTGACCCTCACAAACATGTCACGGCCGGTCGATGATGAGTTCATGGCATGGATCCTACTCAAGTCGCTGCCGGACACCACCGGCTGGAAGTCAATAGCGTTCCCCAGGGCGAGAAGCTCAAGTTCTCCGAGGCGGAGCAGCGCATCAAAGCAGAGCTTGCAAACCCCATCATCACCGGCCCACAGGAGTCGGCGCTCGCGGCCACATCACTGCCCTCATCCACGAACTACAGGGGAAAGAAAACCGGTGGTCCGACAAAGAAGTGTCAGCTCCACGGCCTCTGTTACCACGACACCAAAGACTGCCGTGACCTGAAGAAGAAGGCAGAGGAGGAAAGCGCTAAACGCAGACGGGGGAGGCGATGAGAGTGGACATTATGGGGAACTTCTCCATTCCGAGGGTGATGGCAAAACGGTCCAGATTCCCACGGTGGGTCATTGTTTTCCCTTCTCCAAGGGGAAATCCCTCGGCCGGGAAAACACGTTTTCGGCACCCAGAAAAGCCTCGGAATGACCGATTTTTCCAGTGGTGATTGTTTGTTTCCAGCGTATCATGTGACTGACACGTGCGTATGGGAAAACAAACCGAGTGCCAGTACGGGAGTCGCGGAATCCAGCCAAATGGGGACTCGACACGTTTTCCTCCAATAACTGCTTCATCCTCCTCAAGGCTCCATTCCAACAATGCTAGCATTTCATTGATCTGAATTTCATGAACACGAGAGGTACCATACAAAAGCAGCCGCATCAGGGACCCGATACCTGGTCAGAGGTAGGAAAAGTGGGTTTTATGGGCACGTTCGGGGAATCCGGTCAGAGAACTCGACCCTTAGCATTTTGTATTGACGGTAAAAGATGATGGAAGAACAAATTTTAGAAATCATTCATTTTTTCGAGAATCCGAGGGCACGCGCCGCGCGCTCCCTTCGAACGAGATCGAATTCATACGTGTGTATCAAGAACAACATTGTAATTACAGCTCGAGTTGTGGATAGAACAGGACAACAAATAACGATGGTACCAAAAACGTGCGAGGAAAACAAAGAATCACGAATCAAACACACCAGAGGCAAGGTCTCCTTTGAAGCGAACATTTGCGTTGTGAATCCGGCGCCAGCTGAAGATAGTAAAACCCGCCTTCTGCAACTCATCGTCAAGCGTAGATGGTGTTTTATCTCCGGGACGGAAACCAACATCCTTCAAGAGGCTTGCATCACCCTCGGCGAAGCCATAGAGGTCGCAAAACTGATCTAACTGGACATTGTGGCGTTTGACTGGCGACGGAGGGGCACTGCGCGGTTGAGAAAGCGAAGGGGAGGGAATGGCAGGAACACCGGCTGGGGTAGAAGCATGATTGGCAGGCGACAGTTGGGGGAAAAGTGCGGGAAGCCCACCACCCGACATCAGGGACGCCAGAAATATGTCGGTCATCGACAGGGTAGGAGCAGGAGCTGGAACAGGAGCAGGAGCAGGAATGGCAGGAACTGGAACAGCGGGTGCAAGCGGAGTCACGGTGGTTTCAAGAGATGAATTGTGGAGGGCCGAGGGCATGGGAGGGATGTTTTTGATACGTTGTTGAGCATCAAAGAATCGCGATGCGGGAGCGGTCTTCTCATCCGTCAGCTTTTGCGACTGTTGTTGGGCTCAATCACAGCAGGATCAAACGAAAGGATGGAACAGACCATGGATGCAGCCCAAACTCCGAGACGTGTTGCGTTCAAGTCAAAGAAATAGCCCGTTTCGGGTTGATGGTAGACACGAAGATTTGGCCAGCGCGGGTCGTTTCCGATTGGGTACTTCTCTTCAAGCTTCGCGCGCTCGGTACGTGTCGAGGCATTGAAGGATATCTGATCACAGCTGAGCGGAATGATTGGGAATGAGATGAAATCAGACACACCTTCTGCTCCGCAATCGAGCCACTCGGCCCCGCGCGTTCGAGTTCGGAATAGTCAAATGTAGGCGGGGGAGCCTCTTCTGTCTCCCAAAGCTGGGGAAAAAATGTGGTTGATCAGCACTTTGGAATTGCATGCATGAAACAGTGTGCGCACCATTGGTTCCTCCATGGGCTTGTTTGGGGGCGGCATGAACAGGATCACCACACGCTCCGCCTTCCCCTTTAGTTCTTCCACCATTGCTGCGTAGCCAACAGCCTTTCCAAGAGGGAACTTGTCACCAGTAAGCGGTTTCTTCGTTTTCCACATGATTTTTGACTGATTGATGTTTTCGACGAGACAAGGGAGTTCGGTAGCAATAGCGGACAAGAGATCGAGGTAAGAGGCAGACATGGGGAGTATGAAAGGTCCTTTTTGAAGTGTATCATCCTCGGTAGGCTTGGGAGTGCGTTTTTTCGTAGGGGCGGGAGCTTCTTTGGGGATTTTGATATAGTATGTGATACTCGGGGGAGGCTCGTCACTGTCGGCGGCCGGCGCCTTCGTTTTGCTTCGTCGTTTGGCTGGAGGCTTGGTCTCCGTTGCTGCAGCAGTGTCGGTCTCCTCCGAGGCTCGTTTCCGTTTTGCAGCCTTCTTCTCAGCCTTTTTCGCTTGTGCTGCCATGACTTCGGGGGTTCTAACAAGGAACTTGTTGCATGCTTTGAAGAGGGTACTCAGAAGGGCACCTGGAAGAACAGAATAGAGCAAAATACCAGCAGGATGGTCGGCAATTACGCCCTCTATCATAGCATCCAAATCCGAGGCAGAGAGCTGGGACGGCCCTTCGACGACCGTAACGTCCTCGTCTGAGTCGCTGGAGACCATCGTAGAGGTGAGAAAGGGAGGGAGTAGCTCAGACGGAGAGTTCTACGCGAAGTACAGAGAGAAAGACGTGGAAAGACGCAAATTTCCTTTTTGGGAAGCGCAAATATTTTTATTTGTGATTCTCATTATTTACAGGAAACCCTGTAATATTCGAAGCGCTACGTCTAGGCGAGTGTTCCCTATAAATTTCAGCCTGATTTGACCAGAAATGAACGAATTCGAGCGACTTTCTCCTCGCTGGAGAAAAGGGTAGATTTGCTCGCTTTGCTCGCAATTAAGCGAGTCTCGCCGTGAAAAAATCGTATTTTGGGGGGCTGCAAATACACGCTATTGTGGCACCTTTATATATAACAAAATGGCTCTATTGGAACTTGTCTGGAACCCGGGTAAGTCAGCAGTCACAGTATTGTCACAGTTTGCATCAGCCTTGGAATGCTTGCCAGAAGGTGGGAGTGAATAGAGCATTTTGGCAAACGGTGAAAATCAGATTTCAGTTCGAAAAACTAAGCGAGTTTGGCGAAAAACTACAGTGGGCTGCGCACTGTTTTGCGGCTCCACAACCAAAATTTGGTTGGCGGGAACTGAAGAAAAAAATCATTTTTCACCGTTTGCCAAAGTGCTCTAATGAATGAAATCTGCCGCATATTTCAAGATGCGGGGATCATGCGAATTGGAGGGCTTCAGCCAATCGTTAGCATGGATGAGGGAGGGGCGGGGGGACGCAGAAGAGGCGGTACACGCGCGAGTCGTTGCCTTTTGCTTGGGCATGATGGTGGTTATCAAAGTCACTTTTTGCGGACTCCTTATTTGGTAAGTGAACTAGCATGAACCCGTGCTTCGCACGGAAACCAATGATCTTGTTTGCCAGATGAAGAATTCATAGCTTGCTGTCCCACATGAATTGTAAAATAGAAAGAATTAAAAAAACGCTGAAACCTACTGCAACCACAGGGCGCTCGTCAACAGCCGATACGGTTGGTTCCTCGCGTTCCGTGGCTTGTCAGCTATCCCCCCTTTGAGCGGTCAAGGTTGAATAATTTGTGTGCAAATGCGGCTGCCAGCCCGTCAAAATGTTCAACCTTTTCTTTTCGATTGTTGGACTTGCCGTGGCCGCCGTTGGAATGTGGGAGATTTTAGGTCAGTGTACATTGGTCATCACTGATGTCGACCTGGCAATGAAACTGCTCGGTCACCCAGCCGTCCTAGTCTGTAACTTACCGCGTGGCAGGTCATAGGAGGGTCGCCTTATTATATAATCATCGCGTTAGGCAGTTTGTTCCCACGGCGCTTCCTGCGTCTTTCAACTGCGTGGTCGTTCATTTTCCCATAGTTTTGGAGGTAGGATGCATTGATAACAGTTTCTTTACACTCCCCGGAGGTTAGAATAGCTTACTTTCTATTTTGCAGTCCAAAGACGAGTATTGTTTCTCTTCGCCGCCTTTGGCCGGCGGCGAACACCTCAAATTGAACTCATCCAAATCTCATCCGTTTCTCAAGCTTTTTTCTGGCTTCAAGTGCCGATAATGCATTTTATATCATTTGAAAGCCTTTTGCGAGAATAAGGCGCGTAAGTACGCGCTCTAGATGCCAGGATGGAACGTGAGAAACTTATGATTATATAATAAGGGGACCCGCCAATCACTAACCCCTTGGAAGTGACAGACTATTATAATACACCGCAGGTACGAGGAGTCTTGTATTCTAATGTCTGTTTATAAGAGACTATTATAATACACCGCAGGTACGAGGAGTCTTGTATTCTAATGTCTGTTTATAAGAGACTACCAGCCGTCCAGGTGCGGGAAAGGAAATGGCATGTGGGGTCCGCGAGGGTCCGGCCCGTTGTCTGTAGAATTAAATTCTGCCGACTCGGAGGGGGTCAAATTTGATGAGAAATCTCATCAGCTCATCATGGAATTAAATAACTTCTGGGAGTATTTGGCGGCGGCTCACTTAGCTCCGATCTCCTTTACACCTACGTGTTTCTATGCTCTTTGGGTCTTTCTATTGTTGTATATCACCTCTCGCCTTTCCATCCCTTGGCACAGTTTCCAGCTCCCACTATCGGAAAGATCACCCAATTATGGACATTTTGGAAGACATTGCAGGGATACAAGTATCTGTACCACAAATCACTCCATGATAGATATGGGCCATATGTTCGGATAGGTCAGTCAGGCTTATCGTGTTTTGCGACTTCTGGCGGTCCAACGTGGTGTTTATGTAGTAACGTCGAGCTGTAGGACCAAATGCAATCTCCGTCATCGACGCACCAACCGTGCGAGAGACTCTGAGCCGAGGTGGTCTCGAGAAAGGACGATGTCAGTCATGGTCTTCTTCTGCTCATCTTTGGTGTCTGAACAATTGACATGCGACTGACACAGAATATGAAGCTTGAAGAATTTTGACCACAAATGCGGCTTGACATTAGTCTTATGTTTACCGCGCCCTTTCAACCGCGTCAGGATGTTATTAGCTAATATCATGTAAGCAGATTTCACGGGTTCCGAAAATGCTTCCAGTTCCACGCTGAAACCTTGCTTCAACCTCATGCCCTATGGATAGAGTAGATACTTCTTGAAGGTGGGCGCAAAAACGAGACAACAGAATAATTAGATCACTACCCTACTGTACATGGATGTGACCGAGAGTACATAAGATAGATGTCCGGCAACCAGGAATACCCGGGTGCACAGGAGAGCGCGCACACCTAAATATTTTAACACACCCCCTCGCGCGAAGACTGGGCAAATGCGCTAGACCGCGACAGAGGGAGTAGTTTTCACCTTGCGACGGTTCCCATGTCGAACTTTTCTCTTCCCCCTCAAGCTCGACAGCGGCAGCGGCAGACGACATCACGATGGGATCCTCATTGAAGAGGATGACCTCGTCGGTGGCGGAAGCAGGGAGGACGATGTCGACGTCGGGAGCGTGCGCGACTACGGCGACATCATATTCGTCGTCTGAGTCGACTGACCAAGCGGCGGTCGCGTTCAAGATCTTATTCTTTACGTCGGCGGGCATGTCAGCAACACAGCGTCGGGCGATGTGACCGGCGCGTCCGCAACGGTAGCAGACACCGTTCGCATCCTTGGGGTTGCCCCAATCGAAGGCGTCCTTGTTGCGCTTGCGATCGCGAGCAGCGGCCATGGCGACTGGCTCGGGAGCAAGGGGATCGTATTCATCCTCCGTCTTGAGGTTCTTGTTGACGGTTTCCTCCATCTCGAAAGCTTTGATCCGCGCTATGATGTCGTGGAGCTTGGGAGTCGGGACGGTGGTGGAGAGGGAGAAACGGATGACAGCGAAGGAGGGATGAAGGCGCAGGAGCAAGAAGTCGGTGACCTCGCTGCTGCTCATCTCATGGCCGATGGCCTTGAGCTGTCGCACGATGGAGAGGACAGCGTCGATGTAGACGGCAACGCGTTTGGCGGGGTCGTGACGAAGGTTGTAGAGCTCGCTGCGGAGGGCGAGGCGGAGACTGGGGGTATCGCTCTGATACTCACGTTTGAGCAGAGCCCAGGCAGCAGAGCCGGTGGAGACGTCGGCAATGGTGCCACGATAGTCGGCCTTGAGGAGGAAGTAGAGCAGGGGATATGCACGGTTGTTTGCCTTATCCCATGCGGCGGCCTCGGTCGCATCCGTCGGCCGGGGTTTCGTCCCACTGACTATCTCCCAACTCTCCTCCAGCCTGAAGTAGTTCTGGACGTCCTTAGCGAACGACGTTCAGTTAGAGCCCGAAAAAGTGGGCGACACGAGAGAAAACAGCGTTGTTGGTGTTGGACATGGTGAAGAAGGATGGGGAGGAAAGGAGTGAGGGGAGTGGTGGTGTAAAGACAGTGGTAGGGGAGACACGCGGGGCTCGACTTGAAAGAAGGAGCAGTGCTGAGTGGCGGCTACAAAAACCCGTGTTAAACGTCTTGGGAGGCTCAGAGTCAAGCAGATCCTGCGGGCGAGACGGCACGATCTCGGAGACAAGGTGGGTGAGGAACACGGAAGAGGACACAGAAGACGCAGAGGGCGGGGCCCATAACCTCTTGAAGGTGGGCGCAAAAACGAGACAACAGAATAATTACTGTACATGGATATGACAGGTAGACGACACGCAAATACGGACAACCCTCCAAATCGGGAAGATTGGACAAGATTTTCATCAGACTGGTCCTTTTCCCAGATTCAAGCAACAATTTACTAAATCGGCTCCCGACATATTGTAGAGACCCATCCTGTATATTACTACCAAACCATTTTACTTCAGCTTCAGAATTGACAAAGTTGTTCACCGCTGGAAGTGGCAAGTAGTCGTGTGAAACTTGACACATCAAGACTGATCCTGACACAAGATTTGGATATAACTATTTTCCCTGCCCCGCAACACAGTACTCACAGCCGCGTTTCGTCAATTTATTGGGCCGACAAGTTAATTGTTAAGCTCTAAGTTTCTCATTTAGAATATGCGTCCCAAAAATCAGCTAAAATACAATTGATTTATTGTCGCCAAAAATGTGACTAGATGATATAACTTCCTGTCCCCTATCTAAGTCCAATAAATTTATTGTATCCTAATAGCTTACAGAAGCAAATGAACCGTACACAATTTATAGAGTACAAGTCCCAGATAATCCCCCACAGCCCCTCCTTTTCGCTGGCGCTGGCCCTTTCGCTGGCGTTGCTCTTTCGCTGGCGCGGGGCCTTTTTTGTTTGGATTTAGTTTTTCTTTTCTTAATGCAACAATAATTTTTTTTTTTTGAACAAACTAAATTACATGAGTTCAGATACTTAATGAAAACTAAGAAGAGCACTTGCGGGCGCCGGCCCGGACGGCTGGGGTTTTCCACCCCAGACCCCGACCGCTGCGCGGGGCTTCCGCTCGCCGCGGGGCCCACTGCGTGGTGCAACCGCTCGCCGCGGAGGCCCACTGCGTGGTGCCAGCGCTCGCCGCGAGGCCCGCTGCGCGGGGCTAAAGTATCCGACATGTGGGGGAGGAAGGCCGACTAAAGCCGACACGGAAAGTGTGATGATGGTCACTCGTCACGTCACACTTTCCGGTGTCAGTTCAAAATTCCACCCATGCTTCTAGTTCACCTAGGCATTTCGGAGAACATACCTATATGCAGAAGTGTTCACCGTGAACTTGGTGAACCTCGTGAACTTGGTGAACTTTTGGTGAACGCACGTAAACAAAGCGTAAACAGTGATGAATGTGACAAAGGGTAACAATCAGTCACAACCTCTCTTGCTTCCCCCCGGTACGTCCCACTCAATGCTGCCGCCCTTGTGAGTGCTCGCCTAGCGCCAAATTGATATATGCTGACGATGAACCCTTACAGACCACCAATGGCCTCTACCCTCACGAATTCATCAACTGTCCAGGCATCCCCCACTGAGGAATCGTCTGCAACCACCGCATACCGCCTGTGTTGATCTGCTCGGGAAGGGATGAGCCCTACCACCGGGATCTTCGCTTCAATGCCGTAAGCTTCCCTTTGCTTTCTTTTCCCTATTTCATCGCGTCCTAGTGCGATGGATGCGGGCACTTCGAATGACTCGACCCTGAGCCTTGGGCCGCCGAAAGGCGCAAGGACCTGCCTATGGAGCACCGCCAGACCTTCCCCCGGACAACCCGCCGAGCTCTAGCTTCACGCTCGACCCCGCGCTCGCGTACCCGCCATCCCAATACCTTCCCCCTCCACCATCCCAACTCCCAGCGCTTCCGCCCCCTCCATCGTAGCCTCGCATCCCTTCATTATCGGCGTCGCTTGCCCGACCGGTCCCCTGGCAGATATGGCTGCCGCCTTTAGGATGATCATCCCTAAGAGCGAACTCTCGGTCTCCGATCGCTTAAAGAGGGTGTTTCAGACCTCACGCTTCCCCAACGGTGTGTAGTATCAACAAGTACGTGCGTGCAAGGGCTCAGAACAGGGAGAGCGAGACGCAGCTGCGCTTCTTTCTCGTACAAGTGCTGGACTGTGGACTGCCTGGAGGGCGAAGTCGACGGGATGGGCGTCTGTGAAGGAACAGAAGCGCCGCTGATGTACTGTAGATACATTCCTTATTCCTCTTTATATGATTACATTGAGCTGTACCTTTATCTGTTTGTATTCAACTGTATTCAAGCGGTACAAATATATTGTTCCATTCTCGTACTTCAAATCAGGCAGCGAGGGAAGACGCGTAATATCAGAGTAGACGCGACGCCGCGACGCGTCACCCTCGAAGCTATAGACAATCAACAGCCAATGATTACGTTTACAGTATGTGACGGCGGCGAGGCCGAGTTTACCATCAAGTTCACCAAGTTCACGAGGTTCTTGACGAGGTTGACCAAGTTTTCCTTGCTTTGGTGCACTTCCTCACTCAGGAATTTTCTGGCATTTCGACAACATTTCGATGCTGCAAATTAATGTTCTATGAATGCATGGAGGGCGGCAGTGCGGGTGGTTGATAACGATTGTTTCCATCAAGTTCGCATCAACTGATTGACAAATTATTTTTCTGAAAAAGTGAACTGAACGAACTGAACTAAGAATTGAGCACCCCTTCTATCCACTGCAAGGGCGGCTTCGAAAACCACAGAGCAGGCAAACCTTGCTATTCGTGGTTTATATCACCCTTGTAATTATACCGATCTCGACAAAGACCTCGCTATTCTTGCCTATGAATACGGAGGTGACGCATTGCTACATACGCTGCACAGGTCCCCTTTCGCTTTCCCGACTCGCTTCACAATTGCCGCTTGCGCCGTAGCTCATCTCTCTCCATCACTGTGGGCCCGGTCAAGATGATGGATCTTCTGAGGAACATCGAGATCCTATTCAAAGATATTCCTGTTGGCGAGGAGGGAAGAATCCTGCACACACTTTCGTCGATGCCGCCCCAACTGCCGAGCTCAATCTTCCGGATAGTCGTTACGAAGTTTCCGGCCAGATACTGTCCTTGGTCCCCTTCGTCGATCAGTCTAATACTCTCTCTTGCGCCTGAGCACAAAATTCATTGGGTTTGAGTCGGCGAAAGCCAAGCACGCGAATTCAAACTCAGCGGCGTTGCAACGACATCTAAGCATTTGTGTCAATGGACGGCTGGCTTTACCACTCTCAACTCCAGAAGTCATGCCAGCGCGAGCATTGCTGGATGATTCCGAGCTCTGAACAAAGCTGGAGTTCGGGAAGGATGGCAGAGGAAGTGGGACGGCAGGGGCAGGTGCAATGGGCGGCAAATCGCCTGTCCTAGTAGGCCTTGGCGTTTGAACGTCGCCAATGACGTCAGACTTGGCGACCGGATCCACCGTCTGCGTCGCCATCGAGGGTGGGCGGTCCTGCTGAGGCTGCTGAAACGACGGTAGCGTTGCAGCTATCATCTCGTTGAAGGAACGCAAGAGCTGGGAAACGATTTTCGTTTCTTCGACCATGAGAGCCGACATGCCATGAACATAGAGCCTCAGCGAGTGCATTTCATGCCACAGCTGTCGCAAGTGAAGCCGAAAGCGGGGAGCGACTGAGAAGCGGATGTACGTCGTTTGCGAGCGAGCCGGAATCTCGCGCAAGCTGCTTTATCTCTAGGGTTGGGAAAGCGACCTGGGGAACGATGCTCTGTTCCATGAGAGGGATGTCGTGGGGGAGATGATGTCGAGTCCATGTTTGTAGCGGTGTAGGGAAGGCTGAAATGTGGAAGGAGGTGGCGTTGTTCTGCACCGATGGGTTGCCGATGCGTATTCTCACCACACAGATTCCTCACCAAAAAGCGGTGGTGGTGGGGGGGATGTATTATACTCGCGCGGTCCACAGTCTGAACTGCGAGTTTACGGAAGACATACATGTAGTACTGTACGGGTGGTTATCCTCACAGAATTCCACAAGATGTCAACCGAGCACAACGTCTTTCCAGGGGGTCAATCGCGCAACGCAACCAGGGAACTGGCCGGCCGCTTGTATGGCAGGACCTCTGGCTAAAACCCGTAGGACCTAGGGGGAGTTCTCTCCCATATGACCGCAAATACTGTGAAACTGAAATGTGCTGGCCGCCGGGTGATTGCCTGCTGTGATCCGAGGCCCGGATGATGGTGGGAAGTGTGAGCTAAGACAGGCGAGGCACGAGCCGGCTTAGTGAGAGGCAAGGCGGTCAAGGGATGCCGATCCTGCCGCTTCATGCCGGCATGATCAGATCGGTACGATTCTGATCGCTACGCTCTCCTGCCAGCGCGTCGACGCTGCAGAGCACCTCGCTCGTCCTCTCTCGCTTCTACACGCGTTTTCTTCGCGTTTTGGCTCTCGACTTGCTGTTTTCACCTTCCAGCACCCATCTGCCTCGCTCCTCATCTTCCAAGGCCTCATATGGTGGGGGACGTGACTTCATATCAGACCGGAATTTTTGGAATTTTGACCTGAAACCTGGCCAGATCAACTCGAAATACCCAAGAGTGGGTGTTTTCCGAAATTTTGGGCCGTGGGAACTTTTTGATGGGAAATGGCCAAATTTTTGCCGGAGAAACAGGTTTTCAAGGGGGGGAAGTACCGTTGAGGTAAAACTTGGGAGAGCTTTTGAGATTTCCAGTAGCTCTTATAAGTTTGTTTTGGACCCAATACTCAAATCACTACTCTTTGGGGGCATATTGGGTATTGATGGGCCATCAAATTGCCCCCGGCAGAGCCATTTCGGATCAATTTCCCCTTTAGGATGGCCAAATTTGTGGTCAAAATCACGAAAGTCAATGGGGAGTAAATCTGCTCCATACAATCTCTTCTACTCTTCAAAAGGAAGCCATTTATGCAATATCAAGAAATTCGGGTGACTGTCACACGAGTTATTAGCGTCACAATGTTCACTGTAAAAGTTTGTCACGAAGTCACGTCCCCCACCATAGGGGCCACACAAATACGGTTGCCCCACGTGATTTCACCTTTTTGAGAAGATGGTTGAGCCAGATCTTTCATATCTTCTCAAAAAGGTGAAATCACGTGGGGTAACCGTACAGTGGCTAGTGCTGCCGGGAGCTGAGTTGGAGCTGATAGTGCTGCCGGGAGCTGGAGTTAGCTCCGAGCTGAGTTCAGCTCCAACTCGACCCGTTACCATAAACGGCACCTCGAGGTGATGCCAGCTCGCCTCGCCTCCGCTCCCAAAACAGGCACCGTGACATTTTTGACAGCGTCACTGAGTGACTGACGCGTCTACCACACTCCTCCTCCTCCCGCTCACCGACCAGCGCATCTGGCGCAAACCAATCCTCCTATGCCTCACCTCAACCTCGCTTGCATCGACGTCACCGGCTGACTGCCCCGCAGGACGCGAAACGCCCCACAAAGCTGGAAATATGACGCAAAGGTGGCGCGTCGGGACAGTGCATGGCGCACTCAGGGTCCAAGGTACGTGCAATAGATACCTCTAAAATGTCATATATATTGCCCCAATTATACTCCATTACAACTCTCCCTCTTGTGTGAACCCCCATGGCTCGCCCATCCTGCCAATGCGGTAACCCGCAGGCATGCACTTGCTACATCCAACCCCCCGCGTCAAAACAACTTCACGATGAATTCGTACCCAACCCCCAACGTCTTTGGCTCATGGCCTGGCTCTCAGGTGTCCCCTATGTCTCTCCCGCCTCCGGCTTTCATCCCCGGATCGCCGTATCCTCCACCACCACCTCACGCCGCTTTCGGCCAGGCTTACGCCTTTCAAAATTCATACCCTGCTTCATTCAACACCGTGATACCACCCCCTTCGTCTACGGAACCTCGTGCCCCATTTATCGACGCGACTAATACGATTAATGCCGACGTCGCTCCGACACAGCGCAAGAAGAAACGCAAAGCTAATCCCAATGCTAACTCGGCAACTACTTCCCGTACCCGGCGCCGCGTTGACTCTAATTCAACCTCCGAACCCGCGGTTTATGGGGTGGGTCCGTCTGGTGCAAACATGGCGGCAGCAGCCGCAGCGTCTGAATCTGTTTCCCATCCCGCGATCCCTCCACGCAAACTTTGGCTCTCTGATCAACAAATCTTCGGCATCTGCAGACGATGCGACGGATGTTTGGTATTTCGTTCGAGGTGTCCACGGCCCTCTCTGCGCCAACTGTCGCACCAGAACCTACCGAGATGAAGGTAGATCGCCCGGATAAAAAGTCTTTTCTCATTTATCATGCGCCTCTGTCCGTGAGTGTTCCATTGTATTTTATTCGTGTACCTATTCAAGCTAAACCCTTCTTTCGTTAGATTTCCAAAATGGAAGGCATGGAAGAATGTCCTGGACAAACCAAGACCATCCGAAATCATCTTGAGGGAGAACATGGTAAAGTTTGAAGGATATGGTCATCTGAAGGGGCTCAAGAATTGGGATATTCTCGCAAAGGCGCCGAAGACTCCGGAGAGCGAGAGGAATTTTCTATTCCCGGATTCTACGAACGATTGGTTAAGTGGATCGCTGTTGATGATCGGATTGGTGCTATCTCATCATTGTTCTTGCGATTCTGATATATTGGTTAGTCTCTGGACGTGGTGGATTGTCCCGAACTCCGTGATCTCCTCCTCTTTATTGGGGCTCAATTGGAGGACAAGGACATTCCTCATCGCACGAAGTTATCAGAATTGATTGTCAAACGGTTCCAGGCCGAATATCAGTTAATGATTCATGAAATACAGGTATGTCATGTTATATTCTAACGATTCACCCTCTAATTATATGCGCAGAACTCGCTTGGGCGACAGTCTTACACCCAGGATGTGTGGAGTCGCGAAAATCTTGACTCGCATTTGGGGATTACCGCGCACTACATCGTCCGAGACGCGAATGGGCACCTTGTACTTAAAACTCGACTCGTTGCTTTTCGTCGATTGGATGGGAGACATACCGGTCAAAATATCGCCAAAATCTTTGTACAAGTTTTGAAGGAGATTGGTTGTTTGCACAAAGTAAGTCACATAGAGTTGTGAATTGAACGGCCTGCTGATGATCACTCAGGTCGGAATGATTACATGCGACAATGCTAGCAACAATAACACATGCATGGTGTATATTGCGCAGGAGCTCGCCGTACTCGGAATTCCTTTTGATGCGGAAGGGAACAGAATTCGGTGAGTTTTGATGATTTATTCCCGAGTCTGAGGGCTAACCGTGTTCAGCTGTTTTCCGCATGTCGTCAATATTGCTGTCAAAGCCGCTCTCGCAACACTTCCCGAATTACCTGCTGGTGTCGATTCGGACAACTACGGCACGCCGATTCCCGAGGCACTGAAGCAGGATGTCGGGTATTGGGAGGCGCTAAGAAAAAATCCAGTCAAACAAACTCGGACACTCGTTACATCGTGCCGAGCGTCTGGTCAACGACGGGATAATTTTAAGGAGACGATCGAACGTGGCAACGAGGAGGGCGGCTTCGGCGAACCCGCCTTGAAGCTGCGCGTCATACAGCTCTTGCAAGATGTCGACACGCGTTGGTCGGCTACGTTCTTGATGATAGACCGGTATCTTGAGCAAGATTTGGTTTGTTCTATTGTTTTTTTCTTGCTGGTAGGGATTGAATTTGACTTGCAATTTCGTTCAGGCTGTTGAGGCATTTCTCGACGACCCAATGCAAGTCGAGATTTCAGATGACCGACTCGATCCGATCGCCAAGACTGTGCTCGTCGACATTCGGCGCTTTTTACAGGTCCCACATCTTGTCCAGGAGATAGTATCTGCGGAGAAAGCGCCTACCCTGTCCTATGTGCTCCCACTCTATGAGCAGCTCATTGCCGCACTCAAGCTTCTTGCTCGAGAGCTCCCGAAAATCAGTCTCGGTATTAACGCCGCTGTCGATAAATTCACCGAATACCTCGGGATGTCTCGGCGCACTCGAATTTACGCGCTGGTCATGGGTAAACACTTCGCTCTTCTTCACCTCATTCGCTTCAACCACTCATATTATTTCTCAGTTTTAAATCCGACAACAAAACTTCAATGGCTCAGGGATAACTGGTCCCCGTCAGATGCGGAGGAAGCCAGAACTTGGATACGTGCAGCAGTGCGTCCTAAATCTTCCCATTATTGCACTACTGACAAACTACCAAGATGCTGGAGTACCTCCGAGAGTTCCGCACTAACCAGAACTCTGCAAGCACTGCCCAGATTCCTTTAACTGCCAGTCGCCGCGCTGTTCACACGCCGTCCTCGTCCCACGCCGCTCGTGCACAGAAATCTGGTTTTGCAAAACTGGGTGCTCTTGTAAAAGAGCTCTCTGCTTCCGACATTGAATCTCCACCAAGCAGTCAAGATTCACAGCCGCTTTCGGAGGAAGAGCAAGCCGAGGCGGAGCGCCGGGCGGCTGCCGAAGATGAGCAGATTGTCGACACGGAGCTGAATGAATATGAGAGGGAGGGCCTTCTGGGTGGATCGGATCCAGAATATGAGGACCTCGACCTGCTTCGCTACTGGGAGGTGAGTTTCGAGTATTCTTTGTGATTGTGTTGGTTTCTAAATTGTTACAGGCTCGCCAGTATCGGTTCCGGCACCTATTTCACGTGGCGGTCGATGTATTGCCTGTTCAGGCTTCAGCGGTACCATGCGAGCGTGTTTTCTCTTCGAGCAAGGACACAGATGCCTCCCTACGCAACAGTCTCTCCCCCGAGATGATGGAAATGCTCCAGATTCTCAAATTTATTTATCGACAGGATCGCATCAAATTTTGCGACGAGTTAGTCGTAACCGAGGAAGATCTGTCTGTTGTTGATATTGACCCTGATGTAGCAGAAAGGTTGATTGCGGCAGGGCGTACTCAAGAGCTTAAGGATCTTATAGAATCTTCCTGGGCTTCGCCCGTTTGATTTTTGCGTTGTATTCACTTGTATGATCATTGTGCTTTGTATTGTTCCATAATTTACTCATAAACTGTATAGTCTTTTATTGTCCATATGTTTATTATACTTTTTGGAGAATTGTACCACATTTTTGAGGTGCATACGAGGTCAAAACAATGCAATGTAGCTCGAAACGAGGAGACGGGGGACCGTGGGACGGAAACTTCCGTTTATGGATGTCAGCTCCAAGCTGCCTCGGCCCAACTCCGAGCTCGAGCGAGCTGATGGGCAATCACCTCGAGCTCAGCTCCAACTCAGCTCCCGGCAGCACTAGCCACTGTACGGTTACCCCACGTGATTTCACCTTTTTGAGAAGATATGAAAGATCTGGCTCAACCATCTTCTCAAAAAGGTGAAATCACGTGGGGCAACCGTATTTGTGTGGCCCCTATGGTGGGGGACGTGACTTCGTGACAAACTTTTACAGTGAACATTGTACTGTACACATTCCCGTGGTTAGAATGGATTCGTACCAGAGCTTCTTGTCTTGTAGAAAGTGCTCGAGTTATGAGTCAAGTGATTGGTTTCTGTAATGGCTGAATTTAACATGCCAGCGGTCGCAGGCCTCAGTGACAACCCTACCGTTCACCATTCGCAGATAGAGTATTAAATCGGATTTGTAAGATTGGGCCGGCCCACATCACCTTTACGAGCCTCAGGTCGTTATGTACAGCGTCGGGCCTGGAAAGTACTTGGGGCATACTCACGGCCCACGGGAAACTTGAAAGACGCTGGGGCCAGTATTCTCGTCAGCAGGGTCGTCAAAAAGGTCGTCGCGCGACCCATCACGCAAACGTGGTGCTCTGCGCGCGCGGCTTCAATCTCGTCCATCTCGACGTTCACAGCACCCTTGCGGTTGCGATTCCTTCAAGGTAAGACATTAGCGCTTCCGACAGTTGCGGCGAAATCAATTTACTTACCAAATATGGAACTTCCTATCAAACCCCTTGCGGCGGGGACCGGGCGCGGATGCGGGCGCGTACCCTCGCGTACAGTGTCAATTAGAAATGGTGTGCTTCAACTTCAAGTTGTTGACCACCGTGACACGACACATTGTGACATAATGTCACAAATGTGACGGTCTTGCTGGCAGCCGTCTTCACCAAGTCCCGCGTTTGCACTAGTGCCGCCTACCTCTGTCAGTGTCATATTTCGTCAGTTCGGAAGCCTCCTCGCCGCATATTGCTTCTGTCTTTGGCCCCGCCCAGCGCTGTACTTCTGTCTTCGAGACCCAGCGCGGTACTCAAGCCACTTATCTTTGTCACTACACATGAACAGCTGAAAGGCTCATTAGGCCCCATGTTCTCTTCATTTTTCTCGCCGACCCAGAAATGCTTCTAACACCGGCTTCTCAGTTGGCTACCTCAAACATTTCTCAATTCTGCCATATCATCGCGTTCCACCGTTTTTGAGACCGTCACCCTCTTCAGGACGAAGAAACGGATGATATTCCTGAAGCTAAAAGGGAACCAGAGGCAGAGAAAATTTCGAAGCCGGAGAAAAATTCGCGTCGTACCACCGTCGAAGAAGTCACAGACGAGGATGATTTAAATTATGAAACAGCTCGCGAGGATGCGGCTACACTTCCTAGATCATCCCGCCATTCAACGGGTTTTGGAACATCATCCACGCCGGTGTCGAAATTTCATCCCGCGCTTGCTCCGACGTACTCCAGGTCTGGAGTAAAATACCGTCAAGCTTCTCGTGACGCGACAAACTTTGCCCGCGAAGCTTCGCCAGCATCCATGTCAGGTTTTGGATTTAGGATCCGAAATTCCGCCGACCTCCCTCGAAGGGATGATGAGTCTGGGGCTAAACAACGTGTCAGAAGATCGGAAGGAGACTACCCTGGGGATTCAGACAGCTCGGATTCCAATGACGATATGGATAAAGGAAAATCGAACCGTGGGAACTCAGACCGCTTACCGCCGGACAAACCATCGCCATCAAACAAAAATCTGACGGAAGGACCTCCAGACGACCCTAGTGACGATTCCGACGACTCAGAGCATGACAAGAATACACCACTTCCCCGCGCATACAATTTCCCCAAACGAAAAATCGTTCGCTCGAACTTACAGGATGAGAGGCGCTATTTTGATTTGCGATTCAAAGACGCGGACATTCCGAAATGGGACGGAAACCCTGACAATTTGTCTCGTTGGATCCAGGAAATCAATCTCTTCGCAGAGGATGGAGCGAGATCTTGGAAGCAACTCGGAACAATTGTTCCCCGTGTTCTTACTGGTGCCGCAAAGAGTTGGTACTTCAGTCTGGATATCAAATATCAGCGGAAAATTCGTCAGAACTGGGATACGATGCGCCAAGCAATCGCCGACTTCTTCCTCACGAGCAAGTGGCATGAGAAGACGCGGGCGAGAGCTCTGCGCGCGAAATATCGGGAGGAAAACTTTTTGCACGAAAAGCCAACAGAATATCTCATTCGCAAGCGCGAATTGATTGCCGTCGTCTATTCCTTCGAGGACGCCTCTGTCATCTCGGAAATAATGAGCGGCGCACCTCGTTCCTGGTGAAACGCGCGGTATGAGCTTGCGGGTGAAAGAGAATATCATCCAACAAACACAACACACAACCCAATACACTGCACGCGCAAGTTCGGGGCTCCATGCACAGGAAATGCATGTGGCAACCCAAACGATCGTCGGTAGGCGATGAAGAGGAGTATATAAATGATGAAATTGATGTGCGCTCGCCAGCGAGCTCGTTAATCTTGACACTGAAGGGAATCTTTCCCACCATCGTGTAATCCAACCCAAGCTCAAATCCTTCAACTTCATCGTCTTCAAAACATCCTCCAAACCAAATCCAGATCCAAACCAAATCCCGTATCGTTCCGTTCTCGTTCCCGTTCCCGTTCAAAATCCAATAAACCAACCCAGCCAAAACCAAAACAACCAACACAACTCCGAAGAACGACCAGATCGTTCCTGCTCCGGGTTTGCACGCAACGACGTACAATCGATCCATAGGTGAGCAGGGTTCTGACATTCAACTTCCGTTGTTTACCGATCAAACGACAAAGCAGAAATTAGAAGAGAGAGAGAAATTCAACTCATTGAAGGGAAGTGGGGTGTAAATTCATTGTCTACTGTACAAAATCGCGCGGCCTTATATACCCCTAACCCTAACCTTAGGATACATCCCCTTCCGACGTGTCTTTCTCCCTTTCTCGCACAGAACACGTAGGACGCGATGTGTTCAATATGTGACCATCACGCCACACGTGACCGTTACCGTGACAAAATGCCTTTCTTTCCGCTACCACCATGTCCTCCCGCAGTCCCTTGCACATATCTTCCTTCTACGGCGCTTCATCAAGCTCGACTATACTCCGGATCCTCAAATCAGAAAATCTCAGTGATTTCCGAAGCTTTCAGCCTTGGACTGGCACCCGCTCATCACTGGTGCACCGTACTTGATACGCAAAAAATTGCAACAGTTGTGGAATTCCATGCTGCTGTTGCGTTCCACGAGGATACTCTGCTGGACTTGGGTGCCGAATCGACCGATGCAACTTACAAGAGCACCCGCGACGATGAAAAATAGATTCGCTCCTCACAATCGTGGACTGGGGGGGATATGTCATGGATTACAGATAAACGAGGAATCACGATCGTAAGTCTCACCTTGTTCCTATTTCCATCTTGCTTTGTACATTACATTCCACTCTCCATTTCTCTTTCTCTCTCACCATTCTCCTCGTTCCTAGACTTGACATCATTATCGACTTCATCCCGCTACGTCTCACGTACCTAAAATGTATAAAAGCCTTACTCGAAGCGCTTGAATATTATCTTTCATCTACATTCAACTAGTCTGTAGTTTACCGCGCGACAGCTGTCAGAAGGGTCGGCTTATTATGTAAACATTTGGAAATGGAAAGAGTTTCCCACCTGCCATTTCCACTATATTCCAGCGGCAACGTCAATTCTTCCTTGATTCCATATGAGATATAGTCTAGGAGAGCTGTATTAACACTCCTGCTAGTTTAGAATGCTTGATTTTAGCTGAGGAAAGCACTAACCTCCAAATTTGCGCTAATTTACAGCCAACCGGCATTAGCCGAAGCAATTTTGATTTCGTCCGTTTCTCCACCTTTTTACTCCTTTGAAGCGCGTAGGTCGATGAGACGAAGGTCAAGAATATGATGGTAGGTCCAAAATTTTAAATAACGTGCGCTATGAGCTACATCGACGCGTCGTGTTTTGATGATTAGGTCCCTCCAGCCGGTGATCAAAGGAAACTGACAGACCACAACACACCGCAGGTACGAGGACTTTAGTGTTGTTCCGTCTGTTTACAAGAGACTAACATTCAACCCACTTGTGTGCTGCGCACTCCAAACTAAGCTATCTGCTTCCCTCTTCAAGCATCCAGTAAAGCTTCGCGCTACTGGATCGCTTCGGTACTCGCCGAATAAGTAAAGCTTCGCGCTACTTACCTCGGCTCGGGATTTGCCGCCAACGGATTTCAAACGGACTCTTGAGGACTGTCCCAATCCTTAACAGATACGTTTGAACGACTATCTTCAAAGGAGTATATAAAGTCTTGTTACGAGACTACTTCCATCGCTGCCAGAGAAAAGAACAGGTCCGGCGCGTGATTCGGGAGGTACGGCTTGATTCACAGCCAAACTCCAGCTCGAGATCGACTAGACGGCAGGGATATGCAAGCCTACGAAGGAGCATGCAAAGAGCGGTGACCCGATCCTCTTTGATGCCCGTTTGCGGGCATTCAACTATCTCTGGCAGCTCAAGAGCATCTACAAGAGCAACTACTTCGGCGCGAGTGAATCTGAGAAATATTACGGACTGTAGGAACAATTAAAATGACCGCAAAGCGTACCTGAACTGGTCAAGCCACGCCTGGCGAGTGAGTGCCGTCAAGTCGACTCGTGGCGGCATGGTACGAGAGATATCTGGGTCAATTTCGTCCTATTCATCGACAATGACCTTCAGCAGCTTTGTGAAACGGATTCGGGACTCTAAGAGGGCGATCTGAGTCGAGGGCATAGTGTTCGAATTCTGAGGCAGAGACTATCGATTAATCGACGATAAATATATGAGGCTGCATTGTAGGGCTTATGTACTATGTCTGTGGTTACGGAGAATTAATCAAGTTTTCAAGTTCAAGAAAGAGAAGAAAAAAGGGGGGGAAAAGGGAGAGATTCAGAGATACCTCTGTATGAATGTCCCCAAATTTCAGAGCTCTAAGTTTGCCGCAGCGAGTGCAGATTACAATTCAGCGTCTTGATTTCATCTTGATTATTTTGCCATATCGAGTAAAGATCAAAGAATTCAAGACTATGTCTATTCGGGTTTGCGTCCCAAAACGACATAGGACACAGCCAATGGTATTCAAGATTGGTAACCGGCAAATGCCGCCATCAACTGCCAGCTCTCGCTTTCCCGTGCCGCAACTCCGTCGCGTCTCTCAGCCCTCGCCGGTCGCGTCCCTCACTTCCTCCTCTCATCTTGTCTGTGGATCCCCATCTCCCTGCTGCTTCTTGGTTTCTGTTCTCCTTTAGCCTTTCAATACTGGTGCTTTCGAGACTGACGGCAACAATAAACTCTGTGAATAGAATTGACATCTGACTCTCGCCTCGTCTTGTCTACACACATCGGAAGTTCGATCTTCGAGCCTTGAAGAACCACAGAATTAATACTGGTGTACCGGGGCCGCGTTCTACCGTATTCTAAGGATGGAAGTGGTTTTGATTCTTGCCTGCAAAGACTCAATGAGGTACGTGGCTGGCTCTCGCATCCTCTCTGTTGCTAACCACATAATACCTCAGAAACAGATCTATTCCACCCAGATGCCGCCACACCGCCGACGCGACATCTTTTGCGTCGTCGGTGCGGCTCGGCGGCATCTGGGTATTGTTATGATTCGACCATCGCGCGCGCTCCCCTCGATCGTTCGCTCTCAAGCGCGTTTGAGCGCGAATATGAGTCACCTCTACGGCGAGACGAGAGCGAGCGAGTACGAAGTGGGTGTCCGTCGACGAGAGCGTACACGGTGATCAACGCGAAAGTTGTCACAGAGTTGTTGTCCCGTAGAGGCAGCAGACGATGAGGGCGATGTAGACGCGCACAAACGGCGAGCGCGACTTCGCGTGTTGTTCTTTGTGCGCGTCTAACGACGTCGTGTCTTGTGTTTGCAGCCTCAATCGAGATGATAACTTATAAATATTTATTATTCAAGTAAAGTTTCTGTACTACGCTGCGCGGGCTCTCCTCGCCGCGATATCCTTCTCGCTTTTCCTCACCTTCTCACCCGACCCCAAAGCTGGATGTGGGCACGTACAGAATTGCTGTCCCCTATTGCCCGGACAATCTTGTCGTCGTGGGCAATCATTTTTCACGCAACGCGCGCAGCGTTTTGGAGCTCGGGAGGTAGTTGGTTTGGGTGCGGGAGCTCCGGGGAGTCGAAGTTGGTGTTGAACTTGGTGAGTTGGATGTGCAGGGGTTGTGTATTGCGGGGCAAGGGGGGCGGGTGCAGGGGCAGGGTCTGGGGCATTCATTCGGAGAATTACCTGCACCGAAGGGATTTCTGCAAGCGTTTGATTGGGTTCCAATCCTAGTGGATCAGATTCTGTTATGACTCCAAAGGTAACCGGCTCGGCCATACGGTCAAATGAGAGAAGATTGGTCGTACCTAGAAATATATTAACGAAAGGTTATAGACAATAAGCATTTGACGCACCACCAATCGATAGATCAGGTTCGCCGTCAGGGATAGCATCGGGAAGTGGAATCGCTGGTAGAACATCTGCATAGTTATCAGGAGCTTCCAAAATCTCGACCAACACTTTGCGTGCAGCAAAATTGCTGCCGTTGGCGAGGGTTGCACGTTCAGAAGTCCAGAGTAGAGTTTTCTTGTGGTGGGCATCAAGATGCGATGGAAGTTTGTAGTAGAGGCGCTGATTGGAGTCTGTAATGGTGCGCGATTGTGTATGAACAAGCTCGTTCCATGCCTTGGCTAATTTGAGAAAATCAATATGGCGCCAAAATTCATGAGGTGGGTACACGGCGTTCCCGGCTTTCCTGAACCTTGAATCAGAAATAAGCCTCTTGAATATGAGATATTCGTAGTGAGTGTGAACCGGAGTGATGGCGTAGAGAGCGAGTTGTCGCAGCTGCAGATAGCGGTAGATATTTGTTGGTTTTGTGCACAGACGCGTTAGGGCATGAACGGGAGTGTCACGATGGTGGGGTACACCAGCGATGCGTGGGCGGGGAAGGGTCGTGATGTTGACGGCCTCCGCGAGCGGTTTGGAGATGGGAAGTATCCCAATAGTTTCCGAAGTTGCGATTCGAGTGGGTAGAAGCCGAGGGAGGGGGAATGAAGGCTTGATGCCCATAGCAATAGAAAGCTCGACAATCTCGTCTCGGAGTGCAAGGTCGAAATGACCTTTGTACTGCTTCCCAGTCCGACTATGATAACCAACCTGGCACATTATTAACTGTCAGCAATTGGGATCAAGGGAGCAAAAGTTTGAATACACGCACCCGGATGTTTCGACGCGGAATCCAGTTGGCGAGTAAACACTCAGCCAACTCAGGAGAAGCGCGTAATGACCCAAAAATCCGCCGAATTGCCATATGGAAGCCACCTTCAAGCGAATTTGTCCCGCGAACGGTTCGATACAGGTTGAGGCCGTCACGATCCTTCCCCTTCAAATAATAAAGTGGAATGCCAGGTGGATCGGAAACGTAACCTTTGTCGACCGTATCCAGCAGGCGTTCAGCCATGAGTTTGGCCTCGTCTGAAAAGAAGGCACCCCGACTCTGCTTTGCTGAGCAAAGCATGCCAGCGTAAGCTGCAAAAAGCTTCTCGAGCCGCGGTAAAAGAACTTGACGGCGAGGGATATATCGGCGAATGCGTTGATTGAGCACCTTGGATTTGGCGCGCTTTGCGTACTCCCAGTTCACACCGTATTTTTCGAGAACGGCACGAACGGCGGCTTCGTCAGTCTTGTCTCGCATGAAAATAGCTTCACTGAAGTCGTGAGCAAAAGCTTTAAAAGCGGAATGTTTCTTGGATAAAAGGCGCAGAAGACGATCCATGAAATGGAAGACGTCATCGAGTACCCGGGTAGGGAGTGTTTCTGAATCGCGGAGGACTGTGGCAGCATTGGCCAAATTTTGGAGGAGCACATTTGTCGGTACATCCTCCTGAAACAGTTTTAATCCTATCAAACACTACTATCGGAAATGCACTCACTGGACTGTTGATACCCAAATTCCAGTCTATTTCTATCGAATCGGGATTTTCTCCCGGGGCAAAATCCTAAGAAATGATTGAGTAATTTACAAGTTCACGAAAAAATACTAATAGAATGATTACCGAGAGATTTGACATGAGCTGAAGATATGGTTCGTTCGCGGAACCGGAGTCGGGCCCGCTATCCATATCAACGTCTTCCTCATCTTGTGTACCTTGAGCAGAAGTGACTGCGGCTTCATGAGTGTTTGTCAACGAAAATTCCGCATCTTCATCAAGCATGCTCGGGGGAGCTGGGACTGAAAAGGCACGCGGGGTAACAGCGATAATCGCTGATGGAACAACCCCACGGCTATGGAGTTGCGAGGTAGTAATCACGGCGCGAGCCCCGTGGTTGAATATCCAGTCCGTGTAGCGCGTGAATTGCGCCGGGCACAAGCACCTGAAAATTATGTCAACAAGTGTCTGAATAAACTTGAAAACAGACCTTTGAGATAGCAACGAGTGAGCGAGTGAGTGATACGTTGATTCGTTTCGTTGTTCCAGCCGAGTCCATAACCGCATCGAGAAATCCGCAATGTTCACCGATGATTGCGCCTTCCGCAACTGGTTTGCAGCTTTGCATAACAGTAACAAGCTGTCCATCAGTTCTGGCCTGAATTGCGACGAGCAGAAGACCGAGTGAGTCTCGATTACGTAGTGAGAGAAAGATTTGCCATTCGCAATCGATCTCCAGGGATAGAATGTCGGTTTGTTCACGGGACGGAGAACCAGACCACGGATAAGACCCCGAGTTGGGAGGAAGAGGGGGCAAGGATTTTTCGAGAACAGTGCCAGCAAGTGCGTCTAGGGAAGCACAGGGATCACTGATTACTCCCTTCAATTTCGCATACTTTGCTAGGTCTAAAATAGGAGGGTTTCGAGTGTTGAGCACTTCCAAAATCTCGGGTAGTTTGAAGACTTCGGATATAGTTTGGAGTGTGTGACGGATAGAATGCCCAATTTTGACTATTGATGTATTCGTCAAGATGGCTCGAAGAGATGGCAGGAAATCGGTGGGAGAAGTTAAGTGCGTCAGCTGGGAATTGGTTATCTTGCAGTGGGCTCGTAGCGAAGGAAATTTACATACCTTGAAACAATAGATGCCATTTCTGGTACGCAGCTGAATAACATCGAGAGAAGCTGGTTCACCTGGCTTCTGGTTGGACTTAATGTCAATTGCGACGAGATAAAGTTGAGACAAAGAAATCCCGTCCATTGCATCCGCCAACACATCACTGGCTTGGTCATCAATTTTGACCGAGTCCGACTCGTATGTGACGGAAACAAGGGCGTCTCTTGTAAAGGACGGGAAATCAGTCCAATCCGTAATGGGTTGAACATTGAGCGTGAGTGACTGATTTAGTTTCTCGTGAAAGGAACGTTCCACTGGAAAACAATCAATATTTCGTTTAATCGAGCTGAATCACATACATTGCGGGGAATCGGTGTAGAATAGCTGAGTCGGCAAGTTATTCGAGTCTTTTAGCCCCTGTGCTACGCCCTGAAACATTTCTTGAAGAATTGTCATTGATTTTGAGGGCACAAGGCAATGGCCCCGAACTTCTTCATGTTCGTTCATTAATGTATAGGCCGCGGTGAAAATCGGTTCGCCTTTCAGGCCGCCGGTGTGTTTGAGAAACTGTTCATAATAAGGATGAGTTGTGCATCGGAGTAAAATGAAATCAAACGCACGGCAAATGTATGATCACCGCTTGCAATAGTCAATGGAAGCGAAGCGATATAACGGTCTGAATAGATGCGGTTGGCGTTCGTATAATCAGTGAATAAGCCTTTGACATATGGTGTCGACGGAGGAGAGCCAGCGTATCCACGAGAATCATCAAAAGCAGAAAATTGCTTCACTCCGATTTGATGATAGAAATTCGCGGCTGAGACATACATCAACTCGGTCTCAGCGTGAGTTCTGTGCTGAATTTCGGAGACCAGATCAGAGAATTTAGCAGGTCCCAGTCGCGACGAGAAAGTATTCAACATTTGCCACATCATGAGCTTCGAGATTGCGCCTCGGGTTGAGATGTACGCTACGAGAACAAGAAATGAATATTGCTAAAAGAGGTTGACAGAGATAACATACCAGGGAATGCTCGCTGAGTGAACAAAGGAAGCTGAGCAAGTATATGCGGATCTGTGCCTTGGAAACTTCGGCCGCATCCAGGGTTATTTTGTCTTCGCGGCGGGCAAAGAAAGCGATTTGTAAGCAAAAAGTAGTCGGCTGGCATGGCTCGCACTGCTCGCACACGCCGTGCGATTGGGTCATTGAAGCCTATTTGCGCAATGAGATCCAATAATTGTTCAAGGCTTTTGGCTTATGTACTATGTCTGTGGTTATGGAGAATTAATCAAGTTTTCAAGTTGCAGAAAGAGAGGAAAAAAGAGGGAAAAAAGGGAGAGATTCATAGATACCTTAGGTTGAATGTGCAACACAATTTTCACTTCTAACCCTTGTGCAGGGAGTGGATTGAGCAAATTACTGTCTTGATTTCATCTTGATTCTTTTCCCTAATCGAGTAAACATCAGCGAATTCAAGACTATGTCTATTCGGGTTTACTTCCCAAAGCGACATAGGACAAGGCAATGGAATTCAAGATTGGTAACCGGCAACTCCCGCCATCAACTGCCAGCGCACTTTCTCGTCTCAATTCGCTAATCCTGCTCTGCTTTCATCTTGTCTCTGCACCAACATCCGCCTGGAGCTTCTTGGTTTCTTCCGAGTCTTGTCTTTGGGCTTCTTCTTGAAACTGGTGCTCTCAAAAGTTAAAACTGACAGGAATAAACTCTGTGAATCGACATCTCACTCTCCAACTTGAAGCCGTCTCATCTACACATCGGAAGCTCGGCCGGTCTTTACACCTTGAAGAACAAGTTGCTCGGATGGGATCCGGCCCATTGGATTTCAAACACGGAACCTGTGGCTTCAAATCTGGCCCAGCAACGACTCAGCGGCTTGAGGTGCTTGACTACTCTCCCGTTTTTTCTCTTGCTAACTGCGTCATTTCTCAGGGTCAACGCTCTCCCCACCTTCTCTCACACCCAGATGTCGGTGAGCTCAAATGAGGGTCAATTCCATTCAACCAAAGTAGAAACTAGGACTGTTTTTCAAGTACTTTCATCCTATTATGACACTTTTTTGCTGAGGATACATTGAGTCTTTCCAGATATGGCGATAATCAGAAACTGTCCTGTTATTGATGCATTGTCAGGGCATAATATATAGCTGAGTGTTCTAAACAGTACAGAGGTATCATATATTTATCTCTACATCTTATTTCAGGTCATTCCGTGAAGTATACAGCAAGATTTTGGCCAAAAAGCCACGGCAATTTCTATTTGCCACCACTGTATGTTTGTAATGCCGGTGCCCGGCTTACAGAAAAGGGGGAGCTTGCGTATATTCCGTGTTCATGAGTACTGAACAATCCTATCATTAATCCTCGAATACAAATTCGCTAAGGTCCATTCCATATGTATCTAAAGTAAAACCAAGCTCTGCTCAGCGCATCACATTTGCTTCAAGTATCTTCATTGACTCCGTCACATTTGCTCTCTGTAGTCTGCTCAGTGGATAAGGGGTACGAAATTTAACTCCGGACAATTTTTTGACCCGAGAACATACTTCCACCATACCGCAACCGGGGAAACATATATTGCAAATTTACCTGTGGTGGATCCTGAGAGACGGGGATGCGTGACGGTCCAGCTACAGGTTTTTGGCTGTTGTAAGCATTTCGAGGGGCCAATATTAATGCGGAACTCCAAAGACCACAAATAGTCTTCAGGGATATCCAAGTGGGAATTCCTTTAATGAGAACCACTCCAGAGTATTTCACTATTAAAAATCACTGCAAGGCAGTGCCAGGGGAATATCCTGACGTTCTTTGAAACCCCCTTTCTGCTTGATGCAGGTGGAAGTGATAAGTTTGGCGTGGAACTGAAAAAACTCACCGGACTGTGTAAGAGGTCCAAGGCAACGGCAGACTATTATTAGGTCACAGGTGGGCATCTCGGACTACGAAATTACATTATAAGTTGCATTCGGTCGATCTCTGCAATTCATGAGTGCAAGGTAACCTCGTACAGCCACTCGGCTACCTATCTGCAGGTCCGATGACAGATTAAACATTTGCCGTAAAAATAAGCAAACCAAACACATAACCCCAAGAGGCGTCAGATCTCTGGATCTGACCCCCCATCAACAGCACGTGCATCAAGAGGGGGCCAAATATTTATATTTGGTTGGCGTCTGATCTCAAGGTGAAAGCTTTGGTTTTTCGTCAAATAGAGACGAAAAAAATTGCTAGGGTATCTCCGACAGGGTCATTGAAGAGGTGTAAGGCATACTCCCGCACAAATCTATCGGACGGGAAATGTTTTTGTGGTCCAGATCACCGAACAACCAAACAGAAATATTTGGCCCCCCCTCTAGAAAAATCGGTCATTCCGAGGCTTTTCTGGGTGCCGAAAACGCGTTTTCCCGGCCGAGGGATTTCCCCTTGGAGGAGGGAAAACAATGACCCACCGTGGGAACCTCGACCGTTTTGCCATCACCCTCGGAATGGAGAAGTTCCCCTGTTGGGTCAATAGCGTTTAGTCGCTCGCTGCACTCGCGGTGCGCGGCGCCCTCGGGAAGGTTCGTGGGAACCGGGAGCAACATCTCGACAGCCGGCAGGTTTTCGACCCTCCCACCATCATGTCCAAATCTAAAGACAAGAATAAGTTCCTCGCCGCCATTTCCACCGACTCTCGCCCACGCCCAACAACCCGCAAGACCAAGGCGGCCGCCGAGGCTGCCCAGCTCGCCGCTGTCTCCGCGGATAACCCCGCTGCCACGTCATCGACGACAACAGTCACCGCCGTCGCCCCAACGACCTCGCCGGTTCTTCCTCCCTCTCCAATCTCGCCAGTAGCAGTCGACCATCCTCCTGCGCCTTCGAAGCCCCCTCCTGAGCGTGCTGGACGGACAGCGCAATCCAAACAGTTGCAGGCGGAAGCGTTGAGAGCAAAGAAGGAGTTTCTGTCAAGTTCCCGGGTGCGTGTTGACGATGCAGACTCCTTCGATGCACTGGCCTTGGTCTTTGGCGATGTTCTGAAGTGGCTCCACTCCTCTGGCGCTATCACCCAGGAGTTCTGGAAGGTTCTTAGTGCGATACAGGAACGGCTCGTCAACCACGTCACCATCGTCCGTGAGTCGGAGACGACCTCTTCCTTCAGCGCCCTCCTCCTCCAGACTGTCACACCGTCCCTAAAGCAGCTTTCGGAGAAATCTGAGGCCCAGCACAAGGCAATCACGTCGCTATCGAAGGAACTCGCCTCCATCAAAACCGAGAAGGCTCTTTCGTACGCAGCCGTCGCCGCGGCCGCTGCCAAGCCTCCCGCTCCCTCTGTCCCCAAGCCCAAGCCGCCCCTACTACCCTCCCCCAGCGACGAGCGCATCCTTGTCCGGTTCGACGGCGACGTACCTTCGCTATTCAATGCACCCTACTCGGAAATAGTCGCCACTGTCAACAAACACCTCGTTTCCCTCTCCCTCCCCTCTGTACTCTATGCGACGAAGCAGAATGACAGCAGCATCTTCCTCGTTCCTGCATCGGCGGCCGACACCCAAGTCCTCGATAAGGAGTGGTCCCGCTGGGGCCCGACTATCTTCCCTGGCAGTCGGATCGCCCCCGTTGCGCTGCACTCCCACCTCCAGGTCAACGGCATCCTGTTTCGCGACGTTACAGACATGCGGGAGCTCAAGCGCGAGTTTGAATTGCGCAACCCGGACCTGGGTCCCGTCACGGGTCTGCCGACTTGGGTCAACCGTCCGCCGTCTGAAGCGCAGGCTGCTGCCATCTCTGCTAGTGGACGCAAGCCGAAGCTCGCTGGCTCGGTCTATTTTCTCCTCCAGTCCCGTGATAAAGTCGACCTCGCCCTTTCTCGTGGCCGCATCGTGCTTTGCTCAACAAGTCCCACTGTCGCTCGTGGATTCCCCCATCTAAGGATCTCTCAGTGCTGGGGCTGTTACAAGTACGGTCATACGAAGGCTCGATGCAACGTCAAGGCACCGTCCTGCGCTGTATGTGCCAAGCCTGTTGGCGACCACTCACCAACGACGCCGTGTTCAGGGCCCGTCACATGCCTCAACTGCGGCGGCAAGCATCGCGCTGATTCGTATTCGTGTCTTAAGCGCAAGGAGTTGCTGGTGACGCTCGCGGGGCGAATGAAGGATCTGCATGAGTCGTTGGATAAGTCTTCAATTCATCCCCTTCCGTTCATTCAACAACACGCTCATTAAATAATCTCTCTCTCCCTTTCGCGATCTTCGTTTCTGATTCACGCAACCCCATTATAGTACCTCACTCTCCTACATACACTAGTTCCTCATTCACACGTTCACGTCTCTCCTCGTCATACCATTTTCCTTACAAGATACCAAATTTCCATTTCCTTTCTGTTTACCACAAGCGTCCCGTAACCTACCAGTGATCATGTAACCTTAACCTCCCCTCTTGTACTGCCGCATAGCCTCACTACTGGCCAGGTACGGCATATAATAGAACTTCAAGTCAAGTCAAGTCAAGTCAAGGCAGCGACATCTCGACATGGTCCCGTGGTTTCGTGTCAAAGTCACGTTACTTTTCACGTGAGCTGATCCTTGTGTTTTCATGTACTGTACTATTTCGACCGTAGATTCAATGGGCTTGAGGTGTGACGCTTCATCTTCACTTTTGCCATCATTCATCAGTGATCGAATTGCCTGTTAGGGAGATTTTTCGTGTTTTGCCGATTAATTTTGATGGGAAATGGCCCAAAAACGCGCTGTGACACGTTACGAAAATAAAATAGATTCAATTCAGGCCCCTCTGTGACCTGTGACTTGAATCTACGGTCGAAATAGTACAGTATAGGATTTATGAATATGTACTCAACGAACCTACCAAGAACCTACATACAATTCAAGGTCGTTATAGCTTCTGCAGTGTCTGAGCATACTAGGCAGTGCATACAATGCCCGTCACCACGTCACGGTTCCCGATTTGGCAGGGAACGGCATCAAAAGTTGAAGTCGCTACTACATTTTTTCAAGTACTTTTATTCTATTATGACACTTTTTTGCTGAGGGTAGATTGTGTTTTTCCGGATATGGCAAAAATCGGAAACCATCCATTATTGATGCATTCTCAGCGCATGATATATTGCTGAGTGTTCTAAGAGGTACAGAAGTATCACATACCCATCTCTACATCTTATTTGAGGTCATTCGGTGAAGTATATAGCAAGATTTTTACCAAAAAGCCACGGCAATTTCTATTTGCCACCACTGTATACTACACAGCAATTGGTTGACTCCTTTCTTTCAGCACGACATTACGCCCTCGAGCCTCGACGACTCACATTGATCTATAGTGAAATATATTTGATCGCCGAGAATTCTGCCGCGATCAAATTCCCTTATCGGGTGCGCACGTTGCGGCGGAAAGTCAAGAGTGGCTACAGTGGCGGCAAAATCTGATGTCACCCCCAAAAAAGGAAATTCTCATGAATTTAACCCGTTTTCTTCTCTTTTCTGTGGTCGGACCTTTCAGAGTGCATTCAACATACATTTGAAACTTATGCACCTTTTTCCATCTTAGGATACCTCGAAAATTGACACTTTTTGGGCAAGACTTTCCAACCATCTTTGGCCCAGTTCTCCTCAATGAATGGACCTATCTTTCTCAATCGTGCTTCCACAGGCAGTGTATTTGCCGTGCGAATGGATCTGTGCCCTTGTCGCCCCCGGACGGCGATGGCAAGGGCAAATTAGAGGCGGTTTGATGAAAATTTCCTTTTTTGGGGGTGACATCAGATTTTGCCGCCACTGTATAACCACCCATGATAAGGCAGGGTTAGAGTCACGTGAAACCCGGGCTTTGCCGACACAACAGACACAACTCAGTGCAATCACTATTTGGGGCATGGCAGCCTCGGCTACGAAGCCTTCACTCATTTCGGAAGTCACAGCGCCGTTTCCTGAATTTCTCGGGGCCTGAAGTGATTCTTTTAACCTAAGATATCTTAGCCAATTTCTACGTCGAATAAATTCATGAAATTAGATTGATGGAATTTATAGCCGCAAGAAACTGAACGGAAAACAATCGGTTTACCCCAACAATAAATGTATCAAGATATTTTGCGAATAAAAAATCACTTCCTGGGCATGGAAATTGAGGGTCCCTGTAGCCAGGCCTGGTTCCCCTTGGTGCTGGACGAGGTCCCTCAATTTCTAGGACTATGAAGTGATTTTTTATTTGCAAAGTATCTTGACGGGTTTCTTGTCGCGGTAAACTAATCCTTTCTCTTTCAGTTTGTTGTGGCTATAAATTCCATCAATCTAGTTTCTTGACTGGTTTACTTGACGCGGAAATTGGCTGAGATATTCCAAGTTTAAAGTATCACTTCCCGCCCTAAGAAATTCAGGAAACCCGAAAAAAAGTGAGACACCGTGGGAAAAATGGGTTCTCGACGCCAATCGCATTCTTTTGACCCGTTTCCTGGCCCAGAAAAAAGGAAATAAATTGCAGAAAATTATTTGACTATGAAATGGTGGTGTTGGAGAAGTGATGGTGGGCACTGTATATCCAGTGCGACTTGCAGTGCCTTGCCTAAAAAGGAATTTTTTCGCACAACACGGGTAAGCCAACTTCGACGAAATCGCAAACAATAAGCGTGTTCTTTGAGTCTTTCCTCGTTGTTTTGGGCAATCTGCATCCGTTACATACCACTTGTATATGCCAATACCACCATAATAATTACATACCCCTCTGCCGAAACAGTGCCGAAACTGCACTTACAGTGGCGGTGCCATCTGATGCCACCCCCAAAAAATTGATGTGACCCCAATCGACTCCATTTGCATCAACAGTTCCAGAAATAGGCTGTTCTATTTTTAGGGGTGGCATCAGATGGCGCCGCCACTAGAGCACCAGGAAGATAGAAGATTTGTTTAAGGTCTGTCTCATACCGATATGTATGGGGGCCAACTTACTGATATTTTTTATGAGGCTCACTCTTGGCCCACTCACATTCAGTAATCTGAGGCTGCTCGCGAACACGTATTGATCACGTGCCCGCGACTTTTTTTTTTTTTTTTTGTATCAGCATTTTTATACCGCAACAAGTACACTATCTACATACTAAGACGCGGTGCCCGGAGGGCGATAAATAAGGGAAGAGGTAAGTAGGAGAGGTTCGTCCGGGGGTGGTAGAGTATAGTCTCGGAGTCTAGAGTAAGTAGTGTGGACGTGCCCGCGACACTGTTGGGTCAATAGCGTTTAGTAGGGAGTTTGTATCGAGTGCCCAGCGAGCAAATGAGTTAACCCGGTACATGTGCACTGTATAAAGAAACTACACCAAAGCATGCAATTCCGAAGGCAAGCGCGACTGGAGAGTCGGGGTGGCATCGCGTCGGTGGCATCATATGTACAAGGAAGAGGAATAGAGGGAGTTGTAGCAGTAGGCGCGCACCAGATATGTGTTCATCACTATGCGTAGAACCCTCGAATCCCAGCTCTCTGCCACCTAGTAAGGCGTCACGACTGAGTATATACTAGAAACGAAAACGAAAACGACTATATATAGAATAGCCGATAGATGGCCGGTGGTGCCCGTCGGCAGCAGGTTCAGAAACGAAAATGAAGCAGTCGGCACGGAACAAGTCAAGGTCGGCTCCATGACGCCAAGGGTCACGGTCACGTACATGCTCATGTTGGTCCCGTTCCGATGCTCGGCTACTACTTAAAAATAACCGAAATTGCGTTTTTTCCCTCCGCAAATTGAGATGCTCGTGCAACTTAGCTACTGCCGGCAGCCAACACAAATTAACAGATAAATATAAAATAATAATATTTGTTTACTTTATGTAGTCCATTCTTGTTTCCTATTTACATACCTTTAGTGTTTGTCTATAAGTATCATGTTTGCCACGAATCTCATACTTGGGTATCGTAAAAATTTCTATTTTATGATTTTGAAGTGGAGTGATCTTCACTCTTCAGGCAGCGATGGAGATCAGATGGGCTGATGGCAAGTCCCACAGCCACATCAAATGGCGCCGCGCTACAAATGTTGCACTTTGACGATTATAGTGTATATACAGCTGAAGTACTGTATACACAGATCTATATAGATATTATCCTGGTTAATTCAATGTTGAGGGATGCTCAACAAGAGGAAATTCGGAGGAATGTCACGCTGTGTCACACATCTAGTGCACGCATAGAGTGACAGGACGGGACGAAGTTTTTGAGCCTGTGCCGGCCCCGGCACATAAACTTTGAGCGGCAAAGTTGTTTGTGAGATCAAAACCTAGGATTTGGCCGAAGGGATTGGAGAGAAATGAATTTCTTATCGAGATATACTCGGCATGACCAAAAGTAACCGGAATTGTAGAATTTATATAGGAATTTCAATGGTCAACCAGCTTTGATGGGTCCAGATCTTACCTATAGCATGTTTTCTCTGACTTGCATGACATAAACACCGATTGGAACATCGGACAGCCAGAGAAATATCCGAAATTCAGAAATTTCCCAATTTGGCAATATCTGCGTTTTTAAAATAGCAATTGGACAGATATGGGGTCAATGAGTACTTGAAAAATGGGATTTAGGTCTTATGATAATGCAGATGAAATGCCAGAATTTAGCATCCTAGTCTCCACCTTTTGTGAGATGTTAAAAACTGGGCATAATGTTCAACCATCATAACATAAATAATTGCAATTCAAATAGACGCACAACAAAGAGCACAGTGGACCCAAACTACTTCATATGCAACAGCATATACTTCTACCATGATTACAGTACCAATCCTCCCAGCGGTTCTGTGTGCTAGCTTGCCATATATAGGCAATTTGTGATTCCGGTTACTTTTGGTCATACCGAGTAATCATTAGCCAACACCTAACTTTCTCAGTTTTTTAAAATCCAAAAATCCGTTCGGCCAAATCCCAGATTTATATTTCAGTTACAACTTTGCCTCTCAACTTTTTCGGCACGATACGGCTGCCGCCCACAAAACGTCGCGGCGTGTCGGCCATGGCATTTGGCAGGGATCCGTCATCAATCAACATGTACAAGCAGAACACTGATGACTCGATCGCTGCCCACTCCCACTTCAATTAAGTGCTAAGTAAGACACGCCGTGTGCGTGACCTGGTACAGCCACTCGGACGTGTTCGGCAAGCGGCCGATGACACAATAGACCACGTACATTGATATACTGTGACTGTGACATCAATCCAATCCTCTCGGCTTCTTTGCCCGGTCATTTTCGTTTCTGAATGCTGGCAATTGATGGACTTGATGGCCTGGAAGGCCGCCTGATCATTATCAGCTAGCCGCGTTTTCGTTTTCGATTTTCGTTCATACCGGTCACGACTCCGTCTTGCGAGTCGCGTCGGACATGCGGAGAATCATCCCGAAAACATGGGGGACGCGGAGGGGAAGCGATAGAATGAACGCCGGAGCTATTAGGGTGGTAAAGTCTGGTGAAGGGCGGAGGAAACGGGACGAGGGGGTAGTGGTTGTTGGCGGACAAGAGTGAGTGACAGGAGCGAGAAGGATTGACAATGTGATGGCCGTCCCCATGCCGGTCTTCCCAAAAAGGCAGGCGCGTGTGTTGGCCCAAATTGGACTTGGCGCGGGGGAACACGTATTGGTCACGTGTATCCCCAGTGTTGGGGGGATAACGTTTCTTGACTAAGTCAATTGCGAACTATGGACGACGGACTGCCTCCTTTTGTGCCACCTGGCGCTGCACCAACAGCGGCTTCGGGATCCGCCCTTTTATGGCCTAATTTTCCTCCGACGTACCGTGACCTCGTGGCTTTCCAGATGCCAGCGACAGCTGCAGACACAAGCACGACTAACACCACCGCGCCATGGTCTGGCGCACATCCCCCGCCAATCCCGCTTTGTTACTCATATCTGGACCCCTCCATCCCCGTCAGAGCGCTCGCAGGGTTGGAATGCTACCTTTCCAACCATCGTCTTTGGGCCCGGCCCACTCCCAACGATGCTCGCGCGTTGTGGCGTCAGCTTCAGGATTCGTACCAGGGCCTGCCCATCACCCAAGAATCATGGTTGACGAGCGTTCTCACAATTCTCAATCTCATTGTGGCTGCGCTGCTGAAGGACCTGGGCCTTGCTCATGCCCTTCTTTCATACGATCCCCATCTGTTATTCTCTCAGCATGGAGACAAAGATTGGCTTGCCACAAGCAGCCCAGTCGGCAATACTGTTCAGGCACTCATCGAAGTGATGGAGACAGCTGGGGGACCCAATCGCCTTCCAATTGGAGCGCCAATCGTGCCTCCGCTGATTGGGGGTGGGTGCTCGGTCGAGCTCAAACTGAGCAATGTCCTGCTTGAATACTCACATTACTTCTCCGAGCCGTTTCACACCTTTCAGCCTCTATCCGCGTACACGCAGGGAAGCGCCATCGTCTTCAAAGTCACGCTTCTCCTTTTGCTTCTTCAAAGTTCACAAAGCTGACCAGTCATTACAGCTGGACTTGCAAATGCAAAATCGTGTCATAGCTCGCCGCGTCTCGTCGTATGCCCCGAGATTCGGCATCATATATACTGGACAGTACTTTTTGCTGGCTGAAAACGGTGACTTTCCTCATTGTCAGCTACACGTCAGCATTGACTGTATTCATAGTGCACCCCCTGACAATTTTGGCTTCGTATTGGAGCGAAACCCCTCAGGGAAAGCCGTTTCCTCGTGGTCCTCCCCTTACGTCACCTTTCGACAGGGACGTTCGAATCAGGGGCCTCGGATTGTCACAGATTGAGCATATAGCCGGCGATGATGTGCCGCCGTTTCCGGGATTTCTCGCCCTCCTAGTCGCAATTAACGCCCGGCCTGGGATGCTCGAATTTGATGATCCAAATTCGGAATCAATGCTTCCTGGCCTATCCTCATATCTCAGTCTGTATGGGTCCCTTCAGTCTGCTACCCATCAAGGCCAGCAATCTACAAGGACCAGTCCTCGCAATACTAGGTTGGAGCCCGGCGCCGCTTTTCCCATATCCCGACAAAATCACAGTGCTATCATGAGGTTTGGGTTACAGATCACACACTTAGTGGTCCTGTTCCTAAGCATGGCTTTGTCCCACTTGGTGCCAACTAATTTGTGGCCTTCAAGTGGGACGGAGGGCCTCCGCTACAGGCACATCGTACGTGCGCGCTACCCCTATTACTCGCTCGACTCATAACTGGGCGTTTTAGACTTTCCATTCTTGCCTTGACTTCACATCGACTGAGCGGCGAGAGCTGGTTGAATTTGACCCTCAAACTGTTGCCAAGCCACGCAACGGCCCCTGCGAATGCTCTTACACTATTTCATTTCACCTCACCCTCGATCAGTGCATCAAATATGGTGGGCAGAAAGCAGTATTCCGTGGATCGGTTGGGGATCAACGAGTGGTTGTGAAAATCTACGATGCGGCCCTATTCGACGAACTCTTCCGTGAAATGGCAGCCTACGAGAGACTTTCTCAAGTGCCTGGAGTGCCAAAATATTTTGGCGTCTTTGGGCCCTTGGAATGTGCTTGGGCTGCTCTGATTGTTCAAGATGCGGGGGTGCCTGTGAGCTGGGACAGCTTGGATCCAGATGAACGGTTCGTTAACTTTTCCTCAACCCGTTGCCGCTGAAACAAGCAAAACTGTTAAGGAATTCCGTCTTCGAGATAGCGCTGAATATTCACCGTGCAGGAGTCCACCATGGGGACCTTGCCCCCAGGAACGTTGTGCGTGACCACAATGAAGGCTCCATCGCAATCATCGACTTCGGGCATGCGTCACTCAAGCACACATGCCACGACCACTGCGCTGAGTTGCTCAGTCTCCAACAAGATCTACAGATGTTGTGAAGGTAAAGGTTAGATGCCTAGCAATCCAGAATACGATAATTTTGTGTACAACAACCTTGAGTTTCCTGATCTACCCCAAGAGGTGAGCGATCTTGGCCGATCAGACACAGGGCTCTTTGACAACCCCCCCAAATTAGGCAATCCGATAAAGCCGACCAGCTTTTCCTGGCTCGACCGTTCGACTTCTTTCTGTAGCTCAGAACTCGCACCGATAACGCTGAGATTTTGGCTACCCCCCCATTTTGATACTCTAAGAATCGCCTTGTGGTCTCGGATTATCTCGTTCCCCCATGTTTGGAACACATTTGCATGTTTGATTGACCCTGATGACATTCGGCAATGATTCGGCAGCCGTCGGTGAAATGTGGACGACCCGGGTGAAATCGGAGACTGATCCCCTTATCTTTTTTTATCTCTCTTGATCTTCCCCAACGCGTTTATTTTGGGGGCGGATCAATTACGACCCCCCCCCTCGCTCAACTTTTGGAGCCCTGTGTCAGGGACTTTTTAATTGCTCACCTCTTGATCTACCCTCAGGTAGCTGATCAAATAACAATCTTATCGCGACAACGCCGTAGATGATCGGTATTGACAAACATTGATTATCATTGAATCATCACAGTTCGTGTGGTGATGAGTCATTCTCCATATGCTTTCCTTCTTATACATTGAAAAGGCTGTACAGTGTATGCTAGTGTATGGGTGCGATTGATTGTTCACACGGTCTGTGGCAGTATAAATAGCGTAGTATATTCTCTTTGTACTTTAGTCAGTTCATTTCTCGAAGCAAATACTGCACCACCCAACCCCTTATCCTTTGATCTGGGGCGCAAGGCTTTGATTGTGACATAATAAAAGGACTGCTCTCTAACCTTCGTACCGCCCTACCCCGCCCTATTCCTTCGGGGTGTTTTCCGAGAATGATAGACTGCACGGCCATTTCAGATTCCCTTGCCTGAATGCACATTAATGGCTGTGCATAGGAAGGCAAGTCGGACACTTCAACAGATGGAAAATCGACGATCTCTGAGTGACCGATACATTCCGAACACAGGCACGGGGACGGCTTAAGTTCTCTGTTACGACTCTGTCAGTAATCGGGGGGTGGGAGAACTTTTGGGCGGTAGTACGTCTGGGCCGATTGAACCGTGACACCTACCATCACCTTTTCTGCTCATATTGCTCTGTGCGCGTTGGGGTGTTTCTTGTGGCCTGGATCCTCAAGGAATGCCTCTGAGCAATGAGGAATGGCAGCCTGCCCTCCGTCCACGCTCGGATGCCTTCTAGGAGCTATAGGCGGCACTCATTTTTACACGAAGATAACGCGGGCAAGGGGTGATGGTAGGTGCCGCGGCTCAATCGGCCCAGACGTTTACAAGCCCAACCATTTTCCCACATGCCAAAGATCAGTCAACTGTCAAAACTGTCCTCTATTGACCATATACGGAACGATATCCGAACAGTGTCCTACTGTACAACTCGAATTGCTTGTAAACGTCTGGGTATCCGAGACTAGTCTTGTCCCACCCAGACATGAAGTCTTTGGTTCTTATATAGATACACTGACTCGGAAATAATATCGGATCACCGGGTTCTGAAACTTTGGGCCGTTACTGAGGCTGGAGTGTGAGAGGAGTTTCTAAAGTAGATAGTGTATGAAGTACCTTACCATGTACCCTTTCTACTGTCTCGGTAACCCAGACGTTCTGAGAGCACAGCGGACCTGCGGTCCGCAATTGATCCGTACCACGCGAGTTCGGGTGAATTTGATGTGCGGAAGTGCTCTCAGAACGTCTGGGGCATTTGGTTAGTCTCCCGCAGTCAGACTCTATGAGATATATGATAGTCGATATACTGTAGTATTTCGTTCCATTCGTAAGCCGGTTTTGGGTGTGACACCCCTTACGAATTTACCCTTTCGTAAGGAGGCTTTGTGACCCTGTGACTTACGAAAAATTTCGTTTTTTTACCCCTTTTTTGGCCCAGAAATGCGCCAAAATCCGAGTCACAGAGGGAAACCTTTCGTAGGACCCCTTTGTGACGCTGTGACTTACGAAAATTTTCGTAGGATTTGGGGTCTGTGACCTGTGACCTTACGAATTGAACGAAATACTACAGTATCTTTTTATAGAGTCTGATTTTGTTGGCACCTGTCAAATGGGACCTCGGATTTTGTGACAATTTGATGGCACGTGCAGATAGTCCCACGCCCAAATTCGGACGATTTTGCTATTGCCCCAGATCTACAGGCATTTTGAATCCATAAACCATTGCAGGGGCACTATTAAACACTGCACCACTAATTTCTATGGGCTCAGGACTCGAATATTGATAGGAAGTGTGAATTCAACCAATTCTGATACCTCGTTGAAAACACCGTCGTTTTTGTATGTCCACTGTCAGGGTAAGCGGCCACTACCTTTCCTAGGCTATTCGATTGTCTCAAAGCTGCACATATGCGCACAGACTCACAAAAGGCCAAACGAAGCCTTGCGTCCCAATCCTGACGTGAGAAATGTGACATGTCACATCAAAAACCGAGGTCCTGGTTGACAGGCGCCAACAAATACAGACTAGCATTTGGTGCCACAACACGCACATGCTGCCACACCCATTTTTCTACCTCTTCCCCGCCAATTTTGGATCCAAAATTTTTTGAGAACACAGAAGGGCATCCATTCTTTGATATTCACAATTTATTTCATTCATTATGTGGTTGTTCTGGACCACTCAAAACCGGCACTTTTGTGTGCAATTTGGCTGAATGATATGTGATGGGGTTCAAAGACTGCTCAGAAAAAGCTGGAAGTTGCTGAGGATCATATGTAGGTGTATACAACGCATTCTGCGAGCTTACTAAGGGTGTAGGGTCATTAAGGGCGCGGTTAATGGACGGGGAGGCATAGCGTGATGTGACAGCATGTGCGGTGTTACGGTACCAAATGCCCCAGACGTTCTGAGAGCACTTCCGCACATCAAATTTACCCGAACTCGCGTGGTACGGATCAATTGCGGACCGCAGGTCCGCTGTGCTCTCAGAACGTCTGGGTTACCGAGACAGCCCTTTCTACACATAAAAGCTTGAGGTCCAATTCGGCGGTGTTGTGGCAAGAGAGTGTGATCATCGCGCACACGTGATCCAATTGTTTTTCCCTGTTTGACAGCTGTCAAATTGTTTAATCCGAACCACCACAACGACGCCCTAAACTCTGCTTTCTCTGCATACAACTCATTCTCTACATCATGTGCGACACCTCTGCCACGAAGAAATCAGCTATTGTCGCGCTGAAGGAGGCTGGCTGGTCGAATCGGGATGTGGCAGAAAAGGAAAATGTTGCGCCCTCTACCGTCTCCAGAATCAATGCCCGCTACGGACCAACCCACAATTTTGACGCGAAAACTCCCAGGCAAGGACGCCCACGCAAAATCAACGAGCGGGATGTCCGTAAAGCACTTAGACTGCGGTATGAACGAAAATCGAAAACGAAAACGCGGCTAGCTGATAATGATCAGGCGGCCTTCCAGGCCATCAAGTCCATCAATTGCCAGCATTCAGAAACGAAAATGACAGGGCAAAGAAGCCGAGAGGATTGGATTGATGTCACAGTCACAGTATATCAATGTACGTGGTCTATTGTGTCATCGGCCGCTTGCCGAACGCGTCCGAGTGGCTGTACCAGGTCACGCACACGGCGTGTCTTACTTAGCACTTAATTGAAGCGTGAAGATCACTTCACTTCAAAATCATAAAATAGAAATTTTTACGATACCCAAGTATGAGATTCGTGGCAAACATGATACTTATAGACAAACACTAAAGGTATGTAAATAGGAAACAAGAATGGACTACATAAAGTAAACAAATATTATTATTTTATATTTATCTGTTAATTTGTGTTGGCTGCCGGCAGTAGCTAAGTTGCACGAGCATCTCAATTTGCGGAGGGAAAAAACGGCAATTTCGGTTATTTTTAGGTAGTAGCCGAGCATCGGAACGGGACCAACATGAGCATGTACGTGACCGTGACCCTTGGCGTCATAGAGCCGACCTTGACTTGTTCCGTGCCGACTGCTTCATTTTCGTTTCTGTACCTGCTGCCGACGGGCACCACCGGCCATCTATCGGCTATTCTATATATAGTCGTTTTCGTTTTCGTTTCTAGTATATACTCCTTAGACTGCTGTCTTCAGGCAAAGCCAAGAATGCTTCGGACTTGCAGAGGAAATATTTCCCCCATTTGCACGTCGATACGATCCGGGCTGCCCTCAAAAAACAAGAATTGAATGCCTATGTGCGTCAATCTCGACCCTTGTTGACACCAGCCCACCGGAGGAAGCGAAAAGAATGGGGGGAACTGCATTGTTATTGGACACCGGAGGATTGGCGGGCGGTGATCTTCTCATCATTGGGTCGGATGGGCGGCAGTGGTGCTGGAGAGAGCCGGGGCAAGCAAGTGACGCCCGATATACCAAGAAGAATAAACACGGTGGCGGGAGTGTGATGGTGTGGGGGTGTATTACCCGATATGGAGTCGGACAACTTCACCGGATCGACGGAATCATCGACCGCTTCGGTTACACCGACAATTTGGCCGAAACCCTCCCGCGGACCCTCGACAAGCATGATTTGGATCGCTCGACTGTCTATTTTCAGCAGGACGGCGATTCAAAGCATGCGCTCCAAGCATGCTTTGGGGTGGCTCGAGCTTGAAGGCTTTGAGGTTCTTCCCTGGGCATCAAATTCACCGGATATGAACATCATCGAGAATCTTTGGGGTCATTTGGAGACCATGGTGCGCGCTAGGGATCCACTGCCGAAGAACAAGGAGGAATTATGGGCCGCTTTGAAGGAAGAGTGGGAACAAATTGATCAGGCATATATCGACAAGTTATATGACAGCTTGCCCAATCGGGTGCGGGATTTGTTGAAGGCAAATGGTGGGGAGACTCGTTATTAGTGGCTGGTGTGTTTATTTCCACCAACGCTGCCTTGAACGAGCATTTCTGACTCTGATTTCCTAAAGCGGCCAAAACCAGATTTATGATTAGATCACCCAGCATCACGAAACTGGCCATCCAGCGCCGGATTTTCAGTTTGCTTGCTCAATATTTTACATGTATATAGTACACCTCATTACTATTTGTTTGATTTCCGAGTCAGGCCAGACCCGAATGAGAAGGTATAGTCAGAATCACAGCAAAAATTGACCGAAATCTCAATCTGACAGTTTTTGATCCGAATTACCCCCTTTTGAAGCTTATGTAACAGCGTGGGTGAAGCCTTAAGTCAGTATTCCGACCTCGTGTAAGGATGGGTGCCCCTTGATACGCGTTTTTTCCCATCGCCCTTCAAAATGAGTGAGAAACACAGGTGCCAGGTCTAGGCTCTCTAGTGCCGCTCCACTGTAAGTTCCCCATAAGATAGAGAGCGTGGGATCCCCGCACCTTACTTAAGCACGTTATGTAACGCTTATTAATCGTTCCCACGGACAAATCCCCAGTCGCACAAAAAATTTCGTGCTCTTTCCGGCCTGCGGAAGGGCTGACCTACAGACTTAGAAGACATTCTCGCTGTTTCGGCTCTGAAATTTTGGTTTTTGGTTTGAAAAGCACCTTCCACACTGCAAGGAGGTTCTGTCACTCATTGCGCCGCAAAGGTTTGACAGGTCCCACCCTTAAGCGAGCTGCCGAAGCATGCCGAGATGACTATCATGTGGCTGTGCTGGCCAAATTTTCCTCCGAAATTTTTGAAAAGTGTCCCATTTGGTGAGAAAACCACATAGAAACACTCAGAAAAAAAGTGGTCTGAATTTTTTTGTGGGTCATATAGCAAGAGACCAAGGGACATTTTGGCAACTCTGCCCAATAGGAACCCTTCATTGAACCGGGCAAAATTCCCAATCCGGAACTTAGCATCGTGCTATAAGCCCTCGACGTCGAGCGTGACAATGTCACAGTGTGATGCTGACATAAGGGTGCGGGGATCCCACGCTCTCTATCTTATGCTCCGCTGTTCGTCACCTCCACGGGTGCACCCCTCTCGCGCTTCTTTGCTCTCTCCGCACTTGACAACTGCCTCCGGAGGGCTGGTATAGCTAGGGTGAGTTCACCGGCCACAGTTTCCGCCGTGGAGCTGCCTTCGCTGCTGCAGAGGCAGGGTACACTCAGGAGCAGATCAAGCTCCTGGGCCGCTGGAAGTCGAACGCGTGGAAGCTCTATGTTGACTGCCCACTCTCCATGCTACGTAAGTTGTCCACTCCACCTCTGCCTTCTATCGCTCACTTCCATCCTTCGCGGCCCCCCATTGCCCCTGCTACCCCTCCCCGTCTCTTCATCCGGATTCCAGCCCGTCCCGCGCCTCTCCACGGTACAACAAGCATGGATGTATTCTCTGGGACAAAAATCCTGAGACATATATCTGGGAGAATGTCTCCGGTCCAAGTCTCAGTCAGATCTGAGTCTGAGCTCTGAAACACACAAGTTGGGATATCAACTTGAGACAAAGTGGCAGGCACATCTCAAGCTTGAGACAAGTCTCAGGCACAATCTGAGACACCCAAGCCTCAGACATGATGCGAGCACCTTTCTACTGTATTCCCCGTCCAACTCCTCATCAGTGTTATCATGATGTATGCCAGTCCCGCCGTCCGCTAAAGACGACCACTAGCTGAACTTTATAATGGGCCCGTTCCCTGTGCCGCCCATGCCACCAACCATACCCGATCCCCCTGATCCTCCATGCCCACCTAGTTTGCGTGTGAGATGATTGAAGCTTTGAGCTACAATATACGTCCGCACCCGAAATGTTGCCCAAGCGAGCCGGAATCCCGTGGCGAAAACTGAGACGAGGACCTCCACCAACTCCACCCTTGCCCCCGACTTCATGGCCTGCACCTCCTGAGCCTCCATGCCCACCAGTTATCTGGGCCCCTAACCAGATCAGCAGTGCATGGGGAGTCGAATGCTGCATCCTCACCGAAGGTTGACAGTTTAGATTGCTTTTCAACAATAAGAATCCAATGGCAAGAGTGAGACCGAAAATACGCTCACTTCAATGTCCTTTAGCTTTTTCATAATCTGGTCGACCCCCATAAGCTATCATGTTCGTTAGTAGCGAGAACTTGAAGGCGCAACCAAGACTTGATCTTCCTCTTACAGTGTTTTCCGTAATCATAGCCAAAAGATTGTTGTTATGCTTTTTGATCATGGCAGCGTTGTCCCTGCTATTGAAAAATTGTCCCAACCACTGTTCTTTGTGAGCTCCTCCTAGATCCTCCTGCATTCTGAGTAACTCTCTGCTTGTGTAAGTAACGTCCCATACAAAATAGCTATTGACATACCCTCTCAGTCGTTCACCAATAATTTCCTGGTTATCTGACTTCTGAATCACCTCTGTGAGATATTCGACGCGCGATGATAATTGGACAAGATTTTCCATGTTATCAGCAGTTTGCTGGCAGATAAGTAAGATCAGAACTGTAGCCAATCGTTAGCTACATGCACACCTGGACTTGCTCAGTAAGGGCTAGAACAGGCTCGATGACGCTATTCAACACCCCCAATATCGGGATGTGACTAGACACGGTTCCCAGAGCGCGTAGAGCCGCGGTTAGGACATTTGTTTCGGTTTGCGCTTTTTTCTTTCGCCCTTGATCCGGTGTTGAGTCTCGGGGCTTGCTGCGAGTAAGTTTTTTCAGGCCAAAACAGGAGAGAAAGACCATAGAGCTGAGGCAAGACGAGGACCTGAAGCAGTGGGGCACGAGAATGCCAACACGATGCCAACACGAGACTGTGCTGTCGGCCGAACGCTTGCCGAAAGCCCATTTCGCCCAGATGGTGAGCAATTGCTAAGCAACACCCTATCTTCCGCGTAGCAATATGTTTGGACTGCGATACTCTCGAGTTCCAAAACACGTTCATTAGCGTTCTGGCAAACACCGGATATGTTCCCGCGCTGAGGAAACTCACTCTCGCCGCATGTTCAGTCCCTCAACCTTCGTAGTATACCATCGTAGCGACGACGCTGTGCAACCGAGCACATACGCTTGACTTTTTCTCTCTTCAGTGGCCACCTGCTCAAGGGCTTCTGTCGATCTCCTTGCACTCAGAACAAATCGAACGTCGTCCTGCGCATTTGAAGGAAGCAGCCGAACGATAGCCAGCCGCATCAGATCCAAGGAAGAATTTGAGCGTCGATACGCTGGCATCCAAGGCAGATGACTTGCCCGATCGCCGTTGACGCCTTCCGGACGCTGTTGCAGAAGCACAACCTTACCTCAGCCTATTCCCACCTCATCCGCAATCTTCGCAATGGCTTTCCTCTCGGGCGCTTTCCCCCTCATCTCCACTATCATCATTCCTGCTCCAGAAGCCTCGATCGATTCCTGAGGCAAGCAATATTCGTTAGGGGCGGCGACCAGCCAAAAGCTGTCAACCCGATATGGAAGGGGGTACAGAGCACGTGCAGTTGATAGTGTGTCCGATAAATTATAATAAGATCGGACAGCTGAAAAATAACATTTCGAGGGCTTTATTTCGCCGGAAATAGCCTCAGATTGCCCAGGGTTTATGGCAACAAGACCTGACCAGCCCCCATATAAGGCAAGTGGCCGCTGTTGGCCGTTGTGTCGAACAGATGGGAGGTGTTGGTCGAAGCGAGTGTTGGGACCCCAGAGACGGTGGTGGCTTTGTTTGTCTTGCCTCACTTGATTTTCTCTTGCCTATTTTGGCCTTCACAAGTCAATTCGGTAAGGGGAACGACAAGTATCGTTTCAATGATCGCGACGCACACACGCTGCTCTTACCACCCAGGAATGTCTTGCATTAACACAGTAGGTAAGGTACAGACTGTCGTAGAAAGAAAGAACAAAGTACAATCTGTATATGACCGCGTAGACGGAATGAGAAAGTATGCATCTGGTAGGACCAGTACCAGACCAGCGATTAAAGTAAGGAGGGAAGGGGAGCGAGGGGTGAGGAGCACTGTATCAGGATCAGGAATTAGGTAGGAGAGGGAGGCCGAGATATTGAAAACTAATAAACGTAATAAAAGAAACACAGAAGGCAGTCAAGATATAACGAAACACAGAAAACAATGAAAAGAGTGAAGGGCTCACTGAGTACGGTAGGGAGAGACCGAGGGAGTCCTGTAATATGAGGATATAATTTAGCCTTAAGCGGTTTGAGCTGGAGCTTGCACTACCTTCATTCCGCCACACTGATTGCCATGCTCTTCACACCGTCAGAGTCCTCCCCTTCCACATTTGTTTTAAAATCGAAATCACGCTGGAGTTCAAAGAACTCGCAGAACTTGTTACAAACGTGGTCGTTCTGGAAACTCTCGAAACCCTTCCCAATGTTCCCGTCTGCAAAAAGCTGGCGGCTGTCGAGGGAACTGGAGGAAGCATCAATTTCTGCGGTGCTGCAAAAGTATGCAAGCTCACGGAGAGGACATGATCTGGGGATCGGTTAACAGACTCTCGCCACCTAAGCCAAGCCAATAAATTTCATTGTGATGTATATGTCTCGAAAGACCTACCTTGGTAGTCAGACACAAACAGAGTACCGTGCGTCTTTATGAGTTGATAGTGCTGGCAGAATGCCAGAAACTCTGCCCGATGACGATCCTCGGGGTTCTTGAGATCCAAAACTGCTGCAGACGCATTGTTGATGTACTTGCGGAAAGCCCCTTCTTTGCTTTGGTCAATCACCTCCTCGAGTAAATACAGCGTAGGAACAGTAGAAGCCCCTGTAGATGAGGCTAGAGCACCATGCACAAATCTCATCCAGGGGAGGGTGAAAGGCAACTCTTTGTTATTCTCACGGAGAAAGCGACGAGTGAAACCATAGACCGCCGAATGGAGTACGTGTGCCCAGAGGAGGCAGCGGAGCTCCATAGTCAGTGTCTTGCCCTTCAAAAACACACACTCAGACTGAGAACACACCGTTAAAATGATAAATCATGCTCATACCTGGCGCTGAAAGTCGTGCGGCACATGCTGCACCAAACTCATACCACCGACTTTCGCAGTGGACTTGTAATAGCTCTGCTTGGCACACACAGCATGACCCGACTCAGGGGCGAGACGGAATATTCCAGGTGATACAGACCCAAAAGACGCTATCTTGAAAGCACCAATCATCTGGCGCCTCGAATCGGTGTGAAGGATGAGAGTGGCAGCTTGGGATGATGTGCATAGATTCTGCCAATCACCCGAGTCCAGATCGCGCAGTTCATCGAGGCTGGACATCAGCCTCATGGGATGTACGACAACGACCATCGAAACTTGACCCACTACACGATGTGAGTAATTGAATAGCTCAACACTACCGACTCACAAAATGCTCCTAGCTCAGATTTCGAGCTATAGGTCTGTCGCTTCACCAATCTCATCATGTCCTCTCTTGAAACCTCCGGTGAACCAGGTGATTCAGGCAAAGGGCGTTTAGTGCTCGGGCGCGGCGGCGTAATGGGTCGTTTTGACTGTATCATTGACGAGGATGAGGATGAGGCACCCAATAGCACTGGGAACCTGTAGAAATTGGTGACTTCGACACCTCTAAGTTCACTCCGACAGAGCAAGCACAGGTTGTGATTCTCGAAAGAGTAAGTAATAGTTAGAGGTAAAAGTAGAAGTGGCGTGAAATAGAAGAGCTACTTACGCGTTTTATATGAGTCCGTGTGATTAGCTAAGAGAGCGGTATTAACGGAGTCCAAATAAGTAACTACGACGCGTCAACTACGCGTCCGCGCCCTCAACACTCTCCCCCATGAGTTGGGCAAATCCAACTCGATTCTTCGTCCAAGAAGTGCGCAGCAGAGGCGCGGACAAGCGGGTGTTGGTACAGCGACAGCCAATTATGTCGCGCAGCGAATTGAAGACCAGCGGGAGCAGCAGCAAGCAGTATTGTATACGCGGGAGTGAACCATCGACACCTCAAACCTCGGCGTGGTATGTGGAGTAGTCGTAGGGAGTGGGATAATAGCCACCAATGTGAAGTCCTCCCATGGGCGCTTCCAGTGTCGTGTGGAGTTGGCTGAGCACGTCCGACTGACCTTCGAGGAACGGAGTCGAAGTAGCGGCGACGGCCGACGACGAATGCGGGAACAGGGCCGTCGCGGGTGCGGGTGCTGCTGCGTGTCCTGCCAAATAATTGGGATACGAGGAAGTAGCGAGATTATTGCCGCTGGAGGGGCTCATTGTGGACGCTGTTGACGGAGTCGAGAATGACAATGCTCCACTGAGCGACGAGCTTCCCTGCGACGGTGGTGCGAACGACGAGTGATGGTGGTGATTATGAAATGATGATGGTGCGTGCATACTCGCGTCTAATCCGTTGTATCGATTGGGCTGCTGCTGCGGTGCAAACTGCTGTCGGGGCTGCGAACGCGGTGCTGTCGGCGGCGCGTGTGCCCGGCCATGGCCGCGGAAACCTCCCCTTGGTGATCCAAAACCTCGACCGCGCAACTCACGCGTCGGCAATCCAACTCCGGCACCATTTCCCGCACGGTTTGGCGAATACACCTTTTCTTCTGGACATTTGACAGCAACCGTCAACGGGGCCGCATTCGATTTAGACCCTGGGGTCATTGCTACTGGAAGATTGGATAATTTTAATCCTTCCTCCTGCGCTCGGCACCTATACTGCCCACATAACCCCAGTAATAAGTAGGGTAATACATAGCTCATCTACAACACTAATTAGTGGCCGAAACCGTAGCGCAGGGCTCCTGTCGATATCTTTCGGAGATCTTTTCAATAACTTTCAGCAAATATATATGTTGAGGAGAAGTACAGCTCAGCTCAATAACTCTGCATATCTTTCATTAACTTTCAATAACTTTGGCACTTGTAGATGTTCTGCAGGCATCTACTGCCCAAAAAGGAAATGTATTTCTAAAATACCGGTAAAATAGTCGTAAAATACATGGAAAATCAGCGAAAAATATAGCGTCTATGGGGGGTGCCAAAAAAGGAAGTACGAGCCGGGGGAGGGAGGGGGGAGGGTGATGCTACTGTACATGTCCACTGGGCTCGCCCCCAGCTGGTGGTGGAGGGAGCACATTGTTCTCGGTGGGGGGTTGGTGGAGAGAAGCAGGACGAAAGCCGGGGGGGCCCTCTTTCTTGCTTCCATGAAGCGCCACACGTCCAGTTCATGTTGAACCCACGGAATGGCCAGCCATCGGAAGATGAGTCTGAGAATTGCGTTACTATTTTTCTCAAAGATAGTTGAAGAAAGTTTACTGTTGTAGCGGATCCAAGATGTCCAGCAGAATATGGTCGTTCTCGTCGGGATTAGTGCCCGGATTGAAACACGTCTCAAAGGCTACACAGAAGTTCCGCCTTCAGCACAGACCATGTAGCCTCTGGTTTGACATTCATGGCCTTCTTGTTCACCCAACGGTGCTGCATACTCCCAACAAGTGTTACGTGAAGACGCTGGCGAGTGGCGGTTTGGCAGTTTGCTATGCCAAAGTTCTCTGGTCCAAGGTCGCTCTGTGATATCATTGGGATTCCTAAACATGAGCTGTGTGTGAGCGATATTCAGTTTTCAGACAGCCAACACACCGCCAATCTCTCTACACGCATCAATAAAGTAGCTTGTTACGAGCTTGGAATTGCGATTGCTCCACCATATTTTTATCCACGCAATACGTCCCGTAAAAGGGTCCATTCCCAAATGAAGCCAAAGCCCAAAACGTTTCCACTTATCATGTTGGTCGAAACATAGGACATCCATCACCCCTGCAGACCAGAATCGCTTGCGGACAAACCGCTTGGCCTTGCGACGGGCAATGCCCTCGCTGTCATGCTCTCTGAGGTACCTCAATAGAACCATCCTAGAATGCATGAGCCTCATTTCTTACATTAAGAGATAAACCTACTCTGATATTCTAACGCCATACAAAACTCGTAATTTCGCTACCATGTCGCGAGCGCCGAGATTGGGAAATTTCTGACGGAGGTTGTTGTACATGGGCTCTATGTCTTCCCATGTCACAGCTTGCTTGACTGTGCTATCAACCGACTTGACTGTCAGGTGTGTGTTTGTCTGAAAGAGAAGCGACTTGCCTCAGCAGCTGGATCTGCTTGCGTCGTCGTTTCACCGTAGATGTACTATAGTTGCGTGAGCTACATAAACGGCCAGCATGCGGGGCGGGGAGCACCTCAAGCCATAGACATTCTTATTGAAGTGGTCCATACACTCTCTAGCAATTTTGCCATCTGAATAACCCAGTGCGAAATATTTTCTGATCAGCGGCATAAGCTCATCCTCTGTCAATCTACGGCTAAGTGCTTCCAGCCGTTATAGTAAGTAATACCTGCTTGCTCGTCATTACCACTATAACGGCTGGTATCGAGCCTACATAGCCCTCGGTACTGTACTATTTCGACCATAACTTCAGCCGCTGTGACCTGTGACCACTTACAGCAATTCCTGTAAATAATGGCAATCACCAAATTTTTTCGCGGTCTCTTCCTCTTTCTGAAAGGAAGTAGCAATTATATACAGATTCTGAAGCTTTGCATGGCGTCGCCCCCGCGCGGCTCTCGCTTCTGCGACTTTTCCTTCGTCTTACCTTGCAATTGACTGTTCTTCATGAAAAGAAGACCAAAATCGACAGCTCACAATCACTGGCATGACACCAACGCATCACCGCTTCGTAATTTGGGCTCAGAGTTGCGCCCCTTCGCATTTTGGCCGTCTGCCAAACAGCGTAAGGTAGCACCTTTCCCCTTCAATCATTTAGCATGCGCGGGCAGGCGCCGCTATCCACCAGTGATCACGTTTACTCTTACTCTGCCATACTTTTCCTGTCGTCTGTATCATCTCTACCTCCCTTCAGACGTCGTGACACGCGGCGGCATCGTCTGTACACCTTTGTAACTGATACAAACATACAATGCACTTGATAATGTATCAAAATACCTTTCAAAATTGCTTGAAAGCAAGGCAAGAACAATCCCAACGGTCTCAGATGCTCTCCGTACCTCGCTGTAACGCCAAAAACACGAGAAGGAGTGTTGCAAGCCCGAATTTCCTTTTTGGGAAAGTGCGCGAAAAATTTTGGTGATTGCCATTATTTACCGGAATTGCTGTAACTCCACTTTTTCACTGATTCAAATTGCGTTTTCCGGGCTGTTTAATTTGATGGGAAAACGGGCCAAAACTGCCCTGTGACCTGGGACATGAAGTTGTGGTCGAAATAGTACAGTAGAGCCAAAAAGCTATGGGATATGACAGATTTATGGCTTATCCCAGCCAAAAACCGGTCAAAAACCCCCAAAAATGTAGTGCGTTCGGATCATCCCGCCAGCAGGATCAGGTTGCAGGAAGCAGGATCTGCAACCCGGGTAAGGCCTTCCCGGGCACAACCCGGGCATGTCCGCGGCTTGGTGAATGACGGCATACGTGGGATCTCGAGTACAGAAACACTGTCTTTGAGTAGCTTTGAGTCCCCGAACGCGTTGGGATGTTGAGTCATAAAGGCACAAGTTTTTAATGATGTATTTTTGCATATGACGCGTCGAATTCGAAGACGCGAAAAGAGGTGAAATAAGGAAAATGTTGATGGGTCACGGTACCTTTCCATCAGGCGGACCGTTGCCCCGATCAGCCATCATCCTGCATCATCCTGCTTCTTGCTGCTGTCAGGACGATCCGAACGCAATCTTGGGTTATGGGAGCTATGGGTTATGACAGCTTTGACTGTATTTTACATGTATGTATATAGAGTAGTACACCTCATTACTAAGCATTTGTTTGGGTACATAAAAACTCGAAAAGCCTCCTACGTATGTACGCTCTAGCGCGCGAGCAACATCTTTCTCACGAGTGACGTGAGCCGATATTATTTCCGAGTCAGTGTAAGATGGTGTGCCTTATCTATTGAGGCAAAAAGTCTGCAGCTTCTGGAGAAGGTTCAACTGAAATTTTTGCGCCGAATGCTCGGAATTGGCTCGCGCTCGAAGGCCGTTCTCTTTTCCGAAACGGGGATTTGGCCGATTCGTTACCGCCGCATCTATCTTGCCCTGTGCTACTGGGTTCAGTTAGATGAAGATCGACCGGCATGGAATGCGCTGCAAGAATCTATCGTCAGCGCAATATCTCTTGGATAAATGATTTGCGAATTGTCCTTTCAAAATTGTACATCCCCGTGACACTGGATATCTCTGGTCCTTTGGAGGTTGCTGCAGTGAAAGAAGCCATGAATCAGGTCAAGCTCTCGATGGAGGCGTGGATTGACCATGAAATCTCGAATTCCTCCCGAACAAAAGTAGGCAGGCTTGAAATGGACAAGGAAGGACACGGAAAAATTGGTCAAAAATAGGGCCTTGTTTTTAATTCCCGGACCATTAATAAACGGTTTTTAAATTGGGTTTCCAAACAGGCCGTTTATAAACCTGTTTATAAACCGAACCCTAAAATTTCGCAAAATCAAGGTTTTCAACGCGGACTTTTGCCAAAATCTCCTCAGGGCTCCGCAATTAACACTCTACCAACACTCTACCATGAATCCGAAGGGTTTCAACTGTCAATTCAGAGCAGGCTACCGTATTGTTCCAAATTAGGAAACCATCTACCCCGAATATTAATTCTTGCAGACGATCCATGAGCAAATGGGTGCATGAATTAGCAATAGGAAGAGTATGATCTCCCCCCTTGAATATCATCACCCAGTTAGTCTCCTTTACTTCCTCAAAATGAGCAGAGTTTCTCCCACCTTACGTCAGCTAGAAGAATTAAAAACCGATGAAACTGGCCGAGCGTTCAAAAAACCGGTTTATAAACACTGGACCGGTTTATAAACCAGTGTTTATAAACCGGTTTACAAACTGGATCAAAAAACAATGCCCTAGTCAAAAAATCCTTGGACTTTCGACACTAGTACTACCTGCTCGTCAAAACACCTGGGCATCGACTTGCCCTCACGCGCATTGTACGGGAAAGCTGATTCAAAAGTCGTTGGATTTTCGACACTACCTGCGCGTCAAGACAGGTACCTAAACATCGACTGGCCCTCACGCGCCTTCTAGTCACAGTATCGCTGTGGAACGCCGCAGGTGGAAAGAACGATATTGTCCCAACTCCAAGGGAATGGCGCAAATGTCGACTTTGCCTCGACGCCGTGGAGGATCGCGAAGCTCACGCGATGTTCATTTGTCCTCATCCGGACCTCATGCAAGTTCGAGAGGAATTTCTGACCGGATTGTACGCGACCGTACCGGATTTTCAGAACGCTTTTACCGACATCATGAACTTCTACGGCGCCGTCCTTGCGAAAAGGGAAGTCACACCGATTCTGGCGAAATTGGCCTTCAAAACCCTTCAAATTTACGACGCAGTGCCTATGCTGCTGGTTTATCCGCCACCGACGTCGACTGCGTAGGGTCGCAACTTACCACCCTAAAGTCATTGGGCTCGCTTTGGCGAGTGGTGTGCCTGCGTCGGCAAAGGGAAAGACGTTCAATTGCGTCAGGTTACTGGTGGATACTGGGGATTTATACCTGGTGGGAGAGAACTCCCCACAGGTCCTACGGGTTTTAACCAGAGGTTCTGCCATACAAGCGGCCGGCCAGTTCCCTGATTGCGTTGCGCGATTGACCCCCTGGAAAGACGTTGTGCTCGGTTGACATCTTGTACTCTAGAATTCTGTGAGGATAACCACCCGTACAGTACTACATGTATGTCTTGCCTAAACTCGCAGTTCAGACTGTGGACTGCGCGCGTATAATACATCCCTCCCCCCTTATCACTCCGATCAAAAGTTGAGCTCGCGCAATTTTCTTTATTGCGGGGTAAAATCGAGTGATAAGGACTTTGTTGACATGATGTTTCGGCTTACATAGCCACGTGCCCGGGGTGACGTCTATCTTACCAAGGAATGAAAGAAAGGAAATGCGAAAAAAGGAGGCAAAAATGAGATCAAAATGGCTGAAAAGGACGCACCGGACGGAGCGTTCACGATAGCCTTTTTGAGCTCCATTTGTGGCGCCATTTTTTCTACTATTTTGGCTAAAACTCGCCGTTGGACTCCGTTCTTTTTGCCAATACACCCTTTTTGACATTATAAATGAAAAAGGGAAAAAAAAAAAACTCGAAGAAAAACGAAGAGAAACCCAAAAAGGACGAAAAAGGAGAACAAAAAGGAAGCAAAAAGGAGCGGAACAGGGCTATCGTGGACGACCCTAATTGCCCTCAAAACATTATTGTTCACGCGACTCGCAAAGATTCCGCGGCCTCTGTCGATGCCGGAGACGACAAAGAAGGAAAGGTTTGGGTGTACAAGAGGAGACGTCGGAAGAAGGGATGATCGGAATTCCCGAGGTGCGCATGCGGCAATTTCTTTTTGGAAACAGGGCTCTCATTCCAAACAACATTAGGGTCGTTCACAGTAGCCTTTTTGGCTTCCTTTTTGCTCCCTTTTTCTTCTCCTTTTTCGCGGATTTTTGGATTCTCTTCGTTTTTCTTCGGATTTTTTTTCCCTTTTCCATTTATAAGGCTAAAAAGGGTATATTGCAAAAAGAACGAAGTGAACTGTACAGTTTTGGCCAAAAAGGTAGAAAAAATGGTGCGAAAAAGGGACGTCAAAAAGGCTACTGTGAACGCTCCGCACAGATCTTCCTTTTTTGCTCCCTTTTTGAACACAACTTTGTTCCTTTTTTGTATTCCTTTCACTCCTGGGCTTATTCATGTCACCTTTTCCATTGAGAGGTATAAAAAGGTAGAGTTGACAAAAAGAATGAAGTTCTACAGAGGTTTATTGCCAAAACTGCAAAATGGGCAAAAAGGAAGAGAAAAAGGAGAACAAAAAGGAAGTAAAAAGGGAGCCAAAAAGGCTACCGTGAATGACCCTATTAGTCGCACGGAATTATTCTGGATCCTTCATCTCCGCCTCCGACATTCATTTCTTCGAGGATCACAGGTTCAAGCATGCACCGGTGGGTTTCCGGGAGTGGGGAGTGGGTTGTTACTGGATGGAGTCCGTCCGTTTTGCAATGTGCGTATCTATTTTAATTGACCCTTTTTCTCTGTCCCGCTGAGTTTTGTGCTGTGTGTATAGGGATAACTATAGGTCGTGTAATCATTAAATCATAAATTAAGATGGTTGGGGGCAAAAGCTGGCGGTTGGCGGTGTACGGTAAATCATATAGCAATTTTACTGTAATGTCAATTGACGACTCTATACTAATCAGGGTTTAAATAAGCCCTCAATGGCTTCTTGTTCGCCGCAAGCCCTCCATCTGTTATAAAGCAGAAAGGACAGACCCATGTATTATGGCCCCCACGGCTATGCGCCACAAAGCTATAGATAAGGTGGGATTGAGGAACCGATCTGTAAATTGCTCTTCCGCACCATGCTTTCGGTGTCAAGTCAACTTTCATTCCCAAACCTTATGTGATTGCGGGTCGTTTCGCTGTCCGTGGTACGTTACTGGCTCTACAATATGCACCCTCTCTCATGATACTTCAGTCCGGACGTCCGGTTTATCTGCGAGACAGAGGTCAAGAATGCTGGTGATCGCGGAAAGGGGCTTTTTGCCTGGAGTCGTATTTTACAGTATGCATGATGTCAGCTCATGGCAGCCTCTTCAATTCTGTCTTCGTATAGGGGCAGCTACATTGTGGAGTACGCTGGTTCCCGGATTGGGAGCGTCAGAAAAAGGGAGCTGGTGGCCAAGGGCTGTGTTTATATTCTACAGGCGACATCAAATGTGCGCCTATAATGCATGGGCTTTCATTGGGGACTGACATCACTGTCCCAGGTTTTTGTCGACGCAAGCAAGGATACCCCAAACAATATTGCGCGCTACATCAATCATTGTTGGGCACCTAACGCTAGGGTAGAAATCTGGGAGGACATTGCAGGTCAAGCCCGAGCTCTTGTCATAGCTAGCAGGCGTATCGGTGCGGGAGAGGAGATCACTATTGACTATGGAAGGTGCAGCTGCCCAACAAACTACTTGCCCAAGATCAATCAGCTGTCAAAATCATCCTCTATTGACCATATCCGGAAAGATATCCGGCAGCTAGTAAATGCGGTAGTACGTCTGGGTATCCGAGACTAGGACAAGACAAGACAAACGAAAGGGACATTCGTATTGGCTGACCGCTGACAAAATGCCGTGAACCACCCCACTGGTGCGTCATTTTGTCGAGATGTTGAGTTCGTGCCCCATGGTCCACGCCATCTCTCTGCACGACGTCAATTCACTCGATGCTCAACCATGCCCGCGACAACGGCCCGTCTTCGCCCATTGCTGCCCAAGACGCCCTCTATGACTCAGCCAGAGCCCTTTTTGCTTAGCAGAACAATGGAGCGCGAGGGGAATCTTGGCGAGCTGAGTGCAGTCAACGGTGCACCTGTGGGGATCAGAGCGAGCCCATTTTCAAGAAAGAGTCGGAGTCAGGTCAGCAATTCAAAAGATGTTGGCATGCCGGACCTGTTGAAAAGGAATTTTTCCTTAGTCCGAGTCTGAACGGCGTTCAGCGGGCCAAAAAAAACGGAGGAAGAGAGAAGCAAAGAAAAACGAGAATGATGGTCGTTTGGTACGCAAGACTTGCGATCTGAGCTACATCGTGGACTTCGCACTGATTTCGCGAGCACAGTCAGGCATTGGAAGACCAGTAAACTTGACACGATCATTGGCTCAACGAGCACGCCGGCAACGAGAGCTCGCTGGCGATATTGAGGATCTATTGGACATCAAGGGATATAAAGGTTGTCATAGGTCTCGGGCGCAAACGCTACGGCGGAGAGTTGAACAAGGGGAACGAAGGTTAAAGCTTTGAAGTCATATCCTGAATGCGTTACGTGTCCACCCAATTAGAGCTGTATTGTCTGCTTACTGTTTGTTCCTCACAGATCCAACTCAGGCATTAGATCAAGCCCTCGACCACGAATACGATGTCAATCAGCCTCGCCGTAATGACCGATATCGGGAAAGTTACCGAAGTAGGATGCTTCGGTATCAGGATGAGGTTCGGCGAGGTGTTTATGCTGAGGAACAACGACGGGAGATGATGCTTGGATGGCAGCGGAATCCCATGGCGAAGCATGGGCTCACTGCTAGTATTATGTAATCAAATATTGTTCTCACTTTTTTTTCTGACCCCCTGGAAACGTGTTTTCAGGCCAATCTGAAGCTGGAAAAGTGATTTAAGGCTTCCCAGACCCCCAGCCCCCTGGGATTTCCCCGTGGGTGCCCCTTGACGCGTATAAACGTTTGGGCCAGTTTAATTGGAGCACCTATCATAACCCCGGACCGGCGCCTTCACACTTTACCGCCTTTCGCTCGCGTCCGCCGCCATTCACAGGACCAGGGTGATCTGAGCTCCACAAGTGCTCTCAAACACTGCACTCAGAGGCCGGATAGCCAGAGGGCAAGCTCCACACAGCTCCCGGCAGGGTGCGCGGCGCGCTGATTCGGCTAGATCTGGTGCGGCTATCTCGGGTGACGTCATCTAGCCACACGTCACCAACCCGAACCACAGCCGGCCATAGAGAGCCAGAGCAGGCTAAAGCTTCTGTTTAAATAGTAAGTGGGAGTTCATTCTTCCTATTCAATGCAGATGCTCTGCTACATGTGAGCTTTTGCGACGAAAATCTGGGTAAAACCAGGAACCATGAGAGAAAGCAAGATGACTTTACGTATGTACGGCATTTCGGCGTTTGAATGGCGTCATTATCGTATTGCGGCTGTTTGCGGCAAAACTGCTTGAATTCAGCTCAAAGAAGGCTACATTGCAGGAACACGGAATGGACGTTCAGTACTGGATTTAGTGTTATTATGATCTAACCAATTCTTATCTCTTTGAGGGTTCCATTCAAGGTTAAATTTTGTATTTAACTCGTTTGAATCATTTGAAAGGTATAAAAACCGTTCTTCACTGACCGGGTCTCAGCAGAGTCTGAGATGTACAACTCACAGCAAGCATCGGGAAGTCGTGGGCAGACGACAAGAGGTAGATGATCTTTCTTATCAACACCGTGATCTCAACGAAGTATATAGGTCAACTTGTCCCAAGTCGCGGCGCCCGTCCACCAACGCGGGCAAAATACACTCGAGGCATCGAAAGAATGTATCCATCAGGTTCAGTTCATCCAAGGTACCTTTCATTTTTTTTAGCCAAGTAAGCTTGAACTCATCGAACACTCATTACAGTTACGGTTCACAACCTTCGACCACTGATCCATCCATTGCCGATTCTCCGGCTTCGTCTAAGTCGGCAGCAGATTCCGAGAGCTCCAATGAGTCTGCCACAGTCGGTGCACACCCTCTGCCGTACATTCGATGCATCCTTGTCCTGCATACCTCCACACCAAACATCATCTTTCCTTCCGAGCTTGTGCCCTTCTTCTCCAGGCACTCAACTTCGTATTCAGGACCATTCCCGCCAGACTTCTCGGCAATCAAGAGATGCCGCGGACGTTGGTCACCGTCTTCTCTCAGCTGGGTTCGAGCGACAAATTCAACATTTACCCAATATGCTACATGTGCAACCGCATTTTCACCGAATCAGACGGCTTTTCCCTTTGCCCGACCTGCAAAGTCGACCTTGATCGTTCTCAGTCAAGGCGCTTGTTCAACCGGCTTTTCGCAGTTGATGTTCTCGGAGACAATGCTGAATCGGTTGGGCAGCCATGAGTGGCGACGACTCGGACGGCGGCGATGATTTCGGCTACCGTTCCAACAGGACGGCACATCTCGTGCAACCAATACAACTACTCTCCGATGCTTTACGGGAGCTTCTAACCCGCCCTGGAATGGTTGATGCGGTAAATGCCTGGAAGCGGCGTCCTATTGTGGCGGGGGAATTAAAGTCCATTCACGATGCCAATGTGTGGAAAACTATTCAGGGCCCCGACGGAACCTCCTTCTTTTTTGGACGAGGAGCCAGAGATGAGATTCGACTCGGATTATCACTCAGCTTGGATTGGCCAGTGCTCATTCTCTTATAATTATCTCAGTCTAAATTCCGCATAGGTTTGGGAAGAAAACAAGTAGCTATGGACCAAGCCATTCATCGGGTGCTTTATCATTTTGTGTTCAGAATTTCGAACATGAAATCCGGTACAGTGATACTCAACTGAGCATGATGCAACAGACTCATGAATATCCCAGGAACCGCGCTGATAACCAAATTTTGTGCGAGCCCTTGAGGAGTGGCGCCACTTCCTTGAGGGCGCGCAGCACCCGGTTGAGATCTGGACGGACCACAAAAACCTGGAATATTTCCGGAAGGCCCAGAAGCTCAACCGTCGCCAAGCTCGGTGGTCTCTCTACCTCTCCCGTTTCGACTTCTCGCTGCACCACCAACCGGGCCGCCTCATGGGTCGCCCCGACGCGCTTTCTCGGAGACCGGACCATGGAGTGCAGGACGATAACCAGGACGTTACCCTGCTTCGACCCGAGCTGTTCCACGTTCGGGCCACCGAGGCCCTGGTTATTGCTGGCCCTGAGGCTCCCCTCCTGCGCGACATTCGTGATGCGCTTGCTGGAGACCCCGACCTTGAAGAGCCCATTGCCCTGACTGCAAAGGAACTCCTCAAGGCCCGAGGTGTGCGGTCTGCCCGGTCTTCGGAATGGCGTATTGAAGGGGGACTCCTTTACTTCCGGGGGAAGATTGTCGTCCCCCGAGACAAGGACCTCAGCCGACGCATCCTGGAGCAGCACCATGACACGCGCATTGCAGGCCATGCCGGTCGTTTCAAGACCCTGGAGCTCGTGTCTCGGAACTACTGGTGGCCCCAGCTGTCGCGCCATGTCAGTCGGTATGTCGCGACTTGTGACTTGTGCTGCCGCACCAAGGCGCTTAGTCGACTGCTGATTGGTGAGCTCCACCCCACAGAGATCCCAGAAGAGCGCTGGCACACCGTGTCAGTCGACTTTATCGTCGAGCTTCCCGAGGCCCATGGATACGATGCGGTCATGGTCGTTGTCTGTGCCCTTGGGAAGAGAGCGCACTTCATGGAGTGTCACACCACCATTGACGCGGTTGGTGCTGCTCGGCTGTACTACCGGAACGTCTGGCGCCACCATGGCCTGCCAGAGAAGTACATCTCGGATCGTGGCACCCAGTTCATCGCAGAGTTCACGCGCGAGCTTTGGCGCCTTGTTGGGGTCACCCCAGCCACTTCTACGGGCTACCACCCGCAGACTGATGGCCAAACGGAGCGCGTTAACCAGAAACTCGAGCAGTACGTGCGGCTCTTCACCAATTACAAGCAGGACAACTGGGATGAGCTGCTACCTGCAGCGGAGTTTACTTGTCAAGGCCAAAGCAGAGTACAAGCAGACTATGACCGCCGGCGGACGCCAGCTCCAGACATCAAGGTTGGTGACCGGGTGTGGGTTGATGCTTCAGATATCCGCACCACCCGCCCTTCGGTGAAATTCTCCCACCGGCGTATCGGCCCCTTCAAGGTTCTGAAGGTCGTCGGTAATGGTGCCTTCAAACTGGAGCTGCCGCCCCGGTACTCTGCCCTCCACCCTGTCTTCCCCGTCGTGAAACTTCAGCTTGTGGAAGCCGATCCATTCCCCACTCGCCCGAGACACGAAGAGCCGCCACCAGTCCTTGACGTTCCTGGCCACAAGCAATGGGAGGTCGAGGAGATATTGGATGCCAAGATCCGCTATGGGAGTCTATGGTACTTTGTTCGCTGGAAGGGTTATGACCCGTCCCATGATCAATGGGTGAAGCACTCTAATGTCTTTGCCCCGGACGCTGTCGCTGCTTTCTACCGCAAATACCCTTCCAAACCTCGCTCCATTGCTGTCGCTGCCTTCGATTCCCTTCCCTTCCGTGACCGCTCGTCGACTCCAGCTCAGGTGCGATCTATGCGTCGAGGCGCCGCATTCCAAGGGGGGGGTGATGTCAGGGGAACCCCTGTTCTGCGCAGCATGACGCAAAGGGACTTGGGCACTTCTGCCCAAGTCCCATTACATCATTCCTGTGGAGCTCCATCAAACTATGACAGAGTTCTATTTTTGGGTACACAAGATCCCAGTCCAACTACGTCATCAAGGTGGGACTTAGCATGTGATCGGGCCAGGGACTATTGCCGGTTGACCCGGCTTAGTTAGTATATGTTTGCCACACCTAGCGTGTAGCCTTTCTTCTCTTTGGATTCTCCCTCGCTAGGTGCGCTGTAATGTATTCCTAATAGCGTCTTTAATTAACTTTGTATTCTCCCTCGCTAGACCCTCGAGACATCTCGGGTCCTAAATGTTGCCCTTACAGACTCACCATAACGACCACGTTGCACCTCCAACACCTTATTCCACCCTCTCCGTCGTCTCGCGAATTCCGGTACCAGATACTCGATCGGAAAGCGCGGTGGGTTGGGGTAGGACTCATTCTTGAGGGGAAGCGCGGCAAGCAATCTCGTTGAGGTCAATGGGACGCTCATGGGTGGGAGACGAAAAGCATGGCCAAAGGACGCAAGCAAAACAGATGTCGGCTTCTCAGTCCGATATCCCGCCGATATCCCGAATGTCTTCATACATCGACCACACCCTTTGCCGCCCTTTCGACGACCGTTCTCCCGCCTCTCCGTCTCATTCGACTAAACTCTTGACGACGCTATCACCAACCTATGGAACTGAATCCATTGCGGACGCGTTTTACGCGCTTCAGCTGTAGCTTCTATCTGAATAGATTCTGCGACATTTATGTCGGGCTTTCGTTCATCTTCCCTACCCGCGCCTCAGCAACAGCGTATTCGGTCGAGCTTTCTCTTCCAATTTCGAACGTTTTACACGCTGCGAAGACTGGCATCCCTTTTCGTCTTCACCTCGCCTTACGATGCTTGTGGACATCGATACTCAGCTTCGAACGAACGCTGCTGAGGCTGGGATCTCTGATCCCAAATTTTTCTTCCTTCGTCACTGTCGCTGGGGAAATTCTTCATTGCGCTGTCGCTGGGGGGATGAAATGGGATCTGAAGCAACAACACAATGAAGACAATATCACTTCCACGGCTTCAAGGTGTATTTGGCTATTGTCTGTCTATACACTCTTGTGACCGACCTGCTCGCTTCTACTTCCCGACCCCACTGCTCGAGTCGCAAGCGCGTTGTTGAACGCTGCTTCGCATTTCGCATCCTACTGCGCACATGGCGCTAGCGTCATTCCGCTGTTTTTACTCCCTCTTGATACCAGCTGTGGAGCGCTGCATGAGACGTATCAATCAGTCTCATCACTAGCAGCCCCTGCTGCGTAGTGTCTGCATTCACTTCTTCGAGGTCTCCCCGCCCACTACTCTACCCTACGTGTTTACACGTATACCTTCTTCGCATTTCACCTCGGTTCCTATTCGTGCATGTGTCACCGTCGCGTAAGCTCATGATGAAGCGCATTCCGAGCATGCTTGATATGAGGGAGCGCGCTTTCACGACACATCCCAAGAGCGACTTGCGAGATTCAAGTCCTTCTCTCCTTTGCACCGAGCGCGGTTGATCCGCTGCTGGTCTACACCAGTGTTTTCTTGACTTCCGATGGAGGCGAAGTCAACGATTTGCATCTGCAGCTTCATTCTATCCTCATCCTATCCCAAGTAGAAGCTGCAGATGGAACACTATCCGACAAGGGTCTGTGCGCTAGTCGTTACGTCCTGTGTCTGCTTTCTCCATTATGCTGTCTCTCTCAATTCTATCTACGTACTTACTTACCTACTGGCGGCCACGATCTCGTGTTGAATTAGCTGCCGGAGAACGAACGGCTGGACAAAATGGCAGAGATACCCTTGCAAACGCGCAAGGGAATTCCATGTTACAAAGTAGGATATAAGTACATCGGAGAGAGCGGAATAATAAAAGCCGAAAAATAATATACAATCACGTACGTCCGCGATACAGCCGTTTTGGAAACAATATACGGGTTTTGATTGAGTGGTGCTCGTTCATTTGTGCTTACGTTTGTTGACGATTCTGTCATCGGCATAGCCGGGAGCACCACTTGGTGGGGCGTTGCCGTACCACATCAAGTGCGGCTGGTCCCTTGTTTTGGCCCTTGCTCGCAAGTCATGGCCGTGTCGAGCTCTGGGAAAGTAGCAGCTGAGTCTTAATCCTCAGTACTGTTAACCCCTGTTTTTTCCTGGTGTTCTTTGGTTGGCGGAAGCAAAACTCGAATTCGGCTGAAGTGGAGCTGGTGATGGGAAGCAAAACAAAGGTAAGCACAAACGAGTGAGCACCAGTTGCAACCCGTATATTGTTTCCAAAACGGCTTATGCGCAGCAGCGAGCGCGATCAGGTGAGTCGGGGCAGTGCGAGTACTTACGGGCTCACTCGGAATTCCAACATCTCGATGGCCAATTATTGGGGGAGCTTTTTGTCTGAGGTTCCCGAAAAGTGGATGGCTGTGCAATGTGCCTGGTACGCCATCAATATGTGATGGAGGCTTAGAGGCGACTCAGACCTGAGACGAGTGGCCTCAAGTTGGCCTCAAGGTGTACTGTACAGCGGTGCACTCAGGGAAAATGCAGTCAAGGAATACTCTCAGCCAAGGGCCGGCATCAACAGGAAATCAAGTATAAGGAGTCATCCCGCCCTTAAAGACACCACATGGCACAAAGGCAGCTGCAATCGAGTTCAATTCACACAATTCCGAAAAAAAAAAATCAAAGACACCTGGCCAGCAGTCAAAACTGCACAAATTCTCGTATTCAGCTCATGGTAGCAGATTTCACCGGGACTGCAACAGTAATACAAGAAAGATGCCTTGAGTTGTGAATCGAACGCCGCTGATCTAAGGACAAAACTTGGCCTCTCAGTCTAACTTCTGAGATTCTCAGGTCGAGAGATAGCTTTCTTTTTTTCCATTGGACTGATGCACAGTTTTGATTTTTTTTGTCGTACTTCTGTGTAGTCTGGACGGAATTAACGCAAGCTCCCCCTCATCTGTAAGCCGGGCACCGGCATTACAAGACATAGTTGTCATATGCTTCCCAACGCATTTCATTCGCCTACACCGCCACACTCAAATCCTATTCTGCTTTGCCTTGGCCCCTCCGCCTGGCTCATGAACCCTTCCACCCGTACCATCTCGTCATACCACTACCTCGTCATACCACTACACTCTGTTCCCATCCTCCCTCATCATCATCCAGCTCGAAACCTCACTATCCATTCGATTTCTCCTGCTCCTGGACACGATTCCGGCCAGTACAGTCTCCCGCTTCTCAACGACACCCACATTTCCTCCTGGAAAAATTTTCCCTCCCAAACCTACGAACAAGGAGTAATAATTTTTCGTCGTGCAGATCCTGCTCAGCCATCTTTGCATGGACTACACGAAGAAAAAGTGGGGGGCTGTAGGGGATGTATACGGAGTGCATATCCTAGAGTCTATGCATAGCGTAGACTCAGATGCTGGAGTGTTAGCTCTATAGCGCCAGGGATGCACTCAACATACCCCGCAGGCCAGACAGGAGTAATACAGGCTGGCCTGACTAGCTACAGGTTGCTGCCTGGAGGGAAGCCCTGGAGCGCTGTTGGGGTGATAGTGCGGGTGCATACAGAGTCTATGCTTAGAGGCTATGCCTCCATAGCTCTGCTAGTCCCCCCCAGCATGCATCCCCCTGAGTCTGTGACTTATAGCTGGCAGAGCGTTAGCAGAGCCTAGCGTCTGGGATGCACCCTAGCCCAGATCTCTTGCCAGACGAGAGCAATAGCGGCTGGCCTGAGGATCTCTGTGGAACACAGAGCTAGAGCTTAGCCAGGGTGCACTGCAGGTGCAGTCCAGAGTGTACGAAGGAACATCATCCTTTTGTAGCTCTGCTAGTCCGCCCTGGCTGCCAGCTGGGGATAGGCAGCATGCCATTGCGGCAGCCATTGATGCAGAGCATCCTGCCGCATTCTCCAATAAAGCTGGCCAACTTTTTTTTTCCTCCTTAATGGGAATCTCTGCATCCTAGGGATGCAGCCCTGGCTGCCAGCTGAAGATAGGCATATGGACTATCTCCCAGATGCCATTGCGGCAGCCAATAATGCAGAGCATCCCTGCCGCATTCTCCAATAAAGCTGGCCAACTTTTTTTTTCCTCCTTAATGGGAATCTCTGCATCCTAGGGATGCAGAATTTGGGGGGCCATTGTGATGCTATCCTGGGATGAGCATATTCATTTTCTGCTTCATAGCAGGCACCAACCGTGTGGGGGGCACTGTGACGGGTACATATAATTATTTACTTACTTACATGTTTGATACCTTATATTCTGCTTGTCATCATTACATAAGAATATCTAGCTTAACCAACAACACTCATGTACGGTTAAGAGCGATCTCAACGAGCGGCGGCACTACCGCCGAAGACTACAATCCAGGACCCGTTGCTAGCCTGAACATTATCAGAATATAAACCGAGGTGGCTGGAAGCCGATAGAGCTCGATCGGAACAAGAGCTGCTGGAGTGCAGGTGCAGGAGCACACGGAGGGGCACAAGAGAGAAAGACTCAGAGGTCAAGATGGGGGTTAAGAGTAAGAGTGATTGATTTTAGACCATACTCAACTACGGGAAGTATATAGATGTAGATAGATATCAAGAGATAAGGAACATCCCAACTTGGAATGATGCGAACGAACAAATTCATGTCCTGACAAACATGCGTATAACTGTTCCCCGTGCCTCCTAGGTCACAGGAGCCCGACTGAGGGTCAACCAGCCCCTTGTTGATGGGTTACAACGGCCAACGAGACACGACTAACTACAGCCAGCGCCCAGAGCGCTGGCTCTCTTATCTCTATTCTTGTTCCTCCCATTCCCAAGAAGCCGCCGAACCGACTCGCATCACAGGAAGCCAGTAGAGCTCTATCGGAACAAGAGCTGCTGCAGTGCAGGTGCAGGAGCACACAGAGGGGCACAAGAGTCTCAGAGATGAGGGTAAAGAGTAAGAATGATTGATTGTAGACTGTACTCAACTACGAGAAGTATATAAATCCTATACTGTAGTATACATGAAAAGAAGAAGAGCACAGCCTCAGCTCCAGGAAAGGGAATTTTACCCCGTGACTTTCTGTCAAAGCCTGGGAATCCCCGCAGCGACGCGCGCCGGCGAGTGCAGCGAGCGGCAGTGCGGCGCCGCGGGCAAGGAATCCAGCAAAAAAAATCCAGGCGGGGTTTGGGGCGGAGCCCCGACAAGCTGTGTACCCCCCGTAGGTAGGGACGCGAGCGCAGCGAGCCGGCCCTGCCGAAGGCGGGGTGCTTAAGCTTGTACTTGAAAAGAGGGCCAGGCCATCAGTCGCGTGACTTTTGACAGAAAATCACGGGGTCAATGTCGAGATGTCGAGATCGCACTAGACGTCGCGAGCGGAGCGAGCGCAGCGGGGTTTGGGGCGGCCAGCCCCAACAAGCTGTGTGACCGAACGGAGGGAGGCCGGAGGCAGGGAGCTAAAGCTTGCAGGTATCAATGGATAAGAAATGTCCGAAGTCGGAATGATGCGAACCAACAAATTCATATCCTGACAGCCAGAGCCTCTTCATCGCCTGTTCGTTGGTACGGACGCACAGGCCGTTGATTTTCGAGAGCACATCACTCAGTACAACGCGGCGTTGGCCTTCACCTCACTCGGGGTCAAGGACGACAAACGTGTCAACACCTATGGTGCACATATGCATCGCATAAACACCACCAAACAGGAACGAAATTTATTGCACCACATCAGAGCCTTCCCACGCCTGATCCTCTGGCCAAAACACTCCGATTAGATAGTAGACTAAACCCTCTATAGAGGGATTTCTCATCCGCTCAAAACTCACAATAAATATATATTTTTCACGGCCTGGATTTGAGACATCACTGATACAATCAATCAATCACTCACGTGTGCTTACGACACATATCCTTATTGGGTAGCCATAAGTCCGGACGCCGAGGTGCCCTTGTTCTGTTATGCATGATCGATAAGGCGGAATCAATGGACAAACCCTTGTACGGGATCTTAAGAATGCTTTTCCAGGGACGAATCGTCCGACTTTATGGACCAAACTCGGAAGACTCGGTATTGCTGGACCAATGATCGAATGCCTTTACGACCGCATCCGATACATTGTTCGCTTGGACGGCCAATATGGATCTCACTTCGAATCTCTCCTGGGAATTTTGACTGGGGACCCCGGATCTCCGCACCTGTGGAACCTTTTCATGGCTGATTTTAACTTGAGTGTCCATCCTGACGATATCCTGCTTAATGGCGTGTCCACAAATCAAGTTGAACATGCCGACGATGTTATGACGGCTTCAACGTCACCACCAGGATTTCAGCTTCATCTCAATGACTCTCAACACTGGGCAGACAACAATGGATGCGAGGTCTCAATCCCAAAATAACAGGTGCAGAAAGCGCGCTATCTTGTCATCTGGTTTGAAACGGGTTGTAAATTCATGTGGCGCGAGCAGTACATCTTGAAGGCCAAGAAAGCATCCAAGGTTGCTACTTAACACAATTCTCGGACTCCATCGTTTTGTTGGCTCGATGCCAGTATGGGATCTGCGAACACTCTATATGGCTCGCGTGGACCCATACCTCACGGCCGGGTGCGAAGTCTGTCTAGATATTGAGGCAAAAAATCTGCAGCTACTTGAGAAGGTTCAACTGAAATTTTTGCGCCGAATGCTCGGAATTGGCGCGCTCAATGAAGGCGGTTCTATTTTGCGAAACGGGGATCTGGCCGATTCGTTACCGCCGCATCTATCTTGCCCTCAAAAATCTGTGCTACTGGATTCAACTTGATGAAGATCGACCGGCATGGAACGCGCTGCAAAAATCTATCAACCTGGCTCGTCAGCGGAACATTTCTTGGATAAATGATTTGCGGATTGTCCTTTCAAAATTGTACATCCCCGTGACTTTGGATATCTCTGGTCTTTTGAAGGTTGCCGCAGTGAAAGAAGCCATGAACCAGGTCAAGCTGTCGATGGAGTCGTGAATTGACCATGAAATCACGAACTCTTCACGAACAAAGTACATCTTGGTTGGCAGGCTCGAAATGGATAAGGATACGGGAAAGCTGATTCAAAAGTCGTTGGATTTTCGACACTACCTGCGCGTCAAGACAGGTACCTAAACATCGACTGGCCCTCACGCGCCTTCTAGTCACAGTATCGCTGTGGAACGCCGCAGGTGGAAAGAACGATATTGTCCCAACTCCAAGGGAATGGCGCAAATGTCGATTTTGCCTCGACGCCGTGGAGGATCGCGAAGCTCACGCGATGTTCATTTGTCCTCATCCGGACCTCATGCAAGTTCGGGAGGAATTTCTCACAGGATTGTACGCGACCGTACCGGATTTTCAGAACGCTTTTACCGACATAATGAACTTTTACCGCGCCGTCCTCGCGAAAAGGGAAGTCACACCGATTCTGGCGAAATTGGCCTTCAAAACCCTTCAAATTTACGACGCAGTGCCTATGCTGCTGGTTTATCCGCCACCGTCGACTGCGTAGGGTCGCAACTTACCACCCTAAACACTGTGCGAAGTATTTGTCATGAAATTCAAAACAATAATGGGGAATTTCAAGATTTGTCATGAACCACATCATGAAATTCAAGATGCCTTTCATGATGCTCAGAAACCCATTTTTACAATAGTTGTTGAGCTTATGAATTCATGACAAAATGTCATGAATTTCATCATGCAAGACTGTCAAATCTTTGCCAAGTCCACGAGCCAGGTTGTTGAGTGCCATTATGTACTCAATATTCTACTCACACATCATCTACCCCTCCCGAATGTAAAGAGGGGTCGAAGAAGGTAGCTCAGGAATATCTGTAACGGGTTCAGTAGTCGGCCGTGTGGCCCGCAAACCATGATTTCACGCAGTTGATTCACCCAATCTTCACCTGAAGTTCACCAGAAAAGCCCATGAATTCTACGCAGAGCTTGTGAATTTCACGGGGTTCAATTCACCTAGTTGGACTAAGTGACTGGAACGTTTCATGGGGTTCATTCACGTAGTTTTCCATGGAATTATAGAGTGGAATCCCGTTTCACTGGGTTCAATTCACCTGAGAATTCATTCATAAACTACGTGAAAATTCGGTTGAAAGTCCGTGAAAAATACATTGCTTTACTATCTGTACTGACTACTAGAATATATACTCGGTGTTACAAAAAGTAACCGATAATTTGGTCACTCCTTCACGGACACGTGATTTTTTTTTGAAGTGTCGCGCTTCAAATATACCCCTGACAATTCTCTACAGCATACATGAAAAGATCCGTGACATTCCTTGTCTGATCAGACAAGGAACAGGCTGTATACCTTACTTTCAGCCCGTGCACGCAAGGTAGCTACAGATACTGTATAGCTCTATGCTGTTAAAAAATTTACCCCAAATTCAGGTGAATTTTGGGTTTCACTGTGTTGGGTGAAACCACCTTTTTCGGCTTGATTCCCCGCGAAAACCGAATTTCGCCATGCCGCCCCGTGAAATTCGCGGGCTTTGTTTTTCACAGTGTGAGGCTCCTGAGGCTTGTCAACAAACTGAACGTCATACTATTTTTGCATGCAGCTGGCACAAACCACACAAAAACTCGAAAGATATCCACAATATCTGATCAACGCACTGGATTTCCAACTTGCATTTGATAAAAACGACACTATCCCATCCAGTCATACAAAATACTTGCGAAAACGGCCTCAAAATAGTGTGAAAACAGGTCGCGCAGATTTCACCTGCAATTTGTCCTTGTTGTTGATCCCGGTTAATGAGGAGGTTACATAATGATAATATATGTCGCTGAATAACTCTTGGTTACTTGATTGACACAGAGAGCAAGAGAGCTGCTGGAATTTTCACATTACATAGTTCCATCTTTTTGTAGCAAAACGAGCTGATACCCAGCTTGAAACTGAATCAAATCTGAGTGGTGGAATTCAGACGCTCAAAAAAGCCCCAATGACATGGTTCACACAGACCAAATTTGGTCAGACAATAGAATGGTGTATACAATATGGAATACTTAAAACTGTGTTTCCTGTGCCAACAAAGCGAGCGCCAAATGGTTTCTTCTAAATAAGGCAAAATGTTAGCTGTCAGATTGAACCGACTGGTGCGAGAGATTCGCGGCGTCGTTTCTCACAAACTGCCATCCAAATGGGTACAGATCATCCCAATGAACATTCCTATGTGCTTGACTCAACGAAATACTACACGATTCGGCCTAAAATGGCACATTGTCGGTCACTTTTTGTAACACCGAGTATATGACCTTAGGCCCTGTTCGGGATCCCTGCTAATTTGCTTAGGCCCTGTTCGGGATCCCAAATTAGCAATCCCAAATTAGCAGGGATCCCGAACAGGGCCTTACTTAGTTGCAATACAAAATACCGAACACTATTATAATATAGATTGAATTTCCTGATATGTATAGGGTGAGCACAACCAGTACTGATGACCGGAACCATGTACCTTGCTCGGAGCAACTCTGACCCCATGAATTTCACCCAGTTTGAGAGCGAATTTCAGAGAGTCCCACCTTGGCTAAAATTGCAATTTTTCAACGATTCCAGGTGACTTGATTCAACCAATTTTCAAGTGAATTTCACGTAGTTGGAATATAGGTATCCCAAGCCAAATTCATGCACTTTCATTCACCCAATAACAAGGTGATATTCACGTAGCTCAGCATGGCATACAGGAATCAAATTTCCAACTACGTGAATCTGAATTCACTTGAAAATTGGTTGAATCGCGAATTTCATGCAACGGCTCTCAATGTAGCCGCACATATGGTGTAACAAGCTATTACTAGTAACTTCAACTTGGCCGACTTGGATGTATGCATCTGGCTTCAGTTCATATTAACAGAAATGAGCTCATGCGTTCGACTTCCCTGGTAGTCAGATAGTGTTTCCACATTTTTGCTCCTTTTCACCGCCAAAAATCATGATGTTATCGTTTCCACAACAAAACATCATGAAAATAACGACTGCTCCTGAGGGCACCGCTCCTCTTTACTCTCAGCTCCAATGTTAGGGCTCTAACCCGTCCGTCTTTGGACGGAAAAAACGGACGGACGGGACCCGACGGACAGGTTTGACCCGTCGACGGGTATCGATGGCCGGCCGATCTGGAATCAGTGCCTGGAGCGACGGCAATGCTTCCCACAGGTGGGCCGCGGCTTTTGATCAACTGCATTAACTGATTCGCGTCGATTCCGAGGGTTTGAATGATCAAACACCCTCAAATCACCTAGTGACTGCCGTCAAACGGACAGGACGGGACGGACGGCACCCGTCCCGTCTCAGGTTTGACGGTTAACCGTCCGATCAGCTGGGTGCACTTAACGCACATAACGCACAGCCACTCGGAGCACATAATCCGAGGCAGGTGATCCTCTGTTTCTGCGTGTCTTAAAAACCTGGAAATATTTGGGAAGTCAGTTTAGATAGCAAAGATTGTATTTGTCTGAAAAACCACAGAGTTCCTTTGTCTGGTGCAAGTGTAGCCAAACTTGTAGTTGCCCGCCAAAAGTTATGTGCACTGATGTGACTGTCACGTCACATTATGTGCATAGTCGCCGCCCTTGTCCTTCGTGCACGCCACACACCTCGTATTAAAATTCGATCCTCTACTGGTGGCTGTCTACCTGTGCTTGACACGCTCTTACACGCTAAAACACGAAAAAAACACGCCTACGGGTGCAAAAGCCTTAGGACTACTGGGAGGTGCCGTTGTTGGTGTGGTAGGTAAAAGAGCTGGGCAAGCTGGTGCTGATGTCCTTTTTAAAGCTAGTGAGGGGTCTGGATCTGGAGGTACAGGTAGCACATCTTTAAAACATAGTCCAACAAGCGATAGCGATAGTAATAATAATAATAATAATAATAATAATAGTAATTACATTGGTAATAATGATAATTCTGATATGATATTAGATAATTCGGCTTTAAATGATTTAGATAATTCAACATTATTTAATGACATGATTTATAGTTCGAATGAAGGATTCTTTGCTAATTTATTAGACTTATTTAATAGTGACAATAAAGTTGAAGTACTATTATCCTCAGTTTTAATTTTAAATATTATAAAATTAATTATGGTTCTATTTTTAATTATTAGTTTATGTTCTAATTATTTAATTCAGTTGGGTGTAAATTTAAAATGACTTGAACGTTTTAATTTAATATCGGAATCTTTAAGATCTAAACTAGTAACTATTATAAATTATGTTTTAAAATTTTATAGTAAGTCGATCTTTTTAAATGTAGTTATTCTATTATCTGTTATACTCTTTTGCGATTTGCAAAGTATATATTTATTAAATCTTTTTATAAATCATTTAGATACTATGTGTGATTATTTTATAAATTTTAAATCTTAACTTTTTATTCAATTTAAAAATAAAATTTAAATCTAATTTAATTAATTAAACTTATTTTCAAGACTATTAATTTTTATCACGTACTCTAATAATTGATATTCTAACTAAACAAACAAAAAAAACAAAAAAAAAACAAAAAAAAAAACAAAAAAAATTAACCCCTTTGTAGCTTTCTTCTTCTTATTATTAACAGTAAATTTAATAACTAATCTAAATTATGTAGCAGTTTTAAATTCGGTACAGATTCCCCCTTAAAACACAACTTTACCCTTTAATCTGTGATACGATTAAAAAAAAAACCAACAAAAAAAAAAAAAAAAAATAGCATTATTTTTAAGAATAACTATATAAAAGTTGTAGTATAAATTAACTTTCTATGCGAAAACAATTAATTAATTATAAGTGTACTAACCAATCTTGTTTTAATTATTTAATTAAAACTCCTAAGAATAATTTTTCTCAAGCTCAGTCTTTATCTGTAAAACATTTTACTAGTATACACATTGAATCTTTACTTGAGGCTAATATAATAACAAACCTAATGGAAAATTTAAAAGTAAATAAAACTTATACTATTATTGTAAAAGCAGGTTTTCATTCCAAAGGTCAAACTCTGTATTTAACTTTAGGTAGTCAAATAGGAGTTAAAATAGTAGAACATCATGATATTAATTATTATAAACATATTTGTCGTATATTAAACTATAGATTGACAAACTTACTCGAGGAGTACTCTCAGTCTGCACCTGATATATTAATACTTGATTATAAACAAGTAAATATAAATACAAATATAGAGTTAACATCAGTCAATCAATCTGATATTTTAAAGTCTTTACCTTCTTCCAATATATTTATTTCTAAACCTAAATTAAACAAAGAGTTTAAGTCTATACCTTTACCTTTAACTTTAGATACTTCTCAGTTTGGTTTTCTATTAGAAGGAGATCCTAAAAATACTTCTCTTATAGAGTTAAAATCCAAAATCTTATTACATTCGGAAACTCTACCAAAGTTATTAACTGATGATACAATTTTATCTAAGAGTCAAGTATATTTAAATAAACAAAAATTAGCCTTTCCCCTATTGATATTAGTTAATAAATATATAGATGTAACAGATCTAATACCACAAACTACTAAAAATAAAAATAAATTAGAAGTAATACAAAATATTATTAGGTTGAATAATGTACCACTAAATAATATAACTTATATATTAATATATGACCAACTAAGTGGTATTTTATTATATGAATTATATGATATACACTTAAATAAAACAAATTTTATAAGATTAATCAATAATTATTCTGTAAAAATAGATATGAGTATACAACAAGTTACTGAGTTAAGTCGTTATAAACTTTTAAATTATATACAAAATCCATGTAGTCTATCAAAATATAAATTTTACCATAGTCCTAATCCTTATTTTGGAGTAATAGACTTAGAAACCTTTTTAGATCAAGATGGTTATTCTAAGGTTTTTAACATTGGTTATGCAACTTCATTAGAAAAATCAGATGCAAATCGCTGTCATACATCTCCCATCATGGTCAACAATGGCGAGACCGTCTCGCTCGCCCTCGACGCGTCAAACACCCCGCGGCTATCGCTCATTACATTAGACGCCGTTGACAGGCTTCTTTCGCTGTCAACAGCGTCGCCAACGGGACCGCGACGCAACCCATCTCGTCGTATAAACTCGAGCGTCTCGCCGACTCCCCAACTGCCTCCCGACTCCACACTCATTAATCCCCCCAATTCCCCGAAGGCTACGAAAGTGAAAAGGCGCAAGGCTACAACTCACCGACCCTTGCCCCAGCTCAACGTCAAAGCGGTCGTCGGCAAAGGACGCTCAGCTAACACGTTCGACATCCTGGTCGACACCTGCAGCGAGGAACCGCCTGCAACGCCTACAGCCCCCCACAAGGTCACGGCGGCCCCGAGCGCGGCCCAATCTGGCAGCGGCGCCCGCCTTAAGCGAGGGGGGACAGTCGGCGAGACTTCGTCTCGTGGTCTGTCTCCGCCTTGCGGTGACAGGCAAGTCTCGCCGTCTGTTCCCCCTGTGACCAGCGCTAACTGCTCTGACGCGACTCCAACGCGAACCTCCGACGTCCCTACGCACCGCAAAGTCACGCCCAGCAAAGAGAAGGAGGCGGCATTCAACGTCCTCAGGACCCGCGCAGCTGGACTTGACTCCTTTGACGACCTTGCGACTTGCTTCAAGGATCTCGTTACGCTCATCTGCGACCACAAGAAGAGCGCTCCCACCCTCGCCTGTCTGGACGCTCTCGGAGCCATTCAAACTCGCTTGGAAAATCACCATGAGCTACGGCGAGACGGCGAGACAACTTCTTCTTTTGCTGCTATTGTCACTAAAACTATTGCGTCTCCCTTGACCGACATTGCTGCCCAAATCAAGTCGCAAAACAAAGCCGTCCAGTCTCTTAGCAAGGCCGTCGACTCCGTCAAGTTGGCTCGCCTTGCCGACGTCGCCCCTGCACCTCCCACTCCGGCGAAACCCCTCGCGTGTCCCGCCAAGTCTAAGCAGCCGCCACTTCTCCACCCCTCTGACGAACGTATCCTGGTTCGCTGCGACGGCACCGTTGCGCCCCGTCTCAAACTCCCGTATCATCAATTGGTCCCGGAAATCAACACTTATCTGGCCAAATTCTCGCTTCCACCAGTCAAGTACGCTAAGCGCCATGACGACTCTAGTGTCTTCCTCGTCCCCGGATCTAAGGACGCAGTCAAGGCCTTGGAAGCTTCATGGGATTCTTGGGGTCCGAGCCTCTTCCCTGGCGCACGCATCGCACCCGCAGCGGAGTACTCCCACCTTCAAGTTGATGGTATCTTCTTCGCTGCGGCCAAGGACCTAGACACCATTGCAAAGGAGTTCGAGGAGCGCAATCCTACCCTCGGCTCGGTTGTCGGACGGCCGAGATGGGTTAACTCTCCCCCTAGCGAATCTCAGATCGCCGCTGCCGCTGCAAGCGGCCAGAAGATTCGCCTGGCCGGATCCCTCATCTTCCGTCTTCAATCGAGGCGTATGGTGGACGTCGCCGTCGCGATGGGACGTATCGTCCTTGTGGGGCAGTCTCCCTCTGTGGCTCGCGGCTTTCCCCATCTCCGGGTAACACAATGCTGGGGCTGTCTCAAATTCGGGCATGTCAAGGCGAAGTGCAATGTCAAGGTCTGCAAGTGCACATGGTGCGGTGAAGATGAACACGGGCCAACCTGCCAAGCCAAGGCACAATGCGTCAATTGCGGAGCCGAGCATCGCTCCGACAGCTACACCTGCCCGGCTCGCAAACGCATTGCTGAGCACCTGCGTCTCCGAGCGGCGCAGCTCACCGAGCAACTCAACGCCTCCTCCTCCGTTCAACCCTCCGCTCCCGACGTCTCCGTTCCTCTGACCTCTGCGCCACGGCTGCACGAACGTCTCTAGATGATCTCACTAGTCCAGATCAATTCGTGGAAGTCTCGCAACCCGCTGGAGATTCTGGCTGGTCCTGAGCACTTCGACATTATCTGCACTCAAGAACCACATGAACAGGAATCCTCTCATCCCTCTGAACATTCTGGTTATGCCTTGATCTACCCCGAATCCGCTCTCAAACACCGCGTCTCTGTTTACGTTCGCACCTCCTCCATTCCGCTCTCTAGTATTTGCCCCCGTCTTGACCTGTCGACCTCTGGTGACGTAGTTGTTGTCGACTTCCTTTTTGGCTCACACAAGGTTACAGTCATCAACCTCTACAACGATTCAGTAACTCGCGCTGGCGTGGAAATTCTTCGTTCCATTCTCAAGCAGCTGGACCCGTCCTCAAGAGTTCTCGTTGTCATGGATTCCAACTCGCACCACGTCCTGTGGGACTCCGTTACCAAAACAGCGCTGCGGCAGGAAGATTTCGAGCTACACGACCTGCTTGTTTCCTGGCCCCTTCTCCTCGTCACTCCTCCCGACATTCCCACTCACATCTCGGGTAATGTTATAGACTTGGGGTTCTGCTCCGCTTCCCTCTTCGCAAACGTCCGTGATGTGATTGTTGACCCAAAGTTTTGCGTTGGCAGTGACCACCTTCCGATTCGCTATTCCCTCGATTTCGACGTGGTTCGTGCTGAGTCGCCCAGGTTCAACGTCAACAAGATGGATCTCGATAAATTTCACGCGCTCCTCCGTCATCACCTCGGCCTACGCCCGGTCCCGCTCATCTCCACGAAGGCAGAACTGGACGACGCTGCAATCTTCCTGTGTGAAGCCCTCCGCCTCGCGCTGGAAGGCTCGACTCCGCGCCATCAGCCCTCGTCGTACGCTAAGAAATGGTGGACCCTTGAACTAACTGATCTTTGCAAAGCGCTGCGACGGGCGCGCAGGCGATTTCAAAAGTTCCTCATTGAATCAGCTCGGGCGGACTGGCTTCAGGCGAGAAGGAAATTTTGTCTCGCAATCTCAGTTGCGAAACAGAAGGCCTGGCACGTGTACCTCAAAGATCTCGAGCGTATTGACCTCTTTAAGGCTCTCAATCGCCTCCGTGGTCAACAAACCACCGTCTTTCCCGCCATCCGCGATCCGACCAATGGAGACATTGCTCTCACCCACCTCGATCGAGGACGTGTACTTGGCCGAGCCTGGTTCGGTGCTCACGCTACTCTGGTCACCGATGTTTCAGTCCCCGATGTGAACCTGGACCCGTGTGCGGATCAAGCCATCTGCAGCGCCCAGGATATGCGAGGGGGGGTTCGTTTGGAAGTTCCGCTTCTGGACGAACTTCCGCCTCCGGCGGACAGGCAAGATTCATTGTCTGCCCCTTTTTTCACTGCTGAAGCACCCGTGCCCTCAGACGATCCAATACATCTGGCAGAGACGATTCCGATACCTGGCGAACGTCCATTCGTTAAGGTTACCGACGCTGAAGTCGACAACGTCATCCTCTCTTCACCCCCATGGAAAGCTCCTGACAGATATGGCATTCAGATGGGTCACGTCCGTCTCGCATGGCCAGTCATCGCTGAATGGACTCGAATCGTTTTCAAAGCCTCGGTTCGTCTCGGCGTCAAACCGTTACCTTTCAAGGCAAATACCGCGGTCCCCATTCACAAGCGCGCGCGTAAGGACAAGACGTCCACCAAGGCATGGCGACCAGTAGAAAACTTCGAACACATCCTGGCCAAACCTTTGGAGCGTCTAGTTGCCGACCGTATTTCCTTTGAAGCTGAGTCCCTTAACTTCATTGATCCCTCCCAATACGGTGGTCGCCCCGGGCACAGCACTGCTCAAGCGGTCGATGGGTATATCCATCGTGTGCGCGCGGAGATGGACAAGGGAAATACGGTCTCAACTCTGTTCTACGATCTCAAGGGCGCCTTCAACCGCATGTCCCATGCGGTGGTGATCCGTGAGCTTGCGAGCCTAGGCTTTACCCGCGCGTTGGTTCTCTGGGCGGCGTCTTTCCTCCACAACCACCAGGTCACCGTGGTCATTGATGGGGTGCGGACATCTACATATCGCTGCACAGTGGAGGGTGGACCTCAAGGCTCTGCGCTCACCGTTATACTCTTCATCCTCACCATCAACCGCCTTCTCCGCCGACTCCGCGCCATCGGCGTCTTCACGAGTTGGTCATACGGCTTCGTTGACGATGTAAATTTTAGCACTGCCTCGAGATCGCCTTCGCAAAACGTCGCCGTTCTTAACGAAGCTGGTGTCATCGCCAAAGGTTGGTCAGACGACGACCATGCTATATTCGAGAAGGAGAAAACTGAGCTCATCCACCACTCTCCGTCGCTACGTGACCTTTCCGGATTTACTGTCGAGTTTGACGGTCAGACCATTTCTCCCTCAGATGCTGTCAAGTGGGTAGGCGTTATGTTGGACTCCAAGCTCAAAGGCGACACCCACATCCACTATCGTGCCGCCTCCGCTTCCCGTGCATTGAACGCTGCTCTAGCATTGACTCATGCTGTCTGGGGGATGAAACCGGTAATGGTGCGCGATCTCGTACTCACTGTTGTTCTGCCTCGTGCGGACTATGGTGTCTCCTCGTTCTTCCCTCTCCTGCCTGCCGCTCTGAAGCCACTAGAACAAGTTAACAAGGCATCCGCAAGGTGTATTACCGGCGCGTTCCGCACAACGTCTCTCGCAGCCTTGCAGAAGGAAGCAGCCATTCTCCCTGCTGATTTACGGTTGGAAATGTCGTTACAGAACCGCCTAGCTCGCTACCTCACCCTTCCCGCTGCTCATGGCCTCACCCCGCTGGTCCGCGACGCTATATCCAACTCACCGCGCAACCCGAAGTTTGCCTCGCCACTGCACTACCTTGAGCGTATCCCCGCTATTCGATGGCCGGCAGACGTACCGGTTCAGGGCTCTCGTATACGTGGTCGCAAAATCGAACTCAAAACCCCCGTGGTTACGGCGGCCACGCGCGCAGACCAAGCTGGCAGCGGCGCCCGCAATATGCGAGGGGGGACAGTCACCGAGCCATTGGCTTGTGGTCTGTCTCCGCCTCTTGGAGACAGGCAAGTTTCTTCGTTGACTGTTCCCCCGGTAACCACTGCTCCCCCCCAATCACAGGACATCGACTTTACGCTGGGTATGGAACCCATACTCTCGGTCTTCGCTCCTCCTTGGCACGACCCGCTTCCGGTCAACACGATTATTCCGTCCAAATCGAAGGCCGTGTCCATCTTGAACGGTTTCCTTGCTGATGAGGGTTGGAAGGGGTCGACGTGGTTTACTGACGGTTCGCTTTTGGACGGGAGTGCAGGCGGAGCTGCGGTGCGAGTCGAGGGCGCAGAGGAACAACTTCGACTCCTCATTCCGTTGGGAGAGGGACAAGTTGCCGAGGGAGAAGTTGAAGGTCTGATCGCTGCAACGCAGCAGGCTCTGGGTGGAGGGTATGATCGTGTCCTGATTGTCTCTGACTCGCAGGCAGGTCTTCAATCGGTTCTATCCACCTCCCCCCGCTCCGGTCAGTTCAGAGCTATCGCTTACGACCGCCTGCTTCGCCGGGCCCTAGAGCTTTGTCCCCATCTTCGCGTTACGAATTTGTGGACTCCAGCTCACATCGGAACTGCCGGCAACGAATTCGCCGATTTGGCAGCCAAAGAAGCGACACGTCTCCCACCCTCTCCATCTGCCTTCGTCTCCCTCACCACTTGTAGGCGCCGTATCCGGGAGGGTATCCTTGCACGTTGGGCCGAGCGCTGGGCTTCTAGCCCCACCGGGTTGGGTCTCCGTCAAGTCGATCGTACCGCACCTTCAACCATATTGCGGTACCCGTACACGGCAAACATTCCCCGCGCCATGATCTCCACCATAGCCCGTCTCCGGACCAACTTTTCATCCCTAAATGCCACGCGATTTCGGTTAAGACAGACTGACTCCCCAGCTTGCCCCGCCTGTGGTGCTCGGGAAACCCGCGTACATTTCCTACTCCATTGCCCGGCTTGGGAGCATCTCCGCCGCCATCTCCAGCACGCGTCCTACTCTGCAGGTCTCCTCGGCTCCGTTGATGTCCCCTCTCTTCTCTCGCACCCTGATCTGCTCAAAGTCCTCATAACATTTGTCGCTGCTACCGGCCGCTTTTCCTGAACTTAGTCTCCCTCTCATCTTACCCTATCGTACTCCCGCCTCTTTCACCGGCCTTAATCATCCACTCCTCTGCAGTCCCGCACCATCTCGGCGTACCTTACATCCGCTATAGTATCTGTCCCGCTCAAAGTTGTGTTCTCATTCACCCCGAGTTTTCCCATACGTACTTTAACTACTTTACTTTTCTCTCATAGCTCTCGTAAAAATACGGATCCCTTACTTACACCTAGATTACAAGCCCTAGATACTCCCGTAGTGTACTATCGCGTAGCCTTCGGGCCAGGTACGATAACCCTAGAACTACAAACAAACAAACAAACAAACAAACACGTCCTATTCCTCAGTAATACCCCGCAAGTCTCAAACCATTCATGCCACCAACTACTGTCAATCCACCCATGCGGGGCCGGCTCAGATGCTCAAAAGATGGGTCAAGTTCCCTCCAATGGTCCTTCTTGGGGCCATCTGGCTTGTAAGGCCTTGTTGGAGAAGGTACAGGGCACATTGTTGGATGATTGGATCAGTATTGACAATGATTCCTCAGTTGCAGACGATGCCAAAACAGCAAAGGTGCAGGTAGGATATTCGGGTGTCCAATTCTCTGCACCGTTCCTTGCAAAACATAGTCTCTCCTAGACAGACGCTCTATGTGGCAAGCTCGGTGCCCTCGCTACATAGAGTCTGTTCCTTACCGCGCCCCTCGGACCGTGTAAGAACCTTATTAGGTAATCTTATATAAGCCGGAAACCTCCGAGATCTTATTTCCCTTGCTTCCCCTCAGTATTTGAGATTATTTTCGTAACAGGCACCCTATTGTAACGCTTCAGAACGTCGGAGAGCTCTTCAGTGAATTTTCCTTGAGGGCTTTGACAAGCCACAATATCTTTTCGCTCGTCCGAAGGCCGGCAACCCCGCCATTCCAAGGGTGATGGCAAATCGGTCGCCAGACCGATTAAAGCCGATGGCCCCGGCCAGTAAAACCCTCGGCAATCTGAGGCTAATTCCGGCGAATTAAAGCCCTCGAAATGACCGATTTTTCCGCTATTGACCCAACAGTGTCGCGAGCACGTGATCAATACGTGTTCGCATCCCGCCTTTTTTTCAGACTTTTACTTATGAATACTCAATGAACATCCCTACATACATTCAAGGTCGTTAAGGCTCCCCCGGCAGTGTCTGAGCATACTAAGCTAGTTAGCGCATACATATATAAGCCAACTTCGATGACACCAATACCACCATAATTTTATATTAGGGGAGCTCAATTCTTAGCTCGTCGGCTCGTCTCGTCCCAGAAATTATTTAATTGCATGATGAGCTGATGAGCTGCTGATCCCACTCCGCATTTCTCTCCACTTCCCATCAAATTTTGATCCCCTCATCAAAAAATCGATATTTTACGGACGAGACGAGCTGACGAGCTAAGAATTGAGCGCCCCTATTACTCGGCATTACCAAAAGTAACCGAATTTAGAAATGCCTTGCCTGCGACCAGCTAATACAGTTAGCAGTTGGTTCAGCTGGTGAGAGAGAGGGGGGATGGGCATATGCTATTTCACATAACACGCGTCGAAGTTATTGGGCTTAGGCCCCGGGAAGCTCCTGCAAAGCCTGCTCCGGAAAAGTGGGTTTTTCAGGCCGAAATTTCGCGATTTTCTTCTCCAAAAAGTGGGTTTTTCAGGCCAAAAAATCGCTCGACCTTCTCCGAAAGTGGGTTTTTGGGGAGATTTTGGGCTGTTTTCCACCGATTTCACGGAAATCAAGCTCAATTCTGATCCCATCTCTCGGCAGGCAGTTTGGCAGGTCAAAACCTTCTCCGAAAAGTGGGTTTTTCGGCGGAAATTGACCAAACCGAGTGGGTTTTTGAGGCCAAGATGCTGGATTTTTTCGGAGCAGGCTTTGCAGGAGCTTCCCGGGGCCTTTGGGCTTTCCCTGTGCTGATTTTCTATGTTTGTTTATTTATGTGTCAAATCATCATTTTCTTGCTCTGTTTTAGTACCCGCATTGAAGGATGAGGATAGCCCAGCAAACTCTGAGTTCTCAAGTACAAGGTCATGAGATAGTAAACCTATTTATGAGGTACTCACCCACCTGAAATCCTGGTGACTGTGTTCCAAAAAAGGCAAACACTGCCAAATTAATGGTATTTCGAAGATTAATTTATTCACCCACTGTGTGATAGCTTACCCCAACTTTATATCATGAAAGTTGTAGCAGGCACTCTGTGAATGAACCCTTCATTGCTCAAAATTCTCTTACCATCGTAGTTTCTGGGAAAAACCCCGGAATTCGGTTACTTTTGGTAACTGCGAGTACCTGCCCACTTACTCGTCAGCCGAAAACATTTAGCGCACCAGAAGATTTGTTCTGATATGTATGGGGCCAAGAATCCGTCCTTTACTTCTCATGACGTACATGTATACCTTCCAAATTGAAAGATACTGTACTAATTCGACCGATTGTTCACTGGGTGTCACCCGTCACCCAAATTGTTCACTGGACAAGTTGTTCACAACACGTCAATCACATCAGAATTACTATATATGGTAATCCGGCATTGCTCGGCACATGCCGGCCGGAGATTTTTTGATTTTCTTGCCCTTTTTGGGCCAAAAATCTCGGTGTCACCCGTCACCAAGTTCAAAAAGTTCAGTTCACGACCGGCCGTCACACATAACGTGAACAACCGGTCGAATTAGTACAGTATTCCCAATTCACAAGGGAGAATATTTTTATAGGGTTAAGTTAGTAACTTACCACACTCAGCTAGTGCTGCCGGGAGCTGAGTTGGAGCTGAGCTCGAGGTGATTGCCCATCAGCTCGCTCGAGCTCGGAGTTGGGCCGAGGCAGCTCGGAGCTGACATCCATAAATGGAAGTTTCCGTCCCACGGTTCCCCGTCTCCTCGTTTTGAGCTGCATTGCCTCTAAAATGTGCTACAATTCTCCAATAAGTACAATAAACATATGCACAATAAAAGACTATACAGTTTATGAGTAAATTATGGAACAATACAAAGCACAATGATTATATAAGTGAATACAACGCAAAAATCAAACGGGCGAAGCCCAGGAAGATTCTATAAGATCCTCAAGCTCTTGAGTACGCCCTGCCGCAATCAACCTTTCTGCTACATCAGGGTCAATATCAACAACAGACAGATCTTCCTCAGTTACGACGAAGTCCTCGCAAAATTTGATGCGATCCTGTCGATAAATAAATTTGAGAATCTGGAGCATTTCCATCATCTCGGGGGAGAGACTGTTGCGTAGGGAGGCATCTGTGTCCTTGCTGGAAGAGAAAACACGCTCGCATGGTACCGCAGAAGCCTGAACAGGCAATACATCAAGCGCCACGCGAAATAGGTAACGGAACCGATATTGACGAGCCTGCAACATTTTTCAGACCAACATTGTATAAGAACATACTTAAACTCACCTCCCAGTAGCGGAGCAAGTCAAGGTCCTCATACTCTGGGTCCGAGCCTCCCAGCAAACCCTCCTTCTCATAGTCATTCAGCTCCGCATCGACAATATGTTCATCTTCGGCAGCAGCACGGCGCTCTGCCTCTACTTGCTCTTCCTCCGAAAGCGGCTGCGGACTTCGAGTACTCGGTGGGGATTCGATGTCGGAAGCAGACAGCTCTTTTACAAGAGCACCAAGCTTCGCAAACCCAGATTTCTGGGCACGAGCGGCACCTTTTTATCCGGTCGATCTTCCTTCATTTCCGTTGGTTCTGGTGCGACGGTTGGCGCAGAAGCGCCGTGAACGCCTCGAACAAAATACCAAACATCAGTTGCATCGTCTCCGGATGCCGAAGATTGATTGACCAAAGAGCCGAAGTTGGGGTGAGGGATTGAAGGATGGGAAACTGATTCAGAGGCAGCTGCTGCCGCTGCAACATTTGGGTCAGACGGACCGACCCCGAACACAGCCGGTTCGGAGGTGGAGTTGGGGTCGATGCGGCGACGGGTGCGCGATGTAGCTGCCGAGTTAGCGTTGGGATTCGCTTTACGTTTCTTCTTGCGCTGTGGCGGAGCGAGGCCGGCATTAATCGTGTTAGTCGCGTCGACAAATGGTGCATGGGTTGCCGCAGAGGAAGGGGGAGGAATCACGGTGTTAAATGAGGCGGGGTATGTATTTTGAAAGCCGTAAGTCTGGCCGAAAGTGACGGGAGGTGGTGGAGGATACGGCAATCCGGGGATGAAAGCTTGAGGCGGGAGAGGCATGGCATGAGCCTGAGAGCCAGGCCAGGAGCCAAAGACGTTGGGCGTGGGGTAGGAATTCGTTGTGAAATTGTTTTGACGCGGGGGTTGGATGTAGCAAGTGCATGCCTGCGGGTTGCCGCATTGGCAGGACGGCGAGGCCATGGGAGTTCACAAGAGGGAGGGTTGGAATGGAGTATAATTGGGGCAATATATATAACATTTCGGAGGTATCTATTGCGCGTACCTTGGACCCTGAGTGTGCCAACGCACTATCCCGACGCGCCACCTTTGCGTCATATTTCCAGCTCTGTGTGGGGCGTTTCGCATTCTCCGTAGCAGCCAGGCGGTGACGTCGACGTCAAGCGAGGTTGAGGTGAATCATAGGAGGATTGGTTCGCGGCAGGAACGCGCTAACCGGTGAGCGGGAGGACGAGGATTGTGCTTGACGCGCCAGTCACTCAGTGACGCTGTCAAAAGTGTCACAGTGCCTGTTTTGGGGGCCGAGGCGAGGCGAGCTGGCATCACCTCGAGGTGCCGTTTATGGTAACGGGCCGAGTTGGAGCTGAACTCAGCTCGGAGCTAACTCCAGCTTCCGGCAGCACTACACTCAGCATGTCTAGGACCTAGGCATATGCCCCAATATGTCCGATCCTGATGCGTACGGATTCGGGCCCAAAAAATGCCCTATGTCCGATAAAAATGCGTACGGTTTGACCCATTTTCGAGGGTGTAGTCGGATCTTTTGGGCGTACGGAAGTGCATACCGACGCCGATGTCCGATCACTCTGCGTACGGAATTCGACCGATTCGGAGGTGGGCCGACATAAATGGCGGGATGAGCCGTCTATTTGAACGTCTTAGCAGTGATGCTGACGGAATTCGGCCTGTGCCGCTGAAATGTCCGTTCAATTGTGCGTACGAAGTGAGAGATTTTGCCCACCATCCGATCCAAAGTGCGTACAGAAATGGCCAAAAACCGGCAAAAATCGTGCGTACAGAAATGCCAGATTTTGGGCAATTTGGATCGGACATTTTACCGCATATGCCTAGGTCCTGCATGTCTTCGCGAACACGAATTGATCACGTGCTCGCGACACTGTTGGGTCAATAATCCCTTCTCTGCAAGTGTATAATATGTACCTGTGATGTATATGAGCAGCATGAGCTACTTGCATTATTATTTCAAAGCCCGTGTTGCTCCAATACAGCCCGCTGATGTACGCTTCGACGAGCAAGAAAAGGCTGCACAAAATCCTCTAGGGAGGAGTCAACATTTGTTTTTTGGCCCCAAATTTTCCTGAACATATGTATGGATGTCAGGTATGCTTTCTGAGTAATTTTTGAGTTTCTTTCAGTCTCTGCGCCCACTAGGAATATGGTTTGCAGCTTGGCAAGCGCGTTTGTCACGCATGTCACATACGTGACATTTCACCCTTCGCAGCGAAATTTGCATTCCTTGTGCGAAGCATTGAATTTCATAGCAAAATTGTGGTTGAGAAGTTGTAGGATATAACTATATTAGCCACTCCGAGGCAAAACCAGGTGCATATAGCTGAAAACTAAGGCGATCTATAGAGGTTTAGAAAATGCCGAAACAAGCACAAAGTCCACTAAAATTGAGGTATTTTATCAATTCAAATGCATGAGCATATGGGTAAGCTTCCATTAACTAAGCCTGAACTTGTTTTATGAGCGTTGGTGCAGAATTACGAGCAGTAGACAATCATGAGGACATTGGCCTTTTTTGGTAGTTTGGACCAAGCCTCTCTCTTAGTCGCAAAACCGTATGATGTCCTCGGGCATTGTCTTCCTGTCCCTGACAAAATGATTCTGTCCCAGGTATTGTCCTTCTGTCCCGTCTTTATGGAAACAGCATATTTGGGTTTCCCCAGCCCATATAGACTACCTATAGGTGTCCCCTGCGTATCTGGACGGTTTAGAAAATTAAATCTCCTCTCAGAACATCGGACCATATCGGGAAATATGGTCTTGATCGGACTCATCGGAGTCACGGCAAATGATCCTTGCAGACTGGCAGTCCCATCACTTACCTCCCTACGACATAGTCGTATCTGGCACTGTAGCTAAATAGAAGCCATGGATTCTTCAATCCAGCGAGAATCGAACTGGCTGAACACTGAGTTTTTCCTAATTGGGACACTCTGCTTGTTTGCGCTGTACAGCACTAGAATTTCGAGATATAGCCTCAGAAAAATTTTTCCTGGAATCTGCTTCAAAGACGGATCATGAAGGTATACAACATCAAAAGGTTTGGTAGGACCCTTGGTGAGATCCATAAAGATCGGGCAGAAAGTGCTTGTGGGCCGGACCGAAATCAAATGATGGCCGGACAAGAAAGTGATGACCGGAGGACATAAATTGCTTAGGGAAAGGACTGTAATTTCTTATACTGTGGACTGAATATTCATAACAAGCAGCTTCATTTGTTTGAGCACACGGACAGAAATCTCTAACCAGAGGGACAACAATCATTGGTGCCGTGGACATAGCGGCCTGATCAGAAGGACAGAAATATGATCGCCGGGACAGAAAAGGAATACCCTGGGACATTAAAGGTACACGCGTTGAGGTTATTTGAAAGTAGTCACAGGTCACAGGCCCGGTTTCCCATCAAAAACAGCCCGGAAAACGCCGAAAATTTTCTAAAAAGGCAGTTTGAATTAGTGAAAAAGTGAAGTTAAGTGGTCACAGGTCACAGCGGCTGAAGTTATGGTCGAAATAGTACAGTATCCGCTAATGCGATGAACTATGACTTTCTTCCGGCATCGTTATTATTTGCCCCACTGAATGGAGACAAATTATAGTGCCTCTTGACTTCTACATGAAAGTTTAGCCCATCAAAGTTTCCTAATACGGAAATCGGTAGCCATTCAATGGCTCTTCGCAAACCCTCTAATGAATGCACATTTTTGCTTCTCAAGAAAACCTTAATAGACTGACTTCAAACAAGTGGTCTGTGGTATTTTTGATGATGTGCTGCTCCATAGAATTATTAAGAAAAAGAAAAGGCGCCAAACATATCCTATTCACGTTAGGAAACAAGGGACTCGCCGGCAAAAAAGTACGGTGTCCCAAAAACAAAACAAAACCAGAAAAAAAAAAAAAACCCAGTTTCACGATAAAAATTAAAACGTGCCAGCGGGTTGGAACCGAACCCTCTTCACGACCATCCAACTTACTGGAGAACTCGTCTTCGTCTCGGCTGTACGACTCGCGGGCCGACGGTGTCAGCACTGTGTATGGTACGAACTTGAAGTTCTCGAAGGCTAAGTTAGTGTTGCCGCGGCTCGGCTTCGGCTAGCTCGGCTCGGCTTTTGATGGCTCTAGAGCCATCACCGCAAAAAGCCGAGCCGAGCTATTTTTGACGGCCGGCTTACGTGGCTTGCGGCTCACCCACTCAGCAACGGCTCAGCAAGCTTTTCACAAAGCTGCAATTTAAGCACTGTATATGGACTGCACAACATAGGAATAGCATATTATAGACACCTTTTCTAGTCTTTTGAGAATACTCGCAGGCTATCTTGACGCTGTCGACACCTGCGAGCCACGTTACTCGCTAAATCTTGATTAAATTTATTTTTAAACACATTTTCTCATGGTGGCGGAAAGCGCTACAAATGACAACCCAGACGTGAAGTCTGGAGATGAAAGGCATTGGGGGATGGTAGATGTGTATTTAAACAGTGTTTGTATCCATTGGGCAACGACACCGGAGCCCGAACAAAATTGTGCTCGAGCTGCGGCTGAGCCGGGCTCAAGCCGGCTCGAGCCTGAGCCAAGCCACGTGAAGCCGCCCTGGCTCAGCTCAGCTTAAAATAGCTCAGCTCAGTTGGCTAGCCGGAGCCGAGCCAAGCCGCGGCAACACTACGAGTCCGCTTCCTGCGATATGACTGTAAGAGCCTGTTCGGATACCAGTAACCGTTACAGTAACCAGTCGCTGTTTTCCTTATATGGTGGTCGTGGAAATCTTAGGTGAGGTTGATCAAACTGTGACACCTTGTGATGCTAGGTGTTTGGGCCACCGAAAATACGTGCTTTTCATCAAAGGGACGCGATTTTTGCGGCGTTTTTTCTTCAGCTCGTGTCCAAAGTCATAATGTTCAAGAATACCTATAAACATGAGGTGTAACGGACACAGTTGGCAACACAGGAGGCAACCCAACCCAAATGGGATGTCACGCCGCAGAACTTCCGAGGAGACGATGGATTACCACGGCTACCATATAAGGAAAAGTGCTACTGGTTAGTGTAACGGTTACTGGTATCCGAACAGGCTCTAATGTAATCAGGATTCCGGTCCTCAGGACGGTGGAGGGCAAGTGGCTATGCGGCCAGTACAATAGGCGAGACGCGCGGCCATGGGAGCCGGTGTCCCGACTTGAGTAGAAGTTCTCTGTCCAGAAGACATCATGCTGTGCTACTTATGTCATATCTTACGTCACCTCTTGTATATAGAGTACATAGTCCGCTGGGGATCAGAGATCCCCAGGTTTGTTATCAACTTGGTTCCTGGGCCCTTCTCCCCTCACAGCATAACAAACCTTCTATTCGACTCTGGCACTCTCCTAGCCCCAGTCGACCACTCTACCTCCTACTCTGCCCTCACCCTACCATCGACCTCACACCTCCCTTGTTATGGCAACCCCCTCGGCCCCTCAGGATCTCTATTCCTACTGCGAAGCGAACTGGAGCGCCTTCATGATCGCCTCCATCGCCTTGAGTTTGGAGACGCTGCAGCTTTTACCGGGGGCACGCCTGGCGCTCCCACTGGGATGGTGCTCGCTGGGGCTCTGCCCCTACAACTCCAGCCCCTACCCCTGCTATCATCGCTGTCGGCCACACCACCATACCACTTGCCGAAACCCTCCCTACTGCTGAGGACTCACCGTTCCGCTACTCCTGTACGCTTGTGGTGCCTGACTCAGTTGTCGGGCATATCGTTGGCCGTGGTGGTAAGTGTCTCCATCACGTCTCCGGCGCCCAGCTTCGAGCCTATACGGATAAGGCTTCCCCCCTGAAACACCGTGTCTCTATCCGTGGTACCGACCAGCAAGTCGGTGAAGCGCTGATTGCGCTTGGGCAGCGGTTCATGCGTAAGCGTATCCGCTCCAAGAAGAACGGTCCGTCACGCCCTTCTGGGGACCTTGCCCCTCCCCCTCCTAGCCCGGCGCTGGTTTCGCTGGACGTTTCAAGTGAGGGCGCTTGCCCGCTGAAGAAGCGCGCACACCCTCCCTATTTGCCTCTGGCCCCTGCTTCAGTTCGACCCCCTCCAGCGGCCAGTGCTCAGCTGCGCCCAGCTGGCGCCGCTATACGACCAAGGAAGTCTGGGGTGCGATTCGCACCACAGGAGTCTTCTTACCCCGCCTCTCACTTTCTACCCCATATCCCTGCTACCACCTCTATTCCTACGCAGGTAATGGCATCCCCTATTCCTACTCCCCACCCCAGCTCTACTCCTCATGTCCCCTCGGTGGCCATGCCCACTGCTGTCCCATCCCCCTCTCCACGCTCAGCAGCTCCTTCGCCCATGGCCATTGACGCTGTTCGACCTGAAAGGGGACGTCGACAACAGACGGCACGGCGAGGCGGTGCAGTGTCTGCGTCTGACGCGCGGATTGACTCCCAGGGCAACCTACTCTTCCGTGGCGATCCAGAATTTTGAAGGATCGTTCATTCTACTGGGCTTTGGTCTTCGTCGGGGCGATGAATCTTGAAGAGGGGGTGAGCTGTGAGGTGTGATGCGGGTCGTCTTGCATCCAGTTCGCATGGCTTCACGGTATTGAAGCAGGACCTCCGAAGCAGCCACTACGGCGCTAGACGGTGTCCGTAGAGGAAGAGCAGAGGAGGAGGAGGTCGTCGTGAGTCGCAAGGCCATTGTAACCCATCGGTAAGGGATTGTATGACCCTCAGTCGGGCTCCTGTGACCTAGGAGGCACGGGGAACAGTTATACGCATGTTCAGGCTAGCAACGGGTCCTGGGTGGTTAGCCTTCGGCGGTAGCGCCGCCGCTCGTTGAGATCCCTCTTAACCGTAGGATATGGTGCTCAAAGTTAAGCAAGATTATCATTATGTAATAGTTGACAAGCGGAATGTAAGGTAGCAAGCGTGTAAGTAAGTAAATATAATATAGCCCTATCACAGTGCCCCCCACACGGTTGGTGCCTGCCATGAAGCAGAAATTGAGTATGCTCATCCCATGATAGCATCACAATGGCCCCCCAGACTCTGCATCGCTAGGATGAAGAGATTCCCAAAGAAAGAAAAAGTTGGCCAGCTTTATTGGAGAATGCGGCAGGATGCTCTGCATCAATGGCTGCCGCAATGGCATGCTGCCTATCCCCAGCTGGCAGCCAGCTAGCAGAGCCACACAAGGAAGGTCTTCATCTGTAGACTCTGGACTGCGCCTGCAGTGCGCCCTGGCTAAGCTCTAGCTCCACAGAGATCCTTGGGCCAGCCTCTGTTGCTCTCGTCTGGAAAGAGGTATGAGCTATGGTGCATCCCAGACGCCAGGATCTGCTAATGCTCTGCCCGCTGCGAGTCACAGACTCGGGGTATGCACGCTGGGGGGAATAGCAGAGCTATGGAGGCATAGCCTCTAATGCATAGACTCTGCAGTATCGCCCCAGCAATGCTCCAAGTCTTCCCTCAAGGCAGCACCTTGTAGCTGTTTAGGCCAGCCCGTATTGCTCCTGTCCGACCTGCAGGGTATGTTGAGTGCATCCCTGGCGCTATAGAGCTGACGCTCCAGCAGCCTCTGAGTCTACGCTATGCATAGACTCAGGGTATGCACTCCCTATACATCCCCTACAGCCCCCCACTTTTTCTTCATGTAGTCCATGCGAAGACGCTGAGCAGGATCTGCATGAAGAAAAATTATTCCTCCATATTAGGCCCCGGGAAGCTCCTGCAAAGGATGGTCCCGAAAATTCTGCGATTTTGGCCTCAAAAAGCCACTCGTTTTGGCGAATTTTGGCTCAAAAAGCCACTTTTCGGACAGGCCTTATCACATGAAACTTGACCGGCCCCCGGTGCCGATGAGTGATTTAAGTCAATTTTCGCTGACATTTGGTCTAAAAAAGCCACAGACCTCGCGGATTTTGGGCCTCAAAAAGCCACTTTTCGGACAAGGAAATCGCGATTTTTGGCCCTGAAAAAGCCACTTTTCGGGACCATCCTTTTAATTGCAGGAGCTTCCCGGGGCCTTCCATATTTGTAGGTTTTGCGGAAGAAAAAAAAAGTCGGAGGGAAAAATGGGTGCTGTTGCGAAGCAGGTGAATGTGGAGGCCAGAAGTCGAGTCCAGGGGAAAGAGAAGACGGAACGGATGGTGATGTGTCAGGGCGGATGAGGAAGGGATATGGAAATGGGTTTGAGATGCAGCAGTATGATGGGCAGGAAGACCACAGGCAAGTCGAAGGGGCGAAGCTGAATATGATGGGAGTGTCGTGGCACGGGCAAATGAAGTGCATTGAGAAGCATATGACATGATTGGCCATCGAGATCATGGCCGTCGGTAGGTAAGTAAGTGTGTAGGTAGAATTGGGAGAGACGGCATAATGGAAACGAGACACAGGACGTAGCGACTACACGGTCACGTGCCTTATGTTTGCGTCTCAATCTTTCGCGTCCATCGTCGGATTGCTGAATATTTACTGCTTAATAAAATTATTTCATGCTCTTTGGATGTCCATAGTGCCACTAAAATGGTTATTGCGCTGATTCTCAGCGAATATTGAGTCCTAATAACCCGAACAAGCTGTTAACTCAAATTCTTGCACTGTATCAAAGCAAAGATTATATTCCAGGCAGCACTATAATGTACTCTACTGTGTCGAGAACATGCCCGATTAGTTAGATTCATCGTCGACACCCGGCATTGCATAGTCACGGGCCATTTTCTTAAAAATCGGACTCATGACATTGGACTTGAGTGCGGCACCATAGTCAAAGTCGTCATCGGAGTCGGACAAGGCATCAACATCGATTATGGAGTTCGAGGGGGAGGGTGCTTCGGAAAATATCAATGGAGGTCCAAAGGTATGCAAATCAACGAATCTCACAAAGTCTCGATGAACTCGCCACAGGTAAAGGCCGTTGTGGAGTCGATGGAGGAATAGAACCACTGGCCTGAGTGAGCAGTGCAATCTGCTTGCGCAAGTCCTCGTTTTCCTGCTGCGTAGCTTTCATTTTACTTTGAAGATTTCTGGATTCCTTCCGAGTGATGAGTTCCGCATCAGATGTGCGCCGTTTCTCTTGAGCTCGGGCCTGTCGCTGAGCCTTCAATTTAAATCTTGCCTGGAGCGAATTGTTTGGATTTTCCAGAACCCCCGAGGCGACCATTTCTTCGATAATACGCGCTGTCTGTGCATCCAGATCTTTTGCGCTACAGTACAGTCGGTAGGAGAAATTCCAAGTCATCAATAAATGAAGAGACTCACAGCAGTATTGCTTCGAGAAGCGGACGGCTCGTAGGTTTGATTTGGTTGTCCTGAGCGTGACTCCCTTCAATAGGATTTGTGTCGTTAGGTGTCAAGTCCCAGTGTCTTTTATCCATATGCGAAAGGAAGCGGTTGAGAGAAATAAGCAGCCAAGGATAGCTGACTTTATGCGCCCACCATGCTGAATTTCGATGAGTAACTTTACTGTAAAACTTATTGCTCAATGACCGACTTGCCTTGAACTTTAGGATTCGTTGACTCAGCGCAAAAGGTATAATAATCTTGAATATCTTCCGAAGTTGTCAAGTACGGGAAGCTCAGCAGGTACTGCAGCACCTCGTCTGTGACATGATCTCGAAGACCAAAAACACCCCTGCGATAAAACAAGATTCAGAGCCAGATACAGGAAGAAGGATTAATATTGTTTTGCATACCGGTTGAAATGTACTAGGCACGTCTTCCAAATGAGTTTGAGAATGTCGTCGAAGTGCATGGGCGGACTGTTGCAGTTCATCTGGCGAAGGATAATTACATCGGCCAAACCTTGGGCTTGCTTCAATGTCGGTACCATGCGGGAATTGACTTTGGCGCTGATTCTTCACCAGATCGCGGCGCTTACGATTGTTCAGCATGCCTGGATGGAGCTCTTGAACCATTCGACCCTCAAGATCCTGCTCCAACGCAGCAGCTTCAACAATTGAATCAGCTTGTGTAGAGTTATTCAACACGGGAAACTTACATTGATCAACTCCAAGTGTTGTTCGACGAGATAAAGGTACCTTCTTAGTCAATCCTGAATATCGCTGTTGGATCACGATAGGAATTTTTGTGCGAAGGAAATTGGGATGACAGTGTGGCACACCAGCCAGAGGAATGATAACAGCGCGTAAGTCATTAGGATCAATGGGGATGAACAAAGACAGCTTTGCATCGCATGTGCGCTTTTCAAGTTCAGCAATTGCATGAACTCCTTGGACTTTATATACAAATTGCGAAGCTCAGGGTTGCTTTACTCCGTTCAGACCTCTTTCATTCAATTTGACTGAAACAATTCCGGCTTACCGCGCTTATTTTCAATTTTCTATATGCTGCAGAAGTACCGATGCGGTGACCGGTCAGAACTTGCTGAATTTTTGAACAGAAAGCTTCAATTTGGAAGGACTATAAAAGCGAGCCTCCTAGAGTGTCGGGAACACAACCAATGAAGCATACCAGCAGAGTACCGGGAGATCGAGCACGGGAGTGCAAAGGCAAGCGCGTACGTGACCGTGACTTGGCGTGCTGGCAACATAGGGAGCCGACCGCTTCAGTTGTTCCGTGCCGGCTGCTTCATTTTCGCTTCTGAACCTGCCGACGGGCACTGCCGGCCATCTATCGGCTATTCTATATATAGTCGTTTTCGTTTTCGTTTCTCGTATATACTCGGGATGTCCCGCAACAGAGTTTCGAAGCTCATATTAGGGGCGCTCAATTCTTAGCTCGACGGCTCGTCTCGTCCCAGAAATTATTTAATTGCATGATGAGCTGATGAGCTGCTGATCCCACTCCGCATTTCTCTCCACTTCCCATCAAATTTTGATCCCCTCATCAAAAAAAATCGAACATTTTACGGATGAGACCGTCGAGACGAGCTGACGAGCTCAGAATTGAGCGCCCCTATTCCCAGCAGTTTCAATATACAATGGAAGAACGTACGTTCATGACCGGCTCACCTGCACGTGCAATACCCGAGGACATCGAAGACAGCAAAGGTAGGGCGAAACAGGGATCAGAAGCGAAGATAAGAATGGGTTGTGGGCTTACTATGGTGACCCACACAACGAATCCTGCCCCAATAACTAAGTAATGGTGAGGGCGGCACACGGCCACGGCGGACGACATGCGGGCACGGGAGACATGATTGAGAAGATGAGCGGGAAGCATAGTTCAGGGGAGGGGAGCAAGCCTACGTTGTGGTGTACCACACAGCTTGCGCCGCTGAATGCGAGTCAAAGACAAATTTGGTGGTGTCGACGTCGACGGGATCGCGCACCAGATATTGACAAACGTCCCTTCCGAGGCGCTGAAAAGTTGGGTGACAGCGTTATGTTACGAGTTGCATCCTCTCAGGGTATGCAAATGGCGGTTTGAGGTGGGGGTGAACGACAAGTGGGAAGGACGACAGAAAGAGAGGCGACGTGACATTGTGACCCCAACAAACAATTTCTCATGGACACGTGTCACCGGTTAACATCTGCCGAGCCCCGACTGCGCCGGCTCGCCACCACGCGGTCACGAGCTTTCGTCTTTGAGGCCACCATTCACGCGTAAGTCGCGTCTTTACCCTACTTTTCTTTCTGTGCCAGATATGATTACTTATTGTGAGTTTATATCTCTGTATATCTAGTTCTCTGGGTCTTTTTTACTTACCCAATTTTGTCTCGGGGGCGGCTTGAGGCTAAAGATTCGGATCTAAGTACTACATAGTAGGGTCGCGACGCGGCGACCCGGCAAATCACGGCATGAACTACAAGAAAATAAATCGTGTGACACAGCTTCGCTGTTTACATTGAAAACACCCTAAATTCACATACCAACCCAGTTTTATTCGTCCATTTAATTCGATATACCCCTGGCTCTCTATCCTCCAACTTTCACCTCTTTTGCTCCACCGTCACCACCGACACAATCCAGTTGAACCGTGGGAATCTCGGATGATCGCATCATTTCGCCTTACCTCGACTTTTGAATATCTGTTCCTGGCTCTCGCCTCCGGCGCAAAATCAATTTCAGGGTCAGAACACGTTCATATGGTCCAGATCACCTCGAGGCAACCATTGCAACGATTCCACAAGCGCCCCATGTGGAACAAATACCCACATTTCTCCCCGACTCGATCTTACTGGTTCAACTCAATTTCAAGCTGAAAGAACTTAATCTGTGCCTTACTACGAGCATGCGGGCGAGTTCTAAATCATGGAAACGACCCCTGATTCCTGATATTTGGCTGTGCGAGCCATATGGACATCTCCTTCCTATTTATTTTGTACCGCATGTATGGACCCAGAATACGGGGACCTCTCCTCGTATTTATTCACAAATGTACTTCAATAGCATCGTACCAATTATCCCCCACTTTCTGAATATCCCCTGGTGCCAATTCACTGACTGAATCAACCGAGTTAGCAAGAATTACCTCTTGGAACTCGAACTTACTGCCACACTCGCCCTCCTGTTAAATTCTTCTGGATTCAATTAACAAAGCCTTACTTTGTTTTAACGCCTCTACCTATAGATCCAACCCTTTGCTTTGAATCCTCCACGACTTGCCGAAATACAGCGGGGCCTTCATTTACTATCGACTTGCCTCCAGAATCGACAACTTGCCTAATTGGGATTGGAATTGGACTGAACGGAGCTCAAACCCACTCACCCGTTTATCGTAACCTTACGACTGGTTTAAACGATACTTCGGGGTATTTAATATACGACGTCACAATCGAATGAGTCCACCATAATCAAAGTCATACCCAGAGATTCCACCTTTGTACTGCCTCGAGATTGGCAACTTGCTCAACTACACGTTCAAAACTGTCTTGTCTAAACAACGGAGTCACCGTTGCGGCAGGGGATCCTCCAGGGAAGCTATCACGATTAATTCCTTGTGCTGACCAACTCTCACTCCACAGAACCTCCCAAGTACTTACATGCTTGCCTTGCCTGTCGGACTTTACGCGATTGTCAGTCGGAATTGAAGTACGCAATGAATTTCAAACATCAATCAATCCGCACACTGAACGGTAGGAAAAAATCTTACTTGCGGCGGTCGAAGTTCACTTGAATCCGGTCAAGATCATAGTAGTTCAGCGAGGTCTGAATATGACAGAGAGGCCTAGGGAAAAAAAGTCAGTCAAGGTCAACCATACAGGATTTATCATGAGCGAGCGAGCTATAGGTGTTAGACAGGCAGAGCCTTGACTATTTGGTATATTCACGGCAAAGTGTTGCGTTGAAGTCCAGAGGAGAGTCGGAAGACCCGAGACAAAAGAATTACTAGTACATCATGAGAGAACATATTCCTCGAACTTAAGTTGAACTTAAGTTCTTCTTGACTCGAACGGGTGCAGACTCCAGAGCCAAAACAGCTTGAACAGAAGGAAGTTTAAGTAAGATAGGCCGCATCCATAGACAGCTAGCTGTGACCGTGATTGGTCACAAAAGCCTAATTTTCGACCATCTCCCTCATATCTCGACAACGGAGAAGAAAATAAGAAATCTGTTCCGTCAATCAATAGGGAGGTAATCTGGCTGGATTCTCCCCAAATTATAAGTAGTTAAGGTGGTTTTGAGGGAGGAGATAGAATTTTGATGGGGGATCTTGTAAAACCCCCAATTTTGTGAGCAGCCGGACTAAAAATCTATCTCCTTCTTGGATACAGCCTGAATCACCTTGAAATTTTGGGAGAACCTAGCCAGACTATCTGTACATCGATTGACGGAACAGATTTTTCATTTACGCCCTCAATGTGGAGATATAAACAAAGTGGTCGAAAACTAGGCATTTATGACCAGTCACGGTCACAGCTAGCTGTCTATGGATGCGGCCTATCTTAGAGTAAAACGACGATAACAAGAGCAAAAATCCCAGGTTTAAATTGGCAACTATTCAGCAGAAGTTCGGATTCGAGAGAGGTTTGATTCGTAGACGGCAAAACACGAAGTCGCGACAGCGTGGCACCAGCATGGCAAACTCCGCGGCAATGCCTCGGCAAAGAGGATTTACCGAAGACACGTGCCTATGGGAAATTGTTTGTTGTGTCACAATCGTCACGCCGCTCTTTACTTTCCCCCACCACCCGCCGAACTCGTCAGCTCTCGTCCTCTCCCATTCGTCACCCGCCCCGTCTCATACAACCTCCTTCATGCTGATGCACCGAACTCACTGCGGCCCCCACAGCTCCCTTCCCCCCTCTATGGTCGAAGGAGCTCACTCGTCGACGCATCAAGTGGTACGCGCTGGTTCCGTCCCCGGACTTGACACTGACCTGCCCCCATAGTCGCGAGTGACCAAGTACCGGCCACGGCGCCTCCTCTCCGCAGTCACCTTCTCCCTCCCTCTTCTGCTGTCCACCCTGTCTGCTCTCTGTCACTCATATGTCCGTACTACTGTACGTCGCGTCCACTCATTTGGCCCCTCACGCACTGACTTGCTACTGTCAGTTTGCCGCTTGATTCCTTTCTGTCGGATTAGCACTGATCAATCCTGTTCTGGTAATCTATAGATCAATGTATTCAGTATATTACGCTCAATATAATTGATTGATGAACACCGATTTGAACGGTTTTGTTCAACACTGTTCAAAAGTCGTGCTTAATCCTCGTTAAACAGGTTCAAGCTTGGCAGGGCTGCCCGGTGCGCCGCCTACTGGCTGTTTAAGTAAACGATGGCTTAACCTGATTTACTGTCGAGACAGGGGTTGTTTAATCAAACTTCATATGGTTACTGTGCGCGTTCCTATTGGCCGGGATGCGCAAGGAAAACATCGTCATGTCAGAGACGGCGAAGATTCGATTTGCCGGTGTCGAATCCACGACAGACCACAGCGCCGAAACGTCGAAAGCCACCTGGCTCAAGGTGTTTGCCGACGTGATGCGAAGCTTCAACGATAGTCCCCTCGCACAGCGCATCGGAACACTTGACTTCCGTTTGATTTGCCGTCGCCTCCGTGGGATGTGCGGCGATCACCCTAGCGTCGAAAAGTCAGTCGCAGAAGGAATACGGACGGAGAAACATGAACAGCTGCTTCAAGAATTGGGGGAGAAGCGCCTTGCGGAGCTAGACGGCGACTTACTCAAGCTCGCAGCGTTGATGGTCGAGTTTGGGACGAAGAAAATCGAAGCGGTGGGGGGGTGGGACGCGTGGAATGCCCTACCCCTTACAGAGCAGGCTGCACGCGACACCGCGATGTTAAACGCGATGATTCGAAGTCTTGGTGTTGAGGCTCTTGCTGAGCTCGACGACGCTGACCGCCATCTCCTGACTGTGTGGGTTTGGTCTGGGTGCTGCATGCACAAAGATATGAATAGTTTCAAAGGCGGGAACACGGTTATGACAGCTTACTGGGCGCAGCTCGATACGCGTCCGATCCCGCTGGCTAACAAGGAGGCGGCCCAGGCGATCCGCAAAGTCCTCCACCCCGAGGAAGGTGACAAGCCTGTCACCGACGAGGACTACAAACGGCTCGAGGACGTCGCTTTTGGGGGGGCAAAGCTCACTGCGCTAGCGGGTGCCGTGCTCAACAACGCGTTGGACAAGCGAGCGCAGGGGGATGCTTACCTGCTATTCATGGAAGACTTTCTTGACGCCGAGCGCATCAAAGGCTTCCCTAAAACCAACAATACGCGCTTTGGGAGTCACGGAGACGCAGCCGTTGAGCTGTTGGTCAACCGCGACGCGTATTGTCGGTTTCTAGACGTCATCCGCATCCGCACAGACGCGCAGACCTGGACGAATATTGAAAAGAATGTGTTAGCGGGCATCACTGGTATTTGTCCGCTGTTGGCGTTGTAGTCGGCGTGCGATATTTGCGCCGCTCGGTGCGGCGAGGCCTATAAACGTATCCTGGATGGAGCATCTTATGCTCATGTTTCCTCTGCAGCGCGAGTGCTTCCCACTTGGCGCGTTCCACGTTTGGGAGGCATTTCCACTCTTGAGCTTAATAATAAGGGCAAATTAAGGGTCAAGTTAAGGGCTGATTAAATTTCTTCTGCGCGAGCCAGGACCGCCTCCAGGTGACTGGTGAGATAATGGCGCGAGGAAATGTTACGTAATCGATCATTGACCCTTAATTAAGGCTTAAGACCGTCGACAATTGAAGCTAAGGCCTGAACTTAAGAATTAAGGCTTAACTTAACTTAAGGGTTAACCCTTAATTCCAACACTGCTTCAACTTTACACGATGTATCTTCTCCGCATTTGATTGCTCAGGTAGCAGGTCTCGCAAGTCCGATTCACACCGAATTCGCTGTCATCATCAACAATCCGGCAACCGGTCTCTCAACCGACTAGAATACAACCGAGCTCGCCAGGCCAAATGCGACACGCTGGGGTTCCGAGTACCAATGCCTCCGCACACGGCACATTCTCGAGCCGGCAGTTGATGCATTGATTGCTGACAAAAATTTAATGCTTGGTGTGTCGGAAAAATGTAGTTTTGCTTGTGGTGGCTTGGGCTGGGTCCCAAGCCACTACAAGGTCGTGAGCGGAGCGTGGCTTATGACCCATAGTTTCGGGATTATGGAGTCTCCTACTCCACCCCGAGGCTCATAAGCCACTCCAACGGATTATCCTATCTCAAGCCGCTGCAAGGTCGCAATCCACCACACCCATCTATATACCAATCCCTTTAGGCGCATAGTTGCCCTCCATTCACAACAAAAACAAGGATATTGAATTTGTATTGAATGAGCAATTGTTATATTTCATCAGCAGATCAAAAACAAGGATGCAGTCGCAAACCCCGAAGCGAAACGTTTAGCTTTTGCGCTTGATTGTGGGTGGACTAGGAAGCGGAAATGGGTGGCGTTTGTTGTAGAGTTATAGTTTACTCTCCTGGCTACCACTTACAATCAAGGATCGAGTGAATCGACTATGTTTTCATTGAGAACGAGGGCAATGTATGGGGCGAGTCAAATATCGCCAAATAACGTGATAGCGAAACACTTCAAAACACAACAAATTGAGCCATTCTTGCGCAAATCGACCAGTTTGTTCATGAAATCTGCCTCAAAATGACTTTCTATATTACTACTGTATGTCACCGGCCACAATTCCAGAGCAAAAAATAATATTTTGCATTGGTGCATCTGCCGCACTGTGCAAAGGAAGGGTCATGAAATTCATGATGTTGTTGGCCATGAAAATCCTAACATTATGTCCAGGAATTCATGATGAATCGCCTGGAAATTGCTAACGAAACATCATGAATTGAAAGTATGTTTTCATGATGATTATGGGGCTCTTCATGACGTTTTTTCATGATGTTTTATCAAGTATTTCAGAACAAAATATCATGAAATCAGAGCGCTGCAAAGCAAACAAAAGAAATAACCACCCAACTCAAGTAACTCCAGCCGGAATCGAACTCAAGACCGCCGTACGACACCTGATGTCAGGTTGAGAGTACTACAGGTAGACTAAATGGGAGTTATAAGCGTGGTTATTGTAGTCAATATATGGACATCATACGGCCCAGTCTCAAGTTGTTCATCCCCGTTCTCCTCATTTGGTTAACTAATTTTCAACAGTGTGCACTTGATAGAGACCAGAGACCGACTGATACGATTTATTGGCTTTATCATTGATATTAGCACACTACAACTCTTGGTGGACTTAGCCAGAAAAAATCGCTCGGTTCTTTCATGATGAAAATTCATGATGTTTTGTCATGAATTCATAATCTTGCAAAAATGAGCTTCTGAGCATCATGTAACCCCCCTTGAAATTCATGGTGTGGCTTCATGACAAACATCATGAAACCTGAAATTCATGACAGTTTGCATGAATTTCATGATGTATACTCTGCACTGTGGCCGGCGTAAACAAAGCCGAAACAAACAAGGCCATTGCCGGCGGCGAGAGGACTTTTGACCCAGTTTCTTTTGTGGTTGGGTGCTCCGATAGTGGGGTGCCTGCATGCAAAGATTTGGCCCCGGGGGAAAAGCGTTAACCCTTGTATTCGGCGAGTGTTTCGCTTCCTAGTGCCGTTTTCGCTTCGGGGTTTGCGACTGTATTAATTACAGAAAGCCTCGAAACGATGCTCAAACAACTCACCTCAGACTGTAGCGGGGCTGCGGTAGAACATCTGTGACAAGTTAGCAAAGACGACACGGCGGAAGTCACTCACCAGCGGAGATACTACAAGGTGAACTCGATGCAACTCGCCTGTGCTATGTACTACACCATCTTCTCTACGGCCACCTTTTCAAAGCTGAGCTCGACACCACACACCCGATCCACCGAGGTACCATTGGTAACTAAGAGATGTTTTGAGATTCAAGCTTTGAGAGATAGAAAGCAGAAACATACCAATTTTGGCTGGACTCTCTTCTGCTTTTGGTGCCGTCATCGAGAAAGCGTTGCCTGAGGAACGTCGCTTTCTGAGCTCAACATCAACGATAAAATACCAAACGATCATCGTTCAGCTCGAGACCGGTAAGAAAACCTCGACGGAGACACTCTTTCCCTTCCCCGGAATGGGTTTCTATTCCTTTCTTCCACCTCGGCGTTTCAGGGAATACACAGTGGGTGGGGAAAACATTGTTTGGCGTCCTACTAGCTAGTAGCAGAGAGGTATTGCTCTGCTTTGACGTCGAACCAGTCGAATTTGCCTTGTCGATGTCGCTCGGAACAAACACCACAGACGTGGACGGTAGCATGGGTTCGAAGGTTGATGTCGTCTGGAGATCTAAGAGGGATAATCTGAAAGTCGGGTTTAGTTGTAACAAACGTGAAAAAAAGTTAGAAAAACAGTTATAAACTATCACCCACACTTGTAACAAGTTTTCTGTCTGCGCACGCAAGCCACGCCGGCTCAATCATACTGTTTAATTCAAATTGTAAACCTCAATTCATTCATTTGCATCGTATGCCCTTAGTCTCGTAACAAGACTTTATATACTCTTTTGAAGATAGTCGTTCAAACGTATATAAAGTCTTGGATTTGTCGGGGGGTCACGCTGAGGAGCGACATCCATCAACGATGAACAGGCCGGCCATGATGACGGCTGCCCGTTTTGGAAGAATCCACTTCAAAAAAGGAAGTACGTCCGAGACGCGCTCACTTTGCAACCAACTCACGTCTCCTCGCGTTATTCGTTATTAAGTACCATGTCCGGGGAGAATCATTAAGCTTGACACATCTTCGCCGCAGTTGGATGAATTTGCAGTTGTGCACAAGATGTCCTCCATCCATTGCACTGAATTTTGAGGGTGCGAGGTCGTCTGAACGAGCGAATGTGATTCTATGTTGAGTATTATGCGTAGATTAGGGTAGTAGAGACAAGAGGGAGTCCATAGAGTGAGCTACAAGACGAAGCTCTGAAAATACGGAGGTACTTCCTTATTGAGCGGATATTGCCCAAACGGGAAGCCGTCATCACGGCGAACGCTCAGATCATTGATCGCTGTCGCTCCTCAGAGCGGGGGGGTGACACGTCCATCGACTACGTATGCCTCTGACTGGAACTGAACTATGTTGTAGGATTGATCGTGAGCTTCCACTCCGTTCCGATTTCTTTTCGTCGTTTCATCATCCTTTGCACCCGTACCGTCGCATCGCCATCACCATCCCCTTCACCACCTTATATACTGCTCGTTACCTTTGCTGCCCGCTAGTCACTTGTTCCCCACGTCGACTAGCGTGCGTATACCTTTACTTTACTTTCTACTTTCTACTCACAGTCCTTGTAGTCTCTAATATACTCTAGGTACTGGTCACTTGTTCCCCACGTCGACTAGCTCTCTAATATACTCTAGCTGACTCCGACTCACTAGGGGCGCTCAATTCTTAGCTCGTCAGCTCGTCTCGTCCGTAAAATGTCGATTTTTTGATGAGGGGATCCAAATTTGATGGGAAGTGGAGAGAAATGCGGAGTGGGATCAGCAGCTCATCAGCTCATCATCCAATTAAATAATTTCTGGGACGAGACGAGCCGACGAGCTAAGAATTGAGCACCCCTACTTGTTCACGGCCGCTCATCGCGCTCTCATCACCTTTTGACCTACTTTAAACTAGGCTGTCTGTACTTCCCTTGCATTTCCTCAGCCATATCCAAAGCGACCCCATTTTATTTCTGGACGTTGACACTGATTCTCAACTTGAACAAATCAATGCTCGGGCACGGCACGTTGGCACTCGCACATTCATGCAGATGAGGCCATCCTGCATATTCAACTTACCACTAATTCGTTGACTTTGAGGTGCGTTGATCTTCCATGGTTGATTTCAGCACAGCAAGGACTGACCCCATGTCGTGATATATTTTGTGTAGCATCGAATAGCTTTCTTACGAGGGCAAATTTCTTATTCTATTTGCTACTGTGGCTCGTTCAGATGAATCTTCAAGCACACACACCAAGTCCTTTCAACTCTTGTAGATGAGAGCTGGAGGAACTTCAGCATCTATATAAGAACCAAAGACTTCGTGTCTGGGTGGAACAAGACAAACGAAAGGGACATTCGTATTGGCTGACCGCTAACAAAATGCCGTTAACCGCTCCACTGGTGCGTCATTTTGTCGAGATGTTAAGTTCGTGCCCGCATACGGTTGCCATCAAGTCCACGCTTTGAATTCGGCCGAACGATGTTCTGCACAACACGGTTCTATGTTTCTACCTCTAATACACACTCTCTATACCCTTTCCACAACGCTTACTATGTCCAGGCGATGCCCTAGAACCTCCTACAAACGCGAGAATGGCCAGGGGAGGCTCTGGTAGTGGCGCTTTGCCAACAAGTCCACGCTTTGACTTTTAGTAAATTGTAGCTTGCTGTACATCCGTTTCTGAAGGCAGCTAGTCAAGAGGTGTCAGATCTCTGAATCTGGACCCCCATCAACCTCACGTGTTTGACGTCGCTTGAGAGGGGGGCCAAATATTTTTATTTGGTTGGTCGGCAGGATCAAAAACGAGAACACCTCTGCACGACCCATTTGTATCAAGATTTGGTGCCCAGAGTTCTCCGGAGACCCATAGCATACATTATTTTGTCTTACAATTATTTCTTCACGTCGATTCAAGTCCGCATCACGTCCTCAAACAAATAATAATATTTGGCCCCCTTTTGATGCACGTGCTGTTGATGGGGGTCCAGATCCAGAGATCTGACACCTCTTGCAGCTAGTATACGTGTGTACCATAGGGCACAGGCATTTCATTCTGAGGTCTCCGTATGTTCGAATTTTTGCAAGAAGCAATTTCCGGAAACAACAGTAACGATGCGAATAAATAGAGGGATGGCGGGACCAGAATATGCTCCTCGAAAGACGGGCGTATGCTGCGCCAATACAGAGCAATGTAGGTAGAGTTCCACGTCGCAGACCGCGTGTACCGTAATGACCAGCGCGTAGAAAAAAAAAACACTTCAAGCAGTATCGGACTTGGAAAGGCGGGGTGAGCGGCGATGAAGGGCCAAGCGAGTAACTTTGGCAATGCGGCGTGGTGCGATATATGAGGACAACGAAGGGCCAACGAAGGGGAACTTGAGTTTGGGGATTCTGTGAACGATAGAGGGGATACATATGAGTTGCATATGAGTGTAGCTTTAGTGAGTGGGTTACGCACGTACTTACTGCCTCTTCCACCGAGTTATAATAATTGCCCAGAATCATACCCACGGCGCCGGAAAAGCATCCACCACGTCGCAAACCATTCCCGCCCCGCCCAATACGACGGAATTCCTGAGCATCTTGCAAAACAGCTTGAAAACGATTTTTCATGTTGTAAATCGATTATCGGGCTTCCTTGCCATTTTGGCGTTGGTGGGAGTATCTGGCGCATCTCCTGGGCATGTTGGACATCACGAATATGGTCCACAGGGTGTGTATCAGAGGTATAAAGCACAGGACGCGCGTTGAAGAGTCGCGCTGAAAATCCTTCGGCCGAAATTCAAAGCGTGGACTTGATGGCAACCGTAGCCCGCATGCTCCACCCGTCTCTCTGCACGGTGTCGATTCACTCGATGCTCAACCATGCCCGCCACAACGAGCCGTCTTCGCCCACTGCTGCCCAAGACGCCCTCTATAACTCAGCCAGACTTTTTGCTTAGCAGAACAATGGAGCACGAGGGGAATCTCGGCGAGCTGAGTGCAGTCAACGGGCATCTGTGGAGATCAGAGCAAGTCCTGTTTCAAGGAAGAGTCGGAATCAGGTCAGCAATTCAACAAGATGTCGTGCCGGACCCGTTCAAAAGTAATTTTTCCTTAGTCCGAGTCTGAACGGCGTTCGGCGGGCCAAAAGAGACGAAGGAAGAGAGATGCAAAGGAAAAAGAGAACGATGGTCGTTTGGTACGCGAGACTTGCGATCTGAGGACTTCACACTGATCTGAGGGGCACAGTCAGGCATTGTAAGGCCTGTAAACTTGCTACGATCATTGGCTCAACGAGCACGTCGTTCCCCCTCCCATCACCATCAGACCCAACCCCAAACATCGTTCCACAGAAGGGCGATGTAGGGCATGTCAAACGGGCTCCTAACTCATTTATTCTTTTCCGTGCTGCGACTTCGACGGTTGCGCGGTCCACAATCGGCCGATGCATAAGGCACGCAGATTTGAGCAAAATCATTGCTCAAGAGTGGAAATGCCTCCCAAACGTGGAACGCGCCAAGTGGGAAGCACTCGCGCTGCAGAGGAAACATGAGCATAAGATGCTCCATCCAGGATACGTTTATAGGCCTCGCCGCACCGAGCGGCGCAAATATCGCACGCCGACTACAACGCCAACAGCGGACAAATACCAGTCCGAGTCTGTGACATTTTCCAACTCAACGTTGGGCATGCCCAACCTTCCTCAAATATCGGTTTTAGGCTATCCATCGAATGCCAATTTGGAATGTGATTGGGTGTTTGATCAATTTCTGCTGGGAACAGATTCAAGGTGCGCAAAAGTGCCAAATATACTTTAGACTTGAAAGGGGGCCCGGGACTGACAAGGTAATCCAAGGCCGGAGCAGTACTGGGATCATGTGGAATTCGAAAAGTCTTGGAAGGTGTCCCAGCCTGAAGCGCCCTTCTAAAGCCTTGTTGAGGGTTGCGAGGCCTGCTGGAATCTCGTCGCTTCTTACTCTTTGTGTTGTACTCTGAATCACAGAACAGTTCAAATCCGAAGTCAACATGATAATTTTAACACTGATTACACAGTCGCTACTTGGAACAAAGGTCGTCTGATGTTCATCGATCCGAGTGAAAAGTACAAAGGACACTGTGAAACACAACTCCCATTGAACGCCTCTGGGAAAAGTATTTGCTCTATGCATGCTACAGTTACGAACACATGTACACTATGTATGTTCATTGCCCAAGTGGTGTGTTTCTTTCGCCTGTTTACGTGCTGCATTCTCTGCATCACGCTCAGCTTTTGACTGATGCTGTGGTCCTTCAGCTATTCTGTCGTACTCAGCAGTGGGATGTTGTGCCCTTGCATGTGGACGTGTTGACCGCCTAGTAGGTTCCTGTCGTACGCCTGCGACCTTGCGCAATGGTGGAGCTCCCCTATTTGATGGATGGACAATAGACGGCGGATCAGCCTGACTTAGATTATCCCCCACTGAACCTGGTATCGGGTGAGGCAAAGTGTCCAGTTCACCATCATCGTCATCATTACCATAATATGGGGTAGACCTCTTCCGCAGTGTCTGAGCAAAATCCTCATATTCTTTCCTAGATGTAGCAGGTGCCTCAAGCTTTGGTTCTATAGGTGAATCAAACCGAACATGCCTAGATGTGATGGTTTCACCATAAGAACCATCTTTGTTGATTACTAGCAAGCCATACGCTTTACTGTTTTCATGGTACAGTCGCAAACCCCGAAGCGAAACGTTTAGCATTTTCGCTTGATTGTGGGTGGACTAGGAAGCGGAAACGGGTGAAATTTGTTATAGACTTACAGTTGCGGCAAGATCAAATTACTTACCAAATAAGGAAATTCTCATCAGAACTGCCCGACCGCACAGAAAGAACATACGTAGGCTGGAATGGCACAAAAGGCCTGGACTCCTTTGATTGAATACATCTAGGCACAAAAAATAACCAAATTCATCATACTTCCAACTGATTTTGGCCGCACTTTGATACACAAACTTGGCGGCTATCCAGCCAACATCAATGCAAAGACACAAATTTTTCTACTCCAGGCGTACAAGATGGAGCCTCTAAGTATTTCTGTCCGCTTACCGCATGAAACAACCATTCATCTGGGTGCAAAAGGAGGGCAGTAACCATATGAAGTTTGATTAAACAACCCCTGTCTCGACAGTAAATCAGGTTAAGCCATCGTTTACTTAAACAGCCAGTAGGCGGCGCACCGGGCAGCCCTGCCAAGCTTGAACCTGTTTAACGAGGATTAAGCACGACTTTTGAACAGTGTTGAACAAAACCGTTCAAATCGGTGTTCATCAATCAATTATATTGAGCGTAATATACTGAATACATTGATCTATAGATTACCAGAACAGGATTGATCAGTGCTAATCCGACAGAAAGGAATCAAGCGGCAAACTGACAGTAGCAAGTCAGTGCGTGAGGGGCCAAATGAGTGGACGCGACGTACAGTAGTACGGACATATGAGTGACAGAGAGCAGACAGGGTGGACAGCAGAAGAGGGAGGGAGAAGGTGACTGCGGAGAGGAGGCGCCGTGGCCGGTACTTGGTCACTCGCGACTATGGGGGCAGGTCAGTGTCAAGTCCGGGGACGGAACCAGCGCGTACCACTTGATGCGTCGACGAGTGAGCTCCTTCGACCATAGAGGGGGGAAGGGAGCTGTGGGGGCCGCAGTGAGTTCGGTGCATCAGCATGAAGGAGGTTGTATGAGACGGGGCGGGTGACGAATGGGAGAGGACGAGAGCTGACGAGTTCGGCGGGTGGTGGGGGAAAGTAAAGAGCGGCGTGACGATTGTGACACAACAAACAATTTCCCATAGGCACGTGTCTTCGGTAAATCCTCTTTGCCGAGGCATTGCCGCGGAGTTTGCCATGCTGGTGCCACGCTGTCGCGACTTCGTGTTTTGCCGTCTACGAATCAAACCTCTCTCGAATCCGAACTTCTGCTGAATAGTTGCCAATTTAAACCTGAGATTTTTGCTCTTGTTATCGTCGTTTTACTCTAAGATAGGCCGCATCCATAGACAGCTAGCTGTGACCGTGACTGGTCATAAATGCCTAGTTTTCGACCGCTTTGTTTATATCTCCACATTGAGGGCGTAAATGAAAAATCTGTTCCGTCAATCGATGTACAGATAGTCTGGCTAGGTTCTCCCAAAATTTCAAGGTGATTCAGGCTGTATCCAAGAAGGAGATAGATTTTTAGTCCGGCTGCTCACAAAATTGGGGTTTTACAAGATCCCCCATCAAAATTCTATCTCCTCCCTCAAAACCACCTTAACTACTTTATAATTTGGGGAGAATCCAGCCAGATTACCTCCCTATTGATTGACGGAACAGATTTCTTATTTTCTTCTCCGTTGTCGAGATATGAGGGAGATGGTCGAAAATTAGGCTTTTGTGACCAATCACGGTCACAGCTAGCTGTCTATGGATGCGGCCTATCTTACTTAAACTTCCTTCTGTTCAAGCTGTTTTGGCTCTGGAGTCTGCACCCGTTCGAGTCAAGAAGAACTTAAGTTCAACTTAAGTTCGAGGAATATGTTCTCTCATGATGTACTAGTAATTCTTTTGTCTCGGGTCTTCCGACTCTCCTCTGGACTTCAACGCAACACTTTGCCGTGAATATACCAAATAGTCAAGGCTCTGCCTGTCTAACACCTATAGCTCGCTCGCTCATGATAAATCCTGTATGGTTGACCTTGACTGACTTTTTTTCCCTAGGCCTCTCTGTCATATTCAGACCTCGCTGAACTACTATGATCTTGACCGGATTCAAGTGAACTTCGACCGCCGCAAGTAAGATTTTTTCCTACCGTTCAGTGTGCGGATTGATTGATGTTTGAAATTCATTGCGTACTTCAATTCCGACTGACAATCGCGTAAAGTCCGACAGGCAAGGCAAGCATGTAAGTACTTGGGAGGTTCTGTGGAGTGAGAGTTGGTCAGCACAAGGAATTAATCGTGATAGCTTCCCTGGAGGATCCCCTGCCGCAACGGTGACTCCGTTGTTTAGACAAGACAGTTTTGAACGTGTAGTTGAGCAAGTTGCCAATCTCGAGGCAGTACAAAGGTGGAATCTCTGGGTATGACTTTGATTATGGTGGACTCATTCGATTGTGACGTCGTATATTAAATACCCCGAAGTATCGTTTAAACCAGTCGTAAGGTTACGATAAACGGGTGAGTGGGTTTGAGCTCCGTTCAGTCCAATTCCAATCCCAATTAGGCAAGTTGTCGATTCTGGAGGCAAGTCGATAGTAAATGAAGGCCCCGCTGTATTTCGGCAAGTCGTGGAGGATTCAAAGCAAAGGGTTGGATCTATAGGTAGAGGCGTTAAAACAAAGTAAGGCTTGTGATTACCGTTGTTAATTGAATCCAGAAGAATTTAACAGGAGGGCGAGTGTGGCAGTAAGTTCGAGTTCCAAGATGTAATTCTTGCTAACTCGGTTGATTCAGTCAGTGGGTTGGCACCAGGGGATATTCAGAAAGTGGGGGATAATTGGTACGATGCTATTGAAGTACATTTGTGAATAAATACGAGGAGAGGTACCCGTATTCTGGGTCCATACATGCGGTACAAAATAAATAGGAAGGAGATGTCCATATGGCTCGCACAGCCAAATATCAGGAATCAGGGGTCGTTTCCATGATTTAGAACTCGCCCGCATGCTCGTAGTAAGGCACAGATTAAGTTCTTTCAGCTTGAAATTGAGTTGAACCAGTAAGATCGAGTCGGGGAGAAATGTGGGTATTTGTTCCACATGGGGCGCTTGTGGAATCGTTGCAATGGTTGCCTCGAGGTGATCTGGACCATATGAACGTGTTCTGACCCTGAAATTGATTTTGCGCCGGAGGCGAGAGCCAGGAACAGATATTCAAAAGTCGAGGTAAGGCGAAATGATGCGATCATCCGAGATTCCCACGGTTCAACTGGATTGTGTCGGTGGTGACGGTGGAGCAAAAGAGGTGAAAGTTGGAGGATAGAGAGCCAGGGGTATATCGAATTAAATGGACGAATAAAACTGGGTTGGTATGTGAATTTAGGGTGTTTTCAATGTAAACAGCGAAGCTGTGTCACACGATTTATTTTCTTGTAGTTCATGCCGTGATTTGCCGGGTCGCCGCGTCGCGACCCTACTATGTAGTACTTAGATCCGAATCTTTAGCCTCAAGCCGCCCCCGAGACAAAATTGGGTAAGTAAAAAAGACCCAGAGAACTAGATATACAGAGATATAAACTCACAATAAGTAATCATATCTGGCACAGAAAGAAAAGTAGGGTAAAGACGCGACTTACGCGTGAATGGTGGCCTCAAAGACGAAAGCTCGTGACCGCGTGGTGGCGAGCCGGCGCAGTCGGGGCTCGGCAGATGTTAACCGGTGACACGTGTCCATGAGAAATTGTTTGTTGGGGTCACAATGTCACGTCGCCTCTCTTTCTGTCGTCCTCTGTCGTCCTTCCCACTTGTCGTTCACCCCCACCTCAAACCGCCATTTGCATACCCTGAGAGGATGCAACTCGTAACATAACGCTGTCACCCAACTTTTCAGCGCCTCGGAAGGGACGTTTGTCAATATCTGGTGCGCGATCCCGTCGACGTCGACACCACCAAATTTGTCTTTGACTCGCATTCAGCGGCGCAAGCTGTGTGGTACACCACAACGTAGGCTTGCTCCCCTCCCCTGAACTATGCTTCCCGCTCATCTTCTCAATCATGTCTCCCGTGCCCGCATGTCGTCCGCCGTGGCCGTGTGCCGCCCTCACCATTACTTAGTTATTGGGGCAGGATTCGTTGTGTGGGTCACCATAGTAAGCCCACAACCCATTCTTATCTTCGCTTCTGATCCCTGTTTCGCCCTACCTTTGCTGTCTTCGATGTCCTCGGGTATTGCACGTGCAGGTGAGCCGGTCATGAACGTACGTTCTTCCATTGTATATTGAAACTGCTGGGAATAGGGGCGCTCAATTCTGAGCTCGTCAGCTCGTCTCGACGGTCTCATCCGTAAAATGTTCGATTTTTTTTGATGAGGGGATCAAAATTTGATGGGAAGTGGAGACTTGTATGAAGAAGGAATGTGAGGGGTCTGCGAGAGGCAGAGAGTAGCTATAGCGCGTCGCGCCGCGACGACGCGATCATTATCACTGTCGTTGCTATGTACATTTGATGTATGATACGGACCGAACTTCGTGACAAGCCAGATACCTAATTTGGAAATTGTTACTGTGCCCTCAGTTTTTACCCAGTGGCATTGAAACTGTGCAGAAATGACCATAAGAAGGAAGACTAGAGATCCCTCGGGTCAAAAGTCTCAAAATCCACAAAATCATTTCTTCTTCCACGGATTTCGCGCTTTCGGTCCGGGCCGAGACATAGCCGGTGGCTGTACGATGCCATCAGCGCATCAAATGTCTGCCACACCACTGAACCTTCACCAAATCTCAACCAAATCCAAGGGACTTCTGCTATGGATGTTTGCTGGGGTCAGAATTGAGCTACTGACCAACTTCAGGCTATAATCCGATGGTTTTTTTCCGGAAACCTGAAGTTAGGTACACACACTTTTGAAATTTTGCGCAAAAATTTCGCGCTTTTCTAACCCTAGACTAGGGTTTCTCCGTTTTCTCTGAAATGCGAATTTTGCCTATAAACCCACCCCAAGTTCCTGCTAAATCTCAAGTTTGAAAGAATTTTGGCCAAAATTCCGGCTTGATATGAAGTTGCACGCCAAAATTGCGACAACCGGGTCACGTGCCCGCGACAGTGTTTTTAGTAGTGACGATGACACAATCCCCTCCTTGCAACAGCTAGGCCCCGGCTACTCCCTATAACGTCGGTCCGCCCATTTGGGCAGATTTACCTTATGAATTTTGGGTGCTTGCTTACCCGTCACTTTCGATGCCTCCCTTTGCCCCAGAACCAGTGCATCCTATCCAAAATTACACTTACTCTGACTTTGATCCGTACGTGGACTTCAGGTACCCGTCGAATAATCAGTTACCTCCTTCATAATCCTTCATAGATGAAGCAACTCGGCCGGTAAAACTCATGTTCCGAAACCATAGAGTGTTCGCCCAGAGCGCTTGAGGGCGTATACAACGTCGAGAGCGGTGACAGTCTTTCTTTCAGCGTCGAAATAAAGTCAGCTGCGTTGGAAACGAAAAGCGAGGGCGACTTACCGCTTAGCGTGATCGGTGTACATGATCGAGTCGCGAATGACGTTTTCGAGAAAGAGTTTGAGCACCTTTCGGGTTTCTTCGTAAATGAGGCCCGACATGCGCTTCACACCGCCACGACGAGCAAGACGACGGATATCGGGCTTGGTGATACCTATTGTGGACCCATCTCACCGCGAGACGCAAGCAAACGGGGTCAAAAACTGACTCTGGATGGTGTCACGAAGAACCTTCCGGTGGCGCTTAGCCCCCCCTATGCCGAGCCCCTACCAGGACGGCAAGCAGCAAAGTCAGCATCCATCCTTCATTACTAGAGCAGACCATCTCGCTCACTCTGCCACCTTTACCGCGGCCTGACATGATGGTTTACAAAGATCGCGAGTACTGATTAAAGTACATACTCAGTGGACAAAAAAACTGTCCGATCGATATTCGGTGCCGTTCCCGACAATGATAGCACCTTTTGACCTCAAATAACAAATAACATGTAGTGTGGGTTTTATGCCAGTGGTCAAAGCAAGGGGCTTTGCAATCTCGGATATCTAAATCACATCGAAATATGAATGTAAGTAAACGGACAAACATAGAATAGGGCCCGATCCGGGCACCAAAACTTCGACGGCTTCTTCCTGGGATTTACCCCACGGCGCTGGGACTTTCTTTCCGCGCGGGGAGGACCGCCTCAAGGACGAAACCGGGTACTTCCCGTGGTCCAAACGGATGAAGTCAGCGTACGAGACAATTGAAATCTGGGATATAGTTTCCACGGCATCCAAGCCGGGGGACGTCAGCCCCCTCGTCCCCTCCTTGACGACGACACACACGCCCTCGATCAGCATGTGAAGGACTTCCTGAAAGCGCAGACTCATCTTACGAAGGCCGGATTCAGTATCCCCGGTCCTATCGTCAGCGCCATCTTCCTCTCCACACTTCCTTCCGATCCAGACGACCCCTTGTCCAGAGCGCCAAGATTGACGACACGACCACCCTGGTCTCTACAATCCAGGGAGTCCTTGATTCCCGTCGCCGGAGGAAGTCCCCGAAGACCGAGGGCCAGTCGCAGGAGTCTGCCCTCGCAGCGTTGGAGCACGCTGCCATCACTCGCGGTACGAAATTCGGCACGGTTAATGAGCCGCGTTTGGCTTATGTACTATGTCTGTGGTTATGGAGAATTAATCAAGTTTTCAAGTTGCTGAAAGAGAGGAAAAAAGAGGGAAAAAAGGGATAGATTCATAGATATATGGCACATATACTGTGCAAAAAATCAAAATGCACAACTTCGGTGTTTTTGAGAGAATTTGGAGGCAACTATCAAATTTCATAACAACTTTCTCACCTGAGGACCTGAAATTTCGACAACCTTAGTTGTGAACAACTTTTCAACACAGCAACTTTCGAAGAGGCTAGTTTTTCCGGCTGCAACTCGAGATGCTGACAACGACAACTTCAACTCGGCGCTGAAACAACTACAACTAGGTGAATTGACAAATTTCATTGTTCGCAACTTTCCTTCTCTACAAAGTTTCTCGCGGACAACTTTCTTGTTCACAACTCTCATCTGACATCAGTGGACAACTCTTGGGTTCAACTTTTTCCGAACACAATCCAAGGACAACCCGCTTACCTACTACTTACAGTTTCGGAATAAGATACAGCTGTTTTACGGTTCTTGTCCGGTTTCTGATGGGGTGGGGTTCTTCAGAAGTTGTTTACCTCTGATTGCTTGTGCGTGCCCTCACCGAGGAGCCGGCGGAAGTTCAACCGCTCCCGCAGCTCCACTGCATTTACTGGTGGAGAAAATAGCCCAATTTGAGGTCAGAGTGGAGCCTCGGAGGCACACAGTTGTAAACAAGAAATGAAATGTCTCATAACCCATAGCCTTGGCCATCCACCGAGAGGTATGGGTTAAGAGAGGTTCGACTGTAGTAGGCAATACGAGCCATTCTGAATTACTGAGATTTATTGGGACTTTTTATGCTAGGCCTGTTCACAGATTCGGATAAAAACCAGCGCGAAGGCTTGGGGCGAATTCGGATAAGAATTGCCTGATTTGGGGTGCGGATAAAAATCCCGCAAATTCGTGAACAGGCATTTTGGTGAGCTTTCGGGGGTCCTATCCCGGCCCGTCATGGGACACGCAGAGGAGGCCGCCGCCCAGGGCGTAAATGTTCTCACAGTAAATGTTCTCACACATGTACACGTGTGCCGCGTACTTACTTATGATTCCGCGGGATTTCCTTGCTATTACCGATTTCGGTGGACCAGGTATTCATACTTTCATTTAGGCTCTTTATTCGCTAACATTCATCACTAGTCATGGACTCTCACATGCAGAAGATTTCCTGCACCATCGCAGTCGTAGCAGCAGTGAAGCTTGCAAGTTTCACTTGAGTCCATGATAGTTGAACACAACCCAGTGACTTACATGAAGGCATCGACAACAACGGAGTTCCCTCCTACGGGCATTGTAAGCAGTAGGCGATGCTCATTATTGTCGAGGCCATTTTAGGTGCAAAATCGGTAGAGTGAATTGTCCGGCTTTGCCCAGTTCCCTCTGATCCGCGCGGTCACTTAGATTAAAAATTCAAAATTGGAAAATCTAGCTTGAAGGTGTTCAAGACCTGGATTAATCTATTGTTTTCAGCGCCTCACCCGTTTTTTTCAGTGCTCCTGCTTTCCAGAATTTTGCTCACCATCCCACTGTTCGTGGAGAAGGGAGGTCACAGCCACATCATGATATCAAATCATCCGATCAAAAGCCCGGGAACTTCTCCATTCCGAGGGTGATGGCAAAACGGTCGAGGTTCCCACGGTGGGTCATTGTTTTCCCTCCTCCAAGGGGAAATCCCTCGGCCGGGAAAACGCGTTTTCGGCACCCAGAAAAGCCTCGGAATGACCGATTTCTCAAGCCCGGGAACTTCTCCATTCCGAGGGTGATGGCAAAACGGTCGAGGTTCCCACGGTGGGTCATTGTTTTCCCTCCTCCAAGGGGAAATCCCTCGGCCGGGAAAACGCGTTTTCGGCACCCAGAAAAGCCTCGGAATGACCGATTTCTCCCGCGCCGTCTCCGATTCCATGGCAAGAGCCTGGGCCCAGCGCTCCAAAACCAAAGTCACGCCGGAGCCGAAAAGAAGTTGACGAAGCAAACATTGTGACTTCGACTCGCTCTAGGGCTCCGTCCGCCCGCAAAAGAAAAGCGGACGAAGCAGATGATGAATCTGAGCGCGCGACCAAGAAGGGAAAGAGTGTCGAAGCCTCGAAGGTACGAGTTTCCGTTTCCAAAATTCCATCTCAGTATTCTTACTCACTTATTTCAGGGTGGACTGTAGGAACTTTTTGGCATAGTAAAGTATTTAATGCATACACAATATATCCATGTGTTCTGTCTGCGACGCGTCTGAGTCTGACTAAGTTGACTTCACACCGGCCGACTCGATTGACCTCAGTCAACGGCAAATGCCGTCGGATGCACCTCCCATCAATGTGCCGTGTTTCACCTGGCACCCGGCACATTTACGGCTCAAGTGCCGGGCTTGACGGGATGTGACTTGTTTGCGGCCGCATGTGCCGTGCATACAATGTATGTGCGGTACTAGTTCGTACTTTCTGCCGTAGCGAGTAGAGTGTGGAATCGACATAAATAGCTTGCATACTCCTTGTTGGAGCCTTTTAAGTTCACAGTGGTTAAGGGAGGGCGCTTGCTACAAAAACACTCAATTACTTATTTCTGAAACCATAACTATGCACATAAGGTATAGGGTGGGCAACTCAAGTAAACCAAGTTTGACCAGAACTAAGTCAAATGAGGTATAGCGGCACCTAAAGTTGCACACCGTGGTGCCACGGTGGTGGGGACTTAAATATGATTTGTATGCCGGAGTACCGGCCTACAGCAGCGGGAGCTTGTGTAAATTGTTACTGGAATGGCACACAAATTAACAATATCAATGTTGCGCTGTTGTTTGGGGCATAATTTGGTCGGATTCTTTTCACGCACATAATCTACTCTTGTGAACAAAACTTTACTTATGCCGGGCAATGACGTTCTGAAGGATGAACCACCAATCAAGTTTTTTGAATTTCCACTCAGAACCATAGTCTCTCTATGCAGACACTAACTGAGCAACATTGATATCATTTATTTTCATCACCTCATCACAGCAGCTGTTTGCAAAACTACTTAGAGGCACCATTAACAACACCTCGTGGAGAATCTGCTCCTCTGTACCGTGTATGAAATAGAGAACTGTATTTTCCCTTCCGTTAAGCAGCCTCGGGCAGTGTCAAGAACGGGTGCACCATCAGTTGAAAAGGATGCACCATCACGCTGCAATCAGTCTGGATCAGTAGGGATCAGAATGGATCACTCGGAAGAACATCGTATCACTCGGAGCATGCCAATCTTGACGTGCGCACGTCAAGGGCAGTGACGCCATCAAAAAAGCCGTCTAGCACAGCTTATTGCTTTTCGGTGACGGCTCTGATAAAGGGGGAGCAAGCTCCCCAATAAACGCTATTGACCCAACGATGGAGCGCACCACGTGACTGACACGTTGTGCATTTCATGTCCGCGACGACGGTACATAGAGCCTTGGTTAACTTTTCTAAAGGCTTGTACATATTCCCTCAGTACATGCCCAGTAGTATTATGTGTATCATTCAGTAAACTTGAAAATCACTGTCAGTCGAAGTTAGATCAATCATCAAAGCCAGTACTCACTCAAATGTGTGAACAAATCAGTACAGTACCTAACTTACTCGTATATACTATATGGCTTATCATTCTCTCTCAGGCACTCTGTTGTATCTCAAAAGGTGGAGAGATGCAAAGCTTTACATAGAAAATCATGAATTATTTGTGTCCATTTTGCGTACATATCACATTATACAGCCGTTTTGGAAACAATATACAGTCGAAGCTGTCATAACCCATAGCCCTCGGTAGGGCCAAAAAGCTATGGGATATGGCAGATTTATGGGTTATCCCAGCCCAAAACCGGTCAAAAACCCCCAAAAATGTATGGGTTAAGGGAGATTATGGGTTATGGGAGCTATGGGTTATGACAGCTTCGACTGTACGGGTTTTGATTGAGTGGTGCTCGTTCGTTTGTGCTTACCTTTGTTTTGCTTCCCATCACCAGCTCCACTTCAGCCGAATTTGAGTCTTTGCTTCCGCCACCCAGAGAACACCGGGAAAAAACAGGGGGTTAACAGAACTGAGGATTGAGACTCAGCTGCTACTTGCCCAGAGCTCGACACGGCCATGACTTGCGAGCAAGGGCAAAAACAAGGGACCAACGGCAATTGATGCGGTACGGCAACGCCCCACAGAGTGGTGCTCCCGGCTTTGCCGATGACAGAATGGTCAACAAACGTAAGCACAAACGAACGAGCACCACTCAATCAAAACCCGTATATTGTTTCCAAAACGGCTGTATCAATGACTCTAAGTATTAATATTCACATTCCCTCACACACACTATGGCGGTCAATCTGCACTTTTAATAAAACCAGGGTAAAATGTGTGTTTTGGTATAGAAAGTGGAAAAGTATAGAGAGAATGTCAACCTACCTATGAAAGTTTTGAGCCCCGGGGGGAAAAAGTCGAGGGGAAGATTTGTGTTTTTTTTTGGTTCGGACGTCAGAAAACAACAGCAGTAAATAAATTTTGTTGAGGGGGGTGAAAAAAGTTGAGCAAGCAGGGTATAAAGTCAGAGGTGAGTACAAAGAAAAACTGAGGGGTTCTTGTGTTTTGTAGGGGAGGGAATCGAACTTTCGGCGAGAGTTCAAAAACTTTCCCGGCGTGTGGCAGTGCTAACCCTAATGATGGACATGCAACACGGTGCATGCACCGGACGCATGCCCAAAGCAATTTGTGGGTTTGTACTGCGACCCCCACCATGCCTATTCCTCAAGACGTCATTGAAACTATACTCCGGAGGATTTGGAGTCTCTTCGTCGCTGCGCTGTGGTTGCTTCAGATTGGGTAGACCCCGCCCAATCTCTACTCTTTCGCAAAATTACTCTTGGTCATCGGGACGCATTCGTTGACGTTGACTCGGAGAATGTAATGACCCCTCTTGGATCCCTTGATTCCCTTCCCAACATCAATCTCTATGCACGCTTTCATGCCCTGCTTTCAGAATCTCCTCATCTTGCCAGACATATTCGATCTCTGTGTCTTGGTCTTGTACCCGCATCCGAAATTGAACTGAGTGATACATCAGAGCTTGTCAGCGGAGAGGCTCAGGAGATAGAAACCTACCTGCTAGGCTTTCTACCCTTGCTTCAAGGTAAAGGCGTAATCAAACTGGGGGTATTTCCATATGAGATGGGGGGTTCATACTTTTCGTCTACACCCACCGATTGCACACCTCCTCAAAGCTCTAGGAGCCTCTTCCCTTCAGCTTTTCAACTGGAGCTTTTCTGAATGCTCTGATCTTGCCCTCCTAGCAGCACCCCCCCTGTTTAGTCAAGACAATACAAATAATTATTTTGCATTTTCATTATTTGGTAGGCTTTCGAGAACGTGCCCGATAGTGGGTTATAGGGCCTGTCGGGTCGTCGGGCACGATAGTGACCGATAGTCCCCGAGTCCACCCTATGACGCAGCTGTCGGACCGATAGTCCGACACCCCCCGATCACAACCGACCGGGCACGACCGGGCCCGGTAACACAATAAATAAATTTGCGACATGGAATTTCACGAGTCGTTTGGTTGGCAGTGTACAGTAAACACCACCAAGCAGGTCCCATCAATGATGCCATCCCTGATGTCTCAAATCGACTGAACAAAAAATCTAAAACTTTTTCTTCCGTTTCCGAGGCTTCTGGGGGATAACTTAGGAATATTCACTGCAGCCCTCTAGAATTATCCCAGCCCTCAGAGCACTAAGAACAACTTAGTTATAGCTCTGGGTGGCTGTCTTGGGAACATCTATGGCTGGTCACCCAAATAGGAAAGTTATGTAAGCACACGTGCCTGATTGTTTGATTGCATCACTGATGTCTCAATTTGCCCTCGAGAAAAAACAATTTATTGTGAGTTTTTGTCTGGTGAACAAATGGTCTTGAGGGATTGAAGTACTATCTAATCGGAGTGTTTTGGCAAGAGGATCAAAGCTTTTTGATCACTCGTAATAAATTTCGTTCCTGTTTGGTGGTGTTTAGGCCGAGCGCACCATAGAGTACACGCTTCCACCACGCACATTTTACCCAACCACTTGTCGAGGTCGATGTAGTGCGGTTCTGGATCGGTGGTCCGCCATAAACGTAGGTAACAAAATATAAACAGAATCTGGCGGAATTTTGAAGGCTTTTTGATAGAAAAAATCTCCATCGGGAATCAGATTCGGGATGCACGGTCCAAGCACTGACACGTGATGTTTACAGCCCGTTTTCCCGGCCGAGGGATTTCCCCTTAAAGAAAAACAATGACCCACCGTGGGAATCTTGACCGTTTTGCCGGAATGGAGAAGTTCCCACTTAATGGACTAAACGCTATCCCTAGGGCCTCGCTTGACTAAGTCATGACTTAGTTGTCACTGATTTTGATGGCTAGCGATCAGCGGCAACTGGAATGGCGATCACTCCCGATAAATTAGCGGTCAAATCTACTTCCCTCATATGAGCACGAATTTCGATGCGGTAAGCGCTCCAATAGTGCTTGTAGGATCCCAGAATATGCCTGCCAAATATCTGGCGCCCCATTGCTACCAGGGCTCTGGAAACTAAAATCTAACTACGGCTGCAGAACCGTCGTGGGAACTTAGTGGGGCGACTAATCACTGCGGATCACTAACTAAGTAACGGCGTCACTAGCCGACTAATTCTTAGTCAAGCGCAGTAATACACGCGGAGCTATCAAACGGCTGATCGGCACTGGTCGGCATCGTTGATCGATGGTTCCCGGTGAGCGTTCAATGGCTTCTGTTGTGCGCCACTGGATTCCAGTGGATTCCGCTGGCTCTGTTTCCACTGGCAGCCGGTGGTTTTCGCTGGAATTCAGTGTAATCCATTTTCTTCCGGATATATCAAACCCTCGCCACGACGCCACTTCAAGGTGAATGTGGGGTGCGTGAACTAGATTGAACCTATGTTCCCAACGATTAAGCTGTTGGGGTAGGAAGTTTAGTTGCATTCACCTCCTAGCACGTATTCCTGTGATGTATATTCTGGGCAGGGAATTGAAATTTTAGTTGGTATCCCATGAACGTGATAGCTCATTGTATGAATCCCCTGCCCTCTCCGAAGCGGTCCCGAGCTCTCTAAGTGGTCCTTTAACAACATCGACAATGAACAGTATACAGCCTGTTGTTTTTCTAGGTGCTTTGGCGATTTTCGGAGCTTGTTTGACAGCTACGGGAGCCAGCAGATGACGCAACGCAAATTAGCCATTGGATGGCTCGAATGGTTGCATCACAATTACCCGCAAAAACAGACCAATTTTGTCCTTGACCGGTTTCAAATTTCAATTGTCCTGAATCCCCTCAGAGCTCCTCTTAAGCTTCCTTCGCTCTCCTCATGCATGTTACGATATTGCAGACCGTGCACCAAGGTTGTTTCCAGAGCTGTATACTACAGTCGTACACAGTGATATCCCCCCTTCATTGGTTCTCATCACGTATGTTACAAGATTGGAAACAGTGAAATATAGAGTAAATTGTTTCGCCCTTCATTCGTTCTCCTCGCGTATCTTACAAGAGATTTGAGCTAGTGCACTATAAGTTGTTGCCTGCTTCCGCAATTAGCTCTGCACTTATGCATGGAAATTCGAAACTGACCTAAGCAACTACACAGCTTCCGCTGGAACCACCACCACGGTCCTCATCAACCTCCGGCATGTTATCAGCCTCCTTGGAGGTATTGCATGATGTTTGGCAGCCATTGGCTCATGATGAGAAAGAATTCCATTGTAGAGCAAGAACCTCGGGGTGGTGGTTGGGAAGCGTGAAAAAACCACTCTCGGACACTTCCAGTTTTATGTGCCTTCGGGATGTGAGGCCCAAGCCTCGAGCGGAGAATAGCAGTCGGAACAGGTGGTCGTCGACGGAAGCCGAACATGCCGACTCAGCGCCGTACAGGGCCGCCCTTTTGCACCCGCCGGATCCCGAGACAAACAATAACCAAAGCCCCTGAGTACCTCTATCACCTCAACCTCCTCGAGCTTGAACGACCGTAGGCTGATGCCTGGACCGTGCGATGACCATGTTTACCTTGCCAAAGTCTTCGAACAGGCTGGAAGATATGAAGGTATCGTCAATCTAACTTTTGTTTACTCGACCACACAGACATTGTCGCGAGCATGAATTCCGTCGCATCATTCAATTGTGAACTCAGTGTGGAGCAGCGCAGTCTCCTAGTCGTTGCGTATAGCAACGTGATTGGTTCTCACCGCGCATCATGGGGAACAATCTGTTCCATCGAGCAGAAGCAGGAATCAATAGGCAGTCCCATGCGCTTGATCCAGAGTTATCGCGAAACAATTGAGCAAGAGTTGACAAAGGCTTGCCATTCTATCCTTGCAGTACTGGAGCAGCACCTCATTCCTTCTTCTGTCTCGAGCGAATCCTTGATTATCTATCACACGATGTACGATTTCGGGCTTAATGACATTTTCGCTGACTCAAGTTCTGCTTAGGATGGCTGATCATTAGCGCTACCTTGCCGAGATAACGACAGGTGACAGGCAGAAGGCCAATACTAGGAAGTCACTCTCGTCCTACAAGGCTGCCTCCGACGTCGCTGTTAACGACCTCTGCCCCACGCACCCAGTCCGTATCCGCCTCGGCCACAGCTTATATGTTCGTTATTACGAACACCTCAACTCCTGGGGTCCTGACGAAACCTCGGCATCATTATATGCACTTTCGAGACAAACCCACCAACCCGACGAGTGAGCTATTGAATCGTGCGGATAGGTTCTGCGCGTAGCGTACTCGTATTGCCAAAGAGTATCCGGAAGTGGAAAGTTTCTCCGTGACTGCACTGGTTCGGGAATGCATGACCAGAGGCTGTGGAAAGGGTTCCTTGTTGGTCTTCATCATGAAGGCCAGTACGAGTGGCTGAGCAGAAAACGATCCACCACAAGGTTCAAGTGCCCAATAAAGGTCCGAGTTGGCTAGCTATTCTGGTACAGATTTAGGTGGGCTTTCTCCTGAACCTGAGAGAGGCAGTGTTCGCCCTAAGGCCTTAATTTTGGGTCCCAGTGGGTCTTAAGGCTTATTAAGGCTTAACCCTTATGCTCTGAAGGCCTTGATTTCCTTTTTAAGTAGTTCTTTCCCATCACTCACGGAAGCGGAACACTGCTGCCGAGAGGTAAACTTCAATGGCAGATGTACCGGCAACGGTCAGTCTCTTGTCTGAAATGATGTCTTTCTTCCATCAATGCTCGTCGGTGTGCTCGGCACCCGCATCGGAAGTCTCCGGCTGATCGGCGCAGCCTCGGCATTAACGTTAACCTCAAGTTGACCTTAAGGGCTGCTTAAGGCCTCAGGATGCAAGCAGCCGGTCCTTAAGGCTTACATTAAGGCCTTAATAAGTCTTAAATAGGCCTTATCCCTTAGGGCGAACACTGGCGAGAGGAGTTGATTTGCATCATTGCAGGCAGGCATCATTGTCTGCATCAACGCCGCCAGAGGTGGCAAGATTGATAGAGGAGTTTTTTTTTTTTTTTTCTTTCTTTCTTTCTTTCTTTCTTTCTTTCTTTCTTTCTTTCTTTCTTTCTTTCTTCTTCTTCTTCTTTTCTTTTCTTCTTTAAGGGCTCCAGGGGAATGGAAACCTGCATAAAAACATGGCAAAGTACCCTGGGTCCAGAAAAAAAACTTTTGTGGGTCAAAAGTTTTTGAGTTTTTGGCATAGATATGGGTAGCGTTCATAGTCCGAAGCATTCCTTGCCCGCCTTTTTGATGCGTTCCAATCTCTGAGCTCTGGCATGTGTTTTTTTTTTTTTGCTAAACATGCCTCCTGATGCATGGGGGGTAGGTCAGTGAAGCGTCCGTGGGAGTGATGCTGAGTTTGAACTTCATCATCCGCAAAATGGCACCAGCTGACAGTGCTCGTATCTACCTTGTCTCTACTCTGCGTGGCTGCGGTGGTAAACACTCAGCTACGGCGGCAGAGTGCCCTGTTCGTCAGATACTCTTCCGTCGCATCGAGGACGAACTTTCTGCCTCTGGATCCTTCTTTGCTGCAACGCAAAGTGAGCACCGAGGCGAGTCCGTTTGATACTTATTCCCCCTCCCCTCACGCCCCTTCTCCTTCACGTACAACTCGCCGTACCCGGACTTCCGCTACTAGAGCTTTTCGCCCCATGAACCATACCTTGTTCTAAGTTTGTTCCATCACGATCATTCTCTCATGGCCTCGCAACCATTCGTACCCATGCTTGCATCTACTCTGCTGTTCTACTCATTATGACCGCCCGTACCTACACACAGTACCTACAGTTAGTTACACAGAGGCGCAGTAGCGACATATGCCCTAAAGGGCATGAAACGTTACTTAATAAATTGATTCCGACGACCTTGTCTCTACCCATCTCTGTCGCCGACCTTCAACAACCTTCGGAATCGACCCCTCCTAGTACTCCTGTCCCTGTATATCCATATCCCAATCAATATTACACTCCGGTGCCATTCTATCTACCTCAGACCTTCGGGACGCCTTGTACGCATGGCGGGCTCGCATTTCCCTACGGTCATGGCAATCAGACACCCCTTCAATCAACCAGAAACTCCTGTCGCCGCATCTAATGAAGCTGAAATTCTGGATGCTGTAGTCACAGACTTGGCTATTGCATTTGCCGGTGAATTCTTCAACGGTATCCTTCCTGGGACGCGTTCTCAGCGCCAGAAGCGCGTATTTAAGTGGCCCATTTCCGATGTAACCACTGAGAATCGACTGTTGGTGACGATGCGTGCGATTCGCAAAGCAGGCTTCCCGACATTGGGCAGTTTCTTGGCTGCCCTCTTTGAGAGACCACACAACAATTTATCGCTGCGTTTTTACGTGCTGGGGAAGGAGACGCTGCGCACCATCCTGTCGCAATCATAGATCTCATTTACCACCATGTTAAATATCAGCGCTGGATTGATAGAATCGCAGAAGAGCCATCGTTCACCCTACCCCGACATGCTCTGCGACCTTCCCTTCGCCTCGGCTCCGATCTTATCACACCTGAATCCAACAGCACGGGCAATGCCCTTATCGATTGGGCGCTGAATCCAGTACTGGAGCGAGTCAACAAGGAGGCCAATCGACTGCTCAACCCGACGCATGGCTTCGTTCGCTTACCAGGGACTGTATGGGGCTGGGATACGATTTTGAGTTCTTGGAGTATGCTCAAAAGCAAAGAAACAATAGCGACTGTTGCACCGGCAATTTTCGCAGTTGCCACCACAGTGGCCGTGAACCCGCGAATGAGAAAAAAGCTCGAACGAGCTGCTTTGGCAGGAAAACATGTCGCTCAACCTCATAACCCTCCGCAACCCTCTTCAACACCGGCAACAACAGAAACTGCATTCATCGCTGCCGAGCTGCCTTTCAATTCAGTCCCACTCCCCAGTCCCGAGCAAAGGAGTAGTCAAGGGGGTGTCGGGATTCGAAACTCGGATATCGGGTCGACTTATTTTTTAAGCCCTCTACCAGACCCCCCCTCCCCCCCCCTCCTCTCCTATATAGGGTAATATATTCCCACCATTGTCAGGCTGCCGTGTTGCCGGTCAACACACCCACCTCGGTAACTTCCGAAACCCACCATTTTTTATATCTGTTTCGTGCGTTGGAGAGTTTATTTGCTAGAAGAAATTCTAGAACTTAATTTCGTGGCCTGGCAACAGAAGCAAAATAATCGTTGAATTTTGCGCCGCTTATTTAGCGTGCGAGAACTGTCCAAATCCGGAACATTATTGCCGCTTTGACAGTCAGATGGGTTCATGAGACGGAAATTTACCCTCGGACAAGTTTAAACCAATTTACAACTGGTTTATGAGCCTTGGGAAGCTTATGAGTACTAGACACAAGAAATTTTTTAAGGACCTTCTGGAGACCCCCCCCCCCTCCAACCCATGGTACGAAATTTTAATCCCGACACCCCCTTGGGAGTAGTATACATGAACCTCGGGAGGATGAGCAGCCTGATGCAAGGAGCGACGGGGAGGACGAGGAGCCAGCGGGGGTCTTACATACAGGACAGCCATTTGACCAGTAAACAGGACGACGTGATCCCTGGCAGGTCTGTTGATAAGCATGAGATTTGGGCAGACTTGAAAATGTAGTAAAAGGATGGCTGCTGCTGGATTCGAACCAGCGTCTTTTGTCTTATCGCGAGACATGCAATATTACCACTACCTAAAGTAAGAACAAAGTAGTAAGATCTAAAGAAGTCAGTAAATCGTGTATAGTAAGAAGTAGTAAAGGATTCACCTCAGTCGGGGTGTGAGTATTACTATACTTAAATCGACTGCCTCCTCTTCGAATTCCTTCAAGTTCCTTCACAATTTCTGCTCTCTGAATACCCCTCCATCTCGGTTCACCGAACTCTATGTTCGTGCCTACTTTTGCCCCCGATTCCGAGATTGCGTCTTCATTTATCCGACTTTGGCCTGATCTACATAAGTACGCTTCGCAGTCAGTCTCCCATTAAAACCTGTCGACACCAACGTACGACAATCCACGTCGCTTCGACGTTGATTTGTGACGAGGTTGCTTAGGACCATTGAGTCATTGACATCAATTTCGCTCGCAATACTAGTATTACTACGGCTCAATTCCTCCAATGCCTGGTGATCCCGCCATTCAATGTTCAGCAGTTTTCTAAATACCTGATGGGTGGCTTCCTGGGTCGATTCATCTTCGACCTACCCTACTTTCCGATCTAAATTTATGAATATTGATTCAGGCTTCACATTGGGGCATACTGCTCGGACTCTCGTCTTTTGTTCTATGCATTCTTTCTCCTACATAACAAGACTGTTAGCGCCTCTACTTGCGCTTACAACAGTCTGTTAAATTTTCATTATGACCTGCAGGCAGCCATTTGAGTCCTAGTATTCTTGGCAACCATATTCTTTGCCGATCTATGAAGACGGAACGGAGAGGAATAATTCTCTCAATCACCCATGCTCGATAGTCTCCTCATTCATCGAGGTTTCTGACCTCAGTTTATCGCTACATTTATCGAATTTCTCTGTCGAATTGCACTCCTACATGGTATTCACATTATCCACTAATTTGTTGGATAATTGTGTTACAGTCGTCACTGACATAACCCATACCTGTACCTCCCCATAACCCATAATTTTGGCGGCCAAACTTCCTCAGTTTACAGTGTAAAAGTGCCCAAATTACGTCACATTTACCTGTAGTAACCCATAAAACACCCATAACCAATACTTTTCTGGCCGCACCGACCAGTATGTGTTAAGACAGTGACGACTGTAGTATGCATGCCCACCTTTACTTTCAATTATCGAGCTTCATCACTGTATGTGTTCAACGCTCACGCCATTGGTTTTGTGCATATGTACTTTAAATTCCCTCCCAACTTCGGTTGGGTTTCGATCTTCTTCACCTTTGGGTCGCCACTTTACTCGAGCCGACTTCACTCATGCTCAATTATGTGGTCCATACTCTACATGGCGGCTCTGCCAACTTTATCCAAGGTGTTGCATGCCCTACGATATATTGCTTCATGGCTTTACTATTATTGACTTGGGGTTTTACTAATGACTCTGTTTCAATCCGAGATCGAGTTCTTAAATTTTCGGTTGTATTTATTTCACGTTGGATTCCATGCACCTCGTAGGAACCTCTGGCAAGTCATCGCACTCGGAGACAAAATACGAAGGCGTTTGTGTCTGCGGCATTGCAGGTGTCTAATTCGCCGCACCGGCAAAAAATTCTGAATACTCTCCATCCCAAATTTGTAAAAGTCGGGGATTCTTCGAGGGCCTTATCCTGAAATCAGTAACATAAAACTCAGCTTTCCCTTGACCAGCACCCACGAACTCAACTAAGAGCTGGGCATACCTTCGGTACGATGAAGGCTCGGGCAGCACAAGGGGAGATTCCCGTAAGGATGATAAAATAAAAACACTAGAGTACATGGGGAGACAGAACTCCTTAAATACCTAGCTGGCTAAACTAAAATAACAGCTGTAGAAACTAAAAATAATAGCTGTAGAATGAGTCGAAAGTAAAAATAGGAATAGCTGTAAAATAGCTGTGAATTGAAAAGCTGTAAAACTAAGAATAGAATGACACCGTTTCGAGAATGAGACCATTTCTGAGAACGACACCATTCCAAGAATAAAAACGGCACCATTTCAAGAATAGAAATGACACCATTCCCAGAATAGAAACAACACCATTCCAAGAATAGAAAAACAGTGAAAGCATAAGCAATAACACCAAATCCGCTGAGTCGAAGGGAATGAGTTGAAAATTGAGTAGACCTTCAGTCTACTACTTACAGCTATTTTGGAAACGATAGACAGTCTCGATTTTTTAGCTGAGTTCGGGCCGAGAGGTCGTAACTATGTCGTGCCAAATTTAGAATAACCTTTTCTGCTAATACCTCCTCAACAACGACCACCTAGTACAGTTACACCGTCACTGGAGACTTACAGTCATGACGAGCAGGCTGACGATCGTGTGGAGCATATGCTGCGCTATATATCCTCGCTCAACGAGTCCAAGGCGCCCAACTATTCTACTTTTCGACCGGTTTTGACACCATGCAAAACACTATTGCACCATATCTTCTTGGCGTCGGCCCTCCCCCCGCTCTCACTGGACGACAGCTCGCAGTGGCCCAATTACAGGCCTCTCTCGACAATGGCATGTTTGACCACACCCGCGACTACGAGCAGCCTGGGGGCGACGACGATGATCCTAGCGATGAAGATCCGTCTTATCATCAATACCAGCTTCCTCCGTTCCCTCCTCACATTGTCGAAGCTCGCCAATCTCAGTTGCCATCCACTACAGCTCCCAGTCAAACTGCAGGTGTGTTACAGCCATTTGCGCATTCTGCAGGCTACTAATAAACTTCCAGACCGCGGTACCTTCATCACAGTCAAAGTCCCTATCTATGGCGAGCCAGGAAACGGAAAGAAGCGCGCCACGGTTACCACAACCCTCGTCCTCCCCTCTGACATTCCTGCCGGCGACTTTCTATCCCGCATCACAGCTCAGATGAATGTCGACCCCACATCTGCGACGTTGGGATGGAAAGAGTCTCAGGAGCGTCGCAAGGATCCATATCACCGTCTGTCATCCGAGGACGATGTTCGCGACGCCTTCCAGCAGCTTCTCAAGCTCCAGAGGAGCACACGTCGTCAGAAAGAGGTGATAATGGAAGGGGTTAACCTGGTAAGTCATCCGTTATCTATGGGTTCTTCGGTGTTGAGCACACTGTCTTTTGACTCTTTTCAGGAGGTGCAGCCTGATGGAAAGACGACAAAACAGGCCGAAAAACCCCCCGAGACCGCTGTTACCGCCACCGAGCTACAGCAGATTCAAAACCATCTCAAGTGCGCGGAACATCCTGGCAAAAATCGGTGGTGCTACGTGATGGGCCCGAAATCTAAGTACCCAGGCAAGCACGTCGAGATTGGAATAGATGTTATTAATCTGTGGGCTCGCTACATGGTGCGTGACATGCAATTTCTGCTTCTCTTTTGCATTGCTGACTTTCGTCTTCAGCATGATGGCACCGCGGATCTAGAACATCCTCCCAAAATCCTCAAGCTTGACGAGCTTGCAGAGCGTGGCCGTGCTCGCGAGGAGCGTAGTCGTAACCGCGGACAAACTACCATGCCCCCCATCCACGTCCATCTTGGCAACTCCGAGTCCGCCGATACTGTCCTTCGCGATGCCAATAGCGTCAAACGTCGACGTGAGGACGAGTCATCAGATGAATCTGATGAAGACGAGGACGTCCTCCTTGTCTCCGACGTGCTGCGCGCTCTCGATGAAAAGTACCCCGCTCTCAAATACTTCCAATATGCTGAGAGCCTGGGGGAACAAGGCATTGTCTATGCCAACAGCATTGCCGACTTCGATACCAAGTTCTACAAAACCGACGTTGGGATGGCAGCCGGTGCCGTGGGTAACTTCGTGCGCAAGGCAAGTAAGATGGTCGCCACCGCGAAGAAACGCAAGGGGAAGAAGCGGGCTAGGGTTGTCGAGAACGAAAGCGACAAGGAGAACTAATTTATTTCACGCTGTGTATGTTATCGCCGCCTCTATAACCTGTAGATACTGTATCTCTACTAGTTTTCTGTATATTTGTATAGTCGTACTACTTGTTCATATAATTTCTTGCCGTCCTACTCGTGTATTGACACAACTACCGGTACAACAACCTATACAACATATCCGCAATCCCTGAACCACCCTTCGATGTTCTCTGGGTCATCGTCTCATGAGCAGCTTCCCACAGAGTTGCGATGGGGTCGCAACCATCACGCCCTTCCATTGAGCTGAGAACATCGTCCCGGTTGCGGCGGATCCAATATTTCATGCATGAAAACCCTTCTTCGCATGGATTGAAGTCGGGAGAGTATGGTGACAAATAAATGAGTCGACGCCCGCTGTAGATCAAATTCAGTTGGTTGGCAATCAAGAGGATATATCCTACGCACCGTCCCTCGACCATCTCACGAATCCCATCAAAATGATGAACACTTGCGTTGTCCATGACGAGAACAGAGTTGTCCTGTGGAAAGGGATTCATGCGGTCAAGGAGAACATCGAGATAGTTGCGGAACTCTACGGCGGTCCAGGATCGAGTCAACACATCAAAGTGAAGTATGCCATCGAGGCAAATTGCCGGAAGCACAGAATAACTATACATATCAGCAGGTACGAAGTACTGGCAAGAGCATAAACACATACCGGATGCCTCGGACAAAAAAATCATGCCGCCGCGCTCGCATTCCAATAGGGGCCCATGCCATCTGCCGCCGCGTTGTGTGTCGATTGCAAGCTGCTTCGTCTAGGAAGACCAGTCTTCGAGGTGGGTGTTGTCCAACTTCACATTGGAAACCAAGCCGTTTGTTTTCCTCGGCTTCGAGTGCAGTTCGAGATATCTAGGGATATACTCATGTCAGCGGCACGAAACTCCCAGCAATTTTACTTACATGAACCCGAACATAACCCATTCGCAAAAGGGCGTCACGTATGGTGGTTTTGGCGACGTCGAGTCCCGTGGCTTCGTACAAACATTCCTGTAGCTCGAAAAGATAGATGTCGGGGGTTCTCGCAACAAGACCCTCAAGATACTTCTCAAAGGGTCAAATACGAAGAGTATTGAGAAGATCACAGACCGCGACATCAAAAGATGTGAGAATGCGGGGTCGTCCGAGCTGCAGAGGAATTTGGACGTGGTCCCCAGTGGTCCGCCACGTTCGGATGATGCGGTAAATGGTTCGCTCGCTGATGTTGGTAGCTGCAGCAATGTCTGGGACAGACATATGGGCCGACATTGTGGTGATGAGCTGTTTCTGCTCCTTAGGTATGTGGCGGCGGTTTCCTCGTCGTATCATGGTGAGAGTGAGGAGAGTATTGGCGGGCAACGCTCGTCGTCATGATGGAGCTGAGCTGTAGCTAAAAATAATTATATGACGGGTATGCCGGGAACTGCCGAACTCAGCTCGAAAATCGAGACTGTCTATCGTTTCCAAAATAGCTGTAAGTCCAGGATAAGTTCCACATGCCGTTGACGTATTACTTGGGTCGATTTGGGAGATCAGTGATGGCATCATTGATGGGACCTTTTAGAGGTGTTTAGGCACTCGACGAATTCCGCCAGGTTTTCCGACCATACTACTGGGTGTCCGAAAGGGGAAAATCGCGCAAAAACGCCGAAAAAGAAAAGAAAAAAGAGAACTATTGAAACTTCTATAGGGACCATACTATACGGGTAAACTAATGCTTCTGAGCTGTAAATTCTTTGCCCAACTGCCCCACCAAATTGTCAACGCCCTAAACCCCGAGATATTCCAAAACGTATTCCCGGTGATTTTGTGTGCGCCGTTCAGGTTCAGTCGAGAGCTGAATAATAATTTGGGATGTAACGATACCAGAAAATAATCACTGCGTTCAAACAGTCCCTAAAACGGCCGGTGGCGAGGCGCGCTGAGGTGATCGCCGAGGCCTGTGGAGGTCCACGGAGCCGGGTAGTTGCGTCTAGACTCGGCCTTTGCCGGCCATCTCACAATTTGGCGGCCGAGGGCCGTCTACTTCCGCTACAGCCGTGGAACGGAGACGCAGTCTAGACGCGCCTAGACGCATGACGAGGCGTGTGTACACGTCACAGTAGAGCTCGATAGCACGTGCCGAGGCCGTCTTGCGGCCATCATCTAGCCATCGAAAATCTAGCCGGCGCTTGAACGCAGTGAATAAGAAAGATTCTGGTACCGCGGCGGCTGAGGTCACCCGTGGATCAACAAGTGGGAGTGCATTTTTTGAGTCAAAACAAAGTGGCCCTGCGAGACACCAGAAGCTAAGATACATAAGAGAAACATGCATGAAAAGCGCACCTTTTATCCCACATCCACGTAGCACTGCGCCCTCTATGCCAAATCACCATCAGTAAGCACAAATAAGTTGAAACTCCGAGAGGCATAGACAAATGATACGGTCACTTGTTAATAGCTGCATGTCCCAATCGAAGACCTTCATTGACTTCTCCATTATTCCATTTCTTGAATGTTCGACATGTCCGTCCTACTGGTACCGAGGGCAGTCATTGCCCAGATTGAATTTAGCCGGATTTTCACGGAATTACAAGGTTTTCGGGGTTGAATAATGTTTCCTTGGTCCCAGAAAGTATCCAGAGTAATTTCATAGTATAGAGTATTACAAAGGTTTTCGACGCTTTTTACCGAGCGACAGCTGCCCAGTTTGGGGACAAACGACGCCGGGCAAGCAAAAAAGCTGATATAATGAATTGGTGGGTTTTTTTCGGCCACAGAGTGAGGAGAAAGTGTCGGATAGGCAAGAGAGGTACAGTAGCCGCTGATATGCACAAGAAATCGAAGTTTATCGGCCAGAATGGTGAAGGAATCTCGAGCGCAAGACGAGAACATGTTGAGTGTTACACTTGTGACACCGTCACACTGCGGTGTGGGAATGTGGCTGTGAGACTCAACATGTTGAGTGGACCCAGCTGATCGGTCGGTTAACCCCGCCAGGGGCTGTCCCAAAAAGGCGATGTTGATCGCGGCAAGAATTACGCCGATCAAGTCTGTCTTACAATCCAGGATGGTTTCTCATTGTTACCATGGATAAGACAGGTCAGTAAATCGCCGTTAGTGGAGGAGTTTGGGAGGTTCATCATGGTATTTTTTGATAGAAAGAATAAAAACATTGCGGGTTCAATTCCCAGCTTTTTCAATTTTTTTGTGGCTGCCGAAGGCGAAAATCAACACTGGTTGGGCTCATCATGACTGCCGTAGGCCAAAATCGCGTTGGTTAGTGCCCGGGTAAGGGCTTTGGGTTATTGCTCAGGGCTCTGAGGTATATTTTGTCGAAAAAACGGCCCAAAGCAATAAGTGGTGTAAAGTCGCGGAGGAGAACTAATCGGAAGCGCGACGAGGGCGTACTTAAGCGCAAAGAGCAATGGGTCAGGTGATCACGTAAATTATTTTCTGTCCAGGCCTGGCGCCTACTACAAAATATTTACTTGAACTACCTTACACAAATTTGTGGAACCAAGGTGTCATGCCGTGAGTGGCCGACCCGATGGCCGAATTTGATGCCGCGATCAACATCGCCATTTTGGGTTGACAGCTGGCGGCGGAAAGTTGGCAAGTGTGTTTACATATAGTCTAGATCTGAGCCGTAGAGGCGAGTACGAGTCGCCTCGGAGTTTGAAAGTTTTGATGCCCTTCACCCTGCGTTTCAGTCAGTTCCGATTCAAGCCGTTACTTTTGGGGGCGCAAATTTCGAGATAAATGAGGCTCTCCAAATTTTCTTGTGGATTTTGAGAGGCAGAATATGGGTGCTCTGAGCTTTTCTTTTCGCCCTTCGTCGCGCTATAATTGATGGGACTGATGACTTGGCGTTGTCAAGGCCACAGAAATTCAAACTCCGAGGCGACTCCTACTCGCCTCTGAGTCTACGGCTCAATGCCAGCCTCTCTTGTATTGAGTGATCTGAACGACTATCTTCAGATTTCACGTCCCCCGTACAAGAGAGGCTGAAACGAGCCTAGTTTACATAGGCCGAGCGCACCATATTGAACGACGCCAAGTTTGCGTTCCATCGCCTGTACCGAGAGCTCAGTCCACTGCTCCTTGGACCTGAAAGACTGTCAGTATTGAAATTCCGTTTTCAAAGCACTTACAACTGCGCCAGATCCGCTTTTGCCACATAAAAAAGCAACAAGTTACAAGACAAGCTCTTGCTCAAGACTTGACGCAAAGTGGGCGCCTGCGCGTTGACACGTATTGGTCACGTGGTGGCACGAGTGTTGGGGGTGAGTAAAATTTTGTCTCGCCTTTGCATACTTAGCGTTTAGTTTGAGCGTGAGCAATACGCAATACGCGTCCCTCCACTGCCCCGCCTTCTCCATCCACAACAATGCCCAGAAAAGCCGCCACCGTCGATGGTGACGACGCCGAGCCCCGTCGTAGCAGCCGCATTAAGGACCTCCCCAAGACTGAGCCCGCTCCCAAGAAGGCTCCAGTTAAGCCTCGCGCGAAGAAGGAACCCACGGAGGGTGACGAGCCCAAGCGCGGCCGCAAGCGTAAAGAGCCTCCCACTAAAGCCAACGGCGACGCCGATGCCGCAGCAGAGGACGGCGAACCCGCTGCGAAGAAGGTAGGGGCTGTTCCCTCTGTCTCAATCTCCCAAAATAGAATAACATCGCTGACTGGCTCCCCTCCGTGTACTCTGCGCTACCCAGGCTAAACCTGCGAGCAAAGCCGCCTCTAAGCCAGCAAGCAAAGCTGCCAAACCCGCGAGCAAGGCAGTCTCTGTCAAGCCCTCGAGCAAGGCTTCTGCTAAACCTGCTTCTCGCGCTGGCTCTAAGAAACCTGCCTCTAAAGTCAGTGTGTCCTCGGAGTTCAATATAGCTGACGCCATGACTCCATAGAATGGCGCCGCTGCACCCGTAAGCGCTGCCGCCCCAGTAGGCGAGACCATCGCAGAGGAGCCCGAGGAAGAAGCTGCTGCTGCAGTATGTCTTTCCGCTCTGTATTCTCTCTTTCTCGTCACTCACAACCCTACCACAGGCTTGATTTTTCGTTGTGCGATGTCGTCCTCGCAATCGCAATCGCCACATTTCACATTGTCATTTGTTAGCCCGTATCTATCATCTTGTCGCAATAAGTAGGCGTCCTGCGAAAAAATCCGAAATTCATCGGGGGAGCTTGCTCCGATTCTGGTCGCTGGATGCTGGCTTCGAATCACACTCTCGTCACCAAGATCGAGTGGTCCAATGTGTCCAACAGGCGAGGAGCTGGGCGCCGACTACCCCATGTGACTACTAGCCCAGACCTCCTACTCCAACGTCTCTTGAGGTAAGGGAAATGTTCCACTCATTAGAGAGGTTGCGGGAAGCGGCTGGAGCGGCTCAGGTCGCTCCATAGGCATGTGCCGCCAAGGTCGCTTTTCGGTGAGGAGCCGCTCAATTGAGTGACGTCATGTCATCCAGGTCGCTAGAAAAACTACAGTTTCACGGCAAGTTTCACCGCGCATCATCCCAGAAACAATACTGGGGACGAGGAGAAGTCCTCTCAGTCACTGTACAAAACGTTAGCCCAAAACAAATCTTATGCGTTGCACAAGAGCGAGCGACCTGGCTTTAGCCGAGCGACCCGGCTCCACATGCCTCCGGAGCGGCTGAGTCGCTCCCCACAACCTCTCTAATAGATTATTTTAACGCGATCGCCTAGGCGTCGCTGTGTCCAATGTTGAAAAATCATTCGTCTTAGAAACCCCGTATCTCAATTTTGATAGGGGGACACATCCCATGGATTTCGATGTTCCAACTCTGACGGGCTGAACCGAAACCTATGCTGTGGTAGGTTATTTTGTGGAAGATATTTGTATACAAGAGGTGCAAAATGGCGTGTTTCTGGCGCCTACAACGGTATACACAAAGAAATCTCGGCCTTCGGCCAATTTGGAACTACAGTCAAAGCTGTCATAACCCATAGCTCTCATAACCGATAATCGCCCATAACCCATACTTTTGGCCCATGTCCCATGTCGGTGGAGACGGGAGAGAGAAAGAAAAAGAAAAGGAAAGAGAAAAGAGAAAAAAGGGGGAAAAAGGGAGGGATTTCATTAGTTTACCTGGCACCTGTACCGCTGCTTTCCGAGTCCAAATATCTTGTTGAACGCGGTAGAAAGACAAATCAAGCGGTGCGACCCAAGCCTCGCCTGGTTTGATGTTGATTGATGCTATGGCCCAACTATATATATGGCCCATGTCCAACCAAAGGACTTACCTCAAAAGGAACCGATAGACAATGAAAATCAAACGTTTCATCTAATCGTTATCGAGATCAATTTTCGCTGTTCTCACTCGCTGCTACCACCAAAAACAAGTTGCCCTCAGCCGCTCCAGAGGCATGTGGAGCCAGGTCGCTCGGCTAAAGCCAGGTCGCTCGCTCTTGTGCAACGTATAAGATTTGTTTTGGGCTAACGTTTTGTACAGGGATTGGCGCTAGTCACTGAGAGAGAGAGAGATGCGTGAGAAATATGATTTTTGTCTACTTTTGGGCAGATGACTCGGCTCTCGAGTCCGCAATACCTCTACAGCAAGGGAGGGCCTCGGCAGCCCAAGAACAAAGCTCTGCGCAAGCGACCAGCCAAAGGTGGGGGAGGAAGAGCGCAGAAGCCAGAGGCACTCCACAAACAGTATGCTAGTGCCAGCCAGTCTCACGTCGCCGCGCAAACTGTGCTTGACGGGAGACAGCAGCAGTACGTGTGGGTCCGGTGCGAGGAGGCTTTGGCGCCCTCAAGGGACGGGGGAGCGAGGCTGGCAAGGATGGAGGGGGGACAGATGGAGGCACGCGTTTCGAAGAAGACCGTTTTGCAGTAGAGGGGGCAGGGGGAGCGGATGGAGGGGGGACAGATGCGGCTGCACGTCTCGAAGAAGGGTGTTTAGAAGTGGAGAGAACCAGGGGGGTGGGTGGAGGGGGGAGAGGTGGAGGCGCGCGCTTCGAGGAAGACCGCTTGGAAGCAGGGAGGGAAGGGGGAGGGGGTGGAGGGGGGAGAGGTGTGGGACGGGCTGGAATCCGGATGAAGAGACGGGGAGGGGCAGCGGGGGGCAACAGGGGGTGTGGAGGCAGGACGGGAGCGATAGACGGCAGAGGTGGAGTGGAGTTTGGAGGACAACTCACGTAGCATGGAGAGGGGGCAGTCAACATAGAGCTTCCACGCGTCTGACTTCCAGCGGCCCAGGAGCTGAGAGGACTTCTCCTCGTCCCCAGTATTGTTTCTGCGCGGTGAAACTTGCCGTGAAGCTGCAGTTTTTCTAGCGACCTGGATGACACGACGTCACTCGATTGAGCGGCTCCTCACCGAAAAGCGACCTTGGCGGCACATGCCTATGGAGCGACCTGAGCCGCTCCAGCCGCTTCCCGCAATTGCTATCGTTCCCAATTTTGGATGGTTCGGCATCTGCCGGTGGTCCATATATAGCAATTGCGTGACGCCGTCACAGATATCACACCGTGTGACCGTATGCAGAAATGCATATTGCTCAAAATGCATAGGGCTAAAGTGTCCACGGACGTTATTCATTATGAGCTATCCCATCAGGAAAAAGCGATCACTCCGTAGCCAAGCCCGACGATCCGTAACCTCCATTGCCGAGCGCGCGGATCTATTTTTTCTGTAGCTCAACGTAGCTGGCCGTGGGGGGCAATAGAGCACAATAGAAACAATGTACTCAAGGCAGAGCCTACATGTATTGTGTTCACCCTGTACTGCTTGTTTCCGTTCATTGCTTCGGAATGGAGACCTAAAGGCTCAAAGCAATTTTCGGACCTGAGTTGAAATCAATCCTGCTCCTTCGGCACCCTTAATTTCGGTCCGGAATGCACCCAGACTCAGGGTGAGGGACACGAGCTCGAAGTCCGCACGCACGTGGGAGACGCGACGTGCCTGTTGACTGATTGATGAGCATCAAAACAGTGACGACTAGTGACGATGTTGTTGGTTTCCATGTGTGACAATGTGACTCACACTCTTTGCTTCCTTCCCCCATCTTCCTCGCCTCCCCCACGGTTTTTCCCCTCGAAAGCACAACGGACGTGCGTTATACACTTCAAAGATTCTTTGAAAGTTAATATGCCATAGATGTAACTCTTCCTGCAATCGTAGGGCCTATTTTGACTCGAAAATACAGGGCCCAAAATTTGTGGCTACTACTGAGCTACCGGATATTTTCGAGATTTATCGGGGGACCCTGTTCCTACTGTGTTGGACGGAGGAACTACCGGCCTCACAGATCCAGTCATTCCCTGTGCTTTCCAATCCGAAACGCGAGAGGTCATTAACTATGCAAACAGCTGTAAATAAACACTTCAAATCAGCCCAAATTTGTCCGATCCGCCGGTAGTGACCTCTTAATTACACCACGAAAGATGATGTGATAGGTATTAGAATGAGAATGACCGTATGCTCAGAATATCAAATCATTATACCTGTTCTCGGAACACACGCCGGTCTATGAATGTTGCGTCAAATTGAGAGCGGAATGGGGTATACGGCGGTGGAGGAGACGTTAACGGCTTTCTGAGTCTTGAAGGTTCATCCACAGATACTTGGAGGAAGTGGACGCGTCGCGAAGAATTTGGGTGCCAACCACCTGCTTCGTTGTCAAAGAAGGGTCTAAGCAGCAGTAGTTGGCAATATACCGTTATCTAAGGATGTTCCTGCCATTACTTAGTAATGGATGGCTTTGGAAGGACCACCTCCCAAAGTGTCCTGAGGACATGGCTGTCAGATATATATACGGTTGCGGGCCTTATCGACACCCGCGGGCCTTTAACTGCTTTTGAAACAAAAAAAGAAAAAAAAAATTACGTGATGTGCAGCGACAGCCTCGATTATCTGATCAAGTTCTGATCACCTATGAAATGTCGATTTGTAAATGAAACTCCAGACCGCGGTGCCAACAGGTCAACAACAGAATTATCCATGAAGTTTTGAGCCTATCCTTCAAAATTTTAAACATACATACCCTTCAAAATTTCAAACCTAATACCCTTCAAAAATTTTCAACCCCCTGGACCACTCTCAAAACTCTATACGGGTGTTGAGATCTGAGATCTTGAACCCCGGTGTTCGTTTTGTAAATGTTTCCGCACTTTTCTATACAAAAACCCAATTTGCCACTGAGACTGGGGGGCATAGGTCAATGTTTTTCGACTTTGAAAGTTCATGAGCGTTAGACGCTCTTCATTCATATGCGAATGGATTGCCTTTGACTTTGTTTCAAGGGATGAACTCAAGATCGAGTTGTTACATGGTCAGTGATCGAGCTCCCTACTGCGAGGTAGAGCTCCTGCCGGAAAATTACCCCCAAAATTTTTCACAAGAACAACGTCGACATTTTTTCTGGGGACACCTGTACATTCGGGCGTAGCAGATTGGGGGGCCATTGTTCGCCTAATCTTTGTCCTCTCCTGGTTGTCACATGTTGTGCTTCACGTCTTCAGTTAGTTTGGTGATTCTTTGCCGCACATTCAATGAGTCCTCTGTCATGAGCTGCACGGCAAAGAAGCGGGGGGCTGTGTAGGGGTATATGTATAGTGAGAGTTAGCTGTGTCTGACTCTCCTACTTTACCCACATTCCCCTTAGAGCTTGGCTCAGGATATCGAGGGTTTCATCATCATCATAGAGATGAAGACAACGACTTCCGATGTGAATCCACCCACTGAATGGTTGTGGATTCAGCATATATCTCTGTTGATGCGTGAACACAGACAACGTCTGCCCTCATCCCCTGCATGCGGATCTAGACTCATGTCTCAGATCTGCGGATACCCTCAGCCATGCTACAGTGACTTGGAATTGGAGGTGCAAGAAGGGAAAGCTGATGGAGCTTTGCTCTAGAGCTTTACCTGCTGCGTGGCAAGCTGATAAGCTTTCGCCACTCATCTTTGGCAAATCCATTTGCAATGAAACGTCAAGTTGAAATTTTGGGCCAAATTTTTTTTTCCAGCAGCTGAACATTTGAAGAGTTCACCAAATGTTCAGGATCGACTTATCGGGCATGTTCACTGAACATGCGGGGGGCTCTGTGATATGGGAGGAATATCCCTTTAGCATGTCCATCAAACATTCCCGATTAGGTAGCAATCCGCGGGTCACATAGCCACAATGATGTATTAGATAATCATTGAATATCTTACCCTTGCCCACCATGCTTTCTTAGAGATAAAAGAACGCGTCGGGCGCCGAAGACCAACAACCATCACAACGGCTGGGCACCCGTATAACTGCCCTCCTGCTCCGGATTACTAGCTGTATAACAAGAGCCCTGCCTAGGGTGACAAGGCTCCTGCGGAAGGGTCACAGCGCCTGGTTAGCGCCCGATAACCGCCAAACCAGTAACCGAGTCTTCAGAAGGACGAGAAGCCCCCGAACCGAAGCACGTAGGCTTCACACTCCCAAGAGCTTCGGTCTTCGGCAGTTGAAGGCCGAGGACATCTCCGAGGAGGAGTGGGTTCACCTCCGTAAATTGAAGGAGGATTTTGAAGAGGCGCTCGGCCGAGGCCAGGCCGGCGCCTGCAGTTGTGAAGGAGGCTCCCTTCAAACTCGATACAAAGTATGGACAATATACGATTTTAGACTCCGATGCAAATTATATAGAAAAAGCTAGTTTACCGGTTATAAACGAAACGGTAGTTAGTGTTGAAAACCCACAGAAAATACGCATTTTGGAGAATATTAATCGTAAACGTCATATTAAGAATCGTAGGATGGATGAAGCGAACAAGCGCTGGAGCGCTTTTAAAAAGGCCCCTGGAACCAAAACCAGTGATAAAAACGCGGACGAAACCAAAAAGGGAGTCGAAGCCGACTCGATGGCTCAACCCTCAACAAAGGAGGGTGAAGCGCCAAAGGAGCAGCACACGAGGGTGTTACTCGGCCTCAAGCGGAAGGAGGCGGCACGCTGGAGCGCGCGGAAGGCCATGGGAATCTCTGAGGGCCGGTTGCAGGAGGAACTGCGGGAGTTCCAAAAGCAACGGGTGCACCATGAGATGCTGGTACCCATCAGCCTAGAAGCCCTGGACACCGGGAAAAGGCGATCAATTCGCGCTCTTCTGGACAACGGATGCACAGCAACCTGCATAGACCGGGACTATGCAAAAGCTGAGGGCTATGAAATGAAGGAGCTTGATGCTCATATTATTGCACGCAACGCGGACGGGACCGAGAATTCAAAAGGAAAGATCACTCATTACGTAGAGTTGATCATGACTGTCGGTTCCCATGCTGAGCGACAGAGATTCCTCGTAACGGGACTTGGCAAGGCCCGCGTACATATTCATCGGGTATGATTGGTTATTTAAACACAACCCTGAGGTCGACTGGCGCGACCAACGGATAACCTTCAGCCGATGCCCAGAGGAGTGCAATATGAAGGGCACGGAGAGCCGAACCGGAGTCGGCAAGGAGGAGGCTGTGGAAGAGGGCGAGTCAATATTGTTGATTGACTTTGCCGAAGCAATTGATCTGCGTGCACAAGGTCGGCACAGCAGATGGCGGAGGAAGCACTGGCGCAAAAGGAGCGGATGACCGAAGACAAGATTCCTGAGCAATACAGGGAGTTTGTCAAGGTGTTTGCAAAGGAGTCCTTCGATTCTCTGCCGGAACGGAGACCGTGGGACCACGCAATCGAGCTTAAGCCGGGGGCAAAAGCTGTTGATTGCAAAATATATCCTTTGTCGCTGAGCGAGTTGAATGATTTTCTGGAGGAAAATCTGAAAAGCGGCCGGATCCAACCCTCGAAATCGCCGATGGCGTCGGCGTTCTTCTTCGTCAAAAAGAAGGACGGATCCCTTCGACCGGTACAGGACTACCGTAAGTTGAACGAGATGACCGTCAAAAACCGGTATCCTCTCCCACTGATATCGGAGCTACTCAATAAGCTCCGAGGGGCAAAGATATTCTCTAAGCTAGACATACGCTGGGGATATAACAATGTCCGCATCAGAGAGGGTGACGAGTGGAAAGCGGCATTCCGCACCAACCGAGGGCTATTTGAGCCGCTCGTGATGTTCTTCGGGCTGACTAACTCACCCGCCACGTTCCAAACCATGATGAACGACATCCTTAGAGATCTCATCAATGAGGGTCATGTGGTAGTCTACCTCGATGATATTTTAATTTTCACCGATACTCTAGAGGAGCACCGCATAATCACAAAAAGAGTACTGGAAACTCTCCAAAAACATAAATTATATTTAAAACCAGAAAAATGCGATTTTAAAAAAACAGAGATAGAGTACCTCGGTGTGATTATTTCCCACAATTCCATGCGGATGGATCCAGCGGGATCATGGAGTGGCCAGAACCAAAGAACGTGAAACAGGTTCAAGCGTTCTTGGGATTTGTGAACTTCTACCGCCGGTTTGTGCGCGCCTTCAGCGAAGCCGCCAAACCGTTAACTAAGTTAACCGGAAAGGGAGGATGGTCCTGGGGACCGGAGCAGAAGGCGGCCTTCGAGGCGCTGAAGGACCGTATTGCAGATGACGTGGTGTTGGCGTTGCCAACGGACGATGGGAAATTCCGTCTAAAGGCAGACGCGTCAGACGGAGCGACGGGTGCCGTCCTCAGTCAGGAGCAGGAGGGTGTGTGGAGATCTGTGGCGTTTCAGTCGCATGGACTAAACGAGACCGAGCGGAATTACGAGATCTATGACAAAGAGATGCTCGCAATAATGCTCGCGTTGGAAGAGTACATACCGACAGCTCTTAATGGGCGCTCGGGAAACATTTGAGATTCTGACGGATCACCAGAACCTCCAATACTTCCGTAAGCCACAGAAGCTGAACAGACGGCAGGCGCGATGGATAGTGGAGCTATCCGAGTATGACTTCACGCTCTTGTCTCACGCCGCGCGTTGCTCGAAAGGGAGTACTTATTTCCCCATTAATCACAACTGAAGTCTCAGCGTCGCGATATAGGTGCTGTACGGTGCGTATAAAATGTTCCGGTAGACCGTTATGTCTCATAACTTGCCACAGGTATCGGTGGGAGGTCTTATCATATGCTTTCTCCTGATCGAGAGCGAGGATGACTCCATTTTGCAGTTCTTCTTCGGTGTATTCCACCATCTCAGTCGTCAGGAAGATCTGGTCGGCGATCTTTCGCCCTTTCATAAATCCGGCTTGGTTGACATGTATCAAGGACGGCGCGACCTCGGCCAGTCTAAAGGTGAGTGCTTTTGTCATAATTTTGTAGTCCGTGTTGAGGACCGTTATTGGCCGATAGTTTGCTATGTCCGTGATATCCTTTTCCTTGAAGATAGGGCACATCCATCCTTTGGTGAAATGCGTACCCGGCGTGACTCCTTTCTCCTCTATGGAGTTGAAAACTTCGCAGAGTAACTTGATCACATCGAATTTTACCGGGACCGTCGTGGGGACTCCCGGATTCCTCGTTTGTGCATTTTCCGCCCTCTGGGCTTTGAGGAAAAGTTCATGGAGTTCAATCCAGAATTCCGTTGGAATCCCGTCGACACCAGGCGCCTTGCGTTTGGCGGAGGCCTTTAGGGAGCGGATAATCTCGGCTTGTTCGATTCTCTTGCCCAGGGTAGCCATATTCTCCGTTGGTAATCTATCTACAGAGGCTAGGACTTCTTCTATGTGTGTGTCCTTCAGGGGTAAGTTTTCCTCCGTGGGATCAACTTGGAGATCGTTATGATAATTTCTTGCCAGTTCAGCCATCTCGTCGGAGCGTTTACAATGCTTCGGGGGAGTTATGTCGGTCCTCTGGAGCACGTACATTGTGTCGCGAGGTTTGGTGTCTTTATTTACTCGCACCGAAAATTGGTTGATCTCAGTAATGTAACGGATCTTTGTCGCCATTCGGTTGCGTTTCCGTAGAGTATGCACAATGCCGTTAATTTCTTTCTGTATGCGCGCTGCCTCTTTCGCTCGCGCTTTCTGATCCACCGTAGCATTCGCCGCTCCGACTGTTGGGGTGTTCAGTACCTTTTTTTGGTCTGCCTCTAACTTGATTTTTTTCTGTTTCAGTGCCCCAATAGCCTCCTTAGCTCTGTCTCTCGCAAAACTTAGTATTTTTGACTTGTATTCGCTGTGGAGCACTTGTACATCGGCACTCTCTTCCTGTATTTTCCTCCCCTCCGATACTGCGTATTCGAGGAGTTTTTTGTCTTTCATCAAGAACAAAGGGATTGCGTACCGGCCTGTCCCTACGTATGGCGCTCCGAGAGCGTGGATGGGTACAGAGACCATCTTATGGTCCGTGAGTGGGCCAGGTGCGTTTGAGATTTCCCAGCTTCGGCAGACTTTGAAGAGATCTGTCGAAACGTGGACCCGGTCAATTCTTGAGTGCGAGCCGGAGTTATGAGTAAATGTATATTCGCATTCATCTGGGTTCACTTGTCGCCACCCATCTTTCATGCCTAAAATGTATTTGAAGGACGCAAGGGCGCTCACTGCTTCTGCATCGTCCATATGATGGGGGAAGCGGTCTATCACGTCTTCAACTATATTCATATCTCCCAGAAATATATCGGGGACTGGCAGATTTGTCGTCACAAAGAGGTTATACAGTTCTTGCCAGAATTCCTTATTCTTTGCCATTGAATCCGCCGGCGCATAAATCGCTAAGACGGTGAGAACACGTTTACCATGCCATGGGAGTCTCGCGAGCAGGGCCCTGCCTTTAATGAGTTCCCAAGTTTCAACTCCATCGATGTTGGTAAAGTCTTTATTTAATACAATCGTGATTCCACCGGAATTTGGGTGGTCCGGATCTATAGAGGTGAATAGTTTCAATCTTTTACAGGCTAAATCGGCTTCTACCTCGGCCGCCTGCTCTGAGGAGAGGTGGGATTCCCCCACAGCTAGCACTCCTATCCGTTCGTCATACATTATTCTGCTTACCTCCGGCCATTTGCTGGTTCCATCTTGTGAATATACTCGTCCTTTAATATTTAGGGCAGCAAGTTTGAGTTGAGCCCGAGTATTCCTTGCTATTCGGTTTTTTGATTCTTGTTGAGCTCGACGTTTCCGATTCAGAAATGACGCACAAAATAATGAAAATGTAAAAGAATTATTTACTTCATTTGCTACCTGCTGTTGTAATGGCACTGTGGTACTGTTTCATTTTTGTAATGGATGTAATGGACTTGTGTTAATGCTGTTCAATTTTCAATTCAATTTTAAAGGGTGACCAAGTTGTTAGTAGCTGGAGTCGAACCGACGTGGAGAATCACTAATTTGAGGGCCTTACCACTGCCCCACGCGCGCATTAAATAGTTGTGGAACGAACTCCAACATATTGGGTTGGCTCCACAGCCAAGCATTGCCAAACAAATGACACTCGCCTTGGTCGTCATGACCTCCTCGTCTCTCCAACGTCTCTCTCACTTCCATGGCACCCCCGCGTCCATTCGCACGTTGCCCCTCTTCATGAACCACCCATGTCTGCGACTCTGAACCGGAAAATCCGGGTCCCTTTCCAACTTGAAGCACTCGCCTGTCGCATCGCCTCCAAAAAATTCGTGTCCGCGCAATGTCTGCCCGCCTCTAACCGCGTTGATCCCAACTCAGACCAAGGGGACCGTTACCAGGCGAAGTGCAGTCTCGGATGACTATAAGGAGGGCAAGGAAGAGGTTTTACTGGGCTCCTGGACTACATTTAGGTGCGTCGATACACTGCTCTTCCTACTTTTTGCTTGCTGATCCATTAGATTACACTTGCGCGCGCACGCCGTCCAATGTGCTGCCCACCCTGCAACCCACCCTAACAGAAACTGCGCCAGCATATGCATGATGCATGAGTTGGGAGTGATGTCCCCGTTGATTGACTCGACGAGATTGAGCCCCGAATGCATCGCAGCTACTTTGGAGAGGGAGGAAATGACCAAGGAGGTAGACGGAAATTACCACCAGCTTTTTGGCAACTGCCTTCGCCAAATCAAACAGTGGAACCATCGTCGGCGCCGGCCCCTCGAAGCAACAAGGCACTGAAGAAATGAGTGTAGCAGTATCTTTGAAATATATTTGTTTTTCCTTCCTCGTCCTCCCAAATTTTGCCGAGTTCCTGCCCGTACCATCTCGATGTTATTGCAAGCTGGCGAAGATCAGTAGCGCTGAAGATTTCGCCACGGCAAAAATTTGCAAGGTATTTATAACATTGACTGGTTACTGCGGCGAAGCGTTGTCTTCACGCTAGTCTCGCTACTCAGACCTTCTGCCGAGTCGATGAGAAGATAGTCGTTCTCAAGGATCTATAGACGCTCGCTTACATTCTGATCCTCATTCTCGTCCCCACCACTGCCCTCGCCATTCACTGCAATTACTCGAATGAATATAAAGCACCGCAAGCAACGTCCGATTTCTGAACGGAAGGAGTCGGCTTTTTGGAAGCAGTGAAACATTCAGTCAAAGCTTGCAGGTAGGGCATCCAAATGTCGATTACAAGTTCACCAAATTACTTATGTTCGCGGAACACCCCATCGTACCCTATAGTGTCCTGATAGCGTCCTGATAGCATCCCGATCGGGCACTGTCGGGCGGTTATCGGGCAATATAGGACGGCTATTGTGCTTATTGCGCCCCAGGCCCGATAACAAGATAAATAAATTTGCGACAAACTAAGTGCACATTCTCAAGGTTGATAGAAAGGTCAGTGAAAGAAGATCGAAGCATGGTTAGCGAGAAACAATCTAGCACTTTGAACGAATGTAGAGGAGGTGTAGAGACCGAAAATGTACAAAATAAAGTGGGATTTGGAACACAAAGAATGCGAGCCTCTCCTGAACATAGGCGCGAAGGCCAACCCGACAAAGGTACTCAAGATGTCAACCCTGTTGAAGTCTGAATTCGAGGGACTGGAGATCGTGAAGCGTTGCCAGAGTGGGCATAGAAAATTCCGCGAGTACACACTGCAATCAGATGTACAGACCAGAAGTGTTTGGCGTCCGAAACAATAAGCATGTAGATTTCGAAGTCGGAGGATTAACCGTCTCGACCTGATACGCTCCTATGCTGATGTGAAGCGAGATTCCGCAGAATGGGCAATGAAGATGGAAAATTCCAGTTTTGCATAGAGCTACGGATTTGGGAATGGTTTGGTTTGGAAGATTTACGCATAGTGTTTGCACACAATATACAGTCCATAATGCCCTAGATAGCAGGTCCCCTACAAATGATTAATGGCTAGATGATAGGGTTCCCTATCGCAAAAATCGAAATGGGGTTATATCAGGTTATAACCAGTTATAAGTCTATAATCTGGGCGGTGGGGTATAAAGCTAAGATAGCATTATAAGGACTTACAGCCTTATAGCATTATAGTCAATTATAAAGGTGAGGGCGAGGGCATTGAAAAAACTCTTTTCTGTCAACCCCGCCGCATCCCGACACTCACGCTACCGCGGGGGCGTGAAGCGGTGTGAGGCGGTTGCACGCGGGGGGATTTGAACTGCCGACCGTCTCATGCGCAGTGAAAGCATACACCATTACCCCTCCACCAAGGAGCCATTGGAGAAAAGGTTAGTCTGAGCCATATATGCCGTTACTATACATGATGTCATTTTATTTGCCTTGAGGCTCCACACACCAACCACGCACGGCTCAAAATCAAATCTTTTGTTCGTAATCTGTACGATGAGGGAGGTAGGTAGTCTGGATTGCAGAATGGATCCAGAGCCATTAGGATGCGCCTGAGGTATAAGCTGTTATCAGCTGGGTTATAACCTCACTATAACCTTGCTATAACCGGTTATATCGGCTGTCAGTGGTTATAATCTCTTATCTCTAACTTTCGATTTTTGCGACACCCGAAATCCGCCGGATTCACAGCTGAGGCCTAGTGTCTAGGGTGACAATATTTTTTTCTCTGGGGAGTTATAATATTATAGTGCCTGATTTCTATGTACGAGCTGACAGTCTATTTGCGCAGTAAGGGAGGGTGGTTTCTAAAAGAATAATGCCTCCAGATGCTAGGCTCCGGTGATATATAATATTATTATGCCTACACAACAAAGGACTGCTCACCTTACACTAGACAAAAAATTATTTCTTTCCAAGCCGTTCAGGTGACAGCTGACTGCCCAGTGGAGGTGTTGAAATATTAATTCCTTGGAACCTTAGCATCTAGCTGATCAACTTGATGCAATACAATAATATTTCTTGGCCAGCTGAGTAGCTAACAGCTCACAGCCCATTATAGCTAGTATAATATTAATTCGCCTAGGTTGTTAGCACTCAGCTAGTTATTGAGGTTGAAAGCAATAATACTTGTTCACCTGAATGACTGGTCTGAGCTGTTCAGCAACACAGAAAACATCTTGCCTTGACAGATGGTATCAGCTGTCCAAGTGAATAATAACATTGGCCCTAGTCCCTTGGAGTCAGCTGATGGACCCTGTAGAGCCCAATATTATTATTGCGGCTAAATCTTGAGCAAGAGCTCATTGCCAAGAAGAATATTTGTTGCCTGTCTGACTAGCGATGAGCTGGTGGAGGAAACAAATATTTTTGTACCTGTGACCCAGGATACAGCTATCAAAGAACTGGCACCTATAATAATATTATCTTCCTTACATAGCTGGTTCCAGCTTCCGAAACAGACAATATCATTCAATCTGGGGGCCACTGTTCAGCTGACACAATTGTGACACTAGTAATAATATTGCATTGGCTGTGCGACAAGACCCAGCTGACCATTGGATATATTATTTCAGTGCCTAATTCACTGGCTCTGCTTGTTAGATGGAACAATATTACTTGCTCTGCTTAGTGAATTACAGCTCATAGTACGCATACCCGCCACATGACATCATCTTGCCTATCATATAGTATTATCCTCCTTGCGACTAGGGTTCTGCTTTCTAAAACTATAACAATATTATGTGCCAGTCAGCTACACGGCCAGAGCTTCGGATGGACGGGGCTCTGCGAGAAATCGTCATGCGTTGCTTAAGCCGGATCATGGACTTAGTTTAGCCTTGTTTTAAACAAAAGCCAAATAATTTGAAATACGCAAATTCCATTGTCAGAGTAGGGCTCTGCTCAAGTCTCAGCTCCCGTCGGCCTAATCCCAATATCTCGACCAAGGACTCGCACAAAAACCACTTCCAAACCATCTCCCCTCAGCTCCCCTCTTGCCGGCGTTTTCCGCAGTGATGGCCCCGGACAACAACAGTACGTCACCGGGCTTCAATCCGTTTTGACTCGCTCTTGCCGCTAACTCACAAAGCCAGTTTGGCGCCGCGTTCTTCACAATGGCAATGAGATGTATCTGTGCAATGTCTGTCAAGACGGCCGACAACGGCTTGAATACAACTGCTCGCGCCATGAGACCACTGTCACCCATCAAGATAATCTTCAGCGTTTCCGCCGCTCATCTGAAAGTCATCTTGCTGCATCGTCGACTCCTGCGTCAGAAACCTTCGTTCAGAATCAGAATATTGTCAACGATGGTCTGCGGAATTTATTGTCGTCAATGACAGGAGGAATTGTCCCACCATATTCTTCTTCAGCTCAAAGCGAGAACTCGGCATCTTCATCCCTTGGTATTGACTGGCACTTGATGGAAGCCAACGACGACGGGAATCTCTCTTTATCAGCAGACCAGCAGGCTGTAGCCACGCTCGCAGAGACCATACTTCAACATCTCGATGACCTACCTGAGTCTGATGAGGAACAGGATGAACGCTCTGAGGACGATGAAGACACTGTAAATGAACCAGAGCTTCCGATGAGCGGTAACAAATCTTTATGTTTTCAAATGTACATCTTGCCTGAGCAAGTTCCAGGTTCCAACGGGTCTAATTCCGAGCAATCGCAGCCCCGCAAGCGAGCGCGCACGACGGATCCCGCAGCAGCAGTCTCCGAGCATTGGTTCCCATGGCCAGATAAAATTGTGAGTGTACCACAATTTGGCCTCCCCGTTCATCTCTTTGACATTTGTTGCAGACATGTACTCTGGACATCCTAATGCATCTTCCACGATCCGTCTTTTCGCACCGTCAGCTCGATTTGTTCCTCTGGCTTCTCAAAGTCAATGATGTGGACGATGTCCCGTCTGTCAAGTCAATGCAAACCATCAATCTTGCTCTACAGAAGATCTGTGGGATTGATAGTATAGCATATGACGGAGCGTTGGGACATAAATACTACGTGAATAGCTTATCTCAAATCATTGCCCAGGTAGGATACCTAATTCAAACTGATTAACGTTGCTGAATACTCGAATTAGGAGATGGCCAATCCCAAAGTTCGTCCTCACCTCCATTTCTATCCCGAAGACAGTGGACCCAAGCTCTCGGAAGCTCGTCAAGGGGAGAGATGGCTTCGCGAACTCCCGGATGATCGCATTACACCCATGGCCAGGATTCTAGGCAAGGATTTCTATATCCATGAACCCGCAATCCTGGCCGATGGCAGCGCAGTCATTCCCGTGCGGTGGTTTATGAAGGATGGTCAACTGTACGCGCGATGCTGGGAAATGTTCGCAGTGACCAAGGAAAATTTTGTGGGCTGGAGGGTGCTTCAGCGGGACGACTTTCTTATTCCAGCCCGTGAGTTCCTCAAGGATTTCGTCTCGTTCCAGCAAGATGCCGCTCGATACGGACTTCCTCATCCTTCACACATTGTCGGTGAGTTGACAGGTTTGTAGGACGGAACATTTCCTAATTTTCACATAGATGTTGTCGACGCTTCGAATACCAGCAGCTCACCATGGAAATACACAAACCCCATTCTCGGCAATCCATGGAGAGCGAAAGCACAGGGGCATCGAGTCGTGACATTCCCTATTTGGATGTATTGTGACGACACTTCAGGAAATTTATCCAAAAAATGGAATGAACACAACAGTTTCCTGATGACACCTGCCGGTCTCCCCCGAGAACAATCCCAGAAAGAGTATAATATACATTTCCTGTGCACGTCCAATCTGGCTCGCCCTCTCGAGATGCTGGATGGAATTGTCGAGCAACTCGAGTGCGAAAGTCTTTTTGTTCTATTCAACCTTATTTCTGATTACTTGGGCAGGGAGGCTCAAGAATCAGGTATTTGGGCATGGGATATGGTTGAAGAAGAGGTAGTACTTGTCATACCCGAGGTTTTGGCGCTGCTCGGCGACAACCCGATGCAAAGCGAGTTTGCATGCCATATAGGGCTTAGAGGGAAGTTATTTTGTCGTGCGTGTTGGGTGAAAGGGACAGACGCGATGGACGTGGAGGGTGATGTAGAGCATGGTGGCCGGGATCCCCAAGGTAGCGATGCTGGGAGTGTGCGGGGCTCCGATGCCTCAGATGCGGAGAGTGATACTGGGACGGCCAAAAAAGGCAAGGGCCGCAAAATTCGAGAGACGATGGCAGATATGGTAAAGCGGGTCAAGGCCTTTGTCCAGGCATGTAGTTTCCCCTTCGTTGGTATCTATCGCTAAAACTTCGACATTATTTTAGGTTGGGCCACTTCGTAACAAGGAGGAAACTACGGCAAAGCTGCGATCCTATTTTACAGAGGCGTCCACTCTAAACACCAAAACCAAAGTCAAGAATCTACAGACTGAGAGCGGTGTTAAAGACAAGTACCAGACACATTTCATCGAGCAGTTATTCAACTCGTACAAAGGAAAACGTTCCGGTCCCGTAAAGCAAGCAGCTCTCGATGCTGCTAAAGCCAGACTCCCGCCCAACACAATGAGTCCTGTCTGGCGGATCAAAGGTTTGGAATACCCTCTCTACCTAAGCTCTATTCACTGCTAAACTCGTTGTATTTAGGCCTGGATCCGCATCAGGATACTCCGGTCGAGATCTTGCATGTAATCTTACTAGGTTTCGTCAAATATTTGTGGCGAGACTTGGTTCAGCTGCAACTGAATAAAAAAGAAGATAAGAAGGCACTACTCATGACTCGACTCTCATCCCTCGACGTCTCTGGGCTTGGCATATCTCCACTCGCGGGCCGAACACTGGTTCAGTACTCCGGGTCGTTGGTAGGTCGGGATTTCCGAGCGATTGCACAAGTTGCTCCGTTCGTGGTTTACGATCTTGTATCCGATGAATGCTTCAAGACTTGGCAAGCACTATCCAAGCTTGTTCCATTAGTCTGGCAGCCAAATATTGAAAACATTGACTCGCACATAGTAAGCTGGATCAGTCAGTGTGCGGTATCTCTCCTTAAACTTGATTGTTGCAGGCCCTTTTGACGGCAGAGATCGAGAATTTCCTGCTTTGTGCGGCTCGATGGACCAACCGGTGGTTCAATAAACCCAAGTTTCACATAATAGTGCATCTCCCCGCCCACATCAGACGCTTCGGCCCAGCAATTCTTTTCGCAACCGAGGCATTTGAATCTTTCAATGCAATCATCCGACAAAAGAGTGTACACTCTAATCGACACGCACCTTCTCGCGATATAGCTCAGGGATTTGCCCAAGGCAATCGCATCCGACACCTCCTCAGCGGTGGACTATTCATGCCGAAAACACACACCTCATCCCAAATAGGACCATCCGAGTCCTCTCCTCCAGACGTCACGGCATCCGAACTTGCCCCCAACAATACCGGCACTAATATGGCCCTTGATATCAAGGACTCCCGGAAGCACGACTGGGCGAGTGTTGGGCCCGGGGCACGGAATCTCATCGCTTCTCACTCTACAGTAAACACATATCTCGGTCTCATGCAGAAGAAACCGGTGATCAGTGGTGCGTCTTGCATACTCTACTCTACTCCTTCTGACTCTGGTCTCTTTCCTCAACAGGTCAATGTGTCCTCGACAAGAAATCCCCGCGAAAAATTGAGCTCACCCTCGCCGGCCAGCATCTTCCAAGCTGGGCCAATAAACCTGGACTATTTCGAACTTGCCAATCTATGACTCTTCAAAATAACGACGTCTGTACTCCTGGAAATTTCGTCATAATTCGCGATCCGCGCCATCTTGGTCAAACATTTGTTGCACAAGTCCGCGAAATCATTCAAGAAAAGGGGTCTCTGGCAGAGTACTCTTCTAATCCTGATGGCATTCTTGTCCAGCGTGCACTTGTCAATCATCAACAAGCACGCTACGGCATGCCTCGTCTCCAACTTCTCGACCAGTGGTCAATGCTCGAGACTAACGTACGCCGATTATTTCTCTGAAATTCGGGTCAAGCCGAAGCTCATACAACATTCTGACATGATTTCTCCGCAGGACCTCTTGTGCACTGTGAATGTCCAGCATAACTGTATGGATCATCAGTGTGCAGCTACTGCTACACAGGCAGTATATCAAGAACGCACAAAGACCAATCAAATCCGTTTCCGAAATAGCTCATCGCTCAAATATTGATGATGTCGTCCTCAATACTGCTCAGATGCGAGACGCTGTTCACGTCCAAAAGTTTCGTGTGGCTTCTGAACCTTTGAATCTTGATATCATCGTGCATGCCAGTGCAGTGAAGGAGATTCAGGCTCGCAAGGCCAACGATCCGACCCCATCTGCTCTGCTCGCTGGTGCTTCACCCGGATCTACCCACGGCCACACCCCGAGCACCTCTCTGATACCCCATCATACTCAATCCCCTTCTTCTCAGTCTCGCTCAGCTTCCCTTCGTCTTTCCGTACTCCAAGGACCATCGTAAAGTAACTCCGTTGTCACAATTTTCTATCGATGATTTGTATACCTAATTTCTGTCCTAAAATTCAAGTATTTGGTATCTCCACAATTTTCCTGTATTGATCTTGATGCAAACTAAGCTCCTGTATGGTTTTGAAGGGCAGTTGTCCTTTTGCGATGAAGACCCCCATAACTCGCACAAGTTTGCGACACGAATGTGTGACACATGTGACACAACTGATTCACAGTCTCTCTCACATCGCGCGTTCCGTCAACTCGTTTCTTCAGCACACAAGAGCAAGTTGAATAAACAGACTATTCGGTACTACTGATTGGGTCAAACCCACCCGACAATCCGTGAATCTCCTTCAACCGGCGCAATAAATGCTGCCTTTCATACATCAAGTGTAGCTCTCGACGCGATTGTTCCACACATCGGTCACGCAGTCTGTAGAAGCCTTCAGCAGCGGATATACCCTCCCTCCTGGACTCCCGCACACGTAGAATGATCCACTGTTCCAGGGGGGACAGCTGGAACCACTTGCATTCAGCTTCTCCGATCTTGTTCACGCTCTTTGACTTCGGATTTGCTTCAGAAATTTCAGGATGTAATTTGAATGTGAGGCAAAGGGTGGACATACGAGACTCAGGTTCGTTTTTAATCAATTCTTGACCACTCTCCTCGCCGATACAGTTGGTACCATCACTTGAATCAGCTTAATGTTAGACGAAACTTGAATGGAATCGCACCAATAGTTGATACACCGGCCGCTGCAAAGCCTTCCTGGCTCATTCCTCTGATATCGACAAATCTCCTCTTCTTCCTGTGGATAGTAGTCCTGGGAGTTCTGCATCTCGTACTGATATTCAGGGATGGTATCATCCTCCACATCTTGCACTGCTGAGCCAGCGGAAGGAAAAGGTGACGATGGTTGGGTCTGCAGGTATTCATTGAGACCATTGCCACTTGCAGGTGATCCGGGTTCCAATGAGGTATGGGGTATGTCGTTCTCGTCTTTCCGCATGTCAGACAATCTTGTTCTAACAAAGAGAGTAACAGGGGCACGTACATTGTTCGATAAACTGTGTATCGGTAACTTGTGAACAAAGGGCACCTTGCCCGTCGATTGCTTGAGACGAGAAAAGTCTGTTACCGGCGCACAAAAAAAAAGAAATTTGTCATGCCACCCAACGTTAGAATGCCGCAAATATGGTATACCTCGAAGTTCTACCGTGTCTCCTGTGCCAACTTAGAAACCCGCCTTGGACGAGAGAGGGTGCAAGACGGGGACGCGGCAGGCGAGACAGGAGAGAAACGCGGAGAGCGACAAGATTTGTCGGAGACGGGCATGTGATGCAATTGATCGCACCCGAAACATTTGCATTTCCAATTTATACCCTTCACAGACCAATAACAACGCGTAAACAAGCCTTGTTGAGGACTTTCAACAAACGCGCTATGCGTGGAAACCCTATAAAAGGCAGGGCTGTTTGTGCTTGATTCCGTTTCGAGTCCTTGCACTGATATGAACGCAAACAGCTATTCCTCTTCTGATGGTCTCCCGTCCCTCTCTTCAACGCCGTCTTGGCATTCCACCCCTGGTCTGCCGTCTCTGCCCCCCAACTCAGAGGGGTGGGGGTCATCTCCAGCAAACAACCACCACAGCATCCTCAATCATGCCGGCACACCCAGCCCTCCTACCGGTGCCTTCAATTTTGACCACCACCGCTCAAGCTCCCCGCTCTCAAGCGTTGAGCAGCAGGTCGACTCGAGACACCACACTTTCCTGCCGCCAACCCCGGTAGTCATCAAACCCTCTTCATTGACACTCTTGCACGGGATATGAAACTCGAGGACTCGCAGACTGAGTGCCTGCACGACTTTGTTGCGGTGTGTAGAAATTTCATGATGATTCTTGACGCGCTCTCATTCTCTGTTGTGTAGTTGGGGTCCACAGGCGGGGGCCTGTCTCAAGCCGACCTTGTAACACGTCTTTACATGCTGGCGGTCCAGTTTTCCGACATGGCTGAGAGACGCCGCATTGCCGCTGCGGAGACACCAACAGATTTTACCGGCTTATGGAAAGACTTGAAAATTCGACTCAGCGGCAATTTCACTTTCACCAAGGACCAAGAGGTGTGTTCATATGCTGCTACTGTTTATTCCACACACTGAGCTTTGCACAGAAAAATATCCGAGCGTTGTTCGCGACGTTATCATTGAACCATCCAGAACCGTGTATAGCACTATGCACCATGACGTGCTCGTAAGTCGGTCTTATCTTGATTTCAGTCCGTCTATTGATAGAGCGGTTAGGATATCTTGAAGAAGCGAACCGAGGCGCTTTCACTTGACAATGTTTTGGTGTCCCTGCTCGAGAGCAGGTACTCGGGTCACAGGTTAGGGCCGCCGGTTCCAGTGTGCGCAATGCGTTCCGCGCAGAAGTGCGTCCATGCTATATAAACTTTCGTGAATAAAGACTGAATTAGTACCAGATTGTCGCCAGCATACAGCCGAAGTCTTGGCTAAGCCTTGCACAGTTTACATATGACTGCGTCCAGAAATACAAGTCAGGGGGAGTTCCCGCAGATATCCGAGCTCGTACTCAGCTCACCTTGCTCTATTGGTGAGGATCCCAGTTTACACTCTTTGCATTGCGTTGCTAATCATTTGTAGCGTCGATTTGCATTTGACAATCCGGACTTGGCCTCTGCCCCTGCTTCTGCTCCAGCCTCTACACCAACGGTCAGCGACAACGAAGACGATCAAGACCCTGCACGACCAAGCAAGAGAACCCGCACCGACAACAGCGAAAACGATCCCGACGCTGCACAGCCAAGGAAGAGGGCTCGAGTGCCTGCAGGAAAAGGAAAGAACAAGCCGCGAGGAGGTCGCATTGCCGCAGGTGAGGACTTTTGGGGTCGGGTGGACGAGTTCTTTCGAAAAGAGGTGGAGGATAGAGGCACGAACCTCACAGGGCCGAAATGGAAGCCGTGCGTCCACTTTATTTTCTTCTCGCTGAATTACGCTGAGGTACAGGTTGGTCAGATACATCGACAAACTCGTTGTTGATGATAATGCGCAGTTCAGAGGACAGACACCAGGCAGAGCCGTGGAGGGGGCCTGCTCAGGCTGTTGGAATGCATCTTGCCCCGACGCCGCGTGTGGGAGGAAGCTCGTCGTCGTCCGGCATTGCCCGACTTCAAAATCTTCTGAGTTGATACGAGTCTTTTTTGTTGTATATCGAGCCACATAATTTGAAGGTCGCTCTTTTTGTTCTACTAGCATTTAATCCGAGACGAAACAGCATTTTACAGCTGCTCACTCAAACGCGCGCGAAACACAGAGAATGTGTGGTGCTGTTTGTTAAACCACGTGCATGACTTATGGTTGGTCTCTCCTTTCATCTGCGACGACTCGGAGCTCGCCCTCCACCCCGCCTTCCTCTCGTCTGTCAAGCGAATGGTGTTCTCCAAAGGTTAGCAGAGAAAGTAGGTCAAAGTTTTTTCCGTTCTTGGAGGCGATTTTCGGGTCGAGTGGCACCACACAAAAGTTGCTCGGAACGTGTTGCTCCTACAACGTACGATACGCTGGGCACGTACCATCGGTCCTACGGAGGTACGTAGTAGCTGCGGCTGTTTCGAAGCTCCTTCGGTTCTGTGAGCTGCTCGATCGGATGTCTTTTCTCTTTCCTCTTTTTCATGCCGCCTAAATACTTGCCTGACGCATTCAAGTATAGGATCAGACTGCTTCATGCATGGGGCCTTCACCTCTCCCTTCCCCTTTGTTTCCCCTTGACCTCCTCGCAACTTGGTTTTCTCCGAATCTTCCCTCAACACAAAACAATGTCTTGACTTCTTGGAGCAGCAAAATTCAAACCCGAGTCTCGACTGACAAGTTTCAAAGAGGCTGGCTCAAGATCAACATGTATTGCTTCAATCCCCGAGCCATCATCTCCGAATTCAAGGCCACAACACCACTCTGCAAGTGTCACGCTCAAGGCTATTCAGCGAAGCGCAAGAACAGCCAAGTTTTCATCAACGACGAATCTCAAGCCACCAAGAGCAAGACCTCAATGCTCAAGTCTCAAAAGGTGTTTCAAATCCACTGTGCCCCGCTCAAGGTTTCCTCTTGCTCAATGTTCCACGCCGTATCACAAGCCTCACGGTGCCTTTCTTGCAAATTTACCGCGTCTCCCTCAAGATTTTCTTCTCACTCGTTCCGCGCCGCATCACAAGCTTCCCTCCCTCTCCGTTCCTCTCTGTTGTGCAAGGTATGAGACTTACTTGATTTCGTTTCATGGCATTCATGTATATCATGCTGTGGGCGTAGGTTCGGAGTCGGCGAGCAAGTAGGCCAGGCAAAGGGAAGGGGGTGTGGCGCGGCGAGCGGTATTCGGGGTACAGGAGACTAGCAGATGGCTTCAATATATCTGGTTTTCATTTCGTATGGATGCTGCAATGTGAGGAACGGGGATACGAGCAAGGGGAAGGTCCCGGAAGGACGAGAGCGGTGTGGGGCCGGGCATCAGCACGTGCCATCAATACTTGGCCTCCGCACTTCGGACCTTTGAGTTTTGCCCATAATTTTTTGGACTGTGTTCATCTCCCGAGCCCTTAACCTCGGCTTAGGCTCTTCCTTTCTAAGATTTTAATAGGTTTTTATTCAACTCAGGTTCATGAATCCAAACTGAATAAATTTCTAGTGGATTTGCCTGCCTGTGTAGGGAGAACCTACCCATATTTTTGATAGGGTGTTCCAGACACCGAAAATTGAGGTGACAGCAAAAGAAAAAGTGTGGAGTGAAATGATGGTCTGTGGAAGAGTAGAGTACGCAGCAGAGCATTAGAGCTGAAATTTAAGGCAAACAAAAAAACCACCAACATTAGGGTTTGAACCAACAATCACCTCACAAATATAAAACAAAATACACACATGCTACCATTACACCAACCAGGCATGGCAAAATCTTTCTATCGGACTCCTTACCTTTGTGCTGCCTTCCTTTCTAGCAGGCAGCCTTTTACGAGCCTCAATCACAACATTCCTTTTTGGATACTGACTCCTAGCACCCAAAAAAGGAAATTTCTCATAAAATGCCCTTACTTATGCATAGCCAATGTAGGTTGTTGATGATAACAGCTTATACTGATTCTCGAATGGTGTTTGAGAACAACGCAGTTCTATAGCTTTGAAAAACAGCAGGGCAAGCCTGTGAAACTGTTGAAATGCTCAGACTAAATCTACCAATGCAATATAGTTATCAGAAAGTGTTCCATATACTCTGATAAGGTCATGCACGATAACTGAAGTATCCTTGAGTGTCTTAGCATTCTTATGACTATCTAATATGCAGCTATGCAATGAATTTACCCTACATCAGGAAATTGTTGCCTCAGTGATCATGATACATGTACAGGACCAATAAACTTTGTAATGTGTTCCCTCACTTCCAGAGGTGATTGTGCATGCAGTCTGTATATCAAATTTCTAAGACTATTGTTGATATCTCATCCAATGTCATTTATGTCTATATTTCCTTATCCTAGGATCATCACTTGTTGTTAAGCTTGCTTCAAGTCATTAAAGCTTGTGTCCTTTATCAGTAAAACTCCTTTTTGTCATAAATCCAACCTTGTTGTGCACTTCTGATCTCATATTGTCAAATATGTGTTTTGGATGATTTGATGAATTGTGTGTCAAGGAGGGCATATCAGCCAAATCTGAGAATACAACATGACTTAGAATATTGATCCCCATCCAAAAATGTCTTATTACATGAGAATTGACCAAGATCTGAGAAAGTTGTGTTTTCGGTAAAGTGGATTGAGACACCTCAAAACTTGCACATGGACTAAATGTCATTTTCAGCATACATTCATGTAACTGTCCAGGAAAACTGATTTTGAGCAAGTTATGAACTCAATGAGAGCAGTTTGAGTGTTTTCAAGGCCATATGTTTAGAGGGCTATTCACAGATCAATTCAGAAATGTCAAAAATGATCTTGAGTATAAGCTCAAGAATTTGACGGGATTGTAGCATATTTTTGGTGACAAACCTTTTTGCAGACCAAAAATTGTCTAAACTAGTCTGTCTCACCTTTCATCATACTCCTTTAATGAGGTAACAGGGAGACAGACTTTGGTTGTTGTTGCAATGAAATCACATTATAGGATGGTTCCTGATAGTGTAGCTTTTTATGAAAGGCAGAGATATCACCCAGTGAAGTACTGTGGTCTACATTGGGCAGCACAGATGAATAGGGAGGTACAGGATCAGCACAATATGTGTTTTCACAGAATACAACAGATGCTGGCTTTTCATAAATGATAAGATTATTGTACCCCATGTGATAGAAGGAGTACCACTCTATATCAGTGTTGTGTTTTGTGGCCATTGCTCCTTTGTCAAACAGTGAATCATGTTAGGGTACATAAGGTGGAAATATTTGGTGGTTTTGTGTGTGTTGGCAGGCCACCATTACCAGAATCAGATGTTCCAAATCTCCAGAATAGACAATAAAACTGCTGGATACAAGTTCAAAGTTGAAAACATGCAGGATTTAACATGTGCCTGGCTGTGATGTTGAAAATTTCCTTTTTAGGATGTGAGGTGTAGTGTAATTGCCTTTTTCAAATGGGAAGCGTTAGTAGCCTAAAAAGTAAACAACCCAGTCGAGTCGAAAATAACAATAACAATTGAGAGCAGTGCTGGGTTCTCCTTTGCATTTAACCATGTTCCAAGGATGTCTACGGTGTTTTTGTAATTAGGGAGTTTGCGCGAGCGACCCAGGTCGCTTTTCAATCGCTCAGATCTCCGCAACAACAGATACCAGGTATGAGCTCCAAGCGACCTAGGAGAGTATCGCCCTAGGGCATTCCTAGGTCGCTGGGACCTCACACCTGAGGCTGCTCGTTGTGGAGATCTGAGCGGTCGCAAAGCGACCCGGGTCGCTTTGCACAAACCCGCTATTACTCAAATATATAATTGAGCTTGCCTCTAGATACAAGGATGGATAATATTATTGAGCTTTGCCAAACATTTAGGACAATATTATTAGAGCGTTTGTGCTAAGCGGCGGGGGACGCTTGACAGGCATGTGGAGCGGGGTCGCTTCGCTAAAGCCAGGTCGCTCGCATTTCCTCAGAACAGAAGACTCTGTTGGGCTTGAAACTCGGTACAGTGTCAGAAAGGACCCTTAAGAGTGCCTACCTCAGTGCGTTTAATATTCTGCGGGCTGAGTCCTGTTTAAAAGACGATTTGTTAGCGAGCTGGCGGGAATGACGTCGTTGGTTGAAGCGTCTCAGCACTATACAGCGATCCCGCGGCACATGCCTGTCAAGCGGCCCAGCCGTTCCGCACAAACGCTCTATTGTTTCTGCGAAATGCACACACACATTCATTTCCAGGTGGGCTCCTCGAAAACAGCATGTTTGACTTGTTATACAGCACAAGCAATATAAGGATGAGCTGAAGCCTAACTGTTAGATGATAATATTTTTGCCTGCTTTGGTAGAATGGTATTGAACATTAAAAAAAAGCAAGCTGCGCATTCCGTTCATTGTACCATGCTGATACCATGGAGACGGAGGGGATCGAATGTGTCACCCCACACATACAAAATCATTGGTTCTTTGGTATAATGGCTGAGTTGTTTGTCATTAAGATTCTCTTGTTATCAGCATGCTGAGATTTCGAATCCTGCTATATGGCATTTTTTTTTCTTGATTATGAACAGCTTGAGGAATATTAATTTTATTGGCAAGCTGATTCCAGCGGTCCAGGGCCCAATAATATAGAGTACGATATAACAAGCTCTGCCAGAGATGTAGCTACATCAATATTATCGTTCATGAGCTACAACCTGGCAGATTGGATGAGAAGTATTGTTCGGTTTGACTAGAGTAGCTGTGACTGGCTAGGTAGGGCAAGTAATATTTGCTACATCAACAAGCAGAGCCAGTGAATTAGGCACTGAAATAATATATCCAATGGTCAGCTGGGTCTTGTCGCACAGCCAATGTAATATTATTACTAGTGTCACAATTGTGTCAGCTGAACAGTGGCCCCCAGATTGAATGATATTATCTGTTCGGAAGCTGGAACCAGCTATGTAAGGAAGATAATATTATTATAGGTGCCAGTTCTTTGATAGCTGTATCCTGGGTCACAGGTACAAAAATATTTGTTTCCTCCACCAGCTCATCGCTAGTCAGACAGGCAACAAATATTCTTCTTGGCAATGAGCTCTTGATCAAGATTTAAGCCGCAATAATAATATTGGGCTCTACAGGGTCCATCAGCTGACTCCAAGGGACTAGGGCCAATGTTATTATTCACTTGGACAGCTGATACCATCTGTCAAGGCAAGATGTTTTCTGTGTTGCTGAACAGCTCAGACCAGTCATTCAGGTGAACAAGTATTATTGCTTTCAACCTCAATAACTAGCTGAGTGCTAACAACCTAGGCGAATTAATATTATACTAGCTATAATGGGCTGTGAGCTGTTAGCTACTCAGCTGGCCAAGAAATATTATTGTATTGCATCAAGTTGATCAGCTAGATGCTAAGGTTCCAAGGAATTAATATTTCAACACCTCCACTGGGCAGTCAGCTGTCACCTGAACGGCTTGGAAAGAAATAATTTTTTGTCTAGTGTAAGGTGAGCAGTCCTTTGTTGTGTAGGCATAATAATATTATATATCACCGGAGCCTAGCATCTGGAGGCATTATTCTTTTAGAAACCACCCTCCCTTACTGCGCAAATAGACTGTCAGCTCGTACATAGAAATCAGGCACTATAATATTATAACTCCCCAGAGAAAAAAATATTGTCACCCTAGACACTAGGCCTCAGCTGTGAATCCGGCGGATTTCGGGTGTCGCAAAATCGAAAGTTAGAGATAAGAGATTATAACCACTGACAGCCGATATAACCGGTTATAGCAAGGTTATAGTGAGGTTATAACCCAGCTGATAACAGCTTATACCTCAGGCGCATCCTAATGGCTCTGGATCCATTCTGCAATCCAGACTACCTACCTCCCTCATCGTACAGATTACGAACAAAAGATTTGATTTTGAGCCGTGCGTGGTTGGTGTGTGGAGCCTCAAGGCAAATAAAATGACATCATGTATAGTAACGGCATATATGGCTCAGACTAACCTTTTCTCCAATGGCTCCTTGGTGGAGGGGTAATGGTGTATGCTTTCACTGCGCATGAGACGGTCGGCAGTTCAAATCCCCCCGCGTGCAACCGCCTCACACCGCTTCACGCCCCCGCGGTAGCGTGAGTGTCGGGATGCGCGGGGTTGACAGAAAAGAGTTTTTTCAATGCCCTCGCCCTCACCTTTATAATTGACTATAATGCTATAAGGCTGTAAGTCCTTATAATGCTATCTTAGCTTTATACCCCACCGCCCAGATTATAGACTTATAACTGGTTATAACCTGATATAACCCCATTTCGATTTTTGCGATAGGGAACCCTATCATCTAGCCATTAATCATTTGTAGGGGACCTGCTATCTAGGGCATTATGGACTGTATATTGTGTGCAAACACTATGCGTAAATCTTCCAAACCAAACCATTCCCAAATCCGTAGCTCTATGCAAAACTGGAATTTTCCATCTTCATTGCCCATTCTGCGGAATCTCGCTTCACATCAGCATAGGAGCGTATCAGGTCGAGACGGTTAATCCTCCGACTTCGAAATCTACATGCTTATTGTTTCGGACGCCAAACACTTCTGGTCTGTACATCTGATTGCAGTGTGTACTCGCGGAATTTTCTATGCCCACTCTGGCAACGCTTCACGATCTCCAGTCCCTCGAATTCAGACTTCAACAGGGTTGACATCTTGAGTACCTTTGTCGGGTTGGCCTTCGCGCCTATGTTCAGGAGAGGCTCGCATTCTTTGTGTTCCAAATCCCACTTTATTTTGTACATTTTCGGTCTCTACACCTCCTCTACATTCGTTCAAAGTGCTAGATTGTTTCTCGCTAACCATGCTTCGATCTTCTTTCACTGACCTTTCTATCAACCTTGAGAATGTGCACTTAGTTTGTCGCAAATTTATTTATCTTGTTATCGGGCCTGGGGCGCAATAAGCACAATAGCCGTCCTATATTGCCCGATAACCGCCCGACAGTGCCCGATCGGGATGCTATCAGGACGCTATCAGGACACTATAGGGTACGATGGGTGTTCCGCGAACATAAGTAATTTGGTGAACTTGTAATCGACATTTGGATGCCCTACCTGCAAGCTTTGACTGAATGTTTCACTGCTTCCAAAAAGCCGACTCCTTCCGTTCAGAAATCGGACGTTGCTTGCGGTGCTTTATATTCATTCGAGTAATTGCAGTGAATGGCGAGGGCAGTGGTGGGGACGAGAATGAGGATCAGAATGTAAGCGAGCGTCTATAGATCCTTGAGAACGACTATCTTCTCATCGACTCGGCAGAAGGTCTGAGTAGCGAGACTAGCGTGAAGACAACGCTTCGCCGCAGTAACCAGTCAATGTTATAAATACCTTGCAAATTTTTGCCGTGGCGAAATCTTCAGCGCTACTGATCTTCGCCAGCTTGCAATAACATCGAGATGGTACGGGCAGGAACTCGGCAAAATTTGGGAGGACGAGGAAGGAAAAACAAATATATTTCAAAGATACTGCTACACTCATTTCTTCAGTGCCTTGTTGCTTCGAGGGGCCGGCGCCGACGATGGTTCCACTGTTGATTTGGCGAAGGCAGTTGCCAAAAAGCTGGTGGTAATTTCCGTCTACCTCCTTGGTCATTTCCTCCCTCTCCAAAGTAGCTGCGATGCATTCGGGGGCTCAATCTCGTCGAGTCAATCAACGGGGACATCACTCCCAACTCATGCATCATGCATATGCTAGCGCAGTTTCTGTTAGGGGGGGTTGCAGGGTGGGCAGCAACATTGGACGGCGTGCGCGCGCAAGTGTAATCTAATGGATCAGCAAGCAAAAAAGTAGGAAGAGCAGTGTATCGACGCACCTAAATGTAGTCCAGGAGCCCAGTAAAACCTCTTCCTTGCCCTCCTTATAGTCATCCGAGACTGCACTTCGCCTGGTAACGGTCCCCTTGGTCTGAGTTGGGATCAACGCGGTTAGAGGCGGGCAGACATTGCGCGGACACGAATTTTTTGGAGGTGATGCGACAGGCGAGTGCTTCAAGTTGGAAAGGGACCCGGATTTTCCGGTTCAGAGTCGCAGACATGGGTGGTTCATGAAGAGGGGCAACGTGCGAATGGACGCGGGGGTGCCATGGAAGTGAGAGAGACGTTGGAGAGACGAGGAGGTCATGACGACCAAGGCGAGTGTCATTTGTTTGGCAATGCTTGGCTGTGGAGCCAACCCAATATGTTGGAGTTCGTTCCACAACTATTTAATGCGCGCGTGGGGCAGTGGTAAGGCCCTCAAATTAGTGATTCTCCACGTCGGTTCGACTCCAGCTACTAACAACTTAGTCACCCTTTAAAATTGAATTGAAAATTGAAACAGCATTAACACAAGTCCATTACATCCATTACAAAAATGAAACAGTACCACAGTGCCATTACAACAGCAGGTAGCAAATGAAGTAAATAATTCTTTTACATTTTCATTATTTTGTGCGTCATTTCTGAATCGGAAACGTCGAGCTCAACAAGAATCAAAAAACCGAATAGCAAGGAATACTCGGGCTCAACTCAAACTTGCTGCCCTAAATATTAAAGGACGAGTATATTCACAAGATGGAACCAGCAAATGGCCGGAGGTAAGCAGAATAATGTATGACGAACGGATAGGAGTGCTAGCTGTGGGGGAATCCACCTCTCCTCAGAGCAGGCGGCCGAGGTAGAAGCCGATTTAGCCTGTAAAAGATTGAACTATTCACCTCTATAGATCCGGACCACCCAAATTCCGGTGGAATCACGATTGTATTAAATAAAGACTTTACCAACATCGATGGAGTTGAAACTTGGGAACTCATTAAAGGCAGGGCCCTGCTCGCGAGACTCCCATGGCATGGTAAACGTGTTCTCACCGTCTTAGCGATTTATGCGCCGGCGGATTCAATGGCAAAGAATAAGGAATTCTGGCAAGAACTGTATAACCTCTTTGTGACGACAAATCTGCCAGTCCCCGATATATTTCTGGGAGATATGAATATAGTTGAAGACGTGATAGACCGCTTCCCCCATCATATGGACGATGCAGAAGCAGTGAGCGCCCTTGCGTCCTTCAAATACATTTTAGGCATGAAAGATGGGTGGCGACAAGTGAACCCAGATGAATGCGAATATACATTTTACTCATAACTCCGGCTCGCACTCAAGAATTGACCGGGTCCACGTTTCGACAGATCTCTTCAAAGTCTGCCGAAGCTGGGAAATCTCAAACGCACCTGGCCCACTCACGGACCATAAGATGGTCTCTGTACCATCCACGCTCTCGGAGCGCCATACGTAGGGACAGGCCGGTACGCAATCCCTTTGTTCTTGATGAAAGACAAAAAACTCCTCGAATACGCAGTATCGGAGGGGAGGAAAATACAGGAAGAGAGTGCCGATGTACAAGTGCTCCACAGCGAATACAAGTCAAAAATACTAAGTTTTGCGAGAGACAGAGCTAAGGAGGCTATTGGGGCACTGAAACAGAAAAAAATCAAGTTAGAGGCAGACCAAAAAAAGGTACTGAACACCCCAACAGTCGGAGCGGCGAATGCTACGGTGGATCAGAAAGCGCGAGCGAAAGAGGCAGCGCGCATACAGAAAGAAATTAACGGCATTGTGCATACTCTACGGAAACGCAACCGAATGGCGACAAAGATCCGTTACATTACTGAGATCAACCAATTTTCGGTGCGAGTAAATAAAGACACCAAACCTCGCGACACAATGTACGTGCTCCAGAGGACCGACATAACTCCCCGAAGCATTGTAAACGCTCCGACGAGATGGCTGAACTGGCAAGAAATTATCATAACGATCTCCAAGTTGATCCCACGGAGGAAAACTTACCCCTGAAGGACACACACATAGAAGAAGTCCTAGCCTCTGTAGATAGATTACCAACGGAGAATATGGCTACCCTGGGCAAGAGAATCGAACAAGCCGAGATTATCCGCTCCCTAAAGGCCTCCGCCAAACGCAAGGCGCCTGGTGTCGACGGGATTCCAACGGAATTCTGGATTGAACTCCATGAACTTTTCCTCAAAGCCCAGAGGGCGGAAAATGCACAAACGAGGAATCCGGGAGTCCCCACGACGGTCCCGGTAAAATTCGATGTGATCAAGTTACTCTGCGAAGTTTTCAACTCCATAGAGGAGAAAGGAGTCACGCCGGGTACGCATTTCACCAAAGGATGGATGTGCCCTATCTTCAAGGAAAAGGATATCACGGACATAGCAAACTATCGGCCAATAACGGTCCTCAACACGGACTACAAAATTATGACAAAAGCACTCACCTTTAGACTGGCCGAGGTCGCGCCGTCCTTGATACATGTCAACCAAGCCGGATTTATGAAAGGGCGAAAGATCGCCGACCAGATCTTCCTGACGACTGAGATGGTGGAATACACCGAAGAAGAACTGCAAAATGGAGTCATCCTCGCTCTCGATCAGGAGAAAGCATATGATAAGACCTCCCACCGATACCTGTGGCAAGTTATGAGACATAACGGTCTACCGGAACATTTTATACGCACCGTACAGCACCTATATCGCGACGCTGAGACTTCAGTTGTGATTAATGGGGAAATAAGTACTCCCTTTCGAGCAACGCGCGGCGTGAGACAAGAGCGTGAAGTCATACTCGGATAGCTCCACTATCCATCGCGCCTGCCGTCTGTTCAGCTTCTGTGGCTTACGGAAGTATTGGAGGTTCTGGTGATCCGTCAGAATCTCAAATGTTTCCCGAGCGCCCATTAAGAGCTGTCGGTATGTACTCTTCCAACGCGAGCATTATTGCGAGCATCTCTTTGTCATAGATCTCGTAATTCCGCTCGGTCTCGTTTAGTCCATGCGACTGAAACGCCACAGATCTCCACACACCCTCCTGCTCCTGACTGAGGACGGCACCCGTCGCTCCGTCTGACGCGTCTGCCTTTAGACGGAATTTCCCATCGTCCGTTGGCAACGCCAACACCACGTCATCTGCAATACGGTCCTTCAGCGCCTCGAAGGCCGCCTTCTGCTCCGGTCCCCAGGACCATCCTCCCTTTCGGTTAACTTAGTTAACGGTTTGGCGGCTTCGCTGAAGGCGCGCACAAACCGGCGGTAGAAGTTCACAAATCCCAAGAACGCTTGAACCTGTTTCACGTTCTTTGGTTCTGGCCACTCCATGATCCCGCTGGATCCATCCGCATGGAATTGTGGGAAATAATCACACCGAGGTACTCTATCTCTGTTTTTTTAAAATCGCATTTTTCTGGTTTTAAATATAATTTATGTTTTTTGGAGAGTTTCCAGTACTCTTTTTTGATATGCGGTGCTCCTCTAGAGTATCGGTGAAAATTAAAATATCATCGAGGTAGACTACCACATGACCCTCATTGATGAGATCTCTAAGGATGTCGTTCATCATGGTTTGGAACGTGGCGGGTGAGTTAGTCAGCCCGAAGAACATCACGAGCGGCTCAAATAGCCCTCGGTTGGTGCGGAATGCCGCTTTCCACTCGTCACCCTCTCTGATGCGGACATTGTTATATCCCCAGCGTATGTCTAGCTTAGAGAATATCTTTGCCCCTCGGAGCTTATTGAGTAGCTCCGATATCAGTGGGAGAGGATACCGGTTTTTTGACGGTCATCTCGTTCAACTTACGGTAGTCCTGTACCGGTCGAAGGGATCCGTCCTTCTTTTTGACGAAGAAGAACGCCGACGCCATCGGCGATTTCGAGGGTTGGATCCGGCCGCTTTTCAGATTTTCCTCCAGAAAATCATTCAACTCGCTCAGCGACAAAGGATATATTTTGCAATCAACAGCTTTTGCCCCCGGCTTAAGCTCGATTGCGTGGTCCCACGGTCTCCGTTCCGGCAGAGAATCGAAGGACTCCTTTGCAAACACCTTGACAAACTCCCTGTATTGCTCAGGAATCTTGTCTTCGGTCATCCGCTCCTTTTGCGCCAGTGCTTCCTCCGCCATCTGCTGTGCCGACCCTTGTGCACGCAGATCAATTGCTTCGGCAAAGTCAATCAACAATATTGACTCGCCCTCCTCCACAGCCTCCTCCTTGCCGACCTCCGGTTCGGCTCTCCGTGCCCTTCATATTGCACTCCTCTGGGCATCGGCTGAAGGTTATCCGTTGGTCGCGCCAGTCGACCTCAGGGTTGTGTTTAAATAACCAATCATACCCGATGAATATGTACGCGGGCCTTGCCAAGTCCCGTTACGAGGAATCTCTGTCGCTCAGCATGGGAACCGACAGTCATGATCAACTCTACGTAATGAGTGATCTTTCCTTTTGAATTCTCGGTCCCGTCCGCGTTGCGTGCAATAATATGAGCATCAAGCTCCTTCATTTCATAGCCCTCAGCTTTTGCATAGTCCCGGTCTATGCAGGTTGCTGTGCATCCGTTGTCCAGAAGAGCGCGAATTGATCGCCTTTTCCCGGTGTCCAGGGCTTCTAGGCTGATGGGTACCAGCATCTCATGGTGCACCCGTTGCTTTTGGAACTCCCGCAGTTCCTCCTGCAACCGGCCCTCAGAGATTCCCATGGCCTTCCGCGCGCTCCAGCGTGCCGCCTCCTTCCGCTTGAGGCCGAGTAACACCCTCGTGTGCTGCTCCTTTGGCGCTTCACCCTCCTTTGTTGAGGGTTGAGCCATCGAGTCGGCTTCGACTCCCTTTTTGGTTTCGTCCGCGTTTTTATCACTGGTTTTGGTTCCAGGGGCCTTTTTAAAAGCGCTCCAGCGCTTGTTCGCTTCATCCATCCTACGATTCTTAATATGACGTTTACGATTAATATTCTCCAAAATGCGTATTTTCTGTGGGTTTTCAACACTAACTACCGTTTCGTTTATAACCGGTAAACTAGCTTTTTCTATATAATTTGCATCGGAGTCTAAAATCGTATATTGTCCATACTTTGTATCGAGTTTGAAGGGAGCCTCCTTCACAACTGCAGGCGCCGGCCTGGCCTCGGCCGAGCGCCTCTTCAAAATCCTCCTTCAATTTACGGAGGTGAACCCACTCCTCCTCGGAGATGTCCTCGGCCTTCAACTGCCGAAGACCGAAGCTCTTGGGAGTGTGAAGCCTACGTGCTTCGGTTCGGGGCTTCTCGTCCTTCTGAAGACTCGGTTACTGGTTTGGCGGTTATCGGGCGCTAACCAGGCGCTGTGACCCTTCCGCAGGAGCCTTGTCACCCTAGGCAGGGCTCTTGTTATACAGCTAGTAATCCGGAGCAGGAGGGCAGTTATACGGGTGCCCAGCCGTTGTGATGGTTGTTGGTCTTCGGCGCCCGACGCGTTCTTTTATCTCTAAGAAAGCATGGTGGGCAAGGGTAAGATATTCAATGATTATCTAATACATCATTGTGGCTATGTGACCCGCGGATTGCTACCTAATCGGGAATGTTTGATGGACATGCTAAAGGGATATTCCTCCCATATCACAGAGCCCCCCGCATGTTCAGTGAACATGCCCGATAAGTCGATCCTGAACATTTGGTGAACTCTTCAAATGTTCAGCTGCTGGAAAAAAAAAATTTGGCCCAAAATTTCAACTTGACGTTTCATTGCAAATGGATTTGCCAAAGATGAGTGGCGAAAGCTTATCAGCTTGCCACGCAGCAGGTAAAGCTCTAGAGCAAAGCTCCATCAGCTTTCCCTTCTTGCACCTCCAATTCCAAGTCACTGTAGCATGGCTGAGGGTATCCGCAGATCTGAGACATGAGTCTAGATCCGCATGCAGGGGATGAGGGCAGACGTTGTCTGTGTTCACGCATCAACAGAGATATATGCTGAATCCACAACCATTCAGTGGGTGGATTCACATCGGAAGTCGTTGTCTTCATCTCTATGATGATGATGAAACCCTCGATATCCTGAGCCAAGCTCTAAGGGGAATGTGGGTAAAGTAGGAGAGTCAGACACAGCTAACTCTCACTATACATATACCCTACACAGCCCCCCGCTTCTTTGCCGTGCAGCTCATGACAGAGGACTCATTGAATGTGCGGCAAAGAATCACCAAACTAACTGAAGACGTGAAGCACAACATGTGACAACCAGGAGAGGACAAAGATTAGGCGAACAATGGCCCCCCAATCTGCTACGCCCGAATGTACAGGTGTCCCCAGAAAAAATGTCGACGTTGTTCTTGTGAAAAATTTTGGGGGTAATTTTCCGGCAGGAGCTCTACCTCGCAGTAGGGAGCTCGATCACTGACCATGTAACAACTCGATCTTGAGTTCATCCCTTGAAAACAAAGTCAAAGGCAATCCATTCGCATATGAATGAAGAGCGTCTAACGCTCATGAACTTTCAAAGTCGAAAAACATTGACCTATGCCCCCCAGTCTCAGTGGCAAATTGGGTTTTTGTATAGAAAAGTGCGGAAACATTTACAAAACGAACACCGGGTTCAAGATCTCAGATCTCAACACCCGTATAGAGTTTTGAGAGTGGTCCAGGGGGTTGAAAATTTTTGAAGGGTATTAGGTTTGAAATTTTGAAGGGTATGTATGTTTAAAATTTTGAAGGATAGGCTCAAAACTTCATGGATAATTCTGTTGTTGACCTGTTGGCACCGCGGTCTGGAGTTTCATTAAAAAATCGACATTTCATAGGTGATCAGAACTTGATCAGATAATCGAGGCTGTCGCTGCACATCACGTAATTTTTTTTTCTTTTTTTGTTTCAAAAGCAGTTAAAGGCCCGCGGGTGTCGATAAGGCCCGCAACCGTATATATATCTGACAGCCATGTCCTCAGGACACTTTGGGAGGTGGTCCTTCCAAAGCCATCCATTACTAAGTAATGGCAGGAACATCCTTAGATAACGGTATATTGCCAACTACTGCTGCTTAGACCCTTCTTTGACAACGAAGCAGGTGGTTGGCACCCAAATTCTTCGCGACGCGTCCACTTCCTCCAAGTATCTGTGGATGAACCTTCAAGACTCAGAAAGCCGTTAACGTCTCCTCCACCGCCGTATACCCCATTCGCTCTCAATTTGACGCAACATTCATAGACCGGCGTGTGTTCCGAGAACAGGTATAATGATTTGATATTCTGAGCATACGGTCATTCTCATTCTAATGTTCAAGTTATCCTCTATCGTGAGGAGGTTCTTATATACCTATCACATCATCTTTCGTGGTGTAATTAAGAGGTCACTACCGGCGGATCGGACAAATTTGGGCTGATTTGAAGTGTTTATTTACAGCTGTTTGCATAGTTAATGACCTCTCGCGTTTCGGATTGGAAAGCACATGGAATGACTGGATCTGTGAGGCCGGTAGTTCCTCCGTCCAACACAGTAGGAACAGGGTCCCCCGATAAATCTCGAAAATATCCGGTAGCTCAGTAGTAGCCACAAATTTTGGGCCCTGTATTTTCGAGTCAAAATAGGCCCTACGATTGCAGGAAGAGTTACATCTATGGCATATTAACTTTCAAAGAATCTTTGAAGTGTATAACGCACGTCCGTTGTGCTTTCGAGGGAAAAACCGTGGGGAGGCGAGGAAGATGGGGGAAGGAAGCAAAGAGTGTGAGTCACATTGTCACACATGGAAACCAACAACATCGTCACTAGTCGTCACTGTTTTGATGCTCATCAATCAGTCAACAGGCACGTCGCGTCTCCCACGTGCGTGCGGACTTCGAGCTCGTGTCCCTCACCCTGAGTCTGGGTGCATTCCGGACCGAAATTAAGGGTGCC